>OY754329.1:130879421-132129421 GCA_963573305.1 Pyrrhosoma nymphula | reverse complement strand
GATTTGAAGCCCCTATAAATCAAATGCAGCCGTAAATATATCCCCAATTACAGTAATTTCTTAATAATGACTACTGTTCTTAGTATAAATTGACATCAGAGCGAAGTTTTCCTTCACCTGAGGGCAAGCATTAATAAACGTTTTTGGAGACCTCTATCTAGCGACTACTCAACTGCAAAGTAGTGTAGTTGAGCTTGTAGTTTCATAGTCACTATATAGAGTAGGTACTCTGGAAATTATGATAAACAAGAGTCCTCTGGATTACTTATTACTACGATGATAAACATTCTAGGTATAGCATAAAAGCAGAATGTAGTTCCTGCCGTAAGACGCCAGAGATAACCTCCCTGCAAAAATAACAAACTTTTCTTTAGGATAGCAAAAAAGGATTAATGGGTGATCAAATAAACGTTTTCAACATTTATCCTGCATACTCGCCCACCAGCCTTGTTTACGCCACTGGAAGTTCATCAAAATGATTTGAGGAGATTCTAAAACTTTAATATGCCACTTTCGGCAATTTTTTAAATTGTATATTGGTCGACGACGATTTAAACCATATTTATTTCATTCATTGGTTCATAATTGCATCAATTTTCTAATCATCAGATGCAAGGATATTAGTTTCCAAATATCTACAAAAACTAATTCCTTAGAAATAATTCAAGGGTTCCACAGTTAAACATCCCATCCGTTTGACGTAGAACTGTACTTGAAGTGCTCTTCTCAGGTATCACAGAACGGATAGAGATACGACTAAAAACTCCTTTGCCCCAACCGGTTAACCGAACCTCTGGGAGACGGAAAGTATTCGAGCACTGACACTCGATATGAGAAGTCATTAATTTACCAACCTGATCTCCCATCTTCTTAGATTGCTCCTTGAGCTCTCTAAGTGCGTGTCAACTACGCGCACAAAGAACATCCTCCTTGATTCGTCTCTCGTGAAGTAAAGAGGGAATCACCTTTGAGGGCAAGGAAGTTCAGCGATCCAAAGTCCTACGTACCAAAGAGAGCTCTTGGCTCGGTACACCTAGATCCATTCCCTATGACGTGGAGTGGAAGCTGAAGTATAGTCTTCAATCTTTAGAAGAGTACAAAGGTTCTCGAGGAAAAAGGTAAAGGAGATAGCTGAAACCTCCATGCAAATGCTGTTGATGATCACGAATTAAGGTGGTTGGAGCGATTTTTCGTCTATGTACATATTTGCGTGAAAATTTGCATGCGTGTTTTTATTAGTGATATTGCATTTTACGGATTTGGTGTTTTGCCAATTCAATGCCATTTTGACAGTAGCCTAATGGCACAAGAGAATCAATCCATAATAATGCGATTACATATGTACAGATTGTATAACATATGTACAGATGTGGAACATGCACGAGGTGGAATTCGAACCCATTTCCTTTAAGTCATCTAATGGTGGGTTACCAATCATACTACCCAGACCGTTTTTAAAAAACTAAAATAATTATTATTATTACAAGCACTATCAAAAAAAGAACATATTAAGGTTCAATCCAAAAACCAGGCCAATCAATTTGCTACATTTGTAAAAGTGAGTAAATATAGAGAACTTAGACAACAGTTTTTTCCCTTACACTCTTTCTCAACTCTCCTACACTGCTTTATTTCCTTATGATATTCCTACAATCCTAAGAACTAGCAGGTTCACCGACGCTTAATCTTTCTGCTAAGTCTTAATTATCCCAACACAGACATATGCGCTAATACAAGTTGAATAGACGCGTTGTGCCAGGAAAAGACGAAGACTATGATAAAATGGGATACAAAACACTACTCCAATAGGTTCTCCTTCTACCATATCACAATATCCCACCTCATGCGATTCTCTCTTGGAAACTATTTCGAGGAAGAGAAAGAGCAGGGGAAGGTGGAGGTTGTGTGGTTCGGAAAATAAAAAGAAATGAACGAGGAGAAGAAGAATGGAGAAGTGCCCGGAGGGTAGGAAATAGGAGATACACAAGAGAGGAGAGGCGTGGGGAAGGTTTTGCAGGCGGGGGTGCCTTAAGGTAGTTTGAGCGAGATAGTTCCCCAGTCATTTTGGAGATCATATTCAAATTTTATTTTTTCATTTCAGCGTCTGTTAGAAGTTGAAGTAAATATTGTAATATCAATGGCACCAAATACAGTTCTACATGACAAAATTTCTCAGAATTTTAATTAATATAACTACACAAGTCTGTAACTTAACTCATTTTTTCAAAGCCTTCGCAACAAAAGGTTTTTTGTGATTCTGTAAGAATTACTGCGGTGATTAAGTAATTATTTTTTATAAAAATTTGAGAGAACATACATACTACACGCCGTTAATTTTTTTACTATATCTAGGCGTTATGAATACCTAAGTTATTACATATTATTCCTCTGGAGGGCACAGCCGTATTCTATCCCATGTAAACCGCTTACCTTTTTAGGCAAATTGCTCTAAAAGTTGTTCGGCAAGGGGTTAATATTTAGATATCATTGGAAATAGGAGTTTTTTCTTTAAAATGAGGTCAAAGTCATCAAATTCTTGGTGAAGTGATGTCTCGCTCAAACTGCCTTAAAGGAGGAAGGACTTTAAAGTTTTAGAATGGAGGGTCATTAAGCGGGAGAGTCGAGGTGCTTCCCCGTGTCTTAATCCCCGTCTTCTTTGCTCTTCTCCTTCATCCTCTCTTCCCCGACCACTACATCATCCCACTAATCCCCTGACGCCTCCTCCTCCACTACCTGACCCCACCGCCCATCGTCCCAGCCGCCTTTACAGCTAAAGGAGCCACTTCATCTCATTTCACGCACTACTCCATCTTGCATCCCACTAAACTCTCCTTCCTTCAGTCCGCATTCCCTTCACGCGTCGACCATCTTGCCTCTCCTCGCTCTCAATATTTACCTTTCGACCCCAGCTTCTTTTCCGAACAAGTGAATTTTCCATGTTTCCATGTCAATAGTTTTCTAACCCACGTTCTTTCATGCTGTTCCAGTGATATACAAACCTGGACAAACCCATATTATATCACGATTCTCCAAGAATAGACATTTATAAAAGGAGTATGTTCCGCTAATTTGGCCCTTTTGAGAGAATGGATGAAAATTGAATGGTGAAACAGATTTATAATAGAAAAAGTACTGCGTGCGTCGGCTCGTGGACGCACGACAGTATTTGAACTCTCATTCAGTTGTGTATAGCAACCACAGAAAAAAATAAATGTTTATTCATTTTAAAAACACCATTGAACCAGAATATACGGTGAGAAAATATTATGAAGAATAATATATTACATAGAATATACAGTGAAAAAGAATTATTATCGCTTTCAACACTATGAAACAATTAAATTTAATTAAGACCCAATATCTATCTGTTCCCCAAATAGATTAATCTTATATTATAAAGAAATCGGAGTATTCGAAACTAGCAATGGTCGCTGCCATAGGTGTAATCATGGAATAGAGGGAAAAAACGGTATAATTTTACGTTTTAGCTGATATGTCGCAATGAAGAGATCACTTCGCAACAAAGCAAAAACGTAATCTTTTAAGCACATTTCAGTTCAATTCTCACTGCTGTAGTTGTATTGTTTCATATTGTAATGAGCGAAAGAAAATAGATCTGCCAGGAAACTTTTCGTTACGCCCATTTAATCCCATTGGAACACTAAATTCTGCGTGTGCTCGAAATATGAAGACGTTCTCAGCGTTTTGGACTTTTTTATTTGGATTTTTTCCGACTCACTGAGTGATTACGAACATCCCGTGAAAATTTCAGCCCTCCAGGTCAAATATAAATGCCCAGGAATTAGTATAAAATAAATATGACGCCATCTGACGATTTTTACGTATCGTGTAGCGAGTTTTTCATGAGATGTTTTGCTCCTCATCAAGCGAACGTGTAAACAGCGGGCGATATAGCGGTCGTAAAAAATATAAAGACAGTAAAGAAGTTCCACTTCAATAATGGAAAATTAAAAACTTGTAAGAGAAAGGGGTAGACTGAGAAAGTCCTGGTTGAATGTGGTGGAAGAGTATGTGAAGAAGAGGAATGCTAGGATTAAGAAATATATAATTGCGCTCAACACTGACTGACTCAGTAACGCTGTAAGATGGAGCCACAGTCACGAAACCGCATTTAAACCCTGTGAACTCCCTATTCCATCAACGAAGCGGTAGACCGGTCGTAAGGTGGTGGATTGCTGAGTGGAAGGTATGGAGTTCGATGAACTTTCGGTGAGATTAATATTATTTTTTTCATTGCTTTTTCGCTTATCTTCTTAGATGTTGTGCTTTCTTCATGGTACCTTCCATTAAAAATATTTTCACGCAATTTCTTACACGCTATAGTGATACACTCATGAATTCCTAGTGTGGCTCTTAATTTGTGGCTCCTTCTAAGTCCGACTTAGAAGGAGCCACAAATCAAAGTGTTAGTTATATTCATCATCATTCAACGGGCGCCTTAAGGTGGTTCCACCGTAAAATGACTTTAATGTCATTTTATTAATATTCTGTCTACTTGTAGAAAAAGTTGTCCTGTATCTGATATGAACAACAAAATAATACCTTTCCACGCTATATTACTCTCTAATTGAACTTCAAATTAAATGAGGTTCAATGGTGGGAGTATGAGAGAACACAGGGAAAAATAGAATTTTTCCAAAAAATATAAATGCCATTTTTGCGGAAAGCTATTTATAAGAAGGAAATAATCCAGAGAAATTGAATAAAATATAATATAGGCATCTTACCTCCTTATTTTTTAGTTATTAGGGAATTACTGCCGTAATTGAAGTCAAAATGCGGTAATTCGTAGGAAATGGCGCTGCAGTCGGCTCCTATGGCAGGAAAAAAGTGCTCATTTAAAATACATTCGTGGAATAATCTGCAAATTTAGTTCATTTATTTTGGGTTTCTATAGGCAACGCATTTCATCAGTGAAAGCAGGATTTTTTTGACAAAATATAAAAAATGTGGAATTTAGTATATGTTTTGACTCACACAGTCGCAGCGGAACCTCCTTAAGCGCCTTAGAACAAAGTATTTCCACATGGGAGAGCATGTATGAAGCAATACATGAGCGTTACGGAAGCGAAAGATGTATTTATTTATTGGGTTTGATGGATTATATTATTTGAGGAGAGCTAGTTTCTTAAGCCAAACAGCGACATCTGTTAAGTAATAACTGTTAAGCATTAACTAAATTCAGCAGACTGTGCCTACCCCGAGGGGAAATGGCGTGGTGGGTATGTATGAATGTAATGTTCGAGCCCCCATTGCAACGTGTGGTCTTGACCTCGCTCCTCGTAGGACCGGCGACACCCGTTTAGCAATCGCATTCCGGGAATGGCTCGGAAAGATGATGACGGATCGTAATGGGAAAAGTCAGAGCGTCGAGTAGAGTTGTAATAGCTCGTTATTTCTTCTCATCATCGGTGCTGCTCGAACTATCTCCATCAAAGATCGTTGGGTCATTACCAACAATGATTGCCCGTAGCCCCGAACTTATATTCTTTGAAATTACCAAAGTTCCCTAAGCCTCGAAGACGACTTAACACCTTACAGATGAAAAGAACGTCTCAAAACCTTACAGACGTGTAAGCAAAGGGTTTCAGTGGCTCCCTCTTCGACACGCGAATAAGGTGATTTGCATTAGGGGAAGTCACTCCTTCCCATCGTTGGGGCATTATTCAGTTTCGACTCGGACCTCGGAAAATCCGAGAATGCGACGTCACTTCCCCCGACAAATCTTAACTTTTGAATGGTCCTATTTGAAATTTTAGAGGCTCTGACGTCAAAATGTCGTCACTTTCGAGACTAGGAAATTCCGAGAACATACAGAATAGCCCCCCTGACCTCCCTCCCACCGCATTCTCACAAAGTATAACTCGGGAAAATGTGGATGTCACCACTCCTTTCTTCGAGAATTTACACTGGTGAAAAAAATCATTTGACTTGACTGGGACTCGAATCTGGATCCCTAAATATCACGCAGAAAGGTTCAGCAAGTTAATCTTCCGAGGCATCCTTCTCCCAATTACACTTAAGTGGGATTTTTGTGAGTAATAGTTCGCGGTAAACTCGAAATATGTCAAAAGGCGAACACCTTAGAGTTCAAAATTCATCTTTATCGTCGTGGACGGTGGCGCTGCCCGTTCATTTTTGCCCGGAAGTCTAAGTAAAAATCAGGCTCCTTTAAAAACCCTTGAAAATTCACGACGGAGAAAACTCGGTAGCTTACTGGCTAAAGAACTCGGCACAATATAAAAAGATCCGAGTTTGAGTCGTTATCGAGGCATTTAAAAAAAACGCCATCACGCGCTATCGAGTATAAATACGCGTTCACTGACAATCTGGTCACACCTTTCTGCACAGTTATATCAAAGTTGTTGGCTATTATTAAGAAATGAAGACCACTGATGAGTACAGGGTAGAATGTAGACAAAGGTCATGAATGACCCTGACGATAACGTTAAAATTACAAAAACACTTTCATGACTTTTTTTACAAAGCTGGCCATGGTACCTTTGACAGCATCTAATTGATAGGAGAAATGAGACAGTCAATCGCCGGTGATCGCCACAAATCGAAAGCACCAATAATCAAAACAACGGCACAGCGTTCGAACCAAACGATACGTAACGATCTACCTTGTATTAGTGGAGCCTACTATGGATGCAGCCTTTACGTTAGCTTACTGTAAACTGAGGGTTTAGGTTTTTAATATTACATCAGACTGTTATTCAGTTGACGTGAGCGTAATGATAGAAGAATGTATTAGCATCGGTTTTCATTCCGAGAAAAGATTTGAACAGAGATTAAAAAACAAACTATAAATTTGCGTATTCAGAGATGACATTTTGCGGTTACGCTTGCTGAAGGTTCACTATTATGTGGAGCTTCGAAGGAGGCAGGCGTTGGTCGTAATAAAATGTCATTTTGAAGATCGCTACGAATTCTTCCCAGAGTTCTTCGCATTGCGGGAAGGCACGGTATAATCTGTCACGCGAGAAATGGTGTGCGATATTTTCTTGCAGAGAAGTTTATACCGCGGAATACCGCCATAAGAGAGACATCGGTAAAGAGGAGAAAAACGATGATTGGGACCCAAAGATGTGACTGGATGAAAACGTAAAGGTTTTGATGTGCCCAAAGCAGTGACACCAAAGCACTCATTTATAAATATTAGGATAACGAGTTATGGCAATTTAAACTTAATAATGAGTACCCTTCCCCCTCGTTATGGGGGAAAGCCCCACATTGTCTCCCACCTATTCCACTAAAATGTCACATGAGACCCAACAACCGGTACATTAATTTTGTTAATGTCATTTAAAATTAATTGTATGATCGAGAAACTATAAGTGCCAACTAACAATATCTGTATAATATAAACGTAAAATTGAAACCGTGGCTATTCAACAATTACTTTTTAAAGTGGAATTTCAACAAGTATGTTGTTAAAAAAAATAGAAGAATGGCCGTATTATTCCAGGCAGCAGGGAAATAGTAAGAAACGTTTGTGAATTGAAATAGTTAAAGCTGGTCATCCAACAAATTTTATTTGAATGGTAGAGCACGAATATTAAAATACTCTCGTGGGTAATGATCGATTTAAGGGGATATGGAGTTGATGAGCTAACCATTCCAGCCTTCCCACGCCACCGGGCGATGGGTCGCGGTTTCGCGCAACTGCATGAAATTTTCGCCACGGCCGTGGGAATCATTAAAGCAGAAGCACATTGTCCGTCAGATAAACCTTTAATCACTAATTAAGCCGGCGTCTCCTTTCATAAAGAGCTGCAAAACGAGGGCACATGAATTCACGCCACCACGTCACCTCTCCCGACTGCCTAAGTACATATTTACGCCGTGGCGGTCGCCCTGACGACTAAGGTCATATTGCACCGAGACTCTTTCTCATTATGAGTAGAATTCCTGAGGGGTAGCATGATATTGCGAGCGCTAGCGATGACTCTAATGGGCGACTTTCGAGGCTATTGGAGTATGCCCACTGTATAGCTAGTGGGTTATCCCACACTTCCCTTTCCTGTGCAATACAGACAATCACAATATGTGTGAATAAATGCAATGCAGGTTCTCACTGTCAAAATGAATTACATCACAAATCTTCTTTACCAGTTTTTCATTTACAGCCTCGTGTCATTTTTCTGTCACAGCATATAACTAAGGAATTTTGAAAATTCCTGCATTTAACCTCACCAAAAATCATTAGTTTCAATTACTACATTCATTTTTTACGCAACTAAATTTAAATGTCGGTAGATAGCACAATGAAAAAATTCCACTTCAGCGGGTAATACGAGAAAATTTCTCGATAATTCTACCATGTATATTTAAAATAAGTAGCATGGGATACAAGCAACATATTTAAAATATATTCTAAATAAATTTTTCCCTGTGACAAAAACTTTTTTCTGTTTGAGCTAAACTGCAAGGAATATTTGGAAATAATATTTGATGCATGAGAATTTTCCTGAATTTTTAAAATAAAATCCATTAGAATAAAAATTTGTGCTTCGATAAGCGTTATAAAATGATTTTAAAGATTATTTAATAAAACTAAAACAGGATTTTCCCATCATTTTGGCAAGAAACCATAAGTTATCATCTCAAATCAGAAAATATCATTGCTATCTAACGTCATGGTGGAATATATATGAGAAGGTTGGAGCAGGACGATATGATCATATTGATGGTTATTAGAAAAGTTGTTGAACCTAAATAACGGCTATCTATGGAGAGCAAATAGTTACTGAATAAATATATGTTATGCGTATCCCTATGATTACCAGCTAGATAAAATGTTGAATTGTAATGCACTCTCACAATGAAGTCCTTAGGGGAAGCATTATTCATAATATTAGTAGAGTTAGATACAATAAATAATAAGCTTAATTCTATTTGAAAAGCTTAATTCTATTTGAAGAAAGAAGCTAGAAGACTAAGGTCGTATTATAATGGCTATAATACTAACTTTATATAATATTGTACGAGGTGTAATCTAGCGGCTCGACTGTGGTAATTGCGGATGGTTTCTCTTTTGGGACGTATTCCGTGAAATTTCATGAAATAACTAGCCCCAAATGACTATGCAGAACGTAGGTGTGTAAACTGACAATGAGAAAGATGAACGCACTTGAAACTGACGGATCAACTGAATTTTTTACGCTATTTAATGCCCAACATATTTATTTAGGAGCTGGACATGTTCGTAATTTGGCCATCATCGCTCCAAATGCGGATGAAAGCGGAAGGAAGTATTAGAAATTGGGATGTGAACAAAGAGAAAATTTAATAGGTACAATGAATCCTGTGACAACAAACACGATGGAGTAGCCTATGCAGCTAGAGATCAGAACGGAGTGCCAGTGTTTTAGAAAGAGCATGAGTTTTTTTTATCGTGGGCATTGATTCAGTTGATGAGTGGCGAATGATTCTAATTCCAGCTAATTTCAGGAACACCCAATGCTTTCAAGCAGATAAACGTTCATCAAAGATAGATAAAGTACTTTGTTAGATGGGGCGAGATTGAGGCTCGAGTGTCCTTTTTTCGCCCATCGTCTTATAGCCTTGCACGATAATCTCCGTGAATATTTCCATTTTGTTGTGATGCACGGCGTATAACCATCATATGAAAGTCCATTTTTATTTATATTTAATTTCTAATTGAATTTACTGCTTTTATTCATAACAATCAATAAAATAATAGGCAAAGTTTTGTGTAAAAACTTAATTAGCCGAAGTTCTACAAAGTAGTCCAGAGAGAAAAATGCGACTGATTTTAGCAATCATAGTATAAATTGGAGAGATACGATTTTGCAAGCAAATTTATTTTTTTTTCAAAACAATTTACAGGGGCCATTTTTTGTCAAAATTAATCAGAAAAATTCAATTCAAGCTCATGCATGCCAATGCAAAAAAAAATTGATGAAAATCCGTGTCGTGGGGGCATGAAACCTTTCTGAAATTAAGTGATTTGACATGGAATGGCCCTACAGCAAAAAGTGAAAGTGAGCAATCACGAAGTTTTAGTTGCTGCGAAGGTGACATTTACTCTTTTACCATGTTTGCACATCATTTTTCCAACTTAAAAAATTATCCCAGCTCCTTCGACTTTTGTTCCTATATGTCTAGGCTACGAACATACCTATGTAACTATTCTATCACGCTACACGTTGAAATTTCAACTAAGTCTCCCATAACATACGTAAACGATTCACATGCCTGTCATCGAAGCTCTAAATTATCTCACCTTGTTTCAACAATAAGGCTTATCATTTCACGAGAATCTTATAACATTCGTTTTCCTAGAAATCTAATTCCATATCTCCCGCACTACTGAAATCCAAAGCTTAAACTGATTTAATTCAACTATTTTCAGCGACAAAAAAAAATTAGATTGATTGATCCATTCTTAAATTAACTTGCCGGCTGCTACTCCTCATGTGCCTCAAGCATATCGCGGCACCTCCAGACAGAGAATGCGACATTCAGCGACCTTCCCAGAATTTCTGATATTGAATAGGGTCCCACGCTTTGGGGCTAAACTTAAATTTAACGAATTGTATCATTTATTAGATTTTCTACCTGTTGATTGGTAATAATTAATATTAAAATTTATCCTAATGAGTATTTAACCGTCCAAGGCTAATCTTTCACATTTTGCCGTAAGTTGTGGTCATGAATAGGTCATGAAAGAATGTGGGCTGAATGTCCAGTGGAGAAAATTTATCTAGATGATTCCTCTGTATGACTTCTTTTTTATTTATTAATTATTTTTTCTTCTTTCGGGAGATATAGGTCTATTAATTTGTAAATTATTTATTCTCGCTGCCGACGTTTTGAATTTTTATACATGCTTCTTCTGGGCTACAATGAAAATTATTGGGCGTACTGTACATCAATTGAATATGGTTTACAAATTTGGAGCATAGTTATGTTAACAAGTATGTATAAATATGATTTTTTAAGTTACCTCAGAGAGAGTTCTGAATTAATAGTTTTATGATACCGTCGATGATATTTATTGTTTGTTTAACAATTAATTCAGGAGGAACTCTCTCTGAGGTAACTTGAAAAATCATAAATGTATATATAATTTTTTACATAACTATGTACCAAAATTGTAAACCATATTCAATTGATGTACAATACGCCCAATAATTGTCATCATAGCCCTGAAGAAGCATTTATAAAAATACGAAACGTCGGCAAATAAAATAAGTAATTTATAAATAATGAGGGCCTGAGAGACAAAGTAATACAAGTAACAAACATCGACCAGTGTCACCTGTATCACTTTACTCCGGTAAGAATTGACAAAAAGTAAAGTAGCTTGAGTGTTCGGCGGATAGATCGCAGCACCATACGATCGAACACTTGTATTACTTTTCCTGTAGCCATCTGACAGTACCAACTTAGAACATAGGCACATATATTATTTTTCATGT
The DNA here is from genome assembly GCA_963573305.1 of Pyrrhosoma nymphula. Lineage (NCBI taxonomy): Eukaryota > Metazoa > Arthropoda > Insecta > Odonata > Coenagrionidae > Pyrrhosoma > Pyrrhosoma nymphula. Next base: position 132,117,950 of record OY754329.1, on the reverse strand, counting down.
TTTTTTACTTGTATTACTTTGATTCTCAGGCCCGAAATTAATATACCTATATTTCCTGAAATAAGAAAAAATTATTACATAATAGAAAATTTATGGAAGGAATGTACTTCGTTGATTTGGTCAAGTTGAGAGAATGGATGAGTGTCGGATAAGAAAACAGATACATGATAGTAGAGTGAAAAGTGCAAGAGAAAAGGGTTGTCCAAAACCCTCATGAGTAAATGTGGTAGAAGTGACTATTAATAGGAAAAATATTAGGAGTCTTAAGGGAGTAGAGTATAGAGAGAGCTTATGACAGCGTGTATGAAGTAATGTATGAGCGTAAGAGAAGCAAAAGAGGTACTCGTGAATAGTGCACTATGGATGAAATTATTAAAAGAGAGCTAGTTCCCCACGCTTACAAGCATGAAGCTACCCCGGGTTTGAATGGCGTGATACGTATTTATTAATAATTTTCTGATTATTATTTAAATACTAGATTTTGGGCGGGCAATATAGTAAGCCGCTTGACTGAAGGAGATTCCCTATACTAACTTCCGAATTTATGAATTTATTGAGCAATAAATTTATCGAGCTCCCTCTCCTTTAAGCCACACTTTAAGAAAGTTCCACTGCAAATGGGTGGGTCAAATACTAAATTCCACCTTTTCGTCATTTTATTTTCTTTTTTATATTTCATCACACATACTTACTGGATTCAGATTGCCAGACAGGTGCTATCTTTCATTGCATACGTCGGGCGGATAAACACATTTCAAACGCAGTAAACCGTCTGTTAGATGTATTACAGTGGAAACTTGAATTGGTTTGACCAAGTTTTACATATTCACCCATTGTTCCTATTTAATTTCTTTACAGCACAAAGCGAAAACGAATTTTTAATCACTATCAACAGAATAAATTCAGTAGTAGAAAGTATTGTTATTCCGAATATTTTCAATAGGTTGCCATTTGATATATATGAACACAAAAATGTAAGACATGCAAAAGGAAAGGAATCACCAAATTCAAAATATATATTGAATATATACAAAAGAGTATGTAATTTCATAACCAGGCTATAGGGAATATATATTGTTGAATATGTTCTAATGCACTATATATTATGTGAGAATGGCGCATATTTGTGAAATGAACATCACCTGACGAGCTTGATGCTCAGGTTTACTAGACTGTAAAAACAAAATAAAAATATTGTTGAAGAATAGAAATTTGATATCTTGTGATCTTAACGACTTTCGAAAACAAAACTATTAGTCTCTCAAGCTAAAGGCTATAAAATAAGAACCTATTCGTAAGATATGAACTGAATATGGTTAGATGTTATATATATATATATATATATATATATATATATATATATATATATATATATATATATATATATATATATATATAAAGGAAATAAATATAAAAGTATATGCTAGCAACAAGGCGTTGAGGTTGGGGAAGGATAGGAAAGTAAATAAGTGGACACTCACAGGCAGATGATCAATGACGAAACCGGTGTCCACTGCTTAGGGGTAGCTTTCGGGCTAAGCAGTGGACACCGGTTTCGTCATTGATCATCTGCCTGTGAGTGTCCACTTATTTACTTTCCTATCCTTCCCCAACCTCAACGCCTTGTTGCTAGCATATATATATATATATATATATGCGTTTATCTTTTGTTACTTTCGTTCATTTAGTTATTCGTTGTTTGCTGGTTGCTAGGTATCATTCATTTCTTAGAATAAACGCCATTGAAAACGCATCCTGACTTTCGAGTGCTTATATATGTATGTAAATATTTGTAAAATCAAATGTGTATTACCACTCAAAACTTTATTTTTTTGTTTTAATAGATGCCCATGTAAAGAACTGATGCGTATTTTGTAAAAAATATTGTGATAAAGAATTTAATGTATCAGAATCAAAGCTGGAAGAAACAGCCTTGGGCCTTTCATTAAGAATGGGCTAATGCTTACACTAGGTTTCTCTCCATCCTCCCTCTGCTCTATAAAAATCCATACTTATTACAAAATACCCACTGGACAGTGGCACAAATGACCTCAATTTCCGGTCATCTTCCTTGATTGCTAATTCCACTGCTACCACTGAACTATTGCAAAAATTACTAAAAGTGGTGATTTAGCATTATAATAGAGCAGCTTCAGTGTAATAGATAGATAAATAAAATTAGATTTGAGCCCTGGGGTGTAAATATTAACTATCGACTTCATGAAATTCGCATCTCTCTATTTTTTTCTCTCATCCTCAGCATTCATCAATCCGAATGTTGGCTTGCTGCAGCCACCAATTTCATTCTTCAACTAACGTCTTCATTTCTGCAACTAGTTTTTATTTTTATTATTATTATGATTTCCCTGACTTATTGTGATTTTTCCCATTTGTTCTTCTTCAATTGTTGTTGTAAGGAGGCTATTGTGTCTCAAACTCTGGCTTCGTTTACATTTGTCATCAGAGGTTCTTCCATGAAGTTTCCCTTGAGATTTTCCATCATCATCGCCGAAGTTATAACAATTTCAGCGATGATGAAGGAAAATCTCTAAATTCGTCAGCGAATCGTAGCAAACTAATTTTTTCTCCATACTCATGTATTCCAAACCTTAATAATTCTACTACTTATTATGATGACTTCAATATAAACATTGATGATCATTGATTGACGAAGCACATCTTTGCCTCACTTCTTTCCTCTCTTTCGTCCCTTAAAACAGCCGCATTTCATCACTACCAAATGATCTTCTTACAGACTGCTCGTAATCCTTTGGCCAAAAGGGACAATTCTAAGGTCTTTGAGATAAAATATTATTAAAATTTACGCTGCCAAATGATTTATCCGTGTGGATGTGACCTGGTTTGTAGGTGTCCTCAACTCAGTGGGAAGTCACGGGGACAAAGTGGATTCTCTGGTACCCTTACTATTTATGAAACCAAACGTCTTTTAACTATCTTCCTATCCAAAAGAATTTCTGTTGTCAATTGGATTTTTAATGGTTTTCTAGATTGATAGCAACTATGAAAATCATACAGGTTGTATCAGTTCGGGGAAAGGTTGAGGAAGACATTCGTCTCATTTCCTTGACCGCAGAACGGGAGCTAAGCCTAGGTAATAAATGGGTAAGCCAGGGACGATGATGAAAAGAATAAGATTGATAAGTTATGCACACCGGATGAAAATAGATTGGATTCAAGGTCATTTGATGGCTGCGGTCGTTTCTCACCGCAGCCAGATGACCTCAGGCACCGGTAGAAGGGAGTACACATGCGGCGATGGGTTTCGAACCTGCGACCACAGTGTTGCCAGCGAGCACGCTAATGCTGCAGATGAACCAAATCAATTCCCATTATTATCCTGGAATCTTAATTGCACCCTTGAGATCCTAACCATCTGAAAATAAATTCTGGAAGGAACATCATATTCGTCTCATGGACATGGGTTAATTTGGATAAGAAAAAGGGAAATCCATTCCTCTTAAATACAAATTGGCAAAATTTTGTATTCACTTCACAAAAAGACTTTGAACAAGAGTAACTACTTTGAATTGAATTTAACATGTTTGATTAAATCAAAATGAATGCCGTTCGCGAGCTATACGAGTTCCAATTACCAAGAATTGACGAGAATATTAAATATGAAATTCATGATGAAAATTTTAAGCGATCACAAACTATGGAATTGTGAAAGAATAAAAAGGTTTGCCGAGAAGAGGAAGAGATTAGTGAGTTGCAGAAAACCAATCTTCAAATTAATGACTGCTCCTGATGATGGTGTATTGGATTTCCAGATTTTCGCTCGTACCTTACGAACGCAAACTAAAAGCAAGCCAAAGTTTCACAAAGAGATTCAAACAAATTAGCCGAGTTTCGGTGCATCTAGACTTCCGAGTTAGGATCAAACAGATTTTGCTCTTAAAGATGAAAAGCATTCTTGAGACTAGAATCGGTTCTCAAATAACTGCGAAATCACATCACACAAACGAGGAGGAAAACGAACGCGGAAGTTTGCAGGGAAAAGAGAGATATAGGAAAACAATTGGTGAAATCGGAAACAGATTAGCGATCAGGTAGCCTTGGTAATTTTCCCTCACCGTAACGGAGTACGAGAGGTCCGTCGTTCTTTAGTATGAAGATTGTAAACTTTTGGGAGACGATTCATGATTCAGGTGATGGACAGGACATGATTGATGATGACAAGATTTGCTCATCGCGACGGATTCAACAAAATCTGGCATTCTAATTATAATGCAAAAATAAAAAAAACTGTATATTCTCTAGATCCAATGAAGTAAATATCGAAAAGATCTTAAGTTATAGTACAGCGGACAACCAAGGTTAACTCAAATTATTTTGTAAACACCATAAGAACTAAACAAATCACATTTTTCGCGTATAATCGAAAGAAATCTATTAATATGCAGTCATCTAAAATAAGCTTGGCAATGGTGCATTTAAAATGAGGTTGTTAAGACAGAGAGAGAGTGGAAACTAAGAATCATCTGAGACATTAGACAAGATAATAGCACATGTAGGAAAAGAGATTTTAACAAGAAAGTAAGCGAAGTCGAAGAGTATGGCAAGTGTCAGTGCGGATAAATGCAAAACGTAAAGGACAGAATAGGTAAATAAAAAGACTGGAACAAAGGAGGAAACATTAGGAGGAGACACCAGCTTTAAAAGTGATCATCCCTCCAACAAATAGAAAGAATATTGCATTTTCCCCCTAAATGGAGGACTGAAAGAGATTGCGTGGGAGGAGAGAAATATTTTATACGAATAACAAAAAACCAAAGCAGATAGAAGAGAAAGAACGTTGAAGATAATGGAAGAGAAAGAAAATAGTATAGGGCTGTGACAAATAAGGAAAATTCGAAGAGCGATATTAAAGTCAGGATTTAATCCGTTTAACCTCGAGGGAAAACGATGGCCAAAAATACGAGGAGGTGGCTGCAAAAGGCGTTATATTATGATGGAAAATTTTCCGTATGAAGGCATTTGAGCATCAAAGGAAGTCCATGACCATGAAATCGTTGCCTGTGAAAAAAATAACTCATTCACAGCTCTAAAAGTGAAACTCATGGGACCCCTGCGGGCCAAAAAGCTTCCACCCTTCTTAATGATTTTCAAATCCACGAATATGCATAAATTACCTCTTTGACGGAGGAACATATTTTTGGTATGGCAGATATTAAATTCGCGCCATATAAATTCATCTCGGAGAAAAATAAATATCTTCAAAACGCCTTGATTTTTCCACAGCAAAATAATCATTCTAAACGTCCACAGTATCCGCACAAAGAATCTACAGTATCTGCTATCCCTACGATCATGATTTTTTGATAGTTTATTATTTATTGAGCCTTTCATTGGTATTTATCATGGTATGTACATCAAATCTGAGTGAGAATACATTTCAGCAGAAATTACTAGGTTAACTTCATGTACTGACTCTCACCGGCTATTATAATAAAGTCTTAAAGTCTGCAAATCCTTAAAAGCAGACTTCAGACGCAAGTAACAAGTCCACTGATTAAAGTGTAACACTTCAGAGCAACGGGCAATGGCAATGTAGAGCTATAGAACGGAACGAATAACCCATTTATTATGTGTAATATCAAAGATTTCCACCGAATTACGCCGGAAACTGTATCTTTAATAACCGATTTGTTCATCAATGTGTTGTCTTCAGGTTAAAGAAACAGAAATAAAACGGCAAAATTTACGTTATAAATGAGGGTTACTGACGTTTCATTTTCATACTAATTTTTCATAACACCTCCAATTCCAAGGAGGCAGTTCTTTTTATTTCCGCCACAGCCCCATCGTCAAAGACGTTGGTAACCAAATTTTTGAAACTCTCCTAAGTTAAAAGACTCAATCAAAGTTGATCATCCACAGCACATTAGTCAACGGCTTTTTGCCGCAATAGCTGGCCATCTTCATGGTTTTCAGATACCTATCCATCTTCAAGGTTTCTAGTTCATACTTAGAGCAGAGATCGCGATCGGTATGAGATTGCGAATCGTAGAAAATTAAAAGTCCTACACCAGACAGTTTGGGACGCCTATGATTTCAGCGTTGTTGCTCATTAGGAAAGCATCAAGTCAGCCTCAAAACACATGCGAATCTAGCAAACCTCTGCCACTGTAATGAATTGTCCTATGCGTTCACATGCTTAAATATATAAACTCAGCTCTGGATCACCAGCAGTAATTGCTGGCCAAAACGAACTTATTATGAGTTCTCCAACCTATATAATCACTTGCCAAAGATCTCAAGGGAATTCTCCCACTCGAACATAAAGGAACTCTGCGAAGTAGAACGAAGAAAATGACGGAAAGAGTGAAAGGTGGAGTTGGGAAGGAAGATTACTAAAAGAGAACGTGATGATGGAGAAAAGACGGAAGGCGATAGGAATACGCAGATAATGAGATTACGAACCGAGGGAAGAAACAAAAAGGAAGCGAAAAGAAACGGATCGCTGGAAATGGAGGTGGGAAGGGAGAGGAGCAAGGGGAGAGAACGAGAAGAGGATGGAAATAGGAGTGGGGATCTTGGAAAGAAGCTCCCGAAGAACATTCCCGCGGAGAAGAAGTAGACGCTTTAGAATGTGACACGTCCCTAATCGAAAGGTTAAAGGGAGAGAAATTGTCGATTACGTTGCGCGAGTATAAAAAAAAGAAGATATGAAAAGAGAGCCCACCTCCTCCGCTACCAACCTCCCCCCGCTTCAACGCACTCCTCTCAACACGCCTCCGTGCTTCCGAAGGAAAAAATTATGCGGTGGAACTGGAGGTAAAAAGAATTGTCCGCGCGTGGGGGGTGGAGAGGAGGGAGGGGGTGATGTGAGAAAGAGGAAGAGATGGGGAGTGGCACTCGGAGGGGGGAAGGGAGAAAAGGAGGGAAAAGAGAGAGAGATCTTGATGCTGCGGAGAACATCTTGAGCGTCTCGTCTCGGAGGGCGTAAAAATTTCCCATTTAGGCTAACCAAAGACGTTTGGGTCGGGGAGGTGGGGAGGGTTTCATTACGCCCCGTGATAAAATGGGGAGATCGAGAGCGAGCGAGCGAGCTTTGGGTGAAAGGAGGAAGGGGTTCAAAGCGATCCTCTCTCTCTCTCTCCCCAACTAATAATTTCCTTTTAATATTTTATTTATTTCACTCGTCCACGGTGAAAAGTTATCCCCACCACCCATCTTCAACGCTTATTTTTATTTTTTTATCTCCCGAGAAAAGCTAGAGAGATCAGGAATAATTTCTTCTTTCCATATTATTTATTTTGCTCGTCCGAGGTAAATTATGTTTTTTTTTTCTTTCTCTATTTCTCCTTTCCGTCTCCCAAGGTTTTTTTTAAAGGGAGGAGGGAGTGGGGAGAGATCATGGAAGCATAGAAGGCACGCTTGAATTGTCGTCGTCGGTCTGAGAGAACATTCTCGTTGCCTACCTCATTAAAAAGAACTACTTAACGTATTCATCAAGATGCGAGTCGAGAGTAAAAAAATATTATATTTTTTCTTCTTTATTATTATCATACCAATGAAAATGAAACCTTGAGCGGATATTAAAAATGTGATTTCAAATAATGACTTCTTAAATACTCCGTTGGTTGAAAAAGGCGAGGAAAAGGAAAGATCCAGGAGTTTGGGGTTGATTAAACGTTGATGGAGTGTGGCAGTGATAGCAGACTCTTCAGTCACTTCAGAAAAATTATGAGATATTTTTACTGAGTAGTAAAAGATATCTTTTGATCAGAGATTTTCCATTCTTAAAGTAATAAGAACCCTACAGAAGTTTTGTTTACTGAGCAGAATAATTCACTGCGTACTTCTATGCTCTATTAAGTCGAAAATAAATTGGGTTGATACGAGGTGATGTAGTCTTAATAGCCTTTGATTCCATTCACAAAAAATATATGGCTAGCTGATTAAGAGAAGTAATTCAACATTTTCAAAAGGTGACTACAGGCCTTGTAATTGTAATTTTTGCTGAATATGTATCTGACATAAAGAAATGAAAATAGAAGTTATAAATCTTATCTACGATTTTTCTCATAGAACAGATTCCTAAAGCTGAAGGTTTCGCGTAGGCACATATTGTACAATTAAGATTTTGGATGATTTCATCTTAAGTAGGAGATTAACAAATAACATTTTTATAATGCAATTAACCTGATTAAGGAAAGTATCAATAATTAAACATACTTTGAAAAGACACCAAAGGCCTTAATAATGAGTATGAAGAACATAACTGACACAGTAACCCTTCGTGATGTGTGGAAATCATTCATTTCAAAGTCATTTGCGCTCTTCAGGAACTGAATTCTCACAAAAATTTAAATTCAAGTGAATAGGTAACAATGGGTTTTAAAGACCCTAAGTCTTCTTGTGGCTCCAACAGCTTCTTAGTACAATATTATTCGCGAGTGGCTGGACGCACGAGGTCAAGAAAAGTGACGCCAAAGATTAGGGACGGGAGATAATTATTAAAACAACTTTCTAAAGCTGAAAGTAAAAAAGGAGAGATAAGAGGGATATGTTATCCTATCCCTAAAGATGACTTCCTTTAATCCGATTTAATAACAAGCCCTGCGCTGAAAAATATTTTTCTCCAAAGGAAAAACTAATTAATTATATTAAGAAAACAAAAAGCTATTTTTTTTATTCCTTGAATTATCCCGTCCCACGTTATTACGTACATATCCCCGTCATCAAGTTATTCACCATATTCACCACATTATTCACAGTTCACGTTCACCACATTATTCCCGTCATCCACGTGTTTTGTTTAACGACAGTTCCAATAAAAATTGATATGGGTTAAAATATAAAGTAGTGTTAACACCCTGTAATGTCTCGCCTGCATCTCGCCATTAGTGATCGAATATCTCTGCGAGAAGCACAATAAAGAATAAAAGCGCGCATGGAATCACGATATTTCGGTGCACTTATTACGGTTGCTGTCTTTGCATTTATGGATGAGTAAATTGCTAAAACGGAGACAGGATTGCTCTTTGCTGAATTGCAAATGGTCCGTCTTTTGAGTGGCGACTCAAGAGCCACCCAGAAAGCAACAATCGAGCACTTTTTTATTTAACGTGCTTCCATCTCGGAATATTAAATAAGACATAATCTGAGCTCGAATTTTCATCTTGAAGGAATTTAATCCGATGAAATCATCCGGAAACGCGGGAAGTAGGTACCTATCAATTTTTTCGATGGTCCTGATATTAGATGGTCATATCTTTGACTGCGATGGCGATGGAAATTTTCGTTTCTGCAATGGTTTTGGAGGACGGAATAGCGTGAAAAGGTTTATAATAAGCAAAAAGCTTTGCTCACATTTCGGTCTCATCTCTTTCGTGGATACGGGAATAGATTTTATGATTTGGATTTCCTGATTATATTGGAGACCTAGAATTAAAGATACAGGCAGTGCTCTAAAAATTTAGTAATTCCAATATATCGCGCCATTGAATTTCAGCTGAATTTGGGATTCTTAAGGAGCATTAAAACATTTCTTTGCTCGAGGCGGACTGGAAGTAGAATTATAATGATGTGATTCCTTTTAACGCTCGCCGGCGTATTCACTGCTATGAAACATCCATGAAGGTGTATGTGATGCATGAGTAGCTTCGCTAAGCTAATTTCTAGGTGTCGCATTTAGGAATTTGTCCATGCGTTTCTGATATTTGAATATGGGATATCATATTTTACGATAGCTTGTTATAGAAAAGCATACACACAAACATATGCTCTTCACCACGCTATTATCAAGGTTAGACCTTGTCCACGAGCTTATTTTTTTCTAACCAAGATGTAACATTCCCGGTCGTTATTTCAAAATTGATAAACCGTGTAAGGATTTGCTATTTCTAATAAACTATTGTGAATAGTTAATAAGTCATTTTTTCAATAATTCAGCGTTTCCTCAATGGTAATCCTTCATTAGGACAGTATTTTCTTTTTATTGATTTTTTTTAATTTGCCCCGTTGCATTCTTACACACTTATCAATCCTTTCTCACTCCCTCCACCTCTCCCATATTCATATTTTGTTCCAAATTGCTCCATTTCTCCATTAATTCTTCCACCAATGTTATCTTCACATTAAAACTCAACACCTTCAGTCTTTTCGAAATCAGTGGGTCACGGATTTCTTAGTTAGGATAGTTTGAGCGAAATATCACTTCACCTAGAATTTGATGAACCTGCCCTCATTTTAAAGAAAAAACTCTCATATTTCCAAATATATCAAAATACTAACACCTTTCCTAACTACTTTTCGAGCAATTTGCCTAAAAATATAAGATGTTGTACGTATGGAATAGATTACGGCTGTGGGCTCTAGAGGGAGGATATTGACAAAATTAAGAGCTTCTAACACCTAGATTTTTCAAAAAAACTAACGGTGCGTAGTTTGTATGTTTTATCAATAATTTATAAAAATTAATCAATTACTCACCGCAATAATTTTTACAGAAGCGCAAAAAAAACCTGTTGTAAAGGAGTTTTCACCGTACGGCGTGAAAAAATGAGTCAATTTAGAGACTTATGTGGGCATGTTTATTTAATTACTGAGCATTTATGTCATGTATAACTATATTTTGTGCCATTAATATTACAATATTTACTTCATGCTTCTTACAGACGTTGAAATCAAAAAATAACATTCGAATATGGTCTTCATTATGACAAGGGAAAACTTTCACACAATTTACATACACCAAAATACTGAATGAGTAAAAAGGTAGGTTCTTTTTGTACAGAGAATCTTGCCAGTTTATTAAAAAACATCTATACACTAGGTAGGGTGCCCTGAGAGCCGTAGAGGCATGTGGCAGGGGGTGTTCGGACACTAACCATGAAAGGAGAGGGAATTGGGAAAAGAAGGGGGGAAAGGACAGAGGTGAATTGTATTTAAACAATATGTCTTATTTTAATATCACGCTGTTTTTGTTATCATGACTAATGGTTTGTGGAAAAAAGGAATTTTAGTAACAAACAGCTCGGTAGCGTAGGTATTTCTCTTATTTTGTCGCATCTATCACTTTTAGAGTTAGAGTATAGGTTCAAATTTAATATCCTCTGTGTCGTGCTGAAACTCGCCTGATCTGAATTATTAAGTAATCTTATCCTATCGGGTAGCCTCCGGGTCTCTAGCAGTTCCTAACCTAATCCTTCCATCAGTTGTGTCACACTTTCATTACGCTTGAAGTAGTTTTAAACGAAGCAAGCGGATTTCCTTTGTAGCTAATTTATTTCGCGTATTAGGCCTTTCCGTGTAGGCTCCCAAATGTTCGCGGTGTATTAGAGATATCGGCTATAACTAGAGCAAAGTACCATCACGCTTTTACATCGAAGAACCTCCTTACGATTTTCTTGATAAGTCCTAATTTATTTTATGCATCACCGCAAAAGTTTCGCGCCTGGTTCCCCCAAGTTTGATCTGAAGTAATTTAACATTAAATATACTAGAAATAATGTTGCTTTGTAATGGAAGTTCCATAATTATGAACTCATGTTTTAGTAACCTTAAAATCTGGGAAAACTCTGACCCTCCTTACAACTTATTAAGTTTGTAAGCATAAATTTTGGCATCTGCAAATGAATATTGTCATCGAAACTATAAAAAGTTTAAACTTTGGGATATACTGTTGGATGAACATTGAGCATCATTAATGGTGCAAATAAAAATTCCCCTAATTTGCTAATTGTTTTATTATCAAAGTGCTACTATGGACATAATCACTCATGAAAAACTATGCAACATAATATGGTGATTTTAATTTGCATTTGAAAACGTCCTAATGAGCCATAATCAGGCTCAGGAAGACTCCCAATTATAATTTACTCTTATCAAATTATTTACATGTGTTGAATCGTTATTTTTTTTTTAGTTTCATTCTTTTCATTTTTTTGTTTAATTAGGCAATGTTATTTTTCCTACACTATTTTTCTGGCACATATTCAATAATGTATACAAAGTTGTGGTTATAATTGAGTGGGTCTGTTTTTCAACCATGATAATTTGTTTATATATCACGTATTTTGAGTATATTTAATTTAATTCCTAGATCAATGAAACAGCACATCTGCAAAACTGATTTGGCCCTGTAACGGATGATTTTCCGATCACCGCTGTGATGTGGTACGCAGTCACACGCACGGGTGCTAAGATATACACCAAAGAGGATAACATTCGCCATGAAAAGATGATTTCACTTGACCGGCTTTCGAATCCGGATCTCCCAATTGCCAGTCAGGTGTGTCGAACACCGCTCAAGTCATATATTTTTAATGGCGAATTTCACGCTCTCTCTAATGGATACACTGCTTACTTTTTAACGCATGTTACAAATAAATCACCACTGCAATATGAATAGAAATTTATAAATTTTACGTCAAAAATTTCTCAAGAATTAACCCTCTAATTATTACAGATAAATAAATTTAAAATATTTTTAACAATATGCACAAATTAATTACCTAGGAGTTTCAATGAATTCCCTTTTTTAGACGGATTATCTGAAAGGCAGTACCAACGCTGTTCGAGGTATAAATTATGGCAAAAAAATTCACAATTGCAATTATGTAATTATATATTTACCATATTAAAGCATAAATTTAAATTTACAAAGTTGCGGAATTTCAAAAGCATTAATTAAAAAATAGTTATCAGAATATTTCGTTGAATTCCAAAAAAGGGTTAAATGCCCACTACCTTTCTTCTAGTGTAACCTCAAAATTGCTATTTCGAGTTGACAGGTAAAATATAATTGCTGAAATTATGACTATGCAAATGTAATACTGTTTTATGACACTGAAATTTCAAAATTTGAGCATACGTGGCCTCGGTGACTCAATTACCTTTCTTGCCACGACTGACGGATCAAGGATCAGCAATAAAGTGATATTAAAATCAAATATATTTTACTCGCAAGTACCTATATAGGTACAAGTAAATATTTACTAATGTAAGTATGTGCTCCATCTTGTAGCGACGATATGAGTTGAGCGAGTGAATAGAATGCATCAGGAATCTATCCTCACTGCATTCCCTCACCAACCTGGCATATTAAAATGTCAATAATCTTCGAAAACTGATAGGATGGGTCATTATCTTGATTGCCTACCTCACTGCCAAACTAGCTCAATTCCAAAGCAAGTATCGGGATGTAACTCAAACCAAATAGTCTCCCTCAGGCATTTTGAATGGAGAACATAACTATAGTCACTTTATATAGTGTAATTTAAATCTCCTCCCTTTCGCTCGTCAGCCCCAATTAGGGTCCTGGAGGAGCAACTTACAGGGTTGTTGTAGGGTCTAGTTGAGGGTTCCTACAAAATGATTTCCCCCTCTTTATTATATCAGAAAATACAATTTTTACTTTAAGCTATAAAATTACAATGGTTATGGTATTTACATTTTATGAATAGTTCTGTCAAGAATAAAATATTTGTTTAAATCGTGTATTTAAGTTAATTCACGATATATTTTAACGCGATGTTTATGCCATATTGCGGCCCTCGTTTTCCTTTCCATTCCGCCACACCGTTCTCCTCTCATCGTTTCTTCTCCATTCCTGTCGTTTCTCACTTTTTACCTTCATTTCTCCGTTTTTTTCTTCTTATTGTATTCGTACCTCCTTTGTTTTCTTTCTTCTGCTTATTTCTCGTCAAATCCGTGTCCATCAGTTTCGCCAACTCTCTCATTCTTCCTGCCTGCCCTACATATGTCTAATAACAGAAGGGAGTTGAACTCACTAGATCAACTGGAGATTTTAAAAGCATCTAATGACCCGAATGTTTCGGTAATAAATGAATATTTGTACCCTGCATCCTCTCCTATCCTTGACGCAGTCGCTGCTTCCGCTCCTCCCTCATTCTGTCCCTTGCGGAGGTCGTCCAACTATTCCCATGCATATGCTGTGGATGGTGTTAACATAAAGGCGACAGATGAAGTGAAGTATCTAGGAGTTACGATAACATTGGACCTATCGTGGGGAGCACATATAAGAAATATTTGTGGCAGAGCTCTGAAGAAGCTAGGATTCGTCAAGCGTAGGAAGATTTTCGGGAAGATTCGTGGGAAGATTTTCGGATGAAAAAGTAAAAGAGAGGTGTTATTTCGCACTCGTCCGGCCACACCTTGAATATGCAGCGAGCATATGGAATCCGGTCCAGAAAGACTTAATCCGGGAACTTAATAAAACACAAAGGAAAGCTGCGCGATTCGTCAAAAACTGCTACGGGCGTACAGACAGCGTTACACAGATGTTAAACGAATTAGGCTGGGAGCCGCTAGAGACTCGGAGGCTGAGCGCTAGCCTTAGATTACTTGAGCAATTAAGAATAGATATCTTTAAGAGTGACACAGAGAACATCATATTAGAACCCCACTATATTTCCAGGTCCGACAGAAACGATAAATTAAGAGATATATTTTGCCGAACGGATAGGTATGGGAATTCGTTTTTCCCCTGAACAATAAGGGACTTTAATAAATGCTTGGCGTAATTTCATAAGAGCGTTTCCTTTTTATATGCAAACGGCTGGTGTCCTAATACCCCCCGCCACACGCCTATTGAGGCGGCTTGCGGGGTAGTAGGTAGATGTAGATTCCACTCAAGGTCTGCCACCAGTCCTGCACGGTACCGCTTATCTCCCCATCCTCCACCACTATCCACAGTACAATCCGTGTCCACCCCCTAATTACTACATCCCCCACCCACCCAACCCACCCCTCCCTCCATTGTTGTAAATATACAGATTGTTCGCATTACTTCGTCACCTGATGATGGTGCTCAGCGCAGAAACCCGGGTCGTGTTTATATGAGAGAGTGCATATTTTTTCTCTGGTTTGTAAAATTTTTAAATAAATTTAGCTTATAATTTTGATATAAATATTGAATATGAAGGATTTAAAAATCTTAAATGCTAATGAAAATAAATGCTAATATTCTAACTCAAGAAATGAGAGAGGCGGGGTTAATGATCTGCAACCTCCTTGTAATCCCCTCAAGCACGTGACTGTCTCCATGAATCACGATTACATACTTCCAAAGGTTCGCCGATGCTATGTTCGTGAAAACGTGATTTATGGGAACCCATCTGCCACCTACATATCACGCCGACTCTCCTCGTAAGCTCATAAATCCAAAACGCCAACCCTTATACTTGTTGACCGCCTCCACGGAGGAGTGCGATTGTATGCTTCCCACTGCTTAACGCCAAGTGTGCAGGCAAGGAATTTGACTCGTCCAAGTCCTATGCTTTGACTACCTATAGTCGGGCCATCGTAATAACGCAGTTGGTGGTTATAAATGCACCCAATCAGTAAACTCTTTTTAGGGAAGAGCATGACGTGGCAAACGAAGCAAAAATGGTGTTTTTTTGCATGATATGGTCGTGTCAACATTGTTTACTCTTCAATACTTTCAAACTCAAATCCGGAGATGTCGTCGAATCATGGTGTTTAAATTATTTATCATCATAGTTTTCGACCACAGTAAAATCCATTGATACAAGCTGGTTGTTGAGGGTTTTGTCAAGAATAATTAGACGCCGTTCCCAACGCTTCGATTTTAGTCCAATCAATAGGGATAAACCCAATGTAAATTTTACTCCAATTCTATAGTGGATGAAATGTGCTCAGAAGTGTGGAGGTGGGCATGAAATGACCCCCCCATGTGCGTTCGACTCGAGATTATGAGGGGTTGCTAAGTAGTGATTGTTTATAGGGCGTCGAAATGACTTTTTTGTAATTATTTCATTAACTAATGAACTTACGAAAACATGTTTCACACAATCGTTGTGGGTAATTATATAACCTTTAATTTGAGTCGTCGTACCTCGAAATCGATGAATTAGTTATTGCAAAAAAGCCAAAAAACAGGTGAAAATGGGCGTTTTTTGTTAATTAAATATTTAGTGCAAAAATGAATTTGTTACTATTTTTATTGCTTTGAAGGAATGCGCTTTTGATTATTAATACAACAATATTTTTTTAAAGGTGATGTTTGAATTGTTTGCTGAGTTATGGCCTATTGTTTATCCGGAGACAGTGTTTTAAAGGTAATAATTGCTATTTTGTCGTGAAATAATTGAGTCAAATCCAACGGAATTCTACTCTCAAAGACTTATATTACATGTAGTATTAAAACCAATTCGAAAAATCATTAAAAATTCATAGAAATAAACGTTTAAAAAAAATACTTTTTCAGACTAGCGTTTTTTTATAAACAAATAGAGCTACGGCGTCGGCTGTTGGTCACACCAGTTTCTAACTTGGATATTCTGTAACCTGGTTTGATTGCGCAGATTCATGAAAAACAAAAAGTCCTTACGACGAATAGGAGCCGAGATAGAATGTTTTTTTCTTTAAATCGCAGAGGATTTATTTATAACAGTTAAGAAACCATTTCAACGGCATTACACAAACAAAAACTTATATTTGATTATTGCAATTATATTTTTAAATAAAACTTACCTTTTATTATAAAATTGCGTGCACAAAGTGGAGCGTATTCACGGCGGACGCGGCAGCTAACAATGGGACGGTAGGGAGCGGCGGTGAATCACGAAGCTGCCGCGCGCCTGAAAAACTGAATTTGAAACTTCAAACGGAGGAGCGAGTACAAATTCGTTCTATCTCCTCTATTTATGGACCAATCTCGACGTTTATTTTTTTAATTAGGGGTATCTTGGAAAATAATTAACAACTACGCTATCAGCTAAAAGATATAATTGTATATTCAATTGTTATTATTCATTTTTATCATTATTGTGACTCACTGCACAGTTACTGTAATTACTTACTAATAACTATTTAATTTAAGTTTTTTTTATTTAAATTTTAAATAATTAGTTGCCAACATTTGGATTTATAAATAAATCCAAATGTTGGCAACAACGTCTAATTCTTCTAAACAAACCCTCAACAACCAGTTTGTATCAATGGTTTAAATTATTTATTATTTATATCAATATTATATATATTATATATCAAGAGAAGTTTTTATTATTTAAAGAAAAAAACAAAAACTTCTCTTGAAAATGACGTGAAAACGTCGAAACTGGTTGAGGTAGCATTAAAGGTAGTGTGGAAAATACAAAGTGGTATATTTTATTAATCTGAATTTCCACCAAGTAAACTCGTCAACGATTGGTCAAATTGTTAAGTGATTTCTAAAGTAACTAGCAGTAATTATTTCCACCATGATAACGCTGCTTAAACATTTGTTTTACTTTTTTTTCTTAAATTGAAAATCGCATAGGGTGCTACCCATCCATGAACACGTTGCAAATACGTCATGTCTGCCTCACCGAAGGGTCTGTGCAAGCCGGTGCCCCATTGTCTTGTTTACATCATTCAATTAAATAGAGCTTTAAATGTCTCCCCCTTTGATTGAGTTAAAGTGCTGGTGTGGAAAATGTCAATGTATTTTAGGCAAGGGTGTATTTCAATTGAGGGTGCACCCCGAGCTAAAGCGAGCGCAGTCATTTTTTCCTTCAACATGGCTGTCGTGCGTTTTTTTACATCGCGCAAACGTGTACTTCGGGCATTTCTCGTAACTAGAGTAATGCACGTAAGGTTTTTCAATCGTATAACCATAAATATCAGATAAACACATAAGCGTTCTGTATACAGTGATGTTGACTGGAATCTGCTGATCATTCCTCTTCTGCATCTTAGTTTGCCACGAATGAGCTCGTATCCATTCATCTGACGACGGTCTCATAAGAATTACAAAAACGCAGTTCCATCGATTAGTAAATATACCCGCTTTCGTGCATTCGTTTAAATAGTGTGTGAGGAAATATAATGAGTTTCAGAAATAATATTGATTGCAAATTATATTGAGAAAATGGTTATAGTTGCTGTGTGGCATGAAATTTAATATAAATGTCGTTAAATTACTTACAGGCATCCGGGTCAAAAAGCTATTTCTTTCATTCCAAAGTTTCTTTAATACTATATTTCAAAATTCAGCTGCTCACGCGCTCGGCGGGAATCATTTCTTTTATATATTTCCCGCGATATACTGCCTTCAGTTTCAAGTACAGAAGTAGGTGCCGTCTACACTAAGGTGTGTATTTAAAATAAGTGTGCCTCTAAATAAAGCTGTAATTTAGACGAGGCATATTGGACGTAGGTTTCAATACCCAATTGCGATACTATGATGTAAAAAGTATAGACTTACCCGACAGCAAGTAAAAGTCGCAGTCTCATTACGTAGAATGTGCAAATAGCAGGAAGTTGAGTGGAACGGTATCAACAACTCACATTATATACGCTGGATATTCGGTAAATAGAAGCCAGCATGTCGTCGGCAGAAAATTAAGCAAGGCTATATCCTCTCAATTAATTCTTATTCGTAAACAAAGTTTATCGTGGGCAATTTCACACAATATAGATAGACCTATAAAATTGTATAACTAAGCCCGAATAGTTCTCTTGTATTCCAACAGGTGGCTGAGATACTCGCCTTTGAATCTCTCCAAAATGTCAAATTTTGCGATAGGTAGGGTCTCGCAAGATGAATTGCTATTCGGCGCAGGTGAATCCAATTCAAGTGATATCCCGTCATAAAGTAAAAGCTTTGATTTCTCGATTCATGCTACATTTTATCCATTCTATTGCGATAATCAATTGCGATGGAGACATTCAAAATCGCGTGCGCATGCGTCGTTTATCCAATTTTTTAAGCCCAATAACTATTCCAACATTTTTTTCACATGACTCGTACTTCTCAAAACGATTGAATCACGCCAAGTAAAGCTTTTTTTCTTATTTCGCCGAGTTTCGCCACACTCATGTCTTAATTTAGTAGCTCTCTCTTCACCTTTCCGGAAAACTTCTCGTTGCTTGCGTGCAAAAATATTAATTAGTTTTAGCATTCTTCGATAACGCATAAAAAGTGGAATACAATCTAGAGGGCCTTGTTTGATCGAAGAATCCCATATACCTGTAAATTAGGAGAGGAAAAAAGTACACGAAAAGAATTAGAATATTAAATTTCAGATGCAATTACATTTTCTCGGAATTACTCTTGAGCTTAAGAAAAAATCGAGAACCGTGAGTTTTGGGACGAACTTTTCGGATCTCTTGAGGAATGACTTTGGCAAGAGGACTTTGTGAAATCAGTTAGGTGTATTCCCTACCCGGAATAAGCAAGCAGTAGAATTTTAAATTCAAAGGACTATGATTTTTGTCACGCGCGGGAGAATTTCTCCAGAGAGCCATTAATAAAAGCTAAAAGTATAAAAAGAGTTCCCGGGAGATCAGTTGAAACTGAACAAAGGAGAGCAATTGATGTCATCTCGGAACTGATTTCCAGTAATGGACTTCTCTCATCCGTATTAACAGAGTAACTAAGTGCGGAGCACAATTAAAATGCAGCCAACTTTCGAGCCTACCACGCTTATAAGAAATATGATCCGAAACTTTTCCGCATCCGCCTTAACATTAGACTGAATTTAACACGTGAAGTAGGAGGTATTAATATAAAATAGGCACTTTTATCCCACACATTTCTTTCCATAAAATATTTAATTCACTAAATTAAATTCTAAGCTGGAAAACCTTTTCATTCGTGTTCTCGGATTAATATTAATCACTCTTTTTATTATCTATTTACTGATTGGTTATTTTTTCCTTTCTGCAAGTTTAGTGCATGTTTGGGGACGATTCCTTATAAGAAAGACATCGCTACAGACACTGTATCATTAGTGCCAGCAAAAAGTACCATTGCTACCGGCTGAAGCCTACCCTTGTTGAACATAGCTTTTGATGATATAGCGCACTGCTTTTCCCGTAAACCCCTCCCTGCTTCGTCATATTCTAATCTTAGAATTATTGAAGCATTATACCGTTTCGGGTAGGTTATTTATGAACATTTCTGCTCTCTCTCTCTTACTCTTCTAAAGTCCCGATTTCAGCACACTAGACCTGTCGCCAGCCCAGCATACACCCTCTCTCCTCATCTAGTCTAACCTACCGATCGTAATTGTTCGTATTTAACGCATTTCATGCACCCTTAACTTTCATAACTGTCTTCAGCATTCCCCTACCTCAAACTGCTTTTCACATTTCACATATAAGTGTATTCGTTCTTTTAAATATTTCTTTAATTACCATTTTTTGTTCGAATTGTTCACTGGGTAATCTGAAATTGACTGAGAAATATAAAATATTGTATAAAACATTCGAGTAATATAAACATATGTATTAATATATGTAAACTAATTTACATCATTTGTAAAACATTATGTAGCACGCTATCAAATTATATTCATCCAGAGATCAACAATTGCCGCAGAGGCAAAATAAAATAAATAGATAACGTTCATTCAGGAGTGAGAAATTTTTCCATAAGCGGTGTCAAAAAATTGCTAGCGATGGCTATAATGTTCCAGAAGTTGTTTTAGCAAGAACTTAAAAATCGAATTGGTCATTTGATTAATATAGTGAGACAGCAGAGATCTTTAATTTAATTAATTCAGAACTCACCAAACGCACTTAAATTACTTGCTCTGGAAATCAAATAGGATATTCCAAAAGGCCTTAAGAATGAGGAATATGAAATAAATCGGGGTATCAAACGAGAAACCTATGCAGGGAAAAGGACTGGTAAGTATTTCTGCAGTTTCTATCACCGGCATACATTGGATGGTTATTTTGGGAGCGCAAATTGCTCCCTACGTTTACTCATTAAACGCAAATATCAATTGAAGCCAATTTGTGACTTAGATTAAAAATATATCATCAATTTTCTCTCTCAGTTAATCAAAACCGAGTCTGATAACCACTATTGTGTGTCCTGCACGTCACTTCTATGTGAGTGGATTAACCCAATGGTTCCACTTTCGAAAGGTTCACATTATGGCTTATACTCAATCGCCTTCCTCCCCTAAACAAATAAAATTTGATCGAAATGAGCTGAAGTTTATTTTTGAGGACCACTGACTCAATGCCAAATTAAGTGCCACCCGGAATCATTCCACTTTCATTCAACATTTGATGACTATCGAAAGTTAAAACTTGGTATCCCTCTCTGAAACCCATTAAACAGTGTTTTCTCTCCGTTCTCCATGATTAGAAACGTCTCAAATTAGGCGTGTTTGATTTAGAAGAGAAACTCCGTTTGATGTAAAGGAATCACGGACGTACTGTGTCAAATGTATGCCGTCACGTAATCAGCATATGATTTTCCGCAAGCAGCTTACAAAGCGCTTCAAAATGTAATTTTGATCAAAATAGAGAAGAGCAAACACCATCAGTAAGTGGTAACTATGTACTGCAAAATAAATTTTAATTACAGGGGTGTTTTTCATGTCCACACAAATTAGATTTCCTCTCACCACCAACACGTAAATTCCATAGTCCCTGCATCGTGACAAAACAATTAATTTGGCGGGAATTGGCTTCGACATATATCATTGAGGAATGGTAATTTGACTACCAGCATAATATTCCATATTTCCAAGAAATATCACCATAATTTCCAAAAATGTACGGCATACACCCCCCTGTACCATCAACGCTAAAGAGTTTGGAAAATGTTTTATTTCATTAATCGACATCCAAGTCTCCATGATGTAATAGCAGTGATAACAGATTTCACAGGATCAAGAGTCGATTGTAGCATTCAAAACATTTAGCTTATCTCTAGAATCGAAAATTTTCAATTCTGTGATAGACTAAAATAATAAGATCGTTATCTCACTTCCCACTCGAAAATTAATACTGAAGAATACATTTTTCTCCATCTTAAACAATTGAGTCAATTTTTTATGCATAATTCAATTCACGAGATTCAAATTACTGAGCACCTAAAATAAAAATCTTTTCTTGAAAGGCACCTTCACTGCCTTGAACTTCAACCACGCAGAGGAAGAAAGTAAAATTTCTAAAGCCACCTTCATTATCTCCACGTAGCCATGGTAGCAATGTATACACTTTTCACATCAGGCCTTTTTCCAGAGCATTCAATGCACATTCCTTTATTACCTACTCGTTCGTAATCATAGCACTCATACTTATTTCACATATGAGTCTAAGGTACCCATTTTCTTCCTTTAGGCCAAAATTCATGATTACACGGATATGAGAGTACAATTTTTCCGTTCTTACTATGAGTTGGGGTAGAGTGAATGGCTGAAAAACTCATTCCAGGAAATTTGTCAACACGTTCTACAGGCGAGCATTCACTAAGCTACGGTAATAAATCTACGAGGACCATTCCAAAATTCTCACGCTTTTAAAATTACTCTATCATTGTAACAACTCTCGCTGACCTCCGACAAAATTCACAGATTTTTCAAAATTACATGTGGAATGAAAAGCTTTTCAATCCTTACATTACAACAAGATTCCATCAGTAATTATTTTAAATTAAAGAATTTGCCGAAGCTTTTCCGGGTCCAGCGTCATAATAGAAGATCCACGAAATCGAAATAGAACCGGTAAAAACTAAACCCTGTAAGGTTATAAAAACATATTTCAAGAGTTTTAATATCATGTCTGAATGTCCATAGATGACCATATAACAGGGAAAATGCAACGGCAGGAATGAAGAAAATCAATCCCTGAATTTCAATAGCCATAAGGGAAAATATTGATTAATAACCAAGAAAGGTTAGTTGATAATAGAGGTTCAAAATCCAGGGGATTCATTTCTAATTCCAAGCATAATTTCAATGCTTATTTTCCCTAATCAGGGGTTTAATTAAAAATCCGAGGGATTTGGCAAGTTTAATATTTGTTGCCCTATGTTATTTTTGTATTTATTGGCATTTTTCACTATTATTATATGCATTGCCTTCACGGCATTGTTTAAGCTTTAGATATTCATTTGTCCATCGCGAGTTTTGACTGTATTTTGTTTCCACAAGCTTTGACTGTCTATTCATCTATGTGCTCTATCTTCCTCGAGCCACCACAACGGACAGTGTCCTCTATGGAAGTACCCAATAATTGAAAACGCACGAGCGGAGATAATAATTCGGAAAAAGTATCGGAACGAAGAGAATAAGAAGAAAACGAAAAGCGGATTAAAGAGCCGACCTCAATGCTACAAAAGGATCAATATACTTATAATGGAAAAAAAAGTGAAGACACATTTATGGTCGAAAGGGGTATATTCCCATTTACGAGGAAGACGATGTAGAAGAGGTATTATGTCGGAAAAGAAGAAGAAAAATTGATACAAAATACATTAAAAAGACAATAACAAAATATACCTTATCATCAAGAGTTTGAAATTTTTGTCTCGATCACAGATAATCCTTAAAGTACACCTTGCCTTGAAGAATTTGCACGAAACCTCGGGTAAATTTGCATCAGCAAAGTAAATTTCAACTCCACGATGAGCTAGTTTAAGCAATGGTGATTTGAAATGACACTTTGACTTTAACCAAGCCAAATTATTCCACGATTTCAAGCAAGCCTGTCCGACGGGTAAAACAGAAGCCTCAACGAGCTCAAGTAAGGTCATCGATGGTTGTGGTATTATGGTGTGATGTGGTGTGGTGATGTATATGTTGGTATAATACGAATATATACAAGATATTTTATGCATTCAATCGTCCTGATTTTTAAATTATGTCCTCCTCAGTATCTTCATCGCCACAATTACCAATTTTCCAAAGTTTTTCAAAACAAATTGACAACGCCAACCGCAGTTCCACCAATATTAGAAAATATCGGTCGTTTATGAACTTCGCGATTGATTTGAATTACGGGTTATGAATTTCGAAGTTGTTAAGCAAATAATTCTAGTGTAGTCGAAGATGATAATCCATAATTTATTTGGTAATTTAGAGTACCGCGAATTCTCTAGGTTATGTCGAGTGCATGGCTTTTCAAGTGTTCATTGTGTTATTAGACTGGACTCGGCACACTCCAATTCTATTCTCCTGTTTCCATTGTAGTAAGCTAGAGGTCATGAATAACGTACTTCGTTTCATTTCAGTTGTTATTTTAGAAGTAATACATTGTGGAAACGGTACCATATGGTTTCAGGCTGACAATATTGTAACTCATTATATAGAAAAACTCAATTTATTTGTCTATGATATTGTTTCTGTGGGTGATTGTGGTCTTGTTGATGAAATTGTAGATTTCTGGGTAACTTAATGTTTAACAATGGCACAGTCTTATAATTTCATGGAATTATGGAATAATTCATTGAATTAAGGTATTAATGGCAAGATGGGAAGTAACTTGACGAAACATTTAATGACTTAACCCTAAGCTGGTTATAGCCATTGTTTATGAAAGCCTGGTTTTATAGTTTTATAAAGCTTTTTTGGAACTGAATTTTAAAGCTATGATGTGTTGCCCTTATCCCCACTAGAACTAATATCTACTGCTACTTCATTGAAGCAGACATTACCTGTTAATTTTTGTTATTATTTATTGCTGCACTCATAGTCTTTGTTCATTAAGCATATATAACTATTTTTTATCTTGTACAAGTACATTTTAAGGTAAGAAAGTAAATTATTTTTTAGACTAGTAATTTTTTTGCCATCAACCTAAATTCATCATTTACACCAAGAAGTTTTTGAATTTTAAAATTATGTATTTTAGGGTGTTCATTTGGGATTTTCATCATAAAAAGTCTCTTTCAATTTCTTAAAGCATCAGGACTTCAATTCTCTTGCGTTATAAATATAAAGCTACTTTCAGCTTTCTTGCGCGATTTTTTGTAACATTTAATCAATTTCGGTACATAGGAAGCGTAAAAAAACACAAAATAAGCAATCTTAATACAATGAATAGGGGGGTGGGTTTGAATTAGGCGATTTATCTGTAGTGTTGCAAACAACGTCATATATATCGCCGTAGTAGCCACCCTTCATCACATTTATTTTGCATTGAGTCGGCTCTATTTGATTTCAGCTCTGCATTTGGGTGGTAGGGGTTTTCTGTGGTGAATTGAACTAGTAAAGCAAGTATAAGAATTAAATGGCTTGGTATTAATATTTGGTTAGATATATGGTGAGGAAAGCGAAAACTGGGGTAATTTGTATGTACCATTATGGATACTGGCTAGACACATAGAGGAAGTCATTATTTTTGGGTTGGAGGAAAGGTGAATAGATACCTTTTCGGCGACGAAATTTTCCAGCTCTTTTACGAAATGACGCCATGTGTTCTATATTTCACCACACAATCCTACGGAGGGATTACTTTACTAGAAGGGCACAATTTACTCCACATAACAGACTAGTGGGGATTAGGAAAACGTTGAATAATCCTGCCATCACTGCTTTAAAACTCACCGCATATCTCTTTATTTAACGGAATTGAACTCGGGAAAGTAGGAAGGTGTTTTGTTAGTGTGGAACTCCTAATGAGAGAAGGGCCTCCCTCTTCCAAATGCCCCCTTCTCAGCATTGCGTGAGGAATACAGATTTCAAGAGAACTCTCAAAGAAGCGCGAGAGAGTATGGGATGGGATGGGAATGGGAGAATGTTCCGGAGCCCTTTTAAGGAAAGTACTACAACTACGGCCGACGAATTTCGGAGATGGAGTCGTATCGTGGGAATAAACGCGGTGGCCAAGAGAGAGAGAGCCCCCTTCCGCAGAAGAGGTTAAGTCGAAACGGGAAAGAGCGCGGAATTCTTGAGAGATACAAAGCAAACAGTTTGTGTACTCAAGCAGATTCTTTATTCAAATAAAGAGGAGGAGGAGAAGAAAAAAAATAAATAAACAAGAAAGTATCTGCCTCCGGGACAACGCCCCCTTTCCGGTGAAGCGGCGAACCTTAAAGTGGAAGCGAGCTGCCGGAGGAGGAAACGGTGGCAAGAAATGTGCTCGAGGAGCAAGATCCCAGACGTTGAATACCGCATAAGAGCATCGTCCTCATTTCACACCGCAGCATCGCCGCCGGAATCATATTGAGTGGCGCAACAAAGGAGGACGCGGAAGAATCTTGGAAAAAAATCTCTCTTTACGGCGAGGGGCAATATATAATCACTGTAATCTCATTTCATACTCTTTTTATAGCCATGATATTTGCAGTATTTCTTTTTCAAAGTTTGAATGAATTGACACAAGCTGACGCTTTTAATCCCAGAATTTTATATATTTTTCGCAAATGCCATAAATTGGATTTTTGGTGATATTTTTTAATACCGAATTATTCGGCGGATGGAGAACGGAAACTATTTACCCATAATTCCACTTTTGCATTTTATTGGAGGGAAATTTCCCAAAGAGTAAGTTTTGTTCGTGAATTCTAATTTTCTTTTGAAAAGGCTTGAGTTCAATCCCCGCGCACTTAGCTCGCAATAGTATCGAATTCGTGGAAACATGACGGGGACGTTGCTCTGGAGACTTCGCTCGTCGCTCTGCATGTATGTATTCGAAAACACTCCCATGGCAGGACTTTCCCCTACTTTAACAAATGATCGCTAAAATAAGGATCCAGAAATATATAGCATAATCATAACCTCAAACTTATCATATTTGGAGATGTACTTGGGGGGAATTCATCCAAATATACAAGACAAGTTTAATTCAAAGCCGAAAACGTTCTATGGCTAATTTATGTCTATGATGTACTTAATGATCTACAAGAGCTTTACATTAAGTATAACATATTACCTGATGGCATATTCCGAAAATATGTAGTAGGTATCTAATAATTGTTTTTTTCATATCTTTTTTCTATTGATTCCACATAAGGCGCTAAAACCAGATGCCCATGTAAATATTTGGTTCCTAAATATACTATAACAACATAGGTAAAAGAAAAATTGATGTAGTTGGTACTAGGCTCCGTAATAAAATATCCCAAGAGTTATTTAATACAAACGACATGGGACATGAAAAACAAAATTCCAACCCTTTCTGATCAAATGACATGAATCATGTAAAAACAAAGTTCACCCTAGGTTGATTATTAGGGGCATTTCATGTTGAGTCTGCGACCGGTTTCTTTGATTCTAATACAGTGAAATTGGAACTCTCAGACAAGCCTGTAGCTTTGGGACCAGATTGTATATCATTACTATAATACCTAAGTAATAAATTGCAATGCATTGTAAAAGAGTAGAACCAACTTGCGCATTTCGGTCGGGCAATAAGTCACCTTGTGAATAAGAACATGGGCATGGGCTCCCAAAGATGTGTATAATGAAGCTTTCAACTCAAGGAAATTGGATGAGGAATTAAACCGATTGGGGGGACCGGAGACAGGAGGTTGGAGGCAGGGGAAGGAACTCGGAATATGAGAAGACTGACTGGGAGACATTAAGAAGCTCAGGCGGATGCGACGGTGCTTGGGTTGAAATTTCTTGAATGGCAGGGGAAGATGACAGCAAAGTTGAGGGCGACGTTTAGGGTGAAGGGAACCAGGGACAAATGACAAGTCTTTGTTAAGAGACGAAGGAGATAGATGGGTGAGGTTGTGGTCGCAGAACGAAATATTACCTTAAGTTAACCGAGAAGTTCTTACTCTGATGAGTACACGAAATATTAGAAGGCACTGGAAACGGGGAGCATGGTGTGGTGTTGTGCCCCGCTGAATTTCGCCTTGGATTAAGATGGCTAGGAGATGTAACAGGCTAACACACCTGACCGACAATTGGGAGATCTGGGTTCGAATCCCCTTCAAGTCAAATGATTTTTTTCGTGGCGAATTTCACCGTCTTTGGTCTAGAGTAGTCAATTATATTTGTTTATCGTCCTTAAGATACTAAATTCCCAGTCTCATTTATCTTGGGGACTTTTAGGTACTTTCTTTATGGAGAATAACATTCATCTACAAACAGAAGATGGATCCTTGAGTTTTCATAACCCTCAGAAATGCTTGACCCGCAAGCAAATGAGCTAAACTGAGTTTCATCCATACATGTAACTGCTTCGTCGTATATACGATATAGTTTTTATCCACAATCTTCCACACTTGATCTAACAACTGGCCAACTTAGCCATGAAGAAAAAAAGTGCATCGCAGAGATCACTATTTCCATTAAAAATGACCTATAAGCTTTATTTTATTAAATAAAGTAGCAATGCCATTTCGACTATCTCATCAACTTGAAGTGAACAACAATTTGAAGTGAGGGCTTGTTGTAAAGTGGAAGTTATAACAACCTCATACCGAAAAAAACGGAAAGAAACATAATATTCTGTTCACCATTTTACTTCCTTCATCGAAAATGAGGTCGGAGTTGACAGCCAATACATAGAGATTATTTCCAATAATAAAATAACAAATCTTAAAATAATCTGAAAATGTCGACACTTTCCTTGTCACTGTCAATTGCATCATAGCCTGATGGAATGGGTTGTCTGGCGATCCTTGAAGAAGCTCCCAACAAGAGAGAGAACCACGTCTCGGATTCTCGATGTCAACTTTCTGAGCACATTCCATTTTTATGGTTGGTCGGATGTATGCCTCAGGGTTATAGGAAGTGGGTACTTCCATCTCAGGGATGTATATGTCTCTCAACAACATAAAGTTTTCTCTGAGGGGAATAAAACTTTCATGACTCCTTCATAGTAAAATAAACGCATGAAATCTTGGCAATTGAGAACATTTCTTATTGAATGAGATGCTTTGTATTCTACCTTTGTCTCACATTATGCATCAACTACAATAAAGTTTGTAAGCTTAAAAGTGACTGCTGAAAAAAAGAATGGACTCATCCTAATTAAATAATACCAATAAATTACGACAGGAGATGATCCGCATTTCTAGTTTATCCGCCAAAAGTTGGAAGTCTTTCATTGTGTCAGTAAAATTAATGATTTTTTCTGCCAAATTTAGTATTTCCGAACACGCCATTATTGAACAGTATCAAGTTTTGATACACTTATCTTAACTAATGCTAGAGATTTGAGTTCAAGCTTTCACTACCAACACCCACATTCACGTTCTTTTATCCCTCATTCACCGTCATCACTAGTCATTCAGTCTTAAGATTGGTTGACTGAAGGTCTCCATTCCACCCTGTCCCCTTCCACTCCTTTATGTCTTTGTAGCTCATTTGTTTTATGCCCCGATTTAAATGTCCTATGTATTTGTCCCTCGGTCTTCCTCATGGGGGTTTCCCTTCTGTAATGTTCTTCATGAATCCTTACGTGTCTCAAAGCACGGTCTATCCATCTGGACTTTGTTTTCCTCATAGTGCTCAATGCGAATTTCTCCTCTTCTATTACTCAGTTCACTTCCTCTTTCTGTAAGAGGATCTCTGATCTTCTTTGTCCTTTTTATCTTCAACACTCGCCTCCTACAATGACCTTTCTCCCTTCAACTTTCAGTTACTTACACACCGTCCAATATCTATTTTTTACCCTCTGAATTCCGCAACAACTATTGTATTCGCTTCAACCACACCGGTTTCTATCTAGCCCAGCTTTTATTATTCTCCTTAATTATTGCATTCTTAAGTCATTCAATCTACTTTTTAAAAATAAAATAATGTTTACGGAAAAATGAGGCATAAAAAAGGAGTAGACTAGAATTTAGGGTGCTACGACTGCTAACGCTATACCTAGGCGTTTCCAACCCGGCTGCCATATATCATCAAGGAGGCATAAAAGAATGAAGGAAATATCAAGAGTTGGTGGAGCACATGCATATGTAATGACATTTAGGAAGAAAAAGATTGAGTAAAAAATTATTTAAAAAATTTGTGTATTATGAACAGGTGTATAGGTGTAGCGAAACTTGATGGCACTCGCTTGTGAAGAAAACGACGCAAAGGAGAGGAAAGCATACATGAGATGTGTGATGAAGCGGCCGCGCCTTTTTCCAAAGGACCCTGTGGGAGTCCTTCGAAAAGTTTGCCCGCTCATCAACGCTTGGTTTACGGTCAGTGTCCACTAATCCTCCGCTAGCGAGTGCCACCAAGTTTCGCTATACCTATAAGCACCATACAGAGTTAAGGGCTGGGTGATGTGGGGCAAAATGTTTTTACACCGTGAAGATAAATTACGGAGGTTTATAGAGTTACAGTTCACAGAGTTTTCAGGGATGGCGAAAAACCAACAAATTAATCTGTATTTTATCAAGAACATTGCTAATACCTTTTCATGGTTAAAAATATATAATTCACGTAAAATCTTGTAGTTACATAAAAGATCAAATCAGCGATTAGTTTTGACTGAATGGCGTTTACAAATAGAGGGACGAAATTATGAGGGACTTTCTGATTGCCGACGTAAAGAAGTGATCAGTTGAAAATGGAGCGTAGAGTTATTAGGTTTTGAAACTTCTTCTATGTGGAAATAGGAAGTGCGTCAACTTGAGGCTTTTGAGGAAGAAAGGAGTTTGTTTCAAGCAATTTTTGCAAGGCACTTAATCCAGCTCAAGTTTGAGGATAATTGCTTGTATTATAG
The DNA here is from genome assembly GCA_963573305.1 of Pyrrhosoma nymphula. Classification (NCBI taxonomy): domain Eukaryota; kingdom Metazoa; phylum Arthropoda; class Insecta; order Odonata; family Coenagrionidae; genus Pyrrhosoma; species Pyrrhosoma nymphula. The sequence continues at coordinate 132,087,590 of OY754329.1, read as the reverse complement.
CCTTAAATATCGTGTGATACAGTACCATAATGCTAGCTTACAAGCGTTCTCGCTATTATACTCCCTGATCTATTTGATTTCATACTTTGATGAGGTACTTGGTGGCTACTTGCTACCAGTAGGACCTAGTAGCCGTCGAACAATCTAATTTGTTATACTTTTAGCCTTTACCGTCGCATTTATAGCTATTTACTGTGGCATTTTCACATTTGAAGTGCGCCGTCAATACCTCCTTTCGGCGAATAGTCATTTTCCGGCCGTGAAATCAAAAATAAATAAAAACTTCTCCACGGTTTTTTTGATTGCCTACTAGCATAGATTCAGCAAATTAAAATTTTACCATACTTTAACTACGATGTGAATGAAAATACCGCTTGCTCGCCTGTACAAGTACTATAACTGTGTGAAACAGCTGGAATCATACTGGATTCCGTCCACAATATTACTGGATAGCATACAAGATCCTGTGCTGGGTCAAGTATTGTGTGAAACGGGCCTGAGTTCGAGCAAGTTCTAAGAGAGGAAGGTCAAAGATGAGTAGCCAGATATGATAGAGAAGGAAAGGAGAATTCGCGGCGGAGATCAGGGATAAGGAAACAAAAGAGGATCGAGGGCGTTTTGAATGGGAAAATCACGTACGAGATATTGATATAAGAGAGAAAGTTGGAAAAGAATTGGTTGAAGTAAGGGACTTATAAATCTGGATCATCATTATCAGTTTTTCGATCCAAAGATTGGTTAACCTCAGCCCTCGATTCTCCGCCACTCCACTCCTACTCCTTCAGTCTACTGCAGTTTCCCTTCTACAGTTTTCTCTGTGAGTTATACCATATATTTGTTCCTTCCACTTCCTCTTCGGATTTTCTCGTCTTTTTTCCTCGCATTTTTAGTGTGAATATTTTTTTTGCACGTATTTTGTTTCCGAGCGTCATCTCTTTTTCGAATCTTTCGCATTACTCCCAGCACCTCATTTTGTCCGTCCATTTGATCGTAAGCATCCTTCTTCTACATCAAAATTTGTATGTCTCTATACTTTTTTGGTCTGATTTTCCTATAGTCCTACCTTTTCATCCATGGAGTGTCACAGGAATATTTCCACATGCTGCATTACTGAACTAAATTTAGGCGGCATGATAATTTAGCCAACCGTTGATGAAATAGTCAATAAATTACCTAAATACAATTTGTTTCTTAAAAATGAAATAAAACGCTCAACGTCTGCACTCGGAAATTTCTATAAATGTGTGTGAAGTTACTGATGAGCGTCATTAGTCAATGAAAAAAGGTTCATAATTTCCATACGGAATCAGGCAAGTGATGTACCCGTCTTCTAGCTCAAGGATCTGCCGAGTTTCCGAGTGCCACCTCAGGCATGAGCTTTGTATGGATTCCGGAGGTCCGACTACGGTGAAGACTAATGAGAAGCTAACAATGGCTATGGTACTCAGAAGGCAATGTGTTGATAAAGTGGTCAGTTCTCGATACTTCGACTCGTGCTCCTGCCCGAAATAGCACATGTCAATTCCAGATGCCACCCGCATGCGCCGAAGTTGGCTGAAGTTCATTACTCGGGTCTATCAATTATCGAAATAGGTGCACGCATAAATTATTGCATCTTCAAATCATTTTAGCCATGCAAATTACTTGCCTAGTCACATTTGCTAGTTATTTGAGCTAGCGTTAGGAAATTGGTAGAAAATGTTGTTATAAAGGTTCCAGGTAGTTAACATAGTATTTTCTGCCCAAAATCTAAACGATTATCTAGATTTAATAAGTAGTGATAAAGCCCCGATTCTCAAGACTCCGAAATTTCACTCCTAACTTCAAATTTACAAGGAATGATTTATTTCCATTAATAATATCATTGATGAACCACTTTAAAGTTAATTTAAAACTATGATCACAACTTTGAAGAGGAAAAAAATTAAACTGAGGGTATCTGCGCCATAACAGGCAGGTCGATGGGTAGGTAAGGTGAGGATCGTCGGGAAACGGAGGAAGGGTGGAGAGAAACCTTGTGTTAGTGTTAGCCTACTCCAGGCGGGACACGGTTTTACGTTCCAGCCAATGGACGGAGAACTGTTTGAAATGCTCTCCACGCAGCACCCAAGTAGGGAACAGGATTCCACTGAAAAATGTCGGCCAGAGTCGTTATTCCAATCCGGATCCTTCGAGATTGAAAGAAAGTACTAATTCCAACTCAATAGCCCGATCCCCTTTGTCAAAAAGTGGTATGATTACATATTATAATTATTTTTATCATTATTGTTATAAATTTGACTTACTCGTTTTTATAAGCTTATTTGGAGTAAAACCAGTTGAATCTTCTATTTTTTAAATCATTGATGCCACGCGTAATATATAATTAAAAACGTTTTGCAAGCACACAGGGTGCTAAAAAAAACAAGAAACATCTTTAACATAGGGGACAGCGTGACGGAATTTCCTTTTAACTTTTTGCAAGGGTGTGACAGTTTTTAAGCCATTGATCTTTGAACATTGCAAAAATAACCAATCGGTGAGTGGCTGGAGAACTACTGCGGCAGCCACAGTGGCAGTGCCAACCCAATAATGAGGAAGCAGGTGCAAGGTTGTAAGCTGCCCAAGCAAACTCAACTCCCCGCAAACACTTCAGCGTTGGTACTACTCCAGCTGCAGCCACATTAGATCTCCAGCCGATCGCTTGTTGGCTCTGTTTTTCAATTTTCATTGCTCGATTGTAGAGAAACTACGGCACTCTCGCATAAACTACTTAGGAAAGCCCAAATTATATTACTAAGCTCTATCCAAAGATGCAGATACCTATGTCACTGGTATTTTTATTTTACCGTCCTGCATAAAAACAATTTAAATATACTCTGTGTGAAACTCACGCAAACACTCGTGAATTGACGGCAATGCTGCTCCTGTAAGAATTAGATGAATAACAAACTTGCTTTTCGGGACTCGGAATTATTTCATGCAACAATCTTGAGCTATAAGGATTTTTTTTATTAACCAATAGGGGAAGGTGGAAGTTAAACGAGAGCGGGCGTGGGGAGGGAATAAGGAGAGTCCCCGCCAATTTACTTTCTCCGGGTTTTTAGGGCGCTCGGAAACGACGCAGCGAAGGATACGGCGGCGGTTCGTGCTCTTCTTTTTTTTTGTTCAAATGCGAGAGGGCGAGTGAGTGAGAGATGGCGAGCTTATGCAAAAGAGGGAGCGGCGCATGTGCTGCACGCAACACACTCTCTCAAGTGGATTGAAAACGGAATGGCACGAGAGAGCTGAGGGAATGGGAGAGAGCCATTACTCCGAATGGCTAAACATCGGCCAGAGGATTCAATTACTACCTCCCTGTGGAATCTTCTTTTCTGCGTACGAGCCGAGGCATTCTCTTCGCCGCCATATCTCAAGAAGTGCATTCTTAGAACGACTTGCGCTCATTTATTACGTGCATTAGGCTCTTTTGGGAACTATACATCTATCTATATATATATATATATATATATATATATATATATATATATATATATATATATATATATATATATATATATATATATATATACATATACATATATGCTACCGTAGTCGCCGCTGAAGACGCAAAAACCGAAAATTTCGCGAAGTAAGTGTGTCTTTCTCCTTAAATGAAAAATATAGAGACATGTAAAAAGGAAACAAACTTGGACGTTTCTATGGTCTGGATGACAGCTTGACTGTTGAAACTTCCAAGTTTATTTGTAAAAGTCCGTTTTACGAGTTTCTATTATTTTTGAATAAGGGTTTTTACGTCAATGCATCTGCGTTACCGGGTAATACCCTGGTAACGGGTAGCTTGGTCCTTGATTGGTCAACGCATTTTTCGTTACCTCTTCATTACTTTTTTAAATATATCACCTACACGTATTGCACAGTCATTTTTTTACTTATCCAGACAGATTTGGTCAGTATCTTTCGTTTCGCGCCCAAATCTGCAGAAGGCGCGGAATGTGCTCCTTTGAAATTTTCGCTCTCGCATAAAACGACCAACAGTCCCCCACCCCGTTTATCAAACCCCAGTGGCGTAATTCGGGGGTGGTAAGGGGTTGCAGTTGCCACCCCAGAATTTTACAACCCAGTATTTTGCCACCCCAGAATTTTAAAAGTATAAATCTCAATAATTTACAAACAATTGGAAAATACCATTCTACATGCACGGCACTTTCTTGAACTTTCTTGATTCTTCATTAATCATGCTTAATGCAGGCTGAGGACCCCCCGAACCCCCTTCCATCTGGCGAGTATTCCATACCCCCCAGATGGAAGGGGGTATCTGGGGGGTATTCCCCCGGTAGGCCTTGCCACCCCAGTTAAAAAGCTGAAATTACGCCCATGTCCAACCCCAATGGTGCTCGGGGCTGAATGGAGTCTCAATGAGATTGACGTCGAGCGGAAGAACACCAATTCCATCGCTAATCGTTGGTTTCGTCCGCCTGGGACGTCTAATATTGTGAAGGTGCTGTTGACGTCAGTTCATGTAAACGTATCTCCTCTCGTGATCTTGCCGTAGCTAAAGCCTTGTACTTACGCGGGTAGTGTGTGATCAGGCCTTTTCACCATTCTCTGTAAAATATGTCGTTTCTCAAACTGGCTGAGTTATATCTTCATTTTACCAAACGCTCCGAACCACCCCTCCTCTGACACGTACATGCGAGAAGTCAACTCATGGTCATGCTCGCATTGTGCTTGTATACGCGAGTGAACGAGACCACGGTCATTACTATCGTGTTATTAGTCACGAAATAACAGTGTTTTAATTGATCATTCTGCAAGCGTTACAGTGCCTATGCAATCCCGGAACGTAATGTCATGCTGAATTTTAAAGCATTGAATATTCAAGGGAACTAGATGTTATGCCCTTCTTTATATGTAGTTCCCTTAGTTCTTCCGAAAGATCAACAAGGATTTGGAAGCCTAAATATCTCTTTAATCTGCACAATGGCACAACTAATCAATCAACCTTGGCTCGATTCCCGGTCCAGGTGGATTTCATTAAAAGAGAGCCAGTTTTCTGGGCCTAAAAGCAACTAATAAGCTCTTTGAATTTCCCTCCCCCGTTAGGGATTGGCTTCATGGGTATGTATGTATGAAAAATATTCGATTAGTCATCCGTAGTAACCTATTTAAAATTATTATTCTTTTTACAACTCATTATTTAAAATCTTTGAAATATGCACACCTTTCGGGGATGCTTACGGAGCGTAATAAAAAAGGCGCAAAGATTTCAATGAATGTTTCTCAAGGTTATCATTTAAATCGAAGAAAGAACAGAATCATATTGGACACCGCATTGGTCTTTTCAAAAATCGTAGGACGTCCTTATTCCCCTTTAAGAAAATTTCCTCCTACCCTCTTTTTTAGTGAATTCTAAGACTAAGTTGCTGCAGTGGCCATGAAAAATTTTAGACACCAGCTTTCGGCCAGAGAAGAAGTCTACAAGTATTATTAAATATTTTTCCTCGACGATTTCAAGTATTTTATGAAACGAAAAAAAGTAAAATGAAGTTTAAAAAACAAGCCGTTGCGGTACTTGGCACAATGACATGTGCACTTCATCCTCAAATATTTTTCCTACCACCCCTTGTAGGGGAATCCTCGTGTACTTAGTAATAATGAAATTGACGTCATTATAAATTCTGGCAATAAGCTTACTTCGCTAATTCCATCGTTGCATCTTCCACTTCGATATGCCCTCAAACTTCATTCTCAAGCATCCTAATGGATTAATTGCGCTTATACATCTCATTGTTTCACGCTAAGGCACAAACATCATGCATGAAAGCACTCACTGCGCTGTGGTTAGCATGCCTCAATTGTTGGCTTCTGAGACGAAAGCATCTCACCCATACTAACTCAACTTCCCCATCGTTCTCCTTTCTCCCTTTCGCCAAAAAACGAATTAAAACTGCAAAATGTCAAGATGAAATTCCGTCCATTCTTTCCTTCCTCTTCCGTTTTCCACCGCAGTTCGTCTCTTCGCCGACTCAGAAACGCCTCTCTAAAGTCTCTCTCTCGACCCACTTAGCCGCAAATCCAATAATTATCCGCTTCGGAGCTTCCATTATTCCCTGCACCGGCGGTAATCGGTCGATAGGAAACACTTTTCTTCCCAACTCCTTCACTGCCAGCCGACTCGGGTTTCTCATTTCCTCCCCGTCCTTTTGATTGCAACCCTTGTTGCCCTTTTTCCCTCTCCGTCTTAAACCAACCCACTGCTTCCTAATTCGACGCGCACCTTGAGTCTTAATTCGCGTTTCTTGAAGGAGTCGAGATTCATATTCATCTTTTACTTTTCAGCCGAGGAGCCCGCTGCCTTTCCTAGATTTTTCACTTTGTCTATGTCAATTGTAAGCAAATATATTTAGTGCTTTCAATTTTTTCCTCCCCCCTCCCTCGAAAATACAACCTGATGCGATGATTAAGAAAACAAAAGTTTTGGGATTCTCGTGGACAAAGAAAGCGACGCTGGCCATAAAAGCAGTGAGTGGAAAAAATGGAGCAAGTAGAGCAATTGAAGTTAGAAGAAAATGGGCAAGAAAGCACAGACTTGAGGAGTAGAATTGCGCTAGCGAAAGAAGGGAGCTGATGTACGGCGACCTTGTGTATGGATGTGAAGAAAAGATTGGTAAAGATGTTAATATGGAGTGTAGCGTTGTATGGTACAGAAACGTTAAATGTGGGTGTGTAGGAGAATAGAGAAGTTACGGTGGACGGAAAGGAAGATACACGAGGAAGGGTTTGGTATGGTGAGTGAGAAGAAATTAGTCTTTCGCTATAAATTTGATTCCGGTAATTCCGGATTCGCTAATTCACCTTAAGTACGGAATTACAGCAAAATCCCATTCCGATTCATTTATCTGTCACTAACGCGTAGTTGACTCATAGCTAGGGTATCGCTAATTTCAATGCCACGCTAAGCCATACGCATGGATTATTTGAGTGTAAAAAGACGATATTTCGGATTTTGTACAGACCGAAAATCGAAAATCTGGCGTTGAGGCATTTAGGAAGTGTGATTTAATTACAATCATTGTTAGTTTACTTTCGTTTCTCCAATATTCACTGTAAATGGAATTATTTATGTGGAATCGTGAAGTAGATGATCTTAGTTTGAATGTAGTATGGATAGATATTGTTTGGATATGCTTCTAGTACCATGATTTGACCAATGCCTTTAATTCTGTCGATCACCAGATCCTTCTCTGCAAATGTGAACGAATGTTGCTTATAAGTGGCTAAAATCGTATCTGACGAATCGACAACAAGTTGTGGAAGTTTTTAAAGATGGCAAATATTTCATCACTGATATTCGACCTGTATCTGTTGGGGTGCCCCAGGGCTCTGCATTGGGTCCGATTTTATTCTTGATCTTTATTAATGACTTTCCTATTAACCTGGTCCCTACATGCAATGACAAGGTTATAATTTTTGCAGATTATGTAAATGTTCTGAGTTATAATACATGTGACGATGATATAACAGAATGGCTAAACAGTACCATGGTGAGAATGTCTCGATGGTGTACGACCAACAAATTAACACTAAATGTAGCTAAATCCCAATTTATTTTATTCTCAACATCACAAAAGGGTTACCAAAGTATGTTATCCTTAGTTGACAGTTCTGTTTGTGAACCTAATGATGAAGTCAAATTTCTTGGTGTTCTCCTTGATCCATTATTAAATTGGTCGACACATATCGACAATTTATGTAAAAAGTTGAACTCTATCTACTATATACTACCTGTGCTGAAGCATGCTGTCAGTATTGATGCACTCAGAAGTGTTTACTTTGCCCATTATTACTCCCGGATCTCTTATGGCATTGTTCTATGGGGTACAACTTCCCAGCTACTTGAAATCTTTAAGATTCAGAAAAAAATTGTACGTGGGTCATTCCACGCCACTTCAGACAGGAGTTGACCCTTGACCTCTCAGATTTTGATGAAAATTGGTGAAATTGTTTGCCTCACCAAATAAAAAATATTATTTAAAGCGTTTTGCGAAAATCGAAAAAACAGATGAATAACGGACATTTTACAAAATGGCTGTTTTCGATGTCACGAAATATTCGTTATCATATATCACGGGGAAGAAACTAGGTTAAAAAGCACTTGATGGCTCATTTCCAATTAAAATTCTTTGAACAATCTCATATGTAAACTTATTTAAACGTTTACGAAAAAAGGCATTTACAGACACTTATAGATACAAGAAATATTGTTGACATTCATTTCACTCTCACCACCTAATTGTATGTCTTATGCAATAACGCCTAAACAAAGAAACGTCAATAACGAAACACTTCATTGATAATAAAAATGTTGCGTTTACAGTGGAGGTGTCGCATACTGCTCTCTTTGTTTGTGCCAATTTTTCATTCATTCAACAGTTCATTTTGATCCAATTCAGGTATCAGAACTTTTCAAAGGTACAGATCCAAAAAAGGTCACAGCATCCCAAATTGGGGGGGGGGAAACTGTATAACGTTTTAATTATCAACATGGAATATTAAGATCATTAATATATTCGTAAAATGAAGCTAAAGGAGACTCATCCACTTCAGCTTCCTCAGGTCCTATGTAATCACTCAAAACATGCTAATGAAACTAGCGATAATTAAATCAACCATGATATAACATTTAATGACCAGCACCCCTAACTCTTGTAATTAACTATATGTAATTTATCCACCGGTTATTTTCATTAAACAATTAAACTTCAAATGGAAAGTAATTGGAGTTAATTGCTCCAACTTAAGTAGAAATAATCAGTCAAAAAAAATGACGATACAAGGTGTGAAATATTATCAAAGCTACCTTCTATTGCTCCGAGAATGAACAACCTTCCTCTCGGTATCGAGTTTTATAATATATCACCGCCATTCAGTAAATGGTTTTATTAAAACGCCGAAGAATTAATGATTTTGTTGATTTATTGAGCAAAGCATATCACGATGAATGGCTTTTCATCATCATTTGTCGTCCAGGTCGAATTACATTTTCAATAAATGGATAGTCTAAAAATGCTTAAAATAACTTAATTGTGGAATAATTTACTTGTCTTCACCTACGTTCAATGATTACTCTGTACTTAGGAATACATTTCCCATGCCGAACTAAAATTTATGGAATTTCCAACAATACGGAAATTAAACAGAATAAGGTTAGGAAATGTCAGCTTTTAATTTCCGCCGTCAGCACTGATCATCACAATGAACAGTACGCCATCTCCTTCCCAGAACCAGGTTCTGGTTACTCGGGTTTCACCGTGCTAATTGAGATTCGTGAAATCCTTGTAACTGTTGGTGATAAAATACACTAAAAATAATAAAATATATTCCCTTAAGTTTTAAGGAGATTACCAGCATTTCAGGGATGCAAGAGTAAAATTTTACTTTGTTTGCCTGTTTTTGGTTCTTTTAGGGAAAAAATAATTCCGATGTTTCTGAAATAAAAATAATGACATAGATCGAGAAAACTATAATTTTCTCTAAAACGCTGTCGCATCCCACAATTCTCCCATTTCAGTTGGAATCTCCAAAAATAAAATTAAAAATAAGCAAGGGTTGTTTTGAGGCATAAAATCCATATCACCCTTGTAAAGAAGCACACTTGTTAATATTTGAAAAAGTACGAATAGGCACAAGACGCATAACCGAAAAAAAACGAAAGTATTTATACCCAAGCCTGTTTTTTAAGAAACATGCTAAAGAAGATTTTCCTTCTCTCTAAATATCTCTTTTTGTATTTTTATTCGTCGGCAATCTGCTAATGGTAGAACATGAGGATTTTCCGATAAAAATGTGAGTCAAAATGCGCCAGTTGAATGTATTCCTCTAGCCATGAGCATTATTCATGAAAATTTTAGTTGGTACGTATTCCGAATACGCTTCACTCAAAATTATTGAAGTTGAGTTTATCCATAAAACATTTTTTAGGGCTCCTTTGCATTAGGGTTACTTAACATAACCTGCCATGAGTTTCAACATCTCATGAATGATTTCAGGTCTTAAATCAACTGATTCAGAACTGGGCTTAAAAATGGACTAGAATCTTCGAGACAATGTTGAGGGGATTGATTTATTTATAAAAGGAAATCTTTCACATTATTCAGCCCAAAACAATTCGTTACAACCACAAGAATCCTTCAATGAGTAATTAGCTCTGAGTGATTACCAACGACCTTCCTGAAATCTCCAAGCGTTCCAGTAACAACATGTTGAGTTCGCGTGTCACTCATAATTCCTACCCTTCTGAGCAATAAAACTGCCAAATTGGACGAAACGCTCAACAGTTACTCTCTCCTCCACACATCCAATACCACTGTTATACTCTACATGTTGCCTCTGCGGATGCAGGTTAAATACGCGGCCGGCACCACGGGCCCAGAGAACACTCCCTGACTTACTCGCATTCACGCAATCCTCGCTCCTGAATTGGGCAGGTGTAGTGTCCACTCCAGAATACTGGCTTCCCATGCCTGGATTATATTCCTTACGTTGATGGAGAGTATTCAGTGGTATTCTGATCCTTTATTTGTGTGCAGTATGTGGAGAGAATTTCAAGTGTAGTTTTCCGTCCGTCGAGTTCGGGCGTAAAATTGTGATCCCCTTGGCGCTGATTCGTTAAGACTATCCTGATTACAACGTTGGGTTTCTCTCCAACCTTACTTCACTCCTAATAAAATAATTCTCTCATCAACCTACCCCCCAATCCTCAATGGCCTCAGTTTTGATCGCCTTCACAAATAACGAACCAATCAGGCACTTCTGCTTGCATAAAGTTCAACCTAAGATGGCAGACACGATGTTAGATTGTAAGCCTAGGGTACGATGAGGCACAGGGTTCGAGCCCTGGCATGGAGTCACGGTATTTCTAGTTCCCGGCGCTCGGTGCCGGACCTCGACGCGCCAGCGGAAAATCAACTTTAATTACAGCGTCGCCGACGGTTTTAAAAGTACTCTCCAGATATACTTTTAAAACTCTTCGAACAATGCTCTGATAAAAGTCACCACAAGTAATTATCTCCGCTTCAAACCCACTCATATTTACTACTTAGAGTAAAATTTCGTCTGAAATAGCGTCTGCCTTTTTGGGACGCAATGGCATATATATCGTATATCACATTGCAATAAAATCTAAAACCAATTGTAAGACATAGTAAAGGAAGACTACCATGTAAACACATATTGTTTTTTGTTACATAAAAATCCTCCCACAACCTCCCCCTCAACTTATCTTGGCAGATTTTCGTATGAAACTGAACACAGGCGTTTTCTTGGAAATTTGGTGTTGTTGAAGCCACTGTCTAACATGCGAGTAGGAACCATGACAATGACGCGGCATTCCACTTTTACTTATCATTGGTAAATTTCATGTTATCAAATTACGAAAAAACGATGCTAGCCTCTTGGTCAGCTTTTTTCAATTTCCCACCACTGTGCGGCGGTGGAGGAAATATTTCATTTGTACTATCCCTACTTGCGAACTATAAGAATTCCCTCCCTAGTCCGATGGGACGTTGAATCGGGGTCATCTTGGAGTATTTCGTTAAGAGCATACAAGCTCCAAGCTCTCGGCTTCTCTCGTTCCCTTATCCTTCCTTACACACTCGTCTTAACACCTCTTCCTCCGGTATGAAGTGCCAATTTATGGCAGAAAAAACTTTACTCACACAGAAAATCACCGAATTGAAGCTTTGTGATTCCATATTTTCGTTCCATTCACGGCGATGCTGCTGTTCTGTCAGGAGGTGATGGGCAGTGAAGCGAATTCACCATAATTTTCGAGGCACCAAGAAATGAAATACTTCTACTGTTTTTTCTATGCTAATTTCACAGCCCGTGAGTAACTTCCACATCTCTCACAGCAGTAATTATACTCAGAATTTCCTTTTGGAAAGTGTAACCTAGCATAACTCAAAAAAGCAATGCATATCATCCTGAAACAATCAAAGAGAAGCAAATATCGTTTCAACAAAAAATATGACTGAGGTAATGCCACATTTTAATCGGATTTGCACTTCTGCCTTTTAAAAAAATCGCACACGCTTACTTCCATTGGACTAACTAAAACCGCAATGAGTTGGATGATCTTTCGCATTCCATTGAACCCAAGGGTTTAACTGGCAGGAGCAACATATTGTTTCAGGAAGGGCCACCGATACTAGATAGGTCTAAGGGCAGGAACCAAACGAAAGGTGGTCCGCCTATTCTCTGTTTTTCAGTAGGGTGGCTGCAAAAAGGTTTCTCCAGTAGGGGGGACCTCTTACTTGTAGGTGCCTTGTAAATGCACCATTTGGCTTCACCTCAATGTTTAATTCCTAAATACACGATGGACTAGAGGCCCTTTAGCATGGTTCTTATTTCCGTGCTGAAGGTCGAACTGAATTCAGATGAAATAATTGAATCCGATCATCAGATATGCTATGTGTTTGTTTTCCATCATAGGTATAGGTTACGTAGTTTAGCAAATTCTCGGATAGCGTGATTGCGCAATGAAATTAGGATCATATGAAAACACAGGCTTGAAGGCAACGAATTCATTTTAAGTTCAAAATTTGGTTCTATGTTTTCGGCGCGGCGATTTCAGTGCTGACCTAAATGTCGTTTAAAACAGCCTTAAGGCTGTAAAGAAGATAATACTGGCAACAATGGGACTCAGCACACTGAATCAGGTATGCAGGTTATCGTAAACGTACCTTAGTCTCTGTCCGGGATAGCCCAGAGACACATCTAGCCCTCTAAGTGATCTCCACATACAAGCACTCAATTAGTCATTGGTATAAATCGAAATATCTATGTCCCTGCTGGGGTTCGAACTCGGAACCTCGTGATTGAAAGCTGGTACTTTAGCCACTGGATCAACCTAATGGAATCGGATACAATGATTTCTTCATTTTGAGTGATTTCTTTCGTTAAAAATATCCTGCTGCTACTTAAGGCGTTGCAAGGAATTAAAACATTTAATCGTAGCACGTCGTACCAAAAAACGATCCAATAAATGCTATCAAGAGAACACATTGAACTTTTTCCACATTACATTTGAAATAAACACTTTAATGCAGTAAACAATATTTTCTTTTTTAATTGTCACGGTCCATGGAAAAAATGTGAGCATTTTCAGATGTGAACGACGCGAACGAATAATTAAAAGTCTGGCATATCTCACAAACGCTTCGAATTCCGATATGTCAATTTAAAGCTACGTGTCGTCACTCCACGATTCCTTTTCAGGGCCTCCGATTATCAATACTTAATCCTCTCTCTAGATCAAGAATTCTTCCCCTTCTCTCTCAAAACCGCTCCTACCGCCTTCTAAGACACTCCTCCCTTTCCACCCTCCAGAAGAACCTTCTCGAGTCCCACCACCTTCCCCAGACCATAAGTAACTTTCTTAACTCATTTTCTTTCAGCGTCCCTTCCATTGTGAGCCCATTATAGAGTTTCCATATCTTACAAGTCGATACCATCTTCATCTCCTTTAGGTTCCCTCTTGAGGGTTATTTAGCAAACGTGACGTTCCCACTTCTTGAGAGAGAATTCTTTGGAAAAAATAAAAAAGTTAAATTTACTTAAAAACTCGGGTATTTTCAATGTACGACACGAGCTGGTGCACGAACTGGCAACAGTTTATTTATTAACTCCGGAATAGATAATTAAAACAATACAATAAATAATAAAATAAATAAAATTAACTCAGTACTCATGATTAATGATAATAATTAGAACTTTTCCTCAAAATAAATCAAATAATTTCGTAGAAACGTACTAATTATTATTATTAATTGTGGCTACTAATATAATGAACATTTACGAAGCGAAGCCAGGTACTTTCAAGTTTAAAAATAATATTTATTATACTCTGAAACGAGTAATAATTGTATGTGCCTATACATGTAAATACGTATCTCGAAAACGGCTTCAAGGATTTTGAGGAGACTACATATATTTTTAGCCACTAAAAATTCATTGGGCTGATCTGACCTTCGGTAAAATTCGTTCAGGGACAGAATTTGAGTTCAAATAATATTTCCTGGCCAATAAATGAAAAGCATGGGAATCAATAAGTACTTAAAGGTAGAATATTTACTCCTACGAATCTAAGATATGATACCATACAATAAATACAGTGAAAATTAAACTAAATTTCGCGGGGAAGTTGGAAGTTTATTTTTATAGCGTTCAATTAGGACTTATTGGTGTATAATACTTTAGATCCGCCACACGCCTATTGAGGCGGCTTGCGGGGTAGTATGTAGATGTAGATATAAGAGCAAATATACTATTTTGGAATGTGAATCGCTCCCTTCAAGATTAGCTCCATGTTTACCATCATTTTTGTTTATTTATTTGCGGGGAAGGGTGGCACACGCCGTAGCCGGAGAAGTGAACGCGATTGTTGGACTTGCGAATCAACGACATTCGAAAAAATTAATTTGCTCAGCTTGTGTGATTGTTTCAAACTTTTAACCTAAATTAAATGTATAATCCAAGAGAATATCGGCCTCCAGATAATTGAATCTTAATTTTTTTCCTGAAATAATATTTCCCAAAGAAATGACGATCGCAAAAATAGAGGTCATGAGGCGAAGGCCTCTTTAAATAAATCATTTATCAAAATAGTTTATTTATCAAGGTGGGCTCGATCATTTGTGAATGATAAAGGACTCCATGCGGCTGTAATGTTAAATTGCTCCAATCATGAGATATTCCTAATTAGAATACACAATATTAATTAATTAAGTAAATCTAATGAGCTGCAAATAAAAAGCTGCATTCGTATTTATTGCACAACTGGGTACCCTAATATGTTTACTCACTGAGTATTACAAATGCATAAATGTGCACTTAATTAAATAGATGAATAATGAAGATAATTAACTATCCCAGATTTTAATTCGTTGCATCCCTGCGGGGTTTTAATGGAATTAAAGGATTGTAAGTAGCTAAAGTAAAAAATGAATAGCAAGCAAACGATATTCATAAATTGGGAAATATTAATTATCAAGAAAAAAATCAGAATCATTTGGAATTAGATCAACGTTTTTGAAACATCTAATTTACATTGCTATTTATTTCATTATTCAGCAAGTAACGACGAAAATACCATAAAATCATAAGATAATTTGAAAACTGTGCCAGATCAGCTGTCATTTCAAGACGAACGAGAAAGATTCCTAGGTTTGGATTAGTATATGATCAATAAACTCAAAAGAATATCTCTAACAATTAGACAAACTTCTTCTAATTTATGCTCATAACGGCGTTTCTGAAGGTCTTGCAAGAGTTTCCTGACTAATCAAATTTTCCACAATTTTTTTCACATATAACTTATGCGCGGAGAAAGCGATATGAGATACTTGTGAAAAATTTATATCAAGTAAGCAGTTCATATGTACCAAGTCAAGTTTTTCGGAGGCTTATTTTACAATTGAAGATTCTAGTAAGAGTTTACATACATTGACGAGAGCATAAAGATAATTGGGAAACAAAATATATAAAACATAAATTAGGACACTTGGAGCCTTACATTTATTTAGATAATAAATAATTAGGACTAAAATACACATAGTATAGAGTGCATCAATGGAATTACTTTGATGAAATAGTCACGTCAAATTGGAGGTACCGATGTTATTAGAGTAACAGGGATCCAAGTTCAGATGCTGAGGAAATACATAAAGGCAACGGACAATGGGTAGTAAAATTTCCTCAGATCTATTTGTATTCCAGTCATTATTTAAGCGTTTTAATATTCTAAGCGTTTAAAAATACGCTTCAATTTTCAATTATTTTACTCAAGTTAACATTTTTTTTCTGTATCAGTTCCAATATTACATTTCCTCCATGTGATCAATCATTTAAAAAAGAAAATGACCTATTGCATTTTCAGATAGGAATGATTAAGCTTCGATGCTGATGATTAGATTGGCGACACATAGAAACTTTCAAATCGGTTATTCCGCGATTATAATATGTCCGAGAGCTTTTTATTTGATATAGTTTTAAGATAATTTTCTCAACTTTCCTATTACAAATTCCCTGGTTCCCAGTTTTGATATCTTTTTAACTTTAGCTTTTATCTTGTAAAGGACAGTGAAAGATCCTTATGGCCAATTTTAAAGGAAATGTGACACTTTTGAACTGTGAGTTAGAAGATAAATGAGGAAAATAAGACTAGCAAGAAACAAGGAAATTGAAGATAGGTAAATTCATGACACGGCAGAAAAAGCACTTTCAGCAGGGAATACAAATCAGAAATGTGTGATCGACCAGTTCATACCGGTTGCTACTGTCCCAGTATTTTAGTGGTATACATTTAGTTTGAGGTGACTTTAGGTATTCAAGAACGTAATAATGAAGTATCAAGTATTACTACAATTGCAGAAAGATGAATAAATTGCTTGAAAATATTGTACTAAAATTATGAGATAAATTATGACGAGATAAGTGGCAATTCGTTAATTAGGTCTTGTAGAATGGAAGAAAGTATGTTATCCGGGGAAAAAAGGGAAAATATAAGCATTTGAGGAATCGTAAATGTAGGTACTCCGTTTTGAAATGACACAGCCCCGAGTGGTAGGAATCTATTCAAATGCAAGCCATAGAAATGGGCATAGTTTATATGCCTTTACGTCAAAAGTTCCGATGCAATATTGATATGAAAATTACAAATATTGAATGCATTTCAAGTAAGTTTCTTTGAATTATTTAAAAATGCTAACACGATGAAGTGTGCAAATAGAACTCTTAATCAGAATAAAGCACACGGAAGCACTAGAGATTTTTCGTGATAATTCCACAATGTTTCACAATGAGAACATTATTGATTGCATTGGCTAATTTATCTGTGAATGAGAGCAAACTTAAGTCTGAAAAATCTAATTCATAAATTTATATTGACTTTAACGAAACTTTAAGAGCAAACGTACTTTCCTAAGTTACTCCCATCATATTATGAGCTGCAAATTGCATGGCGGAAATTCCATTCCAAAAGAGAGTCAGTCCCATTTCGTTCGCGCAAATTCGTCAGAATTTCCCCTGAAGCAAGACAGTATCTAATTTGGACGAAGGAGGACAGTATCATACTTTCCTTCCTCCGGTAGGGATCTGAGAAATTCCATCAGCAACGACATGAAATTTACTATCGCTAGTTTGACACCAAATATTTTGCGAAAAAAAAGCACTTACTAGGGTGGAAAAGATTGCATCTCAGAGATAAATAAGTCGAAGTCTTTTTAACTACATATATTATAATAGAATGCTAAAATTGCTAGACATACTCACGTGTTAACGAACTTTACTTTTATGAAGAAAAGAGATGCTTGGAGGATAAAAGCACTTTGTATTAAAAGCGTCGAGGCAATGAATTATGCACATAAATTGATGGTATTACTTACTAATTACGAATTGAAATAATCAACGCCAGCGAACTCGAGTAAAAATTGAATCCGGAGAAAACGAAAAGTATTGAGCGTCAGAAAAATAATGAAATAAAGTTATCGCAAAACAGGAAATTGAAATTTAATATTAGATGAAGTAGGGAATGCAGTAATTTAGAATACTCTAACCATAGCGACAGCAACTCTCCAACTATTTCGAGAGAAAATAGAAATATTGGAACGGAAATTAGAGAGCTAACTCCTATAGATAATTGAAAACTTGCCGGAAGGAGACGACTTTGGGGATCACAGGCGAATATTTGAAAGAATTATTACTAAAACATCATTAATGGAGCGTAGCCCAGTGAGTCTAGAAAACTAAGCTAGTGAAAAGATAAGATGGATCTGAATATCAGAAAATATGGCGTACAAGCTTTTAGAAAAAATAATGAAAACGTGGTATAACAAATGATGAGGAAGTTGAATTCATTAGAGAGATGAGATCTCTGAGTGAACTTTGCTTGACTATGAACTATAGTCGAGGGAAATATAGTAGATGAATATTTGAGGTATACAGTGGGAAATTCAATGTTTTTTTAAGGTAAAACCTACGCTGCGAAGCATCATTTACACACGACAAATTAATTCGGTAGAAACTTGGTAACATATCTCTAAAATAAATCATAATTAATTTTACATTAATCAACACGGTTAAAAGGTACGAGAGTTGTCTTCCAAATGAAGTAATTCAGCGGAATAAATATGGGCCTTTATGAGAACGCCATTTCTTTAAAGAGCTTTGAAGTTTCCTTAGAAATAACTCAAATATTACATAATCAAGGAGGAAGTAATGCATTTTAAAATTTCTAAGAATAAATAAAAAAAAGCTTTTTCTCCGTTCAAGAAAACGCTTTTGAAATCATCTAATTGTAGATGATTATTAATAACTGAAATAAAAATATTGTAAATGGTTTTGACAGCTCATGAAATAAACAAAGCCATCTAGTATTAATCCATAACATACAGACGGGCATGAATCCTCTGCAATCGTGCTGTGATGTATGGATTACGACATTACTAGACCAGTTTATTTTTATGACGGCTCAAACAGTACTGACATAATAGTTGGAACATGGCAGTTATAGATCGGAAATAAGTCTGTTCATCGCTTTTCAATCTCAAGTATCAGTCTCACGTAATTGTTAAGTTGCCCCGAAAAAATATATTTTATACATACAACCTTCATTTAGTAGTAATATAAAAGTTTTTGAGATAGTCTTCTCAGTGGAAGTTTTAGTGAATATAATGTTAAAGAGAAAGGAGTCACCTTTCTTTCCGAGCCAAGGAATTCGAGGCTGAAAATGAAGTTTCTCAAACCTTGTTATCGTCGCTAAATTTTCAATATTCCACAATTATTTTTTCACATAATGACGAAACAATGTATTTTTTTACAAAATATATGTAAATATCGGGGCATGTTACCGGAGTTATCTGCTATAAAGGGTTTCCTTGAAAGAGTTCACAGCTGTAGATATTCAATGTTAGAAGACAGTAATTTCGCCACTCGAAGACAGCAATGAACGAAGGAGATGAAATGTAGCACGTCCAGATACCTTTTCAAATAAATATATCCTAGGGTAAATACGGACCATTTGAGGCATTCAGCCAATACACAGGAAAAAATTAATGAGCAAAGTTTTTCTGTAGCTTAATTTATCGATAATTAAGGAATATACTTAAATTAAGTAAAAAGTTGGAGTTCATGAATACACCGTTCAAATATTACCACATCAATTCTTAACAAGGACTTTTAGACTACATACACGGTAAGAAGGGCACGTTTCAGAACTGAGTGTATGTATTTGGTGGAAATTTAAAAAAGAGAGAGGAAAACTAAATTATTATAAAATTAATAACTACAGATTGCGGGAATACCTCGCAAATATTTGTTGAAATATTTAGCTGCGTGACTCGTAAAACCGTTCAATGTTTTGGGTGACAAGTTCACGGAGGGAGAGGATTCAAATTGCTGTTACGTAAGTACATGATAAACGATATTAAACTCGACAGTGGCAGGCTTCACTTCGTAGTAGTTCTTTTTGCTTCGTTTTTGCTAATAAGCGCTTTCTTAATAGATAATGCAAGTACTTATTGTTTGGTAAGCAATATACCATCATGGTTCGAAGCAGCAAAGGCTAGTTTCGCCACTGATTCACACACACGTGCTTCTCAGCATGTGTATGTGAATGTCTAAAAGAGAAAACGTTATTTCAATCAAAGAAGAGAGGCATGGATTCGTGTCCTCGGAGCGGCTAAAGACTTCTTAATCCTCACCCCACCTCACCTCTCTACTTTGATTAAGATCGTGATAAAAAATATCTACCGCTCTTCTCTAAGCGTGAATTAAACTTAATTAAATTGCGAGTGAAAAAACAGGGATACACACAGAAGCATGGACATCATGGGTGGCCTAGACAATATTATAGAGACGACCTTATTGGTACATTTAGACGGTTCGTTACCTATTTTCAAAGAAAGTGGCCTTTTAAATTTTGCATAGGTCAGCACTGTTTATTTTTTTACAAAGTTTAATATAACAAGACCGAGCTGATTGCAACATTTTGAACTTTTTTATTATAAAAGTTCAACTTTTAAAACCTTGGTATCTTTTTATTGCGCGCGATACAAATGGAAAAAACCTTCGACGAAGATAAAAACACACAACAAGATTTTTATTACTCCTACAAGTTACTCTGTAAAAAGAAAATACGATATTTTTGAAGCAACGGCTTTTAGATTTAAGGTGTTGAAAGAATACTAAAATTTTCCATATATTTCTATTCTGGAACCTTAGCTGACTTTTTTGTTGCGCATAAGTTGCCTGTACCTAGTCACTTAGGCACAAGTTGCCCATACCTAAGTCAATTTGATAAATATTTTGCGGAAACCTACAAGTATTTTTTTAAAGATGTTGACAAGACAAAATTCATAACACATGAAGAATCAAGCACTTGGTTATGATTCCACACTTTATTTGAAACAACGCGACCTAGGTTTCGACATACAATCATCAGGCAGCCTGATGATTGCATGATATGCCGAAACCTACGTCGTGTTGTTCCAAATAAACTGTGGAATCATAACCAAGTGCTTGTTTCTTCATTCATTATGAAGGAGTTCCACCGAGTAACACACTTGAGACAGTGTTCTATATTCATAAGGCATTTCGATTTTTTGTGTCACAAAACCACCAGGTGTCTCCTTATAAAGAATCAGTCTTGAGAACACCAATGTACAGAGACAAGGTTTAGGAGGTAATATTGGCTTGAACTCAAAACTGAATATTTGATCTGAGACACCTGATTATGGATGTGCGATAACATCGAAACGCCTCGTGAAAATCGTCCAGAGTGAAAGGTGAGGAAAATTATGGTACTATTTCAATACCATTAATCATTATGCATTTCCAAATCATGTCGCCTGAAACAGAGGATTATTAGTGTTAAGCCCTCAGCGCGGTTGCACAAAAGACGTATTCCCCCAGCGAGTCATACGCATGTCCTACGGAGCTCGGAGTTGAATGGAGTTCCATGAGCGACGTCAAGCTGATGGATACCAATCCGATTGTCAATTTGTGTTCGTCCGTCTGGGACGTTTAATTGTTAAGGACCATTTTACGCCCGCTCATGTATATATGACCTTCTTGCGATATCGCCAGAGTAGACGAAGTCCCACATTGACACGGGTAACGTGTGACCGAGCGATCTCTCTATCATCTGTTGAATAATAATAACTTATTCCTTTAAGATACAATTGAAAAAAGAGAACCATATACAAAATAAGGAATTTAGACACCCTTTGAGACCTTAGTCTCGCTTCAGGGTTGCCGACTTACTGAACATTTAAACTGATCTGTGTTACATTCCTTTTGTAAATAGTACTTAAATGCTGGATCACAATTAAAAGAAAGAAATCCAAAAAATGAAAATGTATAAACAAGGAAAATTTACAAAAAGGAAAATATACAACACTCCACACATAGACTTGCATCACCGTCATGGGTTGTTACACATGCTTTCTTTCAATTACACATGTTATATTTCCTGAAATGGCTGTGTTCTACCTTCAGTAAACTCAGCGCTACGAGACCGCGATACCTCTAACCAGTATACAGTTAAACATAGGTGGCGTGATGAACTTCAGGTGAAGCAACATCCGCCATATTGAGTGTCCCCAGAATATATACTGTGATTGCCGTAATCATGAGATCGTGAAACTAGACGGATATTCTAACGACGAGTTTTTGTGTTTCCCGCTGTAAAGTTAAATACCTGAGGTACGTAAAAACGTTTTCTTTTGAAATTAATTGCACAAGGTATTGTAAAGAGCAATGCGAACAATAATTTGGAAAAAATACTTCTTTCATAGATGCGCTGTTTATATAAATAATACTGAAATGGTAATGTTTGTTGTATTTTATTATCACTTCGGGTATTTCATTCTTGTTAATTTGAAACACGCTACGTATATATAGCTCTACACTCAATGCACTCAAGAGCAGACGATATGCTTTTCATTGTTCCTACTACCGTAATTCTCGTTAATAAAACATTTTCTGTACAGCAAACGTGTAGACAAATATGTTCCGGTCTAATTACGCTAACGATATATCATGGACACTCATTATGGCGTAAGCGGCTTCACCTTTGCTCGCGGCCGACTACACGCAGCGCCACCTCTGGTACTTTCATAACACTTATGCTTCTAACACACGCAAAACCTGATTGTGATGAAATCTGAACGAAGAAAGTGCAGTGACTGGCTCACTGAGAAGGAGGAAGCCGAGGAGACAGAAGAAACGCGTGTTTTACTGCATAAAGGGGAGGCTTGAACGGACGTGCAAGAGTGAGAAGGCGATTGAGGGGGTTGGAGATGGAGAGAGGGCGGACAGCTATTCGGAGGAGAAAGGATGGAGAAAGAGGATGCGAGACGCGAATGGAGGAGAGATCGGCAGCATCGCCATGGCAACGGAGATTCGGATAAAAGCAATTACCGCCTAAATGGAATGCTGAATTTTCCTTTTTCTCTCCTCTTTTATTTTTTGCTCGAAAAAAGTGGTAGTGGGAGGAGATGGTCTCTGAGGCTTCGAAAGATTTAGGGATAATTACGAGGGTTTCTTGAACGAAAAAGGGGAGAGTTGGACGGAGAAAATGTATCAGAAAGTGATTTTCTATTTAATTTAAGGCTATAAAATCTTTTCCTGAGACGTCTTTTTATCTCGTTTTTAACTTTCCACTACACCGGTAGCCAGATTGCACTAATTAAATTAAGATTGGTAATTGGACAAGTCCCTTTCAACGACGTCATAAACAGTTAACAATCATGGGCAATCTGCAAGGCCAATCACAGGCTAGGAAAAAGGCTGATTAAATTTTACCCTTGAAAAAATTAATTTTGAATTCTTGTCATCGTACCTGATTCTTTTTAATTACCTGGTATGCCATGTGCTCCTGAAATATCGATAAGCCACTCTTAGCTCCCCATTTCATTTTGCCGAGATCTCTCGTCATTCTATTATGTCGAAATTCCGCAAGGTTACTTTGCCTACCATCGATTCATTTTTCCGAGTTCGTTAACTTTATATAGGTATTTGATTTTTTTAATACCGCTGAAGGACTCAAAAGCATCTTACACACAAGGGTGGATGGTCTCAGTGCATGGTAAGTGACAGGAAAACTGCTCCATCAACTACAACTACGTACTAACCGCGCTCTTTGTGCTGCAAGCTAACTAGTTACTACTTTCCAGATACTAACCTCGTAATAGCGATAGAATAGCGAAAAGGAATTGAACTTGGAAAAGGACGAGAATTATGTAGTTTTTTGGTGTCTTAATAATAGCGCTCTTTTTGCTGTGACCGTAAATCATGCGTGAAATGAAACAATTCTTATGCCTAGCTGCTCTACAGTTTATCTCTCTTATTTCGTAACTTTTTTCCGTTCTAAACATCATTAGTCGTTCAATCCTGAGATTGATTGACTGCAGCCCTCCATCTATTCCTGCATAATGCCAGTTCTCTCAACTCCCTGGTTTATGCGCCTTCCTCTATATTTGGCCTCTGTATTTATCCATCTATTTTTCGTTCATTTATATTTTTCATAAACCCGTTTTGCCTCAGGGTGTGCTTAATCCATCTGGTTCTTCTTTTCTGCAAAGTGTTCCAGATAGTCCCTTTCTCATCCACTCTTCTATATACATCTCTTTTATTATTCTGGGCACGTTCCGAAATTCATTTCCAATATTTCCAGTGCTTCCAAAGCGTTCCATAATCAACTGGTAGCATTGCACAGTGACCAGTGACGTAAGTCAATTAATAGTTTTTCCTACTATGAATTCCCGTAAAGCCGTTGCTATGGCAACCATGGCAAACAAATAGCTGAAAAAATCAAATCTTCAAGATAAATAAATAAAATCTGAATAGTTGGGAGCAACTGTTTCCGCACATTTTGGTATTTATATCGGCGAGAGTGAAATATCTCTAAGCACTTAATGACCTAACGGCACCTAATTAGCATATAATAGTTTATAAAGCTCATTTTTCCTCAAATGATTTTTAACTATGCAAGTATTTACAGTTAATGAGGTACTATCTAATTGTACTGGTAAATATTTCACGAGAATAAAAGCGTTAATGAAATGACGTGTGAGTGAAGAACATCACAACTGATACAAGTAGAGAAGCAATTATATCCGGTAATGAAAGGGACTTGTGAAATAACTACATATTAATTTAGTTCCATGATTAATGTGGTACATTTAAGCATATAGCCACTTACTACAGCGGTAATTTAGCATACTGATATGTATAATAATTGTCGGGGAGCGCAATTTGCAGTATAAACATAATTGTTAGTGAATATATTCTGCGATGCAAACCTCAACAACCCGTATCTTTCGCCCAGCTTTTGATACCACTCTTGGAAATGCTTTGTACGACTAGCCATGAAGAAAATCAGGGATTGACAAATATGTTCGAAGACTTGTTTATAACCCCAAGATTAAAAATGCCTACTTTAAATTCGATGGCGTTATTTAGAATGGAGATTTGTTTAATAAAACCTGTTTTTCTCTCCATGTTCGCGTAGCTGACACAAATTTATTTGATTCTCATCAGAGAAAGTAACGAATCAGTATAAAGTAGCATGAAAGCACGGTAAATTAGCATTTAATTACAATATTCTTTATTAATGTCATTTGGATAAGAATTCAAGTATTGAAAATCATTTATTATAATAAATCCCCACGAAATTATGCCATATTGAATTTCATACGGGCATAAGCTACTGCCGACCGTTTCGAAATTACATACTACTGCAACAGCGGAAGTAGGTACTGCTTCACGTTCCGTTTTACGGTATCACACGCAGTACTAGCAGTGAATTTCGGAATGCACCCTTTAATCATCCTTCAGCATCCTCATCCAACGCCAGGTTTCGAATGCTTTTAGTATTTTCTTGTCTTCTTTTCCAATGGTCCATTGTTCCGATCCATAGAGTGCCACGCTCTGCGCTAATGTTTTCACTTGCTGTTTCTTCGTTCGTAGTCCAAATTTCTTTTAACAGAGTAGTAGACTTTTCATCTTGAACGATTTCGTAGCTTGGGCTAATTTACGCTTGGTGTCCGTTGTACTTCATTCGTACCACGTGGTGACACTTCCAAGGTAGGTGAAGGAATCTGCTCCAGATATCTGCATCAAAAACCACCAACTACCTTTCGATCCGCCTCAGAGGAGAGTGGCAGGGGTTTTCACGACACCAGCTACATTCATGTCCAGTTGTATAATTTCTGTTTAAATATTTTTTCGGTATGAAAAGATAAGTTAATGCGTTCTCCCATCGATAACGCTCACGTCAAACTAACCGATAGTCAGATGTAATATTCAAAACCTCAACTCTCAGTTAACATGAGTTAAGGAAACACTAGTACTACTACTTCTTGCGGTTGACGTTAACCAGACATTACAAAACCGTCCTGTTGTTTGTGGTATAACAAATACCATCTCAACGTGAAACTCGTGTGATCGAAAAATCTCTCTTATATCCTTATACTTGCGTACAATATTCGGGTCTCTACGGAATTTAATCTTAGTTTTTTCAGTTATTGTGGCACACTTTCTGTTCTGGAAACTGAGTGTATCTAATATAATGTTTAAGTACTTTTATATGTTATTCAGTAGTTCCATTAATTGATCCTTAGAAGGATACAACGCGAGAATGATGTCAAGAACCATTATTAAACCTTTTTTACGTGAAACTGGACAAAGATAGGGGGACTGGTGACGGGGTTGGGCTCCAGGAGAGAGAGCCTAATATCCCTAATACTATCAGTAATGTTTGCAAGCTGAGTCAAACATAACAAGGTATAGGGGTAATGTGACGAGCTCCTAGGTGGATTGTCTCAGGTTTGAGTCCTTTTGTGGGTAGTTTTCTTCTTATTTTCCAGCCTCATATATTTTGTGTGATCCGCGTGCTAATAATCGCAATTGCTGCTTTTGGTGTCATTTAACGCTATACTAGGAAATAAGCTGTTAACCCGTCAAAAACAACGGGAAAATACCTACTCATGCAAATCTTATTAGCATATATAGTATACATTTATATATATTTTGTGTACGTTATTCTACTTTAAAAAGTCTTTTTTCTAAAGCATAGGGAACGAGAAAAAATGTTTAAATTGTCAAAGGCAT
The DNA here is from genome assembly GCA_963573305.1 of Pyrrhosoma nymphula. Classification (NCBI taxonomy): domain Eukaryota; kingdom Metazoa; phylum Arthropoda; class Insecta; order Odonata; family Coenagrionidae; genus Pyrrhosoma; species Pyrrhosoma nymphula. Next base: position 132,061,436 of record OY754329.1, on the reverse strand, counting down.
GGATATTGGCGCATGATAGTATTGATGTTTAACATTATAAATCTGTACCTTTGTTATGAGCTTTTATCTCATTTTGTAAGCTGCTTGAAGTAATATGATATTTTATTTAATAATGTTCAAAATTGGCGAAAAAAGAAATTATATTTAGTTAATTGTTATAAATACTCTTGTAACACGCCATTTTGGCCGTGTTGGCATAAGTATACGATTAAGGACGCCATGGTGTATATTTTGGGAACACGTGCTACCGCGAGGCAACAATATCGTCTATGTTATGAAAACAACTTTAAACAATACCATTTTCTGTTTACGTAAACAAACTATGACAATGCCGTCTATGTTATGAAAACAACTTTAAACAATACCATTTTCTGTTTACGTAAACAAACTTATAATAATGAAAGGGGAATAGCCTATCAGATACGAGAGGAGGGGAGAAAACCCGGAATGTTCTAGAACATACAGGAGGGGAGATGAGATAGTATAAAAGGGATTGTCAAACAAGGAACGGGGCTTCTTCTTCTTCGTCTTCTTAACAAGGGAGCCACAAGAGACGTTTATCGAGTGAAAGTCATACGAGAGTTTTTGCAGTGATAATTTGCCGGGAGTAAGCAGCTTTGGACAGCAATTACCAACGCCAGTGTCCTGTGTTAAGGAAGGATCCAGGAATCCGATAAACAGATACTGGGGCATAGAGTATCGGGAATTCACTTTGTACAATATCCGGTGAAGTAGAACAAACATTATAAATTAATACGAATATATTTGAGAAGGGAACATATATTGATTAATTGAGTAACTAAAGTGAATTTGTTTCATAATTGCAGAATAAAAGGGTTATTATAAATATATGTACTGTTCAAGTGTATCATTTTTGTGCATGAATTAATCCATTAACCTTTGCCGCCAAGGATTACCGAAAGAACGGATCTCTCTCAAGGTAAGAAGTGATAAAGTGAAGGGTACCTTTTGTGTGTCGGGCTGATACAAGTATATAACGTCGCGTGTTTAGGACCGCGCGAAAGAATAATTATTAGAACCCCTGTGATAAGGAAATTGATAAGGGGGGGGCTAGTACATTAATTGGCGCCCAGCGTGTAGGGCTTGACTACTCATTAGGTGAGACCACGAGAACCGGAGAGAAGGAGGATCATCCCGAAGGAGTGAAGAAAGAAGATGGCGGCCAACATGAAGAAATTTCCGGAGCTGAAGTCGGCAGAGCTACGGCAATTATTACGAGAGAGGGACTTGTTAGTAGGGGGAACCAAGCCAGAATTGCAGCAGCGATTATTACACACGCTAGAAAAGGAGGGAATAGATATAAGCACGTATGAATTTAGGGTCGATAGTGAGGAACCGGTGGAAACTGAGATGCAAGCGCTATTTAGGCAATTAAAAGAAGAACAAGATAGAAGAGATAGAGAGAGGGCAGAAGAAGCAAAAGAAGAACGAGAGAGAAGCAGAACGATCTTAGAGGAGATGGCTGAAGGGCAAGAGAGAAATAGAACGATCTTAGAGGAGATGGCTGAGAGGCAAGAGAGAAGACATGCAGAATTGTTGGGGCAAATTAGGGAAGAAGCAGACGAAAGAGAGAGAAAGCTTTTGGAAGAAATGGCAAAAATAGCAGGAGAACATAGACAGACGCAGGAACGTATTGCATCATTCGAACATGGCTGTGATGAAAGGTTTGCCAAAACAGACGGGGCGTTAGCAGAGATATGCAAAGATGTCGCGAAAGAAATTAACGGAGTAGGAGCGAGGCTGGAGGCGAGCGATCTCAAGGTCCGAAAGTTAGAAGCGAGTTACGTGAATTTGCATGAGAACGTGGAGGAAAGGTTCAAGAAGATGGCGGACGAGCTGAGACAACAATCCACCACAAAAGCAGCTGGGCTAGATGAAGAGGCAGTCCAACGCATCGTGCGTGAGGAAGGCAGGAGACCTAACGTCACAACGGCACCCGCGGGAATGGTACAATTAAAGGTCCCAACGTTCGACGGGAGGCATACATCAAGACCCATGAAATACCTACAGGAGCTGTGCGAATACCAAGAGATATATCGGTTACCTGACCAGATGATGCTCCAGGTCATCAGACAAGGAATGGTTGGGAGAGCAGAGGAATGGGTCTCTGCGACCCGACACCTGTATGAAGATGTGAACGCTTTCCAAGCTATTTTCACGGAGCAGTTTTGGGGAGATGAACGTCAAATGCTGATAAAACGGAGTTTCGACACGGGAAAATACAAGGAGAACGGAGGGCTCACGCGAGTAGAATATGCGACGGCCAAAATTAGCGTAGCGAGGGAGTTGACGCCGCCAATGGAGGACGGAATGATCATTCTAATTCTCAAGAAACACTTTGGCATGGAAGTAAGCGTCGGCATGATTTCAAATAATGTAAATACAATCCCGCAATTCTTGACGTTATTGGCCCGCTATGATAACATACCGCGAGAGGACGGAAACTCCGAGGCGACTGGACACCGAAGATGGGGAGACCAATACCCAAGGACCCATGGAGACCGTACGTGGAGGACACCGGAAGACACATCCCAACACAACCAGCAGTACAGATGGGACTCGAAGAGGTCACAACCACGAGAGTGGCAAGCGTCGAGCCAGCAGAGAGACGGACGGAGAGACGATAACTTTCGCGGCGAGGGATACTCTCAACGGCCGGGCGAGAGACCAGCTGATCGACGCCGAGGACAAAACAATATGGCGGAGGCGCGCCCACCGATGAGAGAGCGCCCTGTCAATTCCATGATGGCGGAAGAAAGCAACGCCGCAGGGAAGCCGGAGCAGGAAAACTATTAGCGGCAAAGCATGACGAAGGTCCCAACATGCCGAGGCCGGAAGACGGAGAGGGATTCTGGGACATACCGAAGGAGCAACGGGCGAAGACACGGAAAGTGAGAATAAAACGGACACCACCACAAGAGGAGAAGATAGAACCCCACACGGAGGAGGAAACGATATGCAATGTTTTTGAGTCACCTCGAGATTTCTTGACGGAGAAAGAAGCGGATAGGCCGGAAGTAATTAAATGCCCGGAGATTAGGGTTCAAATGGAAGGAGTGGCTGTGAATGCACTGATAGACACGGGATCGGAGCTAACGTGCATTAGCGAGGAGTTTTATCGGGAGAATCAGAATGCACTGCGAAACGCTTTGGAGGTACCAGTCAAAGGAATCCGGATAGCTGGAGCCGTCGGAAGGAAGAGTGGAATTATAAGGAGGCAGATCTGTCCGAGTATAGAGATAGACGGATTCACCACAAATATGGCCTGCACGGTGGTGCCGGAGCTGATCAAACCATTCATAATCGGGACGGACACATTAGCTCAACTATCCGCGAAGATTGAGTACGATCGCAGGATTATAACCCTAAGTGAAGGAAAAAAGGAGATCGCATGTAAGTTTAGGGAAATGCGCATGGACGCACAATATGACAACATGCACATAGAAACCAGCGAGGAATATGGGAAGACGGATGGCGAGGAAGAACCACGAGAGCAAAGCTTAGAAGAAAGTGACTCCGAGAAGATCGCAAATGATATATTTAGGATACGTGAAAATATCATTAAAAAAGGCGAAAAACGGGCGGAGAGAAGAAGGAAGAAAGATAAGAGGAAGAGAACGAAATTTAAAATAGGAGATGAGGTTTTAGTACGTACCAATCCGGTATCCGATGAGCAAAGGGGGATTTATCACAGCTTCCTGGCGTTATACGAAGGTCCATATGAGATTTCAGAATTCCGAGGGCCAGCCACGTGTGTAGTATTTAATCCACAAAAGAACGAAATACGAGGCACTTTCCACTTCAGCAATATTAAACCATATAGGGAACAATAGCACAGCACTTGGTATCACTCACATCACACGAGCACACGAGAAGAAGACCGTAGTCCAACTGACCATAGCACGCAGTCATTAAACTGAGGAAACCAGCGCCGCAACATTATAATTTGATCCGTTCAAGCAAGGGAGAACTGTTTACCGATAATATACATTGTATCGGGGCCCGACATGCGAGGGGAGCTTACGAACGAGAGAGAGAGAGAGGTTGAACTTGGCGGCAGGTGGATTAGCACAATATGTATGTTTCGTGATATCTTTTCTCAATGTGTGTATATTCAGTGTCATGTTGCCATTATTTGATTCGTGTTTTCTTATGTATGAATGGGCTCGTGGACGTAGATTGAGCCGGAAGGAGGGAGAGTGTATCACCTGAAGGAACTTTAAGTGCTGTGAAGTGTATATGTGTAATGTGAATTATGGCCTTTTGATAACCCAGTGTTTTTAAGGGGTTAAAAGTGAGAATGAATGTTGAGAAGAAGATGGACAGTTTTATTATTTGCACGTTATATTCACGTTCAATGTATCAGTTAATAACGTCGATTTATATAATATGTTCTTGATTTTAAATTACGTGAATAAGATTTTCATTGGTTATTTGCCTATTTCAAGCAAGGAAGAAAAGGAAGAGACCATATTGTTATATGGTGTATCATATGTCTTGAGTTAAAGGAGGAGACGCTGTTTGTAATTGTGTTTATTGATATAAATGTGTTCATGTGTGATTTCTGCTGTAACACAATATACTTGGGCACAGACATTATTTAGAGGGAGGCTAAAGTTTGAAGGCGTTGGGGCCGCGTTAGTTTACATTTGAAGGCTTTAAAATAATTCCTTTCTTATATTTCCAAGTCATTATTTTAATGGGGCTAATGTAACACGCCATTTTGGCCGTGTTGGCATAAGTATACGATTAAGGACGCCATGGTGTATATTTTGGGAACACGTGCTACCGCGAGGCAACAATATCGTCTATGTTATGAAAACAACTTTAAACAATACCATTTTCTGTTTACGTAAACAAACTATGACAATGCCGTCTATGTTATGAAAACAACTTTAAACAATACCATTTTCTGTTTACGTAAACAAACTTATAATAATGAAAGGGGAATAGCCTATCAGATACGAGAGGAGGGGAGAAAACCCGGAATGTTCTAGAACATACAGGAGGGGAGATGAGATAGTATAAAAGGGATTGTCAAACAAGGAACGGGGCTTCTTCTTCTTCGTCTTCTTAACAAGGGAGCCACAAGAGACGTTTATCGAGTGAAAGTCATACGAGAGTTTTTGCAGTGATAATTTGCCGGGAGTAAGCAGCTTTGGACAGCAATTACCAACGCCAGTGTCCTGTGTTAAGGAAGGATCCAGGAATCCGATAAACAGATACTGGGGCATAGAGTATCGGGAATTCACTTTGTACAATATCCGGTGAAGTAGAACAAACATTATAAATTAATACGAATATATTTGAGAAGGGAACATATATTGATTAATTGAGTAACTAAAGTGAATTTGTTTCATAATTGCAGAATAAAAGGGTTATTATAAATATATGTACTGTTCAAGTGTATCATTTTTGTGCATGAATTAATCCATTAACCTTTGCCGCCAAGGATTACCGAAAGAACGGATCTCTCTCAAGGTAAGAAGTGATAAAGTGAAGGGTACCTTTTGTGTGTCGGGCTGATACAAGTATATAACGTCGCGTGTTTAGGACCGCGCGAAAGAATAATTATTAGAACCCCTGTGATAAGGAAATTGATAAGGGGGGGGCTAGTACACTCTTTATAATGGTTTTTTGTTTCAATATAGGAGCAACACACTTAATGTATGGAAGGCAGCCTCCCCACCAGGATCCAAATAATTTCTACAAAATATACTGTACAATAACTGTGGAGTAATAAATATATTATTATATTATCTGGAGGCCATTTCTTATGTTTACAAAATATAAACATCTTTGCTAACGTTGCACGTTTAACATGGGACTGAGTTTGAGTCGAAATGTGGTTGGTTTTTCAATTTACAATTGACCTGGGTTGAAAATGGAAATTCGGGGATTTTTTCAGAAAGGTATATGTGATGCTATACGAAATAAAATGACATTACATCATTAGCCTAAGCCTCCTCGGACATTGACTTTTATTATAACAGATATGTTCTTGGAAAATAATTCTTTGGCCAACCATGTATTACTTCGAATATCGTAAGAGACAAATATTGATAAATTGCAGGAACTAATTGCTCATGATTCGATAAACGCAAAAAAATCAAGCAGCAGAACTAAAATGCAAAAGGTTAAAAAAAAGAAGAAGATCCTACCTTGAAAACTGGCGAGTAACGTACGGCATATGCAGCGGTTGGAGCAGTGACAATGGCCTCCTATCGGAGCAACGACCCGACTAGTGCAATCAAAGGTCGTTCCGATAGCGGGCTTTGATTGACGCGAACGTGACGAAGGATGCAATCCAAGGGGTGTGCAACCACTCGCGTGACTCAAATGGCAGTCACATTAAACGGTTGTCCATTCCACCGCTCAACTTCCCCATTCAGCCGACCCTCGCTACCATGGAGTTTAGTTCCCCCTTTGAGGAGTTTGAGGGACGCCGCGCCGAGTTCCGTTGAGCGAAGCCTTGTTTTCTCCGCGCATTCAGTGAAATACATGCCTCCCGTCGAAGCCACCCGCCGGCGTCTCCGTCGCGTGACGCCAGATTTAAGCACTGTGTACTGCGGAGGCTAAAACACGCGGTCGTAAGAAGGAACAAAAGTTGAAACCGCGTTCGTGAGCACTGAAACAGGCCCTGGAGCTTTTCTTATGGCGGCATGCGATCAAAGTAATTTCCGAACGACTGTTTTCAGTATTTCTTTCCTTTCTTTTCCAGTTACACTCACTTACAAGGCGCATTGGCTTGGCTTTACTATTAGGTATCCATGTCGTATACGGTCTACAGCACAATTCAAGATGTTTAGGTTTACAGAAACTGTGAGAGTTTACAGAAACCTGTGAGGTTTACAGAAAATTCTTTTCTATTATATATAACCTATTGAATTTTCACGCTGTTGGTAAAAATGCACGATTGCACCTTTGCCCAATTTATAGAAGTATTTGTATTTATTGTCACTTTTTTATAGAAAAACAACAAAATTGTAATTCACCCTGCCTATACTGATTATGTAAATTTAATGGTGGTTGAGCAAACTTTGTGGAAGTCATCCATTGGAAAGTGAAATATTCACTTTGTGATTTTCCACACCATTTATTTCTCCTCTACCGGTTTCATAATTTCCACGTCATTTTCAAGAACCTACTAACACAAGGAGCATTCAGTCTCTTATACAATAAAGGGGACGAGGGGTGCAAGGTAAGGTAAAAAGGGAAGTAACACGGTTGATTATGAACTATGAGAAGGACAAAGGTTAGTGTCATGGAGAAGTGATTGAAGACGGAGAACAACTTCATTTACCAATTTTGCAATGTTTGATAAGATTTTAATAGAGAACAATCATTCATCTGATTTTAAACTTAATGTACTCCATACTTGGGGCAAAGTTGCTCAATTAGATTTAATAGAAAAAAATTAATTAAGGGCATTTTGTAAATTGTGTGGGAAAAAGTTGGTAAATTAATTTGTTTCCGTAAATCATTCGCCATTTTTTTCCATGCTAGTTCCTCCTCCTCCTCAATCACTTCTCCATTACACTGACCTTAGTCCCTCTCATAGTTCGCAATCAGCCGTGCTACTTCCCTCAATAACTTACCCTCCAACCCTCCCCTCATTACTCCTCTCGTTCCTTGTATAAATAAGAGACTGGCTGCTCCTTGGTTTAATAGTCTCTATATAATGACGTGAAAACGTTCAAACCGGTAGAGGATAAATGGTGTGGAAAATTACAAAGATAACATTTCTTTCAAAGGGAAAGAATTGCACGAAATTTATCAAACCGAAAGAACTAATTAACGCGTTCCTAAAAAATTTAAATTCTTTCGGAGTATTTCTGGGAGCTATGCTAACAATTTATGGAAGCCAATTCAATTTTAAAAACTTTTATTTTGAGGTTATATGACGTTTTCATTTGGTTGTTAAACACATGTTTAAAATTATTTGCTAATAAAAAGCATTTCATTTTTTCAGCATTATCCTTCTTTCGTTAAATTATTATATACTATTGTAGACCGCAAACAGCCTGTAGATTGCATACGACGTTAATACCGATTTTTACTTTACCTGCTGCGTTTGCGAGGTCGGTAAAATTTTGGGTTCGAATCCCACGTAGGAGAGAATGCTGTGTTTGTCTATTGGTTATGGTCTTTAGATAGTTGGAGCGGTAAAGTCCAAGAACTTTGAGTGCCGTGAAACTCTGAAATAATACCACTAACAATTTCTTTGATTTTGTGATATTTATTCTTCCTAGCCACGAAATTTATTAACGATTCAATTCAATATCAAATCAAGTCAATTCAAGTCAATATTAACGATTCAATAACTGGATATAATTTTTTCTCTTGACTCTCAGCATTTCAGAAGTTCAGGTGTTGTAATGCTCCAATAAAAATTGTGACAAATCTAAGGAAGGAATAAGGTTACGCATAAAGTACATATTAATTTCTCATAGCCGTGTTAATATTTCACATACATGGGAGTACCTTACCCGACACGAATTTCGGACAATGTAAAAAATATATATTTGGGCCAAAAGAAATACAATGCTGACAGGAAGAAGTAAATGCATGAGAAACGGAGGAAAATAAGATCAGACCTGCATCCCATTGATCCCTAATGAATTTTCAGCAATAAAAGAATATATTGACGTGACTTTATATGAATCGGAAACTTGCTCTTTGCAAAAAGGGAATGTGTACCTTGACAGAAGACTTTTTTCTTATACCTATAGGTGAGGAGAGGAATTGAGATGGTGAGCTGGGCAGCGAGGAAGACGAACGATGAAATTCTGAAGGTGGAGAGGAAAAAAATATTGGTGGAGTTTCAGAGAAAGCAGGAATGGTAGAAGGAGAACTTGTGAGAAGGTAGGGGCAAGTTGAAGAGGCTGGTAGAGGGGAGAACGCATGCGCGGAAGTAGAGAGAATGAGAATTGCGGACGGCCTAAGAAGATGCAGAGGGTAAGACTAGTTTGATGAGAGACTTTGCGGTGGGCAAATAAATTGGATATATTTCAAAATAATTACTAGTAAATTATAAAAAAACAAGCTAAAGTAACAAAATTTAAGGTATTTCTTTGTAGAAAAGTTCAAAGCCTTATAAAAGCTTCGAAAATGTAGTAATGAAGTTGATATAAATCCCTTATCTTGATTTCATATGGGCAAACAATTTAACAAGCTCTTTCTTGTCCACTGGACACTTGTCCAATGTCCAGCTAAGACACTTGTTTATGCCCCATTGGCCTGTCTGCTGTTCCTGTGACACTGCGCAGCCTATGTAACTCATCCTTCTCATACAGCTTCTGCAGGAACGAATGGCCCTTTCATGGCATATCTATCAAACACGTACTATTAGTAGTAGTACGCAGTATTTTTGTTTCAGGAACTCAAACTGCGCCAAGTATAAGATAGTTAAGTGGGTACTTCCATTTGGAATACGATCTAAATTGTTCGCAAGAATAGGGTGTAATTACTGTCATTTTCATATTCTTATTTTGAAGGAATAATTTAAAAAAAAATATCTTGAGAATACCACGCGCCCCCTTGAGCACCTAATCCGTTTGCGCTCTCCCTCTTCCCCGCATTTCAGGGTTTCGCGGATTATATTTCCAGCCCTGAATATTAATATTAATTGAAGCAGCAACACCTTCCCACCGGAATTATTTCATCGCAATGCAAGCATTTCTACTCACAGAGAATTCGTCACGTGCCAGTGGTTACATGAAAGTACAAAACGAAAATATTTACAAGCCAACAACAGGAGGGATAGCGGAATTTATGGAGGTTATTAGGGAAAGGAGAATTGCAAGTCATATCACGCAGTGGTGGAGAGGATGGGCTACTCACTTGCTGAGAGGATTGATAACCGTGGAGGAGGGCTAATAATAATTCTTGGGGAAAAAAACGAAGTAATATGATAAAATTTCACAAACAAATACTCAACAAGCAAAGCACATGGGTCATACTGCATATTGATAATAAGCTCCCATGGTTTTGGAATTTGGAAAGCAGGATCAGTAAATGAAAGCAGCAAGGGTATTCACAGCCCAGACAAGAAAGAAGACCTATCTAAAGGTAAGTCTTGGTAAAAGTAAGTAAATAGGTCGGGAAATGTCTTACCAATTTCTTCTGCACAATACTTACATATGGAGTCCCTCATTTTCGCAATTATTCCCATGATGCTATTCTGTCTACACTCTCCATTCCTAATATTGGACATATGCTTAAACAGAGTTAGTCCCTAGTATAAGGGGAAAATGCTTACAGTTCACTTTAAACACATCCATAGCATTCTCAACTCCAATACCGACTTTCATGAATTGCTCTCCCTCGTCAATTTTAGAGTCTCATGTCGACCAACTCACAGGCACTCTTTACTTTATTTAAATTATTGTCTATTCCCTAACTCTTTACATTACTATCTATTCCCAGAGTATCCTTGATCAAACGCTCGCTTCTCTTCCACCTCTCTTCCCTTTACAATCACTTCCAGACAGCATGGATCTAATTTTGCTTTCTTCCAACACTTTTAACACCCGCAATATTTCTCATCTCTCTTTCTCTCTCACTCAGAATAGTTACTTGTAACCCTTCCGCTATACGGGTTATATATTATTGATCTTCTTTTGTTTACTTGTGAATTGCATCATTTCATCTTGTCTTAATGTACCACTGTAAATTGGCAGTAACGCTCTATGTGAATTTTTTTCGTAAAAATATAAAATAAATAAGAGGAAGTGTGTGAGAAAATAAGTGCAAATACATTCAGTAACTATGCAACAACATAATTTTATACCTTCTTAGATATCCTTAAACAATCATTCACCTTACACCCTAAACACGTCAGAGGCGTCAAAAGTGTGAAGTATTTCGAGCTCTGACGAAACTAAAAGGAAAATGAGAATGCACAATCTGCGCTGGTGACTCCGTCACCAATTTGAAGCTATAAAAAAAGTAGAAATTCCACTGAGGGTTTTGATGCCCCAAATGGAGATGGCCGCACGAAAGAGAATTGGATGCATAATGGGAGGATTTTCATTTTACGAGCGAAAGGACACATTCCGCAGCGTATCTCCCGGCGGATAACATCGGGCTCGGGATCGGGCTCCCTCTCATCCGCAAGCTAAAATATTTAAATTTACATCACGGCGTCCGGGTCTCCAAATTCCTTAATGCCACTATACGATCACGCTCAGAAGACACGGAGAAACCTGCCCTTCCCTTAGATCGATGTCACGGGTGATAAAATGCATATCTAAAATTCAGCTTACATATGATACATCATATTTTACCACAGTGAAGCTTGGCCAGTAACAATAACAGTACAAAGAAGGTAGTAATTTGTGTAAATGTGATGAAAATGATGACGAGATAATGATTAGAATAATGATGATTGCCAAATGGACGGAGATGCGTACCAATGAATAAATACTACTCAAAGAAAAGATATTTTATGGAAATTCTGTGAAGTGGAAGAAACAAACCTATTTGACAAATTCTGAGACATAAAAGCCTTTTAAAAACAAAGAGTAGAAGATACAACGAATGAGACTGCTTACAGGGGAAAACTAAGAAATAATTCTACATCCACACGATACCCCACAAGCCATCTCCAGAGTGTCTGGTGGGGAATGAGTTATAACTTATCACCAACACGCACTACATTACATCCTAAAAGATTTAATGAAACTATGGTTAATAATTCGTTATAAAAACTTAAAAATACCTGTTAGGAGTAGAAATTTAACCAACGTACACTACGCTACATGCTTAATGTATTTTATAAAATTATGATTACGCATGCAAATTGTATTTCTGTATTTAATAAGCTTAAAAGGGATAAAAAAGGGTGTAGGATGTCAAAATGAGACATGGATGGAGGTATTCAACAGTGAAGAATTATTGCTTGAAGGAAAAGATACTTTATGAAAACTCTAAGAAGTGGAAATAGAAAAAAACATAATGGACGCATTCTGAGATAGGAACACGAGAAATATAGCACTCCCATGGCCGCATTAAGTTTTGAGAACCACACGCCAGAAATAACTCAGACTATATACTGAAAAGAAAAAGTTTTTTAAAACAAAAAGACATAAGATCCATAGAATGATAATTATTAAGAAGATAATCTGTATTTATTATACTCTTGCCATCTCTCTTCGAGCAAATAATAGCACAAATATAAAATAAAAGTGATTACAGAGAAAGTCCAAGAACAGAATTATTACAGAGTAAGGCCAAGGAATAAGCTTTGAAGACAAAAAAACATGCAGATGTCAAACTGAGGGAATAAGTGGTCAACGGAAAAGATATTGGAGTTAAGAGCCGCAGTAAACCAATTTTTGAAGAGATGACAGCTATTGCTGATGAAAATTATGTTAGGTACATAAAAGATAAATAATAAGTACATTTTCCTACGTCCTACAATTTCCTTATATATAAATCCAAAACTTTGATTTAAAATTTGATAGTACAAGTTTTACCTATTATGACCATTTATGAAGTCTGGTACATCTGCTAGATAATGCAATTGTAATGAGATGGATCAGATTTACTAGTGGCGTGAGTACCATTTAAATAGATGAGAAAGTAAATTATAAGATGTAATGAACTTCATTTTTCAAGTCCGAGACGAACCCTGGATTTAAGGAGCACTCAAGAACAAAGGTTACCACAATTCTATTAGAAATGTTGCATAAAAATGAGAAATGCTTATTAATTCCCTCAGTAAATAAAAAGTGAAGGGAAAAGTTTTGGAAAAGGGTAAGAACAACAACCATTGGCGAGCATACCATCGAAATCTCGAGGCAGGCTCTCCCTCTCCAGTCTTTCTAGATGTGCAAGTAATTAACTTTTCTAAAAAGAATTCCGTAGCAACATTTTCGGTATGATGCTTCATACCAAACTTAGTTAGAAATTTAGCCAACAAGTAAGCACATTCAATGCAGGGTAAAGAGGAGAACCGCGTGGCCGACGATGCCAAGATGGTGAGATTTGTCTACACCATATGTTCATTGACAACATTGTTCATGGCATTTAAAAGGTTGGTTTATCTGCACTGCCCGGTGCCTTTTATCTTTTACGTTAACATTCATAACTGTGAGGAATGGATGGAACGTTATCCTAAGTGTTTCATTTATACTGTGGTTTTGTCGTTATATATACTGACAAAAGATTACTCAAAGCGTACATTTACCGCAATTTCCTCTAAAGGTGGATGTGATGGTTGTCTTCTTCATTAGGTTTTCATGTGAAGAGAATAACAATAGCTTTCAAAAAAATAACCTGTTCATAAACCTTGTCGTGATATCGTGATGAAACATTCGTTATGGTAAAAGTTGTTTCTGAATTTTGTCACGATCGTACATATGAGTTTCTGAATGTTTAATCGTGTAATTATTGATGTTTAACATCAAATGTCGTTGAATGACATGACATGGAAAGTCATTCATTGAAAATCGCATCGGCTGCTACCCATCCATGATTGCGTGGCAACCACGTCTCATCTGCGTCACAAAAAGATCTGTGTAAGCCAGTAGCCTATTGATCGTAGGTTTGCATGCCCAACTGCACTATTATAATGGATGAAGTCTACTTTGCCATTGAAAAGAGAAGTTCTACCACAGAATGATATATGTTCAAACATTTTCACCAATTGAGACTTGAGGGGTTATTTTGGGAATATTTGTCATTTATTATTTAATTATTTTCCACTTCGGCTTACCATCAGGTACTCACAATATACTTACTCAGCGATACGGATATTCTGAAATAAAATTTGCGAAAACGTGTCCTGTCATTTGATGAGAAACTTCAAGCAGAAAACTGACACTGGAGATAATGCGGGAAAGAAAATTGAAAAAGGGAATAGAGACCGTTCTTTTGTGGGAGACTTGATGAACCCTTCTTACGTCACAAGGCTCTTGATTGTATAGAGGAAAAGAGGGCAATGCGGTAGCATAATGAAAACCAATATCATCTAAGCGGCTGAACAAGAGCACGTAGCTAAAAGGAAAGCCCTAAAAACATTAGCTGAGGAAAGAAAAGGAAGATGATAGGAGAAAAAATAGGAGCTCAAGTGAAATTGAATTTATAGCAGCTTGATGATGAGGAAACCAGCACAAAGGAAAAATGGGAAAGTAGAGTGTTAGATGCAACAAGGTACCAGAATTTATCGGAATAGGAAGATACACAATGAGTATCACAATTGTAGATTATCCACGGATATTGTTACGCCACAGGCTCGTCATGATTTAAAATTAAAATAAAATTCCCTTGTTGCTATCAGATATTTGTTGCCACATTATGTAATAAGTCTTTTCACCATATCACGATATAATGTAGTGTTACCACCCAGTACCCTCATCAAGAATAACATCAAATTACATAATTACCATTGCATTCTGTCTGTCTCTTGAGACTTACTTTCAAAATATGCTGTGCACAGTATATGCATGCTCTTTGTAACGGCTCCTATCTTAAAAGTAAGAAAAATGAAAGCGTTCACTCTGAGAAAATCAATCCGCAATTAATTTATATACCAAGGCCAACGTTGCTTTGCAAACTACGCTGTTTAATAAGACATCTAATAATTGTCTTTGGCACAAACTTGGGAAAAATAAATGAAGCCAGATACACTTCTCTCCGTCGCTACAGATACGAAACCATTATGACTGCATAGCATTGAGTTTTAAATCTGATGGGAAGGGAAAAAATATCTGGAGTATATTTCATTAGCATTTACATTCGTCAAGAATTATCGGATGCAGGTCGCAGGAAATAAAAAAAACTATTACCAAATCTGGAAAATGGAGTAGGTTTGTCTTCTATTTGGCAATAATAGACATTAGTAGCAGTTTTTCCACTCAGATTACTAAGTAAATTCAGATTCTTAAGATCATTGATGGCATAATTGTGGACAAAAAGTAGATAAAACAGACGACGGCTGCCAGAAATTCTAGACAACCAGAAGGCACACAATTTCACCGGACTACAAGAAAAGTGAACTGAGTTTGGGAAAAGCCCGATTCTAATGATAGTCCAAGATTCGATACTAGCCAACGGAGTTCGCAAAACAAGGTGAAATATTACACTTTTCCGAAATTATGTAAGTGAAGTTACTGTAAATCGTTGGTAAAAAATAGTCAAGATGCTCATATACAGTACTATATAGAAGTGTAGTGTGTATTTAAAGTGATACGGTTCGTCGTTTACCGCCGAATGACGTATTAATTAAAGTCAGCATGACGGCCTACCTTTTTCGTCCAAATGTGCTCATATAAAGTATTCTGACATAACATTACGTAATAAAAATTACCACGGACTACCCTCAGTATCCCTTTTTTTCCATATGGACTTTAGATTGAAAAAAGAAAAGAAAATTAGAGCACAACCTTATTGAAAGGATTAGGTCAGTTCCTGCCAAGCTCGCAACCCACAAATTATCGGAGAATCCTGTCACTAATCTCTATGTACACCCCACATTATTCCCACCTTTAACACCTCAGTCCGTGCATAATTCCCATTCTCCTCCTTCCACTTCCGCTCTTGCCCAGCACTCCCCTCCATCACTCTCGTCAACAGACCATTATCCCTCATCACACCCCTGAACCACTTCTCTGCCTCCTTGGGCTTTATTTATCATTAATAGTCCACCAAACTCCTCTCCTCCTCCACTGTATTTAATATCTTTTCGATCGTCCTCCCTTACACTCAGCTTAGGCTCTCCATTCTTCTTTAAAGCCTACCATCTACGCCTATTCTCCTTCCCCATTCATCGAATTTCGGAAACATATAACGGTTGTCGTTAGAATTAACAATTTTTTCGCCAAGTTTTCGCTAAAAGTACCTCTAACCCATTCCCTTCTTTGAGTTAACGCTTTTTTCACATCACCTTTTTTGTCCGAATACATTTTCCGCTTGACCCAGTTTCCTCCTATATAAATACATTGCTGAAATCTGTTTCTTTAAACTTTAAGATTTAATATAATCTTTCTACATCTTTAATATATCATTAATTTCGTTTTCCAGTGATAAACCTTCATAAGCGACGTTTATTATGGAAGGTTATTGAATCAAGGAATATAGAAGCAATATTGGCAAGGAATTGTGGAAATCGAAATTTTTAAAATCCAACTAACATTCCTACGATGGAAGAACCTTATAGTTGCGCCCGAGTCTGTCATTAATTTCCCTAGAAGTATTATTCTCACTATTTAGGTACCTATTTTCGACTATTGGCGACATTTTCAGGCCTCGGGGGCGGCAAAGTTGAGTCATTGCCTGCCAAGTCCCAAGGGTCGCAGGTTCGAGTCCCATCCGGGTGGGATTTTCATCATCCCGGGCATGATTTTTTTAAGCGGAAATATATACCGTAGGCTGGAGAATTTAAAAAAATCTGGAACCAATAATTTGTTAAATTTTTCCCGATAATAATCTCAGCAACCTGTTTAAAATCCAAATATTTACATAAAAGCCTGGAAACAATAGGAATATAAAACCATATTTACATGCAACTACAAAAAGCCACAATAATTAATACGTGCTCCATAGTAAGAAGATTTTTAAATGAACATTTTTAAAAACCATAGCTTAGGTACTTTGCACCCGGGATTGGTGAATGTTTCCCAGTCCCCGTGTGGAAAAGTGAATTAGTCGAAAATAACAATAATTTTGTGAAATTTAGAGTGAAAAAATCATTCGTCTGGACTGGAATTAGAACCCAAACCCCTCGATTTCGCGCCGAGTGCTTCAACCGTTGAGTGTTCCATTTCATAGAGGCTTTAAGGAGCGAGTTGTTCTCACAGATACCGCGCATACTATGTCATGGAGTACCCGTGTGCGAGCACTAAGATCACTGTCCACGATGTAGAGACTAGCTTTAAACACATAGGTGTTTACTAATTGTTAGACAAATTCAAAGAACTTCGGAACGAGCCGCGCAGTAATGCAAATTTTTCGCTGTGAATTTCTCACAATTGTGTCACCACCGAGTGACTTCGTTAAATTTACTTCGCGGCCAGTTCCGAAGTTCTTTTTATAACAATAATAATAATTTCCTGTCGGAAAACGGTGTTGAGAGGGACAAATAAACATGAAATAGTGTAAAATTCATCTACGCGGAGCGGAGGGAGGCCGACAAACCATAGTGGTTAGGAAAAACTCCTCGGGATAGAGACGAGACGGAAGAGTGGGGAAAAGAAAGGGCGACGATAGAATTGGCAGCGAGCGGGCGGGAGAGTGATTCTGCCGTCGGCGGCGGCGAGGAAGGACTACGAGGAGAGAGGAGAGAAAGGGGTGCGGCCAGACCAGACAGCAGACGTACTCCGGCCGAAGGGGGGTTGGGGGGAGGAGGATTTGGGGGGGGGGAGGATGAGATGGGCTGGTGGTAAGGGAAGGGGTCCATTGAACCCGTCACGTCTGGCCACGCCTATGCACAACGTCACCGACACATTCCCCCACCGAATCATCGCCCACTGCCAAGCATCCCCCTAGTGTAATCGTCCACGAAACATGCAAATCACTAGTTGCACAACCACATAAATTATCATTGATGATAGGTAACACAGGCCTGCGATGAAAAAATACAAGGGAACTGATAGCTGAACTTCATGCATTTTTTGGTGCTGATTTAAAAAATAGCAATGAAAAATTTCTATCACGTCAGGTTTTCTTGAAAATTTCAATTTTACTTGGATTTTCATGAACATTTACCATAATTCTTTTTTCGGCGTCGAATTTCTTCCCTCCCTGCCTGACCATCATTCTGCCGTGGTGAAACCTACAGAATACCCCTCTGTGACACCTCCCGTCTCCGTCCCTCCCTCCTCGTTGCAATCTCTCTCTACCAATAGCGTCGCGCGAATCCTTACCTCAGTTCCCTATCTTGGTTCGCTGACCTCGCTAAGCGAGCGTAATCGGCAGTCACCTTCTATTTTTTCGAGCTTCATTTGGATTGATCCTGAACGTGTTATCTTTCTTAAGACTGTATTCTCTTGACTTTTCTGGAGTCATTAGAACAGATATAAAAGAGATGTTCTCATGGGGGTTCATGGTTCTCATGTTCATTAGCCCAGAAGATCGTGTACTTACCGTGTTCGTAGTAAGATAAAAGGCGTGGAAATATTTAAGTTCATGTTAATTTTTCTTTCATGTGTAGTGTCGTGCGTGCGCTGATACAGTGACAAGTGGAAACTTCATCACAGAAACAATTTTAACGGTTGTTTTTCTCTGTGCGTTACGTGAAACATGGCTTCGAGTTCGAGACGTAGCGAAAACTTGCCAGATGACTTTTTTTACATATGCGGCGAATATAGTGTTATTAAAACTTGCATGCGGAGCATTACAGACTATGTAAGACAACTTTATCTTGCGTATTTCGACATGAATCTTAGAGACCAGAACAAATCGTGGGCTCCTCATAAGGTTTTTGAACAGTGTCTCAATGATCTACGCCTATGGCTCAAAGGAAAGAAGACTGCTTTACAATTTGGAATTCCTATGGCATGGAGGGAGCTGAAAAACCACTCTGATGATTGTTACTTCTGTTCCAGCCATGTACGTGGGTAAAACAGCAAAAATCAAAAGCTAATCTCTTATCCTGATAACATCGGCCACACACACGGAGTTTCTTTGCCTCCAACTGAATTGCCAGTCATCTCTACAGAGTCTTCAGACTCGGAACATCCAGAAGTTCAAGGCTCCTACACCAAATATAAGCCCTGTGAAGGCGATTCACCTCAGCCCTTCTATCAGGTTGATTTTAATGATCTGACTAGAGATCTGGGCCTTTCGAAAGAGGCAGCTGAATTTTTGGGCTCCAGATTGAAATAAAAAATCTTATTATCCAAAGGAACCTCTTGTTATTGGTACAGGAATCGAGGAAAGGAATTTGTTAAGTATTTTGAGGAAGAGGAGAACCTAGTCTATTGTTCTGATGTTCCCGGATTGATGAGCAAATTTAATATCACCTACGATAAATATGAATGGAGACTGTTTATAGATTAATCGAAAAGGAGCCTTAAAGCTATCCTTCTTCATCACGGAAGCCAACATGCATCTGTACCAGTTGTACACTCGGTGCATTAAAAGAACGCTATGAAAACGTGGCTCTCATCCTCAACAAAATTACATATGCCGACCACGGTTGGACCATTTGCGGTGATTTGAAAGTTATCTCCATGCTTCTTGGTCAACAAGGCGTATATACTAAGTTTCCATGTTTCATTTGTGAGTGGGACGGCCGTGAAAAGACTCAACATTGGGTCAAAAAAGAATGGCCGAAAGGACAGGCACCAAGAATGTGATTTGGAACAGCTTAATTGATCCAAAAAAAGTATTGTTACCCCCTCTGCATATAAAATTAGGTGTAATGAAGCAGTTTGTCAAGACTATTCTAAAAGATGGCGATTGTTTCAAATACCTGTGCAAAGCGTTTCCAGGTTTATCCGAAGCCAAGTTGAAAGAGGGAACCTTTGTTCGTCCAGATATCCGCAAGCTTATGAAGGATAAAGAATTTGAGACTAGCATGACAACAATGGAAAACGAAGCTTGGGTTGCCTTCAAAGATGTCGTCAGTAAATTTCTGGGTAATTACTAGGATCTTGACTATAAAGCAATTGTTATGAATATGCTGGACAAATTTCAAGCATTGGGTTGCTCCATGAGTGTCAATACATTTTCTTCACTCACATGAGGGCTTTTTCCCCGAAAATTTAGGATCAGTCAGCGAAGAACAGGGTGAAAGGTTCCACCAAGACATCAAAGATATGGGTCGCAAATATCAAGAATGATGGGACAAGAACATGCTCGCCGACTACTGTTCGATGTTAACACGAGATAGGCCTGAGATTGAAAATAAAAGAAGAACGTCAAAAAGAAGTTTCACAGGAAAAAGCGAGAAATAGAAACTTTTTTGTTTTGTTTTTTGCTCCATTCAAAATTTGTTTCAAACTTTCATGTGCACATACATAATATTTGCTCCTCTCGGTCAATCGTCTATTTTTTGTAAGTTACCTTAATAAGAACAAATTAAAATAGTATGTTGGCGATTTTCTTCTAGAAACTGCATCATAATTGATGTAAAATGTTTAAACCCAAGGAAACGTTTTGTTTTTCTCTCGACCAGAGGGATGCGATCTGGCAACAGTGGTTTACATCATTTTAAACCTATAAAAAATAATCGATTGCTGAAAAATCAACTTGCCTCACCACGAATCGATTATGTTATATACATTTAAATGGATAAAAACCGCTGTTGCCAGATAGTACATGCAAAATTGTTCGAGAGAATCCCTTTTCAATAGTATTTTATCCAAAATATCGATATCGATTTTACAAAAAATCCTGACGTGATGGAAAAAAATGGAGGTCATATTCTAAATAAGCACACCAAATAACATAAAACTCTGCGAACACTTCTCTTGTACCTTTAAAAAACTTCAATTTCGCAGGCCTGTGTAATCTACCGCTTAAGGTACGTTTGAATAGACGTGAATAAAAATTCTATGGAGTTTTAAATGCGCAGGGCCCCGTTCACGAATTATATTTCTTTCTTCATCTCGGCATGCGTCCTACCTCACTTCATCCCGTTCACAAAACCTATTCTCTTTCATCTCCTTCCCCGCTTACCCAACATCCTCCCTCTATCACGGTCTTAAGCAACCCTTTGCCTCTCATTACCCCTTCCAACAACCTACTTTGCCTCCCCATAATCTCATTCAAAAGTTTCCTTTCCAATATAGGTATGTAATAATTAGTATTTCTCGACTTTTATGAAAGTCAATTCACTACTGATTAAAATAGCACTCTCGGGATATTTTCCGCGTAAATGATTGATAAATCAAAAACAGCGTATCCCCTTCAATACCGGAGGCTTCTTCATAGGTATGCTTATGGGTTTCTAGCGAAGTTCCTTATATATTTTTAAAGCCCTTCTTTAGATTTTTGAGTGGGTTGAAATCGAAAAAGCTGACTAAATTTCAAGCATGGTCTTTTGCAGTCCGGAAGTTGAAACTCTGCATGATCACTCCCCATGAATTACTTCATTGGATATCGCATTTTATTTTCCATAGTTGTCACTTATTAACAATCAGCAGCCGCTCAAATTTCAACAATTTTTGTAATAAACTTCTGCACGTCTTCGATTTTCGTTGAAAACCTGCGGATTCAAACTGTTGCAGAACCCCTTGAAATTCGCATGTGGAATGATAATGTTTTATTCGATTAAACGACTTTCTTTTTGATGAATTTAATTTATCTGCCATTTGCGGTATATTTAAGTTTTCTATGAAACACAATGGCGCAGATTGCTTTTTTTCTATTTTTATTCAAGCAATAAAATAGTTTAGTAATATACCGACATACGCCGAGTTATTCACACCCGATATTCCTCAAAGGTCTCCCCGCGGTGGAATGGGAGGAGATGGGAGATGGAATACGGCGGTTTGTATTTTTCTACAAATTACAGGATTCCATGTCTCACTTAGCTTCTATCCTTGGCCACGGTCGAAGTTATTAGGGTTCTTAAGTATTTCGATGGCCTCCCTGATAAGACGATTTATGAATAATCTTTTTTCGCCAGTTTAAATATCCCGAAAATACTATTTTAATCAGTTACATATTCCGCGAATGACACAATCAGTTATTGAAATTCACTTCAGTTTAAAAATGCACAGTGGGGTAGAAAATATTTTTCACTCAATATCTAAATACATCACCATGCACGAATGATTACCAGTAATAATTATTTTTTAATCAATAGTGGAATTGGTAAAAAAAAAGCTTCCAAACTCTTTTTTTCCTTCATGCATGCATTAATACATTCTGCCTGCCGAAAAAATTCTATATACTTCTATTTTTTGGGCGGTTTGAAATGGAAAAGGGTTTTAAGCTGGGAAAAATGAATGTACCAAATCACTTTATGCCCTGTTTATTGAAATTCGCCACGCACTAATCCATAATAACGAAACATTGAGAATATGATAAAATCGTAAAGGGAAGGGAAAAGAAGTCAAGATTAACTCAATTGCGATTCATTATTACATTTTCATCTGGATTAAGTCAGCACACCGAGTGCCGAGACAATGGTATAAAACTTGGTTTAAAAAACATTCAGAAGTTTTTAATTTCACGTAGAGCGTAAAGTGTACAGAAGCATGAACCAAAATTAACTAATTTATATCGGATGCCCAAAAAAGTACAAAACTAATTATTTTATCTCGGATGTATAAGATGACTTATTTAATCTAATATTCATCTTATTCAATCACAGGTCACGTACATGACTTCATTAGGATGAACCTTCTTGAAACGTAGAATGCAATATTATGTAGGAGAACTGAAGAGCCACGTAAGGGTGGTTCGGTAGTTTTTTTAAGCCCACGATCTGTAATTATACGCGTGAATAAAAAGATCAAAATTACCTCCAACTCCTTCGCGAAATTGAATACAGTATCAAAATTCGTGCAGTGAATTTTTGCAAATTCAACTAACATGATAACGAGCCCTTGCATGTTGAAACGGTTTGGTATAAATTTACGGCAATTCCGAAGCTTTTGGATGTTAGTACTCTAACGGTTCAGCCCGTTACACCTTTGTTTTCCGTCCAACCACTCCCTCACCTCCCCCCCCCCTCTCCTTTTCCTTTCCTTGTTTGGCTTGCTGAGGTAGGATGAGGTGTGAGTGTAGAAATTCGCGTGTATGTGTGCTTGTGTGAGTTTAAGAGATAAGAGGCAAGGTTGAGTGAATGGATTGAAACGCAGCGGAGTGAGGAGTACGAATGAGTCATAGGGGATGGTTGATTTCAGAGCTGGGAGCGCTGTGGGAAAACCCCTCTGTGTGCCCTTTCTCTCAGTTTTCCCCTCTCTGCAACGTCCCCTTCCCCGTCAAAAAGTAGGCGTCAAAATATAAGGCGATCGAAGAAGAGAAAAAAAAGACTGCACTGAGCGAGATCACTGTGCGGAAGCGCTGCTCGACCTGGGAGCTGAGATGCCGAGATAGTATGTACATACAAGGTACCACGTCCACTGTTTGGACCACCCCCCAAGAGATTTTCGCGGAGACCACGAGTGGCGTGTTGAGCCTGGCGTCCACCGTAGGAATCAGAGGATCCAGTTTGGAAGACCAAGTGCCTGGCCCAGTTGCTGTCCCGTGCCGAGAATCCTGTGTCAACGGTCACGTAAGGTTGCCGACCCGACAAAACGCCCCCTATTTTAGCCTCCTAGCCATCAAGTCAGCGATGGGCCCCACATTGCGACAGTGTGCTTCATAATGGCGAGTGATTGACGCCCAAAATAGCTAATTATACCATAAAAGGAAGATGAAAGGGAAGGACTAGTACTGACCTCCCGCACCCACAGTTTCTTTGGAAGTGGACTAATTAAGTATTCCGCCTGTGAGCGTTCCATTGTGTAAATCTTTGCTATTCATCTCATGAAGAGTTTGTTTTCACCATTTAAATTTCTCATCCCTCATCAATCAACCCATCAATTCATTAGTGATAAGAAGAGTATTCTTGTTTGTAATAATTTTAAGTCAATTCTCGAATATATGGTTGTTTTGTTGAATGGAAAAAGGAATATTTTGTTCAATGTTCCCACTTGGAGAGCCGAATTACCCGTAAACCTTTTCCCTACGACCCATCGTCACCCAGCCCCGGCGGTACAGCTAGGGAAAACTAGATTTAAAACGCGGTCAGGAACCTACCCGCAGAGGCCTATTGTGGAGAGGTCTCAAATATTATTTAACAGGTGACGGAGTTTTTGCCCGCGTGTCACTGAGGCGGGAGGGTACGCGCGGATGAAGAGTTGTCGTGTCCCGTTCGCACGTACGGGAGGGCGGGATCGGTACAGTACCGAAATTTGAATTATCACAGATAATCCACTGTATTTTCTTGAAAAATTTCTCAGCCGAATCGCTGAGAAAAATTGCTTGCTTATCAGCCGAATATCTGAGAAATAATTAAATATAAGCCAAAAAATGGCTTTAATTAAGATACATCCCGAGTGTTTTATTAGTTTCCCGAGTCCACGAAGGTGATGGACACAGCAATTATTACAAAAGTTCAAAAAATATTCCAATGTGGGAAGGTTACAATTAAACCAAAAAAATAATAAATATAAAGAACACCCACATTATCACCTGAGGAATACTCATTTTATGAGCAATTTTTCAAGAAAATACAGTGGATTATCTATGATAATTCAAATGAAGCTGCTAACATCCAAAAGCTTCGGAATTGCCGTAAATTTATACCAAACCGTTTCAACATGCATGGGCTTCTTATCATGTTAGTCCTGATGTCAGGGTAGATTTCAATCTATGAAGTAACAGCCGCTTTTGTCCCTTGAGATAAGACGTATCTCCGCTCTACACTCTCATTCCCTGAGTAAAATGTAAAGATTTTCGATGGATAAATGATGCAAAGCAGCACGATTCTCTAGCGAGGCCTCCCGACAGGCTGAGTTACGTGTCCGCCAAAGGCCACCAATAAATCTCGCAGAGGATGGACCGAAATGTATTTCCTCATTTAGTCTTCGCGGATAAATATTCATTATTCAAATTTTAAAGGGTGGATAATGTGTCTGGAACTCTTAAGCAAAATTACCTCAGAATTATAGGAAATGATATTTTTCCTAAATAAATCAGTGCCATTAAGATTACAGCACACCTCATGGAAAATATGACAAAATAATGGAAAAGGAAGACGCACTTTGGTTTCGGTGACTAAAACAGCGATAAATGAAGAGCGTAATGAGTTCAATTCTTTTTTTTTAATTCTAGTATCCATGATCGTTTGCCTACTTTGTATTTTCAAGTAGTGTCCATTGTAATAACAAAACGTTCTACTTTCCCTCGCTTTATTCCAAAATAGCTTTGCCCCTACTGCCATACTAGCACAACGAATAAATTTAATGGTTTCAAGTGAGACTTCGTGGAAATGACTGATGTCGATTGTAATACCCAATAAAGCTTTGTATTTGTCCACATTTAATTAAGATATAACTTCACTTGAACAGCCAAAAATATATTCGTTGCGTTAGTATTGCCAAGAGAAGATATTCCTTTAAAAAAAGAGAGGAAATGTTCTAAGTTTTGTCACTGCAAAAGATATCATTCACTTCCATTAAGTCACGCCTGAAACCATTAAATTTAATATCACATAGTGAATAAAATTAAAAATTGAAACGGACTTTAACTTATGAATGGGATCATAAAAAAACAGTATTTACTTTCGAGAAGAGAGGAAAAACCTGGAAAGATTTCACGAAGTTAAGCGTAACACTGACTCCAGTATTAACTCGCCACTTCCCTAAATGGCGTTTAATTGCTCTCTTCCCAATGAGGTTCTGCCTACAACGTGTAAGGTAAAGAAGATTTCCGGAATGCAGTAAGTGCATCCCTACTGGTAAATGAACTGAGATACAATGCCTCGCGTAAAGCTATTGTAAGCGGGAAGCAGTGAAAGGAATTAACTATTAAGACTCGGATTCAAATGTGACCTCGGTGGACCTGAGTAGAATGTTAAAATTCTCACCACTAGAAAGCATCATGATTCAGAAGAAACTTAAAACTTCACAAGAAACTATCTGGCATTACATTAGGGGCATTCCATGTCTAATTACCCAATCATGGTTTTAAGAACCATTTTTTTAAAAGTCCATTTTTTGTACGCACATTTCTACATCCATTGGCAGTTGAATGCGAAGGTTTAAAATATTTTATGCCTCCACGTTTTCTTGCGGCAGTCACTTTTCCACCATGGCGCATGCAATATTTTGAAAACATTAATGTTTACTCTATCCTAAATATCTCAATCACAAATTATGACAGAGGAGAGATAATGGAACCGTACTATTTTACACATAATGGAAAACGTTTCCTTTAATATATCTTTATTTCTATTATACTTTTTTATCGTTGTAGTTGAACTTGAAGTCAACATTTATTTCCCACAAGAAACTGGTTTTCAACTAAAGAAAAATGTACGAAGGAGGAAAATCTGAGGTTTGACAGCTTCTGTACTTTAGTAATGAAGTATAATAATAATCTTAGACAGTGCTAAACGTGTGGAACTAATCTTCTTTCTTCTAGAAGCAAACCAAAATGGCTTCGCGCTCAAAATCAACCATTTATGGACTTCATTTTCAAGGGAGCTTTTAAAAATATGTGACTAAAAAAATATAAAGATATGCAAAATACTAACAAAGAGTAAGAGACTAGTAAATGAGAAGGAAAACTTTGTTATATTCCACCAATTTATCCTATCAACCTATTTATGATAAATTGGTGGAATATAACAAAGTTTTCCTTTTCAATTACGATAAAATGAACTTCCACAAGGTTGAGCCTGAGACGATGGAGATAAGTAAGAGACTTTTTGTTTGAAGTTTTAAATTCCTCTCGTAAGGAAAAATGTGGCCGTTGTAAACTAGCTACGATATCCAAATCATCCATTACACCATTGCTTATTTTTCTTTTTTTTTAAATCGAAGGTGTTCGGATTTGGAGAGTGCTCGTTGGTATGTGAAAAACTCGAGGTTTTTTTAGTGCTTCGTGATTGAAGTGTAAGGGGTGCCCCCAGGGTCCTGAATGCTAACATTTTGGTGAAAACATTTTTTGAAAAAAAATTGAGGAAAAATGTCATGCCAACGAGCACTCTCCACATCCAAACACCTTCGATTTCGAAAAAAAAATAAAAATAAGCAATGGTCTAATCATCAATTCTTGGACTTAATTTTATCCCCTGGCGAAAATGATCAGGATATTCTCACGCTCGTTGCACTCTCCTGCGTGTGTGCACGAGACAGTGTAGTTGAAGTAAATACACACTCTCAAGAGTGAGTGAAAAGAGCAAATTGAAGCAAGCACACTCTGGTCTCACCCTCTCGAGTCTGTGCGAGGAGAGTGCGGGCGAGGTATCATAACCTCCGCCGAGCGGGCGCACACCCTCTTTTTACTCTCTTCTAACTCTCTGCAGAGCGTGCGAGTTAAGATAACCTCCGCCGAGCGGGCGCACACCCTCTTTTTACTCTCTTCTAACTCTCTGCAGAGCGTGCGAGTTAAGATAACCTCCGCTGATTGGGTGCACACCCTCTTCTTACTCTCTGCATGAGGTTATATTATACCTATTTCATCTCCACCGATGTCGTCTATCTCGCAATTAATGGTCGCACTTCAAGAAAGTCGTATATATCTGGTCATTCCCGTGCGTCAATGTAACTGCGAGAACTAATTTTTAAATGTCAATGCCGTGATAGTTTGATGAAATGCCATCCCATCACGATCCGTTGGGGGAGGTATTAAAAATATATAAATTACCTTATATAAAGATATGCAACAGTATTACATACGATGAAAACATAAAGTTTGAGATTCAATGTTATGAATCATTTTTTCATAAAAACCAGCTTCACTTTTGTGTGTCATTATCGAATTTAAGTTCAATTTTCAATACGTATCTAGCTGTATTGGTCCAAGAAGTACCTTATGACATCCGTATGCTGGAGATACTGTCGGTAGATAACTGGGAGAGACTGTGATGTGGTAGAGTTAGTTCCTTGTGACGCTTTTTAAGTCTTTTCTGAGTCCTTAATCTTAGTCGTGAGGTCTCGTAGTTGTGAGATTTCTAAAATTCTTGTAAAAAGAAAAATCGATGCGAAAAAGCGGGCTTCACATTCATGCGTTGAAAACCATCTACTGTTTCAACTAAAATTTTTCCATGAATACCATATGGAGAAAATGTTGAATGTTTCGTTTTCAGATAAATGGAGGTTGTACTACTGCACTATGAACGCGTATATAAATCTTCCCTCGCATTTCAAGTTTTGCTCCTAATCTCCAATAAAGTAGCAAATCTTCAATCATACTAAAAGAGCGTGTTTATCGTATTTGCAACAAACCAAAATGCAGTGAGCATAACGTAAAGACTTTCCCATTCTGACGGAATAGTCCCGGATATGGCAATTTTAACGCACTTGAAACAGAATCGAAGTGGAAACGAGTTCATTCACGACCCTCGTAAAACTGAGCAGGCCATTCCTGTGGGGCCGAAAGCGAATTTTCGGGGAACAATAGACCGCCGCAACGGCTCTATAAAGCCACGAGTAGCGACTTAAGCCTGAAGGATTTAAGTAATCCTCCCCAAAGAGTACTTTCGCGAGATAAGGAGTGACACATTTCCACTCGAACTGCCACGATCCGAGATTTTAATTGCGATAGATCGACTTGTCCGGTGGATTTGTGCGTCTGGAGACGAATCAGATCGCGTTGTACTTGGAAACATGATTTTGACTTATCTAAAACTAAATCGACAAAGTATCCTGCAAGCCAACCCATGGGTGTGTGCAACTGGGTAAGTATTCACCACCCTGCACTACACTACCCTCTACAAAATCTAATGAAACTATAACTACATATTTATGCACTAGCAAAAACCTGCAAATATTTGTCAGGAGGTGAAATTTCGCCAACATCTACTACACTATAGGTATGCTACCAAAGTTATAGGAACTATGAGTATTAATGTATTTTACAACTACATAAATGCAGTTGCATACGAGAGTCGTGCAGAAAAAAATACGAGACGTGCTGTTAATACTACGTAGCATATAAAGGAACAAGCGTTATAGGGAAAATGAAATAATTAGCTACATTACGTATCGAAATACCTCATCAAAGTCTCATTGGCAGTTATCTTTTTCATTTTCTGGAAAAATAGCATTTTAAAGCTACCCGTTCTGCAGTCTATTTCCATTTTATATTTATGATCTCCAGCCAATGCCCTAATTTGAATATCTTGATTTATCTTTTTCCATCATTCGTTTTTAAGCCCATTCTCCACGGTGAAAGTATCTGTGAAAATTTCTCTTGCATCGCACTCTTGAGTCAATATTGAATTTTCTGGCATAAAAATTGCACTATTTTTCAGCCCTTCTGACAGAATCTGTTCTTTCTGGAAATAAATACTCCTGAGGTTGTCAGAATTGTTCTGCAATCCTACGTCACATCGGATTGAACGGTGGCAACCGATTTTGAGCAACATTTAACGACTATCGACACACGAAACCGCCGGTTGACAAAGTTGGATGACTGTTTTTTTTTCATGAAATGGACGTTTATACTGTAATAAGGGATAACAGTGAAACAATGAATAATTAATTTTACTAGATTGATAGATATTAGATTGTTCATTACCATTGTTATTGTTATGCTTTGTGACGGGAAACGTACGCGTTGGTAATGTATATGTGCATAATTACTCAGAATAATAAATAACAACACGCATTTTAATAAAACAAATAGATTTTAACTGTCACTGATTATCTGCAACAATATTTAACACTTCCATTTGTCAATCAGCCAAAATCATCACCTTCATGCAATTTTATTTCTCTTTTCTTAAACCAATTAAGAAGGAGATTCACACAACTTTGCTGCTAGAATGTTAGAAAAAGTGAACGTGGTCTAAACCTTACCAGATCAAGGCAATCGCAAGCGATTCTATCGTATGCCAGCAGGTTGCATGAGATATTGTTGTTCACAGGGTGAAATTTACCTTCAGCCTTTTGCCGCGCCAGCTCTGGCACCAGAAATATCCCCGTTTATTACAGGGCTTTAGAGAATGGAGACTACTCTCAGCTCCATAAAGTCACCGTAACCATCTTTATCGGTGGGGAGATTAATTGGTGGCCTGTTTACTTTCGGTGAATTATTGTAACATTCATGTTCGTCAGCACTATTATCCCCCGTTTCACAATGCCTTTCCTTTCCAGTTGTTTTATCCTTCCCTGCCTCTTTCCTGTCAAATTCAAGAAGAGATAACATCACAGCCGGAGAATAAGCGCCTAGGATTGACTTCTCCCGTAAGAAAAAGTTACCACAACCCTGCTGGCTGAAGCTCTAGACCGCAACCAAGACCTGAAATGCTTCCTAAAGTGCCTCACTCGCTTGTATCCATTCATTTGTCTCCGACGGAACGACGCGACGTGGGTAAGGAAAGAAAAGAGAGAGATAAGGGAGTCAAACAGAGAAGAGAAGCTTTCCTGCAGTTTTTTGCGCTAATGTAGGAGTAATTAAGGCCTCCGGGGAGTGGAGACGGATGAGATACAAGCGCGGTCGCACAGCACGATGAGTTCGGAATGAAAACAAGAGACGGGTGAAATTGCGCAAGCGGAATGACATGGCGCCCTCTTCGCCTCTCGCGCGACTAATGCTATAAAACCTCACTCCGGCAAATCACTCCACGTGTTTACCCATTCTAATGCCCTTCCAGTGACTGTACATCCAAAAAGAAACTATGCATTATTTTTTTATTATAAATTTACCTATAAAACCTCTCAAATGCTATCCGCTTTCAGGATTCACATAATTAAGAGGAAGTAAACATTTTATGGAGTGATAGAGTTCATTTCAGGCCTTTTTCACTGGTAATGAGTTAGATTGAAAAAAAACACTAAGAGAAACAGCGAAGTTTTTCATTATTAATCACGGTTCTCATCACAGAACAAAGGGCAGAATCGTTAATTGAAGATAGGATAGGATTCTACGTGCTCCTTCCACAATTGCTTCATTATAATAATATTATAATAAAATTTATTGTTCCAAAATTTCCTATTTAATTGATTTAAATCTACCTAAATCGATTGGCGATATAGACGATAAGTCAATGTTTTACTACTATTGGTATTTTTAACTTTAATTACTAAGTGTTTCATTGAGGAGAGATAAATGCCTTGACCAATAATAGAAAATCTGAAATATGTTACTACACTTAAAATGCCAAGTTATTTTTACCGTGATAATGTAAAACCTTGGCCTCAGGCTGTGGTTCTAACACTAAAATATATCAACTTTGAATTTAACAATTAAACTCAAAATTTCATGACTACTCCGAAACATAAGCCCGACTAAATTTCCCTCGTATTTCATTTTAAAGGAAGATCCTGATAAACTAACAATATCATTTACCCTCGCGGTAAGAACCTTAAAATTGTTCCATCGACCACTCCACCGAAATAATTCACTTGGGACGTAAGGGATGAGTGAGAAGGGAAATATTAAGTTTGAATAAAAACAAAGTTAAGAAATAAAACAATACTGAATAATGAACTACGAGTCCACGTAACGTTTTTCTAACCTAATATGACACATCGTTCTTTTCGTCATCATTATTTGGAAGTACATGGTTCATATGCCAACTCCATGATCATTCATGGAGAACATTATGAAGACTATTCCATGATCTTTATAGGTAAAAACAATAACCGATTTCATCCAACATACGATCCGAATAACATTCATGTTTTACGTGCTATCATTCATGGCTTGGAGCCACAATAATTAGCGTATCTTCTCCATGCATCTTCGCTACTATTGTTGCTTTTTTTTGGTTCCTCCTCAGCAAATAACACCCACAAATAATAACTGAAATGTAACCAACTCAAAAAATGATTGCAACTTTATGCCAAGTGACCTAGTAAAGTAAATCTCGAAACCATCATCAGCTAATCATCCCTTATCACCCTTAGCCATCCCTTCCCAAGCTCGTCTAGTAAGTACCTCAGCGTTCATGATGACATTTTAAAAGCATGTTTGTATATAAAATACAAACAATTTTTTGTATTTAAGCATATCTAATAGACCTCAGTGGATAAATATAGCATGAATCAATATTTAAAAACATGTTAGTAATCAATTTAAATCACTATTTAGTAATTACTAAATAATATGGTAGGTTACATGAGGCAAAAATCAGGAAATCAACTGGCTGATTTACGACGCGAATCAGATTAATACGACCATATACACTTAAGCATCAGGGAAATGGTTGTAAATCAATTTCAATTAAGTCGAGTCAACCAAACAAAATCTATTGCCCTCGCCAGTCCAGTAAAAGACCGGGAAATGGCCAGAATTCTCGATCTCCGCCGGCGGGCAGCGAAATCGGAGATATCATTCAAAGAAACGAATGAAGCACATATTCCCCACTCCGCAATTAATGTTGTCACACGCTTTAACTGGTAATAATTGGTAGTAAATTCATTACGCAATTTTAAAGCGTAAGGTACGTCAGAACTCAGTACGCAATGTATTCATTTATGGGATTTCCGAGGAAATTCATGAACAGAGACGACTAGGTATCTTTGTGGGAAAGTCGATCCAATTCTATTCATTTTTTTTAATACAAGCGAGAAGCCGTTTTCAGAATTAACGTGTTATCACATTTCTCTGCTATTAGTGGTACGTGCAAATTAATATTTTTACCCTCGATAGAAAATTATTTCGTAAAAACTCTTAAACCAGATTTCATATAATTATTTCAAAAACTAAGGTTTTTACATAAAGTTCCCCAGAGTTCGTTCAAATAAGACAATGGGAAAGGATCCTATCATTAAAATGTTTACAAAAGAGTAATAAGTTGTTTTCGGATAAGCAGTTCACTTACATTGAACGTGAAAAGTCATAAGTAAAATCTACGATGATTTAAATATCCAAATCAATGGTTTCAGATATCAAAATTAGCTCGCATGTCACTAATTAAATCATGAGGTTAACTAGTAATGAAGAAGTTTCTGAACGAGGGTGTGTAAAAATATATTGTAAGGTGAGTACCTATGCAGGACAAAATAAAGGTAACTGACAATTTAAGTTATTGTGCTTGCATTACGAGAGACTACCTTTTCGTAAAAATTCGATGCTAGGTGTTTTTTCAAAAACATAACGACTCTTCACTTCTTTTATATTCCACTGTATGTACAAAAAAACCTGTTAATTATATGTACCTCTTATGATATACGTTTCCGTTTGTATTATAAGCAGATTGCCTTAAAATTATTTTTCAAACCTTTTATAACATGCAAATTGTTTATTTGAATTGTTTACATTCTTACTTTTTCTTCGAGAATTTTGACCTCGACTGAAAACATCAATAGTTGCTCCATGGTTATAAGATCTTATTTTTTCTGTATTATCATTCTTACGGAGCACTGCTACCGACAATATATTTTTTTTTATTCATTGATTCGTATCCTGCCGCAATTATTCTTATCACGCGGTAAGTTTCAGTCACTATCCCCTTGCTGCCTGTTTATTACAGTAAACCATATCTTACTTCACCAGTGAGAAAAGTTAAATTCGGCTAATCATTGAAAACAATGAAATCATTTTGCTCAAAATGTCCGAAACCATCGAAGAATATAAGAACAGGACATTCAGAAAATTATTTGTTTTCCTAATGACAAAATTATGAATAATTCCCAGAGGCTCGGTCACAAAATGCAAGAAATTTGAATAGCCCTGGTATTAAAATTCATTGAATCTGCTTTACACGTAACGCCTTTAATTGTTTATCCCAAACTTTTACCGCTTCCTCGTTCGCGGAAGCAGTGAACTGGGTAGGTCGGTTTATGTCTATTTTTAAACCATCAACAAACATTTTAGGCAACTAGAAAGTTATTGAGGTGCTTCCCGACAGATATCAAAGGCATGCAGACATATATCAAAGTGATTACTCCACTCCTCTACCGTTCCCTCGTTTGCAGAAGCAGTAAATAGGTAAGGCCATTCCATATATATTTTTAAGCCAGCGCAAATTACAAAAGATTGAGACAATCATAAGGTAATTGAAGTTCTGCCCGACGTAGGGCAAAGGTATGAACATAACAGGGACTGTGGCACCACGGCCGCCACGCAGCGTTTGAAATGACAGTATTATATATAATTTATGTACAAAAAAATAATATTCATAACACCGCTAACTTTAAAAATACAATTAGTAAGGTATGTCGTGGTTCCAGTGGATTTGGTTAATATTGCTAGGTCATTCCATGCCAAAGCACCGACAAAAATGCAAAAATTGCCCTCACTATCTCAGATTTGCACGAAATTTTTGTGTTTTTTCCTTATAAGGCCCTAAGTTTGTATATACATTTTTTTAATGTTAATTATTTACGGAGATACGGGGATGTGAAACATTCGGCATTTGTAAAAACAAGTCCCAGAATTTTCCCATTTTTTTCAGATCTAAGAAAGCTAGAAAGTTCTGGTAAAAATTATTTTGTACAAAAGGCATCAGTGCATCATATTCAACAGTCAAATTTGAAACTTTTTAATTTTTTTAAATTTGTAAAAACATTTGAAAGTTTAAAATTAAATTTTCAAAATGTACCCCACCTTCGATCCACCTCAAATTTTAGAATCTTGTAGTCCTTTTTATTGGCAAAGAGGCTGAAAAGTTTCGTCATTACAATATTTCATATAAGGGATAAAAAAAGTTTTATTTATGGCATGCACTTCACCGTGTCCACTCCCATCTGGTTGAGTAACAGTTACGCCTTTCGCTTCTTGCCAATTGAGTGAGAAATGCACTATAATATACTTTTGACGTAAGGTAGAAGTGTTACTTCAAGAAAGAGACACATCACATCATGGATATTGACTAAAACAGTTACTTCACAGTTGGGTTTATATAACGGCAGTGTAACTGCCTGAATCTGGCGGCTGATGAGGATGAATCTGCACGGGAGGTCGCACGTTGACCCGCAGCTTGATGCGAATCAACTATTTCATTTTGATTATTTAAATTAATATTACCAGATCGGTTTTAAGAGTAGATTTAATTACAACTGTATACATTACCGACTGCCTCTGCTTTCTGTGAAAAACAGAAGCACTGTTGCCATCCGCTGAATTTGCATAAAAACGTAAAGTTCCCAAATCTTTGTCCTGTCACTGCGGTCTTTTACAACCGTTGTTGGGGCGTTTTAAGAGGAGTGATTGAAGGTCAAAAACTTTGTACTCATTGCTCTATTGGTGTGTCAAAGTTCCTCGAAGAACCTGCACTCACTGGACTGCCTAGTGATTTGTCACAGCAAGAGGCAGCTGCCACCGTAGATGATTCAATCCATCCATCCATCAAGATTGAATATGAACTAGTAAGACGGAAAATGTTCGCGAAATACCGACGAACTATCTGAGTCCTATTACGCCAGTGAAATAACAATAGCCTTATAAAGGCCATTGCATTCCAAATTCGATACAAAAGATAAAAACATATGCGTATACACAGCTGGCCATTACATGTTTCCAATATTAACCGCTAAAGTCCATATATAACGCTGACTTAATATTAAACATCAATTTATGAAAGTGACAAATATATAGTTGACTGATAAAAACTATAGATACATGAAATCAAGTACCTCACGAGTGCCATTTGAATTTAAAATGTGTTTCTAAATTAATTCGAGCTGAAATTTCCCTTCCGTAAGCTTCTCGTCATTGGCTTATCTTCACACAGAAACTAAAGATGAGGGAAATGCATCAGTTTCGTCGGGCTCAACGCGAACTGCAGATCTAAAGCATTCCAAAAGAGCTGATGGGAGTTATCAATCCTCAACAGCCACCGGCACTCAACGCCAATCGCACTAGCACAGAGCGCGCTAGTTATTTTGCGCAAATGGGGCGTAACCCTTTGAGACACGAAGCAAGGGCGAGATGACGACGGGAGAATGTGTCGAATTCCATTAGCGACTCCGTGAGTCTCTCAGGCAAAACCTCCCCATCGATACTACATGGAAAGCTTCGAAGCAAAAAAGGATAAATCCCCCCAAGGACCCATTAAAAAAATCTTTGGACTCCGCAAATAGACTTTGTCTCTTCGGCGTTAGATGCAAATGTAATCCCCGCGGGCCTTCGACCATCTACTAAACTCCTCGTTCCATTGCGTCATACAGCATATTGAAATTTCCCCCGAATAGTAGAAACTTGTCCATATGTGGGTATTACGACGCCCTAGATATCTCCACCCAATTAATTAGTACTGTTCATTTATGCCATCCCATTGTGAACACTCTACGCTAATTCCATTGGCCACGTTCTTTATAGTAAGAACACTGAACCTAAAGAAGGTCAATTTCTGAGAACCCTTCCTTGCTACTCGGGTGTTTCCTGATTCACAGAGCATTAATGAACTCGAGCTGTGAAATTTTTGTGGACCCGAATGCATCATTCACAGGTCTTACCTCTGACAGAAACTTCCCTAGAAGAATTTCCTAGAACATAGGGAAAAGCAAGGGAAAAATTGGAAATTCCTTAGAAAAATGTCATTCCTAAGGAATTGCCGTTAAACTATAGGGACATTTTTTCCTAGAACATATTTCTTTAGAAATGAAAGACTTCGGTCAATAATTTCCCTATAAAAAAACGCTACTTTAGGGAAAACCTTCATGCGCAGGAAAAATTACACCATTAATTGCATAGAGTACAGTGCATCGCATAGACTGAATGACTATAGTGGAAAAAATATGTATTCACAAAAATAAAAAAATATTGTGAATAGTCTCATCTATATAACCATAGAGTTATCACAATTATTTTAATGAGACAGACAAAATATTTCTCAATCAAAAAAGATGTGCAGCCTACATAAAAAATCACCGCTCACAGTCAACTTCATTTGGTGTAAAACAAATATATTCTAAGCCACTGCACCCAACTTTCAAAAGCATTTACCATGTATTCTATGTAAATTATTCCCTAGAAGTATATTTTCTAGAGAAAACAGGGGTTCAATTTTCTAGGGAATTTTCCAACAGGGGAACCAAATGAGGTATTCAGCTTTTTCTAACGTTTCGAAATTTAACAGGACCATTTTAATCCGCGCAATCAGAGTGGACTCAGACTTTTGATTGGTTGGTATCCGGACCGAAATGAAACAAAACAAAAATAAATGGTTTTGTGAGGGTTTGGAGTCATTAAGAGTGTTGATGTAAACGAAAGGAAAATGGAATCGACGCGTTGCAATCCGGTTTGGAACAGAGTTAAAGCGTGGGAAAATGTTATGGTCCCGTATTCTGGTTAGGGAAGATATATTTTTAGATAGTATCAGAAAGATATCAGAAAGTATGTGATCTACGCAGCTGCACTGGAAGATGAACCCATACACAAAAAGACGCAACAAAATCCTTCGCTCCAAGAATAAAGTGCTTCAATCTGAATATCACACGTAGTCTTCAGGTCCGATCATCAATTCATGCCCGGCTGTAAAAAATGAGGGTGTGTAGTAAGATATTCGTGCCGTATGCCGTAATTCAGGTCCGAGAGTTCAGGTCCTGCACGATATCTTTCACAGACTTCAGCCATTTTTCCCTATTTCACAAACCTTCTATCGGCAGTTTTGAACAGGAAGCAGGCTTTGCCTCTAATTCCACTTTTAAATATAATATTACATCACTGAGAG
This sequence comes from Pyrrhosoma nymphula, assembly GCA_963573305.1. Classification (NCBI taxonomy): domain Eukaryota; kingdom Metazoa; phylum Arthropoda; class Insecta; order Odonata; family Coenagrionidae; genus Pyrrhosoma; species Pyrrhosoma nymphula. The sequence continues at coordinate 132,024,181 of OY754329.1, read as the reverse complement.
TGTTGCACTTCATGAGTGGAGCAAAATAATTTCCCGACAAATCGTTTCAGCAAATTAAAACCGTTTCGATTCCAATGTCAAATGAAACCTAAAATGTTAACCGGTCATAATTCTAAACCGGAACTCAATTTCCTGAAGACGATGGCAGAGTCAAATAGCTATAAAAACATCAGCAACAATTGAATACGTAACCTAGTGGAGGACCCGTGAATGCCCCTCTTGTCTACAGAAATATTTCACCCAGTTAACGAATATCATATGAATTAGTAAACGACCGATTAATAAGAAACGAGACGTATAACTATATTCGAAGTTCAGTACTTATAAGGGCAGCAAATGGCTTGGCGACGAATTTTAAAATGAGGCGGTATAATGGAACAGTAAATAACTGGGTGAAATATCTGGAGCGTTCAGAAAATCGAACTGGTTACTTTAATGAGGAGAACACCCTATAATGTAATGTTTACCTCCGTTTTGCAACCACCATGATACTTCACATGCGCAGACGAGGAACGAAAAAGGATTTGAATTTTTTATGAAAAAACATCATTAAAACGATCGTCGGAAATGTTTAAAAAAAGCCATGGTTTTTCGCACTCAAATTAAATTTGGAATTTTTTTCAGAAGTCCTCTATTGATGGAATAACACGTATTTATATTAAAGCATAAAGTTGACTAGTTTATCCGGTGACTTCGGAATAAACAGTAGAGCAGTTCAAACGGTTCCAGCAAACCATTAATTCGGTTAATTGGCTGACGAATAAACAGCAGTCTGACCAGTTTAATAGTCCTACTTCATTGACTTTTGATCATTGACATCAAAGTTCAAGAAACTCGCCAAAATACTGTCGCAAAAAACACTCAACATGCTTTTCTTTATTTAATCTCTTTTATCGCACATTTCCTCAACCATTAAGTGGTATCTGATGTTCTCACATTTAACGACATAAAATATGCCATTTTTTATTTGTAGTACCTTTCTTAAGGCCAGAGCTCTGCCTTAACTACTGATATAAATATATTTTAAACCATATCTTTACCACCAAAACTATATTAATTAGCAGCAATGATCAGAGGCTTAAACAGCAAACTAGGAATTCGTTCCACTTTACATTTCCGTCTTCAGAGAGCCTGAAATGATTCTTACAAAATCCACCAGCTATAATTGCTTTAAACTATTTGATATTAACTTATATAAATTAATTAAATCGGATGGCAGGAACTTATTCAGGCTTCACTCATTGAATAAGTCCTTAGAATTGGTTGATCATCAATAAACGATAAATTAATACACACCCACAAACCTTTGCGATGAGGAAAGGTCTCCGACATACAGAGAAACCATCCGAAAATGAACAATTTCGTTCAATCAAGCTTTCCGTTAAGTCCTGACTCAATGTAAGGTTTTCCTATGGGTATGAGATTTTTAAAGAATAAAAAATAACCTGAAATTAATTAGCCAAATTGAGGAAGGCAAGGTGTTTCGACAGGCGAGGAAGATATTGTAACACCAGTGGCATCGCCGAGATGATAATTATCAATTTCCGAGAAAAACCCCAGGGCTCAACGCGGATTACATTGAATATCGAAAAGTCATTCAAACTGGCATTCCAGAACCTCCATAAAACGTATATTGAAAGGGTTTCAAGGGATTAGCGAATATTGGGGAAAAACGGAAGATATTGAGATGTAACACGCCGGGGTGGCCCAGTCGTAGCGTGTTCACTCACAATCCGAGGATCAGAGGTTCGAGACCAAGAGACCGCGGAAAATATGAAAATGGAAAAGATCCGCCTTTCCTGGAACAAGACGGTGAGAATTTTCTACATGCTACCCAAACTACCACCCATTGTTGAGAGGCAGCAGCCTCAGCGGAAGGCATTGAAGGTGCAGATCGGTCCGCTATTAGTTGCCACAGTTCGGACGAGATCGACGTTCACGGACTCAGCCGGAGTGCTGCGATGCGGACGGCAACGGGAGACCACCACATTAAACTCCTTAAAAGATGCAAACTTGCATTCATTTATAAGACGTGATGGCATTCCTCCCGGTATAATATTCCGGAGGTAAAGTAGACCCCCAATCGGATCTCCGGGTAGGGAATTCTGGGATGGGAACATCAGTCAGAATAGACAAAAAAGATGTATTAACTAGGATTCTTAAAGTGGGAAATTTAATGGGATTTTTTAAGCCGACAACAGATAAATTGCATACCCTTTTCCGTTCCATTATCTCATGAAAATACTGGTTGATAAGACAGGTAATATTATAATAAATAAATATGAGTGATATGAGTGGGGTACTGAAGATGACGCCGCTGCGTCGAAACTAGTAGTACCTGAAAATAAATTGGTGGAATATAACAAAGTTTTTCTTTTCATTTACGATAAAATGAACTTCCACAAGGTTGAGCCTGAGACAATGGAGATAATATAAGTGATATTAAGAAGTACATATATTCTTTATATCCTTACGCCCATTTTGCTAACACTGTCTTTTATTGGAATATTAGTGTCTCTACCTGAGTTAACTGATTAATGGGTGATTTATTAACACCCCTCCAACGAATTACCCGCTATTAACCACATACCTTCTCCCTACCTAAACACCTTCCCAAAGTTCTACGCATTATCTTACTTATGAAGAAGGGCGGATGAGAATAATTACCGAGACCAAGGAATACCTCAGGAAAATTATTATAGATATAAATACTTAAGAAAAACTAGTTGGAGAGCTAAACAATAACACATTCAGATTAATAAAAGATGTTGACGGTGCATCTAAAAATTTGAGAAAGAAGATACTCAATTCCAATCTTTATCTTATAAAGTGGAATCTGTAAAATTTGAACAATATGTATCATTATTGATATAAAAATTGATTTGGAATAAATTTCAGCATTATTACAGCTAATGAAAGGTAAACTTAAATTATTTTCATGACGACCAAAGCCAAAAATGTTATAAAAAGCATTCGTAAAATTATAATGATACTAATATTCTTCTCTTTTAACTTATTGAGGTTCGGTCAATTAAAATTCTTTTTTTTTCACTGCCGACGTTTCGGCAAATTTATTGCCATCCTCAGGGCTAATTGAAAACCATAAAACAAAATTAACAACATAAACATGTATAAACAAAAAAATAACAATTGTTAACAAATTTGGTGATAACTACACTGTACATTTTTTAAAATATCGGGTACACTAATTTGACAAATATCAACAAACCTGTGAATTTTAATTACACTAACATGATGTCAACCATTCCAAAATAGCAAACAGTAAATATAGACAGATAGATGGGTAAATATAAACAAACTTGTAAACAATTGTTATTTTTCTGTTTATACCTGTTTATTTTGTTAATTTTGTTTTATGGTTTTCAATTCGCCCTGAGGATGGCAATAAATTTGCCAAAACGTTGACAGTGAAAAAAAAAGAATTTTAATTGACCAAAACTTAATAAGTTTAAAAAAGAGGTTATTTATACGTGGTCAATATATACATTAATTATTAACGAAGATACTAATATTCACAAAAAACGCATGAAAAGCCGAGTAGTGAATAATTTATTCCAGTACGACTAGACTGTGCATTTCACTAAGTTGAAGCCTTATTGCTATTGGAGTGATCTAATTTGTCCTTAAATTTAGAAGAAAACTCATAGATGAACTTAATTTCAAAACGTGCTCTGTGATTCTGAAATGAGAGCAACAGAATTGCGGGAAAGTTGAAAATACCGATATAAGATTTGATTAAACTTTTTCATGGAAACTACGAGGAAAATAATTGATTGTCTGGGGATAAATGGGGGCTCACTGTCATCCCTTCCTAACTCGAGCATTCACCAAAGCAATGCGATCGAATGCGTTGAAATGGTGAGGTGGAATAAATTTCTGTCGCACAAAGCTCGACGAGCAGGGCACGTACGGAAACATTTCCTCCTCCTACCGCTCCAAAGAGAGCGTTGTAATTGAATCCCGTGAGGCATTCTTAACAAAAAGGTCGCCTCCGACGCACCCAATCCTTCATCTTAATGTGCACGTATAGCTTTTAACCGTCATTGAGGAGATACCTTTTGTAAAATACATACACCAAGACATACCACGCGAAAAGTGTTTCAGTTTGGCAAAGAGTTGTGTCTGCATCGCAGGAAGTGCTCTCATGAGTGGCGCAAATGAAGAAACACGACTTCGGAACACGCCGGGGGATCTTCTCCTTCTCTCCATCGGCCTGGCTACGGCATCGTTCTTTGAAAGCAGACGACCCACGCACGAAGAGGAGTTGCCCCTCATGCTTCTCCTATAATTCCTCCAATGATTCTCCCTTCTTCTGGCCGGTGGCGCGTGGAGGAAGAAGATAGCAAGGTGGGCGTGCAGGCAGACAGTCACTTCCGCGCATTCGAGAGGTCGCCACCATGCAGCCGTAGCACGAGTTAGGTTATGTTAGCTAATGGAAGCCTATTCGATGTATTTGTCATATCGATCTACAGTTTTTTATGGGAATTATAGCTGTGACAATAGCCTTATTAGTATTTTTCAATACGAACATCGATGTATAAGCATTTTTCCAAAGTTCCATGACAGTTATCAGTAAAAATAACTTTCGAATTATCTTACGCAAATATTTTATAACCTTTTTGTCTAAATTTTACAGAATACACATCCCTGTGTCGTCAACAGTGTTCATTTAGCTCAAACCTTTTCCAAATACCATAGAAAATACAAGACTCACGGCCCCGGTTTCGAAGAGTGATCGTCATCATCAGGTGATGACGATAACTCGTTGTAACCCGGGTTATGAGTCTTGTATTTGCTATGGTGTTTGCAAAAGTATTTAACTCAATAAATACCGTTGACGATCGAGTATCACCAAGCTACAGAGGGCAAAGTTTTATTTATTTCTGCGTCGAGCATGAACAAATATTTTGAATACCAAACTGTTCAGCCAAAAACCGAAAGGGTGGCAACTCTTAACTCCTATGCCGGTAGGGGTCGATGGGGGTAGTAATCTGTACACCATCGACCATGGTTCGCCTTCTGCGGCATATAGACAACCTTCTATTTTTTTGCTAGTGGCATTTCGATTTTGCGATAACGTTTAATAACAGTTCTGTTGAATTAATTCTGGTGAAATCCTGATCACATGCCTGCTAGCGGGGATTAAAAATCCAAGGAACAAATATACCGGAGGAGGATTTAGAAATATTAAAATTTATATTCTTGAGGCTTCCGCGACGTCTGTCTGGTGGCTGCATTCTGCTTCGGGGTATCTCCATTGCGTAGGTTGTTTTTAATGCAATAGTTTCAACCCACAACCAGGAGGTATCTTCAGGTCGAAGTTATTACGTTGCACTTTTGCAGTTAATTATAGGGTGGGCCCCTGTCTGCCCTCGAGCACGCTGATTGGCTGTTCGTTGTTTTTTGGTCTAATAACTCTTTTCCAAGTTGAAGTGAGAGGATATCTGTCCTAGCGATTGAAATTTTCCTGATTCTTCATTATTTCTACGGCTTCTATGACGTGTCGAGGAAAATAGAGATTTTCCCTCGCGAGTACTCTTGTGCTGCCAAAGTCAATTTGATGTCCTGGTTCTGACCACAAGTTATACGATTGCAGAGAGGCGGAATTCTTTTTTTTTCAAGCAAATTATCCACCAGTAATGTGGAAAAATAGCTTTAAATTCACTCATATAGGTTTTACAATGTACAGAAAATTATCAATCTCCTATTGGTTAATGGATGATCCCTAACAACATCTATCTGGCTCATTTCCTGCGGATGCTTTGATAAAACTGTATTATTAACGCTAATGTCACAACACCTGTCTTGATTCCCTAAAATCTTGAGCTGTAACAGTCGGCAATACCTAACAGAAACTTAAACAGACGATTTTTACATTTTTAAGAGATTGACAGAGCACTAGCTACCACTTTTGAGAAAAAAGAAACTATTTTCACTTTCAGTTGACTCAACTTTAAAAATTCTCTTTAATGCGTTCAAACTGCATTCTTCCGCTAAATGATCCGACTGTTCCACCAGTATTTTGCTACGGCAGCGTCAGGTGGTCAAAGGTTAAAGTATTAGTATCTTGATGTATTGGCAAAACACAGGAACAACGTCAATACACTTGAATAATTCCGCTCAAAAGCTGATATTATATTGATCATGTAACCACATTTTGAGATATAAATATACTTCACACAATAAATTTTCGATGTAATATACTTTACAAGATAACTAACATGTGGAGTGGTCGTTACCATGAGAATGTGCTATATCCTGCGCATTAATTACAAAGTCTATCACTTTGCTTCACCCTATTCTACCTGTCCTTTATATTCACCGTCTCGTCGAAGTTTACGCGATGGATGCAGCTCGGCACTGCGGTAGGTACTCCCGCGGGGATTTGATGCGGAAGCGTCCCGTCTTTGTTCCAAAATTTATCTTCTATTCCGCGAGGGGCAGTCTAAAGCGACGGCTCTTGTTAGCGCCAGCCGATGCCCCTAACCTAGTATCCATGGCCCCAACTATAACACTACAAGTCAGGTTGGTTGGACTATAAAAATATGCCTCAAGTGGAAACTTCATCCGAGAGGCTGGTAATCGTTTTGAATATCAACAACAATGGCGGAAAAAGGTTGATTTAATTAAAATCGATTACAGTTTATCAGTGAAAAATTAAATTTAAAACTTTTGCACTTTGTTAAAAAATCTACAACCGCTATTTTCTCGTCAATTTGCTGCAATGTCGAAACTCGTTTGAACCAATTAACTTAATTGGTTCAGTACAAAATATAACAAAGTTTGACATTGCAAAACTATATTTAAAGACCTAAGTTTTTAACTGCTCTACTGTTAACGTAATTTTCTGTGGAGGAAATAAATTATTATCATGTAATGTCAATAACATTTTTATAATTTCGTTGCTAATTTAAAATGAACAACTTTTTGGAAATGTTATTTCGCAAATATTTTGACTTAATTCTAACTATCGGTGGTATATTAAGTACTAAGTTAATAACTGAATAATATAGGTATGAACAAAGTAAATGTGTTTTTCAGTCTGTTAATAGTTTTATTGTGTTATAGCTATAGGAAAACAAGTATTTAGGACCCTGGTATTATAACAAAGTTTATCTAAAACTACTAACGCATTCTTTAGTCACGTTTAGAAACAAAATTTTCTGTTATTTGTTCATGAGATTGCCCATTTAGCTGCATGCTTTTGACATTAAAAACGGATACCGATCATAATCACATTAATTGTATTTCACCGTCATTTTATTGGCATTTATGAAGCGATAAGTACAAATTCCAGCTTTCTGTGAAAAAAAACTTATCCAATAGAATATTAATCCGATGGGATTATAAACACATTGGGCTTGGGCTTACGGCAAACTCACACACTCGGCCAGCACCTCAGCCGTTTCTGACTCTCGCCCCCTCTACCTAGTGCAATCGAGGACGTAGGTGAGAGAACAGAGCACTTCGCATGGCCCCACACGTTAATGGAATATTAAACCCTTTTACGTAACGATGGAGAGGCTTAATGCGGTCAGGAACGACGGAGCCGTAATGACGGAATAAATACGCCTTCCTTATCTACTCTCAACCTTGACGGCATTTTAAAACTGGCATTGGCCCCAACTAAGATGCCGACGCGATACAATAGGAAAAGTTACGCCGTCCACGTTGCACATGGAACAATCACACCGCATATGAAGGACGGAATTCTTATTCTCTTCAGCAAAGGGTCACGACCACGACGTGACTGCTTTGGACATTCCAATGACCTCAAAGGGCAGTACAGGTGAAAATGATGTTCGCTCCCGTTATGGGTCAAGCACGGCGGAGAGAATGCAAGAAGTCTGGGGCTGCTTCCTATACCGACAGCATTAGCGCCATATAAGGTCTTCGCATCGTAAATTGTTTACGAGACACTTTCCCAATCAGTGTCGCAGGAACTAAAATATGTTCCAATACGCGATTTTTAAACTCTTAGCCAGAAATGCAGAGAAATGAACCGCCAATCAGCAGTACAGATAATTTCAGGGAGCAGATTGCGAACAAACTCATCTTGAGCTACGATCATGGAGTTGACCACAAAATCAGCGAGCAGAATATTATAAATATTTGGTACCGCAACCAAGACGACGCCTTCGACGAATACTTTCCATGTTGGAACTCTATGGGTTCGTGATGTAAATCAAATATCGTTAGACACAAATGCAATATTGGAATCGTCCAGCGACGAAAAGTATTCGCAGAGGTTCTGTACTGCCACTTCACTCCAAAGGCGAATGACATGAAGTAAGTTCGCCCATTTAAGGACAAAAGACATGTATAAAGTTATATTTCGAATTTTCAGTTATATCAACCCATTACATGTTTCAAAATTCCTGCTTTCCATATCCCATAAATCTATTTTCCTCTAGGATCCATATTTAATCCCCCTGCAGCTCAGTGTTCTTCTCTTGATCTTTTTACAACGACCTCCTTCAAGTCATTCGCGTTTGATCTTTAAGCGATTGTCCTTGAATTGCTTTTCTTGGGATGTAACTGTCCGTGAAAATAATAGTTTTTCATTGTTAATGTTTTACATTTGTCACGCTCACAAATGCATCCATGATCGCGCGGTACCCGTCATGCACTGCGCTAAAATTAATAAATTATGTATAAACAAATTATTTGCTCAAAAATATGTTATGTAAAGAAAATAATGCAAAAGAAGTACATTAGCTGCGTCCGCTGGTTTCAAAGAAATAATGCTTTAGTCAGAGTAATAAATTTACAATCGAACAAGTAAACCTAAGGTGGATGACTGAGTATTTACCAGTAAAAAGTGATCTCTCATTAACATTGGACGTCAAGTCCCCGTTGTATAATATCTGGTTTGTGTTAACCGGAAGATAACGTAGTCTCTGCAGTAACTTGATGTTAACTGTAATTTCTGGTTGTCCATATTTCACCATACTATCAGCTAGTTAACGTGAGGGCTATGGATATGAGAAAGTACTTTCTTTGGTTTTCACACAGAGAAAATATTTTAGCAGAGATAATAAAACCGGTCCTAAAAGAGTTAAAAATCACTATTTCCAATGTCTCTCTCTAGACCCACGCCAGATACTCCCTCCCGTATGATGGACTGGTCCTTCGGAATTAAATAATTTGCAACCAGAATTAATGATGGGTGCGTAACGCACAATTTCGCGATGAGGAAAATGAAAAAAAATAGGTAAAAGGGAAAAAGTGAAAAAAGATTTTTAAAAATGAGTTTCACAGAGGCGATTTACTGAATGTTTTTCTCCGCGCCCTTTCTCGGTCCCTTGGCTAGGCAGCGATTAGCCCGAGCACTCGTTTCCTCTTGCCGTTTTAAAGCAATCTCACCGAACGGGTCTGATCGAAGGAAAAAGGATTACTAAGGGGAACGAACGAGTGGGGAAAAGTGAAGGGAGTATTGAAAAATAAAACGTCAACGAAATTGCTCCGACCACCTGCTGTTCGAGACAAATGCGACGGTGATATTTTACCGACGTCAAGAGAGTCGAAAGAGAGGACGTTCGATTTTTCTCGATCACACACATACATTCACTCCCGAGAGCCTCTAAAAGGAAATCGTCAAGTACTAATACTATGTAAAAAAAAAAGAACCCTGCGCTCCCTCGCAAAATTCTCCAACTTTTATCTTTCGAACATCGACCAGACGAAAACTTTGAAAGTGGTTGAGTGATGAATGCGAAATATATATATACGCAAGGATATTACGACCAAAAGAAAAAGTGAAGACCTTGCGCCGAAAATATCGATTTTATTTTGTTTCAATTCGGTCCCGGAACGTCATTTCCTACGCAGAGGGCTAATCATTCAGCACGAATATGATTTTATGAATGGCAGTCACGAGAAGAGTTTGGAATTAATGCCGAGCAGCTGACTTCCAGAAGTGGTATGCTAACACTGCTAACATGCTAACAGAACCGGTTAAAGTATGAGGTAACCTTTAATGAGAAAACTCTATGCCTTTTTCATCATCACAAGTATTAAGTGGCCAAGTTACACATAAGCTGATTTTTTACGTCATCAAAATCACATTTTTTAGCGTGTCGGGAACAAAACGATGCCATCCGGTTAATTTCTTGTCTACATCAGCCACTTAAATGGAGCTTTAAATAACTCCCCCAGTTGAAGTGCTGGTGCAGAAGATATCAAGGTAATTTAAGTTAGGTAGTATGTAAATTGAGGGCGCACCCCAAGTTATAGTGATCCAGTCATTGTTTCCCTAAACATGGTCGTCTTGAGTTTTTGTGATGATATTGCTTGAACGTGTTCTTTGGACGTTGCTCGTATCTATGGCGATAAACAGCTTTTTTAACGGTATTAACCAGAAATATGAGCTGAATCCATAAACGATGTCAACCCAGTATTCAGTGACCTGCTGATCATTTGTAACCTGCGTCTTGCCTGTTACAAATACATCTGAACTATTTTTCTTTCATCTGACGCATCGTAAGTTTTACAGTAACACAAACCCATCGGCAGTTATATTTCCCTAATGTGGTGAATTCATCTAAATAGTTTGTGAGGAAATTTTATTTATTTATCAAAAACTCCAAAAACACCAACTAAGGCCTTCACATTGGGTTCAATAAACAGAATAAATTAAAAAACAACAATAGTTGTAGAAACAAAACAGAATAATTCAAAATATAAACAAGGCAAGAATGAGGCGAAGATGACATGAATGTTACGCATTACGTTTCAGTTGGGAGAAAAAGACGTTGCGTGAGGAGAAAAGGTCAAGGGTGGGGCGACTATTAGTTAGGGCATTGAAAGATGAAGGTAGGCGGTAGAATAGTGATCGTTGGGAAATGGAGAGACGTAATTTGGGTGTGTGTAACAGACTCATATTGCGAGTGATGCGGGCTGGGAATCGGAGTGAAAAATAGGAAAGAAGAAGATCAGAGCGGAAGGACCCATTGATGATGGAGTGCAGGAATTTAAGGTCCGAAGTCAGCCGGCGAAGGGAGAGGTGTGATAGGCCAAGAGAAATACGATGAGAAATAGGAAGAATATTGAATGTAAGTTTTAATGAGAAAAGATACAAGTAACTCACCAATCGCACGAAATGTGATATTACTGGCGCTAAATAACATGCATCCGTATTAAAAATCCTTTTTCTTTCATTCATAAGGCATTAATGCACCCTTTCAAAATTCTGCAGAGCACGAGCTTTGCACCTATCATATATTTTGATACTCTTGTCTAGGTGGTGTTGCTTTCAGTTTAAAGTACAAATGTAGACGATATATTTTCTCAAATGTAGGCATATTTTAATACAATTTGTCGTTAAATAAAGCTGTGGTGTAGACAAGGCATATGAGAACGAAACTGACTCAAATATTACTCAACGCAACAACAGCCTTCGACTCAAACCTCACGGAGCGAATGTGGAAATTTCAACTAGCTTACTTTGGGAGCAGCTTCCGACTCTAAAAGCCCCCGCCTCCGCAACTCTCCGCTGGAACTCTGGGCAAAATTAGCGGAATAGAATACCCAGTGCTTCGGTCGCTCAGTCATTCCCTTTCTCAAAAGCGAGTCGACGTGTTATGGCACAAAGGCGAAGAAGAAAGGCGGTTTGAAGGGGGAGAGAGCTCTATATATATACGGCCGCCGCTCAGATGCATTCAAATCCCCTCTAAAGACCCTCGCCGCATCTAAAAAATAAAATACTCCGAGCGTGACGTCAATGCTCGTTGGTTTAAACATTAGTTTTCCTCTTTTACCTCATAGGCATATGAGGATTGTAATGGAAGATTATAGTCTCTCCATCCGGTGAAAAGCAGACAGTGCTGTGTGAGTGCACTTAAGCCATGCGCAGGGCGCAGGATTCAGTACCTGCGTCACCAACGCGTATAAGGCAGGCCCCAGTTTTTTAACTCATACTACGACGATAAATTTCATCCTAACGCCAAGGAAGACAAGTCATTGGAGCCATGTTTCTGCGGATTGGCCGGAGTTTCACGTCGTTGGCGTTCGCAGAAGGGGTTAGGTGGGGAATAAGGAAAGTTACCTTGAGGTGGTTGGTGCGATTTTTATTTGTGAACAGATTTGCATGAATCTTTGCACACGTGTTCTTATTAGTGATATCTATACAAAAATAACAATTCCATTTGATTACAAATTGTGTTTCTTTTTATTAAAATGATATTTTAATGCGTAGCCTTATCGCACATGAGATATATTTCGTAATAATTCGGTTGCATATGCCTATATTTTCTTCTAAACGCTAAATGATACAATTCATTTTACAAAAATGATTGCTAACAACTATCAACGCGTAACAGCGAGTAAAGCCTTCGAAAAATATTTACATAAATAAAATGATCGCTTAAAATTCGAATACCGCACCGAAAACTGAAGTTCAAAGCACTTTAAAGCAAAAATGTAAAGAATAATTCTTGCAATATTTTCATAACTGCATGTTTGTTAATTTCCACCGCATAAACAGATGTTCTTAAATGAAGTTTGGTCCCAGAATTTTTTCCGATTTACTTGAAAAATTATTAATGTGTGCACTCAATGACATGATTACAGCTTCAGCCACACTACGCACCTCTTCAAGATAATAATAAAACAATATGTCAGAGGAGTTAGTATTCGTTGTTTCGAACCAAAGAATCTCAAACCCATAACTCTTCCCAGGGACTACAACCAAAGTCCTACAACCTTGTCGTGATGGAAGGGCTTGCGCCTCCCAATGATCCCTAGAGCTGAAATGGTGACGGCCTTATTGGTCCTGGTAGGCCCACCCTGTGTCATGTCCCCCCCATTCCATCCCCTCCTCATTTACCTTCATATCATTTTGGATGTCATTACCCTTCCTCACTTCAAACTTGCGTTGTTGTGACGCTTTTCCTTCGGATCGCTGAAGAGGGCTACTTGGTAGCCGAAATACGCGTATTCGACCCTTACCCTCGTCCGTTCTTATCTGCAAGATTTTTACCGCGCTCTTCTGGAGCAGTTTCTCCCAGAAGTTGGGCCCATTTGTGTGTGTGATTGAGTACTTGTGAGTGTGCGTGTGTGTGTGGTTGTGTTAATAACCAGGCACCTTTAGTAGGGTCCCAGGATGTTATAACCTCTGATCCTTACAAAGGATCCCAGGTTATAACCCTAAGTATCCTTAGCGGGGTCCCATTAGCCTAGCGAAGGATCCTATCTGGGTTGTGTGATTGCGGCTGTGTTGGTCACTGGCGTGGAAGCATTCTTCCCGTAAACTATTACAGGAGGGTATTCTGGTGAAGAGGCTGGGGTTGGTCTCTGCTGTGGAAGTCCCATTCCGGCAAACCAACATAGCAAGGTTAGTGATCTCTGACGAGCGGTGCCAATTGTTTACGGCTATTGGAGACTCCCTTCAATTTTTGTATTTGTCCAGCCGTAAGAGCTCACCCCATCATTGTAACTTCTCTGAATTATGATGAAAGAAGCCACTATCATTTCAAAACCAAACTTGTTCCAAAAATGCAAATATAGTTTCAAGATGTGTCCAGTTATCACCCACGCTTTCTTAAGTAAAATTCATTATATCGCGGTGGATGGAAATTGAAAAATTAGTACGAGTAGATAAGGTACACTTTGTATGAGTTTCAAATTTCCGAGAATCATTTTGTCATTTCGATATCTCTTTTAATTAGATTCTTTCAGTGCAACGCTTAAAAGCTAGCAGCGCTCGATGCTAGCGACAACATGCGGCGGAGGAAGGAAACCGTACACTAAGGGAACGCATTTCTTTGCTGAAATTCCTATCCTGTATATTAATCCGTGGTCGAAGGTTAGAAAACAGACGGATAATAGTCCGCTTTGCGTCTGTGTCTCAGTAAGGCGGCTGCAAAAGGCGTCTGTCTCAGTGGCGCGGCCTACCACGACATGGTTCCACGTAAAAAAAAAGGCCAATGCCGAGAGCCGAATGCCATTTCACTTTATTAACCTTGAAATCATGGGCAGTTCTTTTATGAAATTCATCTGCCCCTCTGCAAGAGGATCGGGTTGTGCGTTGGCTAGAGCTCTGGCTTCCCATCCAGAAGGTCTATCTGTGTTCTTCCTCGATTATTCTTCCCATTCACTTCTCTCTCCCATTATATTTTTTAAAGGCTTATGCGTCTCAAATGTGTCCAATGAATTGGTCTCTTCTATTTTGGAGAGTTTTTATTGAACATCTTTCCTCCCAAGCTCTTCGCACGACTTCTTCATGGAAGATTCTCTCCTCCGATTTGTCTTCACGATTTTTCAATAACGATGTACTTCAATCGCCTCCAACCTTCTTTAATCTGCTACATTTATTATCCAAACTTTAATACCGTATAATATCATTTTCGAAATGAATTTTTTTATGAAGATTTTCTCAATTTCAGGCTAGCATTTCTGGCTGTTAGTAGACTTTTTCCGATAGAATGCCTTCTTCGCTCGTGCTTCTTTGATCCCTGTTTCCTTCTCGCTTGTGCCATCACTCGTGCTCAAATCTCTCATCACTTAGGTCACTGGAAGGTACAACCCAGAGAGCAAAGTTCCATCGTTAAGGAGGTTACACCACCACTGTGTGAGTCAAAATAAAAACTGAATTTCACCTCTCGTTTGTCATTGTTTAACAAAATACTGCTTTCACTGATTACAAGCATCAGCTACTTGTTAGAAAACAAAATTAAGATACAAAATATGCCGATTTTTCGACAACTAAATTTTAATAAACACTTTTTCTGGCCATAAGACCTAACTGCAGCATCATTTCTATTGAGCTAATATATTTTGACTGCAGAGACTAGTAGACCAATAGCTCGAAAACTAAAATGGATTGGTGCCTTAATTTTATCGCCACTCTATATCCTGGGAGAATTCGCTTCTCGCAATAGGTTTTGAACGCCTATAACGCATAGGATTTTGGTGTGGGTGGTTGTATTGTATTCTGTGCCCTCCGTGCATTTTATTATATTTGTTTTCTTGTTTCAATATTTTTTGTTTGGACACTAAATATCTTATTAGTACGCAAAAATGTCCCTTTAAATCAGTCATACAAAAGTTTCTGGAGATAGAGAGAGGCAGAACTGAAGAGGATGGCACATGACAAATGAGATAAAATCACATTTATGAGCTAGATGGAAAAGTGCTTCACCATTCCAAGTAGTATTTTCCTCATTATACAACCATTCACGCATTTTAGGTAGTTAGAGGGAGATATCATTTGCAATCAAAGGGAGATATCATACAATTCCATGAATGTGACCTCATCATATAGAAACAGATCCCGTCTTTTTAATTATACAATTTATCAGCTACTCACCGAAACACCTTTAGAGATACTAGCAAAAAATATATATTAGCCGTTTCCCATGAGATATGGTACGGTTTCGTGCTCTAGGAACATAATTTAAGTAATGAGGAAGCTCTGACAAATAGACAGCGTCGTAAATTTTACTTGGGGTAGTTTGCATGTTTTCTCAATTATTTATCAGGATAAATTCATTATTTGCCATGCTCCTTTTTATAAAATCGCAAAAAAACCTTCACTTGTTTAGGAATTTCCAGCGTGTAGCGTGAAAAAAACTCTTCAAAGTGCAACCTCAAACATATATTGTTAGTTGATTAATGAGAAGATCAGTCAAATAAAACGAAGTTTTTCTTTCATGTATATTACTATATAAACTTCATGCTTATTATAACAGCCTACATTTAAAAATAAAATTTGAATGTAGCCTTTATTGAGACTGGAAAAATCTTGCTCAAAGTACCCGTAACACCCTGTAATTTCACGTTCGATTTGTAGAAAAAGTGGAATGGAGAGGTAGGATTTTGCTGTTCATATCAAAAAGAGATCAGGTTTTTCAATAAGTTGATGGGATCTGAATTGAATGACGTTTAAGACTTTTGATGGTGGAGCAATCTTTTGCATAAAAAAGAAAAAGGTGGCATTTCTTATTTTTTTATGCTCATGCAATCGCGAGGGAAGCTCCTTGAGACGACGCATGCTGGGCTCGGATATATCTTCGGAATCCTGTTCGGCATGGCGGTGACTGGCATCGTGTAGCGCGGTTCCCAAATTGCAAGTGGGTGGGTTCGCTCTGCGGGAGGTTTGGTCGTGTGTATGTTGCGTGGGGATGGCGTAGGCTATGGGCAACGCGGATGACATCACGCTACACATGTATGACTCGGTTACATCTCGCGAGAGCCGGCAAACCATTACTCACCCCCGGCGTGTGACCAGGGCCTTCGCCGTTGCGTCGACATCTCCACCCCACACACACCCACTCCCCCATGTCATCCTTTGAACTCGTCGAAAAATAAATAACGTGGAAACGCCAAATGCGAACGAAATCAATCAATCCTCCCTTTAAAAAATATAAGAATGAAAAAACCACTCACGAGTGCCGAAAGAGAACTGCTCCATTATGGCGCCTTAAAAATAAATACATTTTAAAAAACAAATATAAAAGTTTATGATCGATGAACGCAAACATCTGAGCTTTACATGTACCCCATCTATTCCAAAACAAACGAGATGCTACTTATAATGGAAAATATATTGGATATAGTAGCCAAAAGCACTAATTTGTACTTTGTAGTCAAGGCAATCCCTTAGATGCATAAATATCACCGTAAATGGGTTACTCTACTGGTTACTTCTCACAACGGTGCGCGATTAATCCCGTTTAATACGAGTAAAGTTATAAAATCACGTCTATTGTGACACCAATTATTCAATATTCCATAATATTCACTATCCAATGCTATTTATTCACGCAAAGAATTCACCTAACTCGTCAGAAGTCATTTGCTGAAATAGATGCGATCCTTAGCTATGGAGCGGAAATATTAATGAAATTCCTAATGTGTGAAGTCAAACAACTTTACAATCAATTAACTCTATAATATTAAATTGATTTTGCAATAATTTGTAAAGCTAAGCGCTTGCAAACATTTTTTGGTAGCTTCAAGTTTAAATAGTCCTTCATCAAATAAATCGTTCAAATATTGTATTTAATAAAATATGCAATGCTAATCAAGACTATAGTTCATCCCACTGATCTGCATTTCACTTTGGCAAGACAAGTGTAGGGCTGCACTGCAGGCTAAAGATCAGACTAGGCGGAGATATACTGTGCGTAACGATATCACTACGAAAAGGTCATCATCGGCAGTTACCGACACGAAGATTGGTTTGCTGCAGCTCATCAACCTATAGGTACTCTATTTAGGGAGATCGGTTTGGTGTGATAGCTGGAGTACTGGCCTCCTATCTCCCATGTGCGATTCCCGGATATTTTTTCATTGGAATATCAATTCCTACTTGAGTTCTGTGTGGGAAGCACTTAAGTGGGAAGTAGTATAGCACTCCATCCGTTGGATGGAACGTTAAACTGTGGACTCCTTGGAGCCCATCATTAAGAGCAGGCTAATGCCGACGCCGAGTTTTTCTCAACCCTTCCTCCATTACCCAAATAATCCTTTCCCTACCAACCTACCCACCTATCCTTGATGGCGTAAATGACCTAAGATATGGGTCGCCTCCCCAAAGTAACCAACCAACAGGCATTAGGTGTTGCTGCGGCTTCGAATGTAGTCGATACCCTCGCAAACAATTTACCTCCACGGCATTCAATCTGAATATTTCTATAGAAATAACCAATCAAGTTTCGCGGAAACGCTAACGGGCTGGGACGCATGGAGATCGTCGTTGGCATTAGCCAGCTCTTAACGAAGGGCACTGAGGGGACCACAGTTCAATGTCCCATCCGACGAAAGGAGAACTGCGCTTGAAGTGTCTTCCACATGGCAAAGTATGGATCGGGATTCCTCTGAAAAATCTCCGTCTTTTTCGGTATTCGCATCCGGGCTTGGGATTGGAAACCAACACGCTAGCCACCACATCAACCCAAGAGGAGAAACTGCTCGATCGCTGCGCAATCTACGGTGAAGAAGGTAAAACGACATTTTTTTCAATATGGCGGAGAGGAAAAAAAGTACTACTCACGTTTGACACTTAGCCATTCCTAGAATAAATGTAGTATTGCTATGTTAAAACTATTGCATAATTGCGCAAGGTTTGCATGATAAATGAGGTTAACTTTGTGGCGATACCTCATTTGGAAGTGAGTGTAAATCGCGTTTTTGCTGGCGATACGAAAGCCCACCTTTTCCAAGATCCCTTTATGTATTCGAAATATCTCATCAACATCACTTTTTCTAAAGAAGCTCAAGATTATCCTGCAGATCAAAGCATACTACAGTTTAAGTGAATTTTTCGATGATAAATTGCAACAATCATTTTGTGTTGTACGTATATTTTATTTAGAAGATAGTCTATTTGTATTATATACTATCGTATTATTGACAATATTCTATGGTGTTTAAATTGCCCTATGGAAGTAAAATAAATTGCAAATTACCTCTATGAATTTCTCCCTATACTATCCGCCATATTGGAACATGACGTCATCAACGCCAGCGCCGCTCGTCGGTAGTATGAATCTCGAATGGTGCAGCCCTACAACGCACCGGTCCCGCCGAAATGAAACGCCGATCGGTGAGGGGGTTAACACACAAGAGTCTTCCTCGACAGTATAATAAAAACACGATCCCTGACTGGTGCGCCCACGTCTCAGACAAATAACGCCGCTTTGGGAACTCCTCCCCATGGGACATACCCCCCCCCCTCTCTCTCCGTATCCCGGCGAGAGATCGACTGAGATCAATCGATCAAAAAAAAAGGAAGGACGGAGTAAATCGTTTCCGCAGCGTGCCAAAGAGGCCTATAAACAGGTGAGTGAAGGCGCTTTGACAGGCTGGCGGGAAAGACACACACACACACATGCAAGCCCGTCCACGATTTTTCTTCCACCACCCCAGCGAAAGGGGTCTCATGCATTATGGAAGACTTCCGAGGAAGGATTGGGAAGGGGGGTATAAATAATGCAGGAGAGGGACCGGTACGTAGGAGGTGGACTTGACTGCGTCGACGGATTAGCAGGCGGGGCGGCACGCAATACACGTGCAAGGGGGCTCGAAAAATTCACCGGCCGGTCAGTCGTGGTTGAGAAAAAGCATCTCTTATTAAGATCGTCTTTCTCCCCTGACCGTCGTCGAAGGAATTCGTCCGAGTATCATGGTGGCCCATATTGTAAATCATTGTCAACATCCAGGTGAGTGTCGTGATGATTTAATCAAGATCGTGCGAAGCCATCGACGTGGAAGAAACGGGAGAAATGAAGGGAAAGGATGTGATTCCATCCCCGTTGGAAGGTTGATCGGAGACATTCAATCGCACACTCAATTTCCCATCTCTCGCCGCTTTCTCCCTGAGCACGAGGACTTCTCCCTCAAAAGGAATATATCTTCAACTTTTCTCATTCCTTATGCACAGTGGCACAAATGTTAAGCCATTGAATAAAAATGTATGAGATGCATAACCTTATGGAACTCGTTACAGTAATCGGTTCGCAGGAACCATCGATTTCGTAACTTCAAGGCGTTACTTCCGTTATTTCATTCTTTCACTCATTGATGGACAAAGTTCATGCAATTTTATGTAGCTTATGCACATTACAAATGGTCAACATGAATTAATGAACTCGTTTATCGTCGCACCATAACTCTTTTATCAAGTAATTATTGCTTCAAACGGTTCATTAAAGATCCACCATTTTGGTTACCAATGGAGGTCATTAGTTAACTCTAACAATCGGGTCCGATAAGTTTTGAAACCAATAAATTCATCCAATATTTCTGAAATGCATATTGAACGAATTTCATGACTTACAGATCTCAAAACTTAATTGGATACATATGTATCGTTACTGCATTCGGCCAATAGTAGAGTTATTTATTAAATCATCAGGGTTTTACACTGTGGTTTTACCATGCAACACATTAGAATTTTCCTCCAATAGATGAACATAAAATATTTGCATGTGAATTGCAATTACAATAAATGTTCCAAGGTTCCCAGTACATGCCTAACACTTGAGAAACGTAAAGATCCATTAGGTTTCCCTGAGGCGTCCCATTTCTGTAAGTGGTTCGAAGAAGGACGTACACCGATATTTCGCTGTCTTTCAGACCCAAAATACTCATAAAGTCTAAGTTATTATGTCGAGGGATAAACGTGGCATCGAGAATTCAAAGATCAGGTAGCCAATTCATAGGCAATAAAAAATTAAAAAGATTGCAACCATAATAGGAGGGATCACACTACTTCAGATTACATTTGGGTTATAATATTTGAGACGTAAAAAGGTCATTTACCGAGTTTTACCTTAGAAAACCAAATAATTACGCTCCTAGAGCCGTTTGAAATTTCAATTTGAAATCCGCGCCGAAAACGTATTTCTCGGCCGATCTGCAGAGATCATTATTGTACACCTAAATACGCTAATGAAAGTTCGTTCAAAATACGAGGTGAGAGATTGCCCTTGTTTTCCTTCCGTCACTAGAAATATTTTACCGTCAATTGAGAGCATCATATACCTCGTATAGCTTTCATACATCTTTCATAATTTAAAGCAAAATGGCACTTGCATGTTAAAAAGCGTAAATGTTGCATTGAACAATTATTTTATTATATAACATAATAGCATAAAAAAAGTCGCCGTGTTTCTCACCCACACATGAACAATGGGTGAGAAACACGGCGACTTTGTTTCTGCAATTATGTTATAATAAAATAACTGTTCAATGTAACTTTTAGGCTTTTTAACATGCAAATGCCATTGTGCTTTAAATTATGAAAGATGAAAGATTCAGAAGACGACTCAACGTTGAGCAGCCTTCTGAAGTCCGTTCATTCGCTGCCTCTCCTGGCGACTTCATGCACTTCCCACGTCACGGTTGGAGCCAGCCAATAGAAATACGTTTCGCGGGGTGGGCGTGGTAACAGCTCCGCGGCGACTTTTAAGGCTGTATATCTCCCGTAAAAATCGATCAAAAAAACCAAAATTTGGCGGGTGTGTGTTTTATGCATACTTTATTCCGTAGAACGGTTCAAATTCGATTTTTAATTTTGAGTGATCCCTCCTATTCTTTCAAAATTATTTGGGCTTGCTAATAACAGACTTTTGCTAACTTTCATATGGCAGTGAAACCTGGACGCCGGGCGAGGCAGAAGAGAGGAGGGTGGAAGCATTCCAGATGTGGTGTTTCAGGAGGATGTTAAAGATTCCCTGGGTGGACAAAATCAGTAACGAGGAGGTTCTCAAACGTGTGGGGGAGTCTCCTTGTCTGCTGAAGTTACTGAAAAGGAGAAGAAATATCTGGATCGGGCACCAACTAAGGCACGAAACATTGCTGGTCACCATCTTAGAAGGCACTGTGGAGGGAACCAACTGCCGGGGAAGGCCTAGGTTGGAGTTTATGGGGAAAATAAAGAAGGAGTTAGGCTGCTCCACTTATGTGCAGTTGAAAAGAATGGCACAAGACCGTAAGCATGGAGAACTGCCGCCATCCAACCTTTGGGTTGAGGACTTTAGAAGAAGAATAACAGATACACGATATTTTGTACTCGAATTCAAAGAGTAACTTGGGGCATACGTTCATATTAAATATTCATTTGTGTCCTAGCTACACCCAAGTATTTACAGGTATCAAATTTAAGAAAAAATTGCACCATCTTCTGCAAACGATGATTGCAAAAAATAACTTAGCTCTCAGTTAACCGCAATCCAATCCATTCCCTTTCTGCATTTATTTGAATAATGGTTTCAAGGAAGGGAAAAGGTTTGGGTGACATGCTGTGGGCTTAAATGATAGAATGAGGGAAATGGAAGAATATCAGGAAGTTTTACCTCAACGTTCATGAGAAGAGCATGAGAGGAACAGTGGTGAAATGATATAGCGCCCGAGTCACAGCTCACTTGACAACCAGGGCGGAATTGAGGGGAAATGATACAGCCACTTGAAGATGTGACCAGAAAACCTGTTTATCTCGATATCTTATATTTTATTAGTAAAGAAAAGTAAACAACATCCTTGTTATAACAACCCTTGTCATACCTTTCTGGAGGATCACATTGAGCACTTACATGCAGATGAAAATGATACAAAGGATCAATAACCCGATTACCGATAAAATAAAGCCCATGTCCCACGGTCAAAATTTCGCTCAAATACATTATGTCAAATTGGCAGATTTGTCTAGACATAATAATATTAATAATTATGCCACTTTATTTTGGGCGAAATTAGGAATTCCTTTCTTACATTTGACTCATTTAATCACATATGTTAATACCCATGCCCTGGGGGAGAAAAACCCACCCAGGTGGGACTCGAACTCGCGACCTTCCAGTTGGCAGGCGAGGACGTTACCCCGCCGCCACCGAGGCCGGCAAACATAATGAGCATATATGTACCACACACAGAACACTTTCTGTTACATATTTGAGCAAATAACACGCAGTTGCTGTATCTGTCAACAGCTGTCGCTGTAATTCGTGTTCCCTTATTACCACGAAATGTAGCAAGCTTCAAGAGTAAATATTGGACCAAAAATCTAAATGTTGTTGAAGAAATTACAAATTGTAACGCTGCTCTCAGCAACGGGAGTTATAATTCATTTCTGAGGAAAGTAAGCCAAATAAAGGGCGTTATTGGAGCAATAAATGGGCATGAAATTTTGGGGACTCGACAATATATAATCTCATGACGGTCTACAACCTATATAAGCTTACTAATCTTGCATTCAAAACAGAATTAATTTCCTTTCTCTCACAAACCATCACTACACTGCCGATAGACTCCCGTTTTTTTTAATGAATCTGCCCACCCACCGGTTGTGGAGAGTATCGCTATCCGGTACGGTTCCCACACTCGCGCCTTCGGCGCGGCGATTAATACGTGTCCCCTACAACCCAAATAAGCTAATAAACCTTTCGTTTCATCATGCGTTCTTCTTCCGCTATTCATCAGGAAATCATTCAACTTCTAATGCAAAGCGATCAAGTCATGCTCACTTTGATTCAGAACCTCAAGGTTATCAAGTGCCTTAAGGGGAAGAGAGCGATATAAAGCTAATTTTCTCTGCGGTTGGCTATTTGGTCAAAAAATAGGAAAAATTCTTTAATATAGGTAGTTCGATAAAATTATATTGGCCAAAACTTTCAGGACGTTTTAACCAAGTTTCATTTCATTCAAATATTGCCTGACACACGATACTGAAACCCGTTTGATAAAATTTTTATCATAAATTTTAACCAGGAGACATCGGCTTCGTCTCCTCGTACTCGTGACCGACGTGCTCTTCCACGGCCAAGGACGGAAAGCGAAGCTGATTATTTTTTTGCGAGTAATGATTGTAGCAAAGACTGCGATGCAAGCAGATAGCCCACTCTATAGAGAGAGATGCCAAAGAAAAACTTGGAAGGAGAAGGAAAGCGGAGCCTGTTGGAGCGAAAGGCAGGACGACCGAGGGAACGCAACCTCTCGACCCCTCCAACGCCGAAGAAAAATCCCATCTCGCGGTCCCCAGACCACGAGATGGGATTTTTCTTTGGGACCATTCTAGGCTTGGGCAAAAAATATCGATACATCAAAAACTCGATATATTTTTTAAAATCTATCGATAATTATCGTCGATATTTTTAATGTCGATATATCAAAAAATTGATTTTTTTCCGAGTATCAAATACGATATATTTGTTTAGCTCGTCACCGTTGTAAAGTTGTTTCTCCAGCCGTGGTGTCTAGTGCTATAACGAAAATAAGTGATGATATTCGCTTAGAACATAGGCGAATGGGATAACGTTCTCCAGAAGTACGATCTGCACAAACAGAACGAGGAAACGCTGATAGAAGTTCAATTTGGTCCAGACATGAACACCTATTATCTCTTAGCACTACTACGCAAGAGGTTCCTAGCTCTGGCTCTGTCCCTAATGAGCTGAAGCAGTATCTGGACCAGCCACTACTGGAGAGGAAATCAGATCCAATAAAGTTTTGGGTGAATTGCCGACAATTCACACCGGTTCTTTCGGAAATCGCGCTGAAGTACTTAATATGCCAAGCCTCATCTGTTCCATCCGAAAGAGTGGCTTCAGCAGTTAACTTCGTGGTACCGGACAACAGGAGTAGATTAACGGGGGAACATGTAAAACAGAGAGTTCTTCTGATGTCAATATCAGACAAATACTGGTTTGATTGATAAAAAATTGATTGTAAAAATAAAAAAATAAAATATTTTTTAATTACTTCTACATGTCTATAATTTTCCTAATTTTCCTTAAACATTTTTATATATTTTGGTGAAACTTTAAGGAACCACTTGTTCTGGCAAAATTATCGATATATCAAAATATCGATAATTTTGGCTCGATAACTATCGATACATGTTTTAAATATTGATACGATATCTATCGATATATTTTTGTTACTTGCCCATCCCTACCCCATTCCCTCTGTCTTCTCCTCCCTCTCGGATTCGTCCTTTCGATTCTCAGCCATTGCTATTCGTTCCAAGCCGAACGACCACCTCCTATTTCCCCCTTCATTCCCCTTTTATCCTCTTAAAGGTAGTTTGAGCGAAATATGACTTCGCCTAGAATTTGCTGATTTTGACCTCACTGCAAAGAAAAAAACTCTCATCTTCCCAATGATATCAAAATACTAACCCCTTGCATTAATTAAGTACATTCCGAGCAATTTGTCTAAAAATATAGGCTGTTTTGCATGGAATAGATTACAGCTTTGCGATCCAGAGGGAGAATATTTATTTTAAAAATTAGGAATTTCTAGCACCTAGATTTCGTCAAAAAAACACTAAAAGTGTGTAGTTCGCATGTTTTCTCAAATATTTTTAAAATATAACCAATAAATCACCGCAGTAATTTTTACAGAATCGCTTTAAAAAACATTTGTTGTGATAGCGTTTTCACCGTACGGCATGAAAAAATGAGTCAAATTAGAGACTTATTAGGATATATTTTATTACTGAGAATGTTTGTAGAATACGTATAACTATATTTTTGCGTAATTAATATTACAATATTTAATACATATTTCTTAGGGACACAGGTATTAAAAAATAAAATTCGAATATGGTCTCTATTATGACTAGGGAAATATCTCTCTCCAACTACCTTAAGGAGATTTCACTGTGAATGTGGGATTAAAAACCTACCAAATTCTACCTTTCAGTACGTTCCTATTATTTGAAAGAAAAACTGCTCTCACTCGTCACATTCTTAGCTATTAAAAACAAAATTAAGGTACAAATTATGTAATTTATTTGAAGACTATATTCTAGATCAGGGGTCTCCAAACTTATCCAAACGAGGGCCACAATGGGTACTTGAACACATTACAGCGGGCCGTAGTAAAAAAAAATTTATAGGAAACTCTAGATATTAGTTTTATAGAAATCATAAAATAATATTAACTAATTACAGAGTATATATCTATTATTATATTTTATTAACTAATTATAAATTAAATTATCGTATATTGATGACGACGAACACTACCAGCAAATTCTCTTATTTTATCTCAAACCCATTAATATGAATGATGGTAGTGTTTGTGCTTTTAAAATCTTATTTAACTGAGATTTAAATTTTGAAACGATAATCACTTAAGTAATTAATTACTAGAAACGACCATCCAAGCAAATATTATGCGGCACATTTTCGCATAATTCTTCTGCGGGTCGGTTAAAATCATCTTCCGGGCCAGATCTGGCCCGCAGGCCGTACGTAGGAGACC
The DNA here is from genome assembly GCA_963573305.1 of Pyrrhosoma nymphula. Taxonomy (NCBI): domain Eukaryota; kingdom Metazoa; phylum Arthropoda; class Insecta; order Odonata; family Coenagrionidae; genus Pyrrhosoma; species Pyrrhosoma nymphula. Next base: position 131,998,450 of record OY754329.1, on the reverse strand, counting down.
CCTGTTCCAGATGAACACTTTCTACAGTCATGGGAGCCAGATTCGGCGTCATTTCTATTGAATTAACGCATTTTGACTTCAAGTACATCAGTTAATTGCAAATAACTAATAAATAATATGTTTAGGTGCCTAAATTTCTTTTTTTACTCGATTACCTTAGAAAGATTAGCTCACACCTTGTAACTCCAAGTTCGAATGGCGAAAAAAATAGAGGTGAAAGATATATTTTTTTGCTCATACTAAACACGTGTATTTGTCATTTCAAACGTGTTCATTCAAACGTGTAATTTGCAAATGACACGTTTTTCTATTAAGTAGGCAGATAATGAATTAAATGATTTAAATGTCTTTTGATTTATAATCTACCTACTCTGTAGAAAATATGTCCTTTGCTTGAAATGATCAACAAAATCCTACCATTCAACGCTAATATGTTCGCAAATTGAACTTCAGAATAACACAGTGTTGAATGTGAGAATTGGTGAGACATGGGGAATATTGTAGTTTCCTATCTTATAAGGATGCCATTTCCGCGGAGCCCTTTTTATAAGAAGCGCTCCTTACGCAAAAGGTCGGCAAATCTTCGATCGCGAGCTACCGGTAGCTTGCGTGGACATTTTCGATAGCTCGCCATCGACGATGAATGAATCCTATCAATGTATCAAACAACTTCAATTCTATCTTCGTAAGCTCGCACCTTATATTCATATTTGGATAGTAGTTCTTCGGGGCGCGAAGCTTGCTGTCTGTCTTTGTCCAGTCCGCATTACCTTATCTAACAGAAAACTACTTCCATTTTTTGAAAGTATCCCCAAAAGTATTTCAATAAGTAGCTGAGTCTTTGGCATCATTTTTAAAATGTTGTATTATTCATGAGGCTTCGAATTTTATTGGCACTGATACCTCGCTCAAGCTTACTTTAGTTTTTGTTCTGCAGGAACTAAATAGTTGGAGCTACGTGCACCGTATGCATTTAATATGTAAATGGTTGGGTATTTCAACGTAACTTACATTTAAATACAGACCTATTTGTTGCAAACTGTGCTCATAAAAAGGACATTACGATCCTATGACTTAGAGAGAGAATAGCGTTAAAGAAGAGTTCAGTCACAGAAAGGAGCAGATAACGGAGTCCTTAATTAAGGGCATAAAGAAGAGGTTAGTGGAGAGATTTATATGTAGTGTAGCGTTGTATTGGGCAGAAACATGCACTCTTAGAAAAGAAGACGAGGATAGCCTGCAGGCGTTCGGGATGTGGGTGTGGAGGAGGATGGAGATGGTGCGGTGGACAGAAAGGAAGACAAACAAGGAAGTGCTTGCTATAATTGGCGAGGAGAAGAAACTTATGGATTACATTAGGATGGGGCCGGGTAGGTGGTTGGAAGAGAAAATGGGCTGCTCGCATTATGAGCGCTTAAATCAATGAAGCATTGATAAATTCAAACTCTGAGAAACAAGCAAGTAATTGTTTTCAACACACGATTCAGATTTCACAGTTAAATTAGCAAAATTAGGCATTGTGCAGAGGCTCATGCATTCATGAATGAAAAAAAATCCTCTGCATAAATAAGGTCCAATCTCATAGAGTAAAATACAATTTTAGGTAACTATTCATATTCTCTCCGCATGAACACATTTCACCATTTGAGCTGAAATAAGAGATTATTAGCAATTTGGTAAATGCATGCATCCCTTATGATGATTTACAAGTAGTAGTGGCAAGTACGCAAGGCATTGAAAGTAAGTTATTAAAACCTTATTTAAGCAGATAAAACACATTTACAAACACAGATTTCACACGCGACATTTTAGATACAAAATCATCAACCATGCAAAACTGATTAATTTTCTGAGTACCATTGGGGTAAAACGTTGGTGAAGATTTTTTTCATAATTTCTGAATTATTTATCGATAGAACGACACACACTTATCTCATGAATTTTTAAAGGAGCCTCAAAAAAACTATAAATAATTGATCAATCATACTCAACGTTATGAAAAATCAGCGTATTTTCCACTTTCTATTGATTATATTAACCGACCAGCAGTTTCAGCAGCAGCAGCGACAAGTTTCAGCAGCTAATAAATGTCATACTCAAGGATCAAAAATCTAAGGTTGGCAACACCAAAGTAGGTGGTAATTTTTTATTTGAAAAACCTACTTCATCTTGCCTTGCACAGGTCATTAAACAAAGACGGTTCTACATTAATTCAAGGAAGGAAAATAAACCGCACGATTGTGGACTGTGGAAGAAAAATATCTATAATTGTTCTAAGAGTGTCTCACTATCTTCTGCAATACGCACAGGGAGTGACTCGCAGCGTATCGCGCCGGTCGAAAAAGCCAGAACACGGAGCAGAATATGATCCAGCGCACCAGCATTTTGATTAATGATAATAATGAATGGAAAGACAAATTGCATGGAGTAACAATTCCAACAACTACGTTCGCGACCTAGTTCAGAAACACGTATATTAATATAAATTCGGCCAAAAACTTAGGGGTCATCTTCAGCAATACTCTATCTTGGAAAGAACATACTTTGTATGTTTCAAATAAAGTTAACGGTACCTTACATCAACTGAAAATTCATAAAAAATTGCTGCCTATCCATGTAAGAAAGCAACTTCTCTCCACCTTAGTTTTTCCTAATTTTGATTACTGCTGTCTTGTATTTTATGATCTCACAGCAGAACTTAATACTAAGCTTCAGCGCCTAATGAATTCCTCTATCAGATTCATTTATGACTTGCGGAAAGATGAGCACATAACCCCATATTTTAACAAGCTCTCCTGGGTGGACATAAAAACAAGAAGGAAATTTAAATTAGCCTGTTTCATGTGTTCCCTACTCAAACACGATGACCCACAGTACATAATTGACTTTTATCCCAAGAGAACCATATTGCCAAATATAGTTACTAGAGCCGACCCTAACTACCTACATGTCTCACATTATCGGTCCTCCACATTTCATAAACCATTTACCGTTGCCGCCTCTCAAACTTGGAACTACCTACCTAAATCAATCAAAGATTCCTCATCGCTGCCCCAATTTAAAAAGAAATTATATTCGTACCTAACTTGCCCCCCATAAGCCGTATTTACTCATTTCAATGCTTTATAATCATGTATATTGTGGTATATTTTCCATTGTTATTTATTTCAAAATTACTATATCAAAATATTTAATCCTGTTGATATTTAAATCATTGTGTGAACTTGCTTTTTATTCCATAATTTCTATTGTGTTTTGTTTCTGAGATTCATTCTATTCATATGGCATGTTGGTTACTTGTTGTTCACTTCATGGTAATACTTTTTTCTTGAATTCGTGCTTTGCGCACCAAATTTATATGTACATCTTATGAGCTCAAATGTGATTAATGCAAATTGATCAGAACGGATGTAAATCTGTGAACAATAAAACTATATTATTATTATTATTATTATAAATGCACTAAAGCATCTCTATTCCATTGAGTACAATACCGATTTTTGACAAATGAGTAGCTCAAAACCAGCATCAATCAAAATTCTATTACGTATTGAAAATTGTGACCAATCATCAATAAGAAACTGGTTCACTTAAGTATTTCATTGGCATTATATTCCGAATGAGAATTCCTCCAAAAGTAATAAACACCAAATGGGTAAGGCTAATAAATGCTTCTGCATTGCAAAACCCAATACGCAATGCGCAATAATTTTTTACGCAATTCATTAGGATTGAGAGCCCAATTATGAGTTAATTGACCTTGACACGTGTCGTCAAAACTTAATCCAATCAAATATTGGATTACCCCACCTATCGCTGTCAAAATGAGTCCACCAGGAAAATCATTTTTTTATTTCCTTATCAACATGCCTTTTCCTTATTAATAACACGTCCTTTAAATTGTGCCTGTCTCTCAGCAAAATGCTTTTATCACATTGTATGGCATGCTTCTTAAAACTGCTTTTTATGAATAATGTGAAAAATCGGATGAAATAGTACGTTACAGCTTATTACGAACAAACTGCTGAACTTCGGAAGACTGAATTTTAAAATCCAATTTATATTTAGCTTGATGAGAGTTGGTTATTGACCACTTAATTATACTGGAATGATTTATGGAGAGTTGGTCATCAATAAATTATATCATATAAGTACTCTTGCCGAAGTTTCGAAAATTTATCTTTTATCATCAGGACTACAACAGTCATATTAAAAGCATGTATTGACACTTTTTCAACTCAAATTATTTACAAAAATATGTATAAATTTCCATACATTGTTGTGAAATACTTTCAATTAGATTAAAAATTCAGAATATGCAGACAGTTTTTATGTATATTGATATTTGTTAACGTAACAGAAGTTTAAAATTTCTTAGTGACTAAAACATGGTGATTAACAAAAATACATGGAATCTTAATACTAAAAATGTGGTTAACAAATAAACATATCCATGAAATATAGCTGGATACAAAAGTGTCTATTAACGATCATATATTACACATGTTTTCTGAATATACATAACATATTTGTACATGCTTCATCTAGCGACGAGCATAGAAACTAAAAAATAATAATTTTAATGAAATCATAATGCTATCAACAACTATGCGCTGTCGACGAGTTATCTGTAGTGGATTTTATCAGGTAATGGTATATTTTACTTAATTTCTGAATATCGGTTCTATTGTTACAGGCTGTAGGAGTTTAGGCTATAGGAACCATCTCTTTGAATAAAGAGCTAAATATTTTGATGAAAAGGTAAATTTTCGAAACGTTGGCAAGAGTGCTAACATGATATAATTTATTGATGACCAACTCTCCATAAAACATCTCAGTATTTATATTTAGGAAATAATATTTAGGGGGTTGGGTTGGTGTTGAGGCTTCCCGTCTCGAAGACTTGAGTATAGCAAAACTTGGTGGCACTCGCCAGCGGTGAGTTAGAGGTCACTAAGGTTTAATCAAGCGTTAATGAGGGGGCAAAGGTATCGGAGGACTCCCGGAGGGACCTCGGGAGGAAGAATCGGCCACTTTTTCCCACATATTTGAAACGCTTTCCTCCCTTTTGCGTCATGCTCTTCACATGCGACAGCCACCAAGTTTCGCTACGCCTATAGTCACGAAATCTGTAATCCTGGAAACTCAGATCCTATCCCCCACTCCGCCACCGATCACCAAAACATTTTTATTGCGGGCTGAAGAGAGTTCGAAGCGTTTGGAAGGTCGTATTTTTACTCAACACACACCATATGGCGCACAAACCATACTTGTTTTCTTCGCGTATCTGTTCAGTCACCCTCACCTCACCTCTCCCCTCTCACCTCCGGCTCTACTTATCGTGTCTAATTTAAAATGCGTTACCGATATACTAAAATTGTTCGTGACAACTTAGCGTGGTTCTAGTTCCGACTGAGTCTTTGCGCAGATAAATCTTCCCACGTATACTTTTGCTGTTCATTGTAAAACGCGTTTCAACGCCTAAGCGTCTTCCACAGGTATAATGTCCGTTCGGAGCAGCAGCATGGTAATCAACACCAAGAAATTCTCGGCATGAGTTGACTGCTCAGCACACATTGGACTCTTCAGTCGTTGTAATACCCTCGGACAACATTAACGAGTGCCCTCTACACTCGGACGTAGATTCTGAGAGAATCGACGGTTTTCTTTGGATGTAATTTCACCGCCGAGGCTGGTCTTCATGTCTGCCGGTCCCGGCGCAAGGCCGCCTATGTTTACCCCACGGACGTACCGGGAAATTTTCAATTTTCCTTATTTCGCCGTGGGAAGAAATCTTCATGTGCTCGATGAATTCTTGCGACCGGAACCGCAAGAGTTCCTCGAGCGGTGGTGTTTTTGCGATCTCCCAGAGTGATTCGTTTCCAGGTGTCCATCCTAGGCGGAGCGCTGTCCGAAGGCATTTCCTATCGGCGACCTCCAATATGTGCTGAACAGTATTTGTAGTAAGGCTGGGGCGGCGTAAGTTATGATTGGTCGGAGAAGAGAGTTGTAGAGGTGGATCCGGCGACGCTGTGGTAGGGTTACATTCCCGATCATTGCCCAGAACTGGATTCGACAACTGCCTATGATGGCGACTTTCCGGCGTCCGTGCAGTTTCATGGTAAGGCGTATATCAAGGAGGATTCTTAAGTATTCGATACTTTCTTTCCATGGTATTTCAGTTTCGCCAACGAGAATCTCTCCGAGTTCCTTACGGGATATGGAGAATAGAATTGCCTGGGTTTTCTTCTCATTTACCGCGAAGCGCCATTTTCCATACCACGCGACCAGGTCGTCTGTTGCCCTTTGGAGGTATTCGGTTGCCTTGTATTGTTGAGACGACCTAGCGAGGAGTGCCGCGTCGTCAGCATACAATGCCGCCATCATGTTGCTTCCAAAGTTGCCCGGAATGTCTGCCATGAAGATACTGAATAGCAGCGGCGAGAGTAAACTTCTCTGAGGAACACCCACTCGAATTTGCCGCTGCTTCGATGCCGTCGGACCCCACGCTACAGAGAATTCTCTCTCCCGGAGCCATGATGCGATGATCTTTAGCGTCCACCTTGGGAATTCAAAGCAATCCAGCTTCCAGAGGAAGGACTCGTGCCACACTTTATCGAACGCCTTGCTGATGTGAAAGAAAGCTCCCGCCGTATGGCAGTTACGGTTGAAGCCGTCAGCGACAAAATTTAGCTGGCGAGCGATTTGGTGGGTCGTAGAATGCTCGCTCCGAAAGCCAAATTGGTGGTCCGGGAGAATGTCCAGCTCCTCCGTGATTTTGTTTAGTTGCCGCAACAGGACGCTTTCAAATAATCCATCGTGTTTGGCAGTGAGACTGGTCGAAAATTTTCCAGGCGAGATGAAGATTTTCCGGGTTTTGGTATGCAAATAACGCGTGCGTGCTTCCACAAGGTTGGAAAATACCCTATGGAAACGCACGTGTTAAAGATGATGAGCAGCATGAACGCCATTGAGCGTGGCATAGTTTTGATAGCAGCATTTGGAATGCCGTCTGGGCCGAGCGCCTTTTCCGCCTTAGTTCTTCTTACTGCCTGTCGTAGGTCCTCGGCGCTTATTGAAGGGGGCCTTTCTTCCCGCTCCCTCGTACGGCGCACAGTGGGGTACGGAGGTATCGCTCACTTTCAAAATCGTAGAACTTTTGAATGAATTGAGATATTAACGTAAATCTTTTTTATTTGAAAGCTAAAATCTTAAGGTATAGAGGAAAAATATTTTTCAAATGAAAAATAGCAATGAAAGTCTGCAGAATGTGTGCGGATGCCGTAATTTTTTCCAATTTTTTTTAATATACTTAAATATATCAGCGAAAAATAAATGTTTAATAAAAAAAATGACATACTACTATTCATTGATAATAAGATTTAACCAAGTCGAAATATTATTTTTATTTTTTTTGTGAAAAAACAATTTTTTATTAATAAAGTAAACAATTGTGGTAGTATTCACGTTAGAAAAATTTTAAAAGCAGATTTGTAATCTTCAAGAGAAATATAGCAAAAAAGCATTCATGTGTTTTTTACATGCAGTGAATAGTTTAGCCATAATTCGATTTCAATGTATCGGGTCGCGCGACGTGCTAATAGTTTACCCAGCGCGCGCTGAACAATGTCAACAACAAGATGAAATGAATTACGTTGTATAACGTTCATAATCGTTAATCTCCGTCCAGTTTCAAGATATCTTTGAAAATCATGTGTCGATACAAAGCTAAGAAGTGTATCTATTGATAAAAAATGTTTTTGCCAGCCTTATTGCAAAAACATTATGAAAATTAAATTTTTCCGATCGAATTATATATGACGAGAAATCGGAAAAATGTATAATGTCCATCAAAATCGTGAATCGCGGCCACGATTAAAGATGTCTTTAAAAAGTTTTCTAACGTGAATACTACCACAATTGTTTAATTTATTAATAAAAAATTGTTTTTTCACAAAAAAAATAAAAATAAGTTGTCATTTTTTTATTAAACATTTATTTTTCGCTGATATATTTAAGTCTATTAAAAAAATTGGAAAAAATTACGGCATCCGCACACATTCTGCAGACTTTCATTGCTATTTTTCATTTGAAAAATATTTTTCCTCTATACCTTAGGATTTTAGCTTTCAAATAAAAAAGATTTACGTTAATATCTCAATTCATTCAAAAGTTCTACGATTTTGAAAGTGAGCGCTACCTCCGTACCCCACTGTGCGGCGCACAGGGACCCTGGTTGGCTGTCGTCCAGTGGTTTGCTGCTCAACTACTCTCGGTAGTGGGTCTCCCCATCCCTCCCTCCGATGCGCGGGAATCTGAACCCTTTCGAGAAGAGGGTCCAGAGTCCCACTCTGTGGTGGGAGAGGTGAGAAGACTTTTTCTAAGTATTCCGCCATTGTTTCTGCCTTTGCACCCGGAGAGAAAACAAGTCCATTGCTCGTCCGCAATGGGGCTTCTTCTGCTGGTTCGGTGCGAAGTGCTCTCGCCATTCGCCAAATGGATCCATCCTCCAGGTTTAGTGATGCGATTTTGGAATCCCATGACTTCTTGCGGAAGTCAACGATGGCGTCTCGGATTGCGTCTCTTGCAGGGTTCAGCCTGGCCTTGTCTTCGTCGTTTCTTGTTCTGTAAAATTTGCGACGCAGGTGGTCTTTCATCCGAATTTGCAGGAGGATGTGGTGCGGAAGAGCGAGATGATTCCATCTGCAGATTGTCTTTATTGGGACCGATTTGTCGATGGCCGCCGTGATAATCGCCGTCAGGGAGGCAACTTACTGGCCAATTTTCTCCTTTGTGTCGAGTCCCGAAATCGGGATGTGATTTTTAACGTCGGTGGTCACTTCTTGGCGATAAATCTCCCAGTCTGCATTTTTGATTCTGGTAGTGAGACTGGGCGGCGGCCGTGATGAAAGATGACCGGGAGATGGTCGCTGTCCAGTGCCTGGATGGATTTTGCCGACAGGGGTGACGGGAGATTGAGCGCCGCGATGTCAAGCACGTCGCCTTCGCCCCTCGGAGCAAAGTGAGATGGCGTTCTTGGTGCGCTGATGGCGATTCCACGGTGACTGGACCATTTCTGGAGATTTCGTCCTTTTGTGTTTTTCACATTGGAGTACCAATCTGGGTGTTTTTCATTGAAGTCACCCGCTGCGATCGTTGCGGCGTCGTCTGGGAAGAGCACATCTAAGTCAGCCGTACGTAATAAGTTTTTCGGCGGACAGTAGATGCTAATGAGTCGCAGCGGGCCTTCACTGGTCTCCAGGGCAACAGCAGTCGTTTCTATTGATGATGGCTGAGTGGGAAGGAGGCTTCTCTGAGCGGCGAGGCGCTCCGAGACGATGACCGCCGTGCCGCCACCCACGGAGGCTGCGTCGCAATCATCGCGGAACACCTTGAACCCAGGGTCCGTTCATCGGTAAGATTTTCGGATTTGTGTTTCTTGAATGAGGGCTACATCGCATTTTTGGTGTGCCAAGAACGAGAGCAGCACTGATGTTTTCCTTTGAATAGCGCCTCCTGCATTCCAGGAGACTATGGCAAGAAAAACCACTGCGTTTTATACTATTTGCGAACGGGGGAGGGGAAAGAGAGGGAAGGCTTGGGAGTAAGTTGGCGTTTTGGGTCATTCAATAAGAGGGCAACTGACGAGTGGATTTAAACTAGTAAGATTAATCCAGGTTGTCAATAAAAATTTCCATACCTGAAATTAAAATATGTAATACAATCTTGGAACAGGTTGAAACTTTTTGCTATCCAGGGAGTGTTATTAACAATTATAATACATTCGACACCGACATTAAAAGAAGAATGGCCTTGGTAAAACAAGCATTTAGGAACAAGAGAAACTTACTAGTCAACAATCACAGCAGCATTGGAACGCGGAAAAATGTCATTAAAACATTTGTTTGGAGTGTACTGTTACATGAATGCGAGACAGACAATCAGGAAAGCGGAAAGACTCAAGCTAGAGGCAATGGAAATGTGGATCTGGCGGAAAATGACAAGAACAAGCTGGGAAGATAGAAAGAGTAATCAGAAATTCGTAGAGGAAGTCGGTGAAAGCAGATCACTTTTAAGATCAATAGGAGAAAGACGAGCTGAATTGAATGAGTATACGATGAGGCATAATCCTTTCTTGACGAACATATTCGAAGGTAAAGTGATGTGAACGAAACCAGGAGGTCGACCCAGGGCGGCATGAGAATGAGATGGGACTGACATAATACGCCCAGCTGAAAGATGCAGCGATGGACAGAGACACGTGGCCATCGCGACAAGGCAGTGCCTTTAGAATATGATGATTTCAATAAAAAGCGGAAGAAATTAGATTCCTATGCATACATCACGGTCATTCAGGTGACCATCGACATCGACCAAGTGTCAGTCCAAGTCCAACCACTCTTGGACTATGAACCTAGGACAACACGAACATGTTTACGAGATTTGAACACTCCCAGTACACAGTCACCTGAATGACCAAAATGGATGCATAGGAGTCTAATTTCCTCTGCTTTTCATTGACCACTTACAGCTCTTCCTCCCCTTCGACCGAATGTTTTCACATTTTATCACCCGCCTACTTTCACTCCTTTCGTCGGCCTCCTCTTATCTTTTATCGGCTTGCATCTAATCGCTGCTCACTCTCTCTTTCTCCCTATCCTTCCTCCTGTTCACCTCTCCTCGTTGCAACGCCTCTCTTGCTCCTCAGAAGGTTTTTATTCCACTCGGCCACCCTCCACCAAGTACTTCGCAAGTTTCCTCGCCGCCAACTTGGACATTCCGCCTGAAAAAGCACACACCGTTACCAAGAATGATTCCCACTCGCACATCTGGCACCACCCTCGGCGAACACAGATGCGGTTTTGCACTCTCCGACCCTTTCCACTTGAAAATTTGGCGGCTTCGCCACTCAAGTTTACTCCCAAAACAAAGGAAAAACTAAGACGAACTCGTGAGAAGTCGGACCCTCCCGCGATCGCAAAAGTGACAAACTGAGGATGTTGCAATTCCTTGCTTCTTACCGTATATTAAAGAATCGAATAATACGAAAATAATAAGAAAAGAAATAATAGAATAATAAGAAAAGAATGGAATCATTCGGTACAATAGCTCGGAGGAATATTGAAGCTGCGGTCGAAGAGAAGAGATTGAAGCCATAAAAATGCGCAATATGCCATATTGAATGGATTGATTGTGCAATTTATTCGCCGAAAACATTGGAATTGGAAGCGAAACTGCAGCGGTAGGTACTGAAATAATTTATCAAAACAAAATGTGAAATAGAAATAATGAAATTAAATAGAAATGGAAATAATTACCAAAGACTCACAGCATTATTAACTAAATTTATGTCCCTAATTGGCTCGATAGCGATTTAAGGTGGATTATTTTTTGAAAAAAATACAGGGCTCAAGTTTGTGTGTAAAGTAGAGATGGGCGCCGTCTAGAGTTTGGTCGGCGGCGGCGTGACGGCGTTCGGCGTCCCGTGATCGGGACGGGAAGGCTTTTCTAATAAACGAAGCATTTTATAGCCTAAGTTCATTTTTGGATGGTTCCTAATCTCATGAAAACACTACCTCCATTTTCTTTTTTCATATTCCTTGTACATACTTTGTTCTTGTCATTTGATATGTATTTTGTGTACCTTAATGCTCCTTGACAATCTTAATGCATATAAGTAAGGTAAACAGTGCAAAATGTAAACTATTACATATTATAAGTGTTTCTGTAGGGGTTTGTTTGATTGTTTTTGTTAAATGCTTTGTTAGGGTTCCTATTTCATCTGTACCCTTGGCAATGTTCTATGTCTCTAGTATTACCAATAGGACAATAAATCTAAATCTAAACTTCTATATTAAATAGAAAAATACTATTTTCCACGTGTTTCTCCCATTTAGCACCATGTAACTCAAATTAACAACGCGAAAAAATTGCGCGGAAAGGTAGGATTTTATTAATCATATTAAACAGAGGACACGTTTTCCTACAAGTTGCCAGAATATGAATGAAATGACATTTACGTAATTTTACGATGCAACCGCCTTAATGTGGCCCATTCATCTGGACATAGTATTCTATTATTTTGTACACTTCCTCATTTCTGATCCCACCTGTATCCACCCCCAGCACCAAGTTTCGAGTTTCTATTCTCTTTTTTTCTATCTTTCCAATGTCCCACATCTCTGAGCTATTTCTGGCGCAACATTCCACTCGAATGTTTTCACTATCAGTCCCACGGCAGGGCCAAATTGACGACCGGAAAGTCACCGGCTTGGTCGGTCCCATAGAACGTTGCACCGGATGGGACGTTTAACTCCCTGGAGCTCCTATTAGTGAAGAACAGACTTAAATTACGTGATGTAGACCAAAAGGGATAAATGGCCGACGAAAGCATGCTGTTACTAGGGTTACCTGTGGGTGTGGTCGACTGGTACACAGAGACCTTCTTAACTGGCTCGAACTTCGATTTTATCAGCCGTATCTTCATGTTTAAACGGTTAAAACTTGTTTAGTTGGATTTCAGTAGCCCTATCGCGGATATATCTACCGTCCATCCCATGCGGGGATCGAAGAGCGGACGAAGTCCCTTCCGTACGACATACCCAAAAAAAACAGGGCCGGTCCCGTAACCCGTTCCCACGCCATGTGGTGTATGCTCGCAACAATGTTAAATGGATTCATGTCGGCATGGAGCCAATTAACGTCGATTTCACGGTTGTTTAACCAACTACAGTACACATCCGTCAGCATAACTCTTGTAACAGAAGCATCTACCCTTTTCGCGCACAGCACAGAATTTCTTACGCAAATATCTACTCTTGGTCTCTTTCTTAGATAGGTAATGTATCTACAGGATGCTAAGGAAATAATCATGGTTATTTACCTAATTGTTTTTGACATATTTATAAAAAGTTCCAAAATACTCCCAACGTACTTCTTTTAGTCAAAATTCACATTGACATAGTCTTTACTAGTTTCATTTTTTCCGTACGAACGCATATACGAGTATGTATTCATTTATTTAGAATGGATTTTATGATGTGGCTGTAATTTTTTGTCACCCCTTTTACTTTTTAACAAAAGTAGATCCACTGATGTAGATACAGGTACGAAGTCATGGAAACGGCAGAAGTTGTTTAATTATGTCTCCCTTGAGCGCTCCTATTTTCTGGCAAATATCTCAAAGAGCAGTGTAATGAGTAGCTAAGATTTTTTGTCATATGGGAGAGAGCTTCAGGGAAAATCTTCAACCGTAGATTCGTTATTTGATAAATATGGCAAACTTGTAACCGAAAATATTGACAAAGCTAACACGTTAAATTCCCACTTCGAAAAAGTATACACTACAGACGATACTGCATGTAATTTTGACATTTCATTCACTGAGGAACCGATGAAAGAAATCACTAATCAACGCGATGGGATAACTAAACAGCTATTGTCGATAAAAATAGTAAATCTCTGGGTCCGGAGGGAATACCCGCGCGTGTCCTCAAGGAGTTAGCGCCACAGATCGCACCGTTCTTAGACATAATATTCAAGAAGTCATTGTCTGAAGGAAATATACCAATAGTCTGGAAAATTGCAAACGTTACACCGATATTCAAAAAGGGAAACAGACACGACCCAGGGAACTATCGACCAATTTCATTAACGTCGATTATAGGCAAGATACTCGAACATATCGTCGTTAGCAATATCATGACGTTCCTGGACAGTCGTAACGTCCTCCATGGCTGTCAGCACGGCTTCCGGAAAGGTAGATCATGTGAAACACAACTCGCGCTCTTTCTTCATGACGTTCTCAAATCTGGTGAATCGAAAAGACAAGTTGACGCATTATTTCTAGATTTTAAGAAAGCTTTCGACACGGTACCTCATTACAAACTTTTATACAAATTACAGTCATGCGGCCTAAACGAAACAGTAATAAACTGGATACGCGACTTTTTGAGTGATCGTAAGCAAAAGGTAGTTCTTGACGGAATTAGCTCTGATGTCGTTAAAGTGACATCAGGTGTCCCGCAAGGAAGCGTGATCGGACCCCTTTTGTTCATTATATACATAAATGATCTATGCTCTCGAATTAGCAGTAAAATACGTTTATTTGCCGTCGACGCTGTCATCTATCGTGAAATTAATGATCACTCTGACTTTGAAACCTTATCATCGGATTTAAACAACGTTCATGAGTGGAGCCAAGAGTGGGGACTCGAACTTAATCTAAGCAAATGCACGGCGGTACAATTCTTGCGGAGGTCGTCCAACTATTCCCATGTATATGCTGTGGATGGTGTTAACATAAAGGCGACAGATGAAGTGAAGTATCTAGGAGTTACGATAACTTCGGACCTATCGTGGGGAGCACATATAAGAAATATTTGTGGCAGAGCTCTGAAGAAGCTAGGATTCGTCAAGCGTATTGTGGGAAGATTTTCGGATGAAAAAGTAAAAGAGAGGTGCTATTTCGCACTCGTCCGGCCACACCTTGAATATGCAGCGAGCATATGGGATCCGGTGCAGAAAGACTTAGTCCGGGAACTTAATAAAATACAAAGGAAAGCTGCGCGATTCGTCAAAAACAGCTACGGGCGTACTGACAGCGTTACACAGATGTTAAACGAATTAGGCTGGGAACCGCTAGTGACTCGGAGGCTACGCGCTAGGCTTAGATTGCTTGAACAATTGAGAATAGATATCTTTCAGAGCGACACGGAGAACATCATATTAGAACCCCACTATATTTCCAGGTCCGACAGAAACGATAAATTAAGAGAGATATTTTGCCGAACGGATAGGTATGGGAATTCGTTTTTCCCCCGAACAATAAGGGACTATAATAAATGCTAGGCGTAATTTCATTAGAGCGTTTCCTTTTTATCTTTAAACGGCTGGTGTCCTAACACCCACCGCCATGCGCCAATTGAGGCGGCTTGCGGGGTTGTATTTAGATGTAGATTTTGGTAGAATTACAAAAAAGAGATATTTTTCTTTATTATGACCCAAAAACACTGATTATACGTACAAATATCTCACTCAAACTATTTTGGTAGTTGCTTTACACTGGCTAGTGACTTCCGCAAGTATTATCTGCAAGAGTTTTCGTAGGAGTTTACTCCGACGAAAACTTTTTCACGAGTCAGTGCAGATTCAGATTGGTTACCATTTACATAGGCAATAATACGCTTCTGTAAGCGACCTGCCGAAAATTTTAAAAGTTCTGCGAGTGGACTTGCAGAGCCGTATGTATACACCAGCAATACACGTCTAAAGTCGCCTGCTGCAAGTCACTTGCGCAAACACTCTAGCGAGTGTGGACCCACCTCAAAACAGTTTGTGCTACGTGGGTCGGGTGGTCCTCTTCCTTCCTTCCATCCCTCATGCGAATAATGGGTGAAATGGCTTTGCCCAAGAATCCCTCAAGAGACAACTCCGTTCCTCCCCATCAACCATTCAATCCGTCGACCACGGCTTCTTAGGCGGCACTCTCTCTTGTGATGCCGAGGGCAACGGCAGCACCTGCTGGGCACCTGTTCGGCGGCTGTTAACTAGATAGGGAGGCGCGTGATGCAACAACACCATTGCCGACAACCCACCTCTCCTCCCCGACGCCCACTCGTACGCAAACGTGAACAACGGCGCGCAATTTTCCTTTTTTCCCCGCAATGCTGCCCACCTGGTCCTTTTATCACGGCGCCCTTACTCGCATACCATCCTCAATCTCTCCCATTCCTCCTCTGGGAGGCTGGGGCCCAATTACATTACTGAAGCATGCGTAACTTACGGCTTCATGCCTCTACAAAGTTTTGTGAAAGTAGTTACGTCTCCAAGATCCAGTGTTCCTGGAGCCTTACCTACGTACGAGTAAGTATTAGCGTAGTAGATTGTAGGCGCAAAAATTATGTAGACTCGACTTTGGATTCAGATTAAAAAGTAACTAGTAAAACTAACACTAAAGCGAGTTACATCTTGGTTTCCTCGCAAAATTGGTAATTACTTCTTGTTGACTCATCAGCGAGAACTGAAAGTGAAGGATCACATTTAGAAACATATCGTCTGTAACTTGTAATAGTTTCATTAGGATCGAGTGTCATATTTTTTTCTTCGTGAAACTTCAAATAGAGTTGTCATTTAAAAGGCTTCTAAAAACCGGAATGTTTTTATCCAATCATGATAAAAAATCATACTCGCATGGTAAAAAAAATTGCAAACATTTTTAACGCAAAATAAAAAAGTTAAAGTTTCATACACCACTATTCCATATAGTTTCACCAGTTAATTTTTAAACGGAATCAAAACTGTGAAAAAATCGTCAACGGAAATTCTTTATCTACAGGGGAGATATTTAATCCAAACTAGTGAAAGCGAAGGCGGTGCAAATGATAGCGATATGACAAGAATTTGAGAGGGATTAACAAATTACGAATATGAAGTATCACCAATTGATTTATTTTCGGCCAAGTTTTGACAAATAGTCGACATAATCAGGTGATTTCTACGATGTCGACTTTTCGACGTAACCTGATCGGAAATAAATAAAAATCTGTGGAAGAAACAATGTCTTTTCTTAGTTTTGCATTATAAAATTTCACAAAATTGAGCCGGATACCGTTTCATTTGTTAAAAATCTAAAGTTACACCATCGTGATCTTAAATTAAATGTTTGCATAAAATCTGTTCTACGATGTCGACTTTTCGACGTAACCTGATCGGAAATAAATAAAAATCTGTGGAAGAAACAATGTCTTTTCTTAGTTTTGCATTATAAAATTTCACAAACTTGAGCCGGATACCGTTTCATTTGTTAAAAATCTAAAGTTACACCATCGTGATCTTAAATTAAATGTTTGCATAAAATCTGTTGATCGCAGGGAGATTTATTCAAATCATCGAATATGCAGCATGAACAAAAACTTAAGACGTGTATCCAAGACGTGCCATTTCTAATTCGCACCTTAGCCTTTGGGGGTCTCGTACTGTTGGCAAAACCAAGCATTTGTAAGTTTATGCAGGCAGGGCAGGAAATCGTCACGCACGTCACTCGAAAAGTTTGTTCGTTTGTTGACAAAAACATTACTAAAATTCTGCTCCCTGATTGGTTAGAGAATATTTTGCAACGAAAGTCCGGTGATACTTCCTGAATACGTGGTAAAAAGCAAGCGTAGCTATAGGATGCAGAGTTTTGCAATTTCCTCCGAATTAAAAAAAATAATTTGTTTTCGCTGCTATTGCAATTACTACCACTCTTGCTAATGCGAAAGAAATATGAAATAGAATAATTTACGGATACACAAGGAATTATAGGCATGGGAAAACCCTAAAGTAACAATAGAATTAAGTTGTGACTCAAAAGTGTCCCATCGGAGTTACGGGAAAATGTAAAGGGGATGAAATTGAACATTTGAATGTTTCACTGTAAAATTGGCGAAGAATAAAACAAAACCGACGAAAAAATATTTTCCGCGCATTGCGACTGAACTGGGAACCATGGATCCAACATAACGCCATGCTGTCAATCATAGGTGTACCTTATGAGTGGCGGGGCTTACACCCACCAGGGGCACCACCATCACGGAGGAGGCGGCCTCCCCCCTAAAGGATAAGCTGAAGTGAACAATCTCATCAGCCATCAGCATAACCAATTATAAAAATGTAGAAAATTTAAAGTA
Source organism: Pyrrhosoma nymphula (assembly GCA_963573305.1). Classification (NCBI taxonomy): domain Eukaryota; kingdom Metazoa; phylum Arthropoda; class Insecta; order Odonata; family Coenagrionidae; genus Pyrrhosoma; species Pyrrhosoma nymphula. The sequence goes on along the minus strand of OY754329.1, from coordinate 131,980,781 downwards.
AGAACAAAAAGACGAATGACATTAAATTGGGGAGGAGGTGGGGCGCCACCCCTTCCGTTTTGTCAAAGGGGCCAGAAACCCTAGACTGCGGCCAATCACCAAACACCAGCCGCCTGAATTTCTCTTTAAACGCCATTATCTCATAAAATGTTGGCCGTCTACGCCCAAAAAGGGGTATGAGGGTAATAGTAATTTCCCAAAATCTCACCAACTACCTTCAGACCTTGCTCATGTTCATGACATTACACACTCTGGCCAAGAAGCGAAAGCGTTTGAATGGGAAATGTTAACGAAATGGTTTTAGAGAGATGCAAGAAATAAAGACTTTCACCCAGACCAATGTCTCCAAATGTTTGTCCTCTCTCTTCATTATGTTTCAACTTAGAATGACTTTTCCGCAAGGAATAACTAATTCAAACTAAAGGAGTTTCGGGAAGCAAATAAAGAATAATTGATGACAGAGAAGGATTAATTTCGAGCCTGCCAAGTGCAGAATGCAGGAATATTTACACGAGGAGGAGTTTGGTGTTAGCTGAGAATAGGTTGGTTCTTAATTAACTTACGGCGCTATAGACTCCCTCTTGTATCAACCATTCGGACGTCGACTTCCACCGACAGTTTCGTCCCTGGCGTCGAGTGCTTCAAAGGAACAGCAATTTTGACGATCTTTTTGACGACAGCAATTTTGGAACAAACAGGAACAGCAAAGCAATTTTGACGATCACGCTTGCTCGAACCAACTTCGAACTTAAAATGTTCTTCTCCGTCACCACGGCAGTCGGATGAATACCACACGCTCATTTTGGTCAAAATATTCGAAACACCAACACGCTGTAAACACAGAGAACACGATACGATGCGAGTAGCTTCACTCCGGTGTCGATTCTATAACTTTACGCTGGAACGTGGACTCTCAGTACCGATGGAATAACCATCAAGCTCCCTTCCTTCTTCAGGAATGCAGGCAAGGCTGGCCGAAAGAGGCAGTCACTCGATCACTGGTTTAAACTCACGCGAGGCTACGACGCTGGAGAACCACTGCACGGAAATGACCGCGAACTTCAATGCCCCAAAAATTTCCAAAGGTTCGGGGAAGGAGTCATATGGAATCGTCTGATGTGCCAGGGGAACTTCCGGTTGAAGGAAATGGGACTAGCGGGAATCGCGCCTTTTTGCCTGGAGGCCTCCCGGGCGAGGCCGTCGGTCAACACGGTGATCGCCCTGAGACTTAAAGCGGCGTTGGGACGCCCAGCGAGGAACCACAGTGAAGAGACACGAGAGACGCACTACCACAAGGAGGCGATGGCTTACCCGGAATTCTATTGTCCGCTCTTCCTCGCTAAAGAAACTGCTCGAGACTCGGAGGTCACAAGCATGTAAAGGTTATAAGAAAAATTACGGTGACAAAAGTTCAATACCGACGCGGCATATAATTTTACTCCCACTCTACAAAATCAGCAGAGTAAAATTGACGAAATAAGAGAGGTGCAATGTTGACCGGGTAGGAATTGTAGTAAAATGAAAAACTTGGTGACAGTCGCCTGTGCAAAGTGTTACGTCAGGGAGGGGAAGGTGTAATAGGACGGGTTAGGCAAGGAAGCTGCGATATGCTAGTAAAGGCGATAAAACACCAAAATAGTGTTCTATCTTAAATATAATTTATCGACCATAATTTCGGAATCTGACAGTGAAGTTAGAACTATCTCGCGCAACTAAGACCATGTCTCATGGTCTTATTTTAGACACAGTCCACATTTTAAATACGATGCTGCCTTGATTTGTCAATAAATTTCCATTGTTTGTATAACATATGCTCATTTTTTTAAGTCCCGTTAGAGTGGTTATTTTTCAATAATATTTCTTAGTGTATATCTAGGGCCTAAAATGAAGCAGTGTAGCAAATTGCATTGTAATATGTTTAGTGATTACAGAGATATCGTGGTCACTCAGTGAAAAAGTGCTATTGCCTTTTACATAAATAGAAGATAGCGGAAGGCATCCGTTGAAAGTCAACCGGAGAAAGCAATAGTGAACATGATGTAAAGGATAAAAACAAAGCCCTTACAACTTTCTCTTCATAGTATATGATCTGACATCAAGCAACTCAGAGGACTCAAAATTATTATTAAAATAACCGCAAATAGATGGCGGAAAAAACTTAAGCTTTCTATTTCAGCGTAAGTAATATGAAGAACCCATTTCAGTGTCCAAAACTGTACACTTAGCCATAATTTTTCCAGCGCCACCTCACTTCAATCCACTGACAACCATAGGGGACATTACATCCTTATTGACAGTTTGGCTTAGTTTGGTTGCAATTTGGCTTTGGTTTGGCTACATTTGGAGCACCATTTTACCATGCTAGTTTTACTGCTAACTGCATGTGGCTAGACTTAGGCCTGTGCGGTATCGAAAATCGGTATTAGGAAAAAATCGATATGGATCAACTACAACAATTATTGGAAATGTGGTCGATTCAATTGTCGGGAATTGAAGAAATAACAACTAATGAAGTTATTCAATTAATTGACCAATGCCAATTAATTGACATCGAAATGGGTGTCAATTAATTGACATTGCTCAATTAATTGACATCAACCAATTAATTGACATCAACCAATTAATTGACATCAACCAATTAATTGACAGGACTCAATTGGATCGTGCTTTTCAAAGGCTTTTCTTTGGCAATGAGAAGAATGATAGAACTTAGAACTAATTTTAAAAACAACAAAATAATTCAGTTAGTTTTTATTAATTAATTAAAGGATTAGATCGCTATTTGAAGACAGGCAGATGAGATCCTCAGCGCGTTCATCCGACAGGCACTGGCGTGTGTCGATGACAATGTTCCCACCGAGACTGAACAACCTCTCGGACGCAGTGCTAGTTTCCGGGATAGCTTGCTAGATCTTTTTGCTAACTTCTGCATGGACGGGTAGGTGGAGGCTGTCACCACCATCAACAATCGTCAATTAATCTATTACCGGACAATAATTGTGAATTGAATAACAATTGACAATTGAACAACAATCGACACTAGAAAAAATTGACAATCGAGTCAATTACCGCAATCGACATCGATGTGCTGAAACAATCGATCAATTGCAAAAATAATTGAATCGGCGATTCGATTAACTGAATAATCGCACAGGCCTAGCTAGATTGGGCGAATGTGACCTTGACGCAATGTAATAAATTTTCACATCAGCCTAAGTCCCCAGTATGGATGACACTTCTGGCCTCAATCAATTAATTGTCATCGAGTGAAATTTAAATTATTCTGAAGCCACCAAAATAGTATTATTATCTCGCATTGCGGCATCTATTTGGAGGAATATACTTTCTCATATTTCATTAATCGTCTCGTCATTTTCAGCAAATATCATTTATGACCAATAGTAAATACCGCATTGTCTTTGTTAAAATCTTACATTACAAATAAGTCTTAAACGTCCCTAAAAGTATTGTGTATGAACAATATTCCTCAATCCATTCATCACTGAATTGTACTTATCGCCTTGTTGTGTTAATCGTTCTGTCGAACATAAAAACATTTAACACGATTTTAATGTTAGTGAAAACATGAGGCTGGTCGTTCTCAAACTCTACCACGCATGAAGAGGTTAGGGTTAAAATAAACGCACTGACATTCTTGCTGCAGGTCTCCAATTAATCGTTTGACCTTACCTTTAAACACCACAGGCGTGAACATCCATTGATAGATATGAAAACGCCTTTAAATGGTTATTCACGCCTGGTTGTCACGTAAAAGTCCATGGTTGAGAAAAAAAAGGATGATTTTGGAGCTGGAAACGTAATTTTTAGGCAAAAACTATGCATAAGAAAATTTAATGACAGAATAAAATGCTACATTCTTTAAGCTGTCAAATGACGTTAATTTCCATCTAATACATTGGGTGCAAGTAATTTAAAAAGCTTGAGAAGAAACATCTGCGCCGAATTAAATGCTTTTATAATGGCAGTTAAAGTTAAAAATAATGGGGTAAAAAAACATAAAATTGTTTTTTTGTGGTCACCCTTTCTCTTGTCGGTGCGTCTCTACACCTTGATGGACATATATACTCAAAGTTTCACATTTCTCGCACCAGTTGTATGGGCTGAGCGTATATAAGTGAGTGAATAAGTCAGTCAGTCAATCAGTCGGGACATTCCGCTATATGCAGAAATATAAGAAAGGTAATTACAGTGGATGTATATATTTCCTTCTTTCTTAATGGAATTTCTAAATCTCATACGTTACGATACCTAGTGATTTTACCAGACGAGACCCAAATTCATATTTAACCCAACTTCAATTAATATGACTATGAAAACCATGCTATAAAATGCCCGCACATTTAGATGCCAAACAGGAATCGTCCTCCTTTCTGAGAACTAAATTATATTTGCAGCTTTTGCAGATTTTACATATTTGCGTTATTTTTGCAGAACACTCTACTAATTTACTAAGCACTGTACAGAAACTTTAAAACAAGACCTATGGATCAAATCAAGCTCACCTATACTTTTAATTTATTCATCATGCACTATGGGTTGAGGATGAATATAAAAATGTGAATATGTTAGTCAGAGTCATGTACCTTCGAGCATAACAATACGCCTTTTTTCATTAAAGAAGTACATTATGCTTGATAAATGAAGAATCAGACTCGCGAACCTATTGCAAGTTAAAAGCTTAACAGTATATTTTACGATTTTTGCACCAGATCTCTATTTTTTTATTTCAACTAGGTACTTCAAATAACGACTTACGTAACGTTTCATAGTCGAAAGCTGCCGGAAGACGAAATACCGACAAGGACATGGCTGCCATCAGCTCCTCCTCCAATGGATTCAGAAACTTTGCGTTAAATGGTGGCCCTCCTCCACTTCCAAATAGATATCGCCTTTCTTTGGATCGCCTGCTCCTTCCTTATCTGCTTTTTCCGCAAGTCGTATTTTCTCCTTAGACACTTGGCATCCCTTGGCTGTATAAAGATGAAATATCACAAGTGATGACACATACTAAATTTTTACTGCACGTATAGATAATAGCTAGCATATCAAGAGTAAAAACGTTGTGGGAAGAAAATACAAGCATCGGCTTACCGATCCATGGGCCGATGAACAATATTCTTGGGCAATGGACGTCCACGCTTCATCTTTCTCCTTCAATGTTACAGCGTTCGTCCGCTTGCTTTCCAGGATGTCCTTTCTTTCAAGGGCCAATTTCAGGAGCAAATCTTTTTCACTAGAGGTGAAATTGATTCCTCTAACTTTCGTTTTCGAATCAGTATTGAGCTCCATATAAAAAAGAAATGTAGAACAGCTCACAACAGTTAGCTCCCTTGTCAATAGCACCAAAATACACACCACTGTACACAATTAAATTCTACGCGTGAACCTATGAGTCGACTCTTGCGAATATAGGTACACTTTTGTTCAGTGTGTGCGGTGGCCAATCACAGCGTTTGGTTTAAAATTGACGTTCGCGTACACGTCACCTGTAGCAACCACATCTTTCTGTCGGGCAACTACCCAGCGGTTGAAATGCGCTGTACATGGATACATCTATCCTGCGGTTGGCTACCGGGAACTTTACCCCAATATTGATAAACCGGCTCCTAGGGCTAGAGTTTAGCATAAAGAAAACGTAAATTTGGCCACAGCGTTCTCCTTAAGATTGAATAGGTTATACTCAACTATGTGGAACCCTCTATAGATGCAGCGGAGGAGGAAGTGAGGTGAATGGGATAAATTCGAAGGAGGTAGAAATAAAGGATGGAGGACATACTTACGGAGAACAGTGCTGACTGCTCATGCTTTAAAGCGTAGAAGAGGGGGGAAAAATTGGAATTATTGGCACCATGATGGGAGGTAAGATTTTGTAAACGCTTGAATAGGATTTATCAGTGGGAAATAAAATGGGAATCCTAAACTATTCATATAACATAATTATTGTAATGCATTAGGGCACAAAAATAAAATTCTTTTTACTCAGTTGCAAAACGGCGGAGTGTTTTGGAGAGTTAAAACTTCATTTCACTGCTTATTAGGATTAACGTGTGCCTCTCAATGATTTTAAGAGTGCATCAAAGATTATACGAGTGCATGTAGTATTTCCAGCCAATCAACGATAGCGTCATGACGCACGCCGGCACTTTCTTCGCAATTTTCGTCTGAGTCTCGATCATATGCAACTCAGGATTGGAAGCATTTAAAGAAGGCTGGCTACGTCGGGGAATATCGTTCTATATGTACCAACTTTTGTGACGACACACGGAAGGAGCGCAATGGCAATCAAGCGCAATATATGAGCGTGCTATTCTGACGTCACGCAAATGGAGTTACGGTGGTGAAGTGAGAGAAGTGAACACTTGGTGGGAGGGGAGTAAATGGTGATCGATCCCGGCCGCAAAGCATCAACCAAGCGCGCATGGGATCGAAAAAAAGAGAAAACGTGCGGGACTTCACAATGGAGTGGTTGAGACTGGTGACTTCACGGTTTAAAAATGAAGAAGGCAGAGCCATCTCGTATTCGAATAGTCAAACCATGACTGGGAGCGCGACGTGACATCTGTAAAAGATCAGGGCAACTACGGGGACGTTGAAGAAAATGCCGGTGATTTGAATCAAACTAGACCGGGTGACTGAGGGATAATACAATTACGACAAAACGAAATGATTACCAGTGATTCACTGCTTTATATACTTCCATAAAACTTTTACAGATTGCTATATTTACACTTAATGAGCCGAAGAGCTTATAAATGAGTGCCAATTAGAATTTATGTTACATCAGTGGTGCACATGCCCCAAGGCTGAATGATACATCCTCCACTTCATATACTATATTTCTCATCCTTCTCCCCTCCCCATAATTTCCAGATACCCTGGGCTTCCTCCCCTCTATTCAAAATTATTTTTAATAGGCCTTACCTTATGTGGGTACCACTGCATTACATCACGTTTAACAATAAGAAGAGATTGTACCTGCAATTCTCGATGTATTTAAAAAGATCTTGGCCAAAATATTCTAAATTTCCTCCTACTCCCATAAGAATATGCCAAAAACTCCTCTCCAGGGTTGTCTCCGAAGATCTTTCCTCATATTGATCTTTCACTTAAGTCTTGGGCATCCTCAAATCCTCAGTATTTCAATCCAGCATCCTATATTTGTTTCAGCAATCATCCATTTTCCCCTTTTAAAACATGACCCATACATCCCCAAGCATCCATTCTACTTTTGATAATCACTATCACCAAGGGCTCACCACCGATGAATGCCCTAGGATCAGCATCTTCAAAAAGAAAATAAGGGAAATTACGGAATTGAAATGGGATGAAGAGTGGAAAGCCTCTACCAAAGGATGGCACACCTTTGAAATCTTCCCAAGCATTCTGGAAAGGACGAAAGTAAAGGTTAAGCATACAAAAGCTGTGGCTCAAGTAATATCTGGCCACGAAGAATGCAAAAAATATATTAATAAGTTTGGAAAAAGCCAGGATGGAAAATGCAATGAATGTGATGAAGAAGATTCCTTTAGGCATCGCATTGAGAGGTGCATCCGTTTTGAAACATGGTGAACTAAACTGAGTTTAGAATTGGAAGTCAGATCCGAAACCTGTAAGTATCTAATAACCTTCTGCCTGAAAAATGGGAGGTTCAAAGAACTGGAGAGACTCTGCATTACATCCCAAGAGGACCACTGACCACAGTGGTAACAAAAAGGACAGAGGAAATCGAAGGAAAAGAAATGAATTAAGCGATAAAGGAAGACCTTGGCGAAAGGAGAAGACAAGAGCCTAAGAAAGAAGAAGCAGTCCCAAAATAATAATGACGACCTCAGAAAAAGGAGAAGAGCAGGGCCTGAGAAAGAAAGGAGAAGAAGACGACGAATGAAAGAAGAGAACGCGATAGCCTCATGTGGCATCTATCCACGTAAAATCAAAAATATGCACAATTAAAATCAAAATTGCAATTGTATAAAGTCTCATGAAAATAAAAAGTTAATTTACTATATGTATTAACACGTTCAGGACCGAGGACGCATATGCTGCGTCCTGGCGCGCGCCCGCCAGGACCCGCGGACGCAGCGTGTGCGTCCGCTGGTCCTGAAGTGTGTTAAAGAAGTGTGTTTAAATGCGGTATTAAATTTTTCTTTTTTTTTTGGCCCCTGGGGATAGGTATCCATATTCAGGGCGGTCCTGAAAGTGTTAAAATTTCAAATCAAATGTAGTGAAAAGAATAAAGATTAAAGAGGGGTAAACAAGAGTACATACCCTCAGAATTAATGTAAGTTGCCCAACTAATTCATATTTGAATAGCTTGGGAATAAGGGAGAGAATTGGAACACACAGCGTGGCACATGGAGTGTGGAGGTCTTGGAGGAGGAGTCCTGCTACCGCCAGAGTTCCAATTCTCTCCCTTATTTTAAATTTATTTATCACCAAGGGCGTAACCAGGGCGGAGGGCGATAGGGGCGATCCCCCCCAACGATGGAGATAAAGCTCAATTTTAATATCCTACATACAAAGTTTGATAAATGAATCAAGCGCATGTAATCGGTTTTGACCTGTTATAGGTAAAGTCCTTATTGAATGTATGTTTTCCTCGGAACACTTGAGGCGATCATCACTAGTAAGAGTCCCCAAGGGGTGGGGCACAAATACTATAATCACCCCCCACCCCCCCAAGAGTTTTCCCTGGTTATGCCCTGGCTATCATACATATCCCTAGTAAAGGGGAGTTCACTGGCTTTTTGGTGAAGTTTGAAGTGCATAGCACTCGGTTGGAGGCTGATGAGTCACGCACTCTCCATCCGTCAACTTCTGCCTTTATGTGGCTTGACCATGGATGGAGTACAAGTGACTTGTTGCTCTTGGGTAGGGAGAGCACCTGGATTAAGTCACCACCTTCCGTCGATCAAAGAGGCTCTGGCTTCCAGCAAAGTGGCGTGCAAAGAGACACTCCAATTAATTGTGTTTGTCTTCCCATGTCCTGAGTCATTAAATTCCAGGGTTTGTGATGGGATCCGTGCATCCTAAATGATGCTCGGGTGCCAAAAATTGCAACCTATTACTCCCATTACCCTTACAACCCCCGTAGAATCCCACGGGTTAGAGTAGGTACCGCCTACAGGTTGCCCCTGCACTAGTAGACACACTTTGTTATTGTACCATACATATCTGGCTTATCATCTGGTATCTCTCTACTCTTTTTCATTCTCCAGAATCCACATTCATAAGCTGGACCGAAGACCGAATCTTAGCACCAATCTTCTAGGAAATTAACTTTTTTTCCAAGTTCTGTGGCAATGTCCACACCTCAGTAATGTATATTAGTTTTTGTTGTATTATTGTTTTATATATTCTTAAATTTACCTATTTTTCTAGGACAACTGTTTATTCTTCATTGGCCTGCTCAAAGTAGCTTTTGTTAGCTGCTGCCAGCCTTTTGTAAGGGTGGTCCCAGCCTTGGAATCATCATCCCAGCTTCATCATCATGGGTTCCAAGTTTTTAAATTTAGTGTAGAGGCCAATGCCAAGGAGGAGGGGGTATATTCATTCAAGAATATTATAGGTTAATTAATTAGCAGTCTAAGAAAACTCAACATATTTAATACTAAATTATTTATTAATTTTCAATCGTTCAGGAAGATTTTGGGGGGGTCATGAACCCCTTGACCCCCCCCCCCCCCCCCCCCACCCTGGGACCGCCCTTGGCATGTTCAGAATCTTGTTTTCCTGATGAATTCTCACATATATATCATGCCAAAACAGTGTGAAAAACTTGGAATAAATGATAAAGAAAATTTTGTAAGCAAAAAAATTTACTCACATATCAAAAGCTTTTTTATGCTTTAAACAATAAAGAACATTGCTCATAATTTTTCAATCTGAGCCTAGTTTGGCCACAGTTGTGCTGCGGGTTGTATATAGTCTTTATCGCAGCAGTATAGGGAGATAACAACTTCACCCTGATGAACTAATTGATGAGATGATTTTAAATGCAGAAAACTATTATTATGAATGCATGACCTAATTAGTTTGGCCTTTTTTAATGCGTATCATCACTGTTCCGTGATGGTGTCATGTTAAAAATACTGTTGAGTGGCGTGGGAATACCTCTCAACTATCACTTCCTAGAATATGAAAGTCATTCACAGAGAATTGATTCCTGGCAACTATGGGACGCCTCCCACTAGGGCGGGTGTCGTGCCCAGCAGCGGGGGAGGCAAGTCCTCCGCGGTCATCATCACTGCACCTATCTTAGAGTACATTACTTGCTCAAACAGTCTGAGATTAGAGAAGAATTTCCACTCTTTTAACCTGCCATTGGTCGCGCAGTGAGATTTTCTTTCACACCAAGTTTAAACTTGTGTACACTTTATAATCATGAGTTAGAATAAGTTTCCTATCCTTCTAGCTGACTTTTTATCTCCTCCTATTGACCGACCGTCTCAAAAAGTGTAAATGAAGCGTCCACAACTGTGTAATGATATGTCTGATACAGGCGGCTACAAAGTGTGAGACTTTTTCTCATCGCGCGACCACTAACATTATTGTTTTTGTATCACACTTGTCAGTTGCATTACACTCTCGCATCATGCGAGCAAAGTTAATTAATTTTGTGGAGAGCAGATATTTTAATGCAAATTCATGAGTCATAAGAATTAATATAATAAGAATAAATATTTCTTCATGAGAATGGTAATTTTCTTCATTTATACCCAAAGATATCATCGCCAGTAAAATAAGCAATGATTACGTAATTGTATCAGTAATTGTGTATCTTTGGAAATCATTGTTTCAAATGAACATTTAGAGAAATAAATTATATCTAAATATAGTGTACTATATTGCAGATAAACGCTCTATGATAGATAATCAATGATAAATTAGAGTGTGAGAAAAAGTCTCACACGCGACCGCTCACGTGATAGGTAGCTTAACGACCACTCCCGGGTTAAGAAAATGGCAGTGAAAAAAATGGAGTCACAATTATTTTATTACCAAAATTGTTATTTTACATCCGAAAGCATTAGAGGTAGGTATATTAAAAATATTTATACATTCATAGCATTAACTTCAACATAAAAAGACCGGAGAATAGGTAATATGTATAGATAAATAATTAAAATTAAGATAAGATTACTTCACTTCCTTATTTGAGGAATTTAATTTTCTGTTAAAACAATACAGGTTCCATCTGACTTTATACTTGATCTAGCTCTATTGATCTTGATTTATACTTGTTATTGAGTTAGTTACTCCACATAAATTACCATTTAAAATTCTAAAATCATTGATGTTCTCCTGGAAGATACTCATTCGGGAACAAAAAACTAGTACCTACTTCCATACCATCTATGATATCATCCCTCTAAGGCTTCCAAGGGTTCACTTATTTTCCCAACACTTGTGGTGTTGTAATACTGAAGTACTAAACATGAATTTTATCATATAATTACACATGGTAGGTACACAAAACTACTTCATTAATGAGTGTGCATTTAATTAGATAGGTACTGCTGGTGTCACATAGGTACTGAAACAAAATTGTCCCATACATTACTTCTGCTGTTTATTTTACTACGACATATATAGTACCTACTGACTTTTTACTTCATGTAAATGCCTTAAATGGGGATGAGCTGATGGATACAACCACATTCAAGAGAGTATTTTATAGACTGACAACATCTTCAGATACATCCACCTCACAGCTCACATCCCTCTCTTGCTGTTCACATCTTTCGTAAGTATACATTTTGGTTTCCCATCATCCACGGCAATGGCAAGTCTCCCGATAGCTGTCAAGATTTCAAGCCTAGGTAAAAATGTGAGTATGGTCATGCTTGGCAGGCTCAAAATGGTCTATTTTACTAGGGAAGCTCGCAGTATCATACCAGGAGACATTCATCCGTTTCCAAAGTCATTGCCCTAATATCCATAGAAAGAGAATTTTCGATATGTGATAAGTGGTCTTAGGTATTCAAGCTCAAGCTTGCTGTGCTCTAATTCACACTATTACAACACAAGAAATAAAGAAAATGTGTATGCTATCCAAAGAAGGACTGCACTTGTGATAAAGGACCTTATCATCATGCAATGAATCTGTGACTTTACACTAATGAATGACTCTACAACTTTCTACCTCCTTACATAAAAAATGCAAAAAATAGTTATGCTGAATTTTAAAAGAAACTGAAAATTTTTTAAAGCTAACACCAATTTACTCTTTGGATGTGTTACTGTATCACTGCAAATGAATCAGGTAAACATTGAAATCAATGTCTTTTTGAGTAATGTCCAAATTTAATTTTTCCTAAAAGAAAGTTCCATGTTCAATAAATAAATAGAAGAAAAAAAAGAAGAGGAAAAAATATTCAACATCCCTCAACACCCACAGAAGTTCAAACAATAATTACAAAATATAATTAAACCTACCTATTATTGTGGAAGAAATAAGTAGGTAAGCACTTATCTTTAACTTGACTGTATTAACTAGACTTAAAGATACACTCAAACACGTGCCAGGGATGCGTCTGACATCCCGGAATGTTTAATGTCAACTGGCGTCAACTGGAAGTGGGGTGCCCAAAAGATGACGTAAAAACAAGAGAGTGCTGAAACTCGCAGCAGCAGATAATGCGATATGGGAACAAGATAACAAATAACAACTAATGCACGACACCTATTATGACCATTGTTCACACACAGCATGGAGATTTTCCATCATTTTTTAATAGATTGCCATCTTAGGGAACACACTAGGTAATTTCATAGGGCCTACATCTGTGTACTCTTTAAAAGGTATGGCTATTATCTTTTTGGTCACGATTTCTATGAGTAGAGCTGCTTACCATGGTACTTCTTTACCACAAAGACCTGCTTTGGAATCTATCCTTTCTCTACTAAACCTGAATAGCTCACAGAGGGAAGGGAATTGAGCAGCTGGGTGAGTTATTAGTACATACCTATCCTTTATATCCAAGACATTGTTCAGAGGGCTAGGGAAATATGAATTTGAAAAATAGTTGTTCCAAATTAGAACACTTTATATATGTACAAGATTTTCAGGCTTAACTTGGAGGAACCACACCAACTATTTAGAAATAATTTCACGTTGTAATATTCCACAAAAAGTTTAATTTCTTCCAACCCAGGGTTTCGAGTAGAACAGTCATTATCAAGGTGACAATGGTTCACCACGAGCCCCTTATATACAGAGTGAGGGTGTAGGGGGAGGGGAAGAATAGGATGAGGAAGGAGCCAACAGGAGGAGAGTGAATGACTGGTCTGAAACACAGGAGGGAGGGGGAGGGGGGGTTGAGCATTGTTAACGAATTGAATCATGGAGGGGGTGGGGAAGGTAAGGTCAGGCAAGGAGAGTGGGCAGAGAGCATTTCATTCAACACATACATTTTTGTTTTTGGAATGCAAAATAATTTCTAGATTTTCAAGATAGCCCAGCTTGTGCCCCTTGCATTGAGAGTGAAGGACTTATGGAATAAAGTCACTTTGGTGGTCTTCTTCTATCAAGTGCTTAGCAAACCGGGAACTTGCATTAAATTTTATTATACAATTATGGTGTTCTTTTACCTGGGTACAGATGGCGCGTCCTGTTTGACCAGCATAGACCGCTAAACAATGGGAACCTTTACAACTCAACAAGTATACACCACTTTTATCAAACATCTAATTTATCCTTAGAATTAAACAGCAACCCACATGGCCTAGCAATGGGTTCACCATTGTCACCACTTTTAGCAGAGATTTTTATGTGTAACTGGCTATGCCCGGCATGCGTTGCAATGCCTCTTTTTCTTTCTAAGTAGGCACAGATATACAAAGCAGATACATTTACATGCACAAAATAAATGAAAGACAATGATTTTTGTGTATTAAATTAAAGTACTGCTAAAGTAATCACCATGTTGAAGTCTGGCTCCAAAGAAAGTGTTACTATCTATTGCCCCATCTCTATTCTCCCCTCTCTTTCTCTCTTAAGTGAGTGTATTCTCCATGACCGTCTCTTATCTTTCACCCATCCCTACATCTCACCGTTACAGCACAGCTTTCTTCCTGGGGGCTCTTGTTCAACCAATCTATTGATATTACACCACCACATCACCTCTGTACTCAAAGCCTCTTGCGAACTTGATGTGTGTTACATTGACTTCTCCAAGGCTTTCGACACTGTGAATTATACACTTTTATTACATAAACAGGAAAATGCTTTCAATGTTCACGGTCCTTTCTTAGACATACTTTCTCCCTTCCTTACTCAATGCTCGCAGAGAGTGGTGGTCAACGGGGTTTCCTCCCCTATTCTTCCCATTCCCTCTGGTGTCCTTGGTCCTTTCCTTTTTGCCATGTATGTACATCAATGACATCACATCTTTCTCCCTATCTTGAAAATCTAGAAATTATTTTGCATTCCAAAAACAAAAATCCCATTTCTTCCTTATCAGTCACGAGAGCATGCAAAGACATCACGATAAGTGCAAAAGGTCATGACGAAATAAATATTGCCGCAATAAAGATGGCTCTTCCGGTGATACTACCTGCGCTTCTAAATATTTTCGATGCCTCTCTGCAAACAGCGCAATATCCAACTTTATGGAAACATTCCATGATACGTCCAATCCCAAAATGTTCTGAACCTACCAATCCGTCAGACTATAGACCAATAGGCATCATTTGCATTTTTGCTAAGATTCTAGAACGTGTGGTATTTGAACAAATCAATAGGTTTGTCATTGATAACCACATATTAAATTCATTACAATCCGGCTTCCGAACAGGACGCAGTACCCAAACTGCACTATTGAACATTACTGAAGATATAAGAGGGGCTATGGAAAACCGAGAAGTCACAGTCCTGGTACTATTTGATTTCTCAAAGGCATTTGATATGGTAGACCATGAACTGCTTCTTCATAAATTGACGAAATTTAACTTCTCAAGTAGTTCAGTAAACTGGTTTCGATCCTACCTCAGTAAACGAACCCAATCAGTGGTTGGACCCAATAACACATATTCTAACTGGATATATAATTCCAGAGGTGTAGTCCAGGGCTCAGTCCTCAGCCCTCTTCTTTTCTCGTTTTTCATAAATGATCTCCCCGAAGTCATAAAACACTGTAAATACCATCTCTACGCTGACGATTTCCAGATATATTGCCACTCGTCAATTCCGGACTTAAGATCTACAATAGCGCTGATCAGTGAAGACGTTGAGCGAATGGCATCCTGGACTCTGAAAAACCACCTCCGATTAAATGAATGTAAAACAAAGTCGATAATAATTGGGCAAAGCTACTTGCTTGCTCAAATAGACATTTTATCTTTGCCCAACATTCAAATCGGAAACTACACCATACCATATGAAGAAGCAATAAAAAACCTTGGAGTAACATTTGATAAACATCTTACTTGGAAGCAACAAGTAAAAAGTACGGAACAGAAAACCCTAGGTATATTACACCAACTGTATAGATCAAAGAATATTATACCCCCAAAAATATGCACCATCCTTGTACAAACACTAATCCTTCCACACCTGGATTACTGCTCTTCCTTACTTACAAATCTAGATGAAGAAAACAGCAACAAACTACGAGTGACAATGAACTCAACAATACGATTTATTTCTGACCTCAAAAAGTGGGATCGAATTAGTAGCTCGTATGCCCGCCTAAACTGGATGAAATTCAAACAACGTCGCCTTTACCATCTCACCTGCCTCAAATTCAAAATACTTTCTTCTGGTAACCCGCCTTATCTGTACGAAAGATTTATTTGGAAAAGAAATATTCATTTCATACCCACTAGAAATCACAATTTTGACATTCATATCCCCCACCATAGAACATCGCACCTCAATAAATCATTCATGGTTACAGCTGCCAGAATATGGAACTCACTACCGATAGAAATAAGAAACTTGCCATCAATACATGTATTTAAGACTAATTAAGTATATAAGTTGTTTCATGATAGTTCATGGAAATTCCCAGTGTAACTAACCATGCTGACGTGATTGATTACTGATGTGATGAGGGGAGAATATATTCTGTATTCATGATATAATTTTCTATTGGTGCTACGTTTTTCTGTTATACCTGAATATTTTCCTTTGAATAAATAGCGATACTGTTACCAATGTATTTAATATGTCTGGAAATGTTGTGTGGCTAGATACCCGGGTATCCACATTCGGGATGCAATTGTATGTATGTATATGCTTGTATAGATTTATATTGTTTTTTTTTCCTTTTTTTTTCTCCTTTATTTTTTTGCATTTACTGAGTCTTGCTGTAGTGTTTTTTTTCTGTGTACCTCTGTCAAATGATTTTTACTGAATTGTAGTGCAACTGTAAATTATCTCATGGGCCAAATGGCCCACAGTAATAAATTGATTGATTGATTGATAAAAATGTATGTGTGTTGAATGAAATGCTCCCTGCCCACTCTCCTTGCCTGACCTTACCTTCCCCACCCCCTCAATGATTCAATTTGTTAACAATGCCCCCCCCTCCCTCCTGTGTTTCAGACCAGTCATTCACTCTCCTCCTGTTGGCTCCTTCCTCATCCTATTCTTCCCCTCCCCCTACACCCTCACTCTGTATATAAGGGGCTCGTGGTGAACCATTGTCACCTTGATAATGACTGTCTACTAGTCGAAACCCTGGGTTGGAAGAAATTAAACTTCTTGTGGAATATTACAAAGTAAAATTATTTCTAAATTATTAGAACATTTTGTTAAGATAACAACACAGATACACAAACTTATTTTGTCACAAATCTTCCAATGTTCTAGGAAACTCTTTTGTATGCAATAAGAAAATACTTCAATGAAAAGTGGCAGAAAGTAAAAGTAAGAAATTTTGCTGCAGTGAAAGTTTTACCGGGTAGTACTATTACTTTTTGCTGCAAGAAACTTAAAATAACAGGAGTATCTTCTTCTTCTCATAAGAACTAAAAGATATTTCAGGAACTATGTCAACATCAAAGACATACTGCTCATACAAATTAAATATCTTTACCTATATGTCTTCAGTCTGTTAGGAGCCCCAAGCACTTCTTACACTTTCAGTTGCATTGACCTGACTGGGGGTACTGGCACTCAGAATTGCTTAGTTTATGTAACTGGTAGCAACTATAACAACAAAGCCTAGGTGATGAAAAACAAAACAATCAAAGAATTAGACAAACAAATTCATAACCTGATTATATTTACCTATTTCAAAACTATCACAACTGATTGCAACTTCTTCAGACAGACTGAGTAGAGGAAGTTATAATGCCATATATAAATACAAGGACGAGTATTGATGTTTTACAACCTTTGATAAAATTCATATGACAACGTAAACAATCCTACAGATGGATTTGCTGCCCACTTCCTTTGGCTGCTGTTTTAAATGACTTTGAGACAAATCTCCACGAAAATTATTTTCTAATAATTCATTATTAAGTAATGTGTTAGCCAATTATGGTTCTTTCCAAGCATGGCTGTTCTCCATTAGGAAATGAGAAAAAAGGGAAATGCTAAGCACCATAAAATATTCTCAAGCACTAGCTCTGAATCATGGTCATCGAGCAATCAATCGTTGTAGCAATCAGAGACTTGCTAAAGAAGTTATAAGGGTATAGAGTTGGCACTTGATGCAAATTTTCTCTCTGTATCAGAAAAAAGCATTATGACAGGAAATTGCCCTAAGTTCTTTGGTGGAACTCACGGAGCAGAGGAAGAAAGATGTGGTTGGCTAACTGATTTCAATTCTTTCTACAACAAAACCGATGTTCTCGTAGGAAACTGGAGTGAAGACAGAAGAGAAAATCGAAGCCACCAAAATGATATTTGGCCTGTTTATGACGGGAGTAATCCCCTATCATCTATAACAGAGTACAAGGAAAATTTCCAAGAAATAAGACAGCCCACAAACAAAAATATTCAACAGGAATGCGATTCTAATTTTAAGGAGGAGGTAAATTGAATCGTACATATTAAATTGAATTATGAACATTGACTTCCTTTTACATGACCCAATGTGAAATGTCTGAGAAGTCTATAAAACTCGAGTAACTGTAATTACAGAGTGGTACTTAGGTACATTAAGTAATAGCTTATTCTTCCCCAAGTTTTCCTTCATTCCGGCATAATTTTATTTTAAAGTTAAATAACAATGAATTCCACCTCATTGCTTGAACAGATAGATGCAATAATTTCTCTAATTTCAAAGAAACTTAGAACTACAATATTTCTGATGCTATAGGATCTGGGAGAGAAGTTCAGCATTCCCAGAGTTGGATATCATACAACACAAAATAAAAATTATGTAACAAAAAGACTCGACTACACAGTTATCCAAGGTGAAAATGTCCATTCAAAAAAATTATTATTTTATGAGAGGCCACAACCATTAGTGGCTGTGAATGGCCCAACCCAACTAAATGGCACCAAGTTTAAATGGTCATGGCCATATTGGATAATATGGCCTTTCAAGTATTCAATTGCCACTTTCACGTAGGATAACTGTTCTCCAAAAGCATTTTCAAAGGTAAAATACCAGATGAGGAGTATTCTTAATTAACAAAAAAAATGCTAGTAAACTGGGGAAGAGGAAATGTGACAGGAATTCAAATGAAACACAAGAGAAATGATGCTTGATGAGCTGAAGTACTTATGAAAAAATAAATACTACTATAAGCAAGCATAGTGGAAAAGGTCCCAACTCTGCAAAGTGCAGCAATAATATGAATACTTGATGCTTCACAATCTTACAGTTGGCCAAAATCTTTTACTAAGAACTAAGTAGTCCAAAAAGTTGATGCTGTTGGGCTTACAGTACTATCCTGAGCCAGTTTCCATCGACGATGACAGTTTTGTACCCAGGTAACATTTTTAGATCTAATGAAGACTTTCACTAAAGGTAAGACTTTGACCTGAAGATGTTCATGAAAACAGTTACTACTAAACTGTGGTCATCAATGAATAAACAACTAAGGAAAGCACCGAAATCCCTATAGCATCAAGCATAAAAATACCATAGAAGCCTTTTCCTGTATTGCCCAGTGATTTATTTAGTGTGGAGTATAAAAACTTTTGATGCTCGCATGAAATGTTAGAACTCATTATTCACGACTTTCACCGTCCCTTTGCATGAGCTTATGATTTTATGACTTTTTAAAAATTAATATGGCATTTTTTGTATTGATTGCTTCGGATCGTTTTCAAGTACCTCTCAAGCTTATAATATTGAAAGATCTACTTTTCTCTTTGGTCTCCTTAATTTAAGTCTGCATACCTCGAGCTTTGTAACAATTCTTGATCCACAATACTGCTGCATTTATCACATACCTATAATATATTAAGTTTACAAAGACCAACTAAGTGAAAAAATAGACAATTTCAACCACGGTACATCATGTACAGTGAATAAAGTTTACTTGAATGAGCTAACTTATAATAAATAAAACTTTTTGCAATAGGAAGAGCGTTTAGCTCTACTGGGAAGGCAAGAAGAATACATAGAAAATATGGCAAGCAGTTATGACTTACAATATAGATATTGCATTGGAGATAGACCAGGAGGAGAAATAATGGACAGTAGACCAGATTATTGCCTAAATTATGGACCAAACGTCGATTACTCTCTTTCATATGTGAGACAGTGAAAATTATGCTAATAAAAAAATACGCAATGCCCTTCAGATAGATAACAATTATCCCACTTTTCTTGAAAGGGAAATCCCACGCAATTTGGGCTGCGAGAATACAAGAACTTTATATGGCAACAAGAAAAAAATGATGAAAAATACATCAGAACAACATACCAAATGTCATACGGATGCCCTATTACGACTAAGCCAGAGCATCGTTGTGTATTTGGGTGAGTAACTTTAATGCACGAAAGAATGATTTAAGCATGGAAAAGGAATTCATTATCACAGACTGATTGAGAACTAACACAAATATTTTATTAACACAGTTTCTCTACAAAAGTCTTTTACTATGGTCATCAGAGATCACAAAAGTTTATGTCTCTAAAATATTATTCTTCACACACACACACACACACTAAGAATAATGTTATTTACAAATATACAATTGCTATCAATGCAGTAAATACTGGCAGCATACAATGACGATTTGTAATAATCCTACATTTCATGTACATGGTCTAACAGATGACTCAAAAAGAATCTCAATTTCTTGTTAAAATAAAATTAACCATTACAACATTTCACACTACTGCTCAAATTTGGACGAAGACATTTTTAAACAGTATCTCATTGAATGGCAGTGAAAAAGCAATCTTGATGGAGCTGATATGTTGCAACCTAGGCTCTTCCATTTCATTAGTAAGTCATTAAGACAAATGCATTAGTACATTTAATGTACAATGTGTGTACTGAAACAATACATTATAAACATTATTTTTTACAAACCCTTGCTGTTAGCAAGAAAATTAAGCTCCTTCAGAAGCTAATTATAGGTAGTTTTCTATGCCGTTTTCATATTTGTGTCAATATCTCAAATAAGCATTACACTATTTCTGCTCAGAGATTATTTAAAATGAGATCCCTTGAATTACCGACTTATCAACAGGAAGTCTTCAAAACCACTTCATGTTACTGCAGAGAACAACAAAAGAACATACCAAGGAAATGTAACTGCCACAAACCACAAAATTTTTGCCTCTGTACCACAGAAAGAGCCTGGAAGAAGAAGTAAATATTTTCGATGTGACCAACTATGAAATTATATATGGGATCACCCGGAACCCAGAAGTCAAAATAAATTTGTAAAAAACTATTTCCAGGCATTTTTTTACGAAAATACCAATGCTGATCTGAGCAGTAAAATATTTTTTAATGTAACAACATTATTCTCCAGCAAAAAAGTGTTACACACAATTACCAATGATCTGTACAAATTATTCAATCACAACTTTTCCTTCACGACACACACAATTATCAAAGTAGAGATATCAACAAATAAATGCTTAGGCAGTTATCATGGCAGTGGTAAAATTTCACGGTAAAAGCAGACTTCATAATTAAAATATGGCAGCCTAAGATTTCCATTTTTTATCAAATACAAATCAGTCCATGTGACCATCAGAAAAAACAAATAACAAAAACAACACTTCACACAAAACATAATTGAATGTCACAACACAAAACAAATCCACAAACACGCCAATGTACATCACCTGATAAAATAAGTCCTCTAGTGATTGTCAATATGGTGGAGTTCATGTAATTTGTCATCCACGGCAGAATCAGTTCCTTCAAGATGCAAATAAACCAGTACCTTTACCTGCCACCATTAGGTACATCATTACTGCATTAAACATAAGGCTTCCACCTAGAACTATTAAAAGAAGAACATTTTCCTGCATGACAGCCCAAATAGCAGTTCCAGGCCGATTAACTACATTCTTGCTTTCCTTGTTTTTAGAACCATTCACTTTGTAAACAGGAATATGGCTAACTCTAGAAGATTTCGCACTGCGAGGAGAATCAGAGAATCCTGAGGAGGACGAACTATGGCAGTCAGAATCTTCAGATACTGTCTTCACATTAGCTGGATGAAGAGCCTTTGTTGCCGAACTTTGGCAGCAGCAACAATGATTGACATTGAGTAATCTCTCCCTCCCAAAAAAATTAGGGTAATGAGGGATCATTGGGAGAGGAGTTGCCATCATCCCATACAACGCATGCCCCTGTGAGCTTGAGTATGATGGCACATGACTACCAGAGAATATATTTCCATAATAAGATGTAGGAGGAAACCTATGGTAGGCAGGCTCAGAGAACACAGAGCTACTCTCGTGGTCACCACATGTAGAACTCGATGCAGAGCCAGGTAAACTACTAGAATTATGTACGGGAGCACTTGAGGCAGTACCACAATTGGACACAAAGCCAGAACTTTGGCTAGATGACCTTGAGAGTGGTGATGGATGATAGGGAAAATATGAATTCATAGAATTCTGAGGGCTCATTTGATAACCTTGGCTAGGAACTGAAAATGCATACTGATTAGAGCTGGGAACTTGCCAGTAACCTCCAGCCACCCATGATGATTGTACAATATTTTTCAGGTTCAGACGAGCGGGCTGAATCACTGGTTTTGTGCGTGGCATACTCTTAGGTGATGTTTTCACCCCAGGTCTGGCAGGAGAAGCCAGGTTGACTGGACCCAGACTCAAATTATTGATGCCCAGAACATCTTCATCACATACATTGGGCATAGGCAGTTTAGGAGATTTTATAGGCTCTGCATTGGACTGAGTGGCATTTAGCTCCTTCTGGTCCTTCTTCATAAACTTGGGTGATTTATTTAATGACACAGGCTTTGAATCCTTCACTTTTACTTTTTCTTGTACAGTATCTTCCCCATCAGAAAATTCATCACCATGACAGCTGTAAAGGGATAAATGAAAAATGTTTTAATGCAGAACAAACGCATAGGTAAATATGCAATCTGAAAGCATTACATTTGAGAGAATAGGCAATCTAAACAGCACTTTCTATACACAGAATAGTTAGCTAAGAGTACAAAGCTTTCTGCAATGGAAATGAAATATATGGCCTTTGGGCTAATGCCTGATATGCTAAACATATTAGCAAACTCTGCTTTTACCAGAAAAAGACTTTGATCGATATTCTAACTTATATCTATAGCCTCCAGAATTGCTGAACTGGACCAAAAGTACCATTAAGTAAGATGATGCAATATCTTAGCAACATTAGCAATTGAAATGCAGCTGTAAAGGCTGTTTCAAAATAATGTCGGCATGTTGAAAGAGTTAAGCTGTGCCCTCACTTTTAAATCTCAACATCTTAAACAACAGACCACACATCGCATGAGTTTATTCGTGGGAAGTGTACCGTTTTCACAGTATGTAAAATGTGATAAACCTAATAGAATAGCAAACAATAATGATATTTATCACAATTTTCATCACATAGGTGATTTAAAAAAAAATATTTTGGGTGACATTCTACAAGGAAATTTATGGAATTTGAAAAAATTTGCATGAATGTACAAAATCCATGAATTTTACCCGAGGACATCAATCAAAAATGCTTCTAATAGTCTTATGACCATTTTTACGATAAAGATAATATTTGCACAACGTATTTGTTGTATTTTGGGATGCTGTATTCACAGAGAAAAATTTTCACAATCCCAAGCCTGGTGTGATACTATGTACACCAATCCTTCACCCTCAATACAATAGTTTTCATCAGTCTCAAGAGGTTCACTGAGTGAAAAGTACCACTGATAAATTGAATAGAATGATGAAATGACAACATTGATCATGTAATAAGTGACTCATGTTTAAATGGTGATTTCGTAGGCAATAAACAAGATCTTGCCAAAGAGCCCACAAAAAAAATTATATGGATGTATACCTTCTATCATACCAGTAATAAAGTAAAAATAACTTACTGAATAGGGTTTTGCTTGACATTCAAACGAGTAAAAGCATATTTCTGCTTAGGTTTCCTTTCAGCCACTACAACAGGCCGGGGGATGAGAGTAACCACAACTTGTGAAGCCAAAACAACATATGAAGTAATCTCCTGTAAAAAGAATAACATTGACATTAACCTAAGGTACACAAATTGTGACAACTAAAAATATTTATTCCTTGATTAGAAGGCATGACCTCACAATCATTGGGACTTGCTAGCAATTCTAGCATTCATCATGCAGCAAAAAGACTAAGGATAATTGATAGCAAAAGGGGAATTCAATCTATGGCAAAAGGGACCACCCCCCAAATCACTTCACTCGCAATAATACATCACTAAGTCTTCTACACTTCCCCATCCTTTAACCTCTTTTACCCCATCTCCTCCACCAGTGACAGTTGAAACCTTTCCATCAACACGATGTATGCTGGTGATTCAGCCACTGATAACCCTCCCACAACATAACAAAAAAATATAAATATGCAATACATCACTGGATGCTGCTATTACTTGACTTTGCCACATGAAAGATTTTTGAAGAGTTTGTAACCCCAAGGATATCAAATATCATACCCCACAGTATGCATAAAAGTGTGCATTCAGTCATGTTTACCTTTTGTTTCATTATACATATCATAACTCGAACATAAAATGGGCTAATAATAAACTTTACATGATTCTAACAATTAACCTTTAAAAATCTAGCGTGCCCGCAAAGTCCCTTGAAATGTTTTCGCTGCATGCCGTGAATGCCCAAAACATCCTGGCTCCGGGTATGCATCCATTTAAATCCAGCATCTAGGCGAAAACACTGGGATTTAAATCCGGTGGATAAAGGTTAATGGACCACTAAACCTTCTTCACCATAATTTATACAGAGTAAAAAAAATCAGTGGCCAGTAAGAGATGTGCACTTCACAGTATGTATATAGGAGTTTGACACCTACTCACAGAAAAGGGCATCAAAACGAAGTTTTTAACAAGGACAGCAACAATTCATGAAAAAAGTAAGATTATACCAACAAAAAGACGACAACCCAAATTAAAAACAGCTTCAGGGAATAATTACGCCTCTTTTTCTACTTGAAATATAGATCCGTTCGAGCTAAGCAACCACAACGCTGTAAAATCTTTCAGTAAAAATCCAATGCATAGCTAACATCTTACAAGTCTTCAATGAATTTAGAAAAGTTTTAAAACTACAAATCAACCCAATATATGATTTCCATGTATGTACTCAGAAAATCTACCAACTTATATGATAAAACCTGAATAAATAAAACCATCTAAAATCTTAAAATCCACAGCTATCTTCAAGAGAATAAACATGAAATCATGCATCACACCAGTCTCTTTGGCATTAGGCAATAGAAGTTGAAATGTCTTCTAATGAAATTCAAGGGACACATGTTTATCAAAGAGGGTTCACAACCCATTCCCACAAAATAACAACATGTAAAATAATGAGACTTTTAATTAACCAGGCCTAAATATCAACTAAAATAGTGTTGCGGCCCATAGGTTACACAGGGTTGTTACAGACCAGAGATTAAGATATTCCAGGATTAATTCATATTTTTAAGGCCAAAATTTTATTCAGGTGAAAATATCCATTCTTTAGCAAGTGCGTATTTTAACCCTTTCGTACCGAACATCACCTATATTAGTCAGGGTTTTCCTTATGCAAAAGACCAGACATCTAACATAGACGTCGGGGATTTCTCTACGCAAAAGAATGGACGTCACCTATAGAGGTCATGGAGGGTAGGGAGGTGACCACCTCTGAAGCATTTGGGAAGGGTGTTCCTTCGACCCTTTGAGTCTCTACTCAGTGGGTGGCAAGACCCTTCCCTTGGCAACTTTGCTCGAACCTCGAGCCCTTTAGCGGCTATTATCTCAGCATGTGTCCACCATCACTAATTGTATGGGCAGTGGATTTTCTAAATAAATATTTGTTGGCTATCCCAAAATACCTTTCCCTTGGACAACAACCTTGTTGTGGTGGAAGGGCTTGCGTGCCCCGATGACCCCTAGAGCTGAACTGGCGGGAGCAATACTCCTGGGGGGTTATTTTGTAATCACACTTAAGTGAGAATACATCTTAAATGTGTAAAATTATGTCATTTTTCGTAGTTCAACTCTGCCACAAGGCGGCGTGACTATCTTCGGCTCTCAAGAGGTGAACTGCTGGTCTACTTATTTAATTCATCCGCTCTTTCGACTCTTGATCCGTATCTTTCAACTCTTGATCCGTTTCATTTGGCTCTGCATTTCATTTGTTCCATCTCACCTGTCGTTAGGAACGTGAAATGGAGCCACCATCGGACCTTGACCGATCGTGAGCCGTTCATTAGGAGAGCGAAACGGATTTTCCGCCTTCCCGCAAAGAGTCATTAAAAAGGTGAGATTACAAAATAATCCCCTGGTAGGGTCACCCATGCCAGATTGGTCGAAGGTTAGGAGAGAGACGAATGGTAGTCAGTGCAGCATCTGTACCTCAGTGAGGCGGCTGCAAAGGGAGTCTGACCCCAGTGGGGCA
This sequence comes from Pyrrhosoma nymphula, assembly GCA_963573305.1. Lineage (NCBI taxonomy): Eukaryota > Metazoa > Arthropoda > Insecta > Odonata > Coenagrionidae > Pyrrhosoma > Pyrrhosoma nymphula. The sequence continues at coordinate 131,954,731 of OY754329.1, read as the reverse complement.
GCCTCTGAAGTGACGGTGTCACGTAAAAAACACTATTGAGTAAGGCCACTGAATACCATCTCAATTAAAACAAAAACCTTGAAATTACGGACAGTTTTGAAATGATAATTAGTGCTGGCAACTACGGGACTCGGCCCAGAGGGCCAGTCTTCGTGCCTGGCAGCGGTGGGAGCAAGGCCCCTGCGGTGGCCATCACACAAAATCCTTGCTCAGAAAATACAGCAGCAGAGGAAAAGAAGATAAAGAAAAGGAACGAAACGATCAGAATAGGCACATGGAATGTTAGGACTATGCCGAGGATGGGGAAGCTAGAGAATAAAAAGCAAGAAATGGAGAGGGTGGGTGTACACATCATGGGTCTGGGTGAAGTAAGATGGAAGGATGATGGGAACCACTGGAGCGATGGCTATAGAGTAATATATAGTGGAGGGAATGAAATTCAGCGTGGGGTTGCATTCGTAATGAATAGGAGACTTGGTAGGAAAGTAGTGTATGCAGAACAGATGAGTGATAGGATAATAGTCATGGAACTAAAGGCAGATCCAAGGAATTTACAGGGTGTCCAGTGTATCTCAATTTCTTTTTTCCCTGAGTTTTCCAGGCAAATTTTTGCATTTTGCTAACATATTTTTAATGAATTTCTAATAAAATGGGCATATTTTGCCAACATTAAATACGAGAAATGTCAGGTGCAATTGAACACAATAAACTAGAATCAGTCTATATGGCAAATATGATGCCTAATGCTGGTGGAATACCCATTAAAAACTTATATATCAGATTCATCGGAAAAGTCTTAGATCATTTAGAATTAGACTAGTTTGATAAAGAACTAACAAATAAAAGAAGACACTGGTGTGAAATCTTGCCCAATGAATGCATTTCCGATTCAACTTAAACAAATTTCTTGGCTTTTCAAGAAATGAAGTTTTTTGGTTTGCAGGTCAGGAACCTTTTGCAGAACCTCTTTCATATACTTTTTCTCTCGAGGTCTTGATACCTTTTCTTTTCCCCGCTAAGGCTTCACTGTACTTTGCATGAGCATTTCCGAAACTGTGAATTAATTGCATTGTAATTGGTACGGATCTAACACCCCCCGCCACCCTGATCGCATCGTCAATGGTACTAAGGGAACCAGAGAGATTTCAGTTAAATTTTCAACAAAAAGAAAGGAGTTATCGGAGAAACCTCTCTCAAGGCTGGCATTGCCATGGAATAAAGACAAGCCTGATAAATCTCTTTAGATTGTCATCCACTTCTATCTCCAATACAGTTTGACATCCAGAATTGGTCAAGACAATCATGATCTCCATCAAACTCTTTGAGCATGTGCTTCACTGACCTAATCTCAAAAAGATTCTTGAATTCTTTATCAATAGCATCAGCCTCATAGCCACCAATGTGGTTCAATTCTGTAAGATAAAGCAATGCTGAGCCTAAACATCTCTTGGCAACTTCAGCATCGATTGCCACTTTTGGATCCAAACATGCAATAGACTTAGTGAACGAATAAGGCAGGGACATTTTATTAAGAATTTTTGACACCATGCTCTTCAAAACTGTTTGGCATTCATGCCGGAACCCTAAGATATCCTTCTTGGACACCTTACATTGACCCAGACCTTTCTTGGTTCCGTTACCAATGCCAAATTCCTGAGGTAGCAGCAGATTACCATCGGCAGTCAGATCTATTTGGAAGATGGTATGACTCTTCATGACTTCAGGTACCACAAATGTACTCATAAAATCTCTAATAAGAGATTGGAGGGAAGTATAAAGATAAGGAACTTTTGGGACATCTGAATGAAATTTCATTAGAAATGGCTCAACTATAGCAGCCATAGTCTCAAAGAAGGTGAGACAAGCTCTCAGAATCTTGTACCTCACACACTACCTGGTAGCTGTTACTATCAGGATTTCCAATTGTAAGCTTTGGTTTTACCTCCCTTTGATCCTTCATTGCCCTTTCCACTTCCTCCACAAATGCTTCAACAGCTGGTAAGATTTGTTGTGCCCTGGCTGCCACTATTTTATTTTCGAACCACCGAATGGCACAAAACTTCACCAGGAAAACCCGGGAGGTACCCGTAATGTTGGTCAAATCAGCTCGCCGAGAAGTAGCATTTTTTGATAGATTTCATACAGCTCTCAGATATTGGACTAGGTTCCAGCCAGTGCTGATACAACCTGTCTTGAAAGGTATGTAAACCACATGTCCCAAGTCCAGAACAGGATCCCCTGGGACACACTTGAATTTCAGCTGACTTTTTAGATTCTTTAAGAATGCCCTATTTACTTTAGGGCCGGTCAAGGAGAACTTAAAAACTTGCCCTTTCATCTTTACTTTGGACTGGGATGCACCTGCTTCAAATGCTCATAGTACATCTTTTGCAGCACTTTCCCCTAAAAAGACACGTAACACTGCTACACTGACTTGGAAGCGTCCGCTCTGATATCATAGCACAGCATATCCTCTGATATCAGGGCGCCTAGATGTCCAGCGCAATTCTGAAATTAATTAAAGGAGAGAGGAAGAAGGGGATGCACGATTGTGCCCCACGAGGCTAGTCGTCTTTCCGATGCTACTGCAATTCACATCATTCGTCTTTTTCAAATATCTCCAACAAACTCACTGAAATAATTCTTCTACCTCTTCTAGGTAATTTTGTAAGCAACATTTATAAATCATTTCGCCATTGTTGGAAGCAATCAGGAAAGTCATTTTCCAATTAGCCAAAATTTCGTGGAAGAATTAAATTGGAACAAAATTATATATGTTGGACAATACACGAATTATAATTAGCTGGGGTTGCCCCTGTACAGTGGTCCTGTCGATTTCAAACCCGAGGGCCGTAATTTCAACACGCAGTGACCACAAAATGTATTTCCGTTCCTTCAAAAACATTTCTGTAAACATTAAAATAAGGAGGGTTGAGATTATTTGGAGAAGGTTATCAATTATATAAGAATGCCCAATTATCCATTTAGGTTGCCGGCCGAATGGTTTTCATATAATTGCAGGAAATGCCACCGCTCGCACCCATCCGCACCCGTTTAGATTTTTCGTAAATTTGGCAACACCAAGAATTCCAATCCTATGGCTCTTCGAACGGAATCAAGATATCCGTGCAGAATTCTGTTTCTGTTGACGGAGATATACAATCACATTTTGGCATCAATTCCGATTCCATTCATAGTGGCCATTTTACATGGCATTAATTATTCCATCTGGAATTTGCCTTCTTATGCAATTGGCCCCCTGGACTGCACTAAGGGAGAGGTGGGTGGGGTGACAAAGCACAAGCTGCGAGTGGGTACACAGCTACGAAAAGAGTATGAAATGAACAGGAAGTGCAAGGCTACGCTGAGACGAGCATAATGCAAGCAAAGGCATAGGTTTAAGCTCTCTCTCTGCCTTAATGGAAATCGGCTACCGTGCATTTTCCAGGGTTTTTTGGAAAAATAAAAAAATTCCCAGAGTTTTCCAGGATAAAATATTTCCCTGAGTTTTCCAGGTTTTCAAGTTTTTCCAGGTCGCCGGACACCCTGAATTTAGTTATAATCCACGTTTATATGCCAACCTCTAATCATAACGAGGAGGAGGTAGATGGTGTATACGATCAGCTAGAGGAAATAATTGGTAGGATACCTGGGAGTAAGCACTTAGTAGTAATGGGGGATTGGAACGCGGTGGTAGGTGAGGGCAGAGATGGGTGGGAGGTGGGCGATTACGGGGTAGGAAGGAGAAACGACCACAGCGAGAAAGCTGTGGAGTTATGCCGTAGAAATAACCTAGTGATTACAAATACATGGTTCAGACATCAACCTCGACGTAGGTACACTTGGAAGAAGCCGGGAGAGACAGATAGGTTCCAGGTAGATAATATAATGGTTCGACAAATATACAGGAAGTGTTAAAAACTCGCATAGTTATCCAGGAGCTGATGCAGACACACACCACAACTTATTAGTCATCAAATGTCGGGTAAAACTGAAAAAGATGAGAATGGGAAAGAGGGTACGAAAATGGAATACGGAGGCATTAACCGGGGCAATGAAGAAGTATCGAGAGAAGGTGGATGAGAAAATGGGTGAGAAACATGGAGTTAGATCAGTGGAAGATGAATGGGGAAGTTTGAAAAATGGAATTGTAGAAGCGGCTAAAGCAATGGTAGACGTAGTCAGTGCAACTAAAATTAGAAAACTGTGGATCACGAAGGAGATGATAATGGAGATGCAGGAGAGAAGGAAATGGCAGAGCGTAAACTCAAGAGCTAGGTAAAAGAAAATGCTGAGAATTAAATAACAGGCTTAGAAGAGAAACTAAGAAAGCAAGAGAGACGTGGTGGAGAGAACAGATCGACTCGTTAGAGAAATACCAAAAAGAGGGAAGATCAGATGCATTATATAGGAAAGTAAAGGAACTGACAGGTGGTAATAAGGGAAGGGGAATTACAACGATAATAGACAAAACAGGAAAGGTGATCGTAGAACCAAAAGAGATCCAGGAGAGGTAGAAGGAGCATGTTGAAGAGCTGTATGGTAAAGAAATAAGGCCCAATATGTCAGATATAGAAAGGGAAGACGACATCAACAGAGATGGCATTGGACCAGGTATCCTAGATAGTGAAATCAAAAGAGCTCTAAGAGGAATAAGGCGGTAGGAATATATGACATACCTGCAGTTTTTAAAGAGCATGGGAAAGAATGGAAGGGGAAAACATTTAGCTCTTATTCGTACGATTTATGAGGATGGAGTGTGGCCGGAAGACTTCGAGAAGACTGTACTAATTCCTATACCAAAGAAGAGCAAGGCAAAAAACGTGCGAAGAATATAATTTACAAATAAGATTTACGTTGCAAGCCAAAATTCACGTGATTACATTCTCTACTGAAAATTATTTTGTAGCTAGGTCTGGTCCGGTAACCTAGTTGATACTTAGAGAACAGGCTTAGCACAAAGAAAAGGGTCTCCCGAGGTGCGATGTCTAATTGCTGAATAATTGATACATGCCAGCTATTTAGAGAATAAAAGAAATTCAAAGGCGACTATTTTCTCTCTTCGTCACCTCATTTATTCATTCATCATATTATTTCATTTTTTAAAGATTATTCCAAATTTTTTGCTCTCTTCGTCCCTAGCAATTCATTGTTCCCAAGGTAGTTCGTCCACTCGCGTCGGACACCGACGACCCAGGTTGAAAGGGAGACAGGCGTCAGTAGGATCACCCCGAAGGAGCTCATACCGTAACCACCCCACCCCAGAAAATTTTTATGGTGAATACGTTCACGCATCAACACGCGCGTAGATATCCATCGAGTAAACACCACTCATTGTGTTACAATCTTTAATTTAAATGCTTTCTGATGGCAACTGAACAGAAATGATGTTCAAACACCGCAAGTAGGTATAATAATAGCTGCGTGAATGCATTGGAACGGAACGCATTGCATGTATGTAAATAAGATTCACCTCTGAATGATTAATAAATTGAGAGCATTATTACTGCACGTAAGAAATAGACAATAATGTTGGACGGTGAAATGTTTCGGAGAAATAAATGGAATGGGAGAAAAAACTACACGGGCTGTAAAATAATGGGTACATGTAAAGGTTTTAATATAGTTTAAGATCAGTGGCCTTATGCGATAAGGGGAGTAGAGGGGAAAATCAATAGGGAATCAAGGGAAAAAAACAAGGGAATAGCTGAGGCAGGCTCGTCTGATGCTCGGATATAGAGGGTATGTAATGGATTTAAATAGGAACATACGTCTTTTATTATGTACTGGCTAAAACGCGTCAGGGAGGGAGAAAAGACAATAACAGCTTGACAAAGAAATGGGAGACCAAGTTGCACATCTTGAGATGGTGACGACAGCATTCAACTGACAAGATATGCCTAAAATGGTACTCCTAACTTATTGAATATGATTAGTTTTTGATTTGGAAAAGCAAATTTCCACGGTGATTTCACATTCCCGTTCACTTTTCCAGATTTTAAAGGCCCAATTTCAATATCCATGACTTTTCCAGGTATCCCATGCCTGCAGCAACCCTGGTACACTATGCAGTATACACTAGTAACAAATTAGGGAGTACCCTTTATGTACACCTCAAGCTACAAAGCTGAGATCAACTTGGAAACCACAGCTGATATAGGACAAAACTACTCAAGACATGAATAACATATGGCTTCAGGTTGAAGACACTATGATCTGTACCCAACCACCCTTGGGCCCTGCGGGCCGCCCTGTTGGTGATTACAGAACCCACCCCAATGGTGATTGGTTTGCGTAAAATTACAGAGAGGCGAGATTGTGATGAAAGTTCCGTATGGAGGCAGTGGAACGAGGTACTTCCAAAGATTATAGTGTAGCTCCGAGAGGTTTCATGATTTTGAGTTTGATCATGAGTTTTTCATGATTTCTCTTATACCCCTCACTTATCTACGTTTCTCACAAAAATTTTCTCCCAGACTGGACCATATCGCTCATTTACCCAAAATTTATACTGGTTATTCCTCATATAAAGGACTATAAATGGGCCAAATTTCAAATTTTTATTTTCATGCCCAACAAAGATAATGGACATTAAACTTTGAAAATTTTGAAAAATCAAGAACTTTAAAAACTTTTAATTAAAAAACCACTAACCTCCACAACTTTAAATTCAGCATACTTAAAGCATGGTTCTATAATTTTTAAATAAAAATATCACAAAACTTAAATCTCTTACCTTCCTACATAAAAAAACTGTAAAAATTGATTTTTTAAAAGTTAAGTGATGCAAACTTTGACGCAATATTTGGACCCTCAGACTTAATTTGAGGTTGATACATCACCCTACCTTTATTTAAGTTCATTATTTACTGAATCGATTGGTTTTTGTTTGATTGTCCTAGGATACACAGAATAGGAGATATTTTCTTTTCTGCAGAACACTGAAATAGTCTATATAAATCGGTATTTCATTAACATTGAAATGGCACCTGTCAGGTAAATAAAATTTAAACAAATAAAATAATGACATTTGTATTCTCAATAAATGGTAGTTTGTATGGTAAAAATAAAAACATCATCAACCAACCACCTCTGGACCACTATATATGTATGGATTGACACCCCCCCCCCCTGGATACACCGTTGCCAACAACCCACACTGAGTGTGTACACAGTGGCAAACAATGAAATTATCTATAGAAGAATAAGTAACTATCCCCATTTTAACACATCAGCACATTTTCCTTCATTATGACACTTACCATACAGGTATTAAAATCCAGTGACGAAATCCAATCTGCATCCAACTGCTTATGAGCCCATTCCTGAGTTTCAGGCTGACTTAACCAGGACAGAGTTTGCAGGCAAAGCCACATCAGGAAGCAAAGAGCATCTAATGTCAGTGTTGAAATAGATCCTTGTTTGATGTGTCCTCTATGCCGAATCATGAGACTGGCAATGACATGAGCAAACAATGTGGCACCAATGAGAGCGACTTCATGTTTCAGTGTCAAGGGAATGACAGGCAGGACAGAGTAAGGTAATAGAGAGAGGATGTAAGTGATGTACGTAGGATTTTCTGTGTGTGCTCGAACACCATGAGCCAACGACATCCATGCAGCACAGACCACCAACAAATGGTGGATAATTCCTGGCCCATATTTACTTGTCCACTGACAGCCATATTTGATTTTTGGCTTTAACTGAAATATAAATTGATAATTACTTAAAACCACAGGAAAAAATGGTTAACACAAAGGAAATAATTAGAAATGTCATGGCTGCAGTAAAAAAGAACAAATTGGAGAAAAGGGGCATATTTTGCAGCATTTGGCTGTGAAGTTGTTTATCTTAAAAGTACTCAACAGGCCTTAATGTAAAGGCCGTTTTACACGGTACATTTGTTTGTACAAACTCTTCCGTGAACTCTTGCATGAGGCAAAATGTATCGTGTAAAGCGGCAAATTGTATGAACACTTGTGCGAATGTCTCAATGCCTGCACGGGAAATAGAACCTGTTCTAATTTCGTTGAGACAAACGTACATTCTCACGTACATTCGTTTGTACAAAATCTTTCATCGTGTAAAGCGGCCTTAAAACTTACCTTCTTCTGCAACAACAACGTTTTCCTTTGAAGCTGCTCGAAGTTGAGCCCCAGAAGCCAATCGTGTTGTTTCTTTAGAGTTCGAGCAACGACACCCTCACACAAACCGCACAACTTATACTCCTTCTCCAACTTCCTCCTGAAAAGATGTAAAATCACCCATGCAAAAAGACTGTAGAGAACAAAACGGTTCACTCACATTTCAGTTAAACGAGAGGCACACAATCTAGGCATTCAGCAGTAAATATAACACTGCTTACAAAGAATTGCAAGTTCACTACGAAGATTACACTATATTGCAGATGTTGTAATAACATCATTAAAGTTCTCACAACACTTCAGTGAGAGAAAAAATTACTCCCTATAGCCTAAGATTCACTTTCGGTCTTAAACAGATAACCCCAACAATAAGTATAACTCAATATTATCATAATGGAATCAAGTTTACCTGAAGCCTTCAATTTCTTGGTCATATTTGAGAGGATTTATAGGAGTAAAAGACGAAAGTTGGTAAATTTTCAATTCCTGATTGCAGTTACACTTCCAACAGAGCCCGACCTTATTCTTCTTAGGCTGGTCCTTTTCTTGTCTCGGTGATATGGGGCTATTTAAGTCCTCATTGTACTGAGCTGGTATGCTCTTGTTGTAGTCACCATCCTATAAAAAAGTGTGAAATTTACTCTCCTAATTTAAATTACTTCCAAAGGAAATCGATAGGGATGGCATTTACCGGCGTAAACCCATTATACTGATCACACCAGGGGCACTCCCAGCTATTTCTACTTTCGTAGGGAACCTTAGTGTTCTCGTTGCAAAACCAGCAATTAACAGTGATAGGATACTTTCTCCTGAAATTAAAATGACAATATTCGGTCAGATTTTTAATTAGCTAAGTGCCTTATTCAAAATGAAGGCTATAATACATCACTCATAACCCTTGGCGCATCCATACCTGACTTTAAAGTATAAATTTAAGCCGGTTAAAAGAACAACTGATGACCCGGCGAACACGGACATCACAAGAGTCAAGTAATCCATTAAAGACAGCATTTCAAACATAAAACTGAATGAAATTCTTCTCAATAAATTTACAAATCGGATGTTGCAGTTACACAAATGAAATTCAGGCAAATAAAACTTTTCCCTCGCATTTTGCACGTGTAGCTTTGAATATTCTTCACAAACGCACTAACACCATCTTGCGTAAAAATTGATTCGCCGAATTCGCCGAACAATTGAGCAACGCAATCCGAATGAGTTTGTTTTGAATAATTCCTACGACTCCTTCAAGGAGTATAGAAAATTCTAATATCCGTGTAACCGAAAATTCTAATATCTGTGATTTCAAACCAGAAGTTTAGAATTCTAGAAATATTCATGATTTCATGCTTAGTTTTATGATCACCATCACCTGTAATGAAAATGGATTCAATTTTATCCAATGACGAACTTGGAAATTAGCTGCGAGTACAAAAGAGGAGGTGAAATAATATAAGCTCCTTCTTCAACCGACAAAAATCCTGGCTTGAGCTCTTAAACTTTGAACGATGTCAGCGCAAGTCGATTATGGGGCTGATACTGGTGGCAGAGTTAAAGTAAGTACTCCATGAGAGTTATTGTAACTTCAATGTCAAAGAAAGATAATGTGATGAGGTATTCTTTCAGGGCGTTACTCTGGTGAAACCAATCGTGTATGGAAACATCGCAAGGTATTTTGGCAGGAAGCGCGAAGAGGATGGACACACACATCAATGGACGGTTTACGTAAAACCCTACCGCAATGAAGATATGTCATCTTATGTGAAAAAAGTTCATTTCAAATTGCACGACAGCTATGCTAATCCTAATCGAGTAGTGTCCAAACCGCCGTATGAAGTCACGGAGACAGGGTGGGGAGAATTTGAAATTGTCATTAAAATATATTTTCTGGATCCAAATGAGCGCCCCGTAAGTAGCAGACAGTTTGGAAAATTCAAGTGTAGCCTTTTTCTTCGAAGCTACAAGTACATTTAAGCTAAGGTGGTGTATTCACAACTGACTTGGGAAATTCAAAGAAGCATTTTTGCTCATATGTCATAAGCAACATTTAAATCTAGTTACACATTAAAATTTCTTTCCCACTTAAACAATGACTTGTAGCCTTGAAACAAAAAGCTTTGAGATTCTCTTGGATAAAGCATGTTTTAAAAAGTATATACCACCATGGAGTAAACAATATGTTTCCGTTTATTAATATGTTTTTCAAAATATGCTTTATTTAGTTAAATTTTATTCCATAATTATGAAATTTTTCTTGCTTTTGGTTCCAGCTGATGGAATGTGGTTGAAGTAATTATACAGTAGCGAGTTAAAATATAAGTTTGCTATGTTGATGATTTTATCATTGAAATCTAAGTCAAATTTCTTTATCATCGCCTAACCAAGCATTTTAGAAATTTCGAACTTAAACCTAACCAAATACATAACATAGAAATCTTATAAATCTTATGTCCTGGACCTTTGTTACAAATTATATTTATGTCTGCAGGTATCCGGTTTTTATTTTTCCTATGAATCTCTGGCTGGATTTTCATTCGTCTTCTTTTCTTAGCATTTTTAAATGCTTATTTGTGTTTTTATTGATACTATACCTGTTGGAAAACACATTTGAATCATTTGTAGTACTGCATCTAACTAAGAGATTGGGACTCATCAAGCAGATAAATAGAAGAACCTTGATGAAAAAGCAAAAGATTGATTTTATATCGTTCTTGTTAGGCTACATCTTGATTTCGCCGCGTGCATCTGGAACCCAGGACAGGCACATCTAACCAAAGAGCCCAATGAAATAAAAAGGATATAGACAAGTGCCTTGCTAGAAAGTACTATTGAAGAAAAAAGTGTGACAGTGGGATTAGAAGAATCAGGTTGGGAGCCGATAAAGACTAATGTTACGTATGTACGAGGCTACATCTAATAGAATAATTCATTATAGTCAGGAGTTTCAGGTTGACTCTGCAAATACTATTTTACTCTCATACTCAATCTGTGGAACAGAAAATAGCTTCAAAATAAAATAAATTTGCTGTTGAACAGATAGGTTCATTGATTATTTCATTGCATTCACAAATTTATTCTCTCTTCACATAAATCATTACTGATTGCAACAAAAACAGCAAAACACCTATTCAATGTTTCACAGGTATTCCAATAGGCTTCATACCTGGCAACATTTCGGTGAACGACTTGTTTGTTACCTTCAGGGCTTCTGAATGCTACACAAGTCAAAATTGGCTATTATTGGCTGAATTCAGAAGCCCTAATGATGACGAACCAGTCATTCGTTGAAACCTTGGCAGATATGAAGCCTACAACCTGGTGGAATACCCGTGAAACATTTATATATCAGGTTCACCAGGAAAATCTTATATCATTCAGCAAAGCACCTTTTTGTCAAATCATGTCTCTTTTTGCCCTTTCTCCCAATTTTCTTTTCTACACTCTTCATTGATTGATTAGAGTTTTTCTAGAGTTCTCTGGTCACAGTACTTTGGCACTAAGGTCTGTTGGTCCATTGTAACATCCACCTTATCAGTTTGCACCTATGAGGACCAATAGCCCGGTCAAATACCAGGTTGTCTCCAATGGGTAAATCCGCATTATCTTTGGGTTCTGCAGGAGAGCCAGAATCAGATTTGTCCCCATTGAGGGCAAATTTCCACCAGATGCTTCCTTTATGGTAGACTCTGAGGAGTCTGTTCTATCACTATCCTTGCCTTTCAAGGGATGGCATTGTACATTAGATGATCCTGTTGGGGTTTTCCAGAGACTCGGTTAGGGGTGGCTCCTTCTAGGAGTGCTCTCAAGGGATTCATGACATTAGATCACCCAACAACAGATCACGAAGACAATAGATCACGACGACAACAGATCACAAGGACAACAGATCACGCGACACAATCACGATTAAAATGGGAAAATTACTTTGTAATATATTTTCCTTCAATGTTTTGAGGATATTTTGCCACAGATGTGTAATTGGGAGGGGGCGCTGCGGAGTCGTTCCGAATGTAGAGAGAGATAACATTACTGGCATACCTGATGACAGGGCCACCAAGCGGGGAAACGCACAAACTCCTTGAGACTGGAGGCACGGGTAACCTTCAAGGCTACCTGGAGAGGAGGTTATTTGGCGGATATTTACGTTTCTTTTTTCACGAGTACCCTTTTGAACCAACCAACGGAGGGGGCCGCCCCGTTGGTCATTACCCAACCCACCCCAATGGTGATTGCGTAAAACTACGGCGAGTTGCCCAACCAAATAACCCTAAATGATAAGTGTGATTTGTATCATGCTATTAGGAATTATAACTGTGAAATATATCTGATGAAGTGAAACCCGTGTCATTAGGTTTATTCTATCTTTCACTTATTTAAATACAGCGTTTTTTGAATATCCTGATCTGTTGTCGTTGTGATCTGTTCTTCGTTATCTGTTGTCGCGTGATCTGATGTCGTCGTGATCTTCTGTCGGGGTACCCTCTCAAGGAGTAACCTTTCCTCAAGGGTATATGTCTAACTGTAGAAATCATGTGCAAGAGGGTACATTTGGACTCGCTTTGGATTGTTTTTGTTCTTTGGTTCCATGATTGGTTCCACTAGGTAGTAGCTAGGGATGCACCCAGTCATAGCTCTGCAGGGATAGGTATGGATGAAGCAAATATCTTTGGTTGCCTGGTATCCAGAGTTCCTCTGTTCGTCTTCTTACCCTCCACTCTGCAGACAGGGTCACCATGGCACAGGGAACCACCATAGTGAAGGGAGCTTAATCTCAATCTGCCAGATCTAGAATCATCATTTTCAACCAAGCCTAGGTCACCTCATGGAGAATGTGACTTAACCACGCATACTGATCTTGGTAGATATTCAGCATGTTCTGCATATTGTCTCACTCTGCGATTGTTTATCCCTCCATCCCACCTTGTCCCTTTTTATGGTTGTTGTCCAAGCACCTTCTGCTACCCTGTGGAGGATCACCGTGTTGCTACAAAGTATAGGAAATAGGCTATAAAAGAAATATTATATTGACATTTATGATTTAAATAAGTATTCACTATTTACCTCAAAAGATTTTGCCTCTCTTTTTTTGATGGAAGCAATTGAAAAACAATCATTAACCTTTCCTGAAGAGAGCCTCAATCTGTTTTCAAGCTGCTCTGCTGGAGCCTTTTCTAGCGTAAACTCTTCATTCACTTTTTTATGAACCTAGCTGAGCTAAGATTATTTAGATATTATCTACTCAAAGTATTGTAAATGAAAGCTGCCTATGATTTTAATGCTATCATAACTTAAACTGCATGTTAATAAATTTGTTCTTTCCTGTTTTTCCATTAACATTATAACCCCATGTTCCCCAATCCTTTCCAAAGTTAATCTACCATTGCTAAGTCACGATATGTCTTCAAGATGTTAGATATCTAGGGTTAGCATTCCCTTATGGATTTGAATTAGGCTTTTTGGTTTTGAGTTCGTATGTTTTGAAAACACTTTGTTTTGGTCATCCCTGTTATTATTGATAGTTATTTCATCGTCTCTAGTCTCTTCTTTGTTTAATGAGCAATACATACATACATATATATTATCAAGCAGAATGGAGTTTCATATACTATTATCAAGTGGAGTGGAGTTGTCTAAATTTGTGGGCAGTGTGACACAGATTTTGTTCTTTCTAAAAAAAAGGAGGACCTGGGCATTTCCAATTGCTCATGGAAATTATATGCATAATTAATTCTGTGAAAGATTTTTCACCTCATTGTCTATTAAGCTTTGAGCAATGACCCCTGGGGCCAAAAGTAATTTTCTGTACGTGCAGTGCCCCAAAGTGAAAACATGTCTCTTTTTGTAAGGGAAACAATGATTTTAGAAATTATTTCTCCGAGTGAAAGTCATAGATGTGTGGACATTGCCAAACTTAGAATCCCGAAGAAGAATTTTTATTGTACCTACTTAGATGTTGCATAAATAATGATGGCAATAAGCACTTTTGGAAGATTAGAAGTTGCTTTGTAGTTAATAGAATTTACACTTCTTATAGTAATGTTATCATTTGCAGGTAACTTTGTATCACATGCTAAAACTATTTCAAACTGGGCCAGATGTGATGCTTGGAAAGAAGACCCTTGTGTCAGAATTTTATGAAGAGATAGTCTTCCAAGATCCTACAGCGCAAATGCAGCATTATCTGTCAACTACTCGCCAGCTAACTTTTGGCCCTTGGAAGCATGAAACAGACTGTAAGCCCATATTTTTATTACTATGAGCAATTTTAGATGATATACCAAGTAATGTAATAAAATAAAACTTAGATATTAATGCATATCCTGTTTGTTTTCTGAAAGAGATAATAGATATTTCTCTCCAAATCATATCTTGGTATAATTTTTTTCAGTTGATGAAAAAAAGGAGAAGACCCTTCAAACTATTTTGAATGCAAAAAACAAAATAAGGTTTGAAATTGGGGACTTAAAGGAGAGGTTGAAGTTGGCCAAAGAAACAATAGCTAAATTCAAAAGTGAAATTGGGAAAGTGCAATTGACAACTCCAGTTGTGACTAATAATGGACCATCTCAGTGACAAAACATTTTGGAATCTAATGTGACAATTGGATTCATTGGGAGTAAGAATAATTTTGTTTCATTCCTTGAAACTTGATGTTGTGAAGTGTACTCAAGCTTCAATTCTTGCTGTGCCAAGGAAATATTGAATATCTCTTTTCATTCCTTGAAACTTGATGTTGTGAAGTGTACTCAAGCTTCAATTCTTGCTGTGCCAAGGAAATATTGAATATCTCTGCCATCTACTCACAATTTTGATCATTAGAATGAAAGTGCCAAAAGGTAAAGTTGTGCCCTGCTCCATCGTCAGTTTTGGCTCTGCATAATGAAGAGTGCTGGTTTCATAACCTATAGATATCTTCAAATATTTTATACAATTGGTTGATTGTGTGAGCATTGTTCTTCAGAGTAGCATTATCAATGGAAACATTCTGTGAAACCATCTTATAGACTACTTACTTATGAACTTAATTTTTACATGTGCAGCATGTTTTTTTTTACATGTGCAGCATTATATAAGTGTTTGTGTTCATAATTTTTGACTCAACAGTGTTATGTTCTTGCAGTAAAGAGTGAGCATTTAATTGTGACAGTCATTTTTGAATTCTTGGTAGTACAGTTTTTTCATGATAAGTATGTAGTTGTAATTATTATCCATTGGAGTGCTGCTGTAAGCCCTTAAAATCTCAACTATCAGTCATAAACGGTCCAAAGCTTAGTGAAATCGGTTTTGGTTCTCCACCAGGTTGAACACGACCTGACGTTTTTATGTATGAGTCGTTTTGATGATGGACATAAAAATTTTGGCAGAAATGCAGAGTTTGATCCGGTGGGGAACCCAGAAAGACCACTTACAACATATGCTATGAAAGCATCAGGAACTTGTTTCCATAAATGCGGAGACATACAGAGGTAACAGCATGCTCAGATGATCGAACTTCTTATGTTTTAACTTAAGGAAAAATATAATGGATTTTCATCTGAGAGATGAAATAGGGAAGGTAAAGTTCTGTGGCTCCTCAAATCATTAGCAGCTCCAAGGGGAATTGCCCCCCCCCCCCCCCCCAAAACCTGACGTATTTTATTTATCTTTTCATAGACGTAAAACTAAAATCTAAAATTATTTTATGCTGTAAGTACGATGGTAGGCATATGTCTTAACCCAAATAAGAGTTTATTTTTTAATTTTACACGTTGTTTGTTACGATTTCCTAGGATGAGACCCCCAGACTACCTTTTTCTTGGGAAGTGTTCCATACCTCCAGAACTTAATCCCCCCAAATCTCTGGTCTGAAGCTGCCCCTGCCTCACAATAATTTTGGGAACGGCTATGTTTTCCATCATTTTTAATGTTTTGTATGAAGTATTGTCTGTTGGTCTTCCAGATCAGGTGCTCTAATACTGCCAATCTTTTAAGGTCTTGATCATTCCTTGTAATCAGGGATGTAATGAAACAGTTGAACCTTGAAACAGTTGCTGCAATGGAGCCCCTGACCAGAGGCAAACTTAGGGACTCCTCAAACAGATCTCTCCTCTCAACTAAAAAAAAATACTTTTCTCCACAATGTTCTTTCAGTGAAAATATGTGGCTAATTTAGGTTAAGGAAAAACTTGTTCTGCCTGATAATGTTTTTGTATATTCTTGACTGTATTATCTTATTGCCACAACTAACCTCATTTCCGTACCTGTGTCAGTATATAATGTGTTTCTTTATATTTAAGATCAAAAACTGAGTTTTACAAAATATATCAGACAAAGAGCACAGCATTCATAAACGACATATGAATATGATGGAAAAATTGGTACAATTTTCCCTCATATTTAAACCATTGCCACATTTAAAATCATGTACCACTTATACTCAAGTATAAGTCAAGAAATTTCTTCCTTTTTTTGGTCAATGAAAACTGACCTTTGACTTAGTTTAGTCAGTAAATAAGGTAGCTTTTTCAGGGTCAATATTCATGTGTATCTCCATTCCTCATCAGCCACAGTGAATAATAGCCGATGAATGCATTAGATTTTGGTTAGGAATTCTGACCTAACTCTGCCAAATACGCTTTGTACTGTACTAAGTGGGGAGAATTCTACACTGAACTTCTGCGCTTCGATAATAATGCATTCCACAAAGCCATTTGTATGTGTGCATTTATCACATAACCAACACAAATGAAGGAGATTCAGCAATATTTTCACTTCGACTAATATTGGAGTCATGGATTTTAGTCGATATTTTTGGCCCAAAAAGAAGACTTTGACTTATACTCGAAGACAGGGCTGTGACAAAATTTTCACCAGGCGAGAGAGTATTCCGGCACCTCCACCCCATGCTTATCAAACCTATTCACCTGTTAAACATTGTAGTAAAAAAATATGTTTACACAATCATGGCACCCCTACCATTGTAGCGCCCCGGGTAGAGATGAGCCACTTTGAAAATTACCTCGGTAATTTTTGAAAATTACCAGAGTATTTTTCGTAATTTTCCCTGTCCTTTGAAAATTACCGTAATTTTCCAGAAAATTCACCTATGTTTGAGATAATTTTTCATACAGATAAATTTCCAACATGTTCTTTTAAGCCAAGTTCACATTTCCTACATGTTTAATAATAAATTGAGGCATGTCAGACTCATTTTTTGGAATAATTTACTTAAATCATAACATTATAGAGTAATGTATTAGAATATTCTTGTTGAAAATTTCTCATACTTTAACAAAAGAAAGCCAGATTGAGTATTGCTGCCGAAGTTCTTTTTACAATTTTAAAACTTTCAAATAGATTTATGTTGTATTAGGTATGGTTTAAACATCAATATTCCCTTCCTATTGCTATTGGCTTTCTTATTTAACCATACGTTTGCTTTAAAATGCTTAAAACTAAAAAATACTGGAAAATTATGGTAATTTTTGAAAATTACCGTAATTTACCGTGGTAATTAACCTCAGATGAAAATTATGTCAATTTTCCCATCTCTAGCCCCGGGCAGTCCGGGCCTGCTCGAAGATATACAGCAATTTCAATTTCAGAATAAAATATGTAGTGTGGAAAGTTAGGATTTTTTTGTTCACTTCAATTAGGGGAAAAATTCTTCTACAAGTTGTCAGAATATGCACAAAATGACATATAAGTCATTTTATGGTAAACCACCTAAATTTTTGGTACCTTTCTATCTTAAATGAAATACTTGACAGTATGTAATTATAGCTCACTCTGAATTGACCAACTGTGGTGTTAATATTTAAATCATTGTTCTTGGATTTCCAAGGTAAATCACAAAAGTGGAGCAGAGTAATGGGGGAGGGATAAATGGTGTCAGTAAAACAACAACTCACCCGTTTCTTTCTCCCCTTAACAAATAAAGGCATATTTATGGGAATGCATAATCGAAGTTAACCTAAGTGAATGCACTGCAGTACACTTCTTACAAAAAAAATCACACCAATGCAATTACTATAAAGCGGTAGGGTTAAATATAAGGGATTCAGATGAAGTTAAATATCTGGGAATCACCCTTTAGCTTCGGACCTAGCGTGGGGAAAATGCATGAAATATTTTTGACACTGCATAAACACTTTCCGCAATGGCAAGGGCCTAGCCACGTTGAAACAAAGGTTCCCATCAGATTACCGAAGTGAAGCAACGTTGGGCCCGGGCGAGGGTTGGATGGGTGGCCCTCCTCTATACCTTTACCGGGCTGGATGGAGAGGTGGCACTCCCTCCAGAACTATACCGGGAGGCTGGAGGGCAGACCCAGACCGGGAAGGTTGGGGGTGGCCCCTCCTTCATACCTCTACCGTGGTGCTCTTGTCCCCTGTTTGCAAGTGGCAGGCTGGTTAAATGTGGGATGGCACAATGGACCAAGAGGTCTGAGTGCTCTAGAAGACCCTTGCCCACCCTTACAATCAATCAGCACTTTCCACTCTATGCCCGAGCAGTGCTCAGGAAGGCATATATTCCAGAGTACAAAAAGCTCGAGCACCGCTCGTTCTTACATTGTATCGCAAGTGTTGTCTATTTTCTGACAATGTTTTCAGTAGTCACTCGTTTCTAGGCTACTGTGTATTTGCATTTTGTTCAAGAGATCCCAAATCACCGGTAGCACCATTCATATACCTCTTTCTTGGTAGTGTTTTCCTTATTACCACAGAGTCATCGCCAGACATTTAAATGTTACTAAAAAGCACAGTAGAATAGATTAAGGAGCATATACGACCTGCAGAGTGGAAAGTGTTAAAGAAACTACGATTTATCAAGCAATTTTTAGGCAGGTTCTCCAATGAAAAAGTGAAAGAGAGATGCTACTTAACTTTAGTTGGGCCACATCTTGAATATGCCACAAGCACTCAGGGCCCTGCTCATAAAGAATTAATTTACCAAATGAATAAAATTCAAAGGAAAGCCACATGCTTTGTTAAAAACTGCTATGAGCGAACAGAAAGTGTTATGCAGCTGGTGGAAGGATTATGGTAGTTTTGCTGCGAATTTCTATAAATTACCTTGTAAATGACTGTTCAACATTCAAAACTGTGATCAAGAAGTAAAAATTTAGTGTGCAAAGTTGGTGAGCAATGATTTTAGAGCAATAATTTTGAGTCAAATTTAGGAAGTTAAGGTGCAATATGTCAGTTTTTTTTAATGATAAAACTGCAATAAAGCTAATTAAGAAAGACTTTTTAAAATTTAAATGCCTGACTTTTAAATAAATCAACTGGTGAATGATGGTTATGTGCTTTAAAAATTATTTGACAAAATTTAAATATATCAATTTTCTTGGTCTGCATCAGTTTGTTGTAGAAATTTATATTTTACATGGAGTGAAAGTGGTGTACGTATTTGATTTACCAAGAAAGCCCATGCGTCTGCATGCTTGGTGCCTACCTACCCAGTCACATGAGTAGGCCTTGCAAACCCTATAACTTGTTACTATAAATTATATAAAATGATTTTACCTCTTTGCATCTGTTGTTGTAGCCACTCCTGAGTATTTGCATTTCCAGTCTCCATGAGTATTTACTCCAGTTGAAGAAGTCTTATATTCATTGAACATGATACAAGTTTCCTCAGAAGCTTCCTTTTTTCAAAGTACCATTTTTTTGTTACAAAGGGTCATTTTCTTCAAACTTGGTATCAATAATATATATTCTGTGTAAGACGGAGTATTTTTCTGGATGACTTCAGCTGAATCAATTTCCTTTGTATCTTCCAATTGAAACGGTGATTTCAAAAACTTCCCAAGCACTCAGAACAAAATTTTTCTGGAGAGACATAAAACTAAATTGTAGTAAAACCACATGCTGAAACCAAAGTTTTTAAATCCCTTACACAATAATCATTTATTCAGTCGTTATGTTTACAAAAGATGGATCCTGCAAGTGTACTGTGTAGCTGTAAATACAGGTGCACAGATTCAAAGATTTGTTCTTGAAATCACTGTTTCAATTGCTGTTGAGTCGAGAATGACTCAACTCTGATGTTTGTTATATAGGTTTTAAGAATTAAAATAATTATAATTTCATTGGTGTGTTGTGAGCAAAATAATCGTGTTTGGTATGTCTGTGAATCCAATGGTTCTGAACATGCTTTTTTGACTTAATTTTGTACTAAGTGTTCATTGACTATCTAAGTCAATCTAGTTGATGAATTGTGTCCCTCATAAGTCAGATGGCTCTGTTTTAAGTCCAGTGAGGTTTTGGTCAGCTGTCACTGTAGTAGTTGAAACCTAAGAAACTTGATGGCTGAATTTTTGCTGATAGGTAACAACTCCAGGTTTTTAATATCCTCTGAGAAAATCTAGCTCTAGGTAGTGATTATACTTTTCAGTTGTAAAAGCTTTCAATTCACCCAGAAAGATAAAGATTAATGCTATTATTCATGCAAGAAATTTAATATGCTTAGAAGTGAATCCCACCCATAGCAGTAACTGCAAAGGCTTGATTATATCCCTAAAGTAATTGTCTGGACATCATTGATTCATTAGGATAAACAGAAAAACCAAAAGCAGATGATGCTTTTCAATGAGAAGTAATTATTTTTGACATTGATTATGAATGAGGATACCAGTAAACTTACTAATGCACTTGTTCTTCATTTTCTAAGTAGCCAAGGCCACTGAATCATAAAATTTGAAATATATATTACCATTATTGTTTTTAAAATATATGCTTTGTGCTATAAAGCACTTTACTCAGTCAGCTTATCCATTTCATTGCGATGGATTCACCTTAGCAACATAATTTGCATTTCGCATTAGGTTTTGGTCGTTTTGGTGCACACACTTTCACAATTAACTAAGTTATAAACACAAGATTTGAGGCATTGTAAATTTAATGACATCTTACGATCGATTCAGGTAAGGTATTATTTTAAATATTTTCATGAGTTAAAACCTGATGAATGAGTCTCACCAACTCTTCCTTCACATATCTATCCAGAACGATTGGCCTCTGTGTGAATGTTTACTTTTGTCACAGAGCGCATTTTTCTCCGCAGACACCACCGGAACTTGACGTTTAATTTTAGGTAGCCGTACATTTGTGGCCGGCGACGATGCATTCTTCCAACCCGCACTCGCATTAACTTCCTTGGCAATATTTTCACGCTGACCTTGTCCATTCCCTTTCATCGGTCCCTTCACGACCTTCGGCTCAAGAACGCTGTAAGTTCCTTGCCGCACGAGTTTGCTTCGCGAGGGCGGTGAAAGGACGGGGGGAGGACGGCTTGCTTGCTGACACGAGGTCCCGCCACGGGGTTTGTCGTTTTGGATCTTCTGCGGTATCAAAGTCTTAGACTTGGTCGGCCGTATCGCGGGAAGTACCGGGTAGCGTGAATTAGTAGGCGTTCGCGAAACCACCTCCATTGGCCTTCGATGAAATAATCTGTTGCCAAAACACACGTCAAACTGAAGGTAGTCGAGGTTTATGCGAGGAAAACGGATGCCGCCCATTGGACGCATCCGAAGTTGTAGTAAGAATCCAAAGGCTGCACTTACGGAGAGTGGATTTCCGCGTATTGCGTTGCTGCTGGAAGCTTCCGCAAACCCTGAATCACATGGGGAGGGGGTAGGGTGGGTAGGGTGCGCCTTCGACCAACACGCGGAGACGTCGCCTGTAGGTACGGGTCGCTGGAAAATAGGATACCGGACATGCGATCGATGTTTAACGAAAGCCTTTGTGGGGGTGGGCACAAATATGGATTTGTTGATTCAATTGTTTACATAGGTAACAGAATCGAGGGCGCTAAGTGATCCAAGTTCTCTTTTAATGAGATGATCTGTGAATGTTGGCAATTTAAACGGATTTTACTAGCTATTATTAAGAGTTCAAAGAATGAATGGGAGGGATTACTATCATGTATTTGGAATTGGCTCTAATTTACGCGACAGTGAAATGTTGAAGTATATATTGTTAAAATAAAATTATGTTTACGCAAAAGGAATGGAATTAAGCTTCGTCTTAATCAAGTTTATTCGTTAGCTGTGCGGACAAATGAATATGATGTGCAGTCCCGATCATTCGTACTCTTCTGCAACGCCCGTCTACCCCTAAGTCAATTGACTTTAAAGGAAAGGAACAATACAGGTACTATTTTCACACAAAATACGCAAGACAAAATTGTGTTTCTTTTCGGATCCTGAATAAGTTTCTGAGCTCAAAGTAAACAAAACATGCACTGGAGATCCGTGGCTTTAATGCAATGCGGAAAGGTGAAGGCTTCCTCACCCTCCAATTTCTGCCGTCCCTAGAATTAGCGGTCTATGAGGCCCGTGCCTGAACGGCCCTGACTACATACCTATGTCTTTTAGGAGCGGCCCATAAGAAGTACTCGTGGTGTGTTTAGGGACAGTCAACAGGGTACGCTTACAACAGGGTACGCTTGTAGTGACACGCTCTCCTTTCCTAATCGATGGTGCACAGTACTAAAACCTACACGATCGGCCTTGAAAAGGCATCTTTATGATCGAAAAGTGCCCCTTGTTTTATTTTATTCTGACGCAAGCAACCATAGAAAAAAGGCAGTTTAGGTTAACAATGGTTGGGTTGGACAAGAGTAAAATCAATGAAGTCCTACAATATTTTTAAAGTGCCAATAGTTTACTAATGACCCGCTAAATTCCGGTTATATGCTAGACGCTTTTGGAAACCTTATTCCTCCAATGGATTAGTGTTAGAAGCCGATGCTGTCTCTCTGGTTTTATTGCCTACATGCGTAAGATGCTTCTGATCTCGATAAATTTGGTATTTCCAAATATATCGTGAGATAGCGGGTAAGAGCGCCATTGAAAACTATTATAGTGACGCAGCTGGCAAGATAGTGAAAATGTGTGCAATCACAACATGTTTGTCAATCAAAGATCCTTGTTCGATACCTACCCGACTATAATTGATCTTCAGGCTCTGTATATTCAGTGGAATCCCTCTGTATACCGATGGAATTGAAAAACGACTATTCCAACGAAGCACTGACGTGAAAGTTTTAGTCAGGAGATGGCTTTTGAAAGATATTTCGTGAGGGAATCGTGATTATTCCCGGTTAATCCAATCCGTGTTCATCAAAACTTATTCTGATTAAAAATGTACTCAAGCTATCAAGGGAAAGCTCTTGGGGGGGGGCTCGGGGGTTAGTATTTGTGCCCCTCCCCTCCCCTCGGCGATTCTTACCAGTGATGATCGCCAATGTTGTTCCTTGGAAAACGTACCTTTAATAAGGACTTTACCCACTATACATCAAAACGGATTACGCGCGCTTGATTTGATTTGCATTTATCAAAATTTGAATGTATGATATTAAAATTGAGCTTTTCCTCCATCTTTGGGGGGGGGGGGCGATCGCCCCTATCGCCCCCCCCTCCTGTTTACGCTCTTGGCTATGCATTCTTTCTTTAATGTACCATCATTTTTACCCTTTATTGTTTTACTATCCCCTAAAGCCTTGTATTTAACATTTTTGTTTTGGTCTTGGAGATGTAAGGAGTTTTACTCCCAAAGCACTCCACAAGGAGGTACTCGGTAGTCAGGGATTAATAACAGTTTAGAATTATCGGAGCAATGTAGCATCAGAGGGCCTGGGAGCATGGAATACCCCACAGCTTGATTGAATAAACTGAGAAAAAGGTCCGCTTCGATATGACAAGAAGTACCGGAACAGCGCTCCGGCTGAAATGAAGCACTGCGGGTAGTTAATACGTAATTTTTCCTTGGTTACCGCAAGTAAAACTGTGAAAACAACTTGAGGAACATACTGGCCTTTTAATTATCTTACTTGCATCAGGAAAATCTCATTTCCTCTTTGCACTCTCTCCATTCGACACTGCCACTGTCGACATTATACTCTAGTTGAAGAAAATGGGAATCTTCTGCCTAAGATACAATATCAGGCTCTGCACTGTTTTTCTTGGCGTTGTTGGAAATTTTCATATAATTCTTGACAAGCTTATGTGAATGAACTTGTTCGTGGCTGAACAATTTTTTTCGTTACGGAGGAACAAAAGTGAGAGCGGTAATGAAAATTGCAATCGTATATAAGGCATATAGGCCCGGTTTTATAATTCCTGGTTAATGTTAACCGTAATATGACTTAGCCTTTTTGCTAACTGAGAGTTGGGTTATGTTTACAAGAGCAGACTGCTAGTTAGTAGACGTGAGGGTTATCGATAGGAGAACGTTTTAACTTCGGGTGACTTGCCGAGAAAATATTTCACGAGAGTTGATAAAATTAGGCCATAGCGTGCTAATAAAGTCTATCCGCGGTACAAATATGATTAGCTGATGGAAAATTCAAGCCCCAATGATAATTTCAATAATTGTAACTGCAGAACGAGGAAATTCGCCGTGAAAAAATCATTTGGCTCGACCGGGATTCCATCCGATATCTCACAATAGCCGGTCGTGTGAGCCGTTAGCATCACCTAGCCTAAAATTAAAAAATTAATCGGTGTATTTTTAGATGTACCTACGTAACTATCGTGGGGTTGGTTTATTTTACATACACCACTGGATTTCTATAAATCGGTATATGTTCTATACTTCCAATCCCTTATTAGTATCTATAAGGGTTTTGCCACAATTATCGGCACGCCCATAACTTTCGAAGTATTTTGGTCTTCATTATTATTCCAATTGGTTCCAAACCTGCAGAATTCAAAGGAAATAGAGTAGACTCGCATGAGTATTACTTTTCTACTTACCGTCTTAGGAATTCACATTGATGCAGTCGCGGATCCACGGGGGGGGGGTGTAAAGGGGATAATTTTCTCCCCCCCCCCTTCCAAGATGACCGACGAGCTAAAGAAAAATCATAGGATTTAATTGTAAATTTCATTGTACATACCTATAACTTAATAGCATCGTTATGCTAGAAAAAAGCTCACTCTCCAACGAGCATGAACTGTGTTTTTCGGTAACGAGTTGTTACGGGCATTTCGAGTTGGGCAGCGGAAGACCAGAATCCAACCGAGAGGAGATGAGTCACAGTTGAGGCTTCGTCTATCCCATTTTTGTCTTACCTAGCCACCTGCCTACGTCTCTTGCAAAGCTGCTTCCCCCATCGCTTTACAAGCAAGGGATCTCTGGCGTGTGCCGGTCACTTTGTTTCAAACAGCCTCCTCTGACCCCTCATGTACCCCCCTGAAGTATGGGCTCATTTCCCTAGTAGCTGGCGCGGGTTAACACACGGCATTTAAAGTTTGTTGGTTGCTGACTGACTGTGAGCATTTGGGCGCTAACGCGGTCTCATTCGCTCTTTGCCGCGCGTAGATGCAATCATGTTCCCTGAATGTGTTACTTTGTTTTGTCCCGTTGACGTCTCCTTCGGCACCTCGTCTTGGGCGTCTACCTAAACGTGTTTGTTTTATTTTACCGCGCGGACAGATTAATCATTTTCGTTTCGTCATCTAACAATAAGTGGATTTAAGTTTTACTGGAGTTTACCAGATTGGTACGTTTTCCTAGCGACGGGTTTTTTCCGTCGCGTGAGGCGTAATATGCCGACCGAACTCTGCTGCCCATTTTAACAATGTAAATGTATCACATTGTTTTCCTTTTTCTCCCGTGGCAAGGGAGATGGGGGTGAATTCCCCGGGAAAGCTAGGCACCAAAGATTATATACTCCTAGGCACCATTAGAAGACACGTCCAAGTACATTGCTAGAGGGACGATAAATCGGCCGAAAGGTCGAGCTACACCGTGTGTATGCTGGATTTGATACTTCTCCTCACAGCTATCGAGTACTACTATACTCACGGATCTCTGCATGCCAGTGACTTACTTAACAGCATTACCAGTATTACAGTACGTGTATGAAGTATGGTAAGTATTAGTACTTATTTTAAATACTACTCAGTGCATAACTACATCATAGCTATACACCTTTTTTTGTTACACCTCTTACGGATACCCATTTTTTATCTTGTTACTATGTCACTGTAAATTGGCAGAAATGCTGTATGTGATCAACTTTTCAAATAAATAAATACATAATATATCCCTTCTGTTGTGTAAGACTTGGTGCTTTCCTGGCGCACGATGTGAATGAATTCTTCACGGGTTTCCCACCAGGTGAGATGTTCAGCCAGAGCCGACGTTTCAATGGCTAACTCTGCCATCGTCCTCAGGACGTTGAGTGAGGACGATGTGAGTGAGTCACTCAACGACCTGAGGACGATGGCAGAGTTAGCCATTGAAACGTCGGCTCTGGCTGAACATCTCACCTGGTGGGAAACCCGTGAAGAATTCATTCACATCCCTTCTGTTATTTTATCTCGTAGTATCCCGTATAGGTCCTAAAACGCGTTCCATTATTCCATCCATAAAAATCCATTATTCAGGTAGTAAAATTAAGATATAGGTAATGCTGATTTTAACATGCTCATTAAAATCTTCGACAAACAAGTTATCCCTTTCAAAAATTCAGTTCTAATCCTCGGCTTGACTTTAACATGTAACTTCTCTTGGAATACGCATGTTGTCGAAATATTTACGAGAGTCAATAAAATGATTTATTGTTTGAAATGTTGAAAAGAAATTCGTCCTTGTGCCATCCGAAAACAGGTTGTTTTTTTTTCATGCTCCCGATTTTTATTGTTGTCAAATAACTTTAATTAAAAATATATTGATTTAACGTGTTCGGTGTATTTTTAAACTTTGTAAATTTGATTACGTTTCGTTATATTCACGACAAGTATGTACGTAGCATACAATCTTTGGCACGTAGGTTCTTTCCGACGGAACGCAGGAAATTCTTTCTTAGTGGTTTCTTAATTTCCCTTATGGGTAATTGCATGTAAAAACGACCAAAAAATTACGGACACATATTACCCTTGACCTTGTATGTGTGTATCTTCTTTCAAAAGAAAAGTTAAAAATTCCATTCCATTACCATGTAATTACTGTTAAAATTTGTTATTATTATTATGGCTCTTTTCATCTTTGTGTTTTGTTCGTGTGTCTCCATGATATATTTATTACTTTGTTGACTTATATTTATTATGTTTAATTGTTTTTGCTTTGTGTTTTTCATTTAATAGTTCCTTGTTCTCACTGTTTATGTCTTACTTGTATATTTATCTGTTCCATTAATTTTGTCTTTTCAGCAATTATGCATTTAAGTTCAATGTGTCATTGTTAATTTATATACATATATTTACCTTTTTTATACTCATTATCGGAGAAAATCACTTGAGTCTTTTCTTTGTAAATGGTGTAATCCGTTAAATAAATAAATAGCACGCAGGCGCAGGAATTCGCGTGCATGCACAGACCCATACCCTCATACAAATGTTCCAAATTCCCCCCCCCCCCCCTCCAAGATTGCTCCCTGGATCCCCCCTGCATTGATGGATGTGCGTTTGGAGTTTTTGTAGACGTTACCTTTATTATTAAAAATTTTGCACGGTGGTTTTTCCATAAATATTCTTCTACCTTTTACTTTGTTGACGGGGGAGACAATAACGGCGATAACGACAGTCTCGTCTTCGTTCTTCCCCGTGAGCAGGCGCAGGGGCTTAAGACACATGGAGGGGTTAGGGGGAGGTAAGGGATGATTAGTGATGCGTGTTTATGGTAGAATTGGTGTCTTGATCTGATCGTGCTGTAGCCGTGAATAGTGCGAGGGAGGGAAGAACTCTTGAACCTGTTTTTTTCCATCATATATATGTAGTGTGGGGGTAAAAATATCCAACATGTCAATCCGCTGGTATAGCACCCGGATTTCTTTTGTAGTTCCCTATAATTCCTCCTTCCTTTGTGTTCCTAAATAGTAGCTTATATTAGTTTAAAATGATCGAAGGCAATTGACGACCTACCTGTACGTTCATGGTTAACAATAAATTTAATTATAAATAGCATTAAAACATCCATTCAAATAAAGTCAATACGATAAAAAAAGCCCTATCTTCATCGTTCGTCGGCAGGGTATATTTGTAGTACCTACTCATCATTTCACGACCGTGGAATTAGATCACTTCAGTTTCACTATATCTTCTAATGAGTTTGATCATTTCATCGCTTATAGATTGAATATTCACTATATCTTCTTAGGAGTTTGATCATTTCATCCATATTCCTTTTTTATCAATGTGTTGTCACTTATTCTGTGGGCATGACCTAGCCATCTCACTCCACTGAATTGGAGGCATTAAATAGAAGGGCTTGTGCAGTGACTTTTCAAGTTGAGAATCGAATCCCTGGTACCTTAATGTCCACGTGAACCCGTGATCTTGATGCTTGCCAGCCAACAGTAGTCACAGATGTGACTCAACCGGGAATGAAAGATGGTGGATCCGTGGAGCAGGGACGTTGGGGACCGTGGTTTTTCTGGTGATGTTCTCAGACTTATGCCGCCTTGTCCATTGTGACTTGGGAATGTGTTTTACTGGGCCCCCTTCATTTGGCTGTTTAGTTATTTGGGGAGGCGACCGACAGCTTGGGTCATTTGCGGTATAGACCGACGCTATCAGACGTGACGTTAGCAGACGGTGGAGTTAGATTTTTGTTGCCTTCCCGTCAAGGAGTGCATAACGATTGACGGGAGTAACGATCATATGGATCAACGACCATTATTTACCGTTTTTGCAAACGGAGTAGTAAATGGTTGCGAAGTGACTGTTTATTTTTATATTTTAAAAACAAAATATAAAGAATCCGCCTACAACAGTGGTGGACACAGAAAAAACTCAAGGGGGGGGGGGGGGGGGGCGCAAGTTATCGCGACGATTGTAGACTTTCAAATAGCCTGTAGGCTTTAGAAAATCTAGCCTGGCAGCGATTATACTTCCCTTATATATGTATCTCGGTTGTTTCAAGAACATTCGGTGCCAGAATGTTCGCTTCCAGACTTTTAAGGAGTGTGAACAAATACAAAAAGCAGAATATTCGCGACTTCTCTCGAACAAATGCCAGACAGAAAAACGTATCGAGATCACTAGAATGGCCGCGACTTTTCTCGTAGGTTAACTATCTATGTCTCTTACAGAAACGTATAAAATACGATGACGCGCGCGCGTGCTACATAAGAAAGTACAACTACTCAATAACTCGACTCAGAGTCGACTGACGAAAGACACGAACGAATAGCGTGCGGGATGACTGGAGGGGGCGGCAATGCGGGCGGCCCCGCAAGGGGGGGCGCGCGCCCCCCATATGTATCCGCCACTGGCTCACAATACTGCCAAAAAATGCTCTAAGAAGGATAAGTATGTTTCATTGCTCAGTTATAAAGTAATATGGACAATCTAGAAACGAAATTTAGTAAATATAGAAAAAAAGATCTCATCTGATTGGCTGCTGGTAACGTAGCGTAACGGAAAAGTTACTTTGACAAGGTTCGCTCATTGTCCGTCGATGGCGACGTTAACGTCCGGCCATCGTAATGTGTACTACTAAGTCACAAGCACCAAAGTTCGCGTACGCCACCGTCTATCTCCATCACGCCAGGAAACGTCGGTCGTAATCCCGTCCTTAACGATAGGCGCCCAGTCGACGGCTCATCCAACGGCCGGAGTAGATACTACACTTGAATAGTTCTCCACGAAGCCCCCACTTCACCTCACAGGGATCCAAAAAGGGGCCCTCGGGATGGGAAACAAATACTCTAGCCATCGCACTAACCGGATCCCATCCCATCAATTAACTCCGCCGGACGTTAAAGCGTCTTGGTCGTGAAATGACGTTAAATAATTTCGCAGAAATTTGCCCACTTGTGCTGTTGGTTACAGGGAAAGTTTCACAGCTTCCTGAAACGATAGTATGACGTAAACTGGAGTTTCGATGTGGTCGCTAAGTGATATTATATTCAAAGTAAAATCGGATAGAGGGCAGTAATAAGAGAACTTAAAAGCAAATTACTCTTATTATTTAGCCATGGGTAGAAATATTCATTTGTGAATCACTTTAAATTATTAATTTATCGGATCACCGGAAGCGTGTCTTCATTAAAAATCTCTACACATAAGGGAGTATGATACCACATGCATACAACATAACCATTTGCATAAAACACACCGTCCGCCAGTATGCAGTTCAGTGATGTGCTTAGAAAAATACACTAATTGTAAGCGCTTTTACGCCGGCCAGTAACTGGTTTAAACCAGTGAAATTTAAAACGTCTAGGTATATGCGCCGGTACAAGTCAGTCCTATAAAGATACTGAGAGCCTTAACTGCGCTTTCATAATGGATGGACTGTAGAGTATTACAACAAAAACATCTGGAGAATAAAAAGTGTAATGAAGATTAGTATTGTAGGTCCTTGAAGCATTCCAGTTTATTTTCACTCAAAAGCATGAAAGCTGTGCTTACAATTCAACCGTCGGGCCATAATACATCAAGGGAAGCATGAAGTTTTTCTTCCACAAGACAGAGAGTGTATCCTTCAATCAGGCTTGGACGCACCCATCCCCCGCCCCATGCCGTCCTCGGTGGTAAGCCGGCTGCTCAGTTACTTCCAATTTTCGTGTGATATGCCTGAACCATGGATTCCGTGCCGCCTGCCTTACGGTTGCACGTTTGGTCACATCCGGCTCGAGGAGATGCCTGTTGGGTACAGTGGAGGATATGCATTACAAAAATATATATTTATGTGAAGTTCTCGTGTGCTTAGGTAGACAGGACCAAATTTATTCGACAAATGGGGTTGCTTCATCATGAGATTCCATGCAAAAAACGTGCGCGCTTGACAACGTTGACGTCATCAGGAATCGCATTCAATAAAAAGGCGCGTTTTCACGGTAAGTATAAAATAGCATTTCTGGTTTCCTTAATGGAAATATTTTACTAGCATGAGTAAAATCTTCTCAGGTTTCCAACCGGGCCAGGAATCGAAGGCTCATGACCCGGAAGAATTCACTCATACAATTCGCCGGGATATCACCAGATCCTTCGTATTCACTTGTATGGAAAACTAATTTTTGTTTGATTTTTTTCTCATACTGTCGTACATATTAGCGAGAGAAGCATTCATGCCTTCACAGAAAGAGGATATTCGAGGGTTTTTCTTTTTATACCCTCATTACTACATTTACCCTCATTCATTAAATGTTGGTGATTACTCACCCCCTGCCACACACCCCTGAGGTGGCTTGCAGGGTATTTTGTAGATGTAGATTACTTCTTTTCAGTTCTTGGAAAAATGCGAATTATTGCGAGTCCTTAAGTTTTTAGCGATATGTCGGATGCAATGATGAATCTGACAGATTTAAAAATATCTGAAATCCAAACCAAATGAGATAGTACACAAAGAAAATATTTTATCTTTAAACCGTGGCTGTGGGGTAAAGCCCTGGCCTACTAATCCGGGGGTCGCGGATTCCAAACCCAGTTATGTGGCTTTTTCATCAAACAGGACATGGTGTCTCTCTTCTTCCATTGTTGCTTATTGGTATACCCGCCGTAAAAGGCCAGATGAGCTGCTTTAATTAATAAATATGTACGAGATATTCATTAAAAATTGGATTACGATGCGTCAAACTCTTATTACATAATGTGTGAACTTGAACTCTCAGGAATATGAGGAAATCATTAAACGTTAAGAAGCAATTACTGCACTCTTGAATCCTTAATCAGTGAAAAAATGAGCTCACTTGAATGCAATGAACGCAATAGTGCAACGCTTAAAATTATCGTTCACTCAGAAAAATTCCTTCACTGCGAACGAATTACGATAATGTTTACGCTTTGAGGTCAAAAGAAACATCAATTGGAGTTTGCCTTTCCTCTAGTGAAACGAAGCTTACTAATTATATCACTGTGTGATAAAGATAAGCGAAACATTTGAATCGAATCTGATAACGTCCTGCGACACTGTTTCGGGTTTCATGTGTGAAACTGTTTAATGACATCTATTCTGTACCTATCTGTATTGAAGTTTTACTCACGACGCGTTTCGATGTTTTACATCGTTATTAAGTGCATAATGATACATATACAAATGTCTTTACGGCCATAATATAATGCACTTCAATAATATAAAGATTTGCAACGCGTCATGGTAAAAATTCAATTGAGTGGAAAATTTCTATGTGATCCACTGATGCTGTTCTGTTTGGCATGGAAATGAAAATGTTTGGATATTTCGAGTCGATGTGATTCGGATCACAGAACCTCATAAGAATTAACTATTTACGTAAAACGCACTGGAATAAAGAAAATTTTTGTGACAGCTTGATGCAAGGGGCAATAATGATCTTGGCATTAAGGCTGTTTTACACGGTACATTTGTTTGTACAAACTCTTCCGTGAACTCTTGCATGAGGCAAAATGTATCGTGTAAAGCGGCAAATTGTGTGAACGCTTGTGCGAATTTCTCAATACTTGCACGGGAAATAGAACCTGTTCTAATTTCGTTGAGACAAACGTACAATCTCACGTACTTTCGCTTGTACACGATCTTTCATCGTATAAAACGGCCTTCAGCTGTGTTTTCACGCATGAAGACGTCATTTCCACCGAGGTGATTTTCCCATGTACAATAGGTAGGTGAAAAGTTGGGGCTATAAAGGGATGCCTTCGGATGCAGGCAAAGGATTGAAAACAGCGTTGCAAATATCTTCGCTCATAGAGGTTAGTCTGCGTTCTACCCTTAGAGTATATAGTTCAACAGAGGTGGCGTGACGAATTTCAGGTGAAGCCAGGGTGAAAGTTGTCCGCCATATTGAGTGACCGTAAGAACACTGATTTCCGTAAGAGATCGTGAGACGGGAAGACTATTCTGAAGACGAGTTCTCTACTCTTAGGGGTTCCATTGTCCTTTCCTTCTGTTGTTTTATATTTAGCAATAAAATTATCCCTCCCACAAATACTGGCAGGTATAATTATTAACTCAAATGACAGTTGTGAATGATGCCAGCAGCAGGCCTACAAGAACTACGGTTATTGATTGGGGAATAAACTCGATACTAATTATTTGTTTTTCTCCAGCATTGTCAATGAAACATTAGGGTCTAATGTTTTCACAAATTAGCTACTCCTATAAATCACTGAGAACTCAGAAATGAGACACATTCGAGGCTATTCAAGCCACCAACAATTTTGCTCTTAATTGTGAGGTCTTAAAGGGGTATAGTCTTTAATGGTGAATAATTTTGAATTTCAGTAATAGTTCAGTTTCAATTTGAGTAATCCACAGAGTTCCACGATCCATTTACATTCAGGTTCTTTCATTAAGAAGCCAATAAAATAATTAATTAGTACCTTAAAGTACCTTATAATTAAAAAGTACCTTAATAACTCTATGGTTCTACCGTTTGTTGCGAGAAAATTAACTACTAGCATCTGTCAGATGCTCTTATCAGGAGTTCTATTAGTTCGGGGATTTGCGTGTTCCATTATCATTTGGGGTTAAAGGGTTGAGAAATATATTTTGACTAAAACCTATATTTTGTGGGTCTCGGCCAAATGAATGAGTCTCATAAAATTGAATGAAGGTTTCATGGGTGAGAGTAGAGCTCACCCAGTCCAAGGCTCAACAGTGGCGTGAGAGAGTTGGGAGCCAGTTTCTTTCCCTGAAACACGGGACGATTTAACGAATGAAAAACTCTTTGCAATTTTCTCCTAATAAATGTTTAATGCGACCAGATTCGATGTTTTTCATCATTTCCAAGCCCGAAACCGGTCGCATTAAACATTCGTCTGTGGAAAATTGCATTTATTTTTATGGTTATGCATAAGTTCCACCACATCTCCCCTGTGACAACATTATTAACCAGAAGATTTCCACAAAACATATGATTCTCCAAGGATCGCGCGGCAAGTATTTAGCAGGGTGTGGTGACAGGTCCCATCCGGATTTGAACCAGGGCTAGTAGTCCGAAATTCTACCCACTGGGCCACCGAGCCATCGTCGGCGAAATATTCCCTCTGGAATTCATTGTGGGGCGCTTTAAATATCTCATTATGGGGAGATGATTTATTTAAAAACATGAAAACTACTACCTCAGTCAATTTCTGATGAGAGCGGAAATCCATGAATTTCACAGCGGAAAATTCATACTCATCCATTGAAAATATTAGACCCAGATCCCTCAACATTGCGTTGACTATTTCAGCCAGCCATGGAGGCGTACTCTTCTACTGTGTAGTTCTCCGAGCCTTTAAAGTTACCGTGGATTCATCATCTGTGCACGCAGGGGAGTATGAACCGAGTTCATTCACGCCAACTCGATCTGTGGACGTTGCGCCATAGGTTTCGCAACATTATGGCCAATAAATTAAGCATCCTCGATGTCATCCTCTGGCTTGTATTCCGAGTACGAGCGCAAGTGCCTTTGCGGATCTCGGCGGTCTTTTGCGTCCTTTGGATCGCAGTTATATTTTTTCTGGAACTAAAAAAAAAACTAACGTATCTTTTTGCGGCGCTGAGCAGTATGAACTTGAGTGAAGGTTTTCGGGAACTGCTCTGTTTGGCTTGGTGTAGCCGTAAGAACTTTTATCGCCATTGTAGGCTGAATCTTCATACGGTTCCTGAAGATGCAGCTTGCAATGCCGGCGAAATATCAAACAACTGAATTTAACCTAATGAAGCAGCGCCCTAAGGCCTTCGCTGAAGTTATTTCTACCAAAAAAACTGTCATCAAGTCGATCAATCATTAAAATTCTGATTTCTATCTTAATACTGTAAAAATTTCCTAATAAATGTAAAGCTGGGAGAGGGAGGGACTGTAGTTCACATGGGTGGTAAACAATTCACTACTCTTCGTTTTGTTAGCATTGATACCTTTGTCATTATTTTGAAATCCATTTCAAATAAAACAAAATTGGTAAAATTTCCACACACAATATTATAAACCACAGTTAGAATACACCAAAATTTTACCAATTTTCGTTTATTTGAAATAAAAATCAAGTATTTCCACAAATTTAAACCTGATACGCTTAAATATGATTATTTTTAAAAACTTTATCCGCACTAATTGGCATCATGATAATGTTACCAGTCAGCTAACAGAGTAACGCTACCCCTCGCCCTCACCAATCCCTTTCGCTCCACTCGAGAAACATTTCTAGGGGTTAGAGCTTATAATCTAAGTCCGTGGGTTAGAGCAATGTTGGTTGAACAGTCGCCTCATGTTGCGAACTGTGTATGGAAATGTGGCAAACTATTTTTTTTCCGTATTTTATTTCCAGAATTAAAACAGAAATAATATAGTCACATTTGACTGAATAATCTATGTGTACCTTTGTGAACAACTCATTCAAGCGTTATCATTACTATAAGTTCTAATCAAGCAATCAATTTCTCAGTTTCTGGAATTTGAGACGAATCTAACTTCCCATTTGTCACAATTATGGCTTCTCTTCTATACAAGGTTGCACACGCCAGGGTTAGAGCCATTGGTCTCTTTCCGTTCCTCACTCAACCGCATCTAATAGTGGATGCATTTTAACTCATAAGCCAGATCAGCCACTGGTGATTTCTTAGGTAGACTAGTCTGCACGTAATTATCTCCGCGCCGAAGGCGTGATTTTCTCGACCGTCCCGGAGAGCGGTACTCTCCACAACCGGTGACTGTCGAGTGTAGGGGTCACTGAGGAGTAGCAGTGTTGTTTGCGAGAAAGGAGGAAGCTTATAACTAATTAGCAAAATTTCGAACAAGTAACGAATGATTATGAAAATAAAAATAAAAGATAAAAAAGGAAGTTATTTAATTTAATTGAATTGGATTCACAAAAGTATAATATATATATATATATATATATATATATATTTTTTTTAATGTCTTGGTAGAAAATGCACATGCATATATAAAACAGCAATAAACTAAACAAACACAGAAACACGCAAAAATGACACTTACAAAATTTCTTCTACCGCCGATGATGACGGCTTGACCGTCGAAAGTTTTCTTTTGTAAGTATATATATATATATATTTTTTTTTTGCTTGTTTAAATTTTTTTATTTTATTTTATACATTAGTGTATTGTATATGTAGTTTTAGTGTTGGTATTCGAGCTTATAAAAAATAACGCTTCAATGCTTGGATCAATTTATCGATTAATATAACATTACTTACCTTCGCGGTTTCAACCATGGGAGAAAGCACGTCAAACACTGCAGCCTCCAATCAGTTAAGTTACCAGAGGCGTGCAGGTTGAAAGGCTTTGTTTTCATCAGTGGGATTTCTCTAATTTCTGTGCTATTCTTCGAATGTGTATAGTTGAATCATGGATTTCATCGACAGCTTTCGTGAGTAAACTAATTCGCTATTCAATCAGCCTACGGAAGGTTAGCTAAACTTAATTGCCCCGATTCAATGAGAAAATCGCATAAAAATGACTAGATATTGAATATTGAATAGTCATTTCCGCGTATTTATTTTTTGTGCTCCAGAATGAATAAAGATAAATTTTGTACTAGCTTCGACCTCCATTCTTCAGACTCCACATCTACATACTACTCTGAGAGCCATTGCAAGGGCTTGGGACAGGGAGTGAACGGATACCGGCCATGGGGAAGGCAGATAATATAAAAAGGAGATAAGTAGAGGGAGGGGACCAAATTTTACGCGTTTTTTTTGGTGGGTGTCACGCTCTATTTTGGCAAAAGTGTGCATGGCTACTTATTAGAAAATAATGGTCTATCACCGAATGTATCGGACAAGACTGGCAATAATTATTCTATAATTTTCGTGGATCTTTCTTTGACTTTCCGAATGTTTGATGACCAGTACACTCTCCACATTCCACTTCTGGCTCGTGTCAAAAGTTACTCGAACACCCGAGCTATAACAATGACAAAATTTTTCGTCGTAGCCTTTCCGAAGTCAGATATCAATGACAAACAATTCCAAAATACAATATTTGGTCGCGGCTTTGATATCACACCCTATCATCGTTCCAGTTTAACAAATCGAGACTTTATTGAATAAGCGTCCGGTTTCCCGATGAGAAGTTGGGAGGGTAGTTTTAGCTTCACCGTTTTTTGCCTAAGGGACTAAATGTAAGTTGATAAATTATATGAAATAAATCATTAATTTGTTTTGAGACCTCTATTAAGACATTTAGTTCCCCTTTTACATGTGAGGACATATGTGTACTTGCACTTCGGAGGACGAAGCATCAGCGTTTACTTCCCAGCATATCGGATGTAGGTCCGCTGAAGAGTGCGTTTCCCTAGCTCATTTTTTCCCTTGTTTGCGCTTTATAACTAGTTTGTAGCATGGGTCTTTCCACATCAAGTGGACCAATTTTAAAGATGTTCCCCACTCGACCATCTCCGATTTTGTTTAAACTTTGTGTGCATGTAAATATGTATGTAAAACGAACTTATGAAAAGTTTTAGCTCCAGGTATGGTATAGTTGGGGTGCCAGAGCCCCATAACTAGAGTAAAGCCCTAGATATGGACTATATCTAGGGCTTATATTATATCCATATCTAGGGCTTTAAACCAGAGACCTGACGGGTGCCACTGAGTGAGCTGCTAGCGGATAATTTGCGAAGCTTCGAATGCTGCTGTTGGACGATCAATGGAGTGAGCGCACTGTATTTTGCTGAACTGATTCAACCTTTGGTGCTGAATAGGAAATTCTCATGGAAGGTGTCAAAAGGTGCTACTGTTGTTACCATTGGGTCTCGAAGTAGCCAAGAAATGTCACCACGGCGATTTGAGTCAAATTTTGGTGATAACTTACTTTGAAACAAAACAGTATAGGAATCTGCTGTTTTACCCGTTTATCAACCCCTGGAATGTCTATTAATCATTTCAATTTCATGTTACAATGTAATGTATTTTCCCAGATGTTATTGCACAAAAATGGCCTCAAAATTTAAACTCACAAATTCGAGTAAAAGAGCAGATTCCTATACTGTTTTGTTTCAAAATAAGGTATCACCAAAATGTGACTCAAATCGCTGTGTTGACATTTTTTGGCTACGTCGCGACCCAATGAATAACAGTAGCACCTCTTGACAATTTTCCTACTCAGCACCAAAGGTTCATCTACATAGTACCCCGAAAGCCGCCTCAATAGGCGTGTGGCGGAGGGTGTTAGGACACCAGCCGTTTACATATAAGAAGGAAACGCTCTAATGAAATTGCGCCTAGCATTTATTAAAGTCCCTTATTGTTCGGGGGAAAAACAAATTCCCATACCTATCCGTTCGGCAAATTATCTCTCTTAATTTATCGTTTCTTTCGGACCTAGAAATATAGTGGGGTTCTAATATGATGTTCTCCGTGTCGCTCTTAAAGATATCTATTCTCAATTGCTCAAGCAATCTAAGCCTAGCGCGCAGCCTCCGAGTCTCTAGCGGCTCCCAGCCTAATTCGTTTAACGTCTGTGTAACGCTGTCTGTACGCCCGTAGCAGTTTTTGACGAATCGCGCAGCTTTCCTTTGTATTTTATTAAGTTCCCGAATTAAGTCTTTCTGTACTGGATCCCATATGCTCGCTGCATATTCAAGGTGTGGCCGGACGATTGCGAAATAGCACCTCTCCTTTACTTTTTCATCCGAAAATCTTCCCACAATACGCTTGACGAATCCTAGCTTCTTCAGAGCTCTGCCACAAATATTTCTTATATGTGTTCCCCACGATAGGTTTATCAGATTAGGTTGAAATAGTTTAGCAAAATACAGTGCGCTCACTCCATTTATCGTCCAACAGCAGCATTCCAAACTTCGCAAATTATCCACTTGTATCGCATTGTCAATGGCACCCGTCAGGTCTCCAGTCATGGGGTTCTGGCACCCTAACTATACTATATCTGGAGCTAAAACTTTGCAGAAGTTTGTTTCACACTTATACTGATATGCGCATAAAATTTAAACAAAATGGAATATGGTTGAGTGGGAACGACTGGTCCACTTGACGGAATGATGATTGTAATATAGGTATGTATTATATGCCATAAGAAGTATCCAGTTGAAGTTGATGCATACATAATTATAATTTTCTCGGAAACCTAATAAATGGGCTGCTCCTATACATATCATACGATGCCGATGCTTCAGATATTCACGGTAACGGCTGATCCGATACTAAGGGAAATATCGGGAGATGTATCGGCATAACGAATTCTCTGGAAAATTATAAGAGCTGAAGACTTTAAGGGCCAATGTGAAAATCGCAACAGTACCAAGGATTCCTAATGAACAACTTGAAATTTGTATTTAGGAATGACATGCTTAGTGTAGTAAATTAAAATTAATGTAACATATTGTTAATCACTCACTCACTCAATGATTCAACCCGAAGGTTGGCTTGTATAGTTGAGGGTAGAGCTCACCCCAGACTAATTGTAAGCCACAAGCGTGTAAATTCTACACATTCAGGGTATGGAGGCCAGTTCCTTTCCCAGGGCCACCTCAAGGAGTTTTTGTTCAGGGGCATCCAAAGGCTTCGCCTGGAGTTTGAACCCGGGACCCTTCGATCAGTAGCCAAGCACTCTACCCACTTGGCCACACCACTATTGTCAATAGCAAACATTAATGTAATAGGCATTTGTTAAACATCAATAAAAGTTTTATGCATCGAATTTTACGTTTTATTAATTTTCTTAAACGCCATAAGTCGACCGCTTAAAAGTTTTAAATTGATTAGTTTAGAAATTTCGAATTTTAAAGGAGTATGTGATTCACAAGACGCTAACTTTATGTTGCAAGTTGTCGGAAACTTATCGATTTTTTACTTCAAATTCATGATCACATTACCAGTTCCTCGAGGTCTTAAATTATGCAAAAACCATTTTTAATCCGATGGGATGAGGTCAACTCTTGTATGATTTGGCCGTATACTATATTATTATATAAGTATGAATTGTTAGATATTATAATGTATGTACATAATATGAAATAATATCCGGAGGAAAATATAAAAGTATATGAAAATACTTGAATGAACATTGATGAAAAATCTGTATTCATGCTCATCAGTATCAGATCAGCTGTATTGGAATATCGGAGAGAAGAATAAATTGTGAGTATCAGATAAACTGCCTGTAGATAAAAGTGCTATAGAACTATGCATATTGATTAGATATAAAATTTAATGTAACCACTATAGTCTATAGAAGTTTCCTTGACCTATATTGGAATTTTCATATTCATTATTTAGTCATATTTTCACTATTTATTATTCATTACTGACTGTTCATAACTACATATAGAGCTATTATAGTGGCGGGAAAAAATTTCTATAGCCACTATATATTCTCCTATTTGTTTTTATTAAATGTCTGGTATTCGGCACCCCCTTCTTGTTATCTTACCAAATAAGGCGTCTTGCTCCAGGACTAACTGTTGAGTTGCACCGAGACGGATACGTGATTTTATGGCTTAGTTGTGCTCTCAACATTTTTTTGATGTTAGTGTCATCGAAAGGCATACATCCTACAAGCATTATGTAGAGAATGCATCCCATGGACCACATATCATACATCTTCGGATTGTAAGACATGCCCTGAAACAAAGAGAGAAATTTCGTCATCGCTATGCATTTATTTCGAGGCTTGACACTGTAAACATTAGCAATTCATTAAATTAAGCCAGCGGTTCCCAAACTGGGGGTCGCGACCCCCAGGGGGGTCGCGAGATGTATACAAATAATATGGTGAACTATGCAAGTGAGGATTGTAATTACTTTAAAAACAATATCATTTGAATGTACACATTGTTTGTTATTTTTAGGGGGTCGCGGCTAAAATGTATGGGCTAAAATGGGTCGCGGAAAGAAAAAGTTTGGGAACCGCTGAATTAAGCAAAAACAGCAACATTTGTTGATTGCAAACATATTTTAGTGGGATCCTTAATGAGAACCGTGTCATCTCCAATCCAACCGTCTTACTGGCTCTGTACTACATTGCCATTTTTTAAACCTATCATGTTCAATATTCTTCATCTACATCCATGTTGACCCGTGAACC
Organism: Pyrrhosoma nymphula; assembly: GCA_963573305.1. Taxonomy (NCBI): domain Eukaryota; kingdom Metazoa; phylum Arthropoda; class Insecta; order Odonata; family Coenagrionidae; genus Pyrrhosoma; species Pyrrhosoma nymphula. The sequence continues at coordinate 131,913,680 of OY754329.1, read as the reverse complement.
GCCTCTGGAGTGTGTGGCAGGAGATGTTAGGACACATGCCATTCATCAATGTCATTCAAATCTGCTCCACACCAATCGGCGCTTCAGACTGAAAGAAAAGGCATGAGGATCGAGAAGGGAGGTTGGGTGGAAGGGTGGAGACAAGCCCGTTGCAGGCATTAAAAAGGTCTATTGCAGTGACGTCCTGTTCGATCTCCGGAGTACCGAGCATTAAATACTTAGAAAATCATCCGCCTGCGCTGGAATTTGAACCCAGGCCCACCGCGTGGAAAGTCTGTACTCTAGCGACCACGCTAACCCTATCCCACACCAGCCATTTGCGTGTTTCTGTGAATAGAAAACGTGAACGATACACATGTACTAGAATGCTGTAGTTAAGCCAATGGGCACTTTTCCGAGTTTCTGTTTATGGGTCCATTTTGATCACTAGGGATGGGCAAAAATACCGGTATTCGGTACTACCGGGTACTGTTTTTTGTCAATCCAGTGCTAATGGGTAGTATTTTATTTATTTATTTAAAACATTGTTCACACACAGGAGTAGCGCCAATTTACAGTGAAACATTTAACAATAAACATAAACAATAAACAGAGGACAAAAATACAATAACAACAAAAATCAACAACGCAGAGCCCAACATGGAAAGGGGAAATATTTAATTTGTTGACAGGTGGGACATAGCTTGGGTGGAGGAATGGTTACATGATAAATAAAAAGGATCGACAGTGTGAGGGAGTGAATTAAGAAGGGAGGAGAGGCGAAATAAAGGTGAGCGCTGGGTGAGTGATATCCTAGGAATAGGCAGGTGGAGTAGTGAATGCGTGCGGGTGGATCGAGTTGGATAAAGTTGAAGAGAGAAAGCAGTTCAGGGCAGTCAATGGTCGAGTTAAGGGTATTGTGGAGGAGTTTTAAATCAGTTTAAAGTCTGTGGTTTTGGAGATTAGAAATGGAAAGAGAAGACAGAATAGCATTTGAGGACATATTGCGGAAATGTGGGACTCTGGGGGAATGGGGGATGCAATCAAGGGATTTTAGATTAGTCGGGGCTGATATGGACCATATTGGGGAGAAATATGATACTACGGGAAGGACAGTTGTTAAAATGTAGGATTGGAGTGCTGTGGGATCTTTAATTTCTGTGAAGTGGTAAAGAAGGCCTAATAGGGACATTGCTTTACTTTTAACAGTCTGAATGTGGTCGAAGTAATTTAGTTTTTTGTCGGTTATAACACCTAGGTCTTTCATAGCTGTCACTCTGTTTAAGGGAGTTGAATTAATGGTGTAATTGAATGTCAGGGGTTTTTTTTCAGAGCAAGAGTCAGGATGCTGCATTTTCCAGGGTTTAGGTTAAGTTTCCAGGTATCACACCACAGGGAGGTTTGATTTAAGGCAAGTTGAAGATTAATACAGTCAGAAGTGTTATAAATTTGCTTGTAAATCTTGCAATTATCAGTTTTGAGAAGGGTATGGACTTGGGAGGAAAGGATTTGAGAAGGAAGATCATTTATGAATAAATTGAAAAGATATGGCCCAAGGACACTGCCCTGGGGAACTCCAGACGACACAGGAGACCAAGAGAAAGAAGCACCTGCGAGTATTACACGCTGGGTTCTGTTGGAGAAGAAGCTAGAAAGAAGGCTTAGGAACATACCATGTATGCCAAACTGTTGGCTGAGTTTATGAAGGAGTAGTTGATGATGGAGGGTGTCAAAAGCCTTGGAGAAGTCAAGGTAAATCGCATCAAGTTGAGTTGACTTATCTATTGCACTGACGGCATGGTGTTGAAAGACAGCAAGATTGGTTATTCATGGTCTTCCTGGGAGGAAACCATGTTGCTGAGAAGATAAAAAAGGAGAGGTGAAACAGTAAATCCTGTTCAGAATAATACGCTCACAAACGGAAGAAAGGATCGGAAGCAATGAGATCGGGCGATAGTTTGAAACATCATTCTTGGGACCTATTTTATGTATCGGAGTAACGTTGGCGCACTTCCATTGAGGAGGGAAGGTTCCTAGGGAAAAACAGCTATTGAATAAGAGGGTTAAAGGTTGTGAGAGGGATGAAGCACAGCTGCGAATGAATTTAGGGTTGAGACCATCAGGGCCAGGTGAGCGGTGGAGGGGTATTTTGCAGAGATATTGAAAAACCTCCCGAGAGTCCGTCTGTATGTGGGATAGGCAATGATTTGAATTATGAGGGGGGAATGGACAGGGGTCATTTTATCGTTGGAAGTAGGCTGTAGGCAATCAGAAAAGAATTTTAGAAAGAGGTTAGGTCTTGCCGATCCCGCGGTATTTTTGATACCATAGGGGACTGCTTCAGGAATTTGAGGACGATTACGGCGTTGATTGATAAAGGACCAGACTTTTTGGGGGCTGGAGGAGATAGCAGAAGAGACAGTCTGCGCGTAGTTTTCCTAGTCACGGCGAATGAGGAATTTGGAGTATCTGCGTAGATCAGCGAAAGATCGGCGAGTTTCCTCGTTTGGGACGGCCTTTTGGAGGTACCAAGCGCGATTTTTGTTTCCAAGAACGTGTATTGTGTCCGGTTTAAACCATGAGGGGAAATTTTTTGCCTTGTTTTTAAAAGACAAGACTCGACCTCGAAAGTTCCGGTCGGCCGGAGGAATTGATATGGCCAATCATGCAAATAATATATTCAAAATTGTTGTATTGTCATATGCCGGCGATGGCTTCGAGAAAGTTCCCGAGGTCGTCTGACGGTGTTTCAGTACCATGTGCCAGTCGAGGGTTCGAGTAGATTCCCCGATTCCCTCGAGAGAGTTCCCCAAGGTCGACGGAGTAATATAAAAGGGCGATCTTCGGCACGGCGCGGGGAGTAGTCAACATGCTCGCAACACGGCACCTCGGAACTCTACCACTTGTATCCTCGGAGAAATAAATTAGTATACTCATTGGAAGTTGGTGTTTTAATCTAAGAAAGAAAACACTACAAAAATCTTCACTTGTCATACGTAAAATGTTTTTGAAACTACCATCGCACCGAGTTCCACGTCTTACGATGGATCACTTGCATGATTCAAATTCAGCATTCAGATCACGTAATAAATCGGTGGCACTGTATTTCACTCTAGCAGCCAGCGACGGCCGAACCCAAAACCTTCGTCTTCGTCTTTGACTTGCCAAGATCACAATGATGGCGGCCGCGAGCACTAAATCTCGTCTCCGCGACATTTCTGATACTGGATGCGATTGTATGCTATATATACATATATCATGGGCACCGAAATCACTGACTATAAAAATGTAATATAACTTTTTGTTGTATAGCAAAATTTATTAAAAAATGTTATATAGCAAAAGTTATATAGCAGGTTTTGCTACATAGTGTAAACGCGGCCTTAGTGGTGGAAGAGGCCTATCTTTCAACACCGAGTGCTATCAAAAGAAGCATTCAGCAATACGAAGTAGCTGACGACGGATACCTTGTCTAAGGATGTAAATAAAAGGTTGGCTAAGAGTTGAATATGGAGTGTAGCGTTTTATGGTAGAGAAACGTGGACTGAGAAAAGAGAATGGGAAGATGCTGCAGGCATTTGAGATGTGGGTATGAAGGAGAATGGAGAAAGTGCGGTGGACGGGAAGAACGGTGAACGAGGAAGTGCTTGGTATTGTGTGTGTTGAGAGAAAACCTCTGAATGAGAATAGGAGATAGAGAAGGTGGTTGGAAGAGGTAATGAGGGGCGAACGGTTGCTGAAGGGGGAGGATGTTGGGTAAGCGGGGAAGGGGGAGAATGGGAATATGGTTTATGAACGGCATGAAAAGAGGTTGGGCGTATACTGAGACAAAGATAGAAGCCATGTGAGGGGAGAGGGCCCTGCGTCTGTTAAAGTCTAGAGGATTCTTATTCTCTTTCATTTAAACATTTAACCTCACCTTAAACTTGAAGCAGTTCAAGCGTACTTACTAGTCCGTCCTTCGGATGGGACGTTGAACTGTGGAACCCTTGAAGCCGTTATTGACATTGAATTCCGTCACGAGTTGGCAAACGCCCATGCAGGGTTTCTCCTCACCCTTTCCCTCCATTCCCCGAATGATCATTGCCTTACCAACCGACCAAACATTCACGACCGTGCAACTGACCTGTTTCCGGTCCCCATTTCTCTCAAAAATAACCAACATTTTATTCCATTATTAAAACTGTCACAGCCGCCAAATATACCTATATATAATACATGGTAAATCACCAATGACTGAAATCAGAAACGCACACAGAGTACCAAAAATACACGACTTCATTAAGGCACAAGCCTTGCGCTTGAAAAAGTCCCTTCCACAAAACTCGCTTACAGCTTCTCTCTGGAATTATCCCATTCACAAGAAACGCTACATTAAGAGTTACAGACAAGAAATTTTATTTCGGTAACCAATCCGACTTCTTTCCTATGCCTTTCATTTTCATTATGTTATAATGTTAATCATTTATTAATCTAATTTTGAAATAGCCTAAAAAAAATAAGGACCAGCTTATATATGTCAGCCATAGGTATATATACTGGACCAAAAAAAATCTGTGGAAAAAAAGTGAAATAAAATGTTAAAATAGCTCCAAAAAAAATATTAAAATAGTAGGGAGAGAAAACTTGTTGTCCTGGTTCCCACTGGAACCAGTGGCCCCCAAAAAATTATAAAAGCAGAAAAGAAAAAAAAAAGTGATATAATGGTTTTAAAAAATGTCAAAAATATTTTCTATGTTTCATTATGTTAATGTTCAGGCGTCCGTTTTGCCTTAGGTTTAGTTCTTCTTAATTTAGTGTGCACCATTTAGCACCCGCTCACTAGTAGACTTTCATCCTCTTCTCCTTCACTAACACTGTAAAGGTTAAACTGGTCCCTTCACACAGTATTGCCATTTTCCCCCTGCGTGCAAATTGCTGAAGAGGTGGACTCTAGTCGCACCGTTGCAGCGCTCCACTACTTTGGGCCGAGGGCCCTGCCATTGCCCATGGTCTGGTCTGGTCAGATGAAGACAGTCATTATTGCCTGACGAAGCCGGCAGAAGGGTCGGCGAAAGCTCGCGCTTTATTAAATTTCAATCAGTGATACCGGAAGCAAGAACTTATATAAACATTATATTCCATTCGCTTCATAAAAACAAGTGTATGGAGCTTACACTTATATGACAGCGAAGCTTGGACGATAACAGATGTAGGCAGGCCCGAATTTAGGACCTCTGACGCCCCTGGGCAAAAAAACATTTGTTGCCCCCCCAACTTGCAATACATATATTACTTAAATTTTCACAACATAGAGAATGGTTTCACTAGTTTGGATACTTAAGTATGAGTGGCAAACACCATGAACTTGACGTTTCATGTCTATGCTTTTTTTGTGCAACTTTCCAGTAATTTTGCCGCCCCCTAAAATGTGCCGCCCTGGGCAGTTGCCCGATTTGCCCTGCCGTAAATACGGCTCTGGATGTAGAGCATGGGAAGATGGGAAGCAAAGGAAAGGCGAATTTTCAGAGAAATGATGAAGATAAATGGACAGAGAGAATCACCAATGAATAAGTCCTGCGGAAAGTTTGAGAGAAAAGGTATGTAATGAAACCTCGGAAAATAAGGAGAGAATAACTTATTGGATGCATTTTGTCCTAGAGTTGCCTGAAACGCAGTATCAGTTTGGTCACTTTATGACAACACGTATATAGGATTTTACAACTAGATTTTAGTATAAATTTATCACTATATATATTTGAGGGGGGACGAGACCTCATTGCCGTGAGACCTGAAAGGATGCCCTGGTGAAGAAGTTTACAAGAAAGAAGCATGCAGGGATTCATTTCAGCCTGAGTAGTTTGGAGCGCTGCTTCGGTAATTCTTGAAATACCGGAGCGAAGCTCCAGAGGTCCCGTCCTAAATTTAGAAATAAAGACCTGGAAGCATGAACTCTGGTGAGGCCGATTTTTAACTAGTGGTATGCAAGTTTCTGGAATGAAGCGGCGTCGGAAGAAAAGAGATACCTATTGAGATTCCTAAGGAGAAATTTTGGGATAAATATTTATTGATTGGAATACAAATTAGAAATGGTGGAATAGCTAGTCTATTAGGATGATATTATAAATGAAAAGGGGATACGTTGAGGGCTTGGTAACCTCTTTGTTAGTGATCAGCCGTGGATCGGAGGATCACTGGTTCAAATCCAAGTGAATATTCTGAGGATACCGCCACATATATCCAAGCTGTGCGAGAGAATCATGGATCATAGACAAAGATCAAAGGGAAAGAATCACCAATGAAGAATTTTGAGGGAAAAGGTGTATGATGAAAACTCGGAAAAGAAGAAGAGACCATCTCATTGGACGTTTTGTGACACAAAAAACTATTCAAAATAGTATTTGAATGAAAAATGAATGGGAAGAATGACACTAGAGGAAGACCAATAATGGATTACATCAGTTAAATTACGAAGGGCGTCAAAGTGAAGGATTATGTCGGAATTAAGCGACCTGTAGAGGAGAGTGGAGTGGAGAGCCGCTGCAAACCAATCTCCGGATTGATGAATGCTGATGAGCAAAACAAACCTAAGTAGATGCTAGGGGATCGGAAGGCTGGCGAAACATTAACATTGGAGAGCGCAACCTTTATAGGTTGAATTAGGCGTGAGAGTTAAGTCGGAATTAATGAGAACACATAGTATTAAGAATATTCGATGAAAATGTGTTGGCTGGAGGAGCATTTATTATGAGGGACTTGATAAGAGTGGCGCTAAGAAAATTTGAGCGAAAATTTAACTATGAAGTGAAGATCCCTGTCCCTGAGATCCCTGTCGTCATCCATGGTTCCCAAGCTTAGGTGTTTGATAAAAGAGGATTGGCTGAGGCTGGACGCTTTTTGTTTGTAGATATGGAGAATAACGGAAGCAACAAGCTGGTTGGATAATAGCATTAAAAACGAGTCGAATCTTATGATATCAGGAAGGGGATTGGTTGGGAAATCCGGAGGCGAAAAACCTAAGTACAGAGCGTTTTAAGGGGTCACAAGATGAAAAGAAGATGAAGGAGCTGGGGACAGTGGTATACACGAGTGAATGGAAGAAAGAATAGCGATGGAAGGGGTCGACGGAGGTTGGATATGCGAAGGGCCTAAGAGGAAAACGGATTACTTTGTGAGAGGAACATGCACAGTGGCTATGTTTGGATGGTCAATTTTTTTAGCTTCACCCGACAGTGGAAGCTTTTGTACGGGCTGACCGAAGACGAACCATGGTGCAATAATTATGTCGATTTATGCATGAAAATGATTTTTTGTCGGGGTCTGCGGGAAAGCTATGGAGGGAAAAAGTAAATGTCCTTGCCTGAATTATTTCCGGAGCAGCATATGCAGCACTTCCGCAAAAAGTATCGCTGAGAATGCGATTGCCATGTCCATCTCTGCACCGTCTTGCAAAGCCAAAGTCAGTTATTTTTAAGGAATCTTTAGACGATATAAGAATATTTTCGCACTTAAGATCTCGATGGCTTAAATCCTTGTCGTGCAAATATTGCAGCGCTGATACCAGCTGTCTAAAATGTACGATGGAGGCATTAAAATTATGCCAAAAGCTTGTATATTATAAAAATTGATTGCATTAAACAAGTGGAACAGAATGATCATGGAAATTACGAAAAAATGTAACTATACCTGTAATAGTACTTGGCTCTGCTTTCTTGAAATGGGCCATGTTCTCGTATGTGTTCCAGTAAGTCACCCTTTTCGCACATATCCATGAATATAAAGACCCGGTCTCCAATTAAAAATATTTCATGCACAGTGACTATGTTTGGATGTTTAATTATTTTTAGGATGCCAATCTCTCTGGGTAAAAAATTCTGAACATAATCCAAAGAGGCCCGACTTTTGTCTATCGATTTGCAAGCTAACTTTTTTGTATAGTTCCCTTTTGTCATCTTTAGAGCGATCCGAACTTTGCAATATGATCCTTGACCAATAAGTCTGCCGAGTCTATATCCATATCTACTCAATATTTCGGTAGCATTATCTGTGAAATTTGTCATCTTGTATGAAGAGTACGCCCAAATAGAAACCAGATAGCAATTTCCTCAGAGATTTTAGAATTTGCGTGGCTCTAAACTCTATTACAAATTTATGCTCGTTTCCCCCCCATGAAATCGTGTTTACCTAAACTTAAAAGACACAAAATGTTTGTTATGGAAACAGAATGTAACTGAGGTCTCCAAGACAAAATAACGTTAACACACCCACCACGGTTGTTGTCATGAATTTATTTTCAGAGCCATCCCACATATGTGTGCTCTCATCGCTTCGATTTCTGTTAAGGTTTTAGAAATTCACGGCAAAAGAATCATATCTCCAGAAAAGTGACCTCTATCCTCTCGTTCCGTAAGTGGCGGCTCGACGTTGGTGTCAACAAGTGAAGGTCGGCATCACCGCGTGATCGCGTCACCCACCACCTACTTCCGCTTGTCCTTGAATTTTCCTGGAATGGTAGATGCTGGGTAGCCTGGGTAGTCTCGATGGATTCATGTCGGAAGTGCGCTAAATCCTCGCAAATTCTGATGAACAATCTGTTGTCAATAATGAAGATTATCTCTATTTGAGCGCAAATGGAGAATTACTATCGTAATGACAGGGAGAAAAAGGCGCATTTCCTCAGCGAACTGGCAACTACGCATACAGGAAGAAGTTAAAAATATGAGCCAAGAAAACGAGAGTCACGAGAGAGTGGTGGTGTGATGGTGGCATTTTAAATTTTGAGTCAGGACGCGCTGGTGGTAACATGCTTGCTGAAGTTCGGTGATAGAGAAAATTTCACTTGTTGGGCATTAAAGCTTTAATACACAATGGAATTCGCTGTCGGTGGCCTGGCAGCAATGGGTGCTGGATTTTTCACCAATCCGTTGGAAGTTGTTAAAACAAGAATGCAGCTACAGGGAGAATTGCAATCGAGAGGGCTATACACCGTTCATTACCGAAACTTCTTTCACGCTATGTACACAGTAGCCAAAGTCGATGGTGTTACTGCTCTTCAAAAAGGTTGGAATCATGTAAATGCTTGTTATACATAGGACTATTGTTTCAGTGGATCGGCTTTGACGATGATCTTGTCTATGTATAGGTTTAGTACCAGCGTTATGGTATCAATTGGCATTGAATGGAGTTCGTCTTGGAGCGTACCAGTTTGCAGAAAATCAGGGATGGACCACAAATAAAAATGGTCAAACATCGGCTCCCAAAAGTATTATAGTTGGTGCTTTGGCAGGCTGTGCCGGTTCATTTACAGGAAGCCCCCTATATTTGGTAATGATGATTAAGTATTTATTTTTAAGTTTCCTAGACTCTAAATGACCTACCAATCAATTGTTGAATAACAAATAATGATGAATAGCGATGACAGAGCAGTATTCTCTCAATAAAATAAGTGGGGGTTCTTTCCCTCTTCTTCAAAAAGTTTTGGCCTCGTTGAACTTGGCCAACCTATTCCTTTCTTATTATTTACCCAGCCTAGACTATAAGACAGCTCTATTTTACACTACTCGTGGCCAAACCGCCAGCAATTCTATGTCATGCTTTCAAGTTCCTTGTTGCAATTTCATCAACACATGTCCTCAATCCCTGTTATTCTTGCTATACGCATTAAATATCCCAGGCATTTCATAAGCCACTGTAATACTCATTTGGTTGCGGAGGAGAAAATCTTTCTTATATACTTTTTTAATTTGTGCATTCATTTTTACTTTTTATAGGTACTAATTCAACAGCCACACCTCAATATCTTTTCCCTTTTTTTGCCAGATTTGAAAGCCTGTTTAAGTTAAGCAAGTTATAATGTGATTCAGTGCAATAGCAGATGTTCCTTCGTGATGGTATTTTGAAAAACTGCTTTATGTGGACTAATTAAGTACAAACTCGTTCCTATGAAAAGCTTCTAATCAGGTCCTGAGTAGGGACTGAAAATGTGACCTATGGAAAGAACGAGAGTTTGGGAAAAAAGTATTTTTCAAATTTTTTCCAGCCGTGGATGAAAAGGAAATTCAGAGTCAAAAGGTCTATAGCCAACATTATTCTCTGAAATAGGGAATATTCAATTTTCAATTCAATGTATGTTTATTAAACTGTCACATTAGTAACTGCTGTTGCTAATAGCAATAGACGTAGATGATCATCCATTGATATATTTAACAAGTCGCCCTAAATAAAATCTCCAGATCAGCTGTCGACATAAGTCAGCAAATGTGACGGAAGTCTATGATGGCCTGTTCTACAGATTGTGTTTACTCTTTACTATCATATTTAAATAACCTGATGAGAGCTGGTTATTGACCACTTTATTATAAAAGGATATTTTGGAGAGTTGGTCATCAATAAATATATCACAGAACCTCTTGCCAACGTGTAAAAAATTTATATTTTCATCTTCAGGGCTACAATAGTAGCATAACGTAAATTAACAATGTTTTTGACTCAAATTTTTGAAGGAAAAAAACTGTTACCTTTAGGTGGAAAAGTTAGATTGAGATATCAGAACATGCAAATATTTGTTATGGATATTAATATTTATTAATTAATTTACGTTATGTTTCTATTGTAGCTCTGAATATGAAAAGATTGATTTTCGAAACGTTGGCAAAAGACACATTTGATTTATTTATTAATAATCAACTCTCCAAAACCATCCTTTTATCATGGTTAAAGCAATTTAAGGTACATGTACGATAGCGTCCAGTCTGGGAAAAAATTTATTTCACCTGCTTCCCGATCACCTTATACCACCTATTTCACTTATATTTCTACGCTACATATGCGCATTTATGCTAACCTTTCATTTGCTTCATAAACCCTTTTTCTTTTGTGAACTATTCACTTAAACCTGTGATGTGAATCTATTTCTGGACGCCATGTTGGAAATACTGACGTTTTCCTCCTAGTTCCCCCAGACGGCGAAGTGGTCGAGTAGTTTCTTCATTTTCTATACCCACCACCAATGACTTTTCCCGCCTTCAACTTGAAACTATTCCTGCTTTCCGACGGCTTTATCACACTCAAGAGGGACGGGTATCCTCTCGGAACTACCCTATAATCTTTGAAGGTACCTCATTCCACTCCCTCCATACGGAGCATTCATCACCAACTCGCCTCTCGCCATAATTTTACGCAAAGCAATCACCATTGGGGTGGGTTGGTAATCACCAACGGGGCGGCCCGCAGGGCCGACCCGTTGGTTTTTAAAAGGGTAATCGTGAAAATAAAACGTAACTATCCGCCAAATAACCTATTTTTCCGTTCGGAAATGGCTTTTTCGAGGTCACGTAACGTCCCACCTTAGCACCTGTTCCACTCTACAGACCCGCAACGTTGTTGGGTATACCATCTTTCAGACGTGAAATTAGTCCGTATCCCTCTACCGGGACTTCCGAAAATCTCGCAATATGGCGTCAAAATATAACCAAAAATACGCGAATTTGGTCATTTTCATACTTTATTTTCTCAATAACTAAGAATCTCACGACTTACTTTCTTGCATTTATTAAATGCGCATTCTTTTCACTTTCCTTTCCCATTTCTCTTATACCGCTCACTTATCTACGTTTCTCACAAAAAAATTTCTCCCAGACTGGACCCTATCGTTCCTTTACCCAATTTAATTATAGTGATTGAAATTTCCCATATGCTCACTACAAGTAAACTCAAATAAAGGATGTTAACACTTCTCAAAGAAAGGGTGAACTGTGATGTGTTAATGCAAAAGACATCCCATTTAAATAGCAGTCATACTTCATAGCTAAAAGATATAGCGAACTCTTGTAATAACTTTGGTGAGCAGATTAACAAACTTCTGAGACATTTTTAGAAGACAAGGCAAACTTGAAAAATATCATAATAATCGTTATAACAGTGTTACCCAGGTTTTTTCTTTTCCATTTTGAGCTCTTAAAATCCAATTATAAAAGATCCAATACAAATACAAGGGAGTTCATTTCTGTAATTTTATCCTATTTGTGTAGTATTTCAAACAGTTTCCTCTGGAAATCTCTGTCATTTAGTGTTAAAGTGTGATCCTTTTGATGATTCTGAGTTATATTATTTGATTTCCACAGACTTACCATCAGCATGTTTATTTGCTAATCTGTTTATATACTTGTATTAAGTACTAAAAGATAACCAGATTCTTTCCCAAGCTACATTAGAAAAAGGAATTGCAAATGAAACTTCGTTTGAGGTTTCAGAAGTTAGTATTGTGAAGACTTTTCCAAGCAGTTGCTGGATTGGAATGTTTTGTGAATTCCCATGCTAAACTCTGGTGGATTAAGGGGAAGGGGGGTGTGTAATTCCTGTAATAATGGGGAAAATGGTGGTCTTAACCCATTCAATGCTGACCTGTTGACATGACATTTATTCCCACGTTGAAGGGTTTTTTTCATTTATTTGTATAAAATGAAAACACATCCAGCAAAGAACGAAACTCATCCACGTGCGCCTAGAGCAAGACTAAGACGCTGAAGGAAGTTGCAAGAGTCAGCGCCGACGCTTGGGAACTAGGGAAAACCGAGAAAAGTAATGGGACCGATGCCTTGAATTCAAGGCATCCGCGCCTCTGGCTTGCACGGGATGCCTTGAATTCAAGGCATCCGAATTGAATGGGTTAAGGTATTCAGACCCCTGGAAAATTGCAGTGCCCCCCTCCCACCCCCTCCCAAACAACAACAGTAATCCGCCATTGGCAGAACTCCAGCCCTTAACATGTTAGAAATTATAATTTTGAGAGTTGACATAACCTTTCCAATGTCTCATCCAATTCATGTGTGCAGTAATGTAGTGGCAGGCGTCATTTGTGCTACATTTCTCAGTGGCTGTGATGAATGGAAAAGAACTTTTAGATAATTTAAGGAAGAAGAGGTTTTATGGACTGGGAATCAAACAGAGGATATTCCATTTTCTGAGGAAATAGAGAATCCTTGGTAGCATAGTGGTCTGCAGGTTGGCCCAGAAGAAAGTGGTTTAACTCAGTGTCTAGGATCCTTCTTTTCCTTGGGCAATTTTCAACATAGCATAATTGAATTAATTCCCTTTTATTTCCAAGGCCTGAAAAATTTGCTGACTTTGTTGTTTTTCTACTAACTAGAGTTTTTTTCATCCTACCTTTTATTAAATTTTGATGTAAATGCCAATGTTATTTCTATTTAACACCTTATTTTGCTGGTTACGTTTGTCAAGAGATTACTTATTTACATTAAGGATTTGAGCAGGATATCTGATGTATGTTAAAATTTTCTTCACGAATTTTACGATGCTTAGTGTCATTTTGCCTTCATATTGCTTATTGAGTATGCCTTTTGCAGGTAAAAACTCACCTACAGAGTCAGGCCACAGGCTCTATAGCTGTTGGCCATCAGCATCAACATACTGGAATGTGGAAGGCGTTAATGGGAATATATCACCAGTATGGAGTTCAAGGACTGTGGCGTGGTGTTGTGGGATCAATGAGCCGTGTTCTTGTGGGCTCTGCTGCACAATTGTCTACTTTCACAATGACAAAAGAATGGTTGGAAGAAAAACGTGTAAGTATAAGTATAAGTTGTGGTATATTAAAAAGTTAAGGTTATAGTAAGGTCACTAATACCAGCTGTTATTTCTGTGTTTCCGAAGAGGGCAGTGGGCCTAAACGGGGCTACATCTAGCACATTTTTCCCTCTCGTTGGTTCTTTGACTGCTTGGAAAAACCCACCTTTGCGAACGAGATTATTTACTAGCTTCGGAGCCTTTCCCCCTCCCACTGTTTCCCCCACCCATTGAACTTGTGGGAGGTTTAAATCTCCTGCAACAATAGTGTTTTTCTTACCATCTTTTTCAAGCAATATTGCATTAAGGGTTTCTAATAGGGTGAAGTCGTCGTCATGTTTTCTGTATATAGCAACAACATTTAGGCTTTTCTTGTCCTCTAAATCTATCACTTTTACACACATTAACTCACATTCCTCTCGAACCCATTTGAGAGAACTGTGGAGACCGTCTCATACCGTACACATTTAAATATGCCCCCTCCTGGACATTCGATCTCTTCTATAAACAACTAGATGGGGAGGGAACATTTCGTTTGAGAATATATCAGGGTGGAGCCATGACTCAGTACCTATTACCAGGTCAGGATTGCAAGAATCGAAGAGGGTAGAAAATTCCTCCCTTTAATTTAGCAAACTTCGGCAATTAACCAGAAGAACTCTCAAAACCATACCTTTTTTGTCGCTGCAAATCATCTGCCTTTCCCTTCCCCGCTGTGTGGTACTGTTGTCTCACTGGTGGTCCCACTTTTGATTTCGTCCTTTCTTTCCCTCCTGCCACACTTCACTCCAACCACGAGACTAGGACAGGTTTTTACTTCGCTATGACACTCTTTAGGACTTGCTACCCCATCCTTACCCAGTCCATCGCTGGTTCTTGATTAGTTTTCCGACGACACTGAATTAACGACATCTTTTAGCAAATTTCCAAACTTTTGCGAACCCTTTCTATTTAAATGCAGTCCATCTCTTCCCAAGTCTCTTTCATTCAGCCAGCAGTTTGGGTCAACCAATGGTAGACCCTGTGTAAAACACACCCAATCAATCCCTTCGTTAATATTTATGACTCTCCTCACACTTACATCTCTTCTCCATATGATACCACTGAGCACAATTTTAGCTATCTGAAACTTCTTTTTTGCAGCCTTACAAAGGTCCCAAATAGGGCCAACTACGTGGTCATTTGTTTTAGCGCTTTTAATATCGTTGGTACCTACGTGTGACAATACCACGTCTGTTTATTCCTCGTTGTTTAGGTTTTCAATCCTCCTCTCCAGTTTCTCCGTTTGAATTCCTGGGAGGCACTCCACCCTGGCACCTTCCTCCGCCAAGACCTTCCTGGAAAACCTCAACAGGGAGTCCCCATCACACGCACCGAAGGGCCAGAGTCGCCCCCGCTCCCCTTGCACCTTTCCCTCTCCCCCTCCATGGGCTTGGCACCTCCATGTCCCCCTCCCTCACTCTTTCTCCAATTCTTCCCTTGTTGGTCTGCTGGGCCATTTGCGTCCTTTGGGGAAAATTTACTGGTGGTCGGTGGAGAGGAGGTATTGACTGACCCCTCCTCCGAAGACAAAAGATTTACACTTCCAGCAAAACATTGGGACCTTTGGATCCGATGCCCTTGGAATTTCCAGGGCAGGAAACCTTTTCCCGTTCTTCCGTTTTCCTAGTGCTGTTGCAAGTACTTTCAAGGTTTTCATAATCCTCCTGCATTGGACTTAACAACGGTATTAGGAGTTTTTCTCTCAGTTCACCATTTTCAGTCGTAACAGTCTCCAGCTCCCTAGTAAGAGCCTCCAGCTTCCTTTTCAGGTCCAGCACTTCCTCCTCCTTTTCCTTTAATAGTCTCTGCTCCTTTGCGATATCGCATTTAGCACACTTCCAGTCGTCAATTGTGCAGTCTTCTAAATTACTTTTGGAGCACTGAAGGTGAAACCATCCTTCACAATCGCCACATTTTTTTCTGTTCCTTAGCTTTTTACGACAGGAACTACAGTACACCTCGTTTTTCCCTCCCCAAGTTCCTCGACCCATACCCAACACTCCCAATAGCGAGTTCCTCAAAAATACGTCCATTCACTTCGGGAGCCGGAGGGCAACTGAATTGAGGGCTAAAACTGAGGAATGAAAACTGAGGGCTTATGGTATTTTAATAGTTCATTCCATCCCCTTACGAATATATTACAATTTAACAAATGCTACTAACTGAATACTATGTGATCACAATAGACTTCCTGTGAGTCACAGTATGCCTTTCTTTCTATATGAACAACCCCCTTGTAACACAAGATGGCATAGAATTTTGTACCCACGGTGTTTCCTACTACTAGCACCAATGCACTGCTTTCCTCGTTTACTCAAATTTACCCATTTCTTCATTTGATGCTTTCTTTTTCAATATTGAAAATGGTCCATTTTTATTTATCATATTATTTGACCCACTCCAGTTTTGTACATATTATCAAATGTCATCCTCCATGGTCCTCATTTCCCACCTTTCTTGCAGAAGACACCCAATTTTGCTGCAGTTTGAAATTTTCTTTACTTGCTGTTGCTCAGTGGGCATTGCTTATTTCATCCTCTTTCTGAATTGTGTTATTATATGCTGATAAAGTGTTTGGCCCAAGTTATTTCCTCAGCACCGTATTTGAACTTTAGTGTCTTCCATCTTTTTATTAGTTAACATCGTGAGTGGTTTTTTTGATTGATAGTGAAACAAGGATGGGATGCCCTTCAATCTTCCGAGTGACAACACTGTCTTGTAGTTGTTTACTTTCACAAAATTTGCTGATGTTTTTAAAATTTAATCTGTTACCTGAATTGAGACTTCTACAAGCATTCCCTGATCCTTGATACTGTTTCTAAATATGACTTGCTCTGTGAGATACCTTACTCCTGTATTACATGCATTCAACCAAACAAATATCTGATGTGACCTCAGTTTCTGTTAGTCCCGTTTAAATTTTCTTGCTATATTTGCCATGAAAATAAGGGAAATTGATTTGGAAGATTTTAAACTTGTTCAAAGTTATTTGCTGAAAGAAAATGATGGTGTAAACATAATGCTCTTTGCCACTCCTTCCTCGGATAATTTTTGTTTTAACTTCTGTCGTTCAATTTTTTAAGGTGGATTGATATTTTATTTGGAATTTTTTCTCAGGTTTTTCAGCCAAACAGCCTCATGAACACAATTTTGGGAAGCATGCTATGTAGTATTGTGGCTGGTATCTTGATGACACCCTTTGATGTGATTTCCACGAGACTGTATAATCAAGGTATGTACCCTATATTTTAGTTATTTTGTTACACATCTTGTAAAATAATATCAATCGGCATGTCATAGCTGTCTCCTGTAAGTGCCTGCTCACTCATTTGACTCACCTAAATGGCATCCCAGTGCCCATTTATTTCTAAAATTTGCAATTTGGTGTGTTTATTTTTGTTTAGTAATTCTATAATGTCTATAAAATCAATATCTCCCAAACCACCATTGAATTTGATTTTTGTTTGGGTTTACTTACTTAAATTTTGTGAGCACAGAGTCAGAATAATGAGTTGAAGGCATAGCTACAACTAGCAGTGTGCATGCATTTATATTTTATTTCAATGGAAAATCAGAGAAATGAGTACTGTATGCACACTTTGAACAACATTATAGTGGTTTCTCTTCTTGAATAAAGGTAAATGCTATCTGTATAATGACAAAACAATGTGACCAGTCAATCACAAGGTGTATCTCATTTGGCTGGTATCTTCAGCATTTTAGTGGGTTACAGTAGAACCTCTTTTTTACAAACCTCTAATTTATGAAATGACACCATTTTACGAACCAATCCGCCGGTCCCTATCTTTGTATATAGGAAAACCCTTTAAAATGACCTCCGTTTTACGAAACCTCCATTTTAATGATTTACAAAGTGAGAAGCCGGAGTGAAGAAGAAGGAGTGACTGACCCCTGTTTTACGAAGTATTTGAAATGATTTTGTCGCAGTGTTTTGAGGTCAATGCGTCACTCAATGTGTAAATATTCTGCATTATGAGAACGTAAGAATGTGCATTTCAAATTCAAGAAATTGTAGAAAAGGTATCGAAAAACCTTAACAACATTTTTAAATTTAACGCACGTTGCCTCTGCACATATTTTTGGGTCACGTCTAGCGATGTTTTTCCCTACGCGAACGACTGAAACAACGGGTTGCGCTCCGAGGATGATAAGTCGGGAAAGACATCTCAAGTAAACAAAATTTGGCCCGATTGTAAGGTAGATATTTATTTCTCTTACACCTGTGGTCAACTTGAATAATATTTGATCCTGGATAAAAAAGGATTCTTTTCTAAATCGATTTTCACGTCAGATAAAAAGAAGAAAGAAATTACTAAGTTTCCTCTTCATTCGCTTAATTAAATTGTTATTAGGGTATAATAAAATTGCCGCTAGGGTATATTACTCTCTCAGGAAACATGTGAATTGGCCAGCTTATCAAGTCTTTCTTGAAGATGTTCACCTGATTACATTGTAACCACAGTCTACACTGAGTAACCGTTACAATATCTTCGCTCTCAGTAGCTGGTTTGAGTTTCTTATTTCCCTTGTTATCAGTTCCTATGTCATCCGAGAGTGGCTCGCACCTATAACTTTGTTTCCAGAATTCTTTGAAGCCAGAAAATTACATTGTAAGCTGTGAGCGAGTGAAAATATTTTGGTTTCCAAGATAGCAGAAGTCGCACGCATTTAGTCAGAATCAATCTCAACGCGAGGTGGGCTGTGTTTGTGATATCCTGTGTGCCTATAAGTAAAACAATGGATAAAACATTGCTGAGCAAAAAAAAACGAGGAAGTCTGTGAGTTTGGTTACCAAAAGGTCTATAATCAAGGAAGTACGTGATCGTGCGCAGACAAAAACAGAAATTGCTCGGAAGTATGGCATTTCTTTATCGGCATAACAACAATCATGAATTCAAGAGAAAACATTTTGAGTCACACAACAGCATCGTCGAAAACCAAGTACATTTCATCGTCGAAATTTGAACAGCTTGATTTGCAGATGTATTATTATTATTTTTTTTTAAGTGTCGACGATCGTGAGTGCAACTTGCCTATAACCAATTCTGAAGTAGAATGCTCAGATTTTGGCCCTTAAACTGAAGTGAGACAACTTTAAATGCTCAAATGGGTGGCTAGAAAAATTCAAGAGAAGACATTGAATCACTTCACTTAACATCTGCGGAGAAGAAGGGTGTGTGAACACAGATGATGTTGAGCAGTGGCATGAAATGCACGACGAAATTGTGTCAAAATATTCCCTTTGGGACAAGTATCATTTAAGAATACTAATTTTGTAATAATTCGTTGCTTATGTTCAAATTTTGATGCACTTTGAATATTTAATTTTTCATTAAAGTTTTACGTTGTTAGGTAAGAACTTGCGGTCGCGACTTACAGCTATCAGTACCCGCAAGTAAATAGTTCTCACAAATCACCGCTAAATGTCAGTGCTGTAGAATGCATATGTGGGAATTTCAAATTAACTAGAGTAAAGTTCTAAAATTGACTTTCATCAGCTACGAAATATTATTAAAGGTATTTCAAACGGTACGTTTTCTTCAAGAAAGGCATTTCCTAGTCTTTAAACTGAAATATACTGGGTCAATTGGAACTTCGTTTTGAAATTTCCTAGTTAGAATGCATCCGTGGCATTCCCATGTTAAAATGGCCTCTTTCAACACAAATTCGACTAGGAATAAACATCCCCTGCGCTAATTAATGCATATGCCTAAAATCAAGCTTGTCCGACAGCTATAGCAGAACATTTCCGAGCGACAGTGAGACATCTATAGGTGCGGTAAAAGTCATCATTGGTATATATGACTATAAAATGTAACATTTATTACTGTAACCACTCTAATTTTTAAATCTAAACCTCATGATAGGTTTTTTAACATATAAATTGCCAAAATTACCTGATATCCAAGTTCTTCATTTAAAACAACTGACTACGCAATGCGCTTTGCCCACGGTTGATAAACATTTGTTATATCGGCTATATTTTTTGATATATTTACCTACTGAATGAGTCCGTACCAAGTGATGCAAGGTTTCGGGTTTTTGAAGATATTACGGGGTATTCTTCACAATGCGTGAATCTTGTGCAGTGTTTGGATGTAAATCCTCAGGGTGTAGGTTTTTTAGATTTCCCCGTACTCTAGCCAGGTAAGGTGTTGTGGCATAAGTTCATGAAATTCATTTTTTCTATCCAATACTCATTGTTTGATTCCCAACGAACATTTCAATGTCATGTTTAATACGTTAGAACGTTCACCTCTAATGTAATAATGTGCCCTTAAATCCAATTTTGCTGTCAAAGCGTTTTTATAACACAACTGGACGCCTCCGCAACGCCTTGACGACAGAATATTTTGAATTTTGTCTTAGAATATTAGCGAATTCTACTTATTACTGCTTTTAAGAGCAAACATAGTTGAGAGATTTCTAATTTGCAATTTTTATCCCTGTGCTGTATTGCTTCTCTGGTGAAAATAAAGTGTACAGAAAGTGTGTGGGGAAATGTTGTCTAAAGCGTGATACGTGGCAGAAGATCGAGGGAAGAATTGTCAATTGTGACTAATGAGACAGAACCAGCATGAATAGAGGAAAATCGTGAAATGAATACACTAACAGCGTCATTTGAGAATGGCGTACATTTCTCACTCTCTTTTCTCACATTATTTTCGTCTGGTGAAGCAGTATGGGAAGTTTATGTTTCCTTATGACAAGAAGACATTGTAAATTATTCATTATTTGTGTATTCTACCTGCCCATTAAAGTAAGTAATATTTACTTATAAGCCTCTAAGATTGCCTTAGGTTCTGGTGTTGGTACCATCAAAGATGGTATGTTTGCTAGAATGTTGTGCAAATGTGGTAAATCTGTCTTCCCTCTGGAGAGTATAATTTCAACATGTAAAGCATGCAAATAGAGGTAACTGGTAAATTGACTGTCTTAGGTTCTGGTGATGATAGCATCAATGATGCTATATGTGCTGCAAGGTTGTGTAAATCGTGTGGTTTTTTAGTAATGGAGTGTGGCTTCGAATGGATGTATTTTGTGGCTGGTCTGTTTCTCCCTCTGCCTCGATGTTTTCCTAAGCGGGATTGCAATAATAAATACAGTTAGGTGCGGTCACTTTGGGCGGTGCAAAAATTATTTTTTAAATTTTATCTACCCTCGTCATAAAAAATGAATAATATGGTTATCTTAGTAAGAAAGTGTCTACTTCACAATGGTGGTGTTTGGTTCTCTATCAAAAAATGCTTAACAGGTATTTACTTTTTTCCTTTAATAATTTTGTCTGTTTGTTATATAATTATTGTTACCCAAAACTACATATTATAAATTTCTTTAGTGTGGTTTTTATTTTCCTAGCTTAAACACTACTGATAAAGAAAGGTTTAAATAAGTTTTCCCAAAAACACCCAAAGTGACCCACCTGACTTAAGCTTATTTTAATATGTTGGATGTGTAGGTATATAGTTGCTGATTTATGTGGTAATCTATGCAGCCAATGTTGAAAGTTCCCATGTTTGTGATGTTATGTACACGTGGGTATCAATATTATATGAGGGTGAAAGTAATTCTTTTCTTGCATGATGTGCTGATTGACTCCAGAGCTGAGAAATGGCGAGATTTTTGTGGGAACCCAGATTTAAGTTTGAGAGATGCTGCTAAACTGTGCAACAATTTTTGTATATGTGAAAAGCATTTCACAAGGGAGCATTTCACTAATGACACAATGACTCGCTTAAATCTGAATGCAATGCCCACCATTTTCTTGCCCCATGTGCCACAAGGGTCTTCAAGTAGCTCTCAGCCGAGATCTCCAGCAAGTGCTGCAGTCTTGGATGAGGGTGCTTCTACTTCCTCCACTGCTGACATTACTCAATTGCCACTAGACAGTTCACTTCCATCTCATGACGCTGATGATACTGTGCCTCACTCTCCAATGCCTTCAACATCCTCAGCCGATGTCACATTTTTTAGCCAGCCAACCTACTCCAGGTGGTCAAAAATCTATGTTGAAGGAGTTAGGTTTATCTCCAATAGATTTGACTCCAAGGAAAAGGGGGCTGTATAAGGCTTTTCGGCAGAAGAAGAAAGAGGTGGTCCGGCTGAAGAAGGTGATGAAAGTGACAAAAGCAAAGAAGAAGCAAGAGAAGCTGGTGGCACAGCGGGGGATGATGGGGAAGATGGAGAAAGTGTTGTCACCTGCTGGCTTAGCTCTCATCAACTCTGTCGTGAGTAAAGCCCAGAAACAACCCAAAGGAAGGAGGTGGTCTATCTCGTCTAAATTAGTG
Source organism: Pyrrhosoma nymphula (assembly GCA_963573305.1). Classification (NCBI taxonomy): domain Eukaryota; kingdom Metazoa; phylum Arthropoda; class Insecta; order Odonata; family Coenagrionidae; genus Pyrrhosoma; species Pyrrhosoma nymphula. The sequence continues at coordinate 131,891,787 of OY754329.1, read as the reverse complement.
GCTTTGTCTCTATTGAAAAAAGGACCCCGAGCCTACAGACATTTGAGGGCTGTATTCCCACTCCCTTCACGGAGCACACTCCTCCCCCTTTTAAATTCTATTCCATTTTATCCTGGAATCAACACAAGGGTGCTAGCACACCTTGCTGAGAGTGTGTCCAAGTTTAATTATGAGGACAAATTTTGTACATTAATGTTTGATGAGATGGCTATAAAGTCCCAACTGAGTTATTCTGTCAAAAATGATTTAATATTTGGGTTTGTTTACAGAGGAGGGGAAGAAAGATTACCAACTCTTGCTTGCCAGGCCCTTGTATTCCTGGTGAGGAGCTTAGCAGGAAGTTGGAAACAGCCAGTGGCTTATTACTTCAGTGAGAATGCCACAAAATCCGTTGTTTTAGCAGTATACATTAAACAAGTTCTGCATGCTGTCAAAAGCATTGGGTTGACTGTGGTCGCCACAGTGTGCGACATGGGATGCAACAATGTCAAGGCATTGCAAATTCTAGGAGCGACCTACAGAGAGCCCCAATTTGATTTTGAAGGAGACAATTTTATTACCCTTTTTGATCCACCTCACCTCCTAAAATGCTTTAGAAATCTATTTCTGAAGTATGATGTCCTGGTTGAGGTTCCCATTGCTGGGGAAGTGACCTCCCTGAGGGGCTCTTGGTCTCACATCAGAGCTTTGTCACAGGAGTCAGCCATAACTAGCCCTTTCGACCCGTAAGTAGTTTCAATGTTAGCTATTACTCCTGTTGGGTAGTTTGTTATATGAGATATTTTTTAGTGCTAATGATCCCTTAATGAAATTAGCTGCGTTTCTCAAAATAAATTTGCAAAAAAACTCTTATTTTCCTTCATAATGCGGGGAATTGACTTGAATGTCACTCTCACTTTTCCAAATTTACCTCACTGATTTCTTTTATAATTTGCATTTTTAGTTTCCATGCTTACGCAAAAGCATCTCGATCCCAACAACTTCCAGAAGATGAGAGTGTGCTTTGCGGCACAGGTTCTCAGCTGCACAGTTGGGACTGGAATTGAGACTTAGGTTGCTAAAAGTATGTTTCATGTTACATTTATTTCATTGAAAAAATTATCTTGATTTCCTTACTGGTGACATTTTTGGCTTTATCACAGATAAACTTGGGATGGAAGCCCTAGCAACATCTGAGTTCATTTTGGAAATGGACAGAATGTTGGATAGCATCAACGGAGATGCTTCTCACAATGGAAGCAAGAAGGTTCTTCGGCATTCAGTGAAAGACGGAAGCCCTCATTTTGATTATTGGAGCAATGCTATGGGTAAATTGACAAAGTGGAAGTTTATCAATGAGGACAACAAAATTATTTCTGCTCCGTCACAAAAGGGTTGGGTTACCACTATTATTGGGGTCAAAAGGCTGTGGAGAAGGTTGATGGGTTTGAATTTCAAACAACTCAGCACCAAGAACCTCAACCAGGATCTCATTGAAAATCTGTTCAATGTGGTAAGACAGAATTGTGGTCGTAACCATCACCCCATGCAGAACAATTTGTATCTGCCTTGAAGACTGCTGTGACAAATGGCCTTCTGTCATCCAAATCTAGTGGCAATAGTGAGCATGATGGGTGTAGCCTCCTGAGTGATCTAAACAATTTTTTTTATGAGGGGTCCATGACCACCGAGGAGGACACTGCTACTATTGGTCTAAGGCATGACTTAAAAATTAAAAAGTCAAGACTGCATAATGTGCCTCACTTGGGGTCAGCTATTGCTGCTACAATTTTGGCAAAGACTGACTGTGAGTGCTGTGCAAGTAGTCTGACAACTTGTCCTCAGTTGTCCGACAACATCTATTTTTCAACTTTTTCTAGTGATACAGGCATTGATTTTTCACCAAGTGACGGTCTCCTGACTGCTGTAGACATTGGTGTGAATGCTGTGAAAAATCATTTAAATGTTGTAGGTCACAAGCGTTCTTTATCTTCTCTCTGCACCCCCATTATCCGTCAAGTGGTCAATTTTGATTTTGTTGCATGTGCTGAGCATGGCAGTGCTGTGGAAGAAAAATTAGCATTCTTCATTGCTCAGATTGCTATTAAGCAATTCTGTGTGGCATGAGGAGGTGTGAAGTATATCTTTCATCCTTCAAAGGAGTGTGACGTCTTTCGGAGGGGACGTAAAACTGTGGGTCCCCTTAGCATTTCTCGATAAGAGCAGGCTAACGCCGGTGCTGGGTTTCTATTTCTTCACCTCCTGCTTTCTCGCATTGCTCTTCTTGCTTCTATTTCCACATTACTCTTATTCTTCCTTTGGCTGTCATTTCACTAATTTCCCTTCCCAGGGCAACGACCTTGACGTGGTGGAAGGGCTTGGGAGTTCCTTCAACCCCTGGAGCTGTACAGATTGATACCTACTTGTAATAGCTCTTAGGGCGGGTAGGAGCGAGACAAACGGTAGTCCACATAATGCCTGCTCTTCCATATGGCCATTGCCAATGGAAAGTCTGTGGTCCTTTTGCATGAGTATGATGCCTCTGCATTAAATGTTGTAGTTAGATGTGTATGGTAGTTGCATATATATAAATGTTACCCAGGTTGGGAAAGACAGATAAAAAGAAAGAAAAGAAACTCACACGATTTTGAATTTTCGGTGGCACTACCAACTTCCTCTTGTTCCTTAACATGAGGAAGGTGGTAGCATCAGAGTAAGGAACCAGAGGAAGGTGGTAATGCCACCGAAAATTCAAAATCGTGTGAGTTTCTTTTCTTTCTTTTTATCTGTCTTTCCCAACCTGGGTAACATTTGTGCTTAATTCCTCACCGAGGAATACCGCAAGACTTATCTTTTTTTATTTTTATTTTACCTTTCTATCCAAGTGTTTTTTGTGCCCACCCTAGGGCAAGAAGAAGTTTTGTATATATATATTGTAACCGATGCCATTTGGCCGGTTCCATAGAAGGGGATGAATGGGGTCACTAGAGGGAAAGAGAGCCTCATGTTTTGTATTAGATATGCTGGTTTGAATGTGCGAGTGAATGGATTAGGTGTGATTCATCCTCCCCACCCCCAAATTCCCCGTTTTCCGACCCTGTGCTTCCTCCCGTGTGTCCTTGAGTGTTTGGTGAAGAAAGAAGAGGGCCCCCTCCCCTTCCCCCGACCAAGAACAAGCACGTAATTCGGCGGACTACGGAATCCAAGTTCCCCCCCTCCCAAGTATAAAAGAAACCCCCCCTCCCCCCCCAGTGATGATGCGGCTCGAATGAACACGACTCTCCCCCATACTTTCCCCACTTCCTACCCCCAGTAAACCACCCCTCCGCGGGGTATATAATAGCAGTGCGCAAGCCACCTGTGTTAATTATCCGGAGCTTGATACTCTGTTATGCTGTGAGTCTGTTACGCTGGAAAGACGCCTGTCCGAGAGTGGAGCCTGGAGAGTCAAGAGTTGGAGTGGCGTAGGAGGTTTGACCCGAGAAGAAGTGGGCGGAGCGGAAATAGGATACTGACTGGGAGTTTTCCATCGCCAAGGAAAGGTCACCCCACGCACTCCACTAGAAACTCTCTCAGCCACAGAGACGGCGGAAGGTGCAACAACCCGCGAGGAAGAGACACCGGAGAAATTACGCCACAGCAGGGACAGAGAGCCAGAACCCCTGATAAGTAGAATTGCCATACCACAAACCCCGAGTTTTGCCCCCGAAAAGAAGATTTCGATTCAAGAGTCCCCCCATCAGTGCTTTCCACGGACCCCAAATCATCCTTCCCCCCCTCGAGTTTAGAAGAGACCCCCCCCCCCCCCTTGATGAAGAGGCGCCGCATCACGTCTTTCATTCATTCTGATTCCCCCTCCCCTTTTCCCGATGTGTGATTGCGTGAGTTTTAGAATTATAAGGACAGGGTGTGTTTTTTTTCCATAGATGTTTTATAGTGTTTCATTTTTTTGAGTGTAACGAACATAGATTGTCGACAGGTTTTTTTTGAAGGTGTTAACACCTCGCAGAGAGGGAAGTTATTGTTCATTTATTTTTCATGTTTGTTCAACTATTCGTTTTATTGTCATTGATCAGTTCCGCCAACACCGGTGAAAGTGGGCGATATTGTGTACCATTCCATGTGTTTCGTTTTTTTTTTATCTCATTAAATATATGTCTAACAAAGGATTTGTCACGGCTCTCATTCCGTCTAGCCTTCCAGTCATTGCGAGGTACCCCAAACTTTCCCTTCACACCCCCCCTTCCCTTGTTCCCTTTCCATTCCCGATCCAGGTGCCCGGGATCACCCGCACATCCCCCACCCTTTCCCCGTAACTGCCCATCGCACCTCAAGAAACCCTCCCATATTCCCCCTTCCCCCCGTGTGCGAGGTCACAATATATTCTTCAGTAGCTATTTTTGTGCTCAGCAAAATACCTAATATATTTCAATGACATACGTCCCAGAGTAATAATGGAGTGTTCATTGCCTTTGTTCAGATTTTATATTCATTAAAGCTGATCAGTGAGTAGGTAGTTGATTTTTTAAAATATAGAGATTTGGTTATACCACTTTGAATTTTAAATTGCGCTTTTTAGGAAACACTTCCCTGTAGGGGAAAAGTGTGCAAGCATGCTAATACTCATTCATAAAATACTTGTTGACTGGCAACATAATCATCTCTGACATATGCAATAATTTATTCTTCTGTCTGGCCTCTTAAGTGACTATAATCATTGGTTCTTGTTGTCTTGTGATATGCCTTCAAATGGAAGTGGTAGATTCTGTTTGACATATATGTATTTACATTTCAAAGTAAGGGCGTAGTAGCAAATTTCAAAGAAGGAATGAATAGAATAATAAAAATACGAAATACCGGAGTAGGTGGTGTAAGGTCATGGGTTTGAATTTCGCGCGAAAAGCTGTGGTGAGACAACTAGCGACATCTTAAGCTGCGGTAAGCAGTTAGTACCCCTATCAAAAAAATTTATCGTTAAGTTGGCACTTCTTGCCTAAAATACTCCGTTGGATGAATTAATTCACTTATTCCCCTTATTATGATATCTACCAACTTGAATCTACAAGAAATTAACTCTGTTGCAGCAGCCAAGTTCACACCATTATAAATTTGTAGAAAAATATTTACCAGTTTTTAAAGTTTCTGTTAATTTTTGTTAAGGAGAACATAAAAAATATGCCACTATGTACAAGAAGTGTAGGTTTCTAATTTCCTTTTGTTTTATTGAACATTTAACTGGATGTGTAATTCAATTTATTGAAACATTACCTTCCTTTTAATCCCATTTATCTTTATGAAGTGCGCTACTGAAACTGGATTGGGATTGTTGCGGTTTCGATTACTTGAAAGATAACCTCCAATTTACAAACCCTCTGATTTACAAAGCTCATATTTTTGGGTCTCTTTAACTTCGTAAAATAGAGGTTCTACTGTATTTTTCATGCTATGACAACATTACATTTTAAGCCCCAGAAAATCATAGCTTTCGTAATCCTTTTTCATTTATTTATGTAATGGTATGGTTTATTTGAGAAAAATAATTTTTACTAACACCCCATTCTAACAGGGACTGCAAAAAATTTCTTCTTTTACACCCTGCATCATTTATTCATAATGTCCACATTCAGGAAAGTCTGGGAAAAAAGTTTTGGTCAGGGTAAGTCAGGGAAACAGACAAAAAATCTGGAAAGTCAGGGAAATCTTCCCCAATGATGGATTTGAGAGGATATTTTTATGATCTAGTCTCCCATAACCCAGACTATTGTTGATTGTTACGCTGTGTTGATCAAGCTCTTAAAATATATGATCACATTGACAAATTTGTCACATGTCTCTAATCTTGTCTTTCTGGGGAGTAACATTTCTCAACATGTCTCTAGTTAAAATTTGCTGTGCTGTGGTAATCATTCTCATGACCTGCTGCCCTGAGAATTTTCTATGCCTTGTATGTGGGCTGTGTGTAGTAAGATGAGTATGGTTGTATGAGTTAATAGGGAAGTGCACTAATTTTTTTTATTGCTGAATTTGAAAGTTTAGACTAAAAAAAAATATTGGTGTAGTCGATTTTGTTTTTTGCATCCGGGAAATGCACTTTAAAACATTTTTAAAGTCGGAAAATTTCATGTTGCGCTGAAACACCGTACCACCATCTTGATTGAGTTGTGACGTCACATGGCAGTAGTATCGCTGTAATGTCTTCTTTAGCTAGGTGAGAGGTTCAGAGAAACGGTAGCTTTAACGTGGCTTTGCTTTCTGAAAAATGTCGGCGAATACGGAAAACTGTGCAAAGAAGAATTACAAATGGTCCATGTCCAAACTAATGCGATACCCCAATTCATTAATTTTATGCTCTGAACATATTCTGGCTTTCATGCTGCAGGTGTTGTTGTCCCTTCGGATTTGTGCGTAACCAATGGCATTTTCACCGTAAGATTCCCTGGTATTTCTTTAATAAACATACATGAGAGTGGGTTAATATTAATAATAAGCCTGTAAAAATTGAATATTGCGGCAATATCTACTAAATTACATGCGATAAGGTCTTGATACAAAACCACTCACCACTTAGCTCTAACTCCTCGTATTTCAGGAACTTTGAATCTATCCCTTTTTTTTTTAATTGAGTTACCATAAATATATCTACATTTGGTAAATTGTTGGAATTCGCCTTCTCCCAACCAAGATTAACTTTTCATGAACCCATCCTTTAAAGCGAACCACAGCAACAACCAGGCCTGTTTCTCAAAGCTAAAAGTCCACAAGTTACAAGTCGGATCTTACAAGTGTGACTTACAAGTGTTTCTCAAACGAAAACAGAGGACTTGTGAATTCTCAAATGTTATTAGAAGGTTATTCACAATTCTTGCATGTCAAGACATCATCTTGTGCAGTGTTTATCTTTCATAGATACGAATAAATAGCGGAATAGCGTTTTATCGTCAGATAAGCGAAGAAGAGTTCAGCCATTTTGAATGTTGATTATTAATACCCAAAGGGAAAATCTGTTTTACAAGAAGTCAGTTGGTGTAGTGGTAGTGTGCGAAGCTATGATGCTGAAGGATTCGCGATCGATCCCTTCAGGAGTTAGTTTTTTTTCTCTTTCATTTTGCTGGGCTAAGAAGACGTTGTACCACCGATTTATGTAACTTCGTACTAGGACTTCTGCACAATTTATTTTTAATTTCACTTATCCTTGAGCCCCAAGTTGCACCAAGGAAAACGGACACATGACTATGGCATATTAGGAAAAACCACTGTACATTAGAATAGCATTTGCATCTCCTGCTTCACATAAAAATGAAGACTTTAAATCTGTATAGAGTTTCCTATTGAACTTTCGCGACTTAATATTTCATAGCGATTTGTCAGTTTAGTACGGGAACTTATGCTCTGCATTTTTACATCTCAATGTATAAACATATTGATGTGACATGAAAAGCAGGTATATATTGATAAATAGTAATAAATAATACTAGCTAACTAGTGTGTAACTCTCGCATTTTCAACCATTCCCACCTCCCCAAAATAATTTATTCTTTATCAAATGAGATCAGTTATAAATTGCACGATTAAAAGCAACATACATGTCTCCTGTTGGAAATAAATCTTTCTTCTTCGTTGTTTATTCACAAAGTCTTCGTGGGGGTGTTCTTGTCTCATTACATTTTAGTCTAAAAGACTTTTCTTTTAACTTTAAATTATAAACAAGCATTGTTTTTTTAACGTAAACTGAGCATGTTATGTCAAAAGTCGGGAAAAAATCCTATCTACTGATACCTTGTTTGTCGCTATCACCTTCGTAACAGTTGAGAAAAAGAGATCGCTAGTCGCTTTTCATTTGTTTTCCCAGTTATTCTTTCCGATTTGCTGTGATTTACTCACCTTGGGGGACTTTTAGAAATTTCCTTACAAGTTACAAGGACTTTTTATTTACAAGTCTGTTTGAGAAACAGAATGTGTCGTAACCATGAAAACACTTGTGAGTAAATACTTTTAAATTGTGGAATGGACTTGTAACTTGTGAACTTGTAACTTGTAGACTTGTAGCCTTGAGAAACAGGCCCCCAGCCCGGAATAACTGCTAACATTTTATTTGCGAAGTGCGCACATTCTGGCCGGCGTGAATAAATACGGATGTGCCACGAAAACGTCTTGCAGCAGATGACTTAAATAGATCTATTGCCACTCTTTAATTTTGCTCAGTTCTTACAAAAATGTTTCGGCATGTTAAATGGCAATCTGCCAAAATATATATCCAGCGAAAATTAAATACCATCATGTATTTATTAAAGATTCAATGTGGTCTTCGCCCTACAATCCGCAAACTTAATGAAGCTGACACTTGAATGAATTTTAATAATATAGTATACAATGATGTAGTCATGTACTCAAAAGAGAAGCAATCAAATACATATTCTGATGATATTTTTAAAACAACAAAAAAAGGTACATGCCCAAATTCAGTTATTTTTCCATCCAAGAATAGTGGTACAACTAACGGCGTTGAAGCTGCCTTCTGTTACTGCCCTGTGACGTCACGGCAAATATTCAACATGGACACCCGTTTTGGTGGCCTTTAAATTTATTCAAATTTCCGATGGGTATCTCGAATCAACTATACACTCTTAGGAATTAAACTGTGGTTTTACGGCATTTTGATATTCTTAACTCTAATTTAAAAATGTTTTTTGGGGAATTTTAAACACTAGTGCACTTTCCTATTGCACTTTTACTGATTAGAAAACATTAACCATAATTGAAACTTGTGACTTATGGAGACAAAGCATACTATATCAGCATGTGGGGGACCTTATGTGAACTGTCTCTTTTATGAAAACCTCTAGCCTCTAGAATATAATTATCCTTAGCCAAATCTCATTACAAGCATATGCAGCAGATTTGTTGAGCATGCTAGGATACTATCCTCCACATTATCTCTGGACCATATTAAAAAATGTTTATGCCTACCATGCTTTTGGATATAGCTATTTCTTTGTTTATAAATATGAAAAAATGATTAATACACTTTTAATGAAGATGAAGACATCCTATGAAAAAAACTACCTTCTATTCGCTTATTTATTACTAACTTTTTAGATGTTGTAAATCTTGCTAAATCACTGTGCGTAATTAATTAGATACAGCCAGAGGACACACTGGTGGGTGTTTGGGGTTCAAGAGAAGGTTGTAGAGCATCCACATTTAATTATGTACTGCCAAGGTTTTTATGGTGTTGCTAAGATAATAAGGATCTATTTCTTCTGGTTTGCCACCATGTTTGCTGACTTCAGCTGGCATCAGTTTTGACTCTATTCTAGCTGCCGTGCTCAGGTCCCAGAGAAATCCAAGGAGAACTGTCCAAGTTGTATAGGTGTCACATCTGACACCAAACATGCCAATATAACTGGGACAGTTCTTCTTGAATGTCACTTGAAGACAGCTCCTGGAATGGAGCCCGAACTGGTGTCATATCTAGTCAGAAGATTTGTTGTGGATCCGGAAGAAATGAATCATCCATTCATTCTTGTACAACAAAAATAGTAGAGTCCTCCATGGGGGTTCCTGATGATTTAGGATCTAGTAAACATATTCTGCTGCTGCGGGGATAGCTTTGAAATCTAACATACCATTAATTTTCTTTCGTTAAATTTTTTTGCAGGAGTTGACAAGCGTGGACGTGGTCTTATGTATAGTGGTGTCTATGATTGCTTTGCCAAAACTATGAAAGCTGAGGGCATCACTGGTTTCTACAAAGGCTTCACAGCAAGTTATGCCCGACTTGGTCCACACTTCATTTTGACTTTACTGTTTTGGGATATTCTCAAAGATTTTCAAAAGAAATTAAGTGTATCTGAAACTGGAAATTCTAAGCTTGGTAGCTAATATAGTTTTAATGGAGCTCTTTATGGTTAGAGCTATAAGTTTTATTTTAAAACTGAGTAAACTATGAATTTTGTTCCTCAGTTAACTACAGAATATTATATGTGGGACTAAATATTAAATTTAATCAAGCTAATGGCCTTTTACAAAATTTGCAAGGTTATTGGCACTCAGAATTTTCTGTTTTAAAGAAAGTTTTAGCTGCATTTGTCTTTTAAAAATTATAATTCATCCATTGTTTGTTTTGTTACTAAAGCCCACATCAGATGAATGGATGGACAAAACTTGGAAATGTGGAGGTTTTTAAAGAAATGAGAAACGCTCCTTATTTTTATGAGGATAGTAACTGTGGCATGTTGTGATTAAGTTTATATAACTTCCTAAAAGTTACCACTGCAGGCTTTAATTGATTGATTTTTGTTGAATATTTGAAACCCTACATCACTTCTAATGGGCTTGTTCTAATTTTTTGCCATAGATGATATAATGAAAACAATAAAAGAGGTAATTGTTCTGTTGTTTAGTCTTTCATGGAAACTTACCGCTGCAAACCATCAATTTAAAGCCCTTCCAACATCACTGTGAAGTCCCAAATGCAGTATTGGGCTTGGAAACAAATTGTAAAAATGAATTTGTGAGGATCTGCAAGAAATGTAAGACTGCTTTCCCCACTCTTTTCTAGAACAGTGAATTGTATTAATTAGCTTTATTTGGAATTCTTTTTGTGGAAATATGCATAATGTTTTTTGTCCAATTTTATTTTTACTGTGCTACTTTTTTCTGTTATTTACTGTACTTTTAATCCTTTCCTTATGTTTTTATTTCTTATTTTATCTTCTCACATTCAGCCATTACAGTCTTAAGAAATTTCATTTCTGATGTGTGGTAATTGACTCACATGATTTCATTGTTACACATTTGTGCCCAGTTATTTTATGGCATAGCAGCTGTTGTAAATTTGTCTTGTGCCAGGTCTTGGACCTACCTACTGGGGGAGGTAGGCCCCTTCACACCATGAAGCCATGTTTAGTCGTTTTTTGCATGCCACTGCCCTTCTCTACTTTGGTTCAGCAGTGGGAGGTGCGGCTAATTCTTGTATTTCTTGCCCTCTACGGAGGAAAAGTGTCATTGCACATGGCTTCGGTAGCAGTATGTCGCATAACATGTTCCCTGCTCATACCATTCCTTATTCATGTATGGTGAAGCTTGAAGCTAAGGCCTCTTATTACAATATCATATAACACAATGAGTAATATGATCTTGGCAATGTCACATTTTCCTCAATTATCATTTTATCTGTTTCTCAATCCCTGACCAAAAATCATATAGACTATCGGAATACGCTCTGAACACTGTTAAGGAACCTGTTAGTGGGTGTATGCCAACTGCCTTTCTTATACCACTGTTGGAGTCCATAAGGATTGGCTGCAGCCGCAGACAAAAATATTCTCAATGCCCACATCTGATTGATATTGAACATGCGTACCTATATTCATTGATATGTTGATTGTTACAGGGCTGTCTTTTTCTTCGACAAAAGTTTTCACATGAAGAAGTAAGCTCTGTTGAAATTGACTGAATTTTGTCTTCTTTTGTGTCTTAATAGTCAGGGTTGAGTGCCAGTAACTGATCGTTATAATCCTGGATCATTATAGATCAGCATAGGATATTTTTGCTCTTATTTCAAGGCTATGCCCTAGGATACTGTGAAGCAAAGCTGCTTTGTGCCTTTTTGCAAAGTTAACAGCCATATTGCATTACATTTTTGTGTGATGTGAACATTTGAGTAGCCTGTAGATGTTTTTAAAATATTAACAGGTCTATTTTGGTCCTTACCTAGGCTTATGATATGCTTCAATACCAGTTTGGGTGAAGAAATGAAATTTAATTATTTCCCTCGCTTCTATGCCTGGTGGATTTCAAATCCCTTTTTGAAGGCTTTTATATTCGAAGCTTCCCAGGATCATGGCCAAGCTGATTTTCATGCACATAAATCTAAGTTTTGCTCGCACAGATCACATTCATATGCAGCTGATTCTATAAGTAAACCTTCTACAAGTTGAGTATCCAATTCATCAAAAAAAATTAATTAACCTACCAGGTCATTGCATTGTGTGTGTCATCTATGAATTAGCCTGTGTTCAAAATTGCAAGAATGGGAATAAATTTTCTGTTTATGCTGCTCTTAGACCAATCAAAGTTCTGATGTCTTACCTGAGTTAGTGTTTAGTTTTCAGAAATTCCATTTTAGTTCATAGTGAATGAAGTTTTTTTTCATTGTGCTTTGTATCCATTTACTGAATTGGTGACTCCATGGAAATATTTTATCAGAGTGAACCCATTACTTTCAGAGTGAACCCATTACTTTCAGAGTGAACCCATTACATTCACACTTTGATTTCGTTTAGATATGGATCCATATTTTTTGCAGAATTTAGATGGTGGCAGCTACATTCCGTTCCCTCTATAGTGTTTCTGTAGTCTTATTCATCATTTTAGCCCAGTATTATAATAGAAAGTGGAAATAATTGTTATTCCCTTGTACTTCTTAAATGACTAATTACATCTATCCTATTTTGGTGAATTACTGTAACCTAAAGAGCCTCAAAAATGCTTAATAAAATTTCCTGTCTGGTTAGGAGAAAACAAATCAGATGATAAAACAGTAGGAATGTATTCCTTTAGGGTAGGCATGGAAAAATTGTGGGTCATATCTAGCCCACTTGATATTTTCATGGGCTATTTCCAAGCTGTCATCTACATAATCATACATATTGATGCAAACTGGCTCATTGACCGACCAAAATGGGTTGTCCAATCTGGCCCACTCATTGAAAAAGATTGCCCATGCCTAGGGGTGAATTATGGTTGTTGTTTATTTGGGGGGCGGGGTTGGTTTGCTACTTTCTGTGGAGTCGGGGGTATGGAATACCTTATGACTACTATTTTTCTTATTTTACCAGTAGTCATGGGGAGAGTAGCTGCATACCCCGTAACCCGCCCGTGCCCATACCTAAATTAGGGTATACCTTCTGTTCTAAAGAATTATACTTCAGTGATAATGAATTATGTTGCTTTAAATGAATTGTGTGCCTCATTTTTGTATCATGTTATCAATTCTGCTGTTATTAGTTCAAAATTATGTAGATAAATCTCTAATGAGACTGTGCTCATTATTATACATCTTTATTAGGAAGCAGTTTTATTAAACATTGATTCTCATTTTAGGTCTATGCAAGGAAACAATAGAGTTCAATGATTAATCCTTAATTTAAAATGTAAACCCTAATCACTGACACTAACTTTTTTTTGCAGCATGTGGTCTTAATATAAAAAAAAACTAATTACTGAAATTAAAACTTGGGACATAAATCAATTTTGTGTACAGTTCTTCGTATTTTTTTAGGGTTGTGCTGTGAAAAATTTTGAGGAAATAATGTGAATAATTAGCAATGTGCATGAGCCTTTTCCTTATGTTATTTACACAATTTAAGGTTCATGTGGTCCAAACTGCATGCAGTTAGTTGTCTCAGGGTTTACAATCTGCCATGTGGTTTCGGAAACACAATATTGATTAATTTCTATTTCTATTATGTGTCATTTTAGAAATTAAGTATGTTCAATAAGCACAAATGCAGGACTGAATTTCTCTTGCGAAACCTAAATAATTTGTACCTGAAAGATTTCACCTTGTATCTATCATGTAGCAAATGTGATATACATATTTTTATTTTAATATGACCTTATTGTTGTCTCTTCTTATACTTGATATTGAGGAACCATCAACATTTGATGTGATTTGTTTGTTTTGTGTGGAATTGTATTGATTGTTATTTATTCATGAGTCACAGGCTTTTTATAGCATACAGCCCATGATATATGTACATATTGGTTCCTGTGCCAATGGAGTGAGACCAGGAGTTCAGATGATTTCAAAGGGAATTGTTTGTGGATAGATTTGTCCTCCAGATTTATTTCTTGTTACCAATGCATACCTATATTTTTGTTCTTTTAGTGATGTTGTGTACTACATACCTCTATCTTAGTAGAGTTTCTCAAGTCTGAGGAGTGTGATCAATATTTCTCAGGGAAAGAATGTGTTTATCCAAGGGATTTGAAATTTAAGTGTGATTGAAATTGCATTTGATCACTATTGTTACATTGTGGATTGTAATACCATCTTAGCAAATAAATGCCAAATTTATTTTACATGCCATCTTTTTGAAAAAAATTATATTTAATCAGTTGATGGTTTTATTTTGTGCATTCTATTATTCTCAATGTTCCTTATAGTACTGTTGATTCCCTCTAAATATGTGAATTCAATTTCAATCTGTTAGTGGTTAGATGGAGGTTCTCTTGTACCCAGATGATGCCGTGTTGCTGTCTGAGAGCCTACAACAATTACAGTAGCTCCTGGATAACTTCTGTGAAGCAATCAGGAGAAAGAATTTGAGGGTAAATGCATCAGACTAAGTAGTTGTTTTTGATATGGAGAGTGGTAAGAATGATTGGACGATGGTGCTAAATGATGAAATAGTTGATCAAGTGGACGATTTTGTGTATCTTGGCCGAGTGTTTGCCAAAGATGGAAGGATAGATGAAGACATTATGAGGTGTGTGAATGCCAGAAGGAAAGTCGTAGGTAGCATGTGGAGGATATCTAGGAATGAGTTTGTCTAGGGATGTGAAAATTGCACTACAGAACGGCATGTTGGTAGCCAAACCTTGGGCATGTCAGGATAAGCCTAATAGTTAGCTAAAGGCAGTGGAAATGGGGTACGTGAGAAGTGTTAGTGGCAAAAGTAGGATGAATAGGAATGGGCTGGTCATGACAGAATGTGGGTAGGATGGACCAATAATGGACAGATGTGAAAGGAATGTGCTTCGTAAGTTTTTCCATGTAGAGAGAATGGATGAGTCAAACAATGAAACAGGTAGATGATAGCAGAGTGATTGTGAGAAAAAGTTGTAGACTACAAAAGTTGTGTGAATGTGGTGGAAGAGACACTTTGGAGAGGAGGAATATTAGAGTCTTAAGAATAGGAGTGAGTGTACGAAGCCGTGTGTGGGTGTGAAAGAAGCAAAAGAGGCATGTGCATTATGGAGGATATTATTTAAAGAGAGCTAGTTTTATAGGCCTAACAGTAATACACAACTAAGTTCTTTGACTTTGCCTACTTCTAAAGGGTGGCGTGGTGGGCATGTATGTAGTGGATTTCCTCCATAATTTTTCAAAAGTTCATTATTTGTTTTATTCCCTAATATATTTAGGCAATAATTTTTTGAAGTGATTCCTTTTGCATAAAATGTGTGCGAGAATTAAATGTTTTAATGTCATAAAACCTTGGGTCAAATGTTCCCATGTATTATTCCCCTGCGGGTAGGGGGCTAGAGAATACTCTCGCAGTATCCCTGCTTGTCGTAAGAGGCGACTAAAAGGGTGGGTTGGGTCAAATGTTCCCATGTATTATTCCCCTGCGGGTAGGGGGCTAGAGAATACTCCCGCAGTATCCCTGCTTGTCGTAAGAGGCGACTAAAAGGGTGGGTATGAAACCCTAGTTACAAACTTAACAGTCAGCAAGCTATGTGTCTGAGCAGTGAGAGTCTGCAGCTTGCGAGATAGATGCCTTTGTATGGGCAAGACATACTAGGTAGTCTTATCTTCCACCTAACCCCTCGTCAAGGTTGTTTGAAACAATTTTGACTTTTTTTTACAAAATCTTTACACAATAAAAATAGGCAGAGTTAGGTGAAGTGGATTCATTTTTTAAGTTTTTTTTAAGGGAATACACGGATACAGGGAGGACACGGACATGGAGAGAATATGTACGTGAAAAAAATTAATTTTTATGCTTCATGAAAAACTATTTGAAATATTCCATCTCTTTCAAATTTCCCAAAGGTGCTAATTACATTGTAATTGACTTCATTTTACTATGTATTAAAAAATGTGATTGACTTTGCCCTCAATGGTAAAGGTGAAGTTGATAATGAATGTTTATTTTGGCATTAGGCTTTACCCCTTTGATTGTAAAGTTATTTTCCCAAGGATTTTTCTGTAGGTGAATAACCATAATGCTTGGTTTACCTTTACGATGATTGACTCATGCTGTGAGTCATCCACCCCTGTAGAGCATACATCAATGACTCATGCATGAAGTGATTCATTTTGCATAAAATTTGTGAGAGACAAGGAGTGACTCGGAATGAAGCACTTAGAAGGAGTGAGTCCTTAGGCTTGGTACATGCATAAAATCCCCAACTACAGGGAATACTTGGGAGTGCAACCAGTACAGACAGTTTGATCTCCTGAAAGAATAAAAATAACCTGTATGATAATTCGAACGAATTACAAAAGATTTGAAGTGAGCGACACTTAGCCAAGGTATTTGCCATACTACTTACCAACATTTCCAATTATCCAGTTGAGAATGAAGATGCATAGTCAACAAGGTGTATTCACATATATAGTCACAAGGCATTTACACCTTTTGATTTACATGCATAAAATCCCCAGCTGAAGGGAACTCTTGGAGGCAATGGGACAATGTAATCAGGTACTCTTTGCACTCTTCAACACATTCTCTTTGCACATTCAACTCAAAATGAACTGTTATGGTTAGGAGAGCACAGAATGTGCTAAGTCAATGGTAGGCAGGACACGGTATGAGGAATGGAGGCTATGAGACAATATAAATGGTTATTAGAGCCATACTTATGCGTAGTAGTTGTTGCTTTAGAATTTTTATTTTTCGCTTCATTGAGCGTGCTCAACTTTCAGCTGCCATTTCCCTATTTTTTTCCTGCACCACCAAGGTAACGAAACTGCACAAATAGACTCTGCCACCATTATTTTAACTCAGCCACATATAAGATACATTTCTCATTTTCCCAGTCAAAGTTATCATTATCCATGATAGCTTTCGTCAACAGGGATGAGACTTATTCATTACAGGCCATGTGAGGAAGAATGGTCTTCAGCAAGGTTGCTGCCCTTCCTACTGCTTCCATTAACTGAATAGTAGGGTAAGTCAATTGCAAAATATGGCTGCAGGATTCCCTACTTGTTATGGCACTGTGTAGATATGCATTAGGAGAGGTTGTAGTGATGTACTCAATGCAATTTTTTGTAGTTAGTTTAGAAAATGTATTTCTTAGCAATGAAGCCACTAACATAAGCTACTGAAAAAAGAGTCCGTCAAAATTTCAAATTCCTTATACACAACATCTTTATCTGAAGGACGATTTGGCAGTCTCTCCTCTTGCATGCTACTCACCAGACCTTCCCATTGAAATTCACTAAGGTCATTGAGTAAGTTAACCGGGCTATCTTCTGCCTCAATTCAGGCCTCTCTGCGGCCTAAATTCACCTTTCAAGTGAAGCTATCTGCCGTCCCGTTATCCAAACTGGTTATACGGCACGGAGGCAAGTGAAATAAAAAAAATGTGTTGAAGTCCTAGTACGAAGTTAAGTAATTCGGTGGAAAAAATCTCCTGACCTCACAAAAGCGAAAGAGAAAAAAACTGCCGCCTGAGAGATTCTAACTAGCGTCTTTGTGCGATTTCTAGCTAGCGTCTTTGTGCGAATTCTAGCACGTTACCGACTACACCAACTCTCATTCCCATTTAAGGGTTCCCTTTGTGTATTAATCAGGGTTACTTCATACAGGATTTCCCAGTTTGTCGCAAGGAGTGCTACCAATACCCGCGCATTTTAATAGTTTCACCTAAGTCGCCACTCGCGGCGCTGACTGTAGGAGCGACCTGAAAATTGTATGGAAATGCTCGTCAACAGTTCGTGTTATGGGGAATATTTATCGTAAAATGGACCATATGGGGAATTTGCAACGATTAATAAGCAACCAGACCCACGTTAAGCTTTACTCTTACCAACCGATAAACGCCCGTGTCTTGAATCAACCGAAAAAAGAAAATTTAAATAAGGCGCGCGCTCGAAAGCCCAACCTTCAAATTCACTCGAGGAATATTAAAAAATCGAGTAATCTAAGGCACGGAAAACAGACCACCGACTTGTTATTCTACCGGAATCTACAGTGATTGCATTAAGAGTGCCTTAAGCACAATACTTTTTTTACCGATAGATTTGGCCATCCCATTATCGATGAATTCCATTTGATTGGCCGTCGTAGAGCGGCAGAAAAAAAAACAATGCGTAGATGCTGTATACAACTACTACTTTACTTCCAGGTAAAATTAACTTGATTACCCAAATCTTAAGAGGTTCATAAATTTGGGTAACTCGAAAATCGGGTATCCCTATACAATGAGCTATTGTGAATGAAATCTTTATGCATACACTTAGTATAAAACCTTTATAGACGCTCTGATAGTATTACAATTAATTTTTTTCGAGTTTCAGCACATTTTTATCCAGAGACTACTACATACACAGAATAAACTATTCTTCCACCGGTATCGAATAACTTGGATACGACATGTCATTAAAAGTATTAAGTAGTAAATTGCAAATGAAATCACATGCATGGAAAGAGCAAAACGAACAATGGCAAATATGACAAGCCTCCAATGATCACAACAAAAAAGAACAATATATACAAAAACAGCAAACACTATGGCCAGAGCGCAATAGTCATTGCAATTTAGCACTTTTACGGTGCAGCCTTGCCTTCTCCTGCTGAATAATATCAGCCTTGTTGGCCACACTGCAGGGAAAATATATCCTGGTCACAATAAAAAGTCTCACAATTGCCTCTGTGAATGTCCAGCAGTGCTCTCCACATCCAATTAAGGGCAGGGAATCTACATCTTCCAATGCAGCAACAATGTCCAATATAGAATCTGCATGTAAAATGGTGGATTAAAGCACCTTAACTGTTATGTCCTCCAGCACTTTCATGAGGCTGAACAGTCGTGCTGAGCCATAAGTCAAATTGCCCTCGTTCCTTTCATTTGTGAGGAAGTCATGTACCTCTTGTCCTGGAGTTCTGTGTAAGCTGAGCTTATATGATTCGCATTTCATGAATCTTGAAGCTTTTCTAGCCACATAACCCGAGATAAAAGACAAAGTCTGTGGTCACATTGGGGAAATAGTCATGATCACTTGTGACTGACAAGAGAACTGGAATGTCATCTGCTAAGTTCCCTTTGTCAATGATGACATCCAGTATGCTTTGGAGCTTCTCATCGCGGCTTCTGGGGTTCTGTATGTCCTTCACTGACATCAAGGTAGCCAGCAAATCACCTCCTGACACATTGCAACCTTTTGGTGGCTTTATGAGGGAATAGCAGCTGATCAACTTGAACATCTGCTTGAACACAATCGGATCAGGATGACAATTAGACCCACAAGCTGAACTCATCATGCCGAAGAATCTCTATAACAGTCGTATAGAAAATGTTGGTTCGTTAGGACTTCAATACACACGTCAAGGCAAATCTAAAAGAGCCAAAATTAATTCCCAAGGTAAACATTCGTCAAAACGTATCTCCAAACCATCTTGGTTCAATCTCGCAGTCATCAGGTACTTGAAGCCACATTCAGCCTCTAGGAACTCGTACAGTTCCAGGGCTGCTTTCAGAGTAGCATGGAAGCCCGCTGTAGTGTTACTCGACAAAAAGAAATAATCTCTGCGTGAAGCTACTGCCTTCAACTGCTGCAGGTATATTATGAACTGCTTGATACTCTGTAAATTAAATAAATAATGTTAAGTGTAAGTAATTGTAAAAACTTCTCACCTTGTGAAGAATTGAGATTTTTCGTCTTTTAATAGTGATGCAATATGATTGAACTGATACTTTACCTCCCATCCCTCACTGTCCCGAATAAGAGCCCTAGCAGGTGTCCGGGAATTCATTGCTCGAATCACTCCGGCTATACGCTCTATGAAGACAGTGGATGGTCCACAGTCCTCCAAGTCTTCATGGCGTGACTTGAATAATTTCATAACAGCAGCTACATTACATAAAAAAAACTAACAAATGAGAAAATTTACATTTATTGGATTTAAGAACCATATTCAGATTCATGAAAATGATATTATTAAATTTAATGCTATCGTTACCTGAAAAGCTCTGGTCACATTAATTTTTTGGTAAGTCTTGGGGTGAATATGGTCCATGGATAACTTTGGACAGGCTTTCAATTGAAAGCTGCATGAGTTTTCCAACTTCACCACAGTCTCCCAGTGCCTCAATTTAACTACACCATCTGGAATCTGTAATGAGGAAATGGAATGAGTTTTCAGTTAATGCAAACATATGGAAACAAATATTACTCTTTACAAACTAACAGCTTGAAAAATTCGAGGGTCATTTATCCACCCATATGGAATTTAGATAGAACAATAGAACTTAATTGATTCAAAAACTGCAATTGTTTTATCGGACTCAACTCACCCAATTTTCTTCACGGGAAACGAAAAATTTCCCATATTTTTTTCCAAATGGGGGAAATCTGAGACGAACCACAACCTCCTTGAGGGATTGAAAGAATGGCCACAGCTAACTCTGTCTTCATCAATTCTGAAGTGTTTCCACATGGATCGATTCCACTGGGCCCTATCAGTGGTAACCAAATCAACGAAGAAACCAGCCTTCTCCATCAGGATGATGCACTCCATTATCAGGTGGTGCAAGACTGTGCTGGATGCACAACCCTTGCTTAACGCATTCAGGTCGTACAACTCCGGGCACTGTCTGGTCCCTGAGGCCGTGAGATTTTAACAACTTCTCAACATATCTTTATGAGGATTGGCTTGAAACAGGGAAAGCATGTTAGGGTTATTATTAAAAATATAAATATGGGCTTTACAATGATATTTTATTATGTTTTTATATTACATACTTAAATAATTAGAAAATGACAAATATTGCATGATTTTGACCTTAAAAAAAGTTTAACGTGGACATTTTACATAAATATAAAGCTGAAATATTCAAGAAAATACATGCTTCGCTTTTGTAAATTACTGTTCAGTCCTGTGCATAATTTGACTTTGTGTGGAATGTCTTAAAACAATCAGGGAGGCACAAACCTACCCCACAATCTGCACACCACCAGCGTTTCTCCCTTCTGACCCTTTTTCCAGTTGTTATGAGTCCCATCTCTGAACAAACTTTGCAATATCTTAAGGATATTTGTTCTTTGCAGTTGCAGGTACATGCTGTGGAAAATGTTTGGCCATGAGTCTATTTACTGATAAAGGATGATTTGTCACACTGAATTCAAATCCTTTTTTCAGAAGCTGCTCGCCTAAATTTTTCATAAACTCATATAAAATAACTTTTTTCTGAGGTCTGATTTTACAAAATAAAACAGGAATTTACAATACACATCATGATCATGTGAAAGAAAACCTTCCACCATTTCAATGTCCTACTTTGAAAATAATAATATGTCAATAGCTGATCCCCATGATCAACTCCAGTCTTGTTGACATTGTAGTCAATCACTGCATCTGGCTTTACTTTTTCCTCCATACCAAACTTAGATCTGACAGTTACAGTTGATGCAGTCTTTTTATGCTTTGTTGATATCATGAAAACATCTCGAGTGTCTTTCCACTGTATAGCAAGTACTGAATCTTTTCGTTTGAAAAACATTTCCCCTTTCTTCAGTTTACTAGTTCAAAATTCTTTTGGGAGTCCCCTTCTGTTTTTCATGACTGTGCCCACTGCACAGGTTCCCTTTTCAAATAAGGTTTGAAATAGATTCACACCTGTGTAATATCTGTCCATGTACAAAGACCCTTCTCCAAATAATTATTACAACTGACTCAGCGCTATTGTCCTTATCCCCTGCTTCTGAATATATCTCACAATTCAGTATATATCCAGAGGCAGCATCACAATAAAGGATTTTACCCCATACTTACTGGGCTTGTTTTTATGTAGACCCGAAATCTAATTCCTCTTAATGGACACATGCCCTCATCCACAGTCAAATTTTCACCTGGATGAAAGCTGGCCTTGCTTTTCTCAACAAAGTTGTTGAAGAAAGGCCCTATTTTATGAATTGCATCATGACTAGGTTGGTTGTGTGGTATATACGTGCCATTATTGTTTGCATGCATTATGAAAAGAATTGAACGGAATCTGTCACGTTTCATGATTTTATCTGCCAAATGTGAGTCCAACATTGAATCAGTGCTCCAGTAGTCAGTAACTCAAGGTTTTGGCACCAAACACATGAATAATTATTGAAAAGAACTGGTACAATTCATGAAGTGCAACAGCATTCCATGATGACCACAAGGATCTAACAGAAATTTTACCCTGATACGCAGTTGTGTAATTTTCTTACCTGCATTCCTATTAGTTTCAGTTTTTACCGATTTCAAAACTTCTGCATCTACAAAAACACTAAAACAATCGAGTTCAATGCTGTTCTCATCAACTGGGGCTAGAACGAACTCCACTAGATTCCTTCAAAACTGGCAGCTGTAGTAGGTAGTCTTCATCACTCCAATCTTTAGGTGGAGTTGTATCATTTCTCCTCTGCTGATTCACGTATGGCACAGATGGTAAATTCACAACCTCATCTTCTATTTCACTCTGCGTTACATCATTATCGTCATCTGAAAGTCATTGTAAATTAGAATGGAGACAAAAGTTAGCAAAAGCAAGGAAGCAATGGCATTTGTTAACCTACCGAAAGTATCTGTAATATCTCCAGTCAATTCAATTCCACCTTCATCTATTTGAGAACCAGAATCTTCCTGACATAAGGCTGCGATTTCACTCTCATCCAAATACGCATGTTTACTCATAAATTTGATGTTTATTGTCAAACACTTTCATTAGTAGGCGCGACTTACTCGCCAACTCCGTCCCGCCAAATGCTGGCTTCTGTGGCCCGAACAGCTGACACAAGATGGTCGCGTCTTGTGTCTCTTTGCCCACGAAATTTTGAGTAACACATCCCATCTAGCGGAGAACACATGAACTACGTTCTATAGGCCTGATCACGCGTGCCTCCCAAGCAGTTAGTGCTCGGAAAATCCCCGTCACAACGCATATATACAACGGGAAACTCGCGCTCGGAAATTTGCCGAGCAGCGTAAACTTAGGGAAAGAAACGGCGCTCGGAAATTTTCCGAGCAACGACCTGAAAGTGTTAAAAAGCAAGCCAGAGCCTGCACCCACCTGCCTCGAAATGGCTGAAACATCATTACCAAAGCATGGTCCCCCCCTCTGATTCTTCTGATGGAGTGGGGTGTGGTCTCCTAAGTTGGTGAACCCACATATTTGTAGAGATTGCTTGTCAAGAAGACATTTTGACAGCTTCATCTCATCGACTAGAAGTGTGCCTGCAATATAGGCACAAAAACATTAAACACAGGTCAACCAGAAAATGTTGACCATATATTACACCGTGTCTTACCCCTTTGTCCTCCATCGCAAGTTCACCAGCTTTCTGCTTTAAGCACTGGAAGGTGGCCTCCTGGAATCCATAGGTTCCTTTGACATTTTCCAGGTAACGCCGAAGAGTGGTCATGCTGGGAAGGGCCAGAATGCCATGAGACCTAATGTGCTCGTACGCTCTCCTACTTTTAATTCGAAGAAGAAGGAACTCATGCACCCAATCACGAGTGTACCTCATACCCTTTGGACTGCGGGCTTTGGCTGCAGGGAAACAGGCTTTAACTGCTTCTTGCTGGCAAGATGTTAGGGTGGAAATTTGTTTGGTTAGAGCCTGTTCTGATTTACGGGCACTCTTTCCTCATGGTCTCCATTTTAACCTTCAGAACATCAACCTGGAAAATCAACAACTTCAAATAAAGGCCTCAGTTGATCGACATGGTCCCAACGATAGTCAATGAGGACTCAAATCAATAAATCAATCGTAGTAGAAGCTCATACCTCATGACCCTGAAGACGTGTATCCCTTATCCGACATATCTTCAAAGCATTTTTTTAGCCTTGTACCTTATTGTTTTTCCACATTCCTGCCTTTTCCTGGTTCTGTCAGCCTGGAGTTTCCTTGTCAACCTACAGGGTGTACACCAAACACTGGGCCCTCTCCCTCTGTTTCGGGGGGTTTTCTCAGGCACATACCCCTGACATTTGGCAAGCACTGTAAACATTATTATTGAAGAAATTCCTACATGTCAGTTAAAAAAAACAAAGGAGCGAGAAACTAAAGGAATTATATGAATATTTAGTAAAGCGCATCACACTAAGCAGAAGTTTGATAATATTTTACATCTTCCCTGGTAGTAAAATAACAGAAACTTGTGAAAGACATGGATATTTATTCAATCATATTGATATGATAGGGTACACCCCACTCTCCATAGGTGTAATGGTTTACATCTCCACACAATACAATGTATGTGTGAAAGTGTAAGCCATAACACACATGAAGAGTGGGATGTATCATATCCTATAAAGAATGTTTACTTTACTAACAAATATCATGAAATAATTACACTCAACATTGTGGGATTAGATGCTATCCACAGTGATAGTATGTACAATATTCCAAATGTCAATCCACCATGTTCTGACAAGGTTATAGATCAGGAGATGTATAAGGGTAATGATGGGAGCATTTTGACAATAAAAAGCTATCTAATATCTTAAAGTGAAAATAACCTTGCATGTTAGGTTGATACGGTGGGAAGTTAAGGTAGGTGGTTAATTGTTGTTATAGTATGGGGAAGGAGAAGAAAAATACAAATTATCAGACATAAATGAGAAATGCACCTAGATCAAAGGCTAGTGGGGATTGGAGTGAAGTATATATCTTTCTCAACCCTGACCAATTATTTGTAGTTTTCTCCTCTTCCAAGGTAACTAAAACGATTAACCAAAATAAACAAACTCTGTACCTGATGGTGTTTTAAATTGATGAAACATGTCACAATAAGAAAATATTGTAGCTAAGTAAGCATATCACTTTTATCGTGAATAAAAAAATTGAAAATTTCTACGAAGTTAGGCCTACCACTGTCAATGTTAACCTTGCAAGAATAAAATTGATAATTGAATAGGTTTCAAATTTTCTATTCCCTCATTTACTGCATATTATTTCTGTAATACGCCCTGAACCACTAAAATGTCCTCAAAATCAGAATTGTATGAACATTAGATCAGTATAGTGGCTACATTTCTGTCTCCTATTCCCACATGATTTGACAACTTCTTTTATAAAAAAGGGCATGTCACACATTTTGTAAGCTACGCAACACATACGAATGTGCTATATATATATGTGTGCTTTATGATTGGAAAACAGCAGAATGGAAAATAAAGTATTTCATCCTTTTAAGATCATTCAGATAAGATTAAAATGAGTGAAAGATTTATTTATTTATGCCCTAAAGCTTGCAGAGCAAAATTAACTTTGCTATGGTAACAAAACTATAATGCCCGTAAAATTTGTAATTTTACCATAGACTTTTCGAACTGCGCCAAATTTTGAGGGTTTCGGAAAAAAGCAACAGGAAAGGCATAGGACAAATGATCTCCAAAGAGTAAATCAAGTAGATGGACGTCCACCAAACACTAGATACAAAGCTCAGTGGGCGTTGCAAAAAATATATTTTTACAAACATAAGTGCAATTCATAAAAAAAATTCAGATAAGTAAATATTTAAACAACACAGCAATAAAGAAAAGGATTAATAAAAACTGACAGAAAATTTCGAATAATCCAATAATGCAGTACGTATGTATATTACCTTTCCCCATCGCTGTTCTGAACAGCCAAATCAGCACAGACCCGCAACCCATTTATAATGTGGATCACCTGAGATACGTCATCAAGGTTTGTAATCCACTGACGGCAACATCTCTCCCATGGAATATTACCTAATGAATATAGCCATGTACAAATATATGTGTATCACTCATAAGCATGCCCTAATAAACCGGTACTATAAAATAATAGTAACTTGGAATACTTAAGTTAATGGAAAGTTCATCGAGTACCTTGATTTCCAGGTTTTCGGTTACGGCAACCGTTTTTACGCATTTGAAGTCATTTCCCACACACAAGAAAACAACGTAACTACCGACGATGGCTGTTGTCCAGTTCCGACCCGGAAGATTTATGCCGCTGATTCCCTCGATAGTGGTGCTGATTTTGAAAACTGAAACAGGAGAAGGTCGCGGAGAATGGCTGGAGGGAAGACGTCCGCAATGAGTTCTTGCAGAGAGGTGAATCATCTTATCCCCACCAGTGGGATGAGCGACTCTTGTTCTCGGCCCTCTCCGAACGTCTCTGCCGGGACTTTCCGTTGCCTACGTCGAGGAGGAAATTGGCGTAGTCGCCGGAGTTCATCGTCCGGTGCGCTGTCGTGAGGGAGAATACTTGGAAAAACCTCCACAGTCGCGACGACCGAAGTGAAACGGAAGCGACGTCGGATGGTGTGCGCGCTTTTTCCACGACGGGTGCGATCTGCCGAAAATCCCCGGGAAGATCTTTCCCCCGAATGGCTCATCTGAGTTCATGACGTCTCGCAGGGACCTGTCGAGAACGTCGAAAACGAACCGATGTGCCATCGGAGCCTCATCGAAGACGACGACCCTCGCGGCTCTGATGAGATTGCTCGCTGGGATAGGTTGGTGATGTTCCAAACGCCCGTACCGTCAACCAAATCTAGCGGCAGCCGGAACATGTTCCGCCGGGCATGTTGGCCGCGGCTATTGCGGAGCTGGCGACGGCGAGGGCGACCTGACGACAGCAGCGCACGTATGCGAGGATGACACGGGAGTAGGGTGGTTCTTCCGTAACCACCGGGACCGTCTAGGAAGATGGTTTTTCGTGTTCTTCCTTCGCCGGGGTCGAGGATCAAAGAGCGCAAATACTCGAAAACCAGGCGTTGATCGCGGGATAACTTGGGCTCCCACTACTCCACGATTCGACGCTGGAGGTTTTCGCCGTTGTTGAGTAGCTCTCTGCCCAACTCCGTCGTGTCATCCTGCACGTACGGAAGTCCGTGGTCGGTCAAACACGATCCCTGGAGCCGAAGGCTACGGTCGATGTCGATCAGGGAGAGTTTGACCGCCAACTCCGGGTCGTTGGCGTTCCGTTCCAAGTGATCCTCGCAAAGTTGGTTCTGAAAGGCGTCCCACAGGTGAGCTGCGGGGGCACCCATGTTGCAGAGGAGCACGAAGAAGGAGCGAAGTCTTGGCCCGAGCATGAATTGCGGTGCCTCTCGCAGCGCTTGATGGCACTCTTCATCGTCCTCTATCAAGCCCAGGGAACGTGTGACATCCTGGAAGGTGCGGCAACCCGCTCCGCCGAGTTCCAAGAGATGCGCGTATCCGCGACAAGGAGTCGACATGAGGAGGAGGCGAAGGTAGTACTGTTCCCCTCGATTGTGTGATACCCACAACAGCCTACACACCTCTCCGCGCTGGCGGGGCGTCACAAAATGCCGGCCATCGGGATGTGCTTGTACTTCTGAAGCACGAGGACGCATTGTGTGCACCGTGAATCTTTCGTAAAATGACTGGTACGTCACGTCATCGAAAGATTCTTCGTGCGGACGATCGAAGTACACTAACAGTTTGGAGCTCGCCCTCTCCGCCGCATCGGAAACCTCTCCCGGGCGGTAAATGATGGTCTGCCCTCCCTCGAGATGGACGGGGAGGCACTCGACGGTGGGCTCGGACTTGGAGATGGGAAAGTCCAAGAGACGCCAGCACGCGTCGCTGGCACCCACCATGCGTTTGGTGACGTAGTGCTCCACTTCGTCCTCCTGTTTACCCAGAGGAGTGACGGTTAAGTTCTGGAGAGAACCGCCCTTCATCAGGTACTTGAAGAGGTATTTCACGACGCGGCGAGTCGAGGCGAGCTCCAAGTTAATGTGGGCCTCGTATTTCAGGAGCAGAGCGGGATTGTACGGGACAACCCACCCGCCATGCACGGTCACTTGTCGGCGTCTAGATGGCTCGGCGCCTCGGTTTCGGTAGTCCCGCCTGTACTGGACGAATCCCCTTTCGTCGACGTGAGTGGTCTGGCACTCGGGCCTGGGGAAAAACTTGGCGCAGTAACCCCTGGCAGAGTCCCAGCACGGGAAATCAGTGCGATGATCGGTGCCGCAAGGGCCATGGATCATGTGCCTAGCACCAGTTCCCTCAGCTGGCCTCGGATGGGATGTCGGCGCGAATGACCGAGTCGATGTCCTGCGCCTGAACGGGACCTTCGCCGTCTATCTTGAATACAATGTGGGCGTGAGGCAGGCCCCTCATCTGCATCTCGATGACGTACACGAAGTAAACCGTTCGGCCGAACATCGCTCCGCTCTGAAGTTCTCGGATAAGTTCCCCGAGTTTTATTTGGAAGACTCTGCACGCTGTCTCTGGGTCACTGCGTCCAGTTCCACGGGGGCAGGCCTTCTTGTTTTCCTCCCAGGTCGCACTGTACGTGAAGGTCAGGGAATACGTCGGCGATCCCAGTCGAGACACCAGGCCCATCGCGTTTTCGTAATGGACCTTCATGTACCGTGGGCCTCCTGTGAAGGAGCTCGGGAGGTAAACTTTACCGGGCAACACCCTGCCCTCACCTTGGACGGTCTCGTCACGGTTGATGTCCTCCGTGACTTGTCCCGTGCCTCGACCTCCCAGGAGGAGTGCAACTGGACCTCGTCCAGTTGCACTATCCTCATGGCGTTCCGGGATGAAGAGCGCGTTTGGGAAAACCGGATGAATCGCAGGCGCTCTTCCTCATACCTCGCAAACATCTCGACCTGCCAAGACTGCGAAAGCCGGCCGGTGTGAGAGAAGCGGGGATCAGAAAGCAAGAGCCACCGCGAATAATTGCACTGGGAGATCTTCTTCCCGTTATTATCGGACATTCCCACGTGCCATCCCAAATTGCCTTGAGGATAGAGTAGGGTATATTGGAAAGATTCCATTAGAGGGCTCAAGAGATCGATGGAGGATGGTCGTCGATCGCTCCTCTTCCATATGGTCAGTTTGCGGGGCCCGGAGGCAGTGTCATCCGTGCTTAGCAGGGCGCGTACTTCGATACCTCTTTGCCTATCGCCGAGAATAGGGCCGTGTGTAGATGTATTCGTCACCTCGAAGGTCAGATGATCGTCGACAGAGGGCTCGGCGCTCAATTTGCGAAAATCGCGAATGTAAGGGTTTACATTCTCGAGATGGCTTGCGATTTCGCGGACCATGTCGGGACACATAGATCTTTCCTGGGAAATATTCCGGCGTTCCTCGCCGGCGTCGATGTAAAGTCGGCAGCGGTTGACGAACTGAACGTCTCCGCTCCTGGTCGTGAACTTCTGACCCGGAGTGTCCAGGCTGTGCACTTGGTGGTACATCCTTCGATCTTGAAGAAGGAAAGACCGGAGGGATGGCGGTAAACCCCGGATACTTCCAGTGCACAGAAGGCAAAGAGGTCGTTGTACGTACGAGCTCGTTGGAGGAAAGTCGGATTGGAAAAGAAAGGCGCCTCGAGTGGAGGGATATGAAGTACGTTGTAGGCGCCCTCCCCACAGCACCATTTCTTCCTCTCCTTCTCTTCGTCGAATAGTCGCGCACGACAGTGTCGACACCGGTGAATGCTCTCGTCCCACAAATTGGGGATCTTCAACTTGAACGGATGGATGTTTTTAAGTTGGTCTCCTTTCCAATATCCCATGGGACCTATTATCTTCACCTGCCGAGATGTTTCTGCAGGCAAGTGTTTAAACGTCATGCCGGTATTGCGCAGTCGATAAGACGGCGCAACGTCTCTGTTGACCTCTGGTTTCATGGTGGCGTATCGGTGAACCGCTTCCCTGTGAACATCCGGATGCTCGACGGTGTAACGGCGAACCGCTTCCCTGTGAACATCTAGGTGCTCGACGGTGTAACGGCGAACCGCTTCCCTGTTCACATCCGGTTTCCTGGAGGCATAGGTCTTCTTGGCCTCCAGGAGTTGTTCTTCGCGCGAGATTTGAAGAAGCTTCGGGCTACCGCGTTTAATTTTCCTAGGCCTACCCCTAGTTTACCCGCGAACTGATGTCACAAACTCTAATTGAGTGAGGACAACTACCGGTTTCAACGAAAATAACTTGGGATCAGGCGAAGCCAAGGAGTCGGTGACCACCTCCGGTGAGGAAGTGGGAGCAGGATTGAGTTGTTCCACCTTCTCCTCGAAACGAATCTGGGTGACCGTGTACCAATGCCTGGTCCCATCTAAAGCCACGTCACTAAGTAGTAAGCGGGCGAGAGGCAAGTATCCGTGGCAACTGAAAAGACGGGCTACGCCATAATAATTAAATTCACGGTTTTCATCGACGGAGTGAGAATCGAAGACAAAAAATCTATCTTCCCGACGCCAAAAAGCCACGGTGACAGTTTGGCCGGTAAATAAATAACCCGCGTCTGCGGAAATGATCCCCTCCAAATTGCCGGAGGGAGGGCGTACACTTTCCTCCATAACCGCACTAGAGGCTGGATAGAGGGCATAGTAGACTTAAGACAAGTCAACGATATTAACAGCCCGTCCCAAAATCAATTAACTCCGAGGCTCTTAGGGGCTCAAACTCTTCGGGAAACAGGTACCGCGATTCACCTACATAATTTTCATTATGCAAGCCCCTATAAACGCGATCGCCGCACATCAATATCGGGTCGATGTTCGCCGTAGAGAACACGCCACCAAGGAAATTCCACCCGAGGCACTCCAGGGTTATACATAAAAATACATGGTTTCACTCAAATGGTGCACCCAAATCACTTTGAAATAATTTTTTAGTTCACTCATATAAATACATGGCTCACCTCACAATAATACATGGCTCACCTCACAATTTGAACCCAAGAGATTATATATAGTTTTGCACCAGTGAATTGCAGGTAGTGATTGATAATGCAGTTACGCACATTGAATTAAATGGATCCACTCAATACATGTGCCAGAAACACTGATTTGCAGTTAGTAATAGGCAGGTATAGACTAAAGTATAATAGAGAAAATGTGAACTTAAGCGATTATGCACGTTTGTGCATTTCTTTTGTTCCAGTAGCATATATAAATTAGAAATTAAATCATAACAAAAATTCAATATCTTCACTCCAAATATGTAATCATATATGCAATGGCATTACACTGAATTATTTACAAAGCTGCCCTGTATGAACTCTTTGATGAAAATGTTTTTCTCCTTTAATGCTTGCTTGACCCTGCTGGTATGTATGCTGGTATATACATCCTTAGCTTCACATATTTTTTAAACGATGAATATATACATTTTTTGTTGCAGTGCTTCAGGTATCCAAAGTCAACTTTCTTCTCAATGCGGTCCACCAAATTCTTGCCAAGAGAGATGAGATTGGCATCTTTCAAGGTGTTCCGAAACCAATTTCTCTACCACTTGGAAATATGTACGCACTTCATAAGTAGGGTAGGTTAAACCTCCCATGTTCGAGGTGTCCATCAACGAGTCCTCAAGGCGACTACTGGAATCTTTAGCTTTAATACCAACAAGATATTTTTCACAAATTTTACCTTGTGCACAAACCTTGCTTATGGCACACCCGAGAAATTTGTTCACAATGACCCTATCCAGATCACTGGTCAACCCTGTTACTTCTTCATCAGAATCTGATCTGTACTTGGGATTCCTAGGGCATTTGTAAGTATTGGAGGCACACCCTGAAGTAGGATTGGTACTCGTGCTCTTCTTGTCTCCACAAAATATTGTGGCAAGGAATTCTGCATCATCGGAGGCATAATTTGAATTTTTAGTTTCTCCCACAAACTGGGACCGTGTGGCCAATTTTAACATCCTAATAACCATAATAGGACCTGGATTGGAGTTGCCATGCCTCCTTAAAATAGAAAATAAATTTCCAAGGCAATCTTGGTTGAACCTTGAGGTCAAAACATATTTATACCCACTCTCAATGAGACGGCCTGCCAATGCTATAGCATTAAGAGTGGCCATTGTTATACCTGTTTGAACTGGTTTTCATCTCCCTGGTCCTATCTCCATCCTCTGAACAATGTCTAAAATA
Organism: Pyrrhosoma nymphula; assembly: GCA_963573305.1. Taxonomy (NCBI): domain Eukaryota; kingdom Metazoa; phylum Arthropoda; class Insecta; order Odonata; family Coenagrionidae; genus Pyrrhosoma; species Pyrrhosoma nymphula. The sequence continues at coordinate 131,859,975 of OY754329.1, read as the reverse complement.
TCCTGGAGTTCTCCAATCTTTGAGGTCAAGTTTTTCTTGGTCATAGCATCCTTCAATTCTCTACTATTCAGTGTCAAACCAACGCCTAAATGTTCTTAAATACCAGGCAGTGGTGAGGGCTTTCCGTGGTAGATATTCCAGCCTAACCAGGGTCTCCAGTGCAGAGGCAATTGACTTGCTAACAATTTGTGCTGCTGTGGCCAATTTCATTTTCTCAAATTGATTGGGATTGAGATGGACCTCCTTTAAATTTGGTGCAAGTTTGAGAGACTTTTTGTGCTGTATTTCTTCCACGGTTTTATTATATTTACAAGAAACAATGTAGTGAGACATATTGTACTTATGACATGCATCATCAGAAAGTTTAATGTCATGACATAGCAGGGCAGATCGCAAATTTTTCAGCAGATGCGGTGTATCTGCAAAAAAGTACAATTAGTCCTCACTTCGGACAGGGTGCTCACAATGATTTACCAAGGAATACCTGCCTACTCTGACACCAAAGCTCCTCCATACGCCTTGGTTTTTGGGACCCATGTCACTTACTGCTCCCAGAAATTTATAGCCTACTCCCTCAACTCTTGCTATACAGTCCTGCACAAATTTGTAGTCTGTCATAACCTACTTTTTTGCTGCAAATATGGTAGCCAGCAATCTACTTCCAGTTAACACTGATGCCCCTGATCATAATCTGCATCCAGTTAACACTGATGCCCCTGATCATAATCTGCATCCAGTTAACACTGATGCCCCTGATCATAACCACTAACAACTGTGGGCCCCCTTTTCTGGTCCATCCCCAAGGGTCTCGTGGCCGACATAAGATAAGGATGAAATATTATAGTCTATTCCAAGGGCTATCTCCATTTCATCCAACAGCAGCATGCACACTTTCTCCTTATCATTAGATAAGGAGCAACATTTAAGGGACAAATAGCGCATTAGTCCTGAGAGAACTCCAGGTTGGAAGTCTATCGCCTGCAACCTTCTACACAATGTGCTGTAAGATGGAAGTGGTAATCCTTTCTTTACTAAGAAGCCTTTCCACCCCAAAGCATATCGAGTCTGAAGTGCCTCCTTGATGGAGTCTGGGGACCAATTGGTCACTTTCTTGCCTGTTGATGCAGTCAGTCCCATTTCTCCACTAAAAAAGAGGATTTTACCAATGAACAGCTTGTAGTGACAAATTTCCTTTTTCGCTGCAGCTAACTGCTTCTCCAGTCGCCAAACTTTCAGCTGGAGTGCCTTTACCTGATCCTCAAGAGGATTCTTTGGGGATGCAATATTAATGGTGTCCTCAACAAGGCATGGCTCCTCATTTTCATTGTTGACTTGCAATTCCCCAAGATAAAAATCCATCCCATTGTATCCATTTTCAACATCGGGAACAGCATCACAAGCAAGAACCTAATCAACCAAAGGAATCAAAAGATGCAATCCCAATTAAGTTTAACTGATAAGTGTCATAGAACATGGGTAACTATTTTACTGCTTTCAAAGAAATGCAGATGCATAGTTTTATAAGAGTCAATACCTTGATATTATGCCTTTGCTCTGGAGCAGGCCTCCCTCCTTCAAGCTTTTTAGGGCAATTCGGAACATCAAAAATTGTAGGAACAGCATTGGGAACTAGTTTCCTCCAGTCATCCTGGCTCTGGGATTCAAACTGTGAATCTTCGAAGTGGTACTATGTAAAGTACACTAACTAGATTCATAAACAAAGGAAACGGTTGTAAGCTTTATCTCCTGGAATTTATCAATTACGGATGAATGTAATAACTTTCTTAGCTCCACTAATTATTTATTGCCACGACACGGGTTTCAACACTTGGTGTCATCATCTTGGTGTCACCTGAAGATGACACCAAGTGTTGAAACCTGGGTCGTGGTAATGAATAATTAGTGGAGTTAACAAAGTTATTAAATTCTTCCGTAGATTTATAAAGGTAAAAACTAAGATTCATAGCACTGCAAATGTCGTTAATGAGTCATTTACAGTGAACTCCCTTGGGTGTCTAAACACGTAAGGTTTGGCGAAATCCATTAACAAAATCCTAGTTACTATTATTGCATACCATCCTACTTGAGTAAACCGATTATTGGTGGATTTACCAATTTTTTTGTTAACCTCCAGTGCCATGAACTACTGCCAGCTAATATTATAAAGAACCTGATTCCCTTAAATACAGTTAACATTCCCGATAATTGTAATGAGATGTTAATACATACCACTTTATCATATGGGCTTCATAAACAATTTTTCCAGTGATGTTAGCTTATTCACTCTAACCTTGCAATGGTATCAACTAAAAAAAATAGCATTAGATAAATTTAATAATAGTAGATGCCACAACCAACTACACAGAGTACCTTCTTTATCGAATAGCTTATCATTTGAAAGGCTTACTGTAAAAAAAGAGGTAACAAGCAATACAAAGCCAATATGTAAGGCAACATATAATTATGTGCAACAGGGTTTGCTCACACGCCGCCGTTCAAATTCAAATACCCTACAATGACATAATAAAGCAAAATAAATAGATACACTGAAACGGATCGCACGGCACAGGCCGTATTAAGCAGCGATTCCTACAGCGAAGTGAACACACTTATGCCCGGAGGCCAAATACACTACACAAATAATTGAATTTAGGGTGAAGGAGCTTAGGGTTGCCTCAAAGAGTCCCACAACACCTAAGAATTCCTTTAAATGAAGCGGCTTTCCCACGAACGGGGGGAGAAAGGGGTATGGCGGATCGTTGACGGCTTACGTGGAGATCCGGGATGAAGCGATGACAAAGTTGAACTGCGACCATCGACACCCCGACTTCTCGTATGGAATGGATGCACGGCCACCAAAAGTGGCTTCGCTGCTCTCGTGTCCCGCGGAAAATGATGCTGTCGTGCGTTGATCGGAAGACCCGGCAGCTCGCAAACGTACTTCCACGCTTACGCCAATTTACAAGCGGGTGGAAGTGTAGCGGCTCTCTCTCGGATCTTGTCTCGTCTCCAACTCACTGTCACTTGGAGATCTCCACTGGCATAGCCTCCCGCCACCGGTTGCAAGTTTATTCTCCTTGGTGCTGAGCGCTCACCGCCCTAAACACATTCGGTGCATGCCAAGATTCTCCTTAGGATCGGATATTTTTTTCATTTATTTTGTCATTTAAACCAATTTCATGCGAAAAACGTTACTGTACGTCATTGTTTTATCATTGTTAATTAAAACTTTTTTTCCGCCGCCTATCGGCGGCTGCCCGATCCGCGTGATATTTTACCAAGAGTCAAATAAGCAAACATCGACAAATCTTCATCTTTTTAATATTATAATATTTCTCATTTCTTACATACTTCATATAATCTATTACCTAGTTTTTTGGCAATATTACCAACATTTTTTTGTTCGTAATTACACCGCCTTTCGGAGGCTATCTGCTCTGTTTGATGTTTCAGATGCACACAACTCAGCTTACATCGGGAAACTTTCGTGTATCCATCTAAATTATTATTCTGAATGCTACACAATAGAGTAAATATTTCTTAAATTTAAAAATCTATTTTTAAATAAAATGAAAGGATAAGTTATTTCAAAATAATTATCCGCGTGATATTTCACATAGTCAATTAAGCAAACACCGACAAATCTTCATCTTTTTGGTATTCCGATATTTCTTAAAACTTAAATACTTCATATAATCATTTACTTAATTTTTGGGTAATATTACCAGCAACTTTTTAGTTCATAATTACACCACCTATCAGCGGCGATCCGCTATGTGTGATGTTTCAGATGTATGCAACTCAGCTATCATCGGCAAACTTTCGTGTAGCCATCTTATTTATTATTCTCAAGACTACACAAATGAGTAACGATTTCATAAATTGGAAAATCTATTTAGCAATAAAATGAAGGGATAAGTTATTTCAAAATAATTATACAAATATGAGTTATTTACCTTCATATTTATTCATTTGTATCTGAACTTAAACAAAAAAAGATATTTTACCTTTGAATATGATGCACAAAATTTTTTATTTAAAAATTATACAGCTATTGGACATATACATTCGTGAATGATATTTACATGGCTTTTACCAAGTGTCTGTTCAGATTAGTAATTATGATGCACTCTAAAACATGGATCTAGACATAGTCCCGGTTCACCATCACACATCGGGCAATACGTGACGACGTCTTATCGTATCCCTTTCGTTGAGCAGTTGCCGCATCTTTTTCCTCGCGCTCTGGAACCCTTTTCCCTCGCGCTCTGGAACCCTTTTCCCCTTGAACTTGAAACGGCAAATGGACTTTTTCCTTTCTCAGGACTTGAGCTGGCATTTCGGCTGGTTTATTTCTGAAAATGAGACCTGCTATTACACTCTCACGAAACTTCTGAATATTAATACGTTGGCCTCTAAATTTGTTATGCAGTATTTGCGAGTTGTTTAGAAGTATTTGAAACATATGTATCCCCAATTTTAGATACCACCTCAAACTTCTTCTTTCCACTGCATAATAAGACAAAATCTGGTCGTCCCTTTCAATTCCTCCCATAAGTTTGTTGTACTCAGCTACAATCCTAGGTTTTTTTGAAATCTTTCCTCTTCTGTTGGATACTTCTATAGTATCTCCGTTATGCTCCGAGGAAATCATTAAGACTTCTTTTTTATCCTTCCATTTGCATATACATATTCCATCTTTCGTGTATTGTGCCTCAATTTCTCCTTTTATTAATTTTTTATTTAAAACCTCAAGAGGATTGCCTTTTCTAGCATTTTGGAGAGTTCCTGTGGAATATATTTTCTTTTCCCACAGTTGTTGCGACAATTTATGGCTATTATAGAAGTTGTCCATATACACAGTATGTCCAACTTCCGTGTAGCCTGATACAATGAATGGACCTATTTTTCCTGGTGACCAACTTCACCAACATCTGGATCCTTTGAACCTGTATAAACCAAGCAATTCAAAACAAGTCCATTTGGTTCCGTAAGCATGTACAATTTAATTCCATATTTATGCCTCTTGTTTTTTATATACTGCCGGAAGTATAGTCTACCCCTCCAAAGGACCATAGATTCGTCTAAGCTAAGCTGTTTTTGAGGATAATACACCTTAGTCATATTCACCTGGATAAGATTCAAAAGAGGACCGATTTTGTAAAGGGGATCACAAGGCTTAGGGTCGCCATCAGAAGCATTTCGGCCAAAATGTAGACATCGCAAAATGATCATGAACCTGTCGCTTAAAACTTCGAACGCGTCGTTCGAAAACTTAGGAAATTCGTACAGCTTATCTTTCCGCCAATTGCATTTTATTTATTCTAATAGACCCTATATGGAGAAGTAGCCCCAGATATATTTCAAATTCTTCTGTAGTTAAATCTTGCCATGCTTTCATTCTTGATTTCTCAACTAGCAATTTATTTTGCAATCACTGGGCATTAATGTTTGTTTCTGAAATGACGAGGTTTAAAAATTCGTCATTCGCCAAGAGCATGAAAAATCCTATTGGATCTAAAACATGGGGCATTATTTTGAGTCCTGCATTCCCAGTGAAAACAATGGGCGTGGTTATTGGCCGTTCAGTTTGCCATGCTGTTGGGGGTGTGTCATTACCTGGTTCACTTGAGGCCTGACGGACCCTATTGGGGCCATTATCATCTGAGCTGTCGTCGGTTTCTTCATCTGCAGAAGAAATTTCGAAATTCGAATCTGTTACTCTGTCATCCGAAATTTCTTCTTCCCGTTCAACAAACCGAGCTATCTCCTCATCGCTGATACGATACGTAGTGTGAAGTGTGATCATTCTGCGCTTACTTGATGGATTTGAGTTCCTTTCCATGATTTCTACATCAGAGAAATAAGGAAAAAAACTTACATAATCTCTCGTACTTTCAGTAATGAAGTGATTGAGAGAAAATTTGGCAGAAAAATCTCAAATACCTATAAAGCTGAATCCCAGTTTTATTCTAAGTCTAATTGTGTTAATTTCGATACTGGAGTGATCTTATTACAAGGAAATATTTCAGTACTTAATCAGTAACCGTATAGAAATGAAAAATAAAGATATTATATTTAAAATTGTACTCACGTTATGTATATAATGTCTTCTCGATAATGCTGTATGGTGTGCGATCCAAAAAATCCACAAACTGAAGTCCAATTACTCATATATATTAAAAACAGCTTCAATGCGTGTAAGCTAGCGAAGATGACGAGCAGTAATGCAGGCAAACTTGCTGTTTCCATTACATTTAAATGTCTTGGATGAAATTCTGGTTCAGCTACACTCAAAACAGAAACATAAAACGATACAGTTTAGCAGAAAGTGCCGACAATATATTACTGAGCTTAGACACGGTCAAAACGAATACACCAAGGCGCAAAATATTTGTTAGCTTCGGAGTAAGCTACCTCTTCAGCTGTATGAATAAAATTTCGATTTGCTACTTTGAACAAAACAATTAAGGAAATATAATTCAAGGAACAGGTCTATGAGCGTGCAAATAAATGGTGGGGATCTAGTATGACTGTACGTGAAAAAGAAACAAAATTAAAATTTATTTCAGAAGCGTGCAATGATGATTTTTGAAAACGAAGCACTAAGTAAGGAAGCTACAACATTCTAAAGACCGGGAAAAGTCGCGAGACTCCTGTGGAGAGGCCATTTCATAGAAATGGAGAAAAACTTCTGGTGGAGATAAGGAGGAAAAAGAGGGTTTGGATGGAGCAGGATATGTGTGAGGAGGGAATGCTGAAAACAATTCTTAAGGAACAAAGTGAGGTAAAAGGGAATAGCATTCATAGATAAAAAGATAGGGGATAGACCTAATTCCAAGTTAAAGAGGAAAGTGAAAGATGGAGTTAGGGACTGACTGTGGCAATTTTTTACAAATCTTCCATGTAAAATTTGCCAATAGTATACCTTTATCATTAACATTGTTCAACTTTCATGTAATTTAAGAATTCCTAATGGTGCAAAGGAACAGCAGAAAAAATTTAGGACAAAGATGAATGTTAATACTACTTTTTCAACCAAAACCCTTTTCACAGGCCTCCACTCATTTAATTAAGCACTGCTTCTATGTATCACCACATGCATAATGACCTAAGTTTGAGTTTTGTTGCAGTTCTTGGTAAACTCCACAGCAGAGAATTAATGGTATTAACAGTGACAGTAAAAGTGACCACTAGTAGAGAAAAAATCAGGTATTATGAATAAATCGACATAAGTAGCAGAGACCTGAAAGTTTTAATAAACACTAAACACATACAAACAAAAACAAACATACATTCATCTCCTTCTTTCACCTCACTCATTCATACTGCCACTCATTCTCTCTAAGCAACTGACTGCAGTGGCCAACAGATCATTTGCTCTCTCAGCTGCTGCTGCCCTCCTCTCAGCGGCAACCACCTTCCTGGCAGCCAAGAGAATCTCTTGCTGCCCTCTCCTCTCGTCCACTGCCTGCCGCCTTTCTGCCACAGCAGCCTTCTTCTCTGCTGCAGCAGCCTTTCGTTCAGCTGCAGTGGCCTTCCGCACTGCAGCTGCAGCCCTCAGTTGAGATGCTTCTGCTTGCTTCTCCAAGGCTGCAGCACACCTTTCGTTCACTAAATTTTCTGACTAATGAACATAATATCAAACAATGAACAACCGAAGATATAGAAAAAAAAATAAATCACTAGTTGAAGAAATTGACAATTTCATTGTTACACTATCAAATGATTACAATTACTAATTTTGTACGAAGCTATCTAACATCTGCAAGGAAAATTAAGTTAAAATACCCCTCCTGGCTGATGTATACTCTTACCGCATTCTTTTTTATTGCCTCCACGATGAGAGCAGTGGCTTTTTGTAAATCCCAATCTCCTTTGCCTGTAAATCGTCAAATTAAATTGAATGTCACATGAATACATTCGCAATTTCATGACTAGTATAATTAGACATTGACAGTTAATATACATCCACATTGCTATGCAAAACTCTTTGAAAAGTGTTTGATTAACTCACGCCTTGGGGCCTCGCATTGTTCAGGGGTGAACAAATCGTTCACTATTATCTCCAACTGCAGGAAAAATAAAATAAGGATATGTTTAAAACCATAATGACCAGCACTTTTTTCATCCTAACTTGATTTTAGAAGTACTAACATGTTCACTGGGGACCGCAGCATTTGATGGTCCTGCATCATCATCCCTGTTATGAGTCTGTTTGATGAAAGGAATGTTACTGATACTCTCCTTAATAACATGCCATCAAAATACACCCAGAAAATTACATCATGGATATATATGGTTTTTAAACATTTTCCTACTTACAACTGGCACCTCCTCAGGGAAGGTCATGGGTGAAGGTGTTGACTGTGATGTTGACTGTGATAAAAATAAACGTGTAATATAATTATATGGGTCTAAATGGTGACAGGCCATTCCATAGACATAAACAAAATACTACGACACTCGTACTCATTAATGACAACTTTACCATGCTCCCATGGCCTATTTCTTGGACATTAAGTCCAACGGCAACCTCCTCGCCGATGACGGCCAAACACTTGCCCTCCAACATCGTCAACTCCTCCTGCACCGGGAGGTTGCCAGTCGCCCTCGACGCCATGTTAATGCGTGACGCCTTGGCCCGGACAGTCCTCTTCAAATCTCTCCATGTCTATGTAAGAGATATTCAGTCATTGTTCAAATCCCGAAAAATACATAAACATCACTCTTTACCATCACTTTACCTACCTTCTTCCACTGTTCGACATTTTTACAGGGTCCACATTCATTAAGGCGGCCTGTCAATCTCTCCCACTGCTCGCCTTGTTTTTCAACCCCCATAGGGCCGTCCGGCAGCAAAATCACTGTGCATTGAGTGAACCGTCCGGCAGCAAAATCACTGTGCATTGACATGTAGTCAACCAGTAGCATTTGCTGCCGTTCGGTGACGCGGCCAACACGATTCTTCTTCCTATTGACACATTGGAAGTACTAAGACATGTAAAAATTTCAACGTCTACCAAAAACTGTTACTCTTTCAAACTATTACCACTAACTCGTATTTGAATTATAACATTTTCACACAGAAATCGTGAACCGTGGCATGCACTTGCACAATCTGACATATGCACGAGAGCGCATTTAAAATTACGTAGTGAAATTATGAGAACTGCTCGAACGCATGCAAGAATATATACTAATGAGATGACAAAATAACTCTTGTTCTAATTTCGCTAAAGCATTAGCGCAAGATTGAGAGGAAATTGCAGTTAATTGTGCAAATACGTGCCCCGTGTTAAACTGTATTTGGTTCTAACAACCGGCAAAAGATGAAATATATAGTTAATAGTCATAAACTAAGAAACCATAACGTATGAGTCGGTATTTACAATATAAAAGTCTTTTTATACTTACATGAGTGAAGTTGCCATGGTGGTTTTCGACGAAACTTAAATTCAATTTTGCCGCCGAAGTAGCTTTGTGTCGAATGTTCTGATTCGTTCTTCGCAATCCGCATAGCTACCAACATAAGAAAATCAAGTCAACGTTGCGCTTTTCAACTGTCAATTCGCAACCCGTCATACGGCTGATGACGCTAGCTTTCAGAATCGCTCGAACGCCTATGACGGGCGGAGCCGTCATAACTCCACTGTGGTTCGTTCCACGCGATTCAAAGGTATGACATTTACAGAATCGAGCTGCTGGCCCACATTCATCCACCATTATGCTCCTGACAGAGGAGATGTTAGTTTTCTGCACCACAGAACAAGTTAGAATGGGAATATTATCAATAGGTACACAATTACCACTTCGGCTAGCAATCAACTCCTTGTGCACTAAATTTAAAAAAAATCATTCTCAATTTGGCGGCAACTTGGGTTGTTATTGCACCCAAACATAGGCCTGATCACCCCAAAGAATATTTCTAAATGGTACTGGCTTACTTTATATGTTGGGATGGACTTCAATATCCCTTTTCAACCCATTTTTCATTAATGGCCATTACACTGATCATGCACACCCTCATCCCAACAAAACCAGATTTTCTAAGACTTTTACATAGAGGAATTCCATCGCCGAGTTTCAATGCCTGGATATACAAATCCATTTCTTTGAAGACATTTTTTGTAGAATTATAATTCCCACAGTCAATGGGCCTTTCAGTTTGCTACCTTTCTGGTGTAATGACAGTGAATTTAAAGCATCAAAGAGTTTGTTAAACATTCTAAGAAATTTAATTGTACCCTGAGCATCATGAAAACCAGTGATTTTTTTCTCACAGCAGTATGACAGGGCATCTGCCACTGAATCACTGAGAAGCTGAACAGCCAACTTCACCTTCATAATCTGTTGTTTGTAGTTAATATGAGAAGCACGCAGTTTGTTGGCAACATGCAGACCTTCCTTTCTTTGCAGCTTCTCACGTAACTCAAGGTGAGCCCACTGAATTTTATGACCATCCCCATCAATAAAACATTTTTTGTCCCCAAATGTATTTCTTACCAGTTTCAGCATATGACATGCATCAAGAAATACTTACACTGGCTCCTGAGTGACTGGGTGTAAGAAAAAAGGTTATTAAGTCATTATATGCCACTAAATGACAACTCAAATGATTAGCCATCGAAATGTTGATATAGGGTCCATCAAAAGTGAAGGATGTGACTTTTAGATTAGGGTGATGCACCCATTCTAAGCATGGCTTAACTAAGGAGCATCGCTGCTCTCACCATTAAGGCCGTCAATAAAAAAATAACCAATGGGTATCTTCCAACTACTGTTGATTCCCACATGCATAAAAACCAACACCTCTTTTGCAACAGGCATTTGGTCATCCTCTTCATCCTCAAAAAATTCCACCGAACCGAACATAACCCTAGGTCTCTTTCCCATCAAACTCTACAAACTTCTTTACAGCCATTTCGTCCATCACTAGATGGCATAATAGAGGAAAAGAGTTTCTCTCAGCAGTAAAATGAAGCAAATCTTTTGCCTCCTTACAAACCCAGACATACAATTTATTGTTTCTTACCATCTACTGAGAGTACGTGCATGAGGCAAGCAAGACTCAAAATATTTACGCACATAAGAGTAAGCCTCAGGAGAATAATAGTTGAGAGTCAGTGCAAATGCCCTCAGCTCAGGTGAATACTTATTTGGGACTTACAAATCATTGGCTTTGTTGATCTGGCGTAGCAACAGATCTTTATTGGCCTTTGAAACACTACAAAGGAAATTGCTGTACTCATCACTGATGAGATTTTTTTCCTGAAGCCCACGTAAAACACATTATAGAGTGGCTACCTTTCTTTTGAGCCTATTCCTCGTTTGCCTCAAAGCCTTCAACTTCTTGTTTTTAGAAGCAAGTCTTCCCATGACAACCTTCATTTTCAAAGCCAACAGTTTCTTCCTCGGGGTATCAGGAACTACAGCACATGTATCTACTTGCAATTCCGAGGATGGCCCATGCTCAGATGCATTATCCAGCACCATCTCATCTTGCTCGACCAATTTTTCATCAGGAAGATCAGGCACTTTCATCCTTTCTCTCGTACTGGGTTGTCTTTTCACCTGTAATTACATTAACATATTTAAGACAAATTATTACTGCCGAATTATCAACCCTTATTGCTTAAGTGTCACAAATCAACTTAGATTCCAGGGGAATGGACAGCGGTGATTACCACACATGTAATCACGAAGCCAGGGAGGGGGCTTGTGGGGCTTCAGGCCACAATTTTTTCATAGAAAATGAATAACTGAATACTTAATACTGAATATTTTTCTGCAAAGACTACATATTAAGATTTTTTATAAAAAATCATTATTAGCCTAGTTCTGTTGTTTACATAGTTGCCAGCTGCCATTCCTTCTACAAGTACCACGTCTACCATTTACATATGATATGAGACATCCACCAATTCAGCTGATGAAGCAGGTGATATTTCTCTACTTTTTTTAATGGTACACAGCTATTTTTGACATACGAGATGCTACGTGAGAACTCAAATAGTTACGTACTTATTTAGATATCAGAAGAAAGCTGATGAAATGTTAACCAAACAATGGCACTGAATAGCACAAAAACAGTTCATGATGGTCATGTCAGGAAAACAGAAATATATACATTCACAGCCAAACATGTATGGGAAAGGTTCATGGAAATATTTCTGCTAATATTAACAAATACATAGCAAATAACGCAAGGGAAATAGTATTAGTAAAATGAAAACTCACCGATTCATCTGTTTGCAAGTAAGAGGGAAATGCAGGAAACACTAATGAGAACACACCATCTCGAAGCCTCACACTTGAAACTGATGTCCGGTCGAAATCTTGCTCTCTAAAGTGTTCCGAGCAGAGAGCACTACTGGTAGAAGGTACCCACTCCTTTCTCCGAATTGCCTGCACCCACTTTGCCCTTCTATCAGGATTCTTTGGATGCCTAAGTGGAACAAATGAGGAACATCAATAAAGATTGTAACCAGTAATTGCTACGTAACTCGTGCATAACGCAGCCCTAAATCAAGTTTCAAGTAAGCATTTTTCACTAATAACTTTTCTAGTCACTTTTTCGTAAGATGATGCTTTAGGTGAGAATTAATCAGCAAAGTAATATATTTGTTCGCAAGTTGCTGGTAACATACCTAATACTTTATCAAAACGTTCGCTACTCCGCCGCGATACGATTATCTTATGACATGATAGTGTGAATTGTAGAGTAATGCTATTCATCACAGCTGTTTAACTTAAAGTAAAAACAATTTCCCTTAAGGTAGATTATATTGAGAGAGATTATTACTTTTACGCCCAGAGAAAATTTAAGCATCTTAAAATTTGTTATTGTTTCTGAAGTTGCTAGCGATACGTATAGTTTTAAAGACATCGCACTTTTCATTAATATGGCAAACCGACGGAGAAAACAACGCCACAGAAAGTCTAGCGACAAGGAGGTTGGAAGTTACAGCAACAAAGTTTGTAACCGGCCACATAACTCGTGCATAATGCAGGAATTATGTCGTACACAAATCTATTACACAAATCTATTACTGTAATATAATATAATCTATACGTACTACAATGAAACAAAGGGGAGGAGTTGATTACTTGGACCAGCTTGTTCATGAATATACGTGCAAAAGAAAAACTAATCGCTGGCCATTCGCATACCTAATGAATGGAATAGATATTTGTGGAGTTGCGGCATACGTAATATGGTGCTCACTCAATCCAGATTGGAATAAAAATAAGTTCAATAAGAGGCGAATATTCATCCTTAGCCGTGCAGAAGGACTCATAAAAGCACAAATCCAATCTCGCTCATTTCAAGGTCTCCAGCGACCGACACAAGCAGCAATTGCGGTTTTTCATGCCGAGGTAGAAAATAATTCAACCAATGAAGAAAAAGAGATGTTTCATGTGTCCTACAGCTAAAGGTAGAATGCAAAAACAATTTTGTCATATATGTTTGTAGCGAACGCAATAGAAAAAGTGTTGTTTGCAAGAATTGTAAAAAGTAATGTGCAATTAACAAATATTTGGTTTGAATTGTTAATTTATTGTCAAATAATCACAATGTACATGTGACGATAAATATTTTGTCTTTTTATGTTGTTAAAACAAAAAGAATTAGTCAAAAGAGTACTGGACTCGCTGTTTGACTGTGTGAAATTAATAAGTAATGTAAAACTTTTGTTTAACAAAAAATAATACATTTTATGTCAAATGATTCTTTAGTGTGCAATAAATACAAAGTGATGTGAAAATTAATATTTTTCATTGCTAAATAGTTTAAATGAAAAGCATAAGTTAAAAGAGTCCAACAGACTCACCTCCTCCAATTACGTCAGAAAAATATGTTGTCCGTATTAGGGTTAAATGGAGGCACAGAGAATTTGACGCCCCAGACAACACTTAGAACGATCCAGAGTTGCATGTCGTACATACGCCACTTCAGCCCATTGATTATTTCAAGAAATACTTCACAGACGAGCTATTTGAACTCATGACAGAAATGACGAACTTATACGCAGTTCAAGTACAGACACAAAGGAACAAGAATGCCACTGTTTTTGAGATACAGGCATTAATTGGATTGCATGTCGCAATGGGGGTTGTGAATCTACCCCGTGGACGACTTTACATTGCTAAATAATCTATTTTATTAGATTAAAATCCTTTAATTAAAGTAATCGATGTAGTACTTCCACTTTATTTAAACATACACTACACGTGTTTCAGCTTTATACTAAGCCATCTTCAGGTATGATCAGGTATGGTTGAATAACATGGCTTGTATGAGGTGGAAGAGTTAAAAATATTAATTATTTTCTCGGCAGTACAAAATTGCAGGAAGAGAACAATGCGTAGAATGATTGTCTGATATAAGTAAGACTGGATCCTCAAGCGATGGCTTCACATGATGTACAGTCCTGTTCATTAAAAAATTACCACCTCGGAGCCCTGCTCAAAAAAAAGTTACCACCTCGGAGCCGAAAAAGTTCTAAGTCCGCACTTTAGGGAAATGTTGCAACACTGCGCCCCCCCCCCCTTTCACTGAGGGGGGGGGGGCGAGAACGAGAACCCCTTCTCCCCTTAGTCGGGCAAGTAGAAAGGCCGACGGAAGGAAGATTTTGGCCCGCGAAAGGATATTTTGTGAGGGCAGGGGTAGGGTCCGGGCTTCCGTTTGCTTTATGACATGACGGAAAGCCCAACATATCCCCACGGCTCGTTTCGTTCTTTTTAAATACTTATTTCTTACCGACCACGGGACCTCTCCTTCTCTCCCACTCCCAGCAGTATACAATGTCGCCGCCTCATTCCATCCAAATTCCTTCGCAGGTCTCGCTGGGAAGTCCACCCTTTCCGACAAGCTAAGGAGGTGGAAGGGGCTTTCTTTCACTTCTGAGCATTTATTGCCCACCCGGTGTTTTAGTTGGCGAGTGTGCGAATCCAGCACAGCCAGTTGTTAGTCCACGATAGATTTACGCTCGAAATTGAGCAAAACAAGCATTGAAAAACAAATTGGTCGATTTCACCAAACGCATAGGAAGAGTACGAAAATGCATTTTTAAATCCGCACGTCCCTCCTCTTCCTTGCTTTTATATGAAAAGATTCGCAAAATAAATGTGGAAGTCCAACGACCTACCCGCGAAACCGGGACACGTATCATTTCGTGTCTGCCACAGCTCTTCCCATTGCGGAGTTGGAGGAACGATGATAATTCCACATGCCATTTTGCCACCACTCGGTATTGACATATCGAGTTACAGGGGGCATAATGAACTTAAGTGAGGCTAGGTAGTAACATAGTGACAAATGTGAATTCGCTATGCTTCTTTTCCTTTTTCTTACAAAAAATTTACTCCTGTGCAACAAAAAATATACCACCAAAATGATTTTCATTGGCGTATTATTCCGTTTATATTTTTAAAATGTCTCATACGTTGAGACATTCCGCACAAGCTAAAATAAATAATCGAAAGAAGCAGAACTGCTTCGCATCTGATGAACTCTTGATCATTTCAACATAATAGAATCACTATTCTTTATTTGACAAGGAATTGTTACCATCAAAACCGTAAATACATTAGTTTAATTTATGCATTCGATTCGATACGATTCTGAGCGAGGATAATTTGTAATAATTGTCTTTGCGTGATATAAAAAAGTGGATGATGTATCACTTTCAGCGGGAGTTTCCCGTTCTGTGATGCAGACCTGCGATGGATACTTGTGTCCTGCCTTTTAATGTAATGCAATGGAAAAAGCAAGTAATGAAGTTTCACCAAGCAAATTGTAGGTACTGCATTTATGTTCTTCTTTAGCCTCGCTTGGTGCATAGATAAACCCGGGATGAGTGGAATTTGATGACGCAATTTACTACACGAATATACAAAATTCCCAACGAGAAATGCCATTCACCTGGATTAGGGTTAAAATCCAGATCACTCGATTCTGCATTATTGTAGCAGACAATGTCAGACTCCACAATTCTTACTTGTATCGAGAGGCAGGAACTCTATCAAAATGATTTTCCTGGTCAACCTTCAAACATCAACCCATACGCTTTTCAGAGTCGGACTAAGTGTTATTTACATCGCATTTGGGAAACGTTGCATTAGCTGCTGGGGTTCGCATTGCACGTTCTTTGCCTTCATCGCTTGTAAACCTGAAAAATCCATTTATCTACAAGTGACTACTATAGAGTAACCGCAATTAAGCAAATGCGTATCAAAACAACCATCTCAGTTGAACCGTAATGAATACGAGTGTTCGTTTTTCTTCTAATATTTGCTCTTTCTGAAAGTAAATTATGAAATAAAGCTAAGAAACTTATTCAGCGAGATTACTTCCAAATAGCATGGTGTCTATATCATGATACAATTATCATGATATAGACAATAATTAATTGAATTGGACCAAAAAAGAACAATCAATGAGGTAGAATTAGAATTTTTTTAATTCTTTACGTTTCCAAACTATACTACGCCAGGTTTATTTCCTTACCATTCTAAACTATTTCAAACCTTTGGAAACATAGTATTTCTATAATACGTTTCGTGATAGTTTCATTTTTTTATTTACAGAGAAAGTATGCATTATATGAAATGCAATTGACCGTATTCATAATCGTTCCGCTGCGATGATTCGGCGTGTTTGAATGCGCTTTTGTGTCATTGCGGTTAATTAATAAGAGTCACTTGTATAGTCATTATAAAAAAACAATAACGACTATTTGCTACGTTTTTCAAATGCGATGTTAACAACACATAGTCCGACTGTGAAAAGCGCAAGAGTTGATATTTGAAGGGTGTCCTGGGAAATCATTTTGATAAAAGTCTCTGCCTCTCGACACAAGTTCAATAAAAATTATGGAGCATTAGGTTGCAGTGTAATATACGCCGGTGAGACGTAGTGGTGCCAAGCTGTTGTGAACGAGGGATATTTACCCCACTGAAATTCGCAGATATTTCCCTCTTTCTTCCTCACTCATAAGCAAACGGAAGCCTAAAACGACCAGATCGAATGGAAGGGGCGATCAGCATAAACACCACTTCTTCCTTCCTTCGGCCTCCAGCCGAAAAAGAAACCGCAGCCCCTTTCAGGTCACTTTTAGAGGGGTACAGCCTTTCCTCAAGCCAGGATGGAGGGGAGGGTTGTTTCGTTTGGAATATTTATTGCCCGCCGGATGGATGGATGGATAGAAAAGAATGGATGGGGTCGTCAGGGTCTTGCCTCTTTGCAAAGATCCTGGATAATTGAGTGAAAGCTGAACTCACTAATTGAGAGGACTGAAGAAGCATTAGAGACTTTAAGGTGAATTCATAAGAGTCACTTGCAGATTCAAGTTAAAAAAACAAAAACGAGAGAAAACATGCGATGCAAACTCCAGTAGCTAATGCCACGTTTTTCAAATGCGATGTAAGCAACACATAGTCCGACTGTGAAAAGCGCAAGGGTTGATAATTGAAGGGTGTCCTGGGTAATCGTTTTGATAAGTCTCTGCCTCTCGATACAAGATTATTAGAAATTATGGAGCATTCGGTCATTAGGTCGCAGTGTAATAAAAGCCGGTGAGACGTAGTGGTGCCAAGTCTCGACATTTCATGGCAATAAGATGTGTCTGTCCGGCAACCAGAAATTTATTCCCCAGTAATTTCTACCTCAATACAAAAACTGAGCGCAGGCATAATTCAATGATTGAGTTGTTCGAAATTGGTGTCCAAAGCATTCTATAAGCATTAAGCTATTTTAATCAATATTTGAAGTAAATAAATCTCCTAAGTGAAAGTTTCATTACTATTCGCAGGGAAAAATATCTAATTAAATATCGAAGACGCGTAATCGCATTATTCCAAACGCGACAAAGGAATAAGAAATGGATATGAAAGAAAAATTAATTGCTTTTTATTGAAACCATTAAGAGGATATTCCTAGCGCATTTATACATCGCCGCAAGAAACATTTTGCCCGTAATTTTCGCGAGAATGGGATGTATTACAATTCGAGCCTGACATCTTCAGCTACAGTACTGCAGAATCAAGGGATCTGGTTTCGAATCCTAGTCCAGACAATTGATTATTCTCATTAGAAATTTGACATATTCGTGAAGTAAATTGCGTCATCAAATTCCACTCATGCCGCGTATATCCATGCACCAGACGAGATTGAAGAAGCACTTAAATGCACAATCTAAAATGTTAAACAAACTCAACAAATAATAATCATAATAGGAATGTAGGCACCACAATGAAATACATATAACGAAAATACGTCAACACTTCAATCATTTTTTACGCTAATAATTTCGCGTAAGAAAAAAGTATTTTAAAAAACGAAACGAGCCGTGGCTTGCTGGGCCGTGTTAGGATTTCCCTCATGTAGCAGTTATCAACTGCGAGAGATCTTTGAGCAACCGAACCAAGCCATTCCCTTTCATTCTCGCCCAGTCATAAAGCAAACGGAAGCCCGGACCCTACCCCTCCCCTCACAAAATATCCTTTCGCGGGCCAAAATCTTCCTTCCGTCGGCCTTTCTACTTGCCCGACTACGGGGAGGAGGGGTTCTCGTTCTCGCCCCCCACCCTCAGTGAAGGGGGGGGGGGGCGCAGTGTTGCAACATTTCCCTAAAGTGCGGACTTAGAACTTTTTCGGCTCTGAGGTGGTAACTTTTTTTTGAACAGGGCTCCGAGGTGGTAATTTTTTAATGAACAGGACTGTACAAAATGTTTTAACCTATCAAGAAATAGATCTGAGGTCATGTAACCGGTCCCAGTCACTAGATCTAAAGTTCCTGGAGAAGTGTCTTTGAAAATTAGGGGATTCTTCTTTTTTCTAGGAAAATTTCTAGGGATTCTTCTTTCTGGTGGTACGTAAACTCCTGTTGCACTCATACAGCATACGGCTGTGAAAGTTTCTCCTCTATCTGCGCTGGAAATCTTACAAACTGTCCTTTTGCCTTTTGTAGTTAACACCTTTGGAGTTTTTCTGGGGTTCGCCGACAACATCTATATTAAATTTTCTATGGGTAGGAAATTTCTTTTGAAGACAACATTCTTTTAAATTTTCGTAAAATCTTATTACTTGAACTTTATTAAATCCAACGGCCCTCGCCATACTGCACGCTTCAGGTGTCCGAACAGATAAATTATTCCTCTGGAAAAATTCTTTTAATCGGTCTTTGCCAGCCACTCCTTTTTCCTTGTTAAATCTGTCAGATACTTAATTCAAGTCAGCGTAATCAAAGGCAATTTTTATCATACGCTTCCATAAAATTTCGATTTGTTTGTCCATAAAATCTGGAGTCCAAGTCCCTGCAGTACTGAGCCAGCTCCCGTTCCATTTCATCGGTTAAAGCCCGTTTGTAGCGTCCTAATGTTACTGGAACTGTACCCTGCAACAAAGATAAAGCATATGTAGGCCAAATGTAGTTAAAGACTACAAAATTGGAAAAAAATACTTGAATGTGCCAAAATGAACAATAGTAATGTTAATACTAACAATGCTACTGATCATTTCGAAGGATGAATGTTATTTTATACCATTTTAGAGATTGGATTGTATAAGAGGCAACAATAAAATCACAATATTAAAGTTACAGTTAAAAAAACAACGAAAATGAGACATTTATCGAAAGGAACTCACAGCACTTTGTCGCAACGTCGGCGTCCGGGTGCGGTAGAGCAACCCACCCCGGTACGCGCGATCGTGTTCTCATTGGAACTCGGCGACAAGCGAAGGTGCCTGGGTCACGATGCGAGTGAAATCAAGAGACGGAAAATAGAGGTTTAAACATTGACTGGATTTATTCAGTACTGTACATGGAGTGGTAAATGGGGGTCCCCTATAAGGGGACCGAAAAGAAGGGCCTGAAGGGCGAGTCCCGGCTGGGTGCCGGAGCTTAAGGCTCTCTAGGCGCCTCCCGGGATGTCCGGGTGGGCCTCTCGGGGGAGCCGAAGGGAATGCGGGTCACCCGCGGGTCCCGGATGCGGCGCGGCAACGGCTCCTGCTGCTGGTACGGGGTCACCGGTGACTCCAGGGCCCGCAGACGGTACTCCGGCGTTGGCGGCGTCAGGGGGCTCAGGAGAGGCCACGGACTCCGTCCCAGCTCGTGGAGCCACTCCCAATACTGCGCCTCCGTGGGCGCGGGACTCCGACGAGCGGCGGCTGGAGTCGTCCATGCTGCGGGACACGGCGTGCGGGGGCGGCGCGGAGTCTCTTCCGTGCGTTTCCTGGAGGGCGGGTCCCGGATGGGACGTGGCTGCCACGGCATCCGTGGGCGTCCTCTGGCCGGTGCGGCGGAGAAAAAACGTTCCGGGTCTCAGAGGTGCCGGCGTTGCGACCTTCTGCGGCGTCGGGCAGCGAGGGTGCAGGTTAAGGGAAGGCCCGAGGAGTTGGCTCGCTGCGGGGATGTCTTGCACTTTGCCTCCCTCCGATCTTCTGAATTCCCTCAATTCAATTCAAAAAGTGTTTATTTCCACATTTGCAAATACAGAGAAAATAGAAGGATAACAACAATAAGATCAACAAAAAGATACAGAGAATAGAAGAGTAACAACAAAATAACAAGACAGAAATAACAACGCAAATGTGGACCCTGCTGTAGGCTTTGCGCCTCTTCAGGGTAGGAATGCACCTTTCACTGGATTGTGTATCACTGGGTAGATGTGCGGGAAGAGCTTGACCTGGCATTTGCCCTAGGACGACGGGAAACCCGCAAAAACCGTCGTCAGGTCGTAACAAGTAACAATAAGTAACAATAAAATAACAATAAAATAACAGTTTTAGATTTTTGAAAATTAACAGTTATAGTGTGTAAAAGATAAAAAATATATTTATATATATATATATATATATATATGGTTTGAGTTCTATAGTCTTTGGCTGTAAATCACTGGGATAACAATACGTATATATAGTTTTTGATTGTTTTTGACGAAAATCACTGGGATATCACTAGGGAATCACTTTTTCGGCTTCTCTCTCTTCTTAGGGATAAGCAGTAAGCCCGGCGTGATGGTTAAATTTGGTGGTGCAGGAACGCTGGGCCGGATGTCAGCTGGTGGGAGGCTGATGTCTGGGTAATACAGGTGCAGATGGTCGTTGATGAATCGTGGTGTCGAGTAGAGTTTGTTCTTGTTGGCCTTCGGTAAAGGTCCTCTGCCTCAGGATAATATTTCTTTGAGTAGTCCCGGATTGTTGATGGCGATACGACGTGCTGCGTTGCACCGTAGACGGCATAGCCTGTGGAGGATAGGTTCAGTATGTTCCAGGAGTAGGGGCTTTTTGCGCCCCACGGCACCGTTTATATTTAGGAATGAGAAGGAAGAAGGCTTAACTTCCATATTGGGTCCGTGAGGCGTAGGTGGAGGTGGCGGATGACACGACAGGGAGGACGGTGGTCCCGGAGTAGACCGGAGTCACACTCATCCCGAGCACCACCTTGGACGCGTCGTCCACGATGCCAGCTACGCGCTGTCGCTGTTCCGGGTGGAGGTTGGTGAAGATCACCGACAGCAGGCGCAGCAAATCTCCCTTCGATACGGTCTCCCGGTTGTCGGTGGTGTCCAGCTGGATTGCCTGTAAAATAGCAGGATCGGGATTAACCGAGGCCGTGGCGGTGAGCGACTCCGGACGACGGGGACGCACAGGGCAGCCCCTGTCCCCGGCGCGATGCCCACCGCCGCAGTTCAGGCAGCGCACCTCCCCCTACGAGCAGTCACTGGTCCAGTGGGAGCCGGCACAGCGACCGCAACGGATAGGGTTGTTGCACCCCCTCGTCGCATGGCCGAAGCCCTGGCAACGGGCACACTGCATAGTTTGGGCTGGGGGGGGATTTGAGGCCTCGCAGCGATATTTGCGCCCCCACAACCGGATGCCATCCCGAAAGATGGTCCGAAAGCAACCCGCGTCGGTGGTGGAGACCCTCAGCAGCCTGGTGAACCGTCCGGTGGCAGCGCTGCGTATCCTCCTTACATCCTCCACTGGGATGTTGCGTTGGATGAGGGCGTCCTTTACTTCCTCGGCCTCTGTAGCATGGTCAACACCTCTAATAACAAACGAGAAGATAGAGCGTCTATTAGAGGCGGCGGGCAAGGTTGGGGTCCTGGGGCGGCGGATGGCAGGGCAAGTAACCAGTATTGGTTCTCCTAATGAGTGGGCCAGTTTCGTTTTGTCCCTCAAGAGGAGGTTGATGCCCTGTTCATCCAGCTGCACCCGGGCGGACAGGGACTGTGGGTTAACCAACACGGTGGCTGTGTTAAGGGAGGGAAAAACCCTTTGCCACTGCCTGTAGAATGCCTGCTGGGAGCAGGAACGGGGAAGGCGGGTGATGGTGGCCCAGTACAGCGTCGGTCGGGCAGAGGCATGGCCGGTACCGTTCGACTGGGTCAGGCGGGTGGTAATGACAGGGCGGGGGACAGAGGTGGTAGGACGTTGTGAGGATATACGATGAGAGGGGGAGTTAGGCTGGGTCACGTGGAAGGTAGGGCGAAAGGAGATGTTGGCAGGGGTCGACAATCCCTCATCTGGAGGTCGTTGGAACGGATTAGGTTCCGATATGTGGGACGGGACGTGGAAGGTTGGGCTGCGAAGGGGAAGTAGGGGCAGGTTGAACATCATTGAGTTCAGCCAAGGCCTCGCCGATTGGCCGGAAGGGTTCAGAAGGAACAGGGGGTGGTCTGGAGCGCCTACCGCGACCAAATGCTACGAAGGGAGAACCGGCAACGTTGTTCTCGTGGGAGAACAGCTCCTCGTAATCACTAGGGAGACAGTGAATCTGGACAGTGGGACGGAGGGCGCCCTGAAGGGGTGCCGAGTGTCTCCCGGAAGGGGTGGAGGTAAGTGGGTGTTGCCTGGAGGTGGAGGATTGGACAACAAGGGGAAGGATAGATGAAGGAGAAGCAGAGACAATTGTAATACTGGAAGACGCACGGGAAGAGCGGGGCGACGTATGAGGACTAGCAGCTTCTAGGGCTGCGATCTCATCGTCCACGTCACTTGAGGATGGAGTGAAAAGGAGGCCAAGCTCACTGACTGGAGAATTCGGAACGATAGATGAAATGGGTAATACAGAAACTGGGGTCGGGGAACGAGGACTGTCAGTGATGGCTGGGAAAAGATGAGGGGGCACGTAAGAAATGACAGGTGGTTGAATCTGGGTGGAGCGTGACCGTAGCCTAGCGTTCAGGGGTGGCGAGGGAACCCTCAATTGGTTACCAGCCATACAATACCGTTCCCGGTGATTAGGTCCGGGTTCTGTCTCTGGGTTACCTGAAAGGATGGCTCTAAAAGGGCCGAAAGGATGGCTCTAAAAAGGGCCGAAAGGATGGCTCTAAAAAGGGCCGAAAGGATGGCTCTAAAAAGGGCCGAAAGGAAAAGGAGTTCGTCGAAGGGACCTGAAAGAAAGTAAACTCGTAGCGGTGACTACATCACGCTACTCGTCTCGGTGATCGTCGTCCTGACCTGGAACCTGAAAAGGAGCCTACTTGCAGTAAACAGCGGTGTTTACTTCACGCTACCTGTCTTAGTCGGTGTACCGATGTGGGCTCTCACGCCGTTCCCCCCCTTATGGGGGGGGGGGGCGGTGAAGTGGTGTTGTACCTCCCTCCCCGGGTGTACCTATTGGACCGCTTGCCCGCAGACAAACGGAAGCTCCCAAGTGCCCCGCGACTGAGAACGAGGGACTACGTTAGCCTCGCGCCGCTTATGTCTGTGTGGGAAACTCAGCTGCTAACGAGTGCGCTAGCGTGCAATGCCGAGCAAGTGGGGGCTCTCAGTCAGGCCAACGAGTGCGTCGGGGGCGACTGAGAGGTTCTGGTGTACCAGCCGAAGAGTGTAAGGACCAGACCCTTACTTCACTGTAGAGCCCTGAGTCGTTCTTCCCCGGGCGGGGCGACTCCTACGGCAATAGGGTGCTATACACCGGATACCGATCTACCAAGGTAGCCGGTCCGAGTGTAAAGTTCCTATTGCCGGCCTGTCAGGAGAGAACGGACCGTATAGCGAGACGGCGCAACGGCTCAGGCGAAGCGGTCTCGACGGAAGTGCTTTCTAAGACAGCTGGTGTCGACTGTCAGTTGGAGAGACCGAGTCTTTGCTGTGAATCCCTGAGTCGTTCTTCCCCGGGCGGGGCGACTCCTACGGCAATAGGGTGCTATACACCGGATACCGATCTACCAAGGTAGCCGGTCCGAATGTAAAGTTCCTATTGCCGGCCTGGAAGAGATGCAAAGCGTTGGTCCTAAGAAGGACCTATCGGAGCTTCCGCTCCTGGAGACGGTGCAACGGCGAACGCCGGAGTGGTCTCGAAGGCGGAGAGTGCTGCTAGGCTGCTGGGCTGATCCTTCCTTGTCCTTGGTGAAGATGTGAAGAAAACGGCCGAAGTGGGCCGATATATATAGTAAAGTCGACCTGGTGGTGGCCGGCTTTATATAGCAAGGAGCCCGGAGTCGTGGCCAATCGCCGAAGCGGATTGGCTGTCTCGACGGGCTCGGTGCCGCTGCTGTCCGGGTTCTCCTGGGAGTTTCCTCCTGCTCCCCGGTAACTGCTGCTCCTCTACTGCTTCCTCGGTGCCGCTCCTCGTTGGTCTTCTTCTCCTTATTCCCTCGATGAGCTGCTCCTGGATCTCCTCTCATCTCTGAATTCCCTGGGCCAAGGGCCCGCCTTATATTCGGACTCTGGCGAGGACGGCGGCCAACCGGCGAGCTCCGCCGGGGTCACGTGGAGGAAGGGGTGAACGCCCGTCTCCTCCCACGCGCGTGGGAGAAAGGGGTAGAGAGGAGGAGAGTAGGGGAGGGTGTGACGTACGGGAAATTCCGTCACGTGGTCGCTCGGCCGGAGGAGAGGAGGTAGTTGCGGTGGCGCCTTAACTAGGTTGTGGCTCGCATGGGCGCCCGGCCGGGGAAGGGGAAGCGAGAGCGGTGGCGCGTAAACTACGACGCGGTCGCTCGCGTGGTTTCTTGGCGCGACGGGTGGATTCGAATTATCTGCCGCCGCGTGGGGCACATCAACTTAATCTTTTCCTCAATTTGCATTCGTTGATGCCCGGCTCTCGGGCGACTTCCCTTTTACTTTTTCCCATATCCAATCTCCGTTTTGCCTCTCCAATTGTTTCAGCAGTGATAAGAACCCTGTCTGATTTCCGTTTCTATGTCGTGAATTCAAATAAGAAATTATCTAGAAAGAAGAGAACAAATTAGATGTCTTAGAAGGAATTAACACGAAAATTATTATTTACTATCACTTCACGGTGACCAAATAACTAAATCTGTAATTTACAACATTTTTAGGCTAATAATGTAATTACAAAATACTTATGAAAATATCAGAAGGATATCTTATTCATTAAAATTTTTAATTAAACAAAGTCTTATTAGGAGGCTAAGAGTACGCAGAGAAGAGCTCTTGTGGACTCCAGGAAATGTTTTACAAAATTTCCGCTTTATTCCAGCATCGTACAGACTCAGAAACCAGATGTGTGGCATTGTGTAGGAAATTACCTGTACATCACTAAGATATAGATAAACTAAACAATTCATTGTTGTATACTGAAAAAAGTTTACTAAAACTTATAACAATTACATGCAAAAGGTTAAAAAGCATACTTTACGTTATTAATTTTTATTTCGTGGAGCAGACTGATGTCAATATGGCTGTTCTGCCTGCTGTTATAGACTCACTATAACGACGAGAGAGTAATTCCCTACAGTGCTGCCATCTACATGAAATTTCCCTGCGTATTATTAGCCACTCGCGTACTCTACCCTCCGTCACCCTACTAGCATTGAATACATTACAGTAGCCTGGGACCAATTGGGGTGTAGGTTCATAAATTAATAATGCTGCTTAAGAAAAATTACATCACTTCCGCTTAATTAAACCATCATTTCAGTTTTAGGAATGTTTTATAGTTAAAATAACCCTCTATTTACAATTATTAGAGGTTTAACTTTTAATGTAATGTCCTCCCACTCAGAAAATAAACAGCCTTTTTCAGATGGATATGTCCAACCCTTCTTTGTAGGTTCGATACTATCAACCGTGGCACCTTTATCACCTTTGGTTATCACTACACCCGGAAATTCTTTCTTATTCCAAAGAACTAGTACGAAGTCACCGTATTTTAAGTCATCCTTCATAATATTTTGCCCTTCATCCATATTGTAGTCAGATATATCAGAACACGACTGAATATATGTACGCAGGTAAATGCTCCATAACATCATCATCGCTCTCTTTAACTCTTTCAGTCATGATTATTTATTGTTTCTCCTAAAAATCTGAAAATTTGGTTTTAGATCCCGAAAAGTATTTAAAGCATGTAAATCTCTGTCCCATAAAGTTGGATCATTACTTTTGGATATAGTTTGTCCATTACAATGGAATCATGGCTCAGTGGTTAAAACTTGGATTTCTCCTTTTCATTAATTTTTAAAGAATTAAAAATTTAATGAGTTTTTCAGCATTTTATATACACTTTATTTAATGTGGATATAGTTATTGGTTATTAGAGATAAAATTACTTCTTGATATTTTAATGTCTACATCCTATTAAATACCGCATTTTTTTATTTTCACTTCATCCCTCTCAGCTTCCCAAAATAATTTTCAATTATAGAATAATGACCTCTGTTATTTTTAATGATCAATTTATTGGAATGTACTAAAATGTATTATGGAAGTGGTATTTGTTGTTTATAACTTTGAAATTTAAGTCGAAGTAAAATCAATAGGTCTATAATGATGCACTAATGCAAGTTCTACCACACTGGGGTCATCATACGGGTAAACATGTATAGCAGGTAATGGCTCAAAGTCCGGACTCACCACTTTAGGCGGGGCTAGCTCCGGTTGTCTCAGGAGTTGGTCCAATGGCAGCATGTCCGGCGGGTCATCATCAGGGACCCGCATTGTGCCGAAGCCAGGGCCGTTGAATGGCAGCTCCCCGATGTCGGAGGATGAGGAGTCTGCCTCCGCCGTGTCAGCATCGCTGGCAAGAAGTGCCAAATTAACGATAAAATTTTTTGATAGGGGTACTAACTGCTTACCGCAGCTTAAGATGCCGCTAGTTGTCTCACCACAGCTTTTCGCGCGAAATTCAAACCCATGACCTTACACCACCTACTCCGGTATTTCGTATTTTTATTATTCTATTCATTCAAATAATGGGTAAGTTTGAGATTGTAATCAAACACAAGTATTCACTGAGAAATACTTGTAGAAAAGCTAATTTGACCATGCCATTTATCTCATTTAAGAATGGAACTACCTGATCCTCTGCCCCCTGAGATTGTAGAGCAAACTGAAGATCCTGGGATAGGGGAGCCATTAGCTTTAGAAAGGAGGTATCAGGCGGAAATAATACATCGATATTTTGCTTAAAAGAATGAAATTAATATCAGGTTAACATAGTTAATTTTCATTTTGGCCCAGGTGAAGGTTCCATTTCCTGCAATACGAAACAAAAATCATACGTAAATAAACTTGTAATATATTCCTATAGCAAAATTCCATTTGGCGGGTGCAAGGAAATAAGTACCTGCGTCTGCTCACTTTGATAGAGTAGCAGAGTGTTCCTTTCCAAGGCTTTCGCTATCCTCCTTTGATAAGCTATAAACTCATCCATCTGACAGCTCCTTTTTTTTCCAGTTCTAGCATTTCTCTTTGGGTTGTTGCCATCATGGAAATACTCTCGCTGATATTCTGTTAAGGAATGTAACTTTAAGCATAGCCTCAAGAACAAAAATGGTCCCAATCTCACACAATCGTTCATTTGGGGAAGTATACTTGGAATTAGTAATTGTAAGTGGTAACATACCTGCAAAGTTTTTAAATACTTCTCCTCCTGAGCATCCAGTTTGGATGACAACTCATCCACGCTCTCCATCACGCCTTGCCTCCTTTGGCGATGATGAGCTATGAAATGAAATGTATTGAAAGTCAAGATTTAATAATTTAATGCCACATTCTGTATTGTAAGATGCATTGTATTCATTGAAAATATTTTGCTGATTCAATTTATAATAGGGATGTTTTATGTATTGTGTAAAAATACCAAAAACGTTTCTCGTGTACTAGTGAATAGTCTGTGATAACCTTTAAGATTGGCTCCTAGCAGGCAGAGTGCATAAAGGATAATAAGCCCATTATCTTACAGTTTATAAGAATGTTAAACCTACAATACCTCTAGGACTGAATTGTAATTTTCAATTGGTTATTTGGGGAAACATGTGAAGTCAGCAAAACTAAGAAAATAATTTCATTGTCTGACGACAATGGCAGCGAGGGGAAAGCAATGGCTTAAACCTATGTAAATGGGCTTAAAGGGTATTCCTAATGACCTTAGCTTCTAACGATAATGAACTAGGCCCTAATTACTTACACAATGCAGTTGTCTTATGAGGAGTGTCATCAGAAAAAAATTATGTTATTAGTAAATATGAAACTGAGAATGTTACACTGCAGTCCTTAATGAAATCCCTTTTAGATACAGGCATGTGCAACTGTTGTATTCCAGAATAATAAATGTTAATATTAAAAAGTGGATGATATTTATGTGTAAGACATACCTTCACACCTGGAGGTTGATGCTTGAGGCTCTGATGTTCCTACCACCACCTAATGAAAATGCCCACACGGCCAATGACTTATCATATATTTTTTTTATTCATGGGGTATTTAATAGCAGATACTCATAAATAACTGTCTTAATGCACTAGTAATTAATCTTATCTAAGTAAAGGAACAGACTTGGGAATCTAACCTCAATAGGCATGGTAGCCATTTCCTCTTCATCATCATTAACAACAGCAGCATCACTGCTTATAATTTCCTAAAACAATTGCTTATGAATTATACTGTATCATTGTCATGAAATCTTCAAGAAAATTCTCTGTCCTATAAAATTTAGACTTACTGGTTCAGATAATGAATCACAGAGAGGCTGTGATGATGAGCGACCAATTATGCCTATAATTTTCTCCTCAAT
Source organism: Pyrrhosoma nymphula (assembly GCA_963573305.1). Lineage (NCBI taxonomy): Eukaryota > Metazoa > Arthropoda > Insecta > Odonata > Coenagrionidae > Pyrrhosoma > Pyrrhosoma nymphula. Next base: position 131,830,982 of record OY754329.1, on the reverse strand, counting down.
TGCTGATAGAGGAATGGCTGAACCCTAAACAAAATTTATTTAAACATGCATTTTACAGTAAATACGAAATCCATGAAATAAAATAATTGTTTTACTAACCTGAAAATTGCTTGTTCTGCTTCTCTCAGCATGAAGCTTGGCATTTTTGGCCCGAGCCTTCCCTTTCAAGTCTTTCCAGGCCTTTCCATTTTGAATAAACATTAAGGTCACAGTTTTAAAAAAATAGTACAAACACTCTAGGTTAGGTTGTAATATTAAATACTTGACACGACATAAGAAGTTATTACCTTTCTCCACTGGTCCTGGGTTTTCTCCGTTCCTTGGGCGTTGAGAATGCTCGTCAACTCCTCCCATTTTCGCCTCATGGCAACTTTCCCCATGGGGCCCTCGAACTTACTATTGGCAAAAGCCAGGTGGTCCCCCATGTAATTAACCATGGTACTCGACTGCTTTTTTGTGGTTTTTGTAATTTTCTTTTTCTCACCCTCTCTGTTTTTGAAGGAAAGATATCAACAAAATACCTCAGAGTTAAATCATTATTATTAAGATTCGGTCACTGAAATGTTAGGCCTGCCAAATGATTTCTACACTATTACCAATTACACGTATAACCAATACCGACAATTTATGAGGGCAAGAGCTATTTAATACAAGTAAATGTATTTAACATCTCTTTTCGTTCACATGTAGTTGTTACAGTGTGAGTTGCACGAACTAAAATATATTACTTCCATTTTAATTGTAAATTTTCCCCATACCTGGGTAATTCCAATTGAAAGCCTTTTAACAATATAATTCCAATCTACTTAAAATTGATATGGGCGCTTCGTAATCAAAGGGCATATCTTATACACGCACCGCTATTGGTTGCCGTATAACGTTATTCTTTTGTCACTAAACTCATAACGTTATTCCTTTGTCACTCAACATGTGAAACGTCATGGATACGAGCTAACGTCATAGATACGAGTCGAACTTCCCTGTTCGCGGATATTCTTTGACTTTCCAAATAGCATCGCCCGTTCCCGATGCTATTCAGCGATGCCGACGAGGGATGCCTGTACGGAATAACTATTGATGCCTTTTTCGGATGCCATTCAAGAAACAGCATCGGATGCCAAGCGAGTTAGGGAATAACCCCCCTGGGGACTGGGCTGCTCCAGTGGGAGGAGTCGGAGGCCTGGTCCTCATCCGACTCGGGCTCCACCCAAGGGACCGCGTCGCCGGGTTCACCGGAGTCATGCCACCGCAACAATTCCCCGATGACCGGGTCGTCCTGGGTGGCTTCCTCCAAGAATTCCGGTGGGCCCGGAGACGGAGGTCCCGGCAGGTGCAGCAATGGGACAGCACCTTCTGTTTCGTCCTCGGCGACAGCTGGTTCAACGGCGTCGGACGGGAGGCGGTGGTCGAGGGCCGTTGGTTCGTCGACCCCGGCCTCTGGTGGGCTAGCTCCGGTAGGGCTGAGCACTGGGTTGTGATACCAGTCTTTCGCGTACGATTTCTCGTATCACTTTCGGTTGTGGGATGTTCGGCAACTGGAGCAGCTCGTTTGGGCCAGTGATGCGGGCCGCTGTCTCCCAACCGTGGCTGGCCGCAATGGCCAGGAACCGCGCACGGTTATACAGTAGTGTTTTAGCCGGGCCGTTGAGGATTTCCCATTGTCCCGCAAGTCCAAGTATGAGCGCTACCTCATGGAGGTCACGCCTGGTCAGTTTGCCCGTGTGCTGGGAGTTTTTAAGGAGAAGGAACAGCTCCAGAGACTCCTGGTCTGAAGGCAGTTCCAGAGAGCCTGCGGGTTTCTCCGGGGTCAGCTCAGGAAAGCGCTGCAAGGCCGGAACGAATTGCGTCGCTACTGTTGACGCTTGGCTGCAGGCCGGCTGCAAGGGCGGCATCGTAATGAGGGGCTGGGAGCCAAACCCGATTTGTGTGAGTGGAGGGGCACCCGTGGAGGGTCCCGCACTAGGATCAGGCGGCAAAAGCCGGGCGATGGCCGACAGAATTCTATTTGCCCAATTAGGTGGCGTCGACGATGACTGTGGATCCAATGGTGGGCTGCCCGACAGGAGGCTGCCCGAGGCGGCGTGCTGCATCGTCAGAGGCGACGAAGGCGGAATAACTGTTGGCGAGGCCGGAGATCTAGACCGGGATCTGCTTCGATGAGGGGATTGGGACGGTGAACGTCTCTGTTCCCCCGTCTTCTTGCCCTTCTATTTTCCCCGGTTAGCCATGGGGTGTAACAAGCGTCCGTTCCCAGCGCGTAGGCCGGGAGCCAGGTAACCTCCAAGGCCTATTCCCAATTTGTTGTGGTAGTTGGAGTAAAGGACAGAGTTCCTCAGCAATGGCTGTGTACGTCGAACGGTTTTTTTTTCGCTCAAGTAATTGTGCAGAGCAACTAATGACAAAACTGGTATCAACTTTCTCAGGGCTAAGGTTGATAGTTGTCAGAAAAACTCGGAATTATTGCTTAAAATGCTGAACGCATTTTCTGCAACGATTCGGGCCCTTGAAATTCTGTAGCTGTATTTCCTCTTCTCCTCGGTGAGGTCTCTATTAGGGGATGGCTTGAGGATACGGGTTGTCAGAAGGAAGACGTCATCTGCAACAAATACGAATGGGACTTCAACATAACCATTCGGAAGGTTTTTATCGGGTGGAAAATTCAAGGTATTGCGAGGGATTGTTGTAGACAGCGTGCTTTCGCGGAACGTTCCACCGTCACTCCAACTCTGCCGTTGACGCCGACGTCCACATTTAGAAATTGACATTTTGCATCATCAACTGCAAGCAGCACTTTACAATTAAAATAATGGGATCCAGCGCTGGCCTGAAAGCAATGTTTTTCCCGTCGATTGCTCCCAGACACAGTGGAAGGTCCCACAGCGTCTCAAACATGAGGGCAATATCCTCCCACTCCTGACGTGATTGTGGCACCTGGAGTATCCATGAAAAATTCACAATTAAGTGTTGAAATACGATTTATGAATTCCATAAAATGTCAACTATAACTATGTAACCATCTTTAAGTATTCTCCTTTGAGACTATGGTGGATGCTTTTACAGACCTCCGGAATAATTCCTCCTATCGTGCTGTGGTGTATTTTCTTGGAATACATAAGCGAACGAAATGTTTCTCCGGTAGCCTAAAATCGTAATGTTAATGATAACCTGAAAGAAAGAGTTTTACCTCAGTATGTAAACTTTCATCGCAAATAAAAAATTGAGAGACTACGGTGAGTCAATAATTTTAAGACGATAACGTTTTATTATTGAGGCAATACCTTTTCTCAGGAGATATTGACTCTCACATCACGGTGTCCTGCTTCGCGATGTCATCTCTGATCAGGTTGAGAATGTCGAAGAACTGGGCTTCAAACATTCTCATGAAGTTTCGGAGGCATCACGGTCTTCCACCGCCAGCTCCTGATGAACCATGTTGCCCCATCTCTCCTCTGAATCCACTGCCACATCGTCCACAATGATCTCCTCCAACTTCGCCGATTCATGAGTTCCACGGCCGCAATCATAATACAAATAACTGCGGCAGTAGCAGCTGCAGTCGCGTCGTCGGAATCCATCATAGTGTCCAGACAGGCAAAAGTCGGCATTAAAGGGTAGGTCAATAACGTTCCGTTCGGGTTGTCCAAGAAGTGCCAATGTCAAATACGGGAAACGTCCAGCGACGACGAGAGGTCAATAAAAGGCCCGACAGGGTAATCTAGTAGCAGCAAAGGTCAAATAATAAATCAAAGTAAAAACGAAGCACAGGTCGAAATATTAATGTAAAAATCCGAGTCGCATGCGTACACAATCCCACAGCCAACAACCAAAAAATGAATATATCGCTTACGTTTTATACCACCAGTTGTCCTCACGGAAAATAACATCTGAAAATTGAAAGCTCAATTTGAGAAAATATGGTCTGATTCAAAGTAGTCATCGTGGATGTTCGTCATTAATTATTTGAACGTTCGAATGTTGCGCTTAGTAAAGATGCAAACCTAAACCAATTGCGTACCCAGAAAATTGTGCGAATGCAGGTGTGGTCTCATGCATTGTGTAACCACTGATTCATCCATTCGTTTACGCAAACGTACGTGAATCCGTTCACGCAAACGGACATGAAACCATTCAAGCAAATGTACATGTACTTGTAAGTGTTAATGCATCGTGTAACTAGGGCTTAACAGGAGTATACTAAAGCATTTGATCACCGAGATATAGAAGGGATATAAGTATCAGCTAAAATTTTGCTAAAATGCCGTTTTTTCAATCGCTGTTGGGGCTCGGATACGTAATTTTTATCGAATATAAAATTATTGACTTTATAGTTAAAAAAATAAATAATCATGAATATTGTTAACCATCCATTACGCGCGCCGCACTATGGACATTATCAGCCAATAATCAAGGTAAAATTACAAGTGAACTTTGTACCCAAAGGTACACTTTTTGTGCCAAAGCTCGAGCCTAGCGCTTTGGCTTTGGGCAGCGTTCTCGCCTAACCAAGGAGCAGTCAAAGCAAAATTAAATCCGATGTGTAGTGTATACACAGCGGAACTATTTGCCATTAAGATGGCACTTGAAAACCTATGTGACGAAGGTCACTCCTTCGTTATATGCACCGACTCCCTCAGCTCAATGCAATCAATCTCAGGCTTTTCGCCCATGCACCCGATCATTCAGGACATTCATTCTTCCCTACTGTCTCTCAGCAGAAAGGGAGTACGCGTTTGGTTCCTTTGGGTCCCGGGGCATGCGGGAATAGCCGGAAATGAAAAGGCGGACGCTTTGGCCAAAGAGGCTCTGAACGAGACCGAGACTAAGTCGACGCTGGTACCTCACGAGGACCTAAAATCTTCCTTGAGACAAATAATCCTAGGGCAGTGGAAGGAGTCTTGGCGTACTACACAGGATAATAAACTTCGTGACATCAAGCCGGTAACGTCAGTGTGGCCCTCTTCCGTCAGGAACAGCCGAAGAGAGGAAGTCGTCATCACACGTTTGAGGATAGGGCACTGCCCTTTAACTCACGCATTTATCTTCACGGAAGAGAAAGTACGACCGCAGTGTGATAATTGCGACTGTCCTCTCAACATTCGGCACATCCTGACGGAGTGTGACAAATACCGTGACGCGCGAAGGCGGCTCAATTTAGGGGGAGACCTAAAATCCGTCCTAGGAGACGACCCTAATGCTTTAAGCCGAGTCATTTTATTTCTGAAAGGGACAGGACTATTCCAAAAAATATAAGTTTTTATTTTTTATTTGTAATCACATATTTTTTTTACTAAATAAGTGACATGAGTGCAAGTGACTAATATTTAATACTTTTACTACGAAGACTGTGTAGTGGTGCAAAATGACCTAGCCGTCGACGCACCCTACATCCTTAAACCTACTACTACTACTTCTCGAGCCTAGCGCTATATTAGGGTATGTAAAGATTACGACCGCGACGGGTCCGTCAGAGGAAGTACAGGGAACAGAATTAAAAGAAATGGCGCGGTTAAGACAATACCATTTACTACACAGATTACACCGTTACACTGCTTTACATCTCGCGATCAACTGAGAGCCGCAAAGCCTCTTGCTCTCTCGAACTCCACCTTAGCGTCCCCACGTGATCGGTGCTCACCTCTCCCATTCGTCGTCGTTGCCGTGGCGTGAGGTTCGTAGGTCGCTGATGTTGCAGCAACTATGGGTGGGAATGAAGCGACCGGAAACCAAAGGAATGTGTCAGGTAAGGTTCAAGCTGAGGAAAGAACGAAGATACCGTGGGTAGCTTAGGTAGGTGCGTTGGAAAACGACAGAGGAAGTGTCCGGCCTGTTAAAGGTATACCTTTTTTGTTGAAATTCATATCATTCACTACAATGAAGAAACTTCTGAAACTATGAAATTTACACTCATTCATAATGAATTATGGACAAGAGCTGTAATTGCTACATTCATGCGTGGAGACGTTATGTAAAATTGTTCATAACACACCTGAACTCGTGGATACATTTTGGTGTTTGTCATCAAGGGCAGAATAAATGTCAACTGGGATATTTCTTCCAGTTACAATATCTCAAAATTTACACTAATTCACTATGTATTATGGCATGAGCAGTAATTGCTACATTCGTGCGTGAAGAGGTTATATAAAATTGTTCATTACTTATCTGCACTCATGGCTACATTTTGGTGGTTGTCATCTAGGGCCATGTAAATTAAATCCGCAACATTTGGTGTTCATACAATCACAGATATCTCTAAAGTTACACTAATGTACAATATACTATGGACAAGATCTATAAATGCTACATTCGTGCGTGGAGAGGTTATGTAAAATTGTTCATAACACGTGAACGCAATTTGAGAAAACGACGAAATTATTAAATATTTTCAAATTTGACGTCATGTAACTCCGCCATTTTGAGTCCTACAAAAAATTGCATAACAAAACTTCACAGTGATGTATACAATGCTAGTAACCCCATTCCGCTGCTATTTCGTCAAGAATCGACGGGAAGTTTTATTTCGCAGATTCCCTAGCCTACTGCCATGTCGAGAGAAAGCTGGCAGTTTTCTTTTGGCGGGCACCCTAGCCTACTGCCGAAGGGAGTCGGGGAGGCCCCCTTTCCTACTGGCGTCATCGTATCCGGTATCAGAGAAGGAGTTCGCCATAGACGACATTTTTTGCGTACGCGACTCCATCCCTCGTTCTATCTGGAGAGACCAGGACGACTATGTCGTCCGGCCTTCTAACTCGGCTGAGGAGGACGTACAGCTGTCCGTGGGTGAAGCTGTCCGTCCTCAAGTCCACTCCGACGTACTCTATCGTCTGCCCCTGGCTCTTGTGGCCCGTCATAGAGTACGCCAGCATGAGGGGGAATTGTCGTCTGCGAACCCGTAACGGCGACCCCTCGGTGAACGTGAACCTGAAAGTTATTCTTGGAATACCTATAGGTTCCGTTTTGCCGGGGAGTCTGACGGTTATGAGACGGGAGCTGATCGCTGTCACGATTATCTTCGTGCCGTTCACGAGTCCGTCGCCGATTTTTAGGTTTCTCATTACGAGACAAACGGAGCCGACCTTCAGACGCAGCACGTGATCGGGCACGCCTTTGGCGCTGGCCTGATTGAGCAGCTGAACGTCGAAGTCAAGTCCGTCGTCGCCTTCCCTCTCCACGGTGTCGGCGCTCCTCAACTCATGAATGCGACCATCTGGGGTGTTCAGGATGCAAAGGTTGACTTCCTTGACATTCGCATTCACGGTGGCGAGGATCGCCCGTCTCGCGCAGAGATCGGGGTCGCGGAGAATGGCGGGAGGGAAGACGTCCGCAATGAGTTCTTGCAGAGAGGTGAGCCATCTTATCCCCACCAGTGGGATGAGCGACTCTTGTTCTCGGCCCTCTCCGAACGTCTCTGCCGGGACTCTACCGTTGCCTACGTCGAGGAGGAAATCGGCGTAGTCGCCGGAGTTGATCGTCCGGTGCGCTGTCGTGAGGGAGAATACTTGGAAAAATCTCCACAGTCGCGACGACCGAAGTGAAACGGAAGCGACGTCGGATGGTGTGCGCGCTTTTTCCACGACGGGTGCGATCTACCGAAAATCCCCGGGAATACTGACAATGAGTTCATGACGTCTCGCAGGGACCTGTCGAGAACGAACCGATGTCCCATCGGAGCCTCATCGAAGACGACGACCTTCGCGGTTATGATGAGATCTGCTCGTCCCATAATCAATAAACTCCGAGACAACTCTTCGGAAAATAGGTACCGCAATTCATAGATGATGAGATGATCTTTTGTACATGTTCACGCATAAAGTAAGCGTGAGTAGTGACGATTCATTCATCGCTATTGGAACGCTGCGCATTGACCAAAATTGAATCTATGTTATACATATGAACAAACAATAAAAAAAACTCCAAAGTACATGATTACGGGAGTTATACTTGTGTGATAGATATACAAAAAAGGTTGTTGAAACTAATTTAAAATAATTCTGACATAAGCGCCATCTAACGATCAGAAGTGGAACTGCATACTTCTCGCAGTCAGGGAGAAATATTTTATTCGACTTTGACAAGGAATAAGTCCGCCTTTTCGAGTCGTAGAAACAAACGGTTGGCGGCATATTGTAGAGTGCTTCAATACCTAAAAATAAACCTCTATCAGAATTTAGTTATCATGAACGGTTTAGACGCTGTATGTCGATCTTCATGAAAATGTCCAAAAGATCGAAGAAATTTCGATTTAAAGGGGTTGTATCGAAACGACGTTTTCGAATATCGAGAAATAAATTATAGATATATTATAAAGAACCATATCTCAGCCTAAGTTGAGTTTTTCGTGCGATTTTGACTCTAACCTGAGAATCCGGGTTCGAGAAACTTCGACAAATAACGGAAAATTCACCTTTGACGTCACGTAGCTCCACCAAGAGGAGTCACAGAAGAATGTCGTTTGCGTTTTTAGTTAGAACGTGTGAATGCGTAAATTTCGTAAATTCATTATTTGTTGATCAGACCAGCGGTTATGACGCAAGAGCTCGAAGTTTGCGAAACATTTCAAAATTTAATGACGTCATCCGACTTTGAACTTGAATAAGTCCGCCATTTTTCATAAATTACTCCTGATTCATTGTTATTGACAAGAGCTCTAATTGCTACGTTCGTGGGTCGAGAGGTTATGTAAATTGTTCTTAATACACTTGCACTCTTGGCTACATTTTGGTTGTTGTCATCAAGGGCAGTGCAAATGGCATCCGGGAAATTTGATGTTCATACAGTCACAGATATCTTTAAATTACCACTAATTCATTGTATATTATGGGCAAGAGCTTTAATTGTTACATTAGTGCGTGGAGAGGTTATGTAAAATTGTTCGTAACACACCTGAACTCGTGGGAATATTTTGGTTGTTGTCATCAAGGGCAGAATAAATGGCAACCGGGACATTTTGCATTCCTACAGTCACAGATATCTCTAAATTTATACTAATTCACAATGAGTTATACCCCCCTGTGGTTCCGGGATTAAAATAGGCCCACCCAAGTGTTTTCCGTGCGCGGCGACCAGTGTTAGAGGAAAGGGGGATCCTGGTGTCAGAGGGGAGATTTCTTGGGAGGGAGGTAACCCCAACACTCCACTTTGTCCCCTGCTTCTCCTAGCCGGGCGGCCGGGAGCTAGCCCAATCCCGGTAAAACGGCTCCTGATGGCTGGGGAGCTTGGCGGCTCCTTCCGAGCGAACACCAGGTTGGGCAAGTTGTGCGCCTTAAGATACCTGCCTTGTGCAAGGGTCTGAAGAACACTGCTATACCCCCCGGTAATCCTGGCGCTTTGTGTCGGTTTGCGATGCATCGTCCCCTCGTTGGTCTCCATGGTGGGTGGGAAGCGGGGGAATGAATAAATCTTCCTAAGGATTATGAATCCCAAAACCCTCAATTGACTGAGGAAACAAATAATAGTACAAAGTTAAGAGTAGACATAGATGTAACCTGAAGATTAGAGACTACCAAGCAATAGAAAACCCGAGATTCATTTTTATTAACAGCGTTGAGGAAGGATCCTTAAAAATGATATCACCATTCCTATTTGCAAAAATACTTCAGGGACTAGCTGGAGATGTAGCTAGCGTTGTGCGACTCCGATCAGGATCCGTTCTGATCGAAGTTAGAAACGAACAACAATCAAAGAAGCCTCTAGAAACCTCTAAATTCCACGGTGTACCTGGTAAGGCCGAACCACACAAGTCCCTAAACACTTTTGAGGGAGTAATTACATCTTGGGACTTAGCCAATTGCACCGCAGCAGAAATTGTGGAATGGTTTAGCGCCCAGAAGGTGATATCAGCTCGCCGCCTCAAGACGAGGAGAAGCGGAGAACTGAAAGACACGAATAATATCGTCCTTACATTCGCTGTTCCTACGCTTCTGAAATATGTCTATTGTTGCAATCGCTCGATCGAGGTCAGACCTTTCATCCCACGGCCAATTACCTGCTACCGTTGCACAGTGGTTCCAAATGCCGAAAACGTGGTAATGAAACGTAAAAATGGTTTATTGTTCACAAACTTCGGTATTACTTCTGAACTCAAGTATTTTTGGGTGCTGATTGCGAATCTGATATTATTTTGTGGAAAAACAAAATGGCGGATCCAATATAATAATAATATATTTTTATTCCACATTTGGTACATGAAATTTGAACAGCATAGTTTACAAGGTGGAATATAGGCATCCCTGTGGTAAGGACCAGTGTTGGGGTTGCCACCTCTTAAATTAACAAACTGGCTGGTGCGGCCAAAAAAAATGAATATGCCATAACGTATGAGTCAAAGTACGTTTTTCTTTAACGTGTGTTCCTTTTGTGAAGGATAGAAACAAAAACATATGAAAACAAATGCATAAATTACCATGATACATAGAAATATTCCATACACTGTACAGAAATCAGACTAATAACATACAATAACATGCAATGTTAAAATAATGTACAAAGATAATATTTACAGATATTCTTCTATATTGTCTATGGAGAACAACCATATTTTCAATTCACGTAAAAACAACGCGAAGGACTTTATAGAGGCGATATGAAATGGTAGAAGGTTAAACATCTTAGTAGCACAATATAAATAAGACCTTCTAAAAGCTTCGTTATTCGGTTTTGGAATAGGTACTCTATTCTGTGGCCTCAATCCATGGTAGGAAATATTTACATAGCCAGTGACATTTCCGCCTCTGGTATAAAACATGCGTAGGACTCTATAAACATATAAATATGTAAGGGGTAAAATACCCAGTAATTTAAATAATGGATTAGAAGCGTCATCTCTTTTGGCGCCCATTATCATTCTTATTATTTTCTTTTGTGTCACTAAGACTGGATTTAGATTGGAGATATATGTTCCGCCCCAGCAACAAAGACCATACTGCAGTTTTGAATTAACTAGTGAGTAGTATACATTTTTTAGTACAGGTAAATTACATATTTGTCTTATGTAATAGAATTTCCTAAGTGCTGTATTCATGTAATTTTTTAAATTTTGTAAATTATTTTTCCAATTTAAATTCTCATCAATAACAAGACCCAAATACTTAATATTACTAACTTGATTAATTTTCACGCAGTTTATGCAAACGTAATCTTTAGATAGAAGGCAACTGGCACACTTATAATACAAACAACCAATAGAATCTTTTCTATCTCTTAAGCTGAATCGAATAAATTTAGTTTTTTCACTCAGCGTAAGCTTATTTACAGAAAACCAGTATTTTAGCTTGTCTAAGTCGCTTTGCATATGTTCTTTAACTGTTGGCAAGTCTTTTCCAGAATAAGACAAGGCTGTGTCATCAGCAAAACAGGTAAGTTCCCCATTGAATAGTCCAGTACATAAATTGTTGACGTATACTAAGAATAGAATGGGTCCGAGTACTGAACCTTGTGGCACACCATTAAGAATAGTTTCAGGTAAACTATAGCACTCTTTAAATTTTACCAACTGCGTCCTTCCACTCAAGTAACTACAAAACCAATTTAGAGCTACGCCTCTTACTCCTGCTTCCCTTAGCCTACATGACAAAATATCATGATCCAGTGAATCAAAGGCCTTTTTGATGTCAACAAATGTGCCTGAAACGAATGCCCCTTTATTTATCCCATTAAATAATTCAGAGCAAAATTTAAGCAGAGAGTCTTCAGTAGATTTTCCTTCCACAAAACCGAATTGGTTATTTGATAAATAGCTGTTTTTGGAAAAGAAACTTAGTAGACGTTTTATGACAACCTTTTCTATGGTTTTTGAAAACACCGACAGCAAGGAAATCGGTCTGTAATTATTTATATCAGTTTGACTACCCTTTTTGGGAATTGGTATTACAACAGCAATTTTCATACCTTCGGGAAACTTACCCGAACTGAAACTAAGATTTATTATATAGGATATTACAGGAGCTAATATTTCACTAACATATTTTAGAGTGAAGGCTGAAACTCCATCAAATCCGGGCGTTTTATTTGTTTTAAGTTTTTTGATGACATTATTTACCTCAAAAGCAGTGGTTGGATACATGAAAAAGGAGTCTTGAACGTGCTTAATTGGAAATGAACGACTATATGGTGAGCTAATTGTACTGTCTATAGCCTCCATTGTATTTATCAATTTCTTTACGACGCCAACAAAGAAGCTATTAAATTCATTTGAAATATCTAGGGGGTTTGTCAAAAACATACCTGGCCTATCAGGTACACATATTTTTTCAGTTACAGCCTTACTACCACTTACACCAAGGACACTGTTGATCACTTGCCATTGCTTTTTTAAATCATTTTTGTTTTTATTAAACAGATTCAAGTAGTAACTTTCTTTTCTGATAATCATCTCATGTCTAAGCTTAGTAGATACAGCGCTGAAATATCTATGCAGTTTTTTGTCATCTGGCTTATTTTTAGTTTCTTATATAATATATTTCTCTGTGACAGCCGTTTACAAAGATCAGTGGTCATCCAAGGTTGGATTGGTGTATACTTAATCCTACGGGTTGTCACAGAAGTACAATTTTCTATGTTTTGTTTTAATTTCTTTAAAAAGATGTTGAAAGCTATAGTAACATCTTGTTGGTCATATACAGTAGACCAGTCGACACTGTTTAATGACAGTTTCAATTTGGGGTGGTCAATTCTCTTAAATTCTTGATTTTTTCGTGGATCGTTCTTTTGCACTTTCTCAGAGTGAAAAATAGTAAGTGCGCATGAGGTTAAATCGTGGTCACTTCGACCTGAGGGAACAACACTCGATTTAAATTTAACATTGCTCTTACATCTTAGGTATATGTGGTCAATACATGTCTGACTGTTTCCAAAAGTTCTAGTTGGACTGCTTATTAATTGTTCTAATCCGTAGCTTGACATAATCGTATTATACTTGTCTACGTTAGGTGTTTGTTTTAAAATATATAAATTCATGTCACCAGTAACAATCAGATTTTTTTTCTGAACAAGCAGAAAGGACAAGATTCAGTTCTTCTAAAAAGTTATGTACACTGTTTGAGTGCAGGCGGTAGACAGCAACAACAGAAAGGGACATACCCCCAAGGTCGATGGTTACCTTGATAGCATCAGCAGTTCGCATATCTACTGTACTCTTACTAGCATTGTAAATATGGGATACGTAAACCACTACACCGCCTGCTCTGTAGTCCTCATTGCACTTAACAAATTGGTTATACCCTTTAATATTATAAAAACAGGTTTCACAATCTTTCACCCAGATTTCTGTTAGTAGAGGAGGTGGTCCAAATATGGGCTACATGTTTCATTTTGTGGTCTACTGTGCTAACTTATATTATTTTTTAAGATGTTAATGTTATTATTCAACCTACAACAAGTCGTTTATAAGATAGGGTAGTAATATACACGTAAAGCCTTTAACTTTTTTTCAAATGAGTTTATTTCAAAAAGTTGTCAAAATGAAATGATTTCATTAAGTGGTCTAAATATGGGCTAGTGGGCCACTCATAATGTTAATGTTAAAAAAATACGAAAATAAACTCAAAATGCTGAAAAATTATCACAAAAAATACTAAAGGTAGTAAAAAGAAGGTAAAACATATGCTCTCAAACGTTGCTAGAGTTATTATTTGCAGAAATCATACGCATACGCCTCTTTTTATGCCCCCGCGCACTCTGTGTGTGCCCACATCTGGCACATGATACATTGAACCCACGTTTCTCCTCTCGTGTCCTCAGAAAACAGTCCATCACAGAATATGCAGGTTGCATCATTGCAGTCAGGGCTGGTCTTCTGAAGATGGGTCCAGGTCGCTGTCATCAAGCATCGGCTCCTCATGATCTTCCCCGGAGTCTGAAGAAGACTGGCTCTTCTTAGCCCTCTATGTGTTCCGCTCAGCTTTCTTTCTTGCAAGTTTAACCATCCTGGTTTTCACAACTTCGCCTTTCCCTGACCTCTGAAAGAGTTCTTTCCTGCACTTGCTTTTTTCTGATTCATCCAAGGATCTGAGCAATTTGTCTCTTTAGGGTGTGCCTGTCACAAGACACGCTTTCGCAGATTTGCGACCTCGGTTGGTCTTCTTCTTTGAGACAGTTGGCACTGGATTGACGGTAGGCACTGGACAGTAGGCACTGGTTAGATGGATAAATGACCCAGCAACCTGACCGGAAGGAGGCTAGACGATCCGAGGCAAAGTCCTCACCAGGTGATGAAAGAGAGGATGATGGCTTGAGATTGAGAAGATGGCTGACTTGAGGAAGTTTGAGAAACTGAGCTACATGTCTTCGCAGCTTCTATTTCTGTTGCAATGAAATCTATATCATTGAAAATATTTTTTTTAGCGGCCAAATCCCAGTATTTTTGAAACCGTTAACGGCTATTTCTCCGGTTTGCACTTTGAGGTAGGCCTTCCCAAATAGCTCCATGATGTCATAAGGTGTTACAGGAACGCTAGAGTGTCGCAGCCTAAGACAGATTTCCTCACTGTAGTATGATTTTAATGGGCCCATGAAAGTCTTGTCCAGTGGTTGTAGTTTGTGTGTGTAATGCGGGGGCAGACACACAATGGTCACATGATTCTTCTTCGCCATGTCGATTACATCCACATTGCGTACATGAGAACTGGAGACTCTTCACTTGGTTTGACCTCTTGAAGGAAATGAATGAACCACTCAGTGAAGAGGTTACTATGAACCCTGCCAGATGGATACTGAACCAGGTAAAGCACCCTTCATCATCGTTTGACTCATATTTATGCGGGGAAAAATCACAAAGGGTGGCACAAAATGACCATGCAGGCAATGATGGTCACCGTTGCGCCTCTTTCGGCAGAAGTTATAGCAGCAATCTGCCTTTTCACCTTTCTTCCAACAACATACGGAACTTTACATTGGACAATGGACAAACCTGTCTCGTCCACGTTATACGTCCTTGAGGCTGGGAATTTGTGCTTATCATAGACTTCCTGTAAAATGGTGAAGAAGGCGTCTACATTCTCTTTAGTGAATCCCAAAGCCCTGGCGTATAAAGTTCCACATGGTTTCCGGAGTGACATACGACCCTTGTGACGGTTCAGAAACAAATCCACCCAAGCCCTTCCTCCAGCTTCATTTCCAAATGGAACGGGCAGATTGTCCGTTATCGCAAGTTGTTACGCCATTTGCTTCACATCCTTGATGGTGAACCCAAAAAACTTCTGCTCCATAGTGAGTAGGTAGGAAACAAGTGCTTCCTCAAGATCATGTCCCATGTACGGCTTTCGTCCAAGCTTTATGCGTGCTGCTTCGGTAGGTGTTAAATCACTCGTATTGCTGAGAGTTTGAAGAGCGGTGCGGGGCACATTGAACTCCTTGGAAGCCTTCAGAGTTCCCATTTTCTTTCCCCTCACGGCAATAATTGCCTTTTCCATGTCTTTTGGGTCCCACTTCTTCCTGATATTTTTGAAAGAATACTTAGGCTTCGTTCTTGGCATCCTAAGCAAAGGAAACAGACGAATGAGCACTTTTCAAAGATACGTCGTATTTCTTTCTTGGCTCAGTAATGAACCAAGATATTGCCAATTATGGATGCTTATTTATGTAGTAAGTGAAATTTACGTACCTAGTGGTAGTCGGACGTAGTCACTAATGGGTGAACGTGTTGGTCAGCTACGACTGCTGTCAGGTGAATAAGCGACTTTCCATGTCTAATTGAAAAACTCTTCCCACACCGGGATAGGAAGTGGGAAAAAGACATTAATATGTATAACAGAGCTAGCAAAATTCAGCAGTTGAGCTGTAGGTTACTACAAGGTGAATGCGAGATGGAGAAACTTGAACTTGGATATGGCAACAAAGTAAGCATCCATAATTGACAATGTGTCCGTTGCTTAGCCAAGTAAGAAATACAGAGTAACTATCTCTCACACGATTGACTGGCCGAATCCCAAACCACACCAGGTGCCTTTGAGGTTGCGAAGTATCAAATAAAATCGTTTTTATTGGCTTACTCTCTTGACTTTATGGGCGTTCACGCAAAAAAAATAAAAATGCAACGGGCACGGCCCCTGGTTAACGTATGTACCTAATATTTTGCGTTAAGAGTTTTCTAGTCATTTGGTAACGAATTAGAAGACGACGTGAAATATTGGAAAACTTTTGATATTTTTAACCACCTTAATTTTCACACATAATGAATACGTATTAATTAAATTATCAAGAATAAGCATTTATCAAAAAGGTTCACGAAAGAATGAAAAAAATACAACTAAATTAGAACGACCGAAGTACATTTAAAAATTTACGAAAAAATTTGATGTGAGGTTAAAAAATGGTCTAAATATGGGCTAGCCCGTTTTTAGACCAATTTAGCTAGCCCATATTTAGACCATCTGCATGTTTGAGTTACATTTAATGGCAGATATCACGGATAAGCAAAATTCATTGTTCAACGTCTCCAAATCGTAATTTAAAATGCCAACTTTGATGTAATAATAAAAAAAGTAACTTAAGTTATACAAAATAATTTTTAAAAATTCTAAACCATTTACCTGAAAAAGTTTTCGAGTATTCAGTAATGAGGGTTATGGACAAAAAACACAACAACTTCCAACATGGAGGACACCGCTAGCTCAACTACTCCATTCCTTCTTTCTTATCAAATAGCAGTTACCGCATGCACACAATGATTACTTGCAGCACCTGCTAGTACCTCATTCATCAACCAGCCCGTATTTGGACCATAGCCCATATTTGGACCTTCTCCTCTACTATTACTTGAGGTAATTTGTTTAGGGAACCTATAAAAACTTCAAACGAACTGAAGTTTTCTCTCAAGCTTCGAATGTTCTGATTCATTATGACCATGTCATTACCTTCACCACAGAAATCATTGAACATTGAAAAAGATTCGTCATTTAGCGTCATGGAAATAGTTGTAAGTACACCAGGATATCCTTTCATTAACATCTTGGACAAAACAAGATTGATCGTTATGAGGCAACATATGCATAATGGAAACAAATAATGCTATTGAAATATAGAAAAATACTTGATAACAGGGAGATGTGATATACTTTATAGTATGTGGAAGAGCAGAGCGGCGTACAGCACAAGATGAACAAAATATGCTACTCTGTTGGGACCTCGGCCGACCCACCTTGGCGGGTACCATTGCCTCAGGTCAGGTTAGACCTGCACGATCGCCAGAAGTCATCAACCACTGAATCTGCGCTGATACTCCATAGCAGTTAGATCCTGCTCCGGCTTTATCCCCGTTTACACAGACGGATCGAAGACTGTGCAGTGCAAGTGCTTGTGCAAGTGCGGTCTTCTCGTCCCACCATGGAGCCATCGGTGCGAAGCCAAGTACGCTGTGTAGTGTATACACAGCGGAACTCTTCGCCATAAAGATGGCTCTAGGTGGGATAAAATGCAGGAATGCGTCCTTCATGGTCTGTAGCGACTCTATGAGCGCTCTGCAGACAATTTCCGGCTTTTCTCCGTCCCACCCTCTTGTGCAAGACATCCATCACGCGTTGCTATCACTTAGCAAGAAGAACGTGAGAATCGTGTTTGTGTTGCCAAACCGGCTATTCCCGGACACATGGGAATAGCCGGCAATTAGAGAGCAGACCTGGCAGCAAAGAAGGCTCTCCAGGACGCGAATATTGCATCTGCGTTGGTACCCCATGATGACTTGAAGTATACGTTGAGAAACGTAGCCTTAAAACAGTGGAGAGAAACCTGGCGATCCCTGGTGGGAAATAAGTTAAGAAGTAGCGGTGCAAAATGACCTTAGCTGTCGACGCACCAGATAAACCTACTACTACTACCCCGAGCCAATGTGCCAAAAGGTATTCTTGTAGCATACATTAGACTTTTGTATGACTCGCCAGTTGCAAGGAATCTCAATGTTACCTGTAGTCTCATTCTTGCTGATATAGCCTGCCTCATATTGGTATCTTGTTTTCTAATAAAATATCCAGCAAACTGTAATAACTTCTCAAAACTGGCTTCACTCATGCGTAAGAACTCTTTTATAGGATTCCATGTGTTCTTGCCTCAGTTCATTTTGAAGAAGTGATAGCAGTCTTCTTCCATCATTTCTGCGTAAAATCCACGGCCTAGTCCCATCACCTTTTTCGTTTCTTTTTCTGCCTTTTTCACGGCTGCGCAAGGAATTATTGCTATTAATGCTTTTGGCTGGTAATAATAATAATTTATTTAACACATACAGGTTTCCCTAATTACATGTTTTATAATAAAAATACAATCAAATAAATAAATTAATACATACATACATAAATTACTCGGGGTGAGGGAAAAGAAATATCTTAGGTTCTATTAAAAAATACATGCATTTTCTTTTTGAGGGACACAAAAGAGTCAGTAAAAAGGTCAGCATATTTATATTTATCCAAAAATTCATTGGATGTGCGCATCATCCTTGTTATATGTTTATTTTTACAATATCCACCCTACCAAAGTGGCATCGGAAGAGTGGGATGTGCTTAGTCCTCCTCGGAGGGGCATTTGTATTGATTAAGCCAAGTAAGCGGCTGGAATCAACTGCGCCGTTGGATCATTCATACTGCGCCGTTGAGTGAGGTCATAAAGTAAGTAAATAAACAATTCACATAGTTTTCATCAGTCATCAACACACTGAAGAATTCCAGCATGCAGTTTTCCAGGAAAGCACCATAGCTTTCCCTATCTTGTGTAAATCAAGAGATTTCCATGTTAACATTTGCAGATTCTTAGGTGAGTTGTAGACCTACAACACCAATTTGCAGACCACCATATAGGATTTGCTTACTACTATTGGGCAGATATTACAGCTAGATGGTTCAGCAGGATCACCACGAGCAGGTAGGTGTGGAGTTGGTTTGATGAGGCTGTGGGCTACTAGGAGCCTATATTCGCTTACAAACCCATTATGATCCCGTGGCCATTACAGCACCCTGAAAGTGGAAATATTGGTAAAACTCAGTACCATTTGGCTCACCATCAATGTGAATAATCAGTTGAGCTGGCCTGCTAATCTGTTTAACAAAACAATTATGCATAAATGAATTTCATGAAATTTTTTGCAGTTATTTGTACGTTTTTAGTGGAAGGTGATCATATGCTTTGAAAATTTTTAGTTAGGAGCGTAAACATAATGATTTAATATGGACCTATTAGCACTTACGAAATGTGTAATGGCCTTGTTTATTTATGGTCAGATGGTTGTGGACCTTTGGGGTGGAAACTGAAATAGTAATAAATGACACCACCTCATTAATGAATACTACAACGTCTTAACTACATCTTCTTTATGAAATATTAGCCATCATTGGAAAGTCCTGTGTAATATATTATGTTATCTCCATTGTAACATCATGGCTTAAATCAAAGTTGAGTTATATGTTCAAGACTCATCATACCCACTACCTAGGCAAAGTATCAATTTATTAGATAGTCAAGATTCCTGCGTGCTGCAGCTCTAGGGTCGACATTTGCTTTATCTACATTCTGTTCCCCCTCTTCTAGAACCACAGGTATTTCCATGGGGACAATCTTGGAAATTAGAAAATCCATGAAAAGTAAATGATTACAAAACGTTTCTGGTGTTTCTGCATTTTTGTAGTTCTTTTCTTATTTCTGAAGGTAAATCATTTGTTATCATAGTAGCTGCTGCCTCACCTGTGGTGTATTATTAAATTATGCAAAATAGCACATGCCACTAATATTTTACATGCCTGCTGAGGCTGGTACCGAAGCACTCGCTCTCTCAGCAGGCATATCCACCGGGCCTTGAGAAGTCCAAAACATCTCTCAACCACTGATCTCGCAGTGCAGTGCGCTCGTGTGTAACGGTACTCCGGGGTACCATCCTCGGCGTGTGGCAGTGGTGTCAAAAACCACTCCTCCAAAGCATAACCAGAATCTCCTGCATACCAGAAATAGAGATTAAAAGACTGAGCCACGAGGAGTAAAAATAATTGATAACACATTGATTTTCATGCAGAATTAGTGATAAAATAATATTAATAAATAGTTTCGCCAGGCATTTTACCAATCAAAAAATATTCCCCTGCCCTGTTCCCGTGTCCCTCACGCATTATGGCACGAGCGTGGCTATAAGTCCAAATGAATTGATCATGGACCGTGCCTGGATAATGTGTAATATCTAGGATTTTCATTTGGCTGTCACATGCCTGAAAAATTAATGATATTGGTACATATATTTATTTGATGGTTTCCCAACACTCCATGCATAAAAATATAGGTAAGGATGTAGAGGAATACAAGGATTTAAAATAGATGTGAGTAGTATAGCCTTATAATGGAAAATGCAATCCATTTCAAATTATATCAACAGCTTCTCCTTACCATTTGCACGGTGAGGGAGTGAAACCCTTTGTGGTTTTTATAACTCTCTTCATGCACGGTGAGGGAGTGAAACCCTTTGTGGTTTTTATAACTCTCTTCATGCACACGGGGGGAGTGGATGGCAATGTGGGTGCAGTCTACTGCACCAATCACACCAGGAAATCCAATAACTGGTCTAAATCTGGTGATAGTAGCATATTCGTTAGTAATCTCTCTGTTTATTTTCCGGGTGCGAAGTACTCTATATTTGCGACTTCGGAAAAGTAGCCGATTGGGAGGTCTTTTATGAATAGTAACAGGCATCGGGTACCAGGCGTAAAGTGCAACAAAAATTTTAGCTGTATTTAGGCAGTATTCTGTAAAAGCATTTGCTTTCACCGCCTAATTTGATGATAATGCACGAAGTATTACGCCCAAACGATAAAGTAACTGCTGATCTACTCCGGTTATTTCTGCCGATTTTTGAGCTTCTTGAAAAAAATCGACAGTGTTGCCATCTTTTGAATTTCTAAATCCTTGCTTTGGACTGTCGACAACCATGCTTTCCCATGCTGCCCAGGCTTTCTTTAAAGCTCTTTTTTTTATCTTTTTCTTCGGTCCTGTAGTTCTCTCTTTTGAGAATGCGCACAGCGCCACTTACCTATCTCCAACTTGTAGCCGTCGAAGCACCCAAATCACCCAAATACTACTACTACTCCAACTTGTACCCAATACGAAGCATACATGTGAACGAACGAGTCCATCCATAGAGAGGAGAAATGCCAAGAGATATTCTCTCATGATTAATGTTAATCATGAGAGTCTATCGATAAATGACTTATAATTTCATCCATATTATTAATTTGTTTAGGCTTACTTCCGCATATGTAACACGTCTGGGATGATGAAGTATTTGTTAAAATTATTTATTACCATGCCATATGCCATCGTTACATAAAGTTGATACCTTACTAGCACGTTGGCACCAGCAATAGTAAACTCCTTTTGTGTCAGTCTATCTGATTGTGATAAATTATTTTTTTCACAAAAATATTTTAACACGAGAATTACGAGAGGAATGCGAGAATTTTAAGTAGATATGAGCAGTGTAGTCTTTTGATGGAAAATACAATCCATTTCAAATTATATCAACAGCTTCTCCTTACCATCTGCACGTTGAGGTAGTGAAACCCTCTGTGGCTTTTGTAACTCTCTGCATGCACACAGGGGGAAAGGATGGCAATGTGCGTGCAGTTTACTGCTCCAATCACACCAGGGAATCCAATAACTGGTCTAAATCTGGTGATAGTAGCATATTTTAAATGATTTAATCATCAATCACTCATATAGGACAATTTTAATCTTACCCTTGCTCCAATGCAGTAAATTCAGGAGTGTTACGAGGGAATTTTATCCAGTTCTCCTGCAGTGTAGTCACCATTGCATTAGTAACGGCCTTAATGCAGCGGGAGGCTGATGGCTGACTGATAGCAACCAAAACATCTTGGCCTACACCCTTCTGGTGGGCACCCTCGGCCAGAAAGCGTAGGGTGACTAAAATCTTGATTTAAACAAATGTGTTGTGATTACACTTGTCATCTATTAGAAACTACATACAGGGTTTGCTGGGTTTAGCCCGTGAGTCGACACACTTTCCCAGGGTATGCCATGTGGAGGCTCCCAGATAGAGTTGAGTGTTAGGTGGGACCCACTTTCCCTGAATCACCATAATTGATAAGGTGCGACTGTTCATTGAATATATAATCAAATTCCAGCTAGACACCCCAAATACCCTTAAATAATAAAGACAAACTGAGATAAATAATAAATCCAAATAAAATAAATATAAACTTTCTATGTTAAATGAAATAAATATAATCCTTCACTGCTGGAACTTATACATATTAATAAAATGAAAAAATAACACAATTAAGGACTAATGAAAATAATATTTATCTTCAAAAAGCAATAATTAAATAACCAAATATTTTTAAATTAATTTGAAAATATCTGAACAATATGAAATAAAAACTTCTTCCACTGGCATTTGAATAAGAAGATAAATAGATTTAAAAAAAATGAAATACCGAGCAGTAATTATAAAAAGATAAGATAAATTAATTTAATTAAAAATCAAATATAAAACATTCTTTGGCGACGAAACTATGAAAAATAGGGTTCATAGTTGTTTATGATTGTCAATTAAATTCCATTATAGCTACCTAGTCAAATAAAACTTACAGAAAGGTAGCACTACAACATTATAATTTTTTTCCAATGCTGCTAACATCTTCTCCTGATTGCTTATGACGGTGGCCAACAAACCTTCTTTTTTATTGCCTTCAACAGCCTCTCTCACGATGGTAGTTAGTTCCTTCTAAGACCCAGAAATTGAAGTAGAGTTCTCTGCTGGGGTCTGATAATTAAAATTTCAAGTGCACAGAAAACTTAGCAAACCGCTTTTACTTAGTCACAGGATAGGTACAATTTCTACAAGGCCATATCAACATTTCTGCGTATTAGAGATAAAGCAGAGTACCTGCCTCCATCACTTTCCGACTGGCTACTTCGGGCTCCTCAATAAATTTGTGGGCCATATCCAGACTAGTCGAAACACTCCTGATTGGTGTTCGAGAAGCTGGATAGGAAAAACGGTTAATTATATCACTAGGTAATCAGGGCCAGCATTTCTGTCTCTTGAATGTATATGGTGGGTTTTTTGTAAGTATTCTTAGTAGTTAATCATATAATCAACAACGTGAACAAGAAGTCTAAAAGGCAGTGTAGTAGTGTAGTATATGATTGAAATGAAATTTAGGTTTACCAACAGAATGAACTTAATAAACTTTACAACAACTATGATTAGTACTTTCCCAATTCATCTGAGAGGCAACATGAAAACATTTCAAAATGAGTAATTTATATAATCACAGCAAGAGAGAACTCAACAAAGTTAAACGTTGACAATGCAAAACTTACTATGAGTTGAAGTCCCACTGCTCCCTGAAAGTAAACATGCAAGGGAATATAAGACAGGAAGAAAATTAAACAAACAATTTGCGAACATATGGTCACCGTCTTTGAAGTTTATAAATAAAATGCTGCCTACACTACACAGGGAAATTTATTTACTAGAGGATAACTTACCCATTCCGCTACTACTTGGCCCTGGTACAGGATCCTCATGTACCTCCACCTAATACGTAAAAGAGTGAAAATTTATTGGATGAAATATCATTTGGTTCATTTCGCAGTAGCAGTCTGTTCACTTCATTAATTAAATTTTGACAAAATACCAGAATTAATGTACTATTGTCAAGAAGCTTCTCATTTGGACTACATTGCACGGAATGTTATGCCTCGACCATGTCGGAAAGCAACACGTCTTCTTCATCACCACACAGCATCTAAATCAGAAACAATTATTACCATACTAGCCCGCAATAGCACTGACAAAAATTCACGGATAATGGCAGAAATGAATGCATACATCGCGTTGTGGTCTCCGCGTCGTCTCAAGCAATGCTGGAGACGTCTCATTTCCAATTATGATTAATATCTCCTCCTCCATCGCATATAAAGGAACCGTGGCGCCCTTGATTTTAGATAAGAGAAGTTTGGAAAAGTAAAACAGACATCACAGCATAAGGTACCTATATATCTCCATGTTCCCCGTCGCCGACCTCTCCGCATTGATTTTCGCCTTCTTGACCCTCGTCTTCACCTTCAGATATTTCCAAGCCTTCAAATAAGATAATCGTTACGGAAATTTATAGATTGAAATTTAGGTATATAACGTTTAAAAAAATGAAGATTAAAACACTCTTTCCCACTATTTTCAGTGGGCCTTGAGAATTAAGGAGGTCTGTTAACTGCTCCCATTTTTTATTTTGAAGCACCTTTCCATGAGTATCCTCAAACTGCCCCCGAGCAAATGCCAGATTTTCGGACATCAAATTAACAAGGACCTTCATTTGGCCCTTGTTCATTTTTGCCCTTCGGCTTTCGTCCCTGAAAGTGTTGATCGCACTCGAAATTATAACATAATGGGACATCCTTTAGCCATTCACTATTCAAAGACGTAATAACATGCACATCAAGATAGAATACCGTTCTGCCTGATATTATACTATCACAATTAGATTTGTAACCACTTACATATCTCAGTAAATAGAGTTCCCAAATCGAATCTCAGCCAAAAATCGTATCTTACGAAGAAATATGCTTCTACCAAGAAAGATCAAACCCACAAGATTGCTCAAACAACTTTAATCGATTTTACCCGCGAAAAATCTTGAGACTAACGTTGCTATTGGTTCTCTGGGTTACGTCATAATACTACGGGTTTGCTGGAAAATATTTTCATACTCGCTTCCCAGCAGAATTAGCTCCACTTCTGCTCCTGGAACGAGATGGCTTAATCAAGTAAGAGAATACGAGTCAGAGCTAATTCTGGGAGCGAGCTGAAGCTCTTAGCTCCGGAGCTTCGAGTTACAGAATACGGCTCCTGGGCGGCGAACTTGGCTATGAATTCAGCATGTCCCTGAAGCCCACACTTCTTCAGGAACAGGTTGTGGTACCCACTGTTGTCTATGTGAGGGATGAGATCCTCTTGTCATAAAGAATATTTAACGGAAACAACGGAACAATAACGGAAAATTTTAATTATCCTCCATCGGAGCATTTTTTAGAACTTTTTAATCGCAGGACAAAAGCCACTCGGCCTGTAAGTGTACGTTTCCACAATTTTATTCGTGAACGAGGTATGTTATTACCTGAACTCTACCCCATTCGCCATTCTAATCACCCGCCATGGTTTACTCCCGCTCCCAACATAAAAATGTTCCTTCACGACCGACAAAAGGCTTTTACCACTGCTGAAGAGTACCAGCAACAATTCTTAATGTTTGTTTGCCACCATCCCGAATTCGTACCCGTGTTTACAGACGGTTCGAAGTCAGACACAGCCTGTGCCTGTGCGGTCGTATCATCCCACCATGGAGTCATGAAAGCGAAACTCAGTCCGGTGTGTAGTATTTACACAGCGGAACAGTTTGCTATTAAAATGGCTCTTGATGGGATAGATGTTGATGGTGGCTCCTTCGTGGTTTGCTCAGACTCCATGAGCGCCCTAAAATCCATTTCTGGCTTCTCTCCTATGCACCCTATCGTCCAGGGTATCCACTCGTCTTTGCTTTCCCTTCACAAGAAGGGAACCACCGTCTGGTTTCTTTGGGTCCCTGGACACACGGGAATTGCCGGAAATGAGAAAGCCGACTCTGCCGCAAAACACGCTCTCAATCTTGAAGATCTTGAGTCGACGCTGGTACCTTGTGAAGACCTACGAGTTTCACTAAAGAGTGCAGTTCTTCAGCAGTGGAGGGAGTCGTGGAGAACTATCTCAAATAATAAACTGCGCACAGTCAAACCGGTAACGTCAGCGTGGCCCACTTCCGTCAGGAGGAGCCGCCGAGAGGAAGTCGTCATCACCCGTATGAGGATAGGGCACAGCCTTCTGACCCACTCCTTTCTCTTCACTGAAGAGAAAATTCCACCCCGGTGTGATGACTGTGGCTGTTCTCTCGGAATTCGGCATATCCTGACGGAGTGTGACAGATACCGAGACGTGCGTAGCCGACTGAACATTGCGGGCGACCTAGGGTCCATTCTAGGTGACGACCCCGATGCAATTGGCCGCGTCATTTTATTTCTAAAGGAAACGGCGCTTTTTAATAAATTATAATATAATATTTTTCAATGTTTTTAACATCGGAATAACAATAGATAAGCAGAATATCTAACTTTCATGCAACCTTCCTTCTTAGGATATAAAAAGTATATCTATAATTTGATGTATATATATATAATGACAGTTAGAGGTGCAAAATGACCATGCCGTCGACGCACCCTAAAAAACTAATACTACTACTACTCGGAGCACCCCCAGGCACAGTGCTTAGTAAATTACTTAGGCTTCAAATCTGATACCACTCCAAGCGAACTACGGGTCAGAGCACTGGAGGCAATAAACAATTTCGAGACGCACGGAAAAATTTATACCGATGGCTCCAAAAATGATTCCGCGTGTGGATGTGCCTACGTATCACCAGACGTAGGCTCAGCGTCCTTCAAGTTACACCCGTAGTGCACTATCTGCACGGCGGAGTTATTCGCGATAAAAGTTGTGCTGGACGCCATAATAGTAAGGAATGAACAATTTTTGATTTGCTCCGACTCCAAAAGTGCGATTCAAGCCATTCGAAGTGGCTGTCCAACTCATCCCTTGCTCCAAAATATTCTATCCTCCATTACGTCGCTTGACGCCAAAGGAGTAAGTGCCAGGTTCCTCTGGATCCCAAGCCATGTTGGTGTTCACGGGAACGAAGCAGCGGACGCATTGGAAAAAGAAGCCCTTAATAGGGAAGAAATTAATTCAGCGACTATCCCGTATCAGGACCTAAAACAATATTTAAAGAATATATTCCTCGCCAGTTGGAACACGACATGGCGCAACACAATATCGAACAAATTGCGCCTCATAAAAGATAAAACACGTGCCTGGAAGTCTTCGATCCGGGACAGCAGACGGGAGGAGGTAATAGTCGCAAGGCTCAGAATCGGACATACAGATTTGACTCACTCTTTCCTTCTCACTATGGAGAAGGAACCCCCAACGTGCACAGACTGCGATTCCAATTTGACGGTAAAACATATACTTACTGAGAGACTGCACGAAGTACCAAGATATCCGGAACCGGCTCAAAATTTCTGGAGAGCTAAAAACTATTTTGGGTGATAACCCAAAGGAAATTCTGATAACCCAAAGGAAATTCTGATAACCCAAATGAGTTCTGATAACCCAAATGAGTTCTGATGTTTCTCCGCGAGACCAATCTCATCACAAAAATATGACCAGATTTCCCCATTTAATACGTTACACGCATGATGTATTTTGCATAGATAGACCTATAATAGCAATTGAGTGAATAGTTTTGTTATGAGTAATATTCATGTACAAGCATGCGAAGGTGCGGTATGACCTAAATTGTCGATGCACCTAGAACTAAACCTACACACCTAACATTCTCATTAATGTAATAAATGCGCTTGAACGCTTGACTCCGCTGAAGTTAGTCACGGATAGTTATCATATATGCATTAAATTGCAATATGCAATAAAATAAACAAATTTAAATCGACAACACAACACAGTTCAAGGCTTCAACGGCTTTAATTAATCTAATGCTTCCCTGTAAACAACATTTCTTATCTTTCCCACTGGAGCTCAGAGAAATAGATATTTTGGTGAGCCACCCCTGGAACATGCTACATAAAGCTGTCCGTGCAAAGATAACGGAGATTCTAGGTTCACACCACCCCACTTTATTGATTGTCCTTGGGCCTTATTCATAGTGATAGCGAAAACAAGTATAACAGGGAATTGTAATCGCTTGAAACTTTCGGGTAAATCAATCTGGATCAATGGTATCCGAGGAATGAACACGTCCTGGTCTTTCTATTTTCCTGTTAATATTATAGCTTCTATGATGTTAGGTAAAAGTCTATTCACATTGAGCCTGGTACCGTTGCAAAGTTTTACCGGATATAAATTACGTAACAGCATAATGACAGATGCGAATTTAAGTTATGGTTAAGACGATATGGTGGCATTCCAGGAGTGACAAGTGAGTTAAAAAACTGTATGAGAAAATTCACAGCCTCATCAGTATCCACAACTGTATCTATGGATCTATACTCAGAGACTGGGCCTGGTATTATATCTTGAATTCGACTGTTCTACACATCTCCAACATCGTTTTTTGGTGCAAGAATGGCTCTTTCACATAACCATTCATGATTTTTGTAATTTTTGGCTTTGCTTGGATAAATTATGTTGATCAGTTCTTGAACCGATGTGACCCGTGGACAGAAATCTTCTGAAAAGCTAATTTCACCGTTTGAAACAGCTGGCAATAAATGTCTTCACTGATTTGTTGGAGTTAACATGCAAAATGTTGGACCATCTCGCTCCCAAAGAGCTGAACTCTCATGTTAGATTATAACGTGAATCTTTGAGCAAACTTTCACAGAGGCGACGTCTTAATGCAAGCATTGGATCCAGGAGAAGTTTGATAGTACTCTGGCGTATGCTTCTACCCTCTAAATCCTTAAGGTAGATTAGTATATTCATCTGCGCACAGGCATTCGAAATAAGACTTGTAATTTCAGATTTGTTTATGTTTCTCAACGTCATATCAACAATCGTAAACAAACAAATAACAAAATGAATGTTGGTGAAAATTAATAATTTGTTTACAAGTTTATTTAATAGCATAATAACTTCCCAATAATTAGATTTAAAAAAATGTTTTTCAAATCATAGCAACCATCAAATTCAAACAAATTACCACAAATTCTGGTGAAAATTACTTTTTTCTCGAACAATCAACAGCAAAGCATAGTTTCATTGCAATATTAAAATATTTTAGATATTTCTCCGTCGAACAAAGAAAAAACGAAGGAAACCCGTTAATATTTACATATTTTGGTGATCGATAGAAAAAAAAATTGCATACCTAATCCTTACTCAGTTACGGGGTAGGGTATGTTAACACGTAAAAGATTGTTCATTACTCTTCCAGACCTGCAAAAACAGGATTTTGGTTAATTGAACCCTACAGAGTATTTTGCCTGCAACCTCCACAGGATTTGCTTCTTCCCCCACTAACGCCTCCTCCGCTAAAATGTCAATAATTGTCAAACATGTGCATCACGCAAATTGCACCAATCATATCTCCCACTTATGTGTGGTGGAGAGCAACCCTCTGCATAAATATGCACCTCCTCGGGGCCTTCAGTATGCCAAAGCTGCCCTCGATAATATTTCTTCCTCTCCTGTGGTGGGCATTAAAACGAGCCTGCACTGGGCCAGCCACAGCCTCACGGTAAGGTGTGAGGGTGGTTATGGGTTCCCTGAGGCACGTGTAGCCACTGTCACCCAAAATGACGTAACCCTGAGGGGGGTACAAAGCGTTTACAATAAGAGGGCTTTCTCTTATGACCCTCGAATCATGCACCGACCCTGGGTACCCAGCGAATACGTGCAAACATTTGCCGGTGTGATCGCACACGGCCTGGAACTGCACTGTGTAGTGTAGTTTCCGATTAAAATAGTCAGCGCGATGTGGACCTTATGCAATAACTTCCACATGGCACCCATTTATTGCGCCCACTACACATCTCAGCTCTACACTCCGGGACATTCTTGCGAATCCGCCACCACTTGCCACAAGTTCTCCATTTGCAGGCAGGCGTATCACTCTCCTAGATAGAGTGAGACCTTGCTGCATTTCATGCACCATTAGATGTTCTGTCGACCTTGGGAGGCCAAAGTTGGAGCTGATCACTCTGAAAGATGTTCCACGGGTGATCCAGAAGAGGAGCACAGCCAGCAGCCTAATAACAGCCAGCTTCAACCTTTGCTCCCATCCGCTCCTACTTTTGACTGAAACCATACGAAAGAGGTCCTGGATATTCTTATATGCTCCCTCACAGGGGCGGCGTGGCCAGGGCGGGAAGGCGGGGATTCCCGCCCGGGCCCCGGGCCACGCATTAGGTTTCGGGCTCGGGTCCGAAGGCCCCGGCGGGTCGGGCTCCGAACTTTGAACAGCCAGCAGACCAAGCATCTGAGTGAAAGTACAATTTTGTCATACTGTACATAAATACCTATGAAATTTTAGTTTTACGCTTTTTAAACGCACAATTTTTTTAAAAAGGGGGTCACAAAAACCGGGCCCCTCTGGACGTGCAGCGGCCCGGGCCCCTGAGCACCCACGCCGCGCCGTCCCTACTCCCTCATATTCCGGTCGTCCCCTAGCAGGGTTCTAACTATGTGCTGCTCTCGGTTTATAAGGCAGTATTGCCTTGGTTCCTGCCAAGATACTTTCATAACATTAGGCGGTGTAATTTGTAGAGAAATGTCATTAAACCTAATGACTTAAATTACTACATTAAGTTCTGAATCTCTCATATACTAACCACGTCATCAACAGCAATCTCCCGAAGAATGAACAACATTTGCTGGAGGAGAACTGAAAATTCCTCTTCCCCTCTAAGAACTGTTAGACTACGGGAAATAACATTTCCTCATCCATTTAAACGAAAAAAATCACTCAAACGTATAATTCTCGTCTACTAAAATTAAAATAACAAAAAAATACCCTACACCTGTATTGAGTCTAAAATGTTGCAAGTTTTCAGTGAAACAACAAACTACAATATAAAAGAAACGGCACTGTCAAATACTCGATCGTCTCTTAAACAAAGCGTTACAGCGAACCAACATGATATTGTCAAAGAGATATGGTGTTAACTTACATCTCGTATGTACTTGACTCCTGAAAATAGCCTCTCGACACTCACTTGGGTAAAGGGAAGAGCATGTATGACACTAGCAAGGCGATATAGTTCGGGGCTGATTTTCTTATATTTTTCCCATACCTCTAGAACATTAGCATCTTTGCTTTCCCTTGGAACATTGAGAAAATTATTTAACCTTTCGTGTATATCGATGCTACCATCAGGCTTACTCATCTTCCTCCGTTATTATGACTTTTCAGCTTGCTCGGGTTTCAACTCCAGCACATCAATCTCAGAATCATCATCAATATCTGATTCGACTTGCTCTAGGTTGAACTGCATTTTTTGAAGTCTTTGGCGCCTTATCGACATTTTTTTCAAATAGTTCTTGGTCCTTGCTTGATCGAAACTCGACAGCAAGATATTGAACCAGGAGTCCATGTATATGGCAGCTACAAACCCATCGCTCTCCAATAAGTTTTTTTCTCGTCAATCTAAGGCATGAAGTAGATCATTTGTGAATGGAGAAGCAACATTTTTCGTGGCAATGAGGCAACGCTGCCAAGTGCAGAAAGCGTCGCTGGGAGTCAGCTCTTCGAACTGCAGGCGTTGAGTCGCCACGCGTGCTGGTTTTAATGTTACCACCAAGTCGAGAACCAGATGCTAATCACTTTTGGTCAGAAGCAAATCTTTAAGGTCCTTTTTGTTGGGCTGATACAGATCTTTGCATACAGCTCGCGCCTTCAGAAAACTGCTCAGAAAATAAAACGTTGATTCCCATCTAGTCAGGCAATATAAAACAGGTTTGAATATACGCATTTGCTTCCAATGTAAGCACTGCTGTTGCCGTCCTCAACTTGGCTGTAGCTCGTCTCACTTTTTCTAGGCATGCCTTAACTTCCTCGGTCCTTAATACATCCCAAGCGGCCAATTGCAGCGTGTGAGCTGCGCATCTCATTCCTTTGAGCACTTCGTTGGGGACTGTCTGGTATTTCTACTGTTGTTGCGTCGTTCCAGGTATTATCTTCGACCCCTCGGCTATCGATATCATTACATCTCTCTTCAAATTCAACGTCCTCAAACTAAATCCCCCTTCCTGCTGCTTCTTCATCTGAAGACCGAAAATTGAGAACAGAATCTATTTCAAGATCTGTGGCCATGTCTTCCATCTTTTGCATGACGGTTAGATAATTGCAGTCATATTATATGCGTTGTCCGTAATTATAGAATATGTTTGACTATCTCCTATGCCATATTCAGAAAAAATATCTGGAACGGTCTTGCACAAGTTCATAGCAGTATAAGAAACATTCATCAGCCGAACTGCTAACGTGCGGAGTAATATTTTCCCGTCATTGTCTGTCTGCATATTGAGACCTAGAACCGATGTATCCATGCTCGTGGCAATGTCCACTTTCAGCGACACTAGATTTATTTCAATTTCGCGTCTTATTTGCTCCCTAATATCGGCAGATTTTGCAGAGATCAATGCTCTTGGGCCCTGATTCCTCTTCCAGCAACCGTCCCTTCACTTTTCTTGTGGTGAGGTTCGGTTCGATTAGTACGTTTTGAATGAAAACCTCGTGCCCCTCTGTTGGTATTCCAGTGAGCAAAACATTAGAAATCGTTTAATCAGCCAACATTGCTCCTTGAATTACATTCTTGTTCAACCTTTGGATGCTTGCAGCGTAAGATTGCATCTAGATGTCAGCAGTCTTCGTTCTATTCACCATCTCTTTCGATGATTGCAGAGCATGGAATTTAGTAGACGTAACGTGTATTTGTTCGAGGATTTTCCACGCTTCTTTTACAGGTTTAACGTCTTCAATGTTCAACAGATAGTCGTCGACTTCCGATCCATTGGGTGCTTGCTGACAATGCCTTTCTGTTCAATCTTGTTTGGTCTGAATTCAGATTTTCAATTTCCTCATATCTAATTTCAAAAGCTACCCAACAGTTTTTCTCGACTGAAATCGCCTTCTTTCTCAGTCTCTATGCGTGATAATTTCCGGTGGTCAACTTAGGAATATTGAGTGTATCCATTAGTTCATTTAGGTATTTCCTGATTCACCTCTACACAGCGGAGCTTTTCGCCATAAAGATGGCTCTTGGTGGTATTAGGGGCAATTGCGGCGCATACATGGTCTGCAGTGACTCTATGAGTGCGCTGCAGGCCATTTCCGGTTATTCCCCGATGCACCCACTTGTCCAGGAGATTCAGAATTATCTTTTATCCCTTTCTAACAAAGGAATCACTATCCGTTTTCTGTGGGTACCTGGACACGTGGGAATAGCCGGTAACGAGATGGCTGACTCGGCAGCGAAAAAGGCTCTTCAAGACGAACAAATTTCGTCAGTATTGGTACCGCATGAAGACCTAAAGGCTACGTTGAGAAACGTAGCCCTCGGACAGTGGAAGGAAACCTGGCATTCCCTGACGGAGAATAAGTTGCGCACCATAAAGCCGGTGGTATCAGTGTGGCCCACATCAGTCGGGAGGACTCGCAGGGAAGAGGTCGCAATCACACGGCTGAGGATAGGGCACTGTGCCCTCACTCACTCTTACCTCTTCACCGAAGAGAAGATCCCGCCATACTGTGAGGATTGCGATTCTCCCATTACTGTGAGACACCTTCTGACGGTGTGTGATAAGTACCGTGCTCTGCGCATCCGGCTGAACATCAGGGGAGACCTAGGACACGTCCTAGGAGACGATCCTGATTGTGTCTGTCGGATAATGTTATTTTTAAAAGAGTCTGGGCTTTTTAACTGTTTGTGACGAACCATTATTGGTGTTTTATCTTACGCCCATTTTAATGTGTTGTGTTGCTTTTATTTGTCTATTTAATTATTTATTTTACATAATTTGACATGGTGATGTTAGATTGACGTGGTGCGAATGACCTTAGCTGTCGAAGCACCCAAATCACCCAAATACTACTACTACCTGATTCACCACGGTCCTTTATTCGGTTTCTCTGTTCTCAGGTCAGCACCGCGCAGTCGTCAAAATCTCAATTCTGCCTCTCTTTACTGATACTATTTTAGAAACTCCTAGTTTGTATGGGTGAAATGACCTTCGGTATTTTATTTGGCACAATACACGGAACTGATTCATCCGCATTGTAAATTGCCGAAGCAGAAAATAATATTTTCCCACTCTTCTTTCAAAATTGAGAAAAACTTATCATCAATTGACTGTTTCTTTTTTCGGGATTCATTCCGCGATGTTGTAATTGTAAAAAATAATATTTCGCTAGTCCTCCTGCCAGCTTCATCAGGTTATCAACAATTAGCTTGTTTGAATCCATTTTTCTGGCAATGGACGTTGCCTCCGGCTTCCGCGAACTAAACTCAAACTTTTTTGTGAAGTTAGCTAGCCAATCCTCACCTGCCAGCTTGATCTCCCTGTTGAATTGGTGTGAAATTTTGCATTGTTCTGCGAAGTTAAAAAAAAACTCTTCAGCATTACAGCTTTGTCACTTTAAAAAACCTGGTTATTCGCAGTAAAATAAATCTTTAAACCCTGTAGTTTTTCATTGAAAACCTCTTAAAATCTCTGTGGACACGCATTTCCTTAAAATAATTAACGTAGATCTAGGCTATAAAAAATAACAACAATATGACACACAAAGGCTAACAGAGTCGCACATCGTTACTTCATCATTCTACTTTGAACAATGGCGAAGTGTTGCTTCACATACGCCGTAATCATTTTCTGCAAGTCATTCTTCCCGCCTTGACCGCTGTTAATGCAGCCGATGTACGCTCGGCATATCTAAAAACATGGTAAATCAAATAAACATCAAAAAGGTACCAGTGAAAAGGACGGGGCAAATGAAGACCTCGTCAACTTTCCTCAAGGAGCGAAGTGAAAATTTATTACCTATTGTGGTAAGGTCAAAAGAAAGACATACATGAATACTGGGTATGAGAAGCCAATTACCTGAGATAGACGGACAGAGTATTACATTTTTGAGGATACCGGGACTTGACACGGTATTTACCTTTACGGAGTCTCCCGCAAGTGCATATGAGTGCACTTTCGGGTGAAAAGAGTATTAAATATTTTTATACCCTCTTGTTTATTTCTTATAGTGTGTCATGAAAATTGTAAATAACCACACGGAAGTAACGAAACTTGTCTCACGAATCAAGTAATGGGCTGCGGCTCCACTACTCGACGTTTTAGTGCCTAGCCATTAGGGGTGCTAGTAGCTGTAAACAATAAATTATGTGATGTTACACCTGATATTTTTAATGAATTTAAGAGAATGTGGGAAAAAAAACACGTTCGTCTTTATCAATTAAAGTGCCCCACGATTTGAATATCTTAGCGGTGCCAGGAGATAACTTTAATAGTTTATCCTATTAGCCATCTCACTAGTTGCAGCCAATGTTGCTCGTTCACATAAACAAGCTTCTGATTAATAGTTTTCTGCTATTCTAGGAAATACCTAGTGTACAAGTTCATTGGTAAATTTTACAACACACAAATTTATCAGGAAAAGTAATGTTTCCTTTGGCGTCGCATTTTTGGCTCCCGTATCCGATCTGGGTGATAAAATCTCCTGCGTTAACGTCTTTAAAACACTTTGGTCTCATATTAGTAGTAGATTAAAGTTTTATTATACTTTCCCATAAATATGATTCTTTAAGACAAACATTAATTTCACCCGATGGCGTTCCATTAGTTGTTACAGCTAGCGGCTGTGTGTAATCTCCAGCTATTTCGACAACCCTGCCACGCATGAGTCTGTCATCGTCTCGTAAATCTATGAGACTTCTATCTATAGCCTCAATAGCATGCTTGTGAAGTATAGTACATTCATCCCGTACTAAAAGTTTGCATGCCCGTAATAATGGTGCACGGTCGCTCTTCTTACAAAACTTGCACACTGGCATTTCGATTTGCCCCAAATTTAAGGGTAATTTTAATTGTGAATGTGAAGTACTCCAACCTTTTATCAATGTTGCTGCGATACCCGATGAAGCTACCGCAGCAACAATGTCTTTATTTTTCCTTACTTGACTGAGAAGCAAATTCACTGCCTTGGAAATGAAGGCATTCCTTTGCGTGTAGTTTTAGCGCTATGTCTATTCCACCCTTTATTGAACTGGAGGAGTAATATCTTACTGAACTTTTAAGAACGCTCCAAATATTTGGAAAACAAAAATAACCACCTGAATGTTGCATCACTTTGGTGTCGCTATAGGGAGACTTAGTGACAGTCACCTGCGCGAAGCGTGGCGTCAAGGAGGGGGAGGATTATTTGGAAGGAATCTTCTGCATAAGGAGGAGAGAGGACAACAAATGGTAGGCAGCTCAAACAACATTACTGTTTGGACTTGAGAGGGTGGGAAACTGTTAGCTGTGCATTTCAGGACTATGTCTACGATAAAAAATGAAGCTGTATCCAAATACGTTGATATTGTTGGCAACCCATCGGCGAAGCCCATCTAAGCAATTGGATGAAGAGCTATAGAGAGCTATGAAGCTGATGTGAATAATAGGTTGAGCATTTTTATGTCGAAAAGGAAGGTTTGCGGCCTTGGGAACTCTGGTAGTCACATGCGGAGGCTACCTCTCTCCCCCGTGCGTAGACTGGAGAAAGTCGTCAGTTCCACAGGAGAAAGTCCTCTGCTTAGCTGTCGCAATGTTTTGCTACCACTATAGGGTGAAACACTATTGTAGTGGTACGGGTACTGTAAAGGTACGGTATGGGTTGCACAATATATGATTACGTTGTTAGTTACGGCAGGAGTCACGTATATATGGACGTTTTTTCGCTTAACTGTGACTTTTGCCGTTACTAACTCCGTAATCGGACATTGTGAAACCGACCTTGAGAAAAAGTGAAACATATTTCAGATTCATGTAAAATGGTGTAGCTTTATAGCAGGTGGAAGCTTTGGAGTTCTACCTTTTAAACCCGTATATTTGCAAAATCGTTTTAAAAAAGCGTAGGCGTCAGTTTTGAATAAAAGATATGGTATTTATTATCTTCTTTATTGAGGTTTCCACTAACTAATTGATAAGGTGGTTATCTACTCAATCGTAGGCGTGTTAACACCTGCATATATAACCGCGTGAGATCTCTTATTTGCTAGGCACGCCAGATCCTAACGATCCAGTCCTCACTATGAATTTCATCATGTACAGCACAACGCTGACTTCTGTGTTACTTTGGCTAATAGTAGTCAGTGCCAAGTGCGCACCCAGGGCAGAGTGCAATGCAGCTAACTGCGAGCTTCCGGATTGCTATTGCTTCGGCAACGCAATTCCTGGTGGTCTTGAACCGAAGGATACCCCTCAGGTATGCACTAAATCATAAAACTCTTAAATCAGTGAAAGTTATTTTTTATATTTACCGGAGACAAAATAAGTAACTCTTGTGTATTAAGTGAAATAACCCTGGTTAGGATGACGATGGCTACTTTAGGCGTAACAGCTGGATATATTCACACTTTTATTATTTTTTCCCCTCTGATGGAAATAAAGGCCGATTGTTTCGGAGAGCTGCAAGGGAATTGTTGCGTTCATTAAGTTATGTATTTACAGATCTTTCCGTTTGTGCCTTTTTTTTCTCCGCGAGCGTTGGCCTCACTAGACAGCAGTTTTACCCGCATTCCAGTTACCTACAGACGCAGAAGGTGGCTGGAGCGGTAATCGTAAGTCGTTGTGTGCACATTTTAATAAATTCAAAGTCGAAAAAAATACTATGACTACATTTGAAGTGCATTGCAAGTGTTTATGCATTGGAACTCACCGAACGTGAAGTGTAATGGAAATAAGACATGAATAACATTTAACATTTTTGCCCCAGTTAAACCATGAGAGCTATTGGGAGTTTTCTGCGCAGCATTCGAAATGTCGGTGAAAGTTATATTAAATGTTTTTTTTTTCAAATCTTTGACTTGGCCTGACACCTTGATATTTGTTAGAACACAATAATAATATGGAATGTATTATTTCGCGTTTAAAAGAAAATCTGTGCATGTGTAGTCGAATTATTACAAAATACATCTCATGTGCCCGGAGACTACGTGTTGAAATAGCATTGAATTGCCAAAATACCGAATCGGCAAAATGCATGTTTTTTCTGCATGCATGCACCTGTAGGTATCACTAAAAAGAACACGTATGCAAAGTTTTACGCAATTGGTACATAGACAAAAATCGCTCCAACCACCTTAACTTCCGGAAGATGCTAACTGGAATGTTGGTGAATCTGTCGTTCACTGAAGCAAACGTTCGCGGTTCCAAATACGTAAGGAATTGAAAGAGCTACTGTGCAAAGCAGTAAACACCTGCGAATATACGTTAGTAATGTTATAAGTTAGCTGTGTATCAGTTAATAAGTTATGTCCAATAATACCGTCACATCATGGATACCGTGGATGAATGGAATCGTATAAAGATCTTCATAAGGATTTCGTGAGCTTAGTTTGTTTGGCCCGCAGTTATGTAGAATTTAATGCGAAGGCAGTGAAACGGCGAAATTTCGGAGCTAGTTTCAGGCGTAACTCTGTGGAAATTGTTAATCTCCATAATTGTAAGAGAAAACAAACCTGATGATGGCCAAGTAAGCTGAAACGCGTCGTTTCAATTGTTTTTTTTTAGCGGAGAAGTGCCATTTCATTTTAACAACATTGAAGCCTTGCACTATACCTGAGACGCAATTTCGTTAAAAACATATTAGTAAATTGCCGCACTATTTTAATACAACTCAGGTCTCGATGGTTGGACAGCAGTGAAAGGAAAAAACACTCGAACTCTTGGCCACTCCACTACTACTCTTGGCCAACGTTTCGGAATACATTTAGCCGTGAAGATGGAATAATAAAATTGCTCAACATTGGCCAAGGGTACAGTTTTCTATCGTCCGACCTACCATTGAAGCTCAAATGAGTCGTGTTTTAATACACGCTGACCATAGTTTCAGTACATTGCGTCAATCTCAAAGTACCATGGAGAATATTCATTATATATACAGTCATTGCGGAGCGGCAGAGAAAGTAAAACTTCTGTAATCAGATAGGGAAAGGTGTACCTGCCCCTACTTCCTCAAACTTTATTTTTCAAAGCGTATATTCATTCAAAAACAAAATTCAGGATAACATTCATTAGAGTACTAACATGATGCTGTCGCTTCGGGATAATGCATCCGTCCTGATTAACAATTGTCCATCATATGGACTTATCTATTTTCCAGGGAACAATTGCCTGCCAAATTCTTAGTTTCACTTGGGGAAATATCATAAGGAGGGCCTCATGACATTAATGCTTTAGGTAGGCATATGCTTTCTTCGAAAGTGGTAGCATTGTGTTGTATTGCAAGTGCGATTATCTTTAGAATTGAATATTTATTCAACATGCGGTTGCCCCTTTGGCCAAGATCTTACAATAGAAAATGGTTAAAAAAGATATGAATTAAATTAAGCATGATAACCGTGAACTATGCATTGTTATCCAAAAGATAGGAAAAAATCAAGTACCAACATGTAACTTAAAATAAACAGCTGAAAAATACCAAAATTAGGGTAAAAGAGATACATACATTAGCAAACAATTTCAGTAAGTTTTCATTAAAAATAATGATACTGTAGTAAAATTGAAAGCATTCAGGAAAAGAGTTATTATCTACAAATGAAGATTCAATACAGAAATAAACGTATGCATATGGAAAAATAGTGGTGTGGTTTGGTGTATTTGCTATAATACTTCAGGTATTGTAATCAAACATTTTTTTTTATTTTGGAAGTGACACAGAAAATAGATCTTTGTCCCTAAAATCGTTTCGATATCTCACAGTTTGGACAATAGGAGAGTGGTGGGCATAATTTTGGTAACTTGTACCAAACAACAAATCATTCCTAGTGGAATAAGAGGGAACTCTTAAAGATATTTCTCCTAACAGTTCAGAGGAATTTTACCATATTAATTGCCAGTTAAAAAGTGAAGTAAAATTGAGTCTCTTCCTTCCCTTATAGTCGGGGAAGTGATATTTAAAGGTGATAGCATATCTTGGTAACTATATTCACCTAGGGGTAAGTTGAGCTTTTTAGAAACCTACCCAAAAACTTATGTTGAATAGATTCGATGCTTCCGATTTGGTAACTAGTGTGGTGACCATATTACAGAAAATAATCACATATTGATCCTACCAGTGAGTAGTGCAACACTTGGAAGGATGCGAGATTTTAAAGGTTTTACAGTATCTATAAATAATTACTAGTGATCTCGAAGATTTTGCTGTAATGTATTGGTAACGATAATGAAAACTAACGTGTTAGTCCAATATTATTCACAAGTATTTAATATAGGTTAACTGAGACCATTGAGTGTATATTGATAGAGGTATACATTCTTTTTCCAATGAAATAATAACTAAAAACATTTTTTTTATTTTAGCCAATCAAATCGTTCTTGCATCAGACTTCCAGCCTTGGGAGACAACTTTGCTAGGTAATACAGCCAGTTTTGACTGAATTGTATGGAAATTTCCAAATCATCTCCATAGAGAAAGAAATGAATTGGGTTAGTGTCCTCTGTGATATTATTTATAACTGTATAAAATATGATTTGACCAAGCTGAGAATTTGATACTAATTCTTTGATCCTCATGGTCTCTCAAAGCAGTGTCTCACCGTGCATTTTTTTTAGCAAACTAAAGTTTGGTGTTCAAAATTATAGACACCGCTTTGTAATTAGGCCTAAGCGTTGCTATTCGGGCAATATTCTTGAAAGTTGAGGTTCCGTTATTTTTGAGTACCTTTGTTAATATGCCAAACCCCTGTTTTTTTAGAGGCTCTAATGAGCATGGTAGTGGTACTGCAGTTGAGCGTAATGTAATTAATACGTAACTACGACTACAATAGTAAGAAAAAACCGGTGGAAGACGTTTTTCGGCCGGAAATGAACCCCTTTACGTCTTGATTCGCGGTTTCATGTACCCTTGGGGATTGTATTTTCATGGGGAATGAAATATTAATATGAACGATAGTAATCGTTTCTTTGGTCGCTTTGCCATTGTGAAGGCCACAAAACCTTTTTAAACATCAAAATTGACAGTTTTAATGAAGAATCATGTGTCTTTGTCCTCATTTCCTGCGCTTCCTTCGAACTAAATGCATTTAACTTGTGCACTTAGTCAGAACAACGCGCGTGATTAAGCAGCCGGGTGTGAGACATAAAAAATAAGAAAATAACTAGCTTTATTTGCTCAGATAATAATATAGTAATCATTAGATTTCCCATTGCCAAAGGTCCCCTCTTCAAGGTCAGGTAAGGGCAAGGAACAATAACACTGAAAGAGAGATACTCAAGTTCAGGCTGGGGAAAAACTTCACAAATGATAGTCATCAAGGTGAATGGTAAAAAATCAATCCATTATCTGGTGACTAAAAGCATTTCTTGGGACTATTTTTTTACTAGGAAGTAAATATTGGCTTGCTTAATCTGGAATATTGTCCATCATCATCGCCATCAGTAGTAGTCAAACCAAAGTTACCAAACCAAAGTTTCGCTAACTGCTTCATTCCAACAAAATTTTTCACTTTGAAGTCAATCATAATTTGCCTGATCCCCTTTCCCATTCTTCTAATTCATTTCTTATTCCATTATAAATATCATCATACCGTTCATTTGCCGTAGAATCGTGATTATCTGGTATAATTGAAGTTAGCCGGGTCCAAAAGTGTATATTCCCGGGAAACATTTTAGATAAGACTTATGAGTTCACGTTAGTACTTAGTGGCAATCAAGGGTCTAAACCCAGTTGCACTAGGCAAATTTCAAGGTTTGGCAATTCTTTGTCCTTTAGTTAGGGAAACAGTTTATGCATCCAATCCCATGCTGCCCAGTGACATTTAACACCGGAATTCCCGAATTAACTGATACCAGAAGTTGAGTGCTTTCTGATAACGGAGAAATAGTGCTATTTTAATCGATTAGAAAAAATGGCATTGAGTCAGCATATGTCTCCACCTGCCGTTTTGAGATAAAACTTTTAAAAAATAAACAATAACGTCGACAGAGCACGTTGTCTGGGAATGCCGCTAGGGAAAATTTCCAGGAAAAGATAGTGATCCATCAATCCGTCTATCTAAAGATGCATTGTACATATTATCAAGCTGGCTGATATTCTCAGGTGCATTGGAAATTTCCTATCATATCTTATTCAAACCGAATACTATGTACCGTAAAACGGCTTGACTTTGCCCCAAAACGTTTTACTCAATATTGTCTTTTTTGTTTAAAATAATTGAAATTTTTTTATTGTTTTCATTCTTTCAGGTTAGATTGTTGATATTTAACAGTTACCGAAAATAACTTCATTTTACCAATTAAGTGTTCTACATATTTTTTTTTGTTTTTCAAAGTCGTTGGAGCAAAGTCAAGCGGGATTCAAGTGACTTTTCCCAAATATTTTTTTCCTATTTTACCACACAAAAATAAAGCGTTTACGAGAAAAGAAACATCATACATGTATTTTCAAGAGTATGTATTTTCATTCTAGCCCTATAAAGCTTTGATTGAGCAATCCAAAACTTATATAAACATTATAAATATTGCAAAATGTTCTCAAAGTTATCAACTTTAGGTGAAATTTCGGAAAAACTCTTAATATTGATTAAA
Organism: Pyrrhosoma nymphula; assembly: GCA_963573305.1. Taxonomy (NCBI): domain Eukaryota; kingdom Metazoa; phylum Arthropoda; class Insecta; order Odonata; family Coenagrionidae; genus Pyrrhosoma; species Pyrrhosoma nymphula. The sequence continues at coordinate 131,788,651 of OY754329.1, read as the reverse complement.
ATGAAGGCTAGCATGCATTAGAGGAACGTATCAACTTTAGGACTAGGCCACTAATACTCATATAAAATGGTCGCAACTGATAAAAATGACAAAATATACCTACAGCATTGTGAAACAATTATAAAAGTTTGAGTTGGAATTATAAGCCACATTTGAGTGCACAAATATCAATAAAAATAAGATTAAAGAACTTAATGAAGGGGGATGGTTATTGCCCCATTGAAAATGAAATTATTCAAATGGCATTGAAACTTAACTAATTATGCTCTCCATCCCCCTTCTAATTTATTGACACTGAAGTAGCCCCTTCAATTGATGTGCTTTGGAGGATCAATAGTCCCTTCCTCCCATTTATATCCAATGGCATCAGGGGGGGATGGCCATTCCCACGCTTTTAGAGCTTTAGACATTGTTGAAACAATAACACCATATTTTGAAATCTTCTCTATTTTCCATGGAAACAATGACCCTTCATAGTTCACCTCAACGTGCTCCCCTACAAGTTTTTGAAGTGGTTTGAATTTTTCTTCTCCCTCCTTATTTGAGTCAATCAGTCTTTCAAAGTTATCTTCTTTCCTCTCCTTATCATATCGTGCAGCCATCTACTCTGTCTCGTATTCAGAACTTTCATGTATGAGTTCGTCCTCATCAACCTCTTCCTCACTCTCCAAATTTTGTGGGGGCTTGACTGTACCTCACCTCTGCCTTTTTGTTTGAGACGATTGGGTGCTTGTGGCTCCGTTGTCGTCTGTCATGAATAAAGTATCACCATCTACACTTTTCTCTGGTATTACATTAATCCTCTTTATCTTCCTTGGTTTCGGCACTCCAGCCCATTAAACTTTTTTTCGCGACTTAATGAAAGAACGGTGTCTTTCACCGACGTGAACGGTGTAGAATGAAAGAACGGCGAAAGAAGTCATGATCAACTTCAGGAGACTGAACAAGGAATCTCCTGATTATTCCTCTAGAACATGGAACTATCCTGCAGCTTTCAAATCTCGACCTCTCATAAGTTCTTACCAACCTGTGGTGTAATTGCTTCCTATAGCTTTGGCAGGAGTTGGGGGAAATATTGCTTCTCAATAAATGTTGATCGCGTACCAGTATTTTTTTCCTTCCATTGTCCCAAAAGGTCTCGCCACTTACCTTTGACTGCACGGAAAACTGCTTTATCTAAAGGCTGAGTTAAATAATTGCTGTTTGGAGGTAAACAGACCAACTTTGTTATTTTGTTTCGCAACTCAAGAGCAGTAATTGTGAAATGACTTGACAGGTTGTCTCCCATGAGAATTTTTATGCCAAGCTGTTTATTCAAATGTGGAATTAACAGATCTCTTACCCATGCAGTGAAGGTATGCCCACCAAACAACCCGGTGGAGCTGTGGCTATACTTGGTGTTATGAGGTCCACCTTGACACCAAGTGGTTCACATTTGGCTAGATTTATAAACCAAATAAGGAGTCAGTAGCACTCCATCAGCACTGCCACAAAAAATGGAAACTGATGACTTTGAAGAGTTACACACTTTCTGGGGGAAATTTCGTTCCACATTTTGCGATGATCTTCTCGAGTCCAGAGTTATTTGTCAAGTTTGTGTCATTGTAGTTGTACACATGAGATGGAAGAATGCCCTCCAGTTCTTGTTCCAGGTGGGTAAAGTATTCATCAACAGCCTCAGGGGTTAGGTTATTCCTCTTCTTGCTTAAGTTTACTGCAAACCTGAGGGACAGCGATGAGTGTCTTTCCAAAACACCGTCAATCCAATGCTCTCCAGGGTAAACTCCGTTCTTATCTTTGTTCACTTTGCACCCTATTTTCATCAAGTAACATGCAACCACGTGTATTAAGCCCTAGTCACTGGAAAACAACTATCACACATAGAAATACTCTAAGCACTGTTCCACCTCAGAAGTAAAAATAATTTGTCCACCCACTTTTTTATGAATCTCTTTTTAATTTTATTCAAGAGAGCCTTCCTTGATATGCCATACATCTATTCTGCCTTTCTATGGGTCATCTGCTTTGCCCTGATTTGTTCCAAACATTTTTTCAAAGTTTCGTAATCCGTATACCTCCTAGCTCCTGGCTCTTTTTATTTTGAGGGCATTTTATTACACCTAAAATGAACGAAAATAAAGAATATGGCTATAAGAGGGCAAAAGAAATTCAGAGAACTCAAATGCAGTGGTAATTTAACGATAAAACACTGAAAATTCCCATGGAATGAGAAGCCAGATATACCTAGTTGAATTTTCCCCAATATAATTTCTGGGGTAAAGTCATTCCGGAATTCTCTCAAAAGATGCGTTGTCCCATAAACTAGCAAATATCATTCTTCGGGGTTGATGTGAATAAAAATATGAAACATGCAGCTAATCTATGGTAAAATGCGAGTAAAAAAATCCATGACTCACTTTCTGGAAGCGTCTAGGAAACCGACAATCAGCAACTTTTTACATTTAAACTTTATAACCACAAAAACACCCTCCTCACAAAATCAACAGTACTCTTCACCAGCACAAACAAGACTACTGGAAAACCCCTCATAGTCTTGCAGTGTTGCTAAAGAGTCCAAGAAAATTAAAAAAAAACCCTCCCAGTCAACAACATAGTATCCATTTCTCTGAAATGAAGCATTGTTGACGAGGTGGGGAAAAGTTTTGCCGCTTGGGGCCGTTTTACGGAAACAAAAAATGCTATGACTCAGTTAACTTAATAGACGTTCCCAATCACTCGGTAATGGTTAACATAGTTTTATTTTAATCAAAATGTTTAATTTATAGTTTAAAAGTCTTCGTTTATGCTGAAAATTAGAGTTAAGTAAGCTAAGGAGGTTTATGCAAGGCCAAGGCCAAAATGATGTTCGTTCGCCCATGAATAGACGTCGACATAATTGCAGAAATAACTTATGCATGCAATTTGTTGCATATCAGATTTTTTGAAGTAACACGTCGAGATGAAAGTTGTCGTAAAGAGAAATGGGTACACAAAAGAATATTTAGGCAATAAAATATAAATTCTTTAAATAAATTACTTTGCAGGAAAAGTTTTCCTTCGAATTTAATAATTGAGCCTATACAAAATAATCACATATTTACTGCTCAATTTTTCCTTGATTTGTGATTTTTTTGCTTTATCAAACACAGTTTGAATCGTTTAAAGTTATTATGGTACTACTCACAATCATCCCGACCTCTTTGAGTACTACCTATTAACAAAAACTGATTGATGGATGTTTTGCCGAGTACTAGGTCATTTTAAGGCTCTCAGGAAAAAGGTACTTGCTATGGTGGAAAATCGAAAACACTTTTTCCTCGTTGATTCCCTTAGGTTGTTGCATTTTGTACGCTACCTTTGTATCGTACACCATCATTAATTCAAACTACAGAAGTACAAAAATTCCTTCTTTCCTCGCACCATTAGTGATTATAACAAAAACAGCGTGACACTATCTCAAGACACATCGTTAACACACAATTCACCTCTGTCCTCTTCCTCCTCCCTATGGATGGTGTCCTAGCACCCTCGTCTGCGTACAGAAAGAAATCATCCATATCATATGCATACAGAAAGAAATGAATTGAGTTAGTGGCCTCTGTGGTATTATTTATAACTGTATCAAATAAGATTGGACCAAGGTGAGAATTGGATACCAATTCTTTGACCCTCTCTGCAACACGTCTCTGCGACGGCTCTCAAGGTATTATATAGATTTTTGGTGATATATATGGTAGTCTACGGAATTTAGGTGGGTTTTATGCCTTCTGAACAACTGTGCAGAAAAATTGTATATTATTGCACATTGAATATTTAAGAGACTTACGGCAGCTTACTAGAAATACATTATATTTTGCTTGTACATTAACGAAAACATCTTTGGTGGTGTAACTTTGGTTATGTTTTTTTTTATTTTAATCCCATCACTTTTTAAGCTGGTTATGCTGACGTTCGACGATGCAATCGAGGCAACCAATTATGACCAGTTTTACTCCAAAGCCTTTGTTAACCGTCGGAATCCTAACAACTGTAACGTCTCAGCCACGTTCTTCACCACCCACGACTACAATGATTACATGAGGACGTATGAACTCTACCGCATGGGACATGAGATCGCTCTGCACAGCATCACGTAAGTGTTATTTTCATTTAAAAATGCAATAATTGCACTTAATTAGTGCATTTAACGTTGATTGGAGGAATTGTTTTGACGGACTGATTTACTAATTGTTGTATAAGAGGATTATCATCCACGCTGTTGTTTCGATATTGCGGAACTTATAGCGTGAACAGTTTCGCAATGATCTTGCATTTTCCTTTATTTCTAAATGATTTCAGGAATATCCCTGGAGGGAGGCGGTGTTTCTTTAATTGATATTGTTTATTTTTACTAAGAGTAATTCATGTATAATCGGGAATGGTAGCAAGTTGGGCATTAGAAGGAGAATTACGCTAGAGAAAAAAGCTTTCAGCTATACGAGGGAGCTATCGATGAGGATCTTTTGTTGGGATGTAAAGAAAAGGATGGCAACGGGTAAAAATATGGAGTATAGCGATGTAAAGTGTGGAAACGTGGACTATTGAGGACGAGAATAGGCTGCAGACGTTTGAGATGAGGGTGTGGAGGAGAATGTTGAAAGTGCGGTGGACGGAAAGGAAGACAAACAAGGAAATGCTCGGTATGATGGGTGAAGAGAGGAAACTCCTAAAGAAGATTAAGAGAAGGCAGAGTAGGTGGTTGGAACAGGTAACAGAATGGAATAGAGTCTTTATTGTTCCGTTAGCCACCTCAATGACATAGAAAATGGTCAAAGGTACAAATGTAAGGAAACAAAATACATACAGAAATACACATAACATCCTTCCTGGATATATGAAACAAATACATGCAGAACATCCTTCCAGGTGAATAAATATGTGAATCATAAAAAATAAATCATGATCATTTAAGAACTCATCCTCTCTATAATAGGTATTGTGGATTAGTAGTTTTTAAAATTCAGTTTTAAAGATATTTATGGTGGCAACTTTTATTGTTGACATTGGAATCTTGTGAATAACTATTGAGGCAAGAGTGATGAGCGCCTCTTTTGGATACACATAGTGGCTGATTATTTAAATGGACATCATCATTACCACGAGTGTTGTGGCTATGTACAACCGAATTTGGCAAAAACAACTGTCGATTATTTCTGACAAACATTGCACAATTAAGGATGTATATTCCTCGTAGAGTGATTATCATAAGTTTCCTAAATAGAGGTCTTCCTGGCGTTCTTATTGATTAGGGGTGAAGAGATGGTTTAGGCCGTGATAGAAGGAAGAATGTTTGGTAAGCGAGGAAGGGGAAAGAAAAAAAGACATTAAGACATTCATCTACATCTACATATTACCCCGCAAGCCGCCTCAATAGGCGTGTGGCGGGGGGTGTTAGGACACCAGCCGTTTAAAGATAAAAAGGAAACGCTTATGACAAAACGAAAGACATTATGGACGGGATGAAGAGAGGTAGGACATACCTATGCTGAGATGAAGATATACATTGCGTTAGGATATTGGGGGCTTCGCCTTTGAAAAACTAGAGGATATTTACTCTCTTTCAATTAAACCTACCTTAACCGGTAGATTACCTCAATCAATCTATCATCTTTAATTAGAATTTATTGGCAAGAAACGAAATAAAAAACTGATAATATTATCTGAATGCATTGTGATTGTTATTTCACAGGCACCAACCTGGTACAGATTATTGGGCAACGGCCTCGGTGGAACAACTGGAGAAGGAATACATCGGCCAGGAGGAAATCCTTTGTAAATTTGGACTTGTCCCGAAGGACGCGTTGAAGGGCATCAGAGCTCCCTATCTTCAGAATGCTGGAGACAATACCTTCGAGATGATGGCTAAGAACAACCTCAAGTGGGACAGCTCATGGCCAACGGGTCAGAATGACAAATACCAAATTCCATGGCCTTACACCCTTGATTTTAAATCGCCACAGGTGACTTAACTTCTGAAAATTATGGTTACTGTATTACAAAGCAATTCCATACGTGATAACTTTTTAGCGTCCCTCTACTCGGTCTCTGAATATTGACTTTTTTATTCTCTTTCTTATGTGAATAAGTGTCTGGTTTACTTCGATATAATTATATTTGAAATTGATCTCGATAACGGCTCCAAACGATTTTCATGAGACGACCATGCCTTAATGGTTTCAGGTAGGTGCGAGGATTGCATTGGGCTGAGTCTGATCTTCGGTAAAAATTTTTTAAGGGGCCGAGTGTGATAACAGAAAATACTCTAGGCGAATTCATGGTGAGAATGAGAGTCAATACGGACTTAAAGAATGATTATTTTATTTTGAAAACTTTTAAATATGATACAATAAAATTAAGACAGTGAGAATTGGATTTAATTGCTCGAGGAAGGTGATAGTTTATTTTATACTATATCTTTAGTTAGTTATGATCAATCACTGTTTTGAGTTTTTCAATATTTGCTCCACGGTTACAGCCGTTGTTGTTTGTTTATTTACAAGAATAGATATCACATGCGGTAGTCAGAGAAGTGAGTGATTGGTGGACTTTCGACGTGTTTACAACGTGACGTGAATTTCAACGAAATTCCACAATCAATTTGCTCAGACCGTGTGATTTCTTCAAGAATTCAGCTGAAGAAAAATTTACAAGCCGAGCAAAGATTGGCCTCCTGATAATCCTACTTTTGATATCAGTTAGGGTCATGCTTGGGTAGTGGAACGAACAGCCAATGCTTGTACGCACATGTGGTTGAAGATGTCGAACAAGTTACTTACCGCAGCCATCACCTTACAATATCTGGTAAAACTTCGATGAACATCGAATTCATCGTCCAAAGAAAAGTTAATGAGGCAACTTAGGAAAATTATAAAAGTTTTCAAACTTTAATTGACTGAATGATTAGCGTATGCATCCAAGTTTACCCACACGATCACTCATGATGTTTTCGACCGTTGGCATATCAGAAGCCATCATGAATTAGTACGACGCACGGCTGGTTAGCCATACCAGTTGTTCTAATTCATGGCGTCTGTGGGGAATGGTCGTTACCCTTGCATCTTGCTTTCTGGTAAAGTGGTAGCAAAACATGGTGGAAATTGTGCAGAAAGCAGTATTAGAGGAAGAGTCCATTCCCGACTAACTAGCTCCGCACGGGGAGTAAGGTAGTCCCCGCATTTGACTACTACGGTTCCCAATGTCGCAAAATGCTCGATCTGTTATTCACAACAACGTTTTGGCTCTTTATGACTCTTAGTCCAGTTGTTTGAATATGCATCCCATATGGGTTGCGAATAGGAGGGATATCCGGAAAGTGAAGAAAAAAAATCATAGAATGTTTCCAACGCACTTTATTATCGTCAAGCGCCAAAAGACTTCGATCACTGGCTTGGAGTACCAGCGTCAGTTTTACATGTTTCTCCACTGCCACCCTGATAGCGTGCCTGTATACACAGACGGTTCCAGGTCTGACGCAGCCTGTGCGTGCGCAGTCGTCTCAACTAATCATGGAGCCATCAAGGCGAGGTTAAATGAAATGTGTAGCACGTACACAGCGGAACTACTCGCGATATAAATGGCTCTTCGTGGGATAAAAGGCAACAGTGGCTCCTTCGTCATTTGGACTGACTCAGTGCCCTGAATTCCATTTGCGGCTTTTCCCCCATACACCCCATAGTTCAAGAGATACACGCTGCCCTGATCTCTCTGAACAGAAAGGGTATATATGTTTCGTTTTTTTGTGTCCCAGGGCATGTGGGAATAGCCGGAAATGAAAGAGCTGACGCTTTGGGGAAGGAGGCACTCGACATGGAGGAGTTAAGAATGTCACTGGTTCCCTCCGAAGACCTGAATTCTACATTGAGAAAGCTAGCCTTAGAGCAGTGGAAGGAATCTTGGAACTTACTACTAATAATAAACTGAGCGGGGTTAAACCGGTAGTGTCAGCGTGGCCCTCAACCGTCAGGAAGAGTCGCCGAAAGGAAGTCGTCATCGCAAGATTGAGGATAGGGCACTGCCCTTTGACTCACTCCTTTCTCTTCACCGAAGAGAAAATATCACCTCGGTGTGATAACTTCGACTGTCCTCTCAGCATACGACATATCCTGACGGAGTGTGACAGATACCATGACGCGCGAAGGCGGCTAAATTTAGGGGGAGACCTAAAATCCGTCCAAGGAGACGACCTAAATGTTTTAAGCCTAGATAACTTCGACTGTCCTCTCAGCATACGACATATCCTGACGGAGTGTGACATACCATGACGCGCGAAGGCGGCTAAATTTAGGGGGAGACCTAAAATCCGTCCAAGGAGACGACCTAAATGTTTTAAGCCTAGTCATTTTATTTCTGAAAGAGACAGGACTATTCCAAAAATATAAGTTTAAATTATTTTATATATATTTATATATTTTTTAAATTAGTGACATAAGGGCAAGTGACTAATATTTATTACGTGCCACCTGCTCTTCTTTCAACACCAATTTCCTTTCAGAATGTCAAGTAAGACTAGAGATTTTGATTTTATGTGACCAATATCTGAGAATGTGGTAGTAATGAAAACTGGCTTAATGTTTGGGAATTTTTTTAATTGTTTATAAAACCTGTTAAAATGGAAAGTGTAAGTTCTCCTTTTCAGGGATTGTAGTACTCTATGGTACTGTTAAACAGTAAAAAAATAATTTTTAGGATTGGCATTTTTGAGAAAAACAATTTTTTTAATAAAAAAATAAAATCAAAAAATTGCAGCAAGAGAATGTGGACACACATGTTCAAATCAAGGATATCATTTTAATCACAAATTATTATTATCTTTCAAATAAAACAAAAAGGAGCAAAATATCTTGAACCGTTCCTGAGATATGGGCATTTTAGTATTTTGTCGAAAATCGCATGTGAAAAATAGCGCTCGCGGGCCCATGTTCGGTGGACTATCTCGGGCCAAAAAGTTTTTGGACAAAACTAAAAAATATGTATTACTTACTTCGTCCTGAAGTTTGACATACGTTAAATTCAATAACATCTGAGACTATGAAGGTAACCCCCCTGGCTGAATCGATATGGACTGGGCCCTGAATTTCTTCCAGCTGCTTCAGCGAGGAGTATTCTCTCTTCTACGTATTTAGGGCATGTGAAGAGTCTGTGCGTTATGGTATCCGCTCCATTCCCACAACTTCAGTCTTCTTTTCTTGTTTTCCCGATTTTGTTGAGATATGATTTAAAGTTTCAATGGCCTGTTAGTATTTCAGTGAGTTTTTGGCACATTACAAAGGATGTTCTGAGCCTGTTTTTTACATCAGGAAAGAATTGGTGGGTGATTCGCCCCATCTTCTTTGCCATTACAGGAGGGTAACATTACTGATATTTTTCTTTAAGTTTTTTAATGGCTGGTTCAGTTCGAATTCTTCACCGATGATTTTGGTTTTCCCGTCTCTCTTAATTTCGGAGATGGCCTTTCGTTCCATAATCGCCAAAGCTGTGGGTACGATTCCTGTAATCATCGTGAGGGCATCGTTGCTCACCGTCCGGTATCCAGATGAAATCCCCAGGAGACAGCATATTTGCGCTTCGATTAGTTTCCTGTCTATTCTAACAAGCGGGAGTCTGTCCCCCCAGATTTCGTATCCGTAGGATAGAATTGGGAGTGCCACTGTGGAGTACAAGACTTCAAGTTTTTTCGGATTTATGGAATAATGTATTCGACAATATCTTTGCAGGGCATTAAATGTAGTTTTGACCTTAGCTACTACATGGTTGATATGAGGTTGGAACGAAAGTTTTTCATCCAGCACTATCCCTAGATATTTGAATGAATTGACTTAATATTTTTAGATTTATTTAATTTAATGATTGGGTCTCTTTTAATAATTTGACCGAAGCACATGCACACGGTTTTCTTTGCAGATATTCTTAATTTCATCTTCTTGCACCATTCTGTGATTACTTCTATGCATTTATTCCCTTGTTCTTCAATTTCCTTCCTGGTGTTTGCAGGGATGGTTACTGCCACATCATCTGCGTACGCCGTCAATTTGCAACTTTCTGGTATTGATTCTCGAAAGAGTCCGTTCATCATCACGTTCCATAGGAGAGGACCTAAAATTGAAACCTGTGGGGCCCCTTTGCTGATCTCTTTCTCAATGTCTACGTGCTTGCTTCTTAGGATTGTTTTCCTGTTGGAGAAATAATTTCGGATGATCCTGACAATGATCATGGGAACATTCAGCCTTTTCAGTTCGAGGATACAAGCTGGCCACCATACGGAGTCAAACGCTGGCTCAAAATCTATGAAAATTGTGCTTGTACTCCTCCGGTAGGATGGTCATAATCTTCGTGATGACCATGGCGTCATCTATGGGTTGATCCATCCTGTTCAGCTTGAAGGCGATGTTTTGCAGATGACTAATGTTGCTCATCATATCTTGGGAATTGTCGAAGCGAAAGTTGTAGAAGTCTTGATGAAGGAGACACTTCTGCTGCCCTGTTTCCCTCTGGTATATCTTTTTTAGGGTTTCGAACATTTCTTTCGATGTTGTACACGATAGTATATGCGACACAACTTGTCTGTTCAAAGTAGAAACGATATAATGTTGCGCCAATGCGTCTTTAGTTTTCCATTTCTTAATTTTCACAGCGTCAGAACCCTGATCACTTAATGTTTCACTACCGTCAACAATGTCCATGAGGTCCTTTGCACTGAGTAGAATCTTTAATTGGAAAGTCCAATTAAAGATTCTACTTCAGTAGAGAGAAGTTTTTAATATCTGCACATGAGCAGTGTCATCCACGGTTGGAAGTGACATTTTAACGAAACTCACGACTATGATTTTACAATACTTTTTTCTTTTACGATTACTCCTTTCTTTTCACGTTTTACTTTGTTACGTTACGCTACTGGGCCCATAACCTGTTGAGGTTCGTAGTTTTAGCGAAAAGAAAAAGGAACGTCCGGTTAACTTATTAGCGAGGTTTTATTCCACGTGGTACAACACTTCTAACTGTCACACAAATTCAAATTACAAAACCAGTTCACAAAAAATGAAAATCACTGCGTGCAACTTGCGCTGCCAACCTTTAAGTTCCACATTTTTTCATTACCAACTACAAAATTATTTCTTACAGAGGAAATAGGGATTTGAAATTTAAATCCAGAATCGATTTTCGATTAATCGACTTTCGATTTTTGTTTTTAAAATCGGCTTTCTAAAAATTCGATTTTTTCCCCAAAATAATCGAAAAATAGAAATCGATATTTTTAAATTGTAAAGTAATTGTCTGCTGAAATACGGATGCGCTTGTGCGTTTCACGGTATTAATGACAACACCAAAATGCTGATGTACGGTGTTTATTTCGTATTCACACAAATACAAGAGATGCCACCGATCGCTCGGCACGACTTTCACTCCACAACTGAACTCCAACCCTTGAGCCAGCGGGTGTTATGTCTTTATATCACATTGTTACATTGTCTTATGCTGTCTGGCGCCGCGCTGGGGCAGTGGCTGGCGAGAGGTCATCGAGGCCGCGCACCGGGCTGTCTGGCGCCGCTCTGGGGCAGTGGCTGGCGAGAGCACGGCGAGGCCGCGCCGAGGCAATGGCGAGAGTTCGCCACACCACCCCCCTGCTGTGACCGTTGATCAGGTGCCAGCCTGGAAGAAATCAGGAAACCGCACCCGACGTCCAGATCTGGTGGCGACGGAGGCGTCTCGGGCAGGCGTTGGATCCTGGGGGCGAGCCGCGGGCGATGGCGTGGCTGATGCAATCGGGACGTCCTCGGAAACCACGTAGGCGGGTTTCACGCGGTCTATGCTGAGTCTGTCGTTACGGACACCGCGCCGGACTGTCACCGTCTTCTGGTCGCGATGAACAACAGGGAAGGGACCGGTGTATGGTGGTTGCAGCGCCCCTCGGACGGTGTCGTCTCAGACCATAACCTGAGGACAAGTGTTAATACCTGTAAATACAAAAAATGAAGTATTAGAGTGGCGGGAGGCGGGCTGCGGACGCAGGTTCAGCATGATGCGTCGGAGGCGCGTCACGAAGTCGGAGGTTGTGGGCGGCTCCTCTGCATTGACCAGGAACTCGCCGGGCAGTCGTAGAGCTTCGCCGTAGACCAATTCTGCGCTGGCTCCTTCATTTTGACTCCAACGCTGGTGGTACCAGCAGACGGAATCAGCTGAGTCGTCTCGCACCGGGCGCCTGTCGGGGGTACCTTGGTGGGAACCGGAACGGCTGTTTCTGGGTTGGGATGAACAGCTGCGTGAGCGATTTGTCGTGAGAGCTGCTACCTGCTGAGATAACTCCGCCACCTGCTTAGGTAAGGCGGTGATCTCAGTTGACGTTGCGGGGGAGACACTGTTGATAACGGTAGTCGGAGGCGAAACTTCGATGATCTTGTCTGCCAGCTGAGCTACGTCATCTAGAGGTGCTACAGCCTGCGACGCGATGATGGCTTGGATGTAGGAGGGCAGACGGTTGACCCAGAGGGTGCGAAGAAATTTATCAGGCAAGTCAGGTCCAGCTAAATGACGGAGGTGTCGGAGAAATTGAGATGGTTTCCGATCACCCATCTCTTCCTGCTGAAGGAGTAGCCTCACCTTCTTTTCATGGCTGTCAGCAACGCGGCGAATGAGTTCCGTCTTGAGGTACTCGTAGCGATTTGCGTCCGGCGGGCGAGTTATGATGTCTTCCACTTCTGCGGCAAACCTGTGATCTAACTGGGCGACCACATGACTGAATTTCGTTGTATCCTGAGTGATGCCACTCAGCGCGAACTGATTTCCGCCTGGGCAAACCAAAGTGCTGGTTTGTCGGGCCAGAATTGAGGACGCTTCAGCGTAACACGTGCGACCCAAGGCTGAGCATCTAGGTCCCGTATTTCTGCAGTTGAAGGGTGAGCGGGAAGCGCGTCGTCCTGACGGTGCTGTTTTTGCGTGAGCAGAGTGGTCAGCTGGTCGAGCTGAACACGTTGGGCGTCAAGTAATTCTTGTTGAGCAGCAAGGCGAGTTTCCAAAGCAGCCATGGCTGGGTCCGTCATGGTCGCGTTACTTTACTTCGAAATTCACTTTCACAAACGCGGAATGGGTTACGAAAGTCCTACGCGTGTTGGTAATCGTCGACATTAATGTAGGCACTCAGCGTCACTAAACTTGGGATTAATGTTTGCACTCAGGGATAATGTTTGCACTCGGTGTTAATGTTTGCACTCGGGGTTAATGTTTGCACTCGGGGTTAATGTTTGCACTCGGGGTCACCAATGTGGGTGTCACGGTATTAATTGCAACACCAAAATGCTGATGTACGGTGTTTATTTCGTATTCACACAAATACAAGAGATGCCACCGATCGCTCGGCACGACTTTCACTCCACAATTGAACTCCAACCCTTGAGCCAGCGGGTGTTATGTCTTTCTATCACATTGTTACATTGTCTTATGCTGACTGGCGCCGCGCTGGGGCAGTGGCTGGCGAGAGGTCATCGAGGCCGCGCACCGGGCTGTCTGGCGCCGCTCTGGGGCAGTGGCTGGCGAGAGCACGGCGAGGCCGCGCGCCGGGCTGTCCGGCGCCGCGCCGAGGCAATGGCGAGAGTTCGCCACACGCTGTTGTAACAAAATACAAAATATGGGTTAATGGAAGCACTAGGGATAAGAACTGAATACAGTTTAATTTATTAATACAATATATTTCAAAGATATTAATAAGGTATGAAGGAAAGTATTCATCCATACCAGATACTTATATACATATGGGTAAAAAAACAAGCAAATCACACATAATTTAGTAGCAATAAGAAGTGTATATTGGAAAATGGTCATACTACAAAATGAAAAACAACTTTATTTATTTCTTATTTGCAAAGCCTTGGAATCAGTGTTCCTCAGGGATGTGGACCTTAAAAAAAATATTTAAATGTTTACCGAATATTCGATTTCGCACGTGTGTTGCAATTAACCCGGCGTGAGAAAATAGTCGCTCACACGGCACGGAAGAGGCAACTATAGATAAAAGCCTGCTGGCTACTTTGTATACGTTGGGATATTCTCCCTTGATCCCCTCCAGGCTTGTAATGGATTGGGGTTGGACTTGCGGTCAACTGGAAGGCGGTTTACGAGCTGGCGCAGCTCGATTGGCACGCCACCAACTCGATCCTGATCAGAGTTAGCGTTGGAACGACGCACTCGCTCGTCGAGGGAGGCCCAAATATCGTCGTCTGAATCGGGTTGGTCGTGACTCAGAGTTATTATCATCTTCACTGTTTGCTGTTCTCTTTCTTTTTGGCGCACTAACATAAACCTCAATCTTGTGCACCTTCCTCAGATGACTGATCAAAGTACTAGTTGAGCCACAGTAAGCCAACCTCAGGTGACACTTTGAGCGCTTAGCAAAGGTTTTATTATTAATTGTTTAATTGCTAAAATACTGCCAAACAGCACTTGGAGGAGCCATGGCTAATGCAAAGGGCGGAAAACCACTCTCCAATCGGCACGACACGAGCGCAACACAAATAGCACGGTGACGAATCAAACAAAACGTATACTGGCCAACGCACGCAGCCTACAGTACAGTGTGATTGAAACTTCGTGGCCCATGCGCAGAAGACGATGTTCGGACTGGGCGAATCTATTTTGAAGAAGGCGAGTGCTCTGAAGCGATTTATTGATAAAACATTTACAAAAATGGCACAATGTCAGCGCATATTATCATGTCGAATCTTCGTCTCGCAGTCTACAATGTATTACTTCCTAGCACGAGTCCCCGCTGAAAAGACTAGAATTTTAATAAAAATCCGCAACCCTACAGTTAGCAACTCCAACCTGCTGGTGTCCAAAGCACTTTGCCGCCCCTCCTAAGTTCCCCCACCAGCGATGCAGAGAGAAATAGCGCGGCGCGGAGGAAAGCGAGGTGGCAAAATTCAAATGCTCTAACAAGCTAAAAATCGAAAATCGATCAGCTAGAATCGATTTTGATCGTTTTTTTCAAAACAAAAAGTCGACTTCGATTACATCGAAAATCAGAGTATGATTATCGATTTTCGATTAAAATTTAAATCGATTTTCCAATCCCTAGGAGGAAATCACGGAGAAGTACAATGCTGTCAGCCAAACGGGTACAAGAACAAGCGAGCAACTCCATGCACTGTATGATTTTTTAAAGAAAAAAGCTCGTAGTGATAAACTTGACAATCGGGTAAATTTCATCCTCATATTTCGATATAAAATTATTCAATACTTTAATATGATATAATTAACATGCTTAAATAGGTTGAGTTATATAAAACTTGTGGCAGGGTTTTTAAAAATAAACTAGACAGCACTGGAGAAAATATAATTTCAATGTTGGCGCCGCAATTTAAACCTTTGGCGAACGAATATGATTCCAGCTCAGATTTCTTTGGAGAAGGTAATTTTCCAATTGAGGTCAACCTCCAAAATCTATGCGATCTCGATGATATTAAACTTCACTAAACTTAACTAATGCTCCATGCAATGAGAATAATTAAATGAATATTAATTATGACTTTTAACTTAATACTTCTGTTATTCTTTAATTTCATTTACTATAGGAAGTACAGTAATGACTGTTGAAAACTCACAAAGTGAGCATCCAAGTATTGACATTATCCAACCGGATGCATTGGTGAATTCTGTGCAGCAAGATCTTAATGGTAAAAATATTCATAGCAAACCTCCCTCCGCCGACATAGTCCACAATAGCCTTCAAAAGAAACAGAAGCTAGGAAAAAAAAGAATTGTGCATCAACATCTGCCAAAAGCCTGCAACAAATAAGAAAAGCAATTATATATATAAATCTTGCAAAAAATTCTTTAGAGAAAGAAATCCATTTAAAAAAATGCAAACTGTTGGATACTGAGCAAGAGCTAAAAGAGGAAATTTTAAGAAGATCCAATATTCGAGCGAGAGAACGAGGAAAAATTGAAAAAATTGGAAGTAAAAATTAAAGAGGTTGAGCTAAGGTGCAAAGAAATTGAATTTGAAAAGAAAAATTAAGAAATAAACAGTATTAAAAACCAGCATGAATATTTTCAGGTAGAAGAGTTTGGATGAGAAATGTTTTTTCTCTGGTTGCCATATTTTTGTTCACAGTGGCTGGTTAATAAAATTCTTAATGTTGTAAGTAATTAATGAAAACCATTATTTTATTGAATATGATTATTTGAATGCTCGAGAGAAAGCTCC
Organism: Pyrrhosoma nymphula; assembly: GCA_963573305.1. Classification (NCBI taxonomy): domain Eukaryota; kingdom Metazoa; phylum Arthropoda; class Insecta; order Odonata; family Coenagrionidae; genus Pyrrhosoma; species Pyrrhosoma nymphula. The sequence continues at coordinate 131,772,417 of OY754329.1, read as the reverse complement.
TTAATTATGTCTCCTTACAATATTTCCCAGTCAGCTTAGGTTAAGGGAACACTTAGCAATCAAAAATACACATAGCAAGGGTATTCTTAGCAATCATGAGTTGCATGATATTTCTTAAAATTTCAAGTAAAACGAAATTATAATGCAACTCTGGAAGTTCCACTGTTGGCATATTTTGTGATATAGAATTCTGTTCAAGCTTCCTGACTTCATATAATGTTGAGCTAAAATGAAACTCAGAGTCACTGTACTAGTCTTTTATTTTCAGTGTCACTCAAAAAATAATTGAAAACATCAATAGAAATACACATTATCTTACTTTAAGAGGAGGCCCATGTTTCAGTGTACAAATATTCAAGACCTAAGAGGTTTCTAAGTGAAATTAGAATCTCATATAGTTTTTTTCCAGCCTCCATAAATGAATATATATCACTGTTACATACTCTAATTATTATCTAAATATGAAGATAAGTCACAGCCATGGTGGTATATAAAGTTATTTTAGTTGAAATAAGTTTCTATAAGAGTATTTCTTAAAGCATCAGGGCGTTCTTCAATTACTATTTCATCTGCCTCCTCAAAATCATCTTCATTATAAAATTTACTACCAGCAAGTATAGCAATATTATTTAACACTGCTGTTGCCACAATCACTGCCAAAGTTGAATTAATGTTGGAACGCATTCCCAATGATAAGCAAGGAAACCTTCTTTTCCACACTCCTATGGCTCTCTCAACTGTGTTTCTAGTTTTGATGTGTGAGGAATTGTATCTCTGCAGCAGTAATTGGAAATAGAAATTAAATTGATTTTATTATCTCGAACTAATAGCGCGAGTAATGATTTTGAGTCACTTAATGCATGAAAATCGGATCTTACTACCATTCTATGATATAAAATAGTTATTATATAACCTATACTATCATTATTCTGCAAGATAAAATAGCTTACTGTATAATAAATTATTGTTTTAGATCATAATCAAATAATGAATTTAGAAAAATCAAAATCTACTTCAGTAATAATTAACTTATCATTTATTCAAACATCAATTCTACTAATAGATATTAAAATGAGTGATAATAATTAAATTTACTAAAAGCATGAAGCAGTCTTTCTGTGAATTCCGGAAGGTTCTTAGAGATTTCATCCTTACATGATTTTCCCATATCTATAGGTCTGAAATCAGCGTGGACAGATTACATTGACTATTCACTGTAGAAACCAAGGCCTACTTGCATTTTGTCACAAAAATCGGGTATGTGATAAAATACTGCGTGGACTTGAGGTGTTGCCGTTTTATTGAGAGTAATATAGCTCTCTTTGAATACGGCAATCTTATTTTTGGTCAAGTATTCAAATTATCATTGGTTTCGTAACACTAGGTACATGGGCAGTAACTACTATGCAACATTATTTCAACCAGAATGTAGGCCAATTTGAGATCGGTTGCGATAGTTCCCGCAAAGTTGATAATATTTTTGAACCTTTATGGCGTTCGGATGCGCAGAAGAAGACGTCGTGGAGGGGTTAAAGTTTGGTGGAAGAGGTAGGGAAAAGCGACGTAGGAGAAAGAGAAGACATGGCATTTTTGCCATGCATGAGTGCATTTAAAAAAATGGAATTTGTATGACGCGGACAACACAAACGCCGTGCATCCGAACGCGATAAGCTTTCGCGAGAGCTTATGCTATATCAACATTTCAAAAGCCTCAACTTTAATTAAAACTATCTGTAGCGATGCGTTGCATGGGTCGGAGATATTGTTAATTCAAAACGAGGATTTGCGTAATATTTTCTTAAATTCTTTGTTGAAAGTCCCCCACATGAAAAATGATATGCAATGCATGAAAAAAATATGTGGATAGTAAAGGAATAAATGAAATCTGTAGCCCTCGAAAGAAACTACCTAAACAAATTACTTCCAGACGCCCAAGTACAGCTGTGCCATTGTCTATAATGTGCGATGAGAGATGCTTTTAATGCTTGTTGGCGTAGTGAATCGAAATAGGATACATCGAGGTGAGGACTACAAAAAAATATCAACATGACGCAAAAAGCACACTGAATGACGCATGGAAGGTACATTAAATATTTTTTTCATTATTTAAAAAATAGAATACCTGCCTTTCATTCTAAAGGTGGGTTTACACTGGGAAGTTTATTGCGCAAGTTACTAGCAGCAAGTGAGATTGACGTAAATTCCACGTGTGAGCGGCTCTACAAGTCCGCTATCATAGTTTTTAAAAGTTTTGGCAAGTCGCTTGTAGAAGCGTATTGATGGCAATGTAAACAGCAACCAATCTGTCCCTGCACTAACTTGCGAAAACGTTTTTGTCAGAGTAAAATTCCCCGAAACCACTTGCAGAAGAAACTAGAGGAAGTAACTTGCCAGCTTAAACCCACCCTGAAGACACATTTGCATCCATTAAAGTGGGTTATGTTCATTAAATTTCAAGGAAAATCGTATTAGGTCGTAATGCTGGCCGCCTGGTCATTCATCTACTTTCTCCAGGATTGCCCGATTCCTCCGTGCCCCGAGTCAACGTACCCTGGTATATGGGAGGTACCGATGGTTGACTGGATGGATGACGACGAAGTACACTGCTCAATGGTCGACGCCTGCACATAGTGAGTGAACTAAGCATGTGTGATGTTGGCTATGTTTATCCTCCGGTTTGTTATCTAGTATCACTCCTTAAGAAACTATTCAAGATTTATTGAATCCACTTATTGGGAGGGGCAGTAGAATTTTTTTCCCCTGGTGCCGGTCAGAACTCTGGAATTTGCGTATGTGAGAACGTAACTACTAAGTACTAGAGCAGACGCAAATTAAACTGTAAACCAATGCCTGGCTACAACGAAGTTACGAAGCAATAATATGTAACCAAAATAGTTTTAAAATACTATATTCCACTGTGAATGTAAAACAATTCGTGCCTACTAATGCACAATTAGTGAGTGTCATTAACATCGGGAGTCAGTGAAGGTGGAAACAACGGTTCCTGCTCTCTCACCGAAGTTGAGCATTGTCGGGCTCGGCTTAAATTTACAATTGGATAAGTGATCGTCCAATTCGATCTTAGTGCTGATACCCCTGAGCGCAAATGGCAGAAGTCTTGGAAATCGCTTGCAAGTAGAACTTTTATGTGTAAACTTATAATCCTATGGAAGTAGGTGTTGATAACGATAGTAATCTACCGAAGTTCGCCTATGTGTAGGAAAGAGACTGGCTTCTATTTTTCTTTGCAAGTAGATTTTCAATTCTGCAATAGTATTGCAAAAAAAACGGTGAAATTCTTTTTTCACTTTACTGCGATCGGGGATTATAAAGATAAGCTACAAATTAATTTTCCGTAGGACTTATTTTTACGCACGTAAATCTCTTTTATTATTTGGATTTTTCTGTAGTTAGACGTTACATCAGACTTGGAAGAAGGTAAGACCTGTGACTGCTATTGTGTTGAATTATAAAAAATAAAATAATTGTCATGCTTAATAAGCTTTAAACATGCACATATGTATGTATTAAATGTAGCTCATGCAAATTAATAGTCTATGAATCACTGAGGAATTCTCAAGAGTGCGATCTTAAACGCATTGATTGCAGAAGACATTGCTCTTTGCATTGAGCAGCTCAAAATTAAATAATTCTCATGGTTAATACTCTTTATACGTGCGAAAATATTTATAATCTATACCTTATAGTCATTCTAATATATAAAAGTGTGATGGTTTCTGTATGTCTGTCTGTTACTCAATCACGCGAAAACCCTTGAACCGAATGAGCTGAAATTATGCATATATGCATAGCTAATACTTTGGTTCAAACGTAGGCCTGCTGCCCTCTTGAAATTGTTCACCATTTCAATATTACGGTCATGTCTAACTTTTTAGGGGAGGAAAAGGGCCTATTGCTGCTATGTAAATAGTTATTTTTACTCGGAAGATTGTTGTTGTTAATAGAGGTTAGAAGAGGAGAGACTTAAAGGTAAGACTTAAGACTTTTTAAAGTTCTCCTTAGTAAACATTGGATTTATTGAGTTTCATTACTCACATAATCATTTTGTGACTAATATTTTCAGTACGCAATGAATTTGCCTCAGAGAAGGAAGATCTGCTTTTGTATGAGCAATTCCTTCTTTTTGGAAAAACAAATCTCAATAACAACTATTACAGTTTGACGCTGTGAGACACGACTTTCAGCGTGAATGAGAAGCCCCGGAGGAGCGTCATGCTTCTTACGACTGCTTATTTCAATTAAAAATTCAAATATGGTCTCTATTGTTGCTGGAAAAACGTTTCGCTCAAACTAAGGTTAGGGAAAATATGATCGAAGTATATGGCGATCTTCCCCTCGCCCCCTCGCGAAACTGGAATACTCTTTATAATTTGGATGTTTCAAAAATAATTTCAGTAAAATTGCTTAATGCTATGCATCATTTAGCGACGAAACGGGCAATTTCCAATTAGTGAAAAAACTAAGATGAGAAATGTGAGGTCAGATTCTACTCTGCATGAATATAACTAATATTTTATTTCTTACTTTTATCACTCCCGTTCAGAATCAACGAGCATTTATGCTATAGGGCATTAAATGTAACTCTTACTAAATTATTAATCCGATTAATGTTTGGGCAACGGCCTGCCACGATGGAATCACCGTTTCCCGATCAGTCACCGGAGTTAAGCGTCGTTGGGCTCGGCTCGAGTTTGGTGGGGTGATCCTCCGATTCGTTCAAGTGCTGTTGCCTCCCGTCTGCGCGTGGCAGACAGTAAGTCCGAAATGACCTTAGCCGGCGAAGCACGTTGAACAGAGTTACATACTACTATTACCCGATTAATGCCTGAGGAACACGAAGAGTACGATGTTCATATCAAATGATCGCAGAAATATTTAGGATTTTCGAATTCTACATACTCATGGCTTTCTTCCATCATTCATTATTTTTGGAAAAAAACCGGAGGTAATGTATATGCAGAGCGATGCTCTGCAAGTAGTGATACACATTGAAAGATTGCTGACATATAGGCAGCTTAAGACGACTGTAGAATCTCTTTGCTCATTTAGTTACTTCTCTCTCTCGCCCACCTGTGCTTCTCGAAGTTAGCAAAGTCTCTCGAAGAAAGGGCGAGGTAGGGGACGTGAGTGGTAGGGTGGCACCTCATGCGCGGGGGGACAGGGGGCCCAAGCTTGCGGTAACCAGCCCCTTGGGCGGGCCCCTCTCCACGCGCTGTGTCCGCCCGGACGCTAAAGTTCCCAAATTGATGATGAAAAGGGAAAAATGAAATGATGACTGAATAAATGAGGAGGTGACGGAAACTTTTTAATTACCTTAGTTAATAATACCGCCCGTTAAAAAAAAAAAAAACCTGTGCTTCTGAGGGGATCAAAGTAACGCGCTATTCTTTTATTATTTTCTTCAAGGTTTCATTCCTTGGAGAGGCGATGGTGACATAAGGCGTTAAATATATCTCACGCTGAATTCTTTTTTGCAGCATCACCGATGAGGACAAGCTCGTGGAGTTTATGAAGGCCAACTTTCACCGCCACTACGACGGCAACAGGGCACCCTTTCCATTCTTCGTCCACGCCGCATGGTTCTCGGCCCTTCCCATGAGATTCGACGCGTACAATAAGTAAGGATCACATAAATTGGAGTTTCACTTCGCAAAACTATTCTGTACTGATACGAATTAATAATTCATCAAAATAACATATTCCCAAATGTCAATTGCCACAAAGTGTCGAACCAATACTATTCTATATGCTCTTACGATATTGCGGAAATAACCTACCAGGTAAAGCTCTTCATTGCGGCCGACGTGACGTTTCTATTGGTGAGTCTTTCATCGAACCGTACAGGGTTGGGAGAGCTCGTGAGGAACTTTCCGTGAACATAAGCCGGAAAAAGATCAAATCCTCAATGTCAATTCCTTAGTTTGCTACATCAAATATTCAAATTTACTTAGTAACTTCGCATGTGATCGATATAAAATATGAATAAACTGTTCAACTAATGGAGGCATTTCATGTTTAATTGAGACGAAATTTCAAGGGGAACTGGCTGATATGTTCGAGAAGTTTTATTATCCTACTGATGGCTTGGTTCCAAGGACCATTTCATCCTTTGTTCTTCATTTATTACTTCTACATTAAAATGATAGCGTTCAAGCCCATTTGGTACTAAAGTTAGGAAAATGAAAATTCAGTTTTAGAGCCACCCTTTCTGTAAAAATGGTTACGGAAAAGCGCGAAGGATTACGAGGATACCTTTTGCTTTCGGAAATCCTAACTTCATTAGGCCTAAATGACTTAAGATCCGATTTAGTAATGTCAGGTTAACGTTAATCGTAAGATGTCGTAGCCTTTTCGTTAACCTAATATTAACAGACTTAGGGTTTTGTTTATTACGTCAGGCTATCGGTTAGTTGACGTGAACATTATCGATGGGAGAAATTATTAACTTCGGCTTATACCGAGCAAATATACAACTAAAGATTATAAAACCGATTCTCCTCTCGACGGTATCATATGCCAGCGAAACCTAGGTATGTCAGAAGAAGCATAAGAGTGAGCTAAGTGGAGTGGGAATGGAGTACCTGGGAAGCGTTAGTGGCAAAAGTTGGATGAATAGGGTTAGAAATGAGTTGGTCATGAAAGAATGTGGGTTGGATGCTCCAGTAATCAATATATATGAAATTAGTGTACTTCGTTGATGTGACCAAGCTGAGAGAATGGATGAGAGTAGAATGAGAAAACAGATTTATGGCAGATGAGTGAATGGCACGAGAGGAAGGAGTAGACCACGAAAGTCATAGGTGAATGTGGTCCAAGGGACTATAAAGAGGAGGAAGTTTTGGAGCACTAAAATAGTAGAGCGTATATGATGCAGTGCATGAGTGTAAGAGAAGCGAAATAGGTTTGCAAGGATAGGGCATTATGGAGACAATTATAAAAATAGAACAAGAGACGTAACAGCAAGAACTGAGTTCTTTGACAGCCTACCCTGAAAGGGAATGGCGTGATAGGTATGGCATGGTATAAAACCAGCTAAATATTGTAAAAATCCGTTATTTTTAAAAATTTCATCCACAGACAATTGGAAATGGAAACGTAAATTGACAATTGTCGGACTAACTGTTTTGGCGGAAGTAATAATACATTTATTAATCCCTTTGCGAGTAGCGTAATATCAATAACTGGGATATCTGATTTCTCTCCTATCATAGGTTCCTGGACTACTTAGAGAGTCTTGACGACGTGTACATGGTGACTGTTTCCCAAGCGCTGGAGTGGATCCAAAACCCCACATCCATATCCCGAATGAGCGACTTCTGGAAGTGTTGGGAAGTACCCGAGGACGCTTGCAAGCCGATTGATTGCTTATTGACGAGGGAGGATGTCGGGGAAGAGCGCTACATGAATTCTTGCACCCCCTGCCCTCTCGAGTATCCTTGGTTGGACAACCCCAGCGGCGATTACCAAGGGTGAAAATGTTTAGACGCTGCAGACGTGGACCACGGGCGTGAATGAATGATGATCTGACTTGATGAATGATTCCCGATTGCACTCAATACCTCTGCAATGTCTTAGTAACCCTAATAAAGTGTTTTAATTCATGGCATAATATTTTCGCCTCTATTTTTTAATAAAATTTCTACTCTGATTCGTTTATAACAATCTTTTTAGAGGCTAATATTAGCATGGTCACTGTACATTAAGACATGTAATAGCTTTATTTGTGAACTAGATTTATTTAGATGTAGTATTGCCCAAGTGAAGTAATCTCTGACAATGGACCTTGCTGCATTCAATTGTTAACATTTCTTCAGCGTCAACTGCGGGATGGGCTAATGTATATCATGATAATTTTTACTTATGGTCCAATTACAATAGCCATGACGGAAAAGTGTCACATGCCTTCATCCCTCAACTAGTGGAAGAGTTCTGTACATTTAGTTCGAGGAACTAAAATCCTAACATTTGAGCATTTAACGACTAGCAGTCCTTTGTGGTTCTTTTACCAGGCCTTCCAGCGGAGTAACATTGGCAATATGAGTTCAATCTATTGCCCCTATCACACTTGGGAAACCAACTAATGGACAAAACCTGAGGATTAAATGGAAATGTTTAACCTATTGTCGGTCTTGTTGTGTGACATGCTTATAAATTGCTTACGTTCACCGTATATCGATTCTCTCTTGATTTTTGATCGGAAATTTAATCAATAGGCTGTCACCAAATGTCGCAATAGCATTTTTTACGTAGCGGCTGAGAGAAGATTGGCTTGCTCACAAGAAATATTCTTGCTCCACGCCTCTTTGATAGCCTCCATCAGCCAAAAAGGGGAGAGCTATATGAACATTTAATTATACCTTAAGAAATTTTGTGATGGATAAAATGATAAATTGTCGACATATTACTATGCAAAAAATACTATTATTAATTGGATATTGGATTAATAAGAAGTTGTTGTCTTTTGTGTTTTATTATGATTTTATTTTATTAAGAAATCGTACAGTTACTTTTCCGATGCAAGAACTCAATCCAACGCCAAACAAGATCCGTATTATTACGTCACCATAACTTGGACACCTATACACATAATTATTCACATTTATTTTGTTTTGGGCATATGGGAAATTCCTCAGTCTAACACTCCTCCTCAATTTCTTATTCATCAATCCCCTTATCTTTTAATTTTATTCATTTAACACTACATACAACTTAACATTACACTTTATTATCCTTCAGTCAAATCTAGTTCTGCTCTGTGTTTTACAAATGATGCATGTAGCAACCCTTTGGTGAAAATATCAGCTACTTAACAATAAGTTGGTAGATAATGAGCATCTAACAACTTCTTATTAACTAAATCTCTTACAAAATTATATTTTATATCAGATTTTATTAGGGAGTAAAAGTGACTGTCTTTCCGAATAATTATTGATTGATAGAATAAATTGTAAGAAATTCAGCCTCTTTTATGCTGTCAAAAGGAAATGTCTTTCTCTGCTCGAAAAATATTCGAGAGAAGCGTCCCTGCGTGTATCAGTGGGCCGCTGAGTTCAATCACGCGTGCATCTTACAGTTAAATCGCATCGCTTGCGAGCGCGCTCTTGTGAATCAGACCGCTTCCGAGAAAGAATCCGCTTGAAAAGTGAACGGTAAGCGTTAAACAACCAGTTGTAGTTGTAAAATTGTATCATCCGAGTTGAAATTATAACGGGGAAACTTGCAGGGTGATCGTTCGGAGGCGAAAAAAAATCTCCCCGGCGGGGAATCGAACCCCGGTCTCCCGCGTGACAGGCGGGGATACTGACCACTATACTACCGAGGACTACGAAGGAAGTGCGTATCTTGCAAGAAAGCTACTATCTCCCCGTTTGTCTCCCTGCCAACTTGCCACTTGCCGCGTCGTCTGACAATGAGTCACGGGAGGAGGTGCCAAGGAGGGGAGTGAGGGGAGGGACGATACGTGCCCGATTCTCGCTGCGGACCGTCCTTCGGAGCGATAAATGTAATTCTGTTGATTTTGAACAAACTTGTTGATGTATCCTTAGTACACATTTCATATTAAACTATTTAGTGAAGTAATTAGTACACTTCTTGTTCTCTAGCAAATTTATGGCTCTCCCGTAACTTAGGAGCGCTGTATTAAGTTCCTTCCTTTCAATACGCGTTCGATTCTACCGGTTCCTGGTACCCTGTGACGTAGCCAGGGGTGGTGGTGAACAACCTCTTCCGTTAATTGGATAAAAATTTCGCGGTCTATGATTTGCAGTATTGTTCTTTTGGGTTTCACCGCGTCAAGGGTTAAAAGGTCCTACGTTTCGTCTCCCCTGCTGGAGACCTCATCAGCGCTAATGATATGCCTTGTTGCGCGTCGAATATATGTAACCACGGAGGTGGAAGTTGGGGAGGGGGTTAGGGCAAGTGTGGGGCCTTCCCGAAGTTTCTCTTCTTTCTCGAAATCACTGGTAGCCAGGATGCGCTTATCTTTTGTCCTCCATCTCTATTAAAATCGTTTTGGTACTTCTTTATCTCTAATGCCTCCCTAATTATTGTCATCGTGAAATGCTTTTCCTCCATCCAGCTCAAATAAGAGGGGTAATGGCGACTATGATCCACATCAACCAACCTCTCCGATTCATTTTTATCGTAATCCTTTTTTACCATTGCAGCCTCGGCTCAAAAATCGTCTCGGCCATTAGATTTCGACGTTGCTCACGTCGTTGCCGATTGCCGACAATGATTCTCTGGTAGCACTCAAAATATTACGATTTATAGCTCGATAAACACAATAGACAAAAAATGTTCTTGTTAAAATGAGTTATTTTCATTATATCAGATTAAGATGGGACAATATTACTTCATGATGAGGCTCTTCGGGTACGAACTACTCAAAATTTCATCAGCAAAATTAAATCAATTACACTGTCGGTAAAGCTATCGGTGTCACTCATAAAAAACACCTATGGAACCCCAGGTGTGTATAAACTACTGTAGTACACCAAGTGTGAATACACATAAAATAACAAGACATCAATCTTCACGCGGCACAATTAGGTATACTCAACCCACTCTTTCAGTAATTGGCGCTAATTAAGGGATTTCCCCTGAAGTGATTCCAGCATCATCTCACGCTTTATGGAAGGGAGATGTTATCAACGCATTATTTCCTCTTCAAGGAAGGAAAGAGTCATCCCTGGTGCGACGTCTTTCAGAGTAAGTCACAGCCTGGCGGATGGTGGTATATTATCCAGAAATCTGATATTCATTAGGGATCAGTGGAGACCTGCAATATGTTCTAGGCAATAACCCTATTCGAATAAGTTTAGAAAAATAGAGTAAAATACTGGCCACGACCCTGACCTCTGAATAAAATAAAAATACTCAGACTTGACGAAGTCATCTGCAAAGGATAAGAAATGGTGGTATATTATTAAAGACAACCATTCGTTTCCCGGGAATAAATGTATCAAGTACTCTTATATTGGATACATTGGCACTATTTCTCGGTTAATGAACATTTTTGAGTAATTACTAAGCATTTTTAGTAGGGTGGTCATTTTTAGTAGGGTGGTTTTGAATACATTTCACGCCATAAAAAGGGTAATTATAGTAATAGCTAAAATTATTCTCTTTACAGAGTACCTATGATATGCAAAATATATATTGAAAACATATGGATCATTTTTAAGATATTATCCTTTGATCATTATAATATTCTCGGTTTGAAATGTTTTGTCGTTTTAGAAGTGATTGTCTATTCCATTTTCAGTCCTTCGGCATTGCGATTTGAAACAATTTCATCCCCTTTGGAGCAGTCTACGGGAATTGCCATTCTCTGCTGACACAATCCTAGAGAGCGACGTCTGTGGGTGGATCGGTGTAAATTTAAAGAACTTTAGATCGGTGGACCGATTAGTTAAGTCATGCGAGGACTCTATTCGTCTAGCACCTCAGAAGCATCGTTTTGTGAGCGCCCTCCTGTTGAGTCAGTCGACTTCCACGCTGCAAAAGTGAGTGAAAGAAAGTAAACAATTAGTTGCAATGTAGAGGACGCTAAACCCTAAAATTTAAATTGAAACGGACACGTAAATTGAATACGCCGAGTTGATTTGATGTCGGCAATTCCGAGTTCCTAGGTGAAAAAAAAATTCTCCCCAGCGGGGAATCGAACCCCGGTCTCCCACGTGACAGGCGGGGATACTGACAACTACACTACGGTTTAATTATGTTTATTGCCAGGAGAAAATGTACAAAGTCACTTCAAAGGCACATTAGTATTCAATCAATAACAGTCAAAATCAAAGGTCACTATTACATTGACAATGTATTTGAGAGAAGAGCGATGGATGCGGTCCTTCAGAAAGGGTCTTCTGTGCGTCCATCCGTCACTCCCCCGGCGTTGCTGCATGCATCCCATATCACGGAGGCGTCGAGGAGTTTGGAGGGGGATGGGAGTGGCGTGCAGTCACCTCACGCGCTCCCTTCCCTCCGAAGGCGCCAGGAGTTGGACGAGCCAGGGGCGGGTCGACGGCGGCGCACCATGAAGGGGAAGGTCCCTGAGCAGGAGAGAGAGAGAGACCCCCGCCCACATTCCCACCATGCAGTCTCAGACTGACGAATTTGAAGATTAGAGTAGAAAGGATTTTGTTTTTGAAGTAGGGGAACAAGCGAAAGTCGAGGAAGAGAAGCCGGACGGCATTATCCGGGCCTCCGCCAAAGATATCCCAAATCCTATGAATTCGCCGCATAATTAGCCATTCCTTCGGGGGGTCCATTCCTTGCATCCAAGAATGTGATGGCTAGTCGTGTCCACGTGACCGCATAATGGGCAGTTAGGGGATGCGGCAACTCCCATACGGTTATAGTGTTCTAGTGTGGGGAGTAGGTCAGCAATCACTCTATACATAATACTATTTTCACTAGCGTCTTTCCCGCTGTCTACCCAGTTCCGCCACGAGTTCGACGGCGGTCGAGTGATTATGGGGTACTTTTGTTTAAGGGCTCTTTCGTAGATAGTTTTAGTGGTAAAGGTTTCCCCCACACGGAGAATTTCTACTAGTTTTTTAATGTTCGTAGAGGCCTTTCTAAAATGTTAATGTCTTTCTAATGTTATAATGTGTTCGGCCTCTGCCCACGCGTTTTTCAAAAGTGTTTTCCTAAAAGCGTTAGTTCCTGCGAGAATGCGAGCGTGAGTCTTAGTTAACAATACATCGCATTTTAATGCGATGTCTGTGAGTTTCAACCCACCGTGGTCATAGGGAAGGTATAGCTGTTGACGGAAGACTTTCCGCACGTATTTGAGCCAGATCATTCATTGAGTTGGTGAATTTATTTATAGCAGTATTGGTCTTTGCGGGAAGGGGTCATACATGTGCCGTATACCATATTTTAGAGTGAATAAACTGCTCAACTGCTCGAACGCGGGCGGTGAGCGGAAGCGAGGTGACGGTGTATCTTCCCGCTCCCTGACTCACGGCCCGCTCTACCTCATCCCAATTACGAGGGAGCATTCCTTCTGTGGTTGCGCCCCACCAAAGGCCGAGTATTTTGATGAAGGGAGATCCCTCCGCCCAAGGAGTCGGCGACGATAGTGGTGTGCCTGTGATGTGCAGAAATTTAGCTTTTTTTCATTAACCATTAGTCTGCCCGTTTGATATTGCTGAAGAATGTTCTTGGCAGCCACCAATTGCTCATCTGAGCTTATAAAAAGGGTTATGCCATCCGCATACAGAATATCCGTGTGGCGGATTCCGCCACGCTCAATGCCAATTTTCGCCGCTTCTATAGTTCGTATGACAGGGTCCATGGCGATTGCGAATAATAACATGGATACCGGACAGCCTTGTCTAAATGAGTTTTTCATCCTAACTGGAGGGGTGACGGTTCGGTTAATTTTTATCCTTGTTGTGACGTTGTTGTAGAGAGTGCTTATGTTTCTAATGATTTTTTTGGGGAAATACATACGTTTCATGACCTCTTGAATGTATTCAACGCGCACTAAGTCAAAAGCCTTTGTGAGATCGATGGCGAGAATTAAGGAAGGCTCATTTTGGGTTGTCGACGCGGATAGAATTATGTCACGGATGAGTAAAGTGGCGTCTGTAATATTTCGTTGTCGCGTGGTAGCGAATTGCAAAGGGGACAAGACAAGATCGGCGACCTCGATCATACGGTTTTTTAGAACGTGCGCCAAGATTTTATAGTCACTGTTTAGTAATGCTATCGACCTGTAGTCTAGGAAGGTTTTTGGGCGCCTAGATTTCGGGGGAAGGCTAATAACAGCACTTCTTTGGCTCGGGGTCAGAGTTCCGTCAGTCAATTACTGGTTGAGAACTTTTTTAAATGTATTCCTTAGGACGTCCCAAAATGTGAGGTAAAAGTCAAAAGGTAAGCCGTCCATACCGGGGGTTTTCCCCTTCGGTAGCGATTGCACAACCGCATCAAGCTCCCCGTCAGTTATTTCGGCGATTAGTATATCTTGCGCTTCGGGTGAAAGAGTGGGGAGAACAGGTAGGGAAGGGATATCGTCCTTACTCCAAGGGGCGTAGCGCTGAAATATATTAGTGAGGTGGGCGATCGCCTTTTGAAGTAATGCATCTTCCCCGTCAGGAAAACCTGATGGGGTGTCGGGGTCTGTTGCAGTCGGACAGGGCGCCGGAGATCAGCAAGGGTAAAAGGGCCCCACGTGCCGGGGTTCAATTCCGTCTGCCAGCGGCGTGGGGTGTATTTTTTGAGTTCGTAACTAAGGATAATTGTTTTCAAGGAAGTGGAAAGTTGTTGAAAATCTGCATGTTTTACTGGCGCTTGAATAAGATCGCTCAAAGCACTTCGATAGAAGTGGAGGGTGAAGTTAAGTCACTTCGCTCTTTGCTTTTGTTGCCTTTTAATAAAATTAGCTATTTTAGGCTTGAAAGCGTTTTCCCACCACTTCGTGACCTTGGTTGTGGGACGAATGGAAGCGATCAGGCCGATTATCCGATCTTTTATGGCTAGACGAATCTGTTCCTCCTCGAGGATGCCTATGTCCATTCGCCAATAAGGAGTGGGGGGTTTCCTAGTGGTGCAGGGCGTGACGGGGAGGTTGATGTCGAGAATCAAGGTAGAGTGATCCGAAAGGGAGACGGGAAGGGTTTTGAATTGAGGTAAAAAGGGGCTTAAGGGAGGGGGAGAAGAAGAAATAGTCGATTCGAGTGCGGGAATTATGCCTTGCTCTCGTAAAAGGGGCGGGGCGGGCGTCAGAGAGGAGGGCGGCATCGGAGGAACGTGTGCTCTTAATGATTCGTGCAAAAGATTGACTTGGCCAGTTCGTAATTTTCGCACGATTTGAGTCCGAGTCCTCGCGCCTGTAAATGGTGTTGAAGTCTTCCCCCATGACTGCCTTTCCCGTGAAGGTGGTGAGGTACGATAGGTGATCGTCCTCTAAAAATCGGTCACGAGCTGACCTATTAAATTCCCCGGATGGGGCGTAAACATTGATAAAGTGTGTACCTGTAATGACAAGCGATAAAATACGTCCTGACGGGTGACGTCTTACGTGATTGCACGTAGGCCGTCACGAACTAATGTGGTGACGCCTAGGTTGGATCCTTTTAGGTTGAAAGGTGGGGTCCGGCCAAACGAAGTCGTGCGTCGTCTCCTGAAGGAAGACGATGTCAGGCTTCAGATTTTGGATAAAGGTCGAGATAACTTTGACTTTGATTAGATTTGAGCCGGAAAAGGTCCTCGCTATTTTCCGTCTCGCGAGGATGAATGGGGACCAGAGGTGTGCCATTATTTTCCCATTCGGCAGCCTGTTTGCGTTGCGGAAGGGGGGAAGGGGGAGGGAGGGGGGCAGTGATAGTGGCGGAAGGGGGTACAGATGTCTGAAGGGCGGCCGATGAGGCGTGCTGATTGTGTGGCTCACACGCCAGGCGCTTCCGATCGGGGTATTCTCCATCCGACTCGGGCTGTCTCGTCCGATGGGGTCCCGTATGATTTGGTGCGGCGGATAGGGCAGGGGAGTCTCCAGGTACGGTGGCCTCGAGCGCGACCAGGCTTCGCGCTGGTTCCTCTAAAACGTTTTCGTCCAGGAGCTGGGCGGAAGATAGAAGGGTGGCCATCGCTAGTGCGTAGCTTCTTCCAGTTGTATTCCGCGGACAGTTTTTCCGCTCATGGCCAACTTGGCTACACCTAGCAAATGTCCGGCTCTGGCCCTCGTAGATGATCAGGGCGCGTTGTCCTGATATCCTGATATAGGATGGTATATTGATGGTGACGGTCATCCGAGCTGTCCTCGTTCCGGTGAAAGACGTTTTCAATCTTTGGCCTTCCCACGTGCTTTCCCAGATTCTATATATTTTCCCATAACGGGAAAGTTCCTCCGAGATTTCTGCCAGACGGATTTCAAAGGAGAGGCCAACGATTTTCACGTTCACTGGTGTGCCAACTGCATTATCGATTGAGATTGTTGTCCTCTGATTTTCTTGGGTTGGAAATGGAAGGCGATTTGGTGCCATTTCCATGATTTTCTTCAGTTTTTCTTCTTTAGTCAGCTTCACGAATATCATTCTTCTATTAAATCTAAACTGGATATCGTAAACATCTTCTTGCACGAGGCCCAGCGTCTCCGTTAGGAAGATGTGGACCTCAAGTGGCGTGGGCGTATCCGTCGTTTCCTCAGTGGTGAGGAGGAGAGTATTCAACCGCTCACTCCCCATGGTTGGTTCCTGAGCGCCGAGACACGGTCGAAGCCACAAGTGTGCCGGCGAACGAGGCCTCGCTCGCCGGGGAACATTTCGCCAGTAACTGTAGCACAGGATCTCAGAGCAGGCACGTCCAACCTCTAGCGCATACTACCGAGGACTTAATAGGTAATTTGAGTCAAAGCTACTAACTCTCCGTTCGAGTTCCGGCCAACTTACCACTTGCCTTTTCATAACTCTCAATTAACATAACCGTAGAC
This sequence comes from Pyrrhosoma nymphula, assembly GCA_963573305.1. Taxonomy (NCBI): domain Eukaryota; kingdom Metazoa; phylum Arthropoda; class Insecta; order Odonata; family Coenagrionidae; genus Pyrrhosoma; species Pyrrhosoma nymphula. Next base: position 131,755,958 of record OY754329.1, on the reverse strand, counting down.
TGATTATCAACACACAAACTCATCGGCACTATACAATTTTTAGGACATAAATATTGCAACACTTTACTGATGTTAATCATCTCGGAAGCTACACAGGATGTATATTCGGCCTCAGCTCTCGAAAGTGCTTCAGATGACTGCTTCCTCGAAGCCCAACATACTAGGTTCTCATAAAGGATCACTATATAACTATTGAAAAGCAAGACTCCATTTGCTAAAACTTTTATTTCTCGTGAGGAGCTAACTCATCGCTACAAAAGACCGGGAAAAACTGGTAGTGAACAAAAAATGTGCTCCAAACTTCTCCACAAAACAAATTACGAACAAAAATCGCTACCGGCCACCACTCAATTCAAATTTCTATTCAGATATAAAACAACAAATTTAATGAATGACACAAAAAACAATAATACTCTCCCACTTTAACACTTCCCCTTGTCATTCAATTGAATTTTTCAAGGAAAACAATCAATTAACAACATATGAATCAATTAACCAATCAAACACTCAATAATTAATTAACAAGCAATCAAATAATCAATAATTAATTAATAACCAAGCAAATAATCAATAATTAATCAATAACCAATTAATCCTTTAACCCAAGCTTCTTTCTGATTTCTTTGGTTTTCTCACCAGTTAATGCCTTTGTGAACAAGTCAGCCTCATTTTTAGACGAAGGAACATATGCAAATTTAATAATACCATTTGCGTCTTGCTCCTTAAGAAACAAATATTTTGTATTAAAATGCTAGGTTTTATCTGACACAACCAGGGTAGAACTTACATATATTGCACCCTGGTTATCACAATACACTTTCAAAGGTTTCTCAACAAATTGTCTTTGTCCAATTTCTTTCAAAAAATTGGTTAACCACATAACTTCCTTTGTACACTCAAACATAGCTATGCATTCAGCTTCAACAGTAGAATTTGTAATGCACCTCTGTTTTCTACTAAGCCAAGAAATTGCACATCCACCTAGTTTGATCATAAAACCACTTATTGATTTGCCATCATCTGCATTCCCAAAATCTGCGTCACAAAATACTTCAATAGTCTTACCAGTCCTTTCCTAACACAATTTCACATTCTTAGTTCTCTTTATGTATCTCATGACTTTCTTAACTCTCTCCCAATCTTGAACACTGGGTTTTTTACTGTTCTGACTCAATTTACAAATTGCAAAGGACATGTCAGGTCTGGTATTATTTGCTAAATATAATAAGCAACCAATAGCCTTTTGGTACAATTTTTCATCAAAATCATCAGCATTCCATGGATACCTCTTCTCACCCATAGTCAAGGGAGCAACACAACCCTTGGCATTTTCCATTCGAAATTCCGACAGTAAATTTTCAACATAGTTGCTCTGATCAACATACATCATTTGATTATCCTCAATTACATTCATAGACAAGATATTGTGTACCTCCCCTAGGTCCTTGAATTATACATGTTTTGACAATTCCTCCTTAAACCACTTAAGTCTTTCCTTAATTCCTATAGCTAAAATGTCATCAACACACTCCAATTATTAAGTCCTTAGAAAAATAAACCCAAGGTTCACACAATGATCTACTCAGGTTCATTTCTTTCATTTGAAATCAAAACAAATATTCCAGTCTCGTACAGATTGATGCAAACCATACATACTACGCTTCAGTTTGTACACATAGTTAGTTTTATCATTTGATTCATGGCGGAAACCATAAGGTTGCTCTACATAAACCTCCTCTTTTATGGGACTCTTTAAATATGCAACATTTACATCATATTGTTCAACACTCCACTGGTTTTCCATTGCAATAGCAAATAAGACTTAATGTTTTTTTCTTAATCACAGGGCTATATGTTTCATCATAATCAATCCCTGATATTTGGCTATAACCAAGTGCTACTAGTCTAGCTTTGAAAACACATTCATTGTTCAATCCCTCCTTTATTCTAAAAACCCATTCAGTCCTAATTACATTTTTATCCTTAGGTCTCTCAACCAATTCCCAACACTCGTTATCTTCAAATACTCTAAGTTCCTTTAACATTGCATCTTTCCAATTTTTACTATTAATCTCTGATAAAGCTTCTTTGGCATGTTTTGGAAAATCTAAACATGAAGAAAGAGAAACCTTTAACATATCACAGCAAAAACACTTAGTTTCTTTTCTTTGTCTACCAGATCAACGACATTCAGCTGTAACACATTCTCATTCTGCAACTCCCTCATCTGAACTGGATTTGCTATCCTCCGTCTCATTTTCTGAAAGATTATCTAGTATATTGACTGTAACCATTTTTGGCACAACTTCAAAATTATCCCCAATTTCACTCTTTTTGCTTTCTTTCATGGAAAATACATTTTCCTCAAACCTTACATTTCTTGATAAAACAACACACTTGTCATTCAAATCCCATAACTTATACCCTCTTCTAGCCTCTAGATGTCCAAGCATAATACACTCCTTTACTCTTGGTTTCAATTTATCCCTCTTAAAATTCTCAACGTAAGCCCATGCCTGACAAACAAAGACCCTCATACGGCCCAACTCATCATCTGATAGATTTTATTAAACCACAGCTCATAAGGTATTTCCCCATTAATTGCTGATGACTTACACCGGTTTTTATGTAACATGCTGTACTCACAGCCGCCCCCCAGAAATCTAAAGAGACCCCTTACTGAATTAGCATGCACCTGGCTAAATTCAATAACTGTTGATTCAATCTTTCCGCTACTCCCATTTGCTGGTGTTCCCCAGGCAAAGAAAATCTAAGAACAATTCCATTATTCACACAAAATTCATCAAAATTTCTATTGCAATTTTCACCCCCATTATCAGACTGAAATGATATTAAAGTTTTTTCATGAAGGGTTTCAATCTCATTCTTATAATCAACAAACACATTAAATACATCACTCTTATGCTTTAAGATAGCTACTTCACTGTAGCGAGAAAAGTCATCAGTTAATGTTAAAAAATATTTACCTCCAGTCTTAGTCTCGGGTTTTACCTGGCATACATCGGAATATAAACAATCAAGTACGCTAGCAGATCTCTCCTTTCTCTCTGGAAACGGAAGCTTCTTTCCTTTTCCTTTGAAACGCACTCCGCAGCTGCTCGATGTTGCCTTCGGGATTATTCCTTTGTCTGGGAGATTCTCAGCATGCACAAAACGTTGGTGCCATAACTCTCTTGTCACGGATTTATTGACTTTCATACTCACAGTTAGTGGTTCACACTGGGAGACTGATCTGCTCTTATCCATTTCATACCATTCACAGTTGATTGCATACATATCATTATCAACTTTTTTTGCACAAAATATATCTTGATCATTATTCAATTTCTCAAAGGCACGAATTTCACCATCATTAATTGTGTATCGAATACCGACACGCTCTAACTGACTCACAGAAAGTAGATTATCCCCAATCTCAGGAACCCAAAGCACTTTGTTTAATCTCAAAGTCCAACCACCATTTTCATCACTTATTTTCATTGTTACAGAACCCCCCCACTCCCTTTACTTTGCACATCACTTGACTCTTTCCTACTTGCACTGTTCTCATTAAATTTTCACTGAAGTCCTCTAGCAGTTCACGATATGGTGTAATATGACTGTTGCAACCACAGTCCACTATCCACCTCTTGGGGTCACAATTGCTCTGCTTACGGCACTCATTTTCTTTTGACACTTGACAAGCTATACTTGAACTTCACGACTCCGTCACCCAAAGTTCTTAGTTCTTCACTTTCTTCCTCAAGAATATATTCCCTGTTCACGTTTACTTCTCTGCTGTTGGACAACTGCTTTGCTGTCGCTGTCCCATTCGGAATTCCACCTTTCCTCTGCTTTGGACACTGATTCGAAAAATGACCCTCCATTCCACAATTGTAGCAGATGACTGTTCCTCTCGATTTGGCGTCTAACGTTTTTCTACATTCCCTCGCAAAATGACCAAACTCATTACACACTATGCAGGATTTGTCCCCACTATTGTTTCTTTCCCATTTCTTCATCTATATCTACATACTACCCCGCAAGCCGCCTCAATAGGCGTGTGTTGGGACACCAGCCGTTTACATATAAAAAGGAAACGCTCTAATGAAATTACGCCTAGCATTTATTAAAGTCCCTTATTGTTCGGGGGAAAAACGAATTCCCATACCTATCCGTTCGGCAAAATATCTCTTAATTTATCGTTTCTGTCGGACCTGTAAATATAGTGGGGTTCTAATATGATGTTCTCCGTGTCGCAATTAAAGATATCTATTCTCAATTGCTCAAGCAATCTAAGCCTAGCGCGCAGCCTCCGAGTCTCTAGTGGCTCCCAGCCTAATTCATTTAACATCTGTGTAACGCTGTCTGTACGCCCGTAGCAGTTTTTGACGAATCGCGCAGCTTTCAATTGTATTTTATTAAGTTCCCAGATTAAGTCTTTCTGCACCGGATCCCATATGCTCGCTGCATATTCAAGGTGTGGCCGGACGAGTGCGAAATAGCACCTCTCTTTTACTTTTTCATCCGAAAATCTTCCCACAATACGCTTGTCGAATCCTAGCTTCTTCAGAGCTCTGCCACAAATATTTCTTATATGTGTTCCCCACGATAGGTCCGAAGTTATCGTAACTCCTAGATACTTCACTTCATCTGTCGCCTTTATGTTAACACCATCCACAGTATATATGTGGAGATAGTTATTCTGTTCCCTCTATCATTTCTCTTCACAAGCGGCTTCTCAGCTCCTGATGTTTTCTAGTCTGGTCTTCTCTTTCCCTCTCCATTCGGGATTCCTCCAACAAAAGCTTATTCTTCACATTTTCATACGTTAATTTTTCTTCATTCTACTCCATTACCTGAGCCAAAGAAGTATATATTTCATATTTCATCCCTCGCAACATGTATCCAGCCATGTCTTGATCGTTGATGTTCGATCCATGCGATTCATGCTTTCGCAAAGATTCTCCAATCGATTCAGGTAGACTATCATTGGCTCCTCAGGTTTCTTTAGGCAATTTGCTAGTTCATCCATGGTGCTGATAAACTGCAACGGCGAAATCTTGAAATGTATTGCCTTGAGCCTGTTCCAAGCATGTTTGGCCCTTAGATGCTTGCACACATCGTTCAAATAGCAATCTTCTACAAGCTGCGTGAGGTAGAACAACGCATCGTCGTTCTTCTCCTTTTCTTTTGCAGTCAAGTCTCTCTCATCATCATATCCGGGATCAATTGCTTCCCACACTTACTTTCTCACCAGTAAAGCCTTCAATCCTTTGCACCACGTGAGGTAGTTTCTCGGTCCCAATCTCTCAATGTTCACCGTCTCCAATGAGTTTGCCATCGCGCGAAAAGTTACTTAGGCGCACGGAAATCGCTACGACACAGTAATAATTAAAACTCTGGGTCATTCTTTGGATCACGCCCTGGTCAATCTCTGGGCTAAACCCTGGGTCCATAACCTATTGAAAAGCAAGACTCCATTTGCTTAAACTTTTATTTCTCGTGAGGAGCTAACTCATCGCTACAAAAGACAGGGAAAGACTGGTAGTGAACAAAAAAGTGCTCCAAAGAAACTTCTCCACAAAACAAATGACGAACAAAAATCGCTACCGACCACCACTCAATTCAAATTTCTACTCAGATATAAAACAACAGAAATTTAATGAATTACCAAAATAACAACATTACTCTGCCACTCTAACAATAACCACTCTCACTGCTGCGATCAAAATTATCATCATCCCAATCTGCTTCGGAATAAGCAACAATACTATCGGCATTCTCAGCTGATGTTTTAGTGTAAGTCAGCATCCAGTTTTTTGTGTTTTTGATAATTCTCTTTCCTGCTGTCCATAACTGTTTACTCGGTTTGTCTAAAAATCTGCTTAAAAATGATGAAGCATAAGCTATATCTGGCCTACTGATTGTTCAGACTTAAATTAAAGAACCAATCAATTCTTTATAAGGCACATTGATTCTAGCATCAGAACAAGGAGGTATACCTATATTTTCTAACTAAACTATAGTTTCAGGTAGGGAGTGTTGTAAAGAATGAATGAATGGCGCGCGGGCAGTGCCCCGTATGTATAGTGTTTTGTAACAAATGAATGGCGCGCGGGCAGTACCCCGTATGTACAGTTTTTGGTCGAGAGCGCATTAAAGAGAGAACCGTACAAGCAGCTGGTGGTTGTATTATTTGACTTATCAATCCCGGTTATTACATGGTGGCAGCGGTGAAAAATTACCGAGAACGTGCTTTTGTCGTTTGCTTCTTGTCGTAATGGCTTTCAATAATGAATTTGAGGCATCTGCTCAGGGATCGCCAATGGACTGGCACGGAAACCTCGCTACGAACTGGGAGATTTTTAAAGAAAAGTTCTCAATTTACGTAGAAGCTTTTCTTAGCGATAAGGCGACAGATAAAAGGAAAGTGGCACTTCTCCTGCACTATATGGGAGAGAGGGGACACGAAATATTTAAGTCATTTGACCTGGGTGAATCAGATCGAGTGATCCTGAATACTGTGTTGGCAAATTTTGATACGTATTTTATTCCTGCAAAAAATGTGACTTACGAACGTCATAGGTTCTTTAACAGACATCAGCTTCAGAATGAATCGTACGAGAGTTATATGGCAGCTTTGAGAAATCTGAGTGCATCTTGTGCGCTAGGCTCGTTACGAGATGAGCTAATCAGAGACAGATTTGTCAGTGGAATTCTGGACAAGGAGGCCAAAGCGTGTTTGTTGAGAACAGCAGATCTCACCGTTAACAAAGCATTGAGTATATGCCAGGCCAAAGTGGTTGCAGATTTGAGAGCTGATACCCTACAAGTTAAGCAAAAAGAGATCCAGGTAAAAGAAGAACCGGTTGAAGTAGATGTCCTGGAAAAGAAGCACGATGAACGAACCAGGGGAGACCGAGGAAGACGATGGTTTGGAAGACCATCTCCCAGCAGCTTTTCGACGGGTAACCGGTTTCAACATGCAAGCAGAGGTCTTCCCTCACAGCCGAGGAAGTGCAGTAGGTGTGGACTATCTCATGAAATTAATAGATGTCCAGCATTTGGTAAGCGCTGTCTCAAGTGTCACCTGCCTAATCATTTTGCCAGTGTTTGTAAAAGTGTGATACCAAGAGAAGTAAATGAAATCACTTTCAAAAGAGAACATTTAATTAGTGATGATGAATCAGATAACGAAAATTTTTTGATCAGCGTAATCAGTAATATCTGCAACAAGATTATGTGGACTGAGACTCTTTTCATTAATAACTTCACGGTACAAGTAAAAGTTGACACTGGTGCTGAATGTAATATTATGGCGCTCAGTCAGTTTGTTAATTTAAAAGTGAACCAGCAAGGAATTAAGCAAACTAATGCCTCAATTACATCGTTTACCAATGGTAAAGTAAATGTGGTCGGTTACTGTGTTTTAAGTTGCAGATTTAAAGGGTACACCTACCAATTGAAATTCTATGTTGTTGATGGTGATTGTGCTAATATTATTGGCTTGCAGAGTTGTATAATGTTAGGTTTAGTGGCTATGACTGGTGTGGAGAATGGTTGCTGTCATAATGAGATAGATAAAACAAAAAGAACACAACAGATTAACACAATTGAGGTTGAGAGTGAATACTTAGAGTTATTTGATGGGGGACTAGGTCTTATTCCTGTCACCATTCATATAAAAGTTGATCCATCGATTAAACCAGTGGTTCTTCCACCGAAAAAAATCCCTTTTTCATTGCATGAAAAACTTAAAATTGAATTGAATAGGATGCAAGATTTAGGAGTCATTGAACCGGTGACCACACCTACAGATTGGGTTAGTCAGCTTGTGATTGTGCAGAAGAAAAATGGCAATATTAGGATCTGTCTAGACCCAAGACCTCTAAACCAAGCAATAAAAAGGTCACATATTCAGTTTCCCACTTTTGAGGAAATATCTTTCAAACTTAGGGGTGCCAGGTATTTCACAAAACTTGATGCAAACTCTGGATTTTGGATGCTCCCATTGGATGAAAATAGTTCTCAGTTATGCACATTCCAGGCAGGACCCTTTGGCCGCTGGAAATTTAAACGTCTTCCCTTTGGTCTTAATTGTGCCCCAGAATTATTTCATAGAATTGTGTCACAAATTTTTGAAAATATTGAAGGAGTGGTCACATTTCAAGATGATGTATTATGTTATGCAGACTCTTTGCAGAAACTAAAAAAACTGTCTCTCTAGTGCTGCAAAGGGCAAAGGAAAATGGATTCAAATTTAATAAAAATAAATGTCAATTTAATGCAACTGAGGTAACATATCTTGGTCACAAATTTAATGCTGAAGGTGTTAGGGTTGATGATGAAAGAACAAAAGCCATTAGTAACATGGAACCCCCTAGGAATAAAAAGGGTCTACAGAGGATACTAGGAATGTTTAATTATGTTTCAAGATTCATACCAAACTTCTCAGAAAGTACTAAACCACTGAGGGAACTTCTAAAAAATGATTCAGTATTCGAGTGGAATGGTGCATTGAATGAGTGTTTTGAACAATTGAAAAGTAAGCTAATTAAAGCCCCTGTCTTAGCCTACTACAATCCCAATGAACCCTTAACGTTGTCTGTGGATGCTAGTCAGTATGGGCTAGGTGCGGTATTGATTCAAAACAATAGGCCTATAGCATTTGCGTCAAAAGCACTTACTGAGACCCAGACAAGGTATGCTCAAATTGAGAAAGAAATGCTAAGTATATTATTTGGGTGTGAGAAGTTTAAGCAATTTGTCTTTGGCAGATGGTTAAAGATGGAGACTGATCATAAACCATTGGTCTCAATTTTTAGGAAGCCACTTGATAAAATACCAGTACGTTTACAGAGAATGATGCTTCAGCTTCAACCTTTCATATTGGAGGTTTCCTATAAGCCGGGAAAATTACTATACATTGCAGACACATTATCAAGGGACTTTAGTGCTCGTAGTGTGGATGAGCAGTTTGACTTTGATAAGGATATAGAATTGCAAGTGAATATGTTAATCAATAATTTTCCTATGACTGAGAATAACTGGGAATTGATAAAAACTAAAACCTTTGAAGACGCGGTGTTAACAGGGTTAAAGGACAAAATAAGATTTGGTTGGCCCAGGTATAAGAAAGTATTAAGTGATGAGTTGAAGCCATTCTTTGACTTTAAGGGTGAGCTTAGTATTATTAGGGATATTATATTTAAAAGGGATAGAATTGTAATTCCCAATTCACTTAAGCCTGAGATGATAAAAAAACTTCATATCGGTCATCCTGGTATCACTCGGATGAAAGATAGGGCCAGATCCACTTTATTTTGGATTAATATGAATAAGGATATTGAGGATTTTGTGAAATCATGTGGAACATGTGCCAAATTCCAAAACAATAAAACAAGCAGTCCACTAATGTGTCATGAGGTTCCCGAGTTGCCTTGGTCAGATGTTGGGGCGGATACCTTTGAATTTGACAATAGGAATTATCTTGTAGTGGTGGATTATTTATCTAATTTTATAGAGACTACTGAATTACATGACATTAGAAGCAGTACTGTTATTTGCAAACTGAAATCAATTTTCAGTAGGCATGGAATTCCGCACAAATTATTCACCGATGGAGGGCCCTGCTTTGCATCTGCAGAATTTAGGAAGTTTGTTGGTGATTGGAATTTTGGTCATTACATGTCTAGCCCTCATTATCCCAAATCCAACGGGAAGGCTGAGTCAGCGGTTAAAACTGTAAAAAACTTACTGAAAAAGGCACGGGATTCAGGAGATGATGCATATCTAGCACTTTTAAACCTGCATAATACCCCAAGAGGAAATGTACCTTCTCCTGCCAGCATTTTAATGTCTAGATCATTGAACACCAACATTCCTGTGTCCTTTGAGTCACTAAAACCAAAAGTCGTAATTAAAGGGGCAAGAGATGAGTTAATAAAAAATCAAAAGAAAATGAAAGAACAATATGATGACCATGTACATGCAGAGCAAAGGTTCCGTGTTGGGGATGTAGTATCTTTTCAAAAATCACCCAATTCCTTGTGGAGCCCTGGTCAAATTGTAGCTCAGTCTCCTGAACCTCGTTCCTATCTTGTGAGAGATTGTGGAGGGAGCGAGTACAGGAGAAATAGTATTCACATTTCCCCTCGTCAGTTGGCCACTAAGTCCAACAGTCAAAGTCCACTGGTGGAAGGTAACCAGGATCCAGAGGAAGTGTTTTTAAAAGAACTGGATCGGTACCAAACAAGGTCTGGAAGAGTGATAAGCAGGACTCGGTTGTTTGAAGCTTAAGTTTCATAAAAAATTTGTTGGTTATTTATTTATTTGTTATATTGGTTGTTATTTATCATCAATTTAAATTACTTATTATATTTATATATCAATTGCTTGCAGTATTATATATTTGTTGTGTGGTTTGCGGTTGTTGCTTAAAGGGGAAAGATGTTGTAAAGAATGAATGAATGGCGCGCGGGCAGTGCCCCGTATGTATAGTGTTTTGTAACAAATGAATGGCGCGCGGGCAGTACCCCGTATGTACAGTTTTTGGTCGAGAGCGCATTAAAGAGAGAACCGTACAAGCAGCTGGTGGTTGTATTATTTGACTTATCAATCCCGGTTATTACAGGGAGAGGGATCACAAACCCCAGTAGAACGTTTGCCACGCAGCACTATGCAGTAGAATATCCGCAGCGGTGCTACGTAATGTCGCCAATCATGTAGATTGCATAGGCACATATTACATTACTACAGAGGAGGTCCATGGCACTGCTATGAAGTAGATGTACTGCAGTGCAACTCATCAAATGCTTGTCATAACACAATTGTTACTCGCCTTTTCAAAAATCATTTCTCTCACGCCGTAGTCTCTCCCTTTAAATATACATGACACATAAATGGTATCCTGAGGTATGAATAGTTGAATACTTTGATGTACTGCAGTCATTGCCACTATATCACCAAGAACTACCAGAAGGAAAACAGTTTCTCCAAACTATAATAATAATAATTATGGGACTGTGGAAAAAACTACACCCGAAAATGGAAAATATGGTTGAAGTAATGATAGCACAGTCATGGTTGTGACTAGCATTGGAGGCAGAACTCATGTACTTACAATAGGTATAAAAGAGTTTTTTAGTGAAAATACAAACGTGATAAAAATAATTTTTTTAAAATTAAAAATGGTTAAAAAATACTAGGTGGCGTATTAAGCTCTTTCATCGTAATTGAAGCACTGATTCATTTCTTTTGCATTCCCATTCTCATTGCTGCTTCATCCTCCTCAGTTGCATATGCTGAAAGAAACAGCTTACGTGAGTCACGATGTCAAAGAGAAACATTGAAAAACATGATCAAAACACATTCAGTGCCAGGTTGTTCTATTAAATATATATTCCCTGGTGCCATTATATTTTTCACCAAATAGAGTTTTTATGGCTAATAGTTGGGGGCCTGAGAGTCAAAGTAATACAAGTGACATCAAGACGAAAAACGATATAAGTGCATATTTTCTTAGTTGGTACCGTCGGGTACCGTCAGGTAGCTACAGGAAAAGGAATACAAGTGTTTGAAAGTATTGTACTGCGATCTAGCCGCCGAACACTTTGCTTTTTGTAACTTCTTACCTGGGTAAAGTGATACAGGTGACACTGGACGATGACTGTCACTTGTATTACTTTGACTCTCAGGCCCTCGGTTGTATATTCATTATCTAGTATTTAAGGTAGTATTAGCATTTGGACACGAATTTACAAATTTAATATCAGCAGCTATGTCATCTGAAATGAATGTAGAGCTCCTAATTTACTTACGACACCACCGGAGAAAATTTTTCAAATCCCCTTATCAGAAATATGGGCATTCAAAGTTAGTTTTTTCAAAGCGTTTTTACATCGGTCAAGTGGTAAATGAGTAAAGAGTGCCTCATGTCTTCACTTTAAGAAAATGATACCCACATTTTGAAGAAAAAACACGATTCACTAACCCTTCTTTGGTCTAAGATAAAATCAATAAAATATCTGCTATGGAAGATAAAAATCATTTATCACCTTTCCCAACAGACGTCTCATCCTCTATTCCCCTTCCTTCATTCTCACACTCTTGTCTCTGATGTCTCAACTGTTGGTCCACCATTGACTTGGGCGTTTACGTAAACCGAGTGTGCTAGCTGGGAAGGAACCAGTAAAAAAAACTAGTGTGGATCATTATTAAGTAGTGGCTTTAAGGTTTGGGTTACCTAGTTCCATATGGTGCTAATGCCTGAAATTTATTCTAATCACAGATTAGTTACAAGGCAAATTTCAGAGTAGTCGCAGATCGTGGAATAGGGTAGTTTCCTTCATCAAAGAAAACAGAATTCATTTATTGCGACAGGTGCCCCAGCATAAACGTATTCATTACACGCAAATTATTTGGATTAAAAAGTCTTAGTTTACAAGTAAATTGAATGTTAATTTTAAGTTCATTTGAAAAGGCTCGGAAATGGCGGAACAGCGGCAGCTCTTATGATGACGTAACAGGTAGATAGTCAACATTGCGAGGTATATGGAATTGTCATCGACTGTACTTACTATAGTATTTCAGAGTCCCTAAAATCTGGTGAACATGTATTAATATATCTCGATTAAAATGCTCAAATTTCGGAAAGTCTCCTCCGTTGAGCATGCCATTAAAAGAAGTTTTCTAGGCTCCTACGCTACCTGCTAGTACAGAGCTACCGCGAAGGAGTTCTTCGCGGCAAGCGTCGCATGCGCAGTGAAATGAATAACGAAACTGCGTACCTGTGACTTCGCGTTCTGTGGTGTTCCGGCCTAGATGTTTACGTTTTGATCACTTTCGTTTTGACAAACATTTCCTTTATCTCATCTTCTATTCCTTTCATTTACCATTCCTATCATTCATACCTTGCATATTTCATTAGTTACCTTTCATCATCAGTTCCTTTTGCTGATATACAAAGCCACAATGTTTCATGAGAAGAAGTTCAATGGCTTTACAAACTGGTTTTGTACGGACAATCTACCGTAAGTGGATGTGGCCATGGTGGTGGAGTTCTTTAGAGAAGATGTTCGGTTTAGTGCAGGTGAAATCAGAGGAGTAAAGCAAGGTACTACTCTCTTCTGACAGCTTTTAACCACAAAATTCTCCTCTTCTCGATTAGTGGAACCGCGACGTAAGCTTTCTTGCTATCGCTAAATGTTGTTGTGTGACACTGCGGCACAAAACAATTTTTATAAAGCAATGTTCTCGGAGGCATGTTACTGGTACTCCTTGGAGAATATGATGCTGATCAGCTGATGCAGTGAATCACGAGTTCCCATCAATGGTCTGTGATCACGGTGAGGGGTGATCAACGCATTTTAGTTGTTTTAGTATTTGCTCATACATAGTTTGCTTCGAGATTTTGCCATCCATTATGCTATTGATGGTAAGCCTTTTTTGCTAATTTCATGTTCTGGCAATGACACCTCGACAAAGTGGATGAATTAAATTAATGTGCAATCGTATCATAGCTGCGGCGCAGCACCTGCTCTCCGTATAGTTATTAAGTGACGATTTCGTGCTTGCTTGCGGGAAATATTTCGAAATGAATACGAACAAAATGGTTTATTTCATGCTTTTCATACTAACTTTACCTAAAAAATAGGAGCTAGCACCATTAATTTGAGAATATATTATACTACACGATTTTCATTCCCCATACCGTAACCATAAATGTTTCATTATTTTGATGAGGTTTCTCCATGCGACTAGAGCAGCTAAATTAATAAATAAAGCTCATTTCCATTTTACACCAAGTTTACTTTTGCAAATAGTTTTTTTCCCGTCAATAAATTTATTATTATTACTAAAGCTTTCTCGGCGGACGTCGTCTGCAGATAAGCAGCGGCGGCGAACCACCTAGCGGCAGATTGCGGTAGTTGCGTACGTACCTGTGACGTCACACGTAGGATTAACCAGCATGCAATAGTTTGCCGTCGCGTTTTCGCGCCGTTGAATTTTTTCACTTTTTAATTAATAAGGAAAAATACTTAACGCCATTTAAAAATCGAACGGCTTCAAACACGTACTCCAGGGGTTATAAACTTCAGATCTAGGCAATAAAAAAAATAGGAAACCACCCTATTAAATATTGCAGCTCTGTTACGATCAGAATAGAGAACAACAAATATAGCAGGGCAGTTATTGACCATCGAGTATTACAGAGCAGTTCCAGCACAGTTTACAGATCAGTTACAGAATATCGAATATTACAGAGTATTTTCAGATCAGTTACAGGAAATCAAATATTACAGACCAGTTTCCAGACCTGTTACAGACCATGGAATATTACAGAGCAGTTCCAAACCAGTTTGTTTTACCCATTCAAATTCCAGTCCAGTCCAGTTACAGGCCACTAACAGACCAGAAATTTCCATTTCAGACCAGTTCCAGATTAGTTACAGACCAGATATTTTGACCTGGGTAGTATAGGGGAATCACTATATTTATTACCCAGAATTTAGTCAACGTACCACTTTTTCATTCCTGCATTCCTCTCTCATGTTCTGGGAGTTTATTCCATTGCCATGGAACAGCTCTATTCGCATGGAAGTAATTTGTGAATATATTACGCACATTCATTACTTCGTTTGTGGAGTTGCGAGCATTATTAAATTGTGGTGATACCATCCCTGAAATGAATTGTAACAGTACAAAACATGGATGCAATTGAAAAAATCAGATCTTATATTTTGGTACGAACCTTGAGGTGCAGCTTTCTCACGCCATTGTCCCTCGATTTTCATTAACCACAGTCTACTGAAGAATAGTATAGGGGAATCACTATATTTATTACCAAAAGTTTAGTCAACGTACCACTTTTTCATTCCTGTATATACATCCCTCTCTCATGTTCTGGGAGTTTGCTCCATTGCCATGGAAGTAATTCGTGAATATATTACGCACATTCGTTACTTCGTTTGTGGAGTTGCGAGCATTATTAAATTGTGGTGGTAACATCCCTGAAATGAATTGTAACAGTACAAAACATCGATGCAATTGAAGAAATCAGATCTTATATTTTGGTACGAACCTTGAAATGCAGCTTTCTCACGCCATTGTCCCTAGATTTTCATTTGATGAATAATGAATTTTTTATCTTCAATACCAGCTCAGGAAAGTAATTATTGCCGAAACTACTCACCCAACAGAAAATATATTCCGACAGAAATAAATGTTGCAAAATTATACAGAGGTTTCGTGGAAAAGTGCCGTGAAGGAACAAACATGCCGCCAGTACCTCGCCAATGGTTTAATAAAATATTTCGGACGAAATTTAACCTTTCGTTCAAGCCCCCTAAGGTTGATACATGTCCTACATGTAATCACAATTAATGCTGCCTCAACGGATGAAATAAAGCTCTGTTCCGAGAAAGAATTGGAAATTCATCACCGAAAAGCTGAAAGTGCAAAAAGAGAAATGAGTAGAGATAGCATCGAATCAAGAGGGCTCTGCATCCTTGAAGCATGGTGTAGTTGGCGGGCCTTCAGCTTCCTCTGCCTGTACTTCTGCTGTGTCATGGTTTACCTCACTTCCCTCTTCTGCTGGCGACAGTTGTTTGCCGTCATGCACATGTTGAGGGGAACACAAGGTGCTTTGAAGATCCATCCAGCCTGTTGTGGATCCAGCACTCTTTGCTGGTGTTCACTCCAAAATCTTCCTTTCGACAATTCATATGCTAATCTCCATTGCTGAGCGACCTCTTGCATGAATACGGCTGTACGAAGCCTCACAACATCCTGGAAGAGCATTAAGTTGGAATGTTAGTAGTCATGGCTTGAGTAAGTATCTATGACCACCTTGGAATAGACCCAACCAAAGTATAGCCTCAATTTTTCTAAACGTTCACTACTAATAATCACCCACTTTCTATTTAACCAACAGCCAACACCTTTCTTTGGTTGCCCACATCTTTGGTCCAGACAAAGGAATCGTGATTACTACCTGGGTATCTTGCTTGTGCAATCATGATTCACAGCATCCGAGTTGGCAGTTGAGTGATTTCCGGTTCAGGAGCAGATGCTCATTTTTGGCGGGAGCCTTTATGGCAGCTCGGATGAGTCCCATCTACATATCCAAGGACTTCAGGTATTACACGTACACTGGAATTCCTGAAAGTTCAAAGGGAATTCCACCCGCTTTCTGACAATGTTGAGGTTATTTAGGGTATGAGTAACCTCTTGTATAGCTCGGCTCAGGCCGAGGTTACTATCGCTTGCAGCCGACTTTTGATAATAACCCTGACCCTAGAAATGGAAGGCATACAGCCCTCACATTTATGTCACAGCAAGAGTGGGTTCTGGACAGTAAGGCCTAATTTCTTCCACTACAGCTGTCACCATGACATTCGATAGCTGGTAAATTCCCCCAAAAACGCTCTCCGGTAAGGCAGATGGAACTGCACTATCTCTTAATTGTCTCAAAACATTTCTCCTCATCGCATTTTCTCTTCGTCTTCATTCCTCCTCAATGCTACGCCAATTGTACATATCAAAGTATTTGGCATATGCCAAATACAAAACTTCAGTGTTTCATTTTGTCATAAGTGTTGTTCAAGTTGAGTTACAAATGATGTGTGTTACTTTTCTCCGTGTGAATTTCAATTTTTAATTCTTTTCTGTGTTTTCATTGTAGTTCTATGTATCTATAATTCCTGTTTTCTTTGTCATTTTAATTTCCATTTATTTGTACATATAGACTATTTTCAAATTATTCAGTAGTTCCCATTGTACTATCATATTTGGCATAAAATGTTATTAAACAAGTTGAAGTAAACTGATCTTGTTCCATTTCTTAGTTAACCATACATATAACTTTACATTATCATGAGAAAGGAGATCCATTCTATAAAAAGAAAACTTTTGTTGAATATTAAATACTAAATTTTATTTCAATAGCAGCAGTAATCAAGGTTTCCAAAGCATCAATAGTTACAAAGAATTCCAAGTCAGTGGAGTACAATATCACAGGCATAGGAAAATTACTTTTCTGGAAGACATATTGTCACACAGCGTAAATGTGTAAATAGATTAACTTTTATAGTGAAAATAGACTAGGAAAAAAATTGTACATTTATATTTTTGGAAGCCATTTGGATCTTTCATGAAAATTGGCTGTAAAAAATTTTAATAAGGTTCAATCACTCCACATTATAAATATATAGACAATGATATCAGGAAAGAAGGTTCCATCACACTACATTATAAAAAAATGGAGAACAATATGAGGAAGGAAGGGAGATTGCTGGAACAGTATGCTCACCGCTGCTTCAATATGTAAGTAGATTAATATTGGGAATAAAAATGTCCTTGAGAATAATTGTATCAGTAGAATGCCTCTGGATCTTTTATAAAAACAAACTGGAGCAAATTGTGAATAAGTTAAATCACTCCGTATCCTTAATAAGTAGACAACAATATCACAGAAATTGACAGATTACCCTGCTGGAAATATATTTCACCGCAGCATAAATACATAGATATATTACCGTGTTGAATATAAGTAGCATAAAGAGAATATGTATAAACATATCTTTGAAATGCGTCTGGATCTTTTATATGGAAGGAAATTGTAAAAACGTACATGTTCCAAAAAGGCACACAACATCACAGACAGCCAGTTCAATTGCCTAAAATAGATTTGGTTACCCAATCATAAATATTAAATATAACAATTTCATTATAAATAAACATTTGTAATGTATGTAACATTTGTTTTGAAAAATATCTTTAGGATGGTTCAGTATCTTGTCAAACAAGTAAACTTTGGTAGACATATCAACAATAGGAATGTAATGATATATCTTTTCGCCTTGTGGCAGATCGACATGATGTATAAATTAACAAATTTTAAAAAGGTACAGTCACTCCTGGTAAAATTCATTGAAGGAGAGCAAAGTATGAGAGATGTGTTTTGTCATAGTTATACCATAGGCCATCTATGCTCCAGTGGAAGGTATCTGTCTCTCCATTCCAAGGACAGAAGGTCCATTCAGTTGAGGATAAAGCTCACACCATAAGAGGTCAGTGAATTTCACACATTCAGGTTATGAGGGCCAGTTCCTTTCCCTGAGCCACCTCCCACTCATAGGTTTTTTGGTTTGGGGGTGTCCAAAGGCTTCACCCGGGATTTGAACCAACCCATCGATCAGTAGCCAAGCACTCAACCCACTAGGCTACCATGTTCCCTGTTTTCGCTAATAACTCTTTTAGCACCATGCAACTTCATGATTTTAAATTTTTTTTTTGAAATACATGAAGAATTAGAACATTAGGAACTTTCTGCAGCAAATCAGCCATAGTTTCTATTACATAGAATTAGGTGTATTATCATGATGGATAATAAATATCTTCACACTTGTAGAGCTTCCACTTCAGTTTAACTCGGTTTTGCTGTGGAACCTCCGTAATTATAAAAAAACTTAAGAAAAATAAATAACTCCTTTATAGTTTAAAAAAAAATTATAAGTAATTAGGGTAGTAAACTATTAAAACAAAGAAAATAAAAACTAACCTCTGCAATAATGATGAAAATAAAACTATACAAAAATAATAAATAAAATTATAACAAAAACCTTTCTACAGTTAATATCTATGTTTAAAAAAAAGTAACTCCTTTATAGTTTTAAAAAAATTATAAGGTATTAGGGACTCCCTATTAAAACAAAGAAAATAAAAAGTAACCTCTGCAATTGAAAATAAAACTATACAAAAATAATAAATAAAATTATAACAAAAAACCTGTCTCCGGTTAATATCTATGTACCTGAAATACATGAAGATAAGAACATTAGGAACTTTCTACAGCAAATCAGCCATAGTTTCTATTACATAGAATTAGGTGTATTATCATGATGGATAATAAATATCCTCACCCTTGAAGAGCTTCCACTTCCGTTTACTTCGTTTTTGCTGTGGAACCTACGTAATTATAAAAAACTTAAGAAAAATAAATAACTCCTTTATAGTTTAAAAAAAATTATAAGTAATTAGGGTAGTAAACTATTAAAACAAAGAAAATAAAAAGTAACCTCTGCAATTGAAAATAAAACTATACAAAAATAATAAATAAAATTATAACAAAAAACCTATCTCCTGTTATTTTCTATGTACCTGAAATACATGAAGATAAGAACTTTCTGCAGCAATTTAGCCATAGTTTCTATTACATAGAATTAGGTGTATTATCATGATGGATAATAAATATCCTCACACTTGCAGAGCCTCCATGATGGTCGCCTCATTCCTGGTCACCACCTGGGCAATGGTGAGCGATGCGATATTATTCTGCTGAACCTCTTGCCTCAGGTGGCGAACCTCTTCCCTCAACTTCTTCATCTCCTCCACCGCATCACCCATGCTGCTGGTAAGGGCCTGCAGTTGAGCCACCTGCCTCCTTTTCAACTGCAGGTCCTCCTCCCTGGCCTCGAGGATCCTGTCCTCGAAATCTACTGTTAAATAGGAATATAAGCTATATGTTGGGTCCACAAGTAAATCTGTGTATGTATAAAGCAAAAATGCAGAAAAGTATTATCTTCACAAAGACATTGCAGGAAAACAATGCATGTGGAATATATTCAGAGATCATGATAATATAAGAAGGCCATAATGCTTTTCCTTGGGTCACAAGGCAAATTGAGGTCAGTTAACGATATTAAATAATTTAAATATAACATTTTACCAGCGTCACGCCTTGGCCTCTTGCTGCTGCCGAACCTTGGGCCAACGGCATGCGTGGGGTCTGGTGAATGGGATGGGGTTGGGGAAGATGAGGTTGATTGGGATGTTAGGTGAGAGGTTGGGGTCGATACATGAAGTGGGACGTTTGTTGAGGTAGATGGTTGGGAGTGATGTAGGGATGGGGAAGGTTGGGAGTGATGTAGGGATGGGGAAGGTTGGGAGTGATGTAGGGATGTGGAAGGTTGGGAGTAATGTTGGGATGTGGAAGGTTGGGAGTGATGTAGGGATGTGGAAGGTTGGGAGTGATGTAGGGATGTGGAAGGTTGGGAGTGATGTAGGGATGGGGAAGGTTGGGAGGATGAGGTGGGTAGGGGAGCATGCCGTTGGGTGGGATTGTGGGGTGGCAAAGAGGGGGTGGAGGTGAAGGTGGTACCCTGATGAAACAAATATGAAATCAGTTTGTCATCAAGATGCAAAACCTAAGAGTTAACAATGACATTTATTTCACATATTTCTACCCATTAATACCTTACCTCTAAGTCGTCCTCAACGTCGACCCCGCTGACCAGGACTTTTTTCCCCCCAAAAAGGGAAAGAAGCCTCTCATCCTGGTCAGACAGGGTCTTCATTGGAGGTCCACCCCCAGTCTGTTTGCAGTGGCGGGCCAACTGTGACGCCCTCTTTTTGGCGTCACTCCGCCAGTCCCGCCATGACTGAAAAACAAGTAGTGTATCAATTACTTGTACTTGTCAAACAAATACATAGGAAGTCTGCCTTCACAAATGAGAAAGATCCGTACATTTGTACATCTCATAATTGGAAACATCGATTTGCAGACATAGAACTGTCAATGTTTTGATATTGAAGGAGGTGACTTAATTTATCACGAATATAATGACACTTCATAGCAATTTTTAATTCAACTTACTCTCTCCCACTTGTCCGTTGTCTTCACGGAGCCCCCTTCCACGGCATTGAGGGACGCAGAGAGGCGCTCCCACAACTGCCGCTTCAAGAGGGCCCCTTCGGGTCCTTTGCATAATCCGAAGGCCAGGGATTTGTGAGTTTCCATGAAGGACAGAAGGAGTTCCTTCTGTCGATGAGTCACGTAACGGTTGCCTATGATTAATTAGAACTAAATTTTTCTGCCTCTAATAGTAAAACGGACGTACAAAAATAAATATTACTACGGAACTGGATAATGATGATAACGTTATTAACAACCTCAACCGCCGTTAATTAATTAAATCCATGTATTCATGACATAAAACATTGTTTAACTCTTCTATGTAAACACAAACATAAATGCTAAATTACACATAATTCATAATCCTAGGTTGAAAACTCACAGCCTTCAATGTTCTCCATTTCTGTATACCGCCAAATTGCAATAAAAACAAATGCGAAACTCGTAGCGGTGCGCTAAAAACAAAACACAAAACTGAGCCAACGACTCTGACATCAGCTCATAGATTCGTTCAAAATGTCGTTCGATTGGGTCTTTTTGCCGTTCATTGAATGCCTCAATGAATGAGTAACGACATTATGACCGACGACATTCCCGAATAACCCCCCTGATCCGGAGACGGTGACCCACTTCCGGGCAGGTCCACCTTGGCGGGCTGAATGACGACTGACAATTACCCACTGCGACTCCGACTGTCCCCTCCCTTACGGAAAAGGTCTCTTTATGTCACAACCTGGGGAGGACCTTTCCACCCAGTACATCACTAGCGAGGGAAAATGAAGAGTACTCCCTCCCCACGGAAGAGGCAACTCGGCGGTGCACGAGCACTTCCCCGCCCGGTTGAAGGTTACTCTTATCTGCCGGTTAGAGTGCGCTTCCGGTCACGTCCCACCATCTCTCTCGTTACAAATTCCTCTCTTGTTACAAAATTTCCCAATCGTCCTCCGACGCCATCACATCAAGGAAGAGTGATCCGAAAGGTAGGGGAAGGGTTTTGGATGGAGGTCAAAAGGGGCTTAAGAAGAGGGAGAGGAAAAAATAGTCTATTCGAGAGTAGTAATTATGCCCTGCTCTCGTAAAGGGGGCGGGGCGGGTGTCAGAGAGGAGGGCGGCATAGGAGGCACGTGTGCTCTCAATGATTCGTGCTGGCCAGTTCGTGGTTTTTGCACGGTTTGAATCTGAGCCTTCGCGTCTGTAAATGGTGTTGAAGACTCCCCCCATGACTGCCTTTCCCGTGAAGGTGGTGACGTACGATAGTAGATCGTCCTCTAAAAATAGGTCTCGAGCTCACCTATTAAATTCCCTGGATGGGGCGTAAACATTGGTAAAGTGTGTACCCGTAATAAAAAGGGATAAAATACGTCCTGACGGGTGACGTCTTACGTGATTGCACTTGAGGCTGTCGCGAACTAGTGTGACAACGCCTTAGGTCAGATCCTTAGTTGTTGGAAAACACCTGCAAGGTGGGGTCCGGCAAACGATGTCGTGAGTCCCCTCCTGAAGGAAGACGATGTCAGGCTTCAGATTTTGAGTAAAGGTCGAGATAACTTTTACTCTGAGTGGATTTAACAAGGGGAATACACGACCGTCGAGTGGTTAATCGAGCTCAAATTTTCTGATTCGGTAGTTCATGGTTATTGATTCAATATGACGACTCACCTCTCGTAAATGTTTAAGAAAAAAGCATTTAAACATCGTAAAAAGGCATGTTGCTTTATGTAAGCTCTGAAGAATGCCATTTCCAATATGGCCAAGTGATTCGGAGATAGAAAACAAACAAATGAATGCGTATCCTGTCAAAATATCAGATCATCTACTTGTGGAATTTAAAATAAATAAAAAAATTTGTAAAAATAAAGGAAAAATATATTATGGTGTAAAAAATTTTATCAACGTTAATTTATTGGAAGATAAAAATGTATGCAATGATTTAAAAACAAATGGAAGGAATGGGAAGCAAAATATGCGACGAAAGATGATAAAACCAAATGGGACATTTTAAATATTAAAAGTAGGAAATAATTTATTGCGGCAGAAAAATATAAAATAAAAGATTTTAACAGTTTTATAAAGTTTAAGAGAGAAGTTCAATGCAAAAACTAAAAGAAAACGTTAGTATTAATTAATCATATTTAAAATTGGAGACAGAAAAGAGCGAGTTCACAAGAATTAAAAGATACGAGGAATATGTTAAAGAAGAGTTGCTCTATTTATCATATAGCAAATCATTTGAATAGAAAAGAAGAAATAAATATTAAAAATGTAATTGATAGCGAAGGAAATAATATAACGGATGAAAACGAAATATCCAAATATATTGTCGTGACCCGTTTATCCTTCCCCTGCGTTTCAAGGAGGCCCTGTTTATTTTTCTAAGGAACCTCGGACCAGGGCAGGTCCCTCTACTCTTGGTCACGATTTGAATTGGCCCATTGCCTATTTTGGCATTGTATCCATGGCCACGAGCAGCCGGACCGACAAGCTTAGGATGTACAATTTCTAATATAATTAGCTGTCATGATTCAGTACTTTTCCACACGGAACATCTCTCTACGGGTGGTCGACATTCTCACTGTTTCTTAAGACATACAAAACCGCAGGTTCCGTCCGGCCTCTCATACTTCTTGTCACTCGAGAATATAATTCTCGTCAACATCTAACTACGTAAGCAGCATGGGAACTTTCCAGAGGTTCTCTTTCTTGCCCAAATAAGGTTAGGCTTTGCAATAGACAACGCCCTAAGAAGCTTCTAGAACAAGGGAGGGGATTAAGGGGGTTAGAATATAAAAACCCTTTTCGGACGGAAGTGTGTTCTCTGTTCTCTCCGGTCTTGCTGCTGAACGCTTCGATCTTTCTGCCGTGTTTCACCAATCGACTCCTCGACCAACGACCACACCCGTACACCACAGACGCTGCTAGAGGGCCATCCTTCCCTTCGTCCGTTTTCGACCAACTTCACTACAAGATGTACGGCATGGAGTAAGCATAACCTAACAGCAGGGGTTTTGACCCCTGAAAAATCTAAGTTACGACCCCGAAAACTAGTCGACCCTAACCGGGCCACGACAATATCTACGAAAATTTCAAAGCGAAAAATAACTCGGAAAGGGATAGAAGTAATATACAGATATTTCCCTTGGGAGAGAACAAAAAAATAAATGAAGAAGAAAGGGCTTTTTTAAAAGTTCCATAGAAACTGGGTCACTAACAAACACACAAAGAGAAGGAAAAATAATTTTAATACCTAATGAAAAAGGAAATAAACAAATTGAAAAAATGAGACCAATTACTTTGTCAAACACTGATTATAAAATAGCTGCAAAAGTTATAAATAATTAGATAATGCTAGTAGCCGCAAAAATAATAAGTCAAGAGCAATATGCGATCAAACAACAGAATAAAAACATAATAAAGGCTTTAAATATAATCAGAGATATAATTCATACAAAAGGAGAATATGATTCAACGGAACTTATATTAGTAAGTATAGATTTTGGAAAAGCGTTCGAAAAAGTAAGTATAAATTACGTGATAAAGATTTTAGAGAGTTTGAACGAAAGATTCAAGTATTAGGGAGCACTACTACTACTAAGAGCTACACTACCTATCGACTAACCTAGATAAAAGTCTCATTGTCCGCTGTTATGGTCCCTTATAGTTCGTGGGAAAAATGACATTTTAAATCTGTCCGTTCTGGAGTCTAGTTCCCTAATTTTATTCTCATGATCTGATCTACCGTAGTATGTCGGATTTCGTAAAA
The DNA here is from genome assembly GCA_963573305.1 of Pyrrhosoma nymphula. NCBI lineage: Eukaryota > Metazoa > Arthropoda > Insecta > Odonata > Coenagrionidae > Pyrrhosoma > Pyrrhosoma nymphula. The sequence goes on along the minus strand of OY754329.1, from coordinate 131,731,500 downwards.
TGTTATCAACGTCGTCAGAAAATAGACCGGTTTGGAACTTACATAATAGATTGAGTCTAAATTTTAATCGATGGTCTGAAAGCGTTTCCCATCCCAGTTGCTTCAAATGGTCAGTAACACGAACGAGATTATCATAACGGCCTTTAACGTATCTTTCCGATCTTCGCTGCACGTGTTATAACTCAGTTTTCAATCCTATCTCATAAGGATCCCAAATACTGGCAGGATATTCCAAGTGCGGTCTAACGAGGGAGAAGTAGCTGGTTTCCCTAACTTTATCGTCGCACTTGCCAAGTACTCTTTTAACAAATCCTAATTTACAATTAGCTTTACCGGTAATTTCTCGAATATGTGTACACCACGAGAGATCATTAGTCAGTTTAACTCCGAGGTATTTAAAGCTACGGGTTTCTCTATACACCACTGCGTCGTCTGCAAATAATCTAAGCTTACTTTCAACTGTTTCACCGATGTCGTTTATGTACAAAAGGATCAGAAGTGGACCTATGACACTTCCCTGTGGGACACCTAATGTGACTTTTACTTCATTAGAGATAGCGCCATCTAATACAACCCTTTGCACGCGATTGCTACAGAATTCTCTAATCCAGGAAAATACGTCGTCGTCTAACCCGTAGGATTTTAATTTCATGAGTAGTTTACTGTGGGAAACTTCGTGAAAAAGAAGAATTTTCAGGCAGTAAAGTGCTTTCGACATCCACCTTGCATGATGCATAGCACCAGGAACGCGAAACAATATACCGCGCGGAGGAACCCGTCCTAAATATACAACAGTGAGCTCAATAAGTTCTCAGTAGTCCTCCCTGTGGTAATTTTATTGCAACTGTTCTAGCGCAAACGGTAAAATATTTCCAACTTCCTCTTGCAGCACTTCTACCGAACGTCTGTCTTGCATACCTGTTTTGTAATTGGCCTTATCTAATGAAGGCCACATATTCTGAAACATTTTAAACAGAGGAACATCAGGGGCCGAAAACTTCCCGAACTTTGCGTCGAAGACACTTTTTAAAACCAGCTCGTAGTGCCGGCATGGTAGAAGCAAGATATCCTTTTTGAGAAGCTGCTGTAATAAGACATTTGCGCCATTGAGTCTCCCAATGTTTATCGCAGTTGTATCGCAGCAGAATACTAGCACATTTTCATGTAGGTTCCACTCCTCCGGCATCTGATACACGGCAACGGCTTGGGTTTTCCCACTGCCTAATGGTGAAATGCGAACCCCAAGTAGATGCTCAAATCCCCCACTGGTGGCTATAACAGGGAGCCTATCCACCAGTTATTAGCTCATCAATGCTGGAAGCAATTTTCCGTCCTAGTTTATGGTAACTGCATCCAGCTCCTCTAATGCGAATGTACTGCGTAGGTTGGCTGCATACTCCACCCGTAAACGCTCTCGGCAGCAACGGATAGATGAGCTATTTATTACAAATTCGTCAACATTTTGGTGAAATGCTTCAGCAGCTGCCATCAAAATGTGAACTGCTTCCCTGTCGCTCACTTTGCATTTGTCGAAAGCTGTGACAAGTCTCGTAGTGATCAGGTCTCTTAGAGCCCGCTTTACTGCCGGGCTGTAGAAACCACTGGTGGCAACTTTCTCTGCTCTTCCCCAAAACATTGGTCCATTACATTCGTCATTTCTGTCCTCTGAAGATGTCAGTTGGGATGGTTCAACTATATTTTGGAAAAATTTGCAAAATTTATAAGATTTAAAGTAACTAGCAGCAATTTAGTTCTACATTTGCATATTCTAATTACTATTTCACAGAAACTGTTCATTAGTGCAAACTATTGATTGGTTTAGGTCAGGTTTAAATAAAAACAAAGTATTACGTTTCACACCTTCGTGGCCTTTATACCGCCGCAGTCGTAATTCCTCTTGTTCGCGTCGCAGAATAGCCTTCCTTTCCCTCTGTTGTAAAGAGTTATCCAGTCCAAGCATGCATCCCGGTCTGCCCTTTTCTCGTTGATTGATGAGGAGAAGTCCGTCCTCTTCTAGAGGTATTATCTCTAAAGCATTGACATGAGCGATGTCAAACAGATCATCGAGGGTTGACACGAATTTTAAATCTTTTTCCTTCTGCGACTGAGCTCTTCGTCCTGAAGGTTTTTGCAATAACCGCCACTCGTGGTAGAGACTTTCCAACTTTCCGATGCTGTGCTGAAATTTCCGCGTTGGTATCCGCGATTTCTCCCAAAAAACTTCCATTTCTTTCAATGCAAGACAGGCACTAGATCGCAATTTTAAATTTACCTTACGAATGCTATAGAAAAGAACCCTTAGCACCTGTCCATTACATGGCAACTTAGAACCAAGAATTTGATTCTCATAATGCGACGACGCGTCGTCGAGATTGCTTTCAGGGCACTGAGGGAGTCCGAACATATAACAATTGATATGTTTTCCATGCTGAACGCATCCAAGGCTGATTTAATGGCCGGCAGCTCGGCAGTAAAAATTATAAATACTGGGTGGACCTTAACCCTTTGTGCCAAAAGTAGCTGGCACTAGGGTGGTCCTTATTTTTCGATTATCTTTCGGGACACCCCCTCAATTTATGCTAATTAGTGTAAAAACATATCCTATAAAATATTATTGCAACTGGATAACGGGAAGACGTGCCGCATCGCACTTAAAGTTGTGAAATGTTGGCATTTTTGGCTATTTTTTTGACATGAATGGCAATAAGAAGGCGCTGGTATTTTTCAACTGATTTTCTCCGGTAACCAACGACTCATTGGACATTTGACTTGCTGCACTAAAATATTTTCCAATTCTGACCGGGGACGTTGCGACATGCCATCCCATGGCCCAGGAAATGTTCACATCCTTAATATCCTGCGAGCGGCTTTACCGGCGTTACGAGCGGCTTTACAATTAAGAAAATGGTTATGAAACTGTGGAGTCAGTCTTGGGAAGGACTCCGAAATAATAAATTAAGGGAAGTGAAGGGAGATATACTCCCCTGGGTGTCCTCTTCAAGGAAAAGTCGGCGAGAGGAGGTGTTATTGGCGAAGCTGAGAATAGGTCACACTGCTCTGACACACTCCTATTTTTTCACCCCGGAAAAAGTACAACCTCAATGCCCCACGAACAATACCGTTGTTATGGTTAAACACATTCTAATGCAGTGCATAGAATGAGCCAAAGCGTGCTCGCTATATAATAACTGGGGAACGAAGCAATATTTTAGGCGTTCAAGAAGGGAAAATTGAAGACGTTAAATTTCCTGAAAAAAATAAAACTATATAATCATCTTTAATAGGAAAATCTTCTCCATTCATTCATTAAAGTAATCTACCGGTTACAGGTAGGTTGTGAAGAAAGTCAGAGAATATCCAACGAACTCTTACACGTGCCGTAAGAAGTAACGCCCCTTTCTACATCTAGTATTTCTTTCTTCATCTCAGCATAAGTCGTACCTTTCTTCATCCCGTCCATAAAGCCTATTCTCTTCCTTCCCCTTCCCCGCTTACCCAACATCCTACCCTCTATCACGGCCTTCAGCAAACTATCGCCCCTTATTACCCCTTCCAGCTACCTACCCTGTCTTCCCCTAATCTCATCTATAGGTTTCCTCTCCTCGCCCACCATGTAAAGTACTTCCTCTTTTGTCTTCCTTTCCGTCCAACGCATCTTCTCCATCCTCCTCCACACCCACATCTCGAAAGCCTTCAGCCTATTTTTGTGTTCCTTTCTCAAGGTCCACGTTTCTGCCCCATACAACGCCACACTCCATATCATCATTTTCCTATTAAATCCGAACTGGATACCGTAAACATTTTCTTCCACGAGGCCAAGTGTCTCCGTTAGGAAGATATGGACCTCAAGTGGCGTGGGCGTATCCGTCGTTTCCTCAGTGGTGAGGAGGAGGGTATTCAACCGCTCACTCCCCATGGTTGGTGTGTACTATCAATTCCAAAAGTCTGAGTGCATCCACTTTGCCCCAATCTACGGTTTGTAGAATGGGGCATGGTGGGAAAAAATTTGAAATTTGGCATTACCTGCGGCTGCGTCTTTTGCTGGGCTAGCTTCACTTGTCGTGAGACGACGGTGGGGAATGAGTTACCGACGGAAGTATCGACGGTAACGGAGTAAAACTCAAGAGAGGAAAGCCCCATCGGAATGCACCGAAGGTTACTCGCGCTCATGTGGGTGCGACGCGACGATGGAAGCCTCCGACTAGTTGATTTTTGCTCTCGAAATTCACATTTGTGCTTACGAGTGACCCACTCTGTAAAAGCGTGATTAAGGCTGCCTTGAAAGGCAAATTTGAAACATTCCCGGGTTCGATGCTCAGTGGTTGTCTTTTTTTACACTCAAGTAGTTTCAATATGACTGTGAAAATGAACCTCGAGTACAGTCTCTTTACATCAACGCACCCGGTGCTATTAATTATGTTACAGGAATTCAATAATGATGCAGGACAACCTAATATCAAAAAAGACTCCTTGAATCCTTATTTCTCCTTAAGCCAATCTATTCACAGTGAATAACTACTTACACGTCTCACAAGCTGAATATTTTGGTTCTAACATTGAGTATGGCAAAATCTCCTGAGAGATAAGATCCCTATGCTCGAAACCAATCTCTCGTTTTACCACCTAAATATCAAGTCGCATTGTAGGTAATATATTTTTGGTGATCCGCGAGTGATACATACCATCAAAATTTCTTAGATAGGCCTCTTATTCAAACTCTTAGTTCTCAAAGAAATATTATACTCTGAAAAACAGTTTTGATGCTATAAGTATAAAGAGGGTTTCTCAGCAAGTGGGTGTACGAGCGAAAGTAAATCATACGGTTCGGGCAAAAAAAAGTATCCAGTTATTTATTTACTGTAGTCTTCTGACGATTATTGTGTTCGGGATATATTCAGTAGCGTAGCAAGGGGGGGTCATGGGGGGCGCATGCCCTCCCACCCCCTATGTTCTGGCTCCCGTAAGTCTGTGAATGTATCCACTTTATAAAGTCCCAAATTCATGCGTGAATCAATTTCATAACTTAATTGTCAACAATAAATTCTACAAGGTCTACAAGTTTGGATAGTATATTACGAGAAAAATAATAAAGTAAAAGTATGTAACAGTATGCTTAGTAAACTGGTGAATTTATGAGAATGATGGTGGAAGCGTGATATCATTGGATGGCGCATAGTTTTTCGAAAGCCGGATTGACCTTTTTCTGTTTCCCTCTTCTCGGGTAAATTATGCGAGGTATGCATTTCTGGGCGGGGAAAGGATAAGAGAATTTAAAAAGGGAATTGCTAATCCTTGCATCTTTCATGTCGTTGACACTATTTATTTAATATACAGACCACCAGACTAGCTTCCAAAGTTCATATTTTCTTAATTTCTTTGGGAATGAGTGGATGTTATTAGTGAAATTTACATGATCTGTAAAATATTTACGCTGTCATAATACTGTAACCATCGAGTTTCTACCCTTTGTTTAATAAACAAAGAAACCCTTAGATTCATAATCCATATCACCTCGAAAAAATACGTAGGTACAATCGGTTGTTTTATTGATTTTATTTCCAAAATAAGGAACACTGACAGTTATTTGGCGGTCTTGCGTCGAGTCCGTCCCAATAGGATATTAGTTATCCATAGAATACTCCTGAATACGCTCGAAGGACGCAAAGCTAGTCGCTTTCAGACCGTCGCAATGGAACGTGATCCTTCTGCCGAGCTCTCTGTCGCTAGCAGAGGGAAGATTGTTGGAATAGTGGCCGCCGGGATGCAAATATCCGAGATTTCCAGGAGAATGGGTGTTCATCGGAACACCATCCGGAGGTGGACGCAGCTCTCTGAAGACGGAGACGGCGCGGCGTATTGAAGAGTAGGCCCCTATATGGGAGGCCTCGATGCACGTTATCTGCAGTCGATGATGAAATTTCTCAGTTCACCCTGGATAATCCTCTGTCGATTAAAGGAGCAGAAGGCATTCGTGTTAATTTGGGCATGCAATGCAGTTATTCAACTGTCAGGTGACGCCTCCACGAAGCAGGACTCAGGCACCCTGAACCTGCACGTAAACCAACGTTGACTGAAGACCATCAAATTGCAAGACAGCATTTTTCTAATGCTTATATGAATTTTCCCTAGGCTTTTTGGGACCTCACCATATTTTCTGACGAGTAAATATTCAGGAGTGATTGCAGCGGCCGAATACGCTTATGGCGTCCGCGAAATACACGGTAAGTTTTCCGTTTAAGGGTCAAAAGTTTCCCCCCCCCCACTCCCCCTTTCCAGTAAGCTGACATTGAGTTAAGCAGCAGACTGTGAATTTATGCTTGAAAAGGAATCTTGGGGAAAAAAACAGTTAGACGCATACATCATATCCAGTGTAGTGAATGAAAATCGTTGAAGAATGAATCCCGTGTTTCACCGTACAATTCGCAGCTTAAAAACAACGGCATTGGAAGAAAATTTGGTGTTTACTAAAGCTGATAAAGGAAACAGTATAGTGGCGTTAAATAGGAGAGATTATATTAAAAAGTGTGAAAGTTTTTTAAATACTGGTGATTTTACTGTTCTACCACGTGATCCCATATTGAAGTACCAATAACAACTTAAGGACATGCTTAAGAAATGTGATAGTGTAATTAGTGATTCAGAAAGGTGGCGACTTATTTGCATGAACCCACTACATCCCCAGGTTCTATGGCCTGCCAAAGACGCATGAGACGAACATACCTGTTTGACCCGTAGTGTCTCATGTGACGGCACCTTGACATAAAGTGGCTGTAAAGTTAAATTCATTGATTCGGAATTATTCAGCATTCCTTGCACGATATTCCATAAAAATTCTGTAGAATCAGCCAATAGACTGTTTTAAAGCCTTCACTTAATGGTAAATTGGTATCCTTTGATGTAACTAAATCTTTTTCCTTCAGTACCTGCCAATGAAGCTTCGAATATCGCTCTTAACGTGGTCAAAAAGACTGACACGGATCCAATAGTGGTTAAAGACCTTAACCCCAGTGAAAAAATTGTATAGAAATTGTATACAATGTATAGTATAAAAATTTGTATATATATTGTATACAATTTGTATACAACGTACACAAAATGTATACAGTTTTATACAATTTGTACACAGTGTATACAATTTGTATACAATTTACACAGTGTATACAATTACAATTTGCGTCCATCTGTATTATTGTGTACTTATATAATTACATTGGGGTGCTGGAATTATGACAAACTGCAACTTACAATCAGTACATTTATTAGTACGGAGTAAAACAGTTAAAACATTTACATTTATCATTACAGTATTACTATCAATTTTGCACATTACACATTAATATTATTTTAATGACAAATATCCCTTTCCACCCTGACCCGCACGGCCGTGCGGATAAGGGAAGAAAATTGGTAACTCCGTCCAAAAGCTATTCGTGATGGAGAAAAACGCGTCTTGAAATTTGGAAAAAAATTCTCGGGTGGAAAGGGATGTACACAATGAGACAACCTCCTTCCTCCCACCATCCACTTCCAGCATTTCTTTTTCTCCTGGAGTTGACAATCTCCTTAATTCGTTCAAACGCCGACCCATTGCAGCTACCAGGTCGGCATTCCTCACAGGGCCTCCACCCTTTTCCGCATTTACCTGGTGGGCAAATGCTGAAAAAATAATACTAATGAGTGCATGAGTTAAGGTGAGCCAGAAACTGTTGGCGTAAAACTTTTTTGATAGGTCAATTAATTATTTTTTTAAATCAGTTTCACCTAGAACACCAGTGCGGTCATATTGACAGTCATTAGCCATCCTATTACTTCAAAAAAGTAGTTAAATTATAATATTTTTTTCGAGTAAATGCAACTCCCCCTCCCTTCCCATTGGGACCAAATTCGAAACAGTTTGCTCTTATTAAGTATTAAGCTCTATTAAGTATTTCTTAAAATATAACTCCTGTAATGATCTTTAAACAGTATTAAAATAAAACCATGTTCTCTCGATTTATCAATTGCGGTCAATATGACCGCATAGCCATTCTAGGTAGGAAGGCGGGTTCAGGCATTCTAGTGTTAAAAAGATGCATGCGTAGAAAGAAAAAGCAGTTGTGACGAGACTTCATTGCAAATAAATATTGTTTTAATAATTTCAAAAAAGTGCTTTTATGTATTAAAGTGCGATATGAGGCAGCTAGCGCAGATTTAGTTGCAGCAAGTATGCATGTATTATTAATTATAATTCAAGTTATACACAAATTTCACTTGTGGACATTTTCAGGAACCTATCTCGTCCATAACCCGGGGACTACCTACTTATATTTTTGAAAAACCTACAAAGGCTGATAAACTGGTGGTGAACTTTCAATATACTTACAAAGAATAGCAGCAATGCCATCCCGGTGGAGAGAATCCCTCCTTTCTGCTTTGTGGGGGCCGTTGCATTTCTGGCCCCTGAGCACAGCCTTAGTGCTGCATCAGAGAATACCTCCTCCAACAGGTTCCTTGCAATCGCTGTTGTTGAAAGTGAACTCTTAGCAAGCATTGACCGTGTGTGCCTCCTTACGTAGACAGATATGCCCGGGACAAGTCGCTCATTCTGAAAGGAAAATTGCAATGTTAGCTGTAAAGCATAAATATTCATGTTATTCACAGAAAATACCCAAATACTGAGTAATGGTATGCTAGGACACTTAAAAACAAACTTCAAGATACTTAAAAAAAGTTAACCTCATATTTTGAAGCATAATTTCAGTAAAGAGATATTATTTAGGTGAATTGCAAATCGAATTTCATAGTAATGCACAGTATGATTAAGAATAAGAGTTGTTCCCATGAGAGGAAAATTCCAGATGAATGATTGTGTTGCAAAAATATAAACCAGCTTGTACCAGATACCTTCGAAAATATCCATCATATCTTCCCCTTGTAACCACAATCAATATACCATTCAAACTAATCAGTATGAATATAGATATACCAATTAAAGGGCAAAAAATAAAATTTTAACCTCAGGATTATCCTGAAAACGTAGATGGGGATGGAGAACCTCCCTAGTCGTTTCCTCCTCCACACTCTCCGGGGTAATGCTCCTTGAGGCGGAGCTCTCCTTCTGATGAGATATCAGCTGTTTCAGCTCCCTTCACAGATGAATCGATTCTGAAAAATTAAGGAATCATGTCAAGGCACCAGCCACTGCAAACATTTTTCAATGTTATTAATGTGCCAAATGAAATATGTGAATGTTGTAAAACTTGAGGTCATGTCTTACAAAATATCCTAACTATTACACTTATGGGAAGTAACAAGTTCCCACTGAAACACGAAAATAGGCTAATAAGCAATGGGTTTAATGGAAAAGTAATGGCACTCAGGGATTTATAAGGATCAACTATTATCTAATTTGTTCTATTTAGGTATTTAAAATTTCCCACTTTCTCTGCAACAAGTTCTTTCAGAAAAATAGATGCATGACACGCTCAGGGAATATGAGAAATTTCAAAACCGAAAGCCAACACAGGTCCGCCCATGTGTCATTCACAGACATGAAAACACAACAATATATCAACTTTCAATCTGGAAGAAAACAACACCCTGCCTAATTAGGTCCTGCAATAAAGAGTCGTGTACCTACAATGAACAAGTTAGCAATCACTCATGACATGTGTTAGCTAAGTCAACCTCTTGAAACACTTCCAGATTAAGGCAACATTAAAAATGTCATTGTGGAAATTAATGAAGAAAACTATGTATCCTATAACCAGCTTTACCAAAGGCTTCATCCCTCTGACGTTTATTCTTCTCCACCTCTTTGCGGAGTCGCGCATTTTCCCTCAACAACTCCTCCCTTGTTGGCATATTCGCCATTTGTCCTTCGTCGTCCTCGGTCTCGCGAGGCGTTTATTTCATACAGTACCTCCTTGGCGGACTTTTTAATGGCTTTCCTCTTCTTCATAGCCTATCCTGCAAACACAGAAATGACATCTTGTAACCCCATACCGGAGAAATTAACTCGGAAAAATCACGGGAGGGTTATTTCCTTATTGAAACGATTAATCCAAATACATTTTCATAAAATTAGCACGCATTTTCCCTCAAAGAACATTTTACAAACACATGAATGGCATTGAGCAAGGGATAATTTCGTTTAACTTATTGTTAGAGGTTAGCGGTTTTTCAGGATGATTAACATGAAAAGAACTGATTCTAAAGGCCGCTTTACACGATACAATTTTTCGTACAAATTCTTGTACAAACGGATTTACTCGAACTTATCGGATCCTTAGCTAATATAGTTCCAATTTAACTATAATCACCTTGAACTTTTTCCTCTGATAGTTTTGCCTTTCACTTCTTTCCTCCTCCTCCAACGATTCCTCGGAAACCTGCTTCCTTATTTGAGGCCGCTTGCCTTCGCCAGGCTTGCATACTTCGCCCGTTTTTAAGTAGGTTTCCAAAACGGAACCGCACTCCGGCCTGGACACTGAAAGCATGAAAACGTTCATGTAATGCACGTCGGATACACCTTCCTGTAATAAATCATAAATAGAACTAGAAAATAAACGTTTATAATTAATGAAATATATCAAATGTACTTACAAGACTTAAAAATCACCTTTCCTTCAAATTCCTGCACCTCTTTGCTCCTCACAACGCATCGCACTTAGACCATGCGACCAACAGACAGATTTTTAAAACTGGTGAAGTCCACCAAATCGGCGTTGCTGTGAACACTGGCAGTGCTCTTCTTTTCCCCAATGAACTCTACCACCACGTAAACTAGCATGGTGAACTGAACAATTGTTAACAATTCTGACTGCTGGCTAGGCTCAATGTGACAGACAGAATTACTACGCTGGTGGTTTGGCGTGGGTCACGTGAGTAGTAACTCGTGGCGTCGCCTATCGGTGGAGCAGCGTAAAACAATAAACAAGCGAAATGATATCGCGCCGAGCTTGAATTTCTTCAATGTCGAAGGTGTATTTAAAAGAAAAGTGACTGTTTATCGGAAAAGTTACTGAAACTGCCCATATTAGTGCCAACGAATGATTTTTAGGCTCAAAAAATAAATTACTTGTTGCTTTTGTTCATAACTCCTCGAGCGAAAACAATCGACTGCTCGAAGAGTTGCAATATGGTAGACACACCACCAAGGAAACGAGGTCGTTACCGTAAATACGTTAGGGAAGAGACGTGGGTAATCATGGAACCTTCTTTTTTTGCTAAATATTTACTTGAAATAAGATTTTATACGCATTTCTAAACTTTTGGTTGCATAAATCTTACGTTACGTTATACATAACAGGTGCCCTTAAGTACTCAGAGATGGCAAAGAATGAGACTAGGAAGTTCGGACGTTTTCCCCTGTAAAGAATTTGATCGACTGCCTGATTCAAAGCAAGGTACGGTTTCAAATTCACTGCTCAATGGCATCATTGAAATAAATAATGGACTCGTATATGACAACGGAAACGACAGTAAAGATGCTGAAAGTGTTGACTTCGAAGAAGAGAGTCCAGCGGGCGTCAGTGATAGTGGATCAGAGAGTGAGGATGATGATGATAATTTATGCGGAAACGATAGGGTAACCTCTGAGGAAGAATCACGGTGGAGTACCCCATTGTTCTGTGGAAGTGATTATACTCTAGGTGATGTTTATACGGACATATTGGAGTTCTTGTTAGCCCATAATTTAACGAGAAAGGCACTATCGAGCCTGCTAGGCATCTTAAACAAAGTTTTACCTCGGTCATCAGTATTTCCGGACACAAAGTACAAATTTTCAAGCGTTTGCTGACATGTAGGTCAGATGAGATATGTGTAAAACACCGCTACTGCTCCATATGCCTATGTTATATGGGAAAATGGGTTGATATAGAAAATTTTGTGACTTGTCCTTCATGTGATGAGCAAGTAATGAGTTCATGCTTTATTGACCTTCCTCTGGAGGATAGTTTGAGGCATCTTCTGAAAGTAAAAATAATTTAGAACTATTTTATTCGACCTGGGAGGGAGGGGTACGTTAGTGAAATTGTTGATGGTGCACTCTCTAGAAAAAACTTAGTGATCCTAATACTATTCAATTGATTTGAAATACGGATGGAATTCCAATGTTCAAAAGCTCTAGGAACCAAATATGGCCCATCTTGTATACAGTGTCAAATGTAAAACCAGCTGTACGCAGCAAGATATTGACACTTGCAGGTCTCTGGTGCAGCAGTGTTAAGCCGAAAATGAATACATTTCTCAGACATTTTTGTAAAAGTCTTGTGAAGCTTCACAAGCAAGGTTTAAAGTAGGAAAATCCTGAGGAGAATGTGGTCATCACCTCAAAAGTTATCGCCCCAATAATATCCGTTGATGCGAAAACGAGGAATGACATGCAAAACATTACTTCCGGCAATGGAAAATTTGGCTGCTCATTTTGTGAACATGAGGGAAACATACATAATATCACTGAAAGATCTAATGTTCTTGTATATAGTTTTATATATCTTTCACCAAAGTTGTGAGATGACAAATAAATGCTCGCTCAAGCTCAGAAGGCTGTAGACGAAGGTGAGCGCATACATGGTGTTATTGGGCCATCTTGTCTGAAAGTAGAAAAATGGCAGCAGATAGATCTATCTGCTGCCCTTTTTCTACTTTCACAGGAGAAATTAAAAATGGTTGAAATTGAGTTTTCGGAGAAATTGTTGATGATGTTTTGTGAGGGCACTTAGAAACTGTATGGTGTAAGGCACATGTCTTACAGTGTACACCAGCTCTCTCACTTAGTACGTGAAGTCAAGGATTGGGGTCCCTTGTGGGCCACTTCTTGCTTCATGTTTGAAAATATAAATGGACAGTTGCTCTCATTGGTTCATGGGACGAAGTTTGTTAGCGAGGTAATAGTAGGTACAACAAGCCTCATTAAATACTTGCAAATGATAAAATAGAGTCAGAAAATGATTGAAGTGCAAGGTATTAATCCTTTAGGATCTCCAATTCATGGATGGCATCATGGCCTGAACAGAAAAGCAGTGGATGCATTAAACACATGTAAATTTGAAAGTTATTCGTGTTATTCCCGAGCTCATGTTGGGGGAAAGGGATATTCACCAGTGCAATGCACAGGAATGGAGGAAAAAGGAATAGGGAAATAATTATTTATGAAGAGGGAAGGAAAGGGAAACAGTATGGAAGAGCTGTGTGCTATTTGAAACTGTAAAAGTAAAAGGTTTGTCATTAAAAATGTTAAATATAGTCTGAAACAATTTAAAGATGTCAAATTCACACAAGACTATGTGGCTGTTCTGCTAAACTCATTTAAATCGAAGGTTATCTTTCATGAAGAAACAATCATGATTTTGCCAAATCATCATGAGATAAATTTGTAATATTTAAAATCATATATCTTTTTGCAAGTGACTTACCCTTAAAAGGATCATTATAATAAAATGTTGAATGTATGTTGCTGGGACTTGTTATTTCCTATGGCCTCAACTATATACACAGAGCCACAGTTTTTCAATTTCATTAACTGATGGCATGAGGAAGAGAAGAGTTATCGAGCTTTATACAGCTAGAAGAGATTGGCAGGAAAAAGTGATAGAGGTAATGAAATCGAAAAATGTAAATGGGTACTGAGTTCGACGGAGAAATAAAAAAATACTATTGCTAGAGCAAGAAACAACTTTGGCCCTAGTTGTGAATGTTTTCAATGATTCATCATTCAAAATCTTCAAATGTGTCTTAAAATTAAGAAATAAATGTGTAAATTGCATGCATAGTATATGTGCAATTCCGATAAACTATGCATTTTGAACAAAAAATACCATTTGTACTTTTTACATAAAATTTATGTAAGCATGCCTTTTGTATACAGTGTATACCTTGGTTAAAACTTTCGCGGGTCATTATCAATGTATGTTTGTTTTTTTTCGGGCGTACCCCGTGCACTATGACCAGGTGTGATACCCGACGTTTCGTGGCCGTTGCTGGCCATTTTATCAAAGGGAATGAGGTATCTGTCGAGTTGGTGGAGTTTATATAGGGGTTTCAAGGAGGGCAAGGGATGGGAAGGGGAGGAGTGGAAGGAGTAGTCATTGCATCTTTATTTCGGTTCAAAGCAGGGTCCCACGTGTGGCTGACTTGGAGGCCACAGTCCCTATTGAAATTTTGATGGCATTTTCTTATTTCCAAAGCTTATGCATATCCTATACACTGTGTAAATTTTACACAATTTGTATAAACTGTGCACAATGTATACATTTTGTGTACAATTTTTATGCAGAATGTACACATTGTATACAGGGTATACAATCTATACAACTATATGCACCCTATACAATGTACAAAATGTATACACTCTATAGAGCCTGTATAAAAATTGTATACAGTTTTTTCACTGGGGAAGTTACTTTTAGATTTATGCTTGACCCAAAATTATTTTATTTTTGACCGTAAATTTTATCAACAGACAACGGGTCTATCTATTGGATCCCTTTTATCACCAATTCTGACAGAAATGTTTTCACGGTCTTCCTCCTTCCTTATTTCCAGAGTTCTGGGCCGTACGGTTTTTATTTTGGGTCTCCTGCCCGATTCCTTCCCGGCCTCTCTATAAATTCCTGGTTCCTTTTTCGTCACCTTTACGCCGCCTTGTATCCGCTCCCTGCCGTTTTTATCTCCGACTTGGTCCTCTTTCCTCCTTCGCGTTCCTTTAGATTTTAACTCCTCCAATTATCTCTGCTGAATGTCCACTGTTAAAGTGCATTGTCCCTGGAGCGACTCTTGCCTTAGTAGCTGAGCGATAGTAGCTGAGCGACAGTAGCTCAGCACTGGTAAGCCTAGTTTCAAATGGGACCATTGTCCTTGACGCGACTGCGACTGGCGCGGCTAGCGATTGTAGTTGGCGACAGTAGCGAGTCTGGTCTGAGGGCAGGCTCAGTCGCAGTCGCGGAGCGATTGGTGTCAAGTGCGCACGTATTTCAAGGTATTTCGAAAACAACTTCTTCTGCTTCGAACTCATGGTACCACTTCACTCGCAAGTCAGCAAGCAAATAAACCAGAATCGCTCTATAACAATCGCTTCAGCGGCAATGACGTGGTGAGCTACTATCGCTGAGCTACTGTCGCTCAGCTACTATCGCTCAGCTACTATCGCTCAGCTACCATCGCAAGAGTCGCTCCAGGGACAATGCACATTTTACCTTCTAGGCGTCTCCCGTTACTTATTGTTACCCGTTTATTGTATTTGCGTCATCCTGAACTCCCCGATGTAAATATTGATTATGTTTGGCGTCCCTAGTTATAATAAATAATTTTGTAACTATGGCAAGACGATTGCCCGCTTCACTAAAGTATTTGTTGTGGTTACAAATGCTGGCCTACCGATACCGTTTGCTCCAGGCGCCAACGTCATTTTGTCAGAATAACGAATCATTTGTATATGTGGCAATTAGTTCTGTTCTTAAGGCAAATATTCAGCCAACAAATGGGTTTTTGCTTGAATAACGAAAATATTTTTTCCCGTGTAGGTTTTTGGGGGCTCAGGGATTGGCAATGACTCGTTATGAGGAATTGGTCTTGTTGCTGAAGGGATATTAGGATACTGAATTGTATGCTTACTTCTGCTGGAGAACCCGACTGTGAAAGTCTTACAAAAGTAACAATCCGTGAGATGACAGCGAGGTTCACGCCAAACCATGGGCACCCTTAAGCCATTCGGTCAAACTTCTTGTAAAAAGTAGTGCAGCAAACTCTTTGAGCCCAATCCTTGTCCTGATCGCCAACTTGGCAGCCAAAGTAAAATTTATAAGCAGTTTTAAGAATCAAAGAAAGAGTTTTTCATTGCGATTTTAAAGTCAATTCACTGCAAACAACAGAAGCGATCAGGATGAGTTTTACTCACGCGTGGCATAATTACACATTAAACCACTAATCACAACTCACACCCACTTACTGCAATTCACTTGGAAAAAGCCGGAGTAAAACAACTTCCACTGTTTTACACAATTTAAACAACTTGGAAACACAGAATCATTGCCTAGAACACCGACAAGTTGACTCTGCGATCGCTAGAGGTATACCGAGGGAAGATGACGACAGCTGCAATATTTTGATTTAAGAGGCTGATACTTTGTGGAACTCCATGATGAAGGTAAAAGAATAATTTGTAACTTCAATGAGAATATAAGATCTCAATCTCATATTTTTAGTGGAATTATAAAGTATTCTTTTTTCCTTCTTTTGCTGTTAAAGCATGAGAATTGCTGTCCAAGCCTGAGTGGGCGAGGCATTGCGAGCGCCAGCGTGGTAAAGTGAATCTTATGAACTATTGCTACATATTTTAGTTATTGCTGTAAGAAGCATAAACTTGGCGCAAAGTATTGGCTCAAAAATATTGTTTGGTGTTTCTGAAATTCTCAGTAATTAACTAAATATGCATATGTAAGACTTTAACTTAACTCATTTTTTCACGCTATACGCTGAAAACGCCAAAACGCAGCCGAAGATATTTTGCAAATCTGTAAAGATTGGTGCTGCGAGAAAGTGATTTATTTTTTTAAATAGTTGTAAATGAATGCAAGTTACTCTCTGTTGAATATCTGAAGAGATATATGCGTTAGAATTTCCCAAATTGAAAAAATAAAGTCTTTATGGAGTGTATACCCGTACTATTTCTCATGGAAAATGGCTGGTATTTATGGCAAATATTAAAAAAAATGTAACAGCAAGTGGCTGATATTTTATTATAATTAGAAATAATAGATCTTTTCCTTTATTATGAAGCCTTATTCTGTGAATAGATATCACGCTCAAACTACCTGAAAAAGGCGCTTTAAAATATTCAATGTGAACGAAAACGGATGAATACAGTTTAAAGAAAAAAAACTATATATATTAATTGAGTACAACACGCTCTCTAGATTGAATAGCATAAGATCATCGCTCATATTTTATCCTCTGATCACGATGAAAGTACCAGGATTGCACACATTTTATGAGGGAGTAGAAGTGATTTTCTTTCCGACTATTGATTGATTGATAGAATAGATTATAAGACATTCCTCCTCTTTTGTGCTGTCAAAGGGAAATGCCTTTCTCTGCTCGAAAAACATTCGAGAGAAGCGCCCGCGCGTGTATCAGTGGGCCGCTTAGCTCAATCACGCGTGCATCTTACAGTTCAGTCGCATCGTTTTGCGAGCGCGCTCCCGTGAATCAGGCCGCTTCCTTGAATGAATTTGCTTGAAAATCGAACGATAAGCGTTAAACAACTAGTTGTAGTTGTAAAATTATACCCTCTGAGTTGAAATTATAACGGGGAAACTTGTAGGGTGATCGTTCGGAGGCGAAAAAAAATCTCCCCGGCGGGGAATCGAACCCCGGTCTCCCGCGTGACAGGCGGGGATACTGACCACTATACTACCGAGGACTGCGAATGAAGCTGGTATCTAGAGTAAATCTACTCTTGAGTCCCTGTCAACTTTCCTGCCGCGTCGGTTGAGTCACGAGAAGAGGGGTGTGGAGGAGCCAGGGAGTGGAGGGATGGGAGGGTGAGATGCGTGCCCGATTCTCGCTGAGGACCTTCCTCCGGAGCAGAACCCTGAAGCTCCCTGCTATCGCCTTCTAGCGATAGCGTACCAAGAATCCAGAGAATTATTTTTCAAACATGGATAATTAAACAACTTATCTAAGTAATGAAACGCTAACTGGCGTTTACTTTCGTACTGTTGGATCAAAGTTTTCCACGCTATTTGATAATTTTCAGCGATCAGCGGCAAACTAGTTCCAAGCCTTTGGGCATTACCTCGTACGCTCGACACCAGATAATAGAATTTTCCAATGTCAGTTAATTTAGAGTTTAGGTGAACAAGACTATTGAACACATCAAAAAACGGCTTGAAATTCTCAATTTTCCCATCGAAGGAAGGCAGCGTAATTTTAGGAAAATGCACCGTTCTTTCGTCGGATTCATTCGAATAGTCGCTATTTGACGCAGCAGGTACCTCCCGAATCAGAGCACGTCTTGCCACGGCTCGTATTTCGTGGTAGTAGCCTTCTACCTTATCGAATGCCTTTAACTGAGGTGCCTCTTCCTTTTCCAACTCTAATTCAATAGTCATTTCCCGCAATTGATCCGATAATTCAACGAAGGACTTACACTGATCATCGAGTAGCAAAAACCTACTCTCAAAAATGTCTTTATCTTCCGCATTGCCTTCAACCGTCATGGATATTTCGTGTAACTTTTCAATAATACGCATATTCTCTTCAAATTTGGATTTAGTTAATCGAAATCTCCTCATTAGCCTATTATTCTCCTCTTTATCGGACATGATAGATCAACTTCACTCAAATGTATATGATTCAATGTTACAAGATGGAAATGACATACACAAAACCAGAGGAAAACGACTAAAAGAAAAGCTTAAGGTTCAAATGAAACAACAAGGAACAAATATTTCCCCAAGCACTCGCCACGACAGATAATGAATTCAAAATGATAACCAACAAATTATTACGATGTGGATTCATCAAATGGATCCAATCAAGTTAATGTGCGATCCGGTTAGCTTAATCCGGCCCGAAGGACCAAAAAATGTTTAATACTCAAAAGGTGAAAAGTGGACTGTATTGCAAGGTGAATGCCGCCGAATGGTATTCACAAATAAATCGGAGGCGTCAATGCCATGGCGAGCTGGCGCGAGGTCAATGGTGCAGGTTATCCTGGACGTCCGAAGCACACACACTCTTTTCAACTGCTGTCTTCGTCTCGAGGATAAAAAAAGAGAACCTCCTTCCTCTCTTACGGCGAACACACACAAAAAAAACAAAAGTAAAACAAAATGTACCACTCTGCGGCAAATACGAATAAGAAGTTTACCGAACAGTCCCGAAGCCCCCTTATGACAAGCACACGTCCCTTTCCTTTCTGGAATCCCTCGCATGCCAAGAACTCGACTGTTGGCATGTAAACAATTTTCCAGTTAACAGACCTTCATAAACTCGACTTTTTAAGGCCATTAGAAGTCCTGAACCTGTCAGTTCATTTGGGATGGAGGAGTAGAGTAGTTGGAAAGGATTATGAAACCAGACAGGGAAGGTTCCTGAGAGTGGGGAATTCATGGCTAGACTATAGGCTTAACAACCATAAGAGGAATATTTTTCTCTAGACACCTAGTTCTTCGGACTACATACATTACCGCCAAATAAAGTTGAATGCATGAAAATGTTGAAAGTATCTGCTAACCTCAGACAATATAAAGTTTGCAAGTGCAAGAAAATATGTAGCTTCATTTCCAGTAAGTTAATCAATACAATATATAAACTGTAAAAACATGTGCATACAACATATAAATTTAATAAACAAATTATCCCTACATTAAATTAAAACAAAACGCCAATAAAAACAAGGCTAAATGAAAATAAATGCACAATTGCTGGAACTTCCTTATTACAATTATGTGGGACCTGAAAAAAAGAAAGAATTAAGTTAATTACATTGAAAGGGTAGATTCCATTTGGCACTATATTTTGCCAATGAAATAGTAGTTTACACACCATTATAGCTAGATTTCATCATGTTGATATAAAATGATTTCATCTTGGCCTCCTACAATCTGCCTTTGGGTGCTGGCAATATCTCGGAGGATGTCAATCATTTGGGCCCGTTGCCGAAGTCGCTCATTCTCCATACGAAGTAGCTCACTTTCAAACTCCCTCCGTCTTTTCATATCCTCCTCTTCTAAATTTATTCTCTCCCTTTGAAATGCAATAAGTTCAGCCTGCCCTTTCGAGAGGCTGGAGAGGATGCTGGATATAGCCTCAAGTTTTTGCCATTTTGATAAAATTTAAAGTATTAATAATCAAGTCATGAACTGCTAGATGAACCAAAATGAAGTATATACAACTAATATTTTTGCTAATACCTCCAATGCCTGCTGATTAATGGCATCAGAATTGATTAAATGATTCTGAATTTCTGTTAAACGATTTTTTTCCTGTGATTATTCTCTCTGAATGGACTGCATAGAAAAAGGAAGGCTTTTTAGAGTGATAATCTATAGTTTATAATGATGAATATTGTTAATTTGAAATAAGGGTAATGCTCTTACAACCCTGACTGGACAATCCATCTGAAGTTGTCGCACGCGGTGTCTCATAAATATTGCCGGTAGACACCTCAGGTGAAGTTTCTACAATTACCTATAACAGAGGAAACAATTAAGTGGCCATCAAGTCTGTGGCTAATTAATGGTAAACATGATGTGACTCTAACCTCAAGCACAGGATTAACTGGCTCCTCTACCTCAACATTGGAACTATTTTCATCCTGTTGGTTGAAGTAAGACAATAATTTTAATGTTGGCCAAATAATCACATGGGAGTTAAACTTTGATACATGCAGTAATTTCACTTACTCTCAGAGAATTATCTCCTGTTCCGCCGCGCACTCCAACTTCTAGGAATGGAGTTGAAGTTTGAGTGCCAATAATGGACAGCACTATGCTATCCACTTCATTCAATGACGGAATATAACTCTTAAAAAGGATTTCGCATGTAAGTAGCATTAGCCACAATATTACACCATTACGTAATAGTAATTAATATTGTAAATAAAACATTTTTATGCTATATGAGAATTAATACAATTATCTAACCTCTTGGTAGCCCGTTGCTTTTCTTGCTGTATTTTTACGAGCATTTTCCTGTCTCGCCTTACACTTAAGGTCCTTCCATGCCTAAAATATTAGCAAGGATTAAGGTGTTAAATAAATTTCGCTATTTTTAGCACATATAAGATGCAGTGGAAGAAAAATAAAAGAACCTTCTTCCATTAGTCAACACTTTTTGGTGGCCCGCGGAGAGACAGCAGAGTTGATAGCTCCTCCCATCGCTTTTGGGATATTCCTCTTCGCCCGATGCTTTCAAATTTACCGATGGCAAACTCTCGGTGACCTATCATAAAATTTGCCATTAGTGAAGCTTGTTTTGCCGTCATTTTTGAGCTTCTTACCTTATTCCTAAATTGTGCATTTGTAACGTATTTAGCGATATTTATTTTGAGAAGTACTCATTTTCATAACGCAAGTACACCGTTCATACGCGAAATAAAATTAAAAACTTTTCTATATCTTTTTATGATGAAAAAATTACCTACAATTCCATGGCCAAAGCAGTTTTTTTACTGTCCGCCTTGTGAATCAAAAGTGAATTTCTGTCCGCAATGCCGCGCTTTTGGTTTACCCGCTACTCCTATTACGTCCACCAAAGGCACTGCCTCAGTAGGGGGTCCTGAGCTTCAAGTAAATTCCATTGTTAGACCAAAGATAAGCTCAACACAAACCACGGAGCAAGTCCCAGATAGAGTACGCCATCATTTTGAATTCTTAGAATTGGCCGTTCCAGAGTATTATAAATCAGGGCCAGTTGATTTTTTACTTGGCGCAGATATGCATTCCGATATTATGTTGGATAAGCCAGTGGTTCGTTCAAGTGGACTTCCCACAGCTGGCCTTCGATTTTTGGGTATGTGCTTATTGGGTCATTAAACTCAGTGTCTTCTGCATCTCGTAACATTTCTACTTGTCTTGTATCGGTTGAATCTGATCTCAATTTAACTCTACAAAATTTTTGGAGATTGGAGGAAGCACCTATGGTTCATATTGTTTCACCACAGGATGAGTTAGCAAAGGAACTGTTTGTTAATTACCATTATCGAAAGCCTAGCGGCAGATATGTTGTTCCTTTACTTCTTAAGGAAATAGATTATTTGGCGACCTTGGGAGATTCTCAGACAACAGCGATTAGGATAAAAGATGCTGGAGAGGAAATTGAATGAGAGAGAGATTTGTATCTCGAAGAGGTCTATGCTCAGATGTTTACACTGACTGTGGCACCAATTTTGTCGGCGCAAATAGGTATTTGACCGGATTAAACAAACAGTTTCAAGCCTTATTAAAGGGTAATAAAATGTCGGATAAATACTCCATCACAAATATCACTTGGCATATGAATCCCCCGGAGGGACCCCACTTTTGGGGTCTGTGGGAAACAAATATCAAGTCAGCGAAAGGTCTGTTAAAAAGGACAATGGGTAGCCAAATTTTAACTTTTGAAGAACTATCAACCGCATTTACCAGAATTGAAGCGGTATTAAACTCCAGACCATTGGTCTCTTTGCCATCGGATCCCAACGAATTGGAAGTTTTAACAACTAGCCCTCCTTTGCAATGGCCGTTGGCTAGAATTATTGATATTCATCAAGGAACTGATGGACGAGTGCGGGTTTGCAGTGTCCGAACAGCGTTTGGTAATTTTAAATGCCCAATCTCAAAACTGGCCAAACTGCCTGTTCAATAATCTATTTTTTTTCTCGTTCATTTGTTTTTTTTTCTGTCTTTTCTTTTGTATACCAGGGAAATTGTTCATTTTCTTGTGCATATCGCTTGCTTAGGGAACATTCATGCTGAACCATTTCCATCCGTGGGCTACCCATTTGTACAATGTCTCTGATGGTGGCCCCTATCAGAGTGAAGAACCTAATTTTTAACCTCACCTTTGTTCATTATCTTCCCAGGTTCAGTTTGCACGCTCCCTGTTTGGTTTCTTCATATTTCCCTAAGAACTCACGACGTTACTTGTTTATTATTATTATTATTAAAATTGGCACCCAATTTTGGTGGGTGGGTTCATGTTCGGTAAACTTCTTATTCGTATTTGCCGCCGAGTGGTGCATTTTGTTTTTTGTGTGTGTTCGCCGTAAGAGGGCAAGGAGGTTCTCTTTTTTATCCTCGAGACGAGGACAGTAGTTGAAAAGAGTGTGTTTACGGTGTTTACTTAGGACGTCCAGGAGAACATGCACCATTGACATCGCGCCAGTTCGCCATGGCATTGACGCCTCCGATTTTTTTGTAAATACCATTCGGCGGCATTTTACTTGCAATACAGTCCACTTCTCACCTTTTGAGAATTAAACAGGGACAGTCAGGAGACTAAAATATTTCTCTCTTTTGAAAAGAGTTAATTTAGTACTCTTTACCAAAAGAGCCTACTATGCCACAAATCTTACTACTCATTATTCAATTGCTAAGAACTATCAGCAGTTATTATATACAGCAGGGGTATAAGGGGTAGGATGAGAACACACAGCCTCTCCTACTCAAAAGCCAACCTCACCTGCACGAGTGGTGTTGATCAACTACACTCGGTGTACCCTGCTTCGCGAACGAGGAAATGGCGACCGAGGGACTTCCGGGATAAGAAGTCACCCTCTACCAAGTGCCTCTCCGGAGGGCGAAAGAGCTGGTTAGACAAGTCCGTTTTAGAGGTGAATGTCTTTTCTACTTTTAATTCTTCAAGATCGCGATTTGAAAAAATTCGTCCCCTTCGGAGCAGTCTACGGGAAATGCCATTCTCTGCTGGCACGAGACAGAGAAAACTGTACAACTTATTCAAAAAGTCCATTACGTTAGGTGACAAATCGAAGGAACTTGAAGCAAAAGAAAGTTACGCTGCACAACGCTCAAAAACCAAGAAATCAATGCGTACTGCATTGCGAAATTTCAAGAAAAAAGTACTTGGTGAATTACTCGAAGAAAATCCGAAATCTTTTTGGTCATATGCGAGAGAGCTTCAGGGAAAATCTTCAACCGTAGATTCGTTATTTGATAAAGATGGCAAACTTGTCACCGATAATATTGACAAAGCTAACACGTTAAATTCCCACTTCGAAAGTGTATACACTACAGACGATACTCCATGTTATTTCGACATTTCATTCACTGAGGAACCGATGAAAGAAATCACTATTCAATGTGATGGGATAACTAAACAGCTACAGTCGATCAAAAATAGTAAATCTCCGGGTCCGGAGGGAATACCCGCGCGTGTCCTCAAGGAATTAGCGCCACAGATCGCACCGTTCTTAGACATAATATTCAAGAAGTCATTGTCTGAAGGAAAGATACCAATAGACTGGAAAATTGCAAACGTTACACCGATATTCAAAAAGGGAAACAGACATGGCCCAGGGAACTATCGACCAATTTCATTAACGTCTATTATAGGCAAGATACTCGAACATATCGTCGTTAGCAATATCATGACGTTCCTGGACAGTCGTAACTTCCTTCATGGCTGTCAGCACGGCTTTCGGAAAGGTAGATCATGTGAAACACAGCTCGCGCTCTTTCTTCATGACGTTCTCAAATCTGATGAATCGAAAACACAAGTTGACGCATTATTCCTAGATTTTAAGAAAGCTTTCGACACGGTACCTCACAACAAACTTTTATACAAATTACAGTCATGCGGCCTAAACGAAACAGTAGTAAACTGGATACGCGACTTTCTGAGTGATCGTAAGCAAAAAGTAGTTCTTGGCGGAATTAGCTCTGATGCAGTTAAAGTGACATCAGGTGTCCCACAAGGAAGCGTAATCGGCCCCCTTTTGTTCATTATATACATAAATGATCTATGCTCTCGAATTAGCAGTAAAATACGTTTATTTGCTGACGACGCTGTCATCTATCGCGAAATTAATGATCACTCTGACTTTGAAATTCTATCATCGGATTTAAACAACGTTCATGTGTGGAGCCAAGAGTGGGGACTCGAACTTAATCTGAGCAAATGTGCGGCGGTACATTTCTTGCGGAGGTCGTCCAACTATCCCCGTGTATATGCTGTGGATGGCGTTAAGATAAAGGCCACAGATGAAGTTAAGTATCTGGGAGTTACGATAACCTCAAACCTATCGTGGGGAACACATATAAGAAATATTTGTGGCAGAGCTCTGAAGAAGCTAGGATTCGTCAAGCGTATTGTGGGAAGATTCTCAGATGAAAAAGTAAAAGAGAGGTGCTATTTCGCACTCGTCCGGCCACACCTTGAATATGCAGCGAGCATATGGGATCCGGTGCAGAAAGACTTAATTCGGGAACTTAATAAAATACAAAGGAAAGCTGCGCGATTCGTCAAAAACTGCTACGGGCGTACAGACAGCGTTACGCAGATGTTAAACGAATTAGGCTGGGAGCCGCTAGAGACTCGGAGGCAACGCGCTAGGCTTAGATTACTTGAGCAATTGAGAATAGATATCTTTCAGAGCGACACGGAGAACATCATATTAGAACCCCTCTATATTTCCAGGTCCGACAGAAACGATAAATTAAGAGAGATATTTTGCCGAACGGATAGGTATGGGAATTCGTTTTTCCCCCGAACAATAAGGGACTTTAATAAATGCAAGGCGTAATTCATAGAGTGTTTCCTTTTTATATGTAAACGGCTGGTGTCCAAACACCCCCCGCCACACGTCTATTGAGGCGGCTTGCGGGGTAGTATGTAGATGTAGATGTAGATCCTCGAAAGAGACGTCTGGGGGTGGCTCGGTGTAAATATATAGAGCTTTAAATAGGTGAAACGCTAGATTAAGTCATGCAAGCACTCTACTAATAAAGTAGTCGTTTATCAACTCGGAAGCATCGTTATGTGAGTAAATGTGAGTGAAAGTCATAAAAGAATTAGTTGCATTGTAAGGGACGCTAAACCCCATAGTTTTCCGGTTGAAATTGGAACGGATAAGTAAATCAAATACGCCGAGTTGATATGACGTCGGCATTGACCGTAAGACGAATGTCCCGAGGTGAAAAAAAATCTCCCCGGCGGGGAATCGAACCCCGGTCTCCCGCGTGACAGGCGGGGATACTGACCACTATACTACGATTTAATTATGTTTATTGCCAGGAAAAAAAGTACAAAGTCACTTCAATGGCACATTAGGTTTCAATTAATAACAGGTCACAACAACATTAACAATGCATTTGAAGGAAAAGTGATCGATGCGGTCCTTCAAAAGGGTTTTCCGTGCGTCCATCCGTCACTCCCCCGGCGTTGCTTCGTGCATCCCATATCACGGAGGCGACGAGGAGTTTGGAGGGGGATGGGAGTGGCGTGCAGTCACCTCACGCGCTCCCTTCCCTCCGAAGGCGCCAGGAGTTGGATGAGCCAGGGGCGGGTCGACGGCGGCGCACCATGAAGGGGAAGGTCCCTGAGCAGGAGAGAGAGACCCCCGCCCACATTCCCACCATGCAGTCTCAGACTGACGAATTTGGATATTAGAGTTGAAAGGATTTTGTTTTTGAAGGAGGGGAACAAGCGAAAGTCGAGGGAGAGAAGCCTGACGTCATTATCCGGGCCTCCGCCAAAGGTATCCCAAATCCTATGAACTCGCCGCATAATTATCCATTCCTTCGGGGGGTCGTTGCATCCAAGAATGTGATGGCTAGTCGTGTCCACGTGACCGCACAATGGGCAGTTAGGGGATGCGGAAAGTCCCATACGGTTATTGTGTTCTAGTGTGGGGAGTAGGCCAGCAATCACACCATACATAATACTATTATCTCTAGCGTCTTTCCCGCTGTCAGCCCAGTTCCGCCACGAGTTCGACGGCGGTCGAGTGATTATGGGGTACTTTTGTTTAAGGGCTCTGTCGTAAATAGTTTTAGTAGTAAAGGTTTCCCCCACACGGAGAATTTCCACTAGTTTTTTAATGTTGGTAGAGGCCTTTCTAAATGTAATCATGTTTTCTGCCTCTACCCACGCGTTTTTCAAAAGTGTTTTCCTAAAAGCGTTAGTTCCTGCGAGAATGCGAACGTGAGTCTTAGTTAATAACACATCGCATTTTAATGCGATGTCTGTGAGTTTCAACCCACCGTGGTCATAGGGAACGTATAGCTGTTGACGGGAGACTTTCCGCACGTATTTGTGCCAGATCATTGAGTTGGTGGATTTAATTATAGCGGCATTGGTCTTTGCTGGAAGGGGCCATACATGGGCCGTATACCATATTTTTGAGTGAATAACCTGCTCTACTGCTCGAACGCGGGCGGTGAGCGGAAGCGAGGCGACGGTGTATCTTCCCGCTCCCTGACTCACGGCCCGCTCTACTTCATCCCAATTGCGAGCGAGCATTCCTTCCGTGGTTGCACCCCACCAAAGGCCGAGTATTTTGATGAAGGGAGATGCCTCCGCCCAAGGAGTCGGCGACGCTGGACGTGTGCCTGTGATGTGCAGAAATTTAGATTTTTTTTCATTAACCATTAGTCCGCCCGTTTGATATTGCTGAAGAATGTTCTTGGCAGCCACCAATTGCTCATCTGAGCTTATAAAAAGGGTTATGTCATCCGCATACAGAATACCCGTGTGGCGGATTCCGCCACGCTCAATGCCAATTTTCGCCGCTTCTATAGTTCGTATGACGGGGTCCATGGCGATTGCGAATAATAACATGGATACTGGACAGCCTTGTCTAACTGAGTTTTTTATCTTAACTGGAGGGGTGACGATTCGGTTAATTTTTATCCTTGCTGTGACGTTGTTGTAGAGAGTGCTTATGTTTCTAATGAATTTTTTGGGGAAAGACATACGTTTCATTACCTCTTGAATGTATTCAACGCGCACTAAGTCAAAAGCCTTTGTGAGATCGATGGCGAGAATTAAGGAAGGCTCATTTTGGGTTGTCGACGCGGATAGAATTATGTCACGGATGAGTAAAGTGGCGTCTGTAATATTTCGTTGTCGCGTGGTAGCGAATTGCAAAGGGGACAAGACAAGATCGGCGACCTCCATCATACGGTTTTTTAGAACGTGTGCCAAGATTTTATAATCGCTGTTTAGTAATGCTATCGGCCTGTAGTCTAGGAAGGTTTTTGGGCGCCTAGATTTCGGGAGAAGGCTAATAACAGCACTTCTTTGGCTCGAGGTCAGAGTTCCGTCAGTCAATGACTGGTTGAGAACTTTTTTTAATGTGTTCCCTAGGACGTCCCAAAATGTGACGTAAAATTCAAAGGGTAAGCCGTCCATACCGGGGGCTTTCCCCTTCGGTAGCGATTGCACAACCGCATCAAGCTCCCCGGCAGTTATTTCGGATATTAGTGTACCTTGCGCTTCGGGTGAAAGAGTGGGGAGAACAGGTAGGGAAGGGATATCGTCCTCACTCCAAGGGGCGTAGCGCTGAAATGTAGTAGTGAGGTGGGCGATCGCCTTTTGAAGTAATGCATCTTCCCCGTCAGGGAGACCTGATGGGGGTGTCGGGGTCTGTTGCATTCGGACAGTGCGCCGGAGATCAGCAAGGGTAAAAGGGCCCCACGTGTCGGGGTTCAATTCCCTCTGCCAGCGGCGTGGGGCGTATTTTCTGAGTTCGTAACTGAGGATAGTTGCTTTCAAGGAAGTGGAAAGTTGTTGAAAATCTGATGATTTTTCTGGCGCTTGAATAAGATCGCTCAAAGCACTTCGATAGAAGTGGAGGGTGAAGTTAAGTCCCTTTGCTCTTTGCTTTTGTTGCCTTTTAATAAAATTAGCTATTTTAGGCTTGAAGACGTTGTCCCACCACTTTGTGACCTTGGTTGTGGGACGAATGGAAGCAATCAGGCCGATTATCCGATCTTTAATGGCCAGACGAATGTGTTCCTCCTCGAGGATGCCTATGTCCATTCGCCAATAAGGAGAGGGGGGTTGCCGAATAGTGCAGGGCGTGACGGGGAGGTTGACGTCGAGAATCAAGGCAGAGTGATCCGAAAGGGAGACGGGAAGGGTTTGAATTGAGATAAAAAGGGGCTTAAGGGAGGGGGAGAGGAAGAAATAGTCGATTCGAGTGCGGGAATTATGCCCTGCTCTCGTAAAGGGGGCGGGGCGGGCGTCAGAGAGGAGGGCGGCATCGGAGGCACGAGTGCTCTCAATGATTCGTGCAAAAGATCGACTTGGCCAGTTCGTGATTTTCACACGATTTGAATCCGAGTCCTCGCGCCTGTAAATGGTGTTGAAGTCCCCCCCATGACTGCCTTTCCCGTGAAGGTGGTGAGGTACGATAGTAGATCGTCCTCTAAAAATTGGTCACGAGCTGACCTATTAAATTCCCCGGATGGGGCGTAAACATTGATAAAATGTGTTCCCGTAACGACAAGCGATAAAATACGTCCTGACGGGTGACGTCTTACGTGATTGCACGTGAGGCCGTCACGAACTAATGTGGTGACGCCTAGGTTGGATCCTTGGTTGTTGGAAAACAACTGAAAGGTGGGGTCCGGCCAAACGATGTCGTGCGTCGTCTCCTGAAGGAAGACGACGTCAGGCTTCAGGTTTTGGATAAAGGTCGAGATAATTTTTACTTTGAGTGGATTTGAGACTCTTGCAATATTTAAAGAGATACAGCGCATGGTGGGCGTAAGGCGGGGTGTCACTTATCTTTGTTCTCCTGATTTCCGTCGCTCTGGCATCGTGGTTTCCTGCGGCGTGATTCCCCTCGCCGTTTCCCAGGCCTCCTTGGGCTTTTCCGCGTGGTGTCGCGTCGATATTGTGCCGCGTCTCGAGCCTCTTCCTCAGCACTGGTTTCCGAAGCCATTTCGGAGACGTAGCTGTAGAAGCGGTCGCGGGAGCTGCTTGGGGGGCCTGGTCTCAACTCGGGAGGGCAAAGCAGGGAGGAGTCAGAGGGCACAAGGAGGGGTGCGGTGGACATGTTGTCAGGAACGGGGAATAAGGTGTATGAAGAGGGGAATGTCAACGGAAGGGAAGGGGTAGCGATGCTCGGGGTGTCACTTATCACGGAGGGGGAGAGAGAAATGTGAATCGCCGAATCCTCCGGTGTGGGCGTCAGGGTCTCGATGTTTTCTGACGGCACCGGTTGGTTGGCAGTGTTCTCCGCCGTCTCCGTTTCCCGAAAAAGGTCCTCGTTATATTCCGTCTCGGGAGGATGAATGGGAACCAGAGGTGCGCCATCATTTTCTCGTTGGGCAGTCTGTTCCCGCTCGCGTTGTGGAAGGGGGGACGGAGGAGGAAGGGGGGCGGTGATTGTGGCGGGAGGGGGTACCGGTGTCTGAAGGACGGCTGATGATGCGTGCTGTTTGTGTGGCTCACACGCCAGGCGCTTCCGATCGGGGGATTCTCCATCTGACTCGGGCTGTCTCGTCCGATGGGGTCCCGTAGGATTTGGTGCGGCGGGTAGGGCAGGGGAGTCTCCAGGTACGGTGGCCTCGAGCGCGACCAGGCTTCGCGCTGTTTCCTCTAAATTTTTTTCGTCCAGGAGCTGCGCGGAAGATAGAGGGGCGGCCATCGCTTCTGCGTAGCTTCTTCCAGTTGTATTCCGCGGACAGTTTTTCCGCTCATGGCCAACTTGGCTACACCTTGCACATGTCCTCCTCTGGCCCTCGTAGATGATCAGGGCGCGTTGTCCAGATATCCTAATATAGGATGGTATGTTGGTGGTGACGGTCATCCGAGCTGTCCTCGTTCCAGTGAAAGACGTTTTCAATCTTTGGCCTTCCCACGTACTTTCCCAGATTCTGTGTATTTTCCCATAACGGGATAGTTCCTCCGAGATTTCTGCCAGTCGGATTTCAAAGGAGAGGCCAACGATTTTCACGTTCACTGGTGTGCCAACAGCATTATCGATCGAGATCGTTGTCCTCTGATTTTCTTGAGTTGGAAATGGAAGGCGATTTGGTGCCATTTCCATGATGTTCTTCAGTTTTTCTTCCGTTGTAAGCTTCACGAATATCATTCGTCTATTAAATCCAAACTGGATACCGTAAACGTCTTCTTGCACGAGGCCCAGCGTCTCCGTAAGGAAGATGTGGACCTCAAGTGGCGTGGGCGTATCCGCCGTTTCCTCAGTGGTGAGGAGGAGAGTATTCAACCGCTCACTCCCCATGGTTGGTTCCTGAGCCCCGAGACGGGGCCGAAGCCACAAGTGTGCCGGCGAACGAGGCCTCGCTCGCCGGGGAAAGTTTAACCAGTTACCGTAGCACAGGAGCTCAGAGCAGGCACGTCCGACCTCTAGCGCATACTACCGAGGACATGTATGGTTATCGGCATCTAAGTCCAATCTACTCTCTCCCCGTTCGAGTTTATACCAACTTTCAACTCGCCATTTCGTAACCCTCAATTAACTTAATCGTAGACTGATTATCAACACAAACTTATTGGCACTATACACTTTGTAGGACACAAATCTTTTAACGACTCCCCTGATGTTAATCATCTCGGAAGCTACTGCTTCACAGGAGATGTATTCGGCCTCAGCTGTCGACGCTACTGATGACTGATTTCCCGAAGCCCAACATACTAGATTCTCATAAAAGAACACTATATAACCACTCTCACTGTTGCGATAAAAATTATCACCACCCAAATCTGCTTCGGAATAAGCAACAATTCTACTAGCGTTCTCAGCTGATGTTTTACCGTATTGAAAATGACCCATTGGTTTATTTAATTCCTATAGGAACAATAATTTCGTATAGGTAAAAGAAAGTTTCCTATAGGAACGAGAAATTTTCCTATGGTAACGATAAATTTTACTATAGGAATGAGAAATTTTCCTATAGCACGAATATTTTCCTATATGAGTGAGAAATAACGCCATAGTTGTGAGAAATTTTCCTATAGCATGAATATTTGACAAAAGGAAAAAGGTTTCCTATAGGAATTAGCAATATTTCTATAGCACAAATATTTACTATAGGTACAAGAACGTTTCCCTTACTGAAAAATTCTAATTAATTCTAAATTAAAAAAGAAAACATTTCATTTTATTAATGATTCTGCATTCTCAAAAATATAATGCATACATCATCATACCTACATGACAAGTTTTTACAATATTTCATTTCAAATTAAAACATTTGTCAATAAAGACATTTTAAGGAAAAGTTAGAAATTCATTAAAAAATGGTTCACCGGTATGGAACTCACATAGTCGGTTCCGTTGCCAAGTTCCATTCCAATTCCACTATAACGCGAAACCTATATCTATATCTACAAAATACCCTGCAAGCCACCTCAGGGGTGTGTGGCAGGTGGTGAGTAATCACCAACATGCATTACACTATACCCTAAAGTTAGTGTAACTACGACTAATTATGCATTAGCATAAATCGCTAATGCTTGTCACGAGGCGAAGCCTCACAAGCATGCACCACTACACTACAGATGTCATCAAAATGGAGAGTGACCTCAATATACATGCATTCTACAACTACACAGATGGACAGGGACTCAAGCATATCTGGCATATTCTGGCATTATCTGGCATAACGCGCAGGTAGTTAGCCCCCAAGGTCACATTTTCAGGGCTACCAACTTAAATCCTTAATTTACATTTTAGATACTTAAATTACACCATTTATCTACTAAACCGTGAAATAACATGCTAAACCCTGAAATAAAGAAGCAATATACTCTTTAGAAAAATTACTAATATTCCCAGGTAAGACACCCAGGGCCGGCTAGCCACGTTACTGCCTGCGCGAGGCAAGCGCCCATATATCGACTTCATACGGAGTTAACCGTCAACAGATCCTATTTAAAAAAAATTGTAGAAACTGGCAGTAATGTACTCTTAATGATGGATTAAAGAAAAGTTATTCATATCCCAAGGTTTGACACCTAGGGCCGGCTAACCACAACCATCCGAGCCCCACACGAGGCAAGCGCGCATATATCGACTTCATACGGACTTTAACATTCCAGAGATCCTATTTTTAAAAAATGTAGATACTGGCAGTAATTAACTCTTAATGATGCATTAAAGAAAAGTTACTCATATTCCAAGGTTTGACACCCAGGGCCGGTTAACCACGTTACCACCCGAGTCCGACACTAGGCAAGCGCCCATATATCGACTTCATACGGAGTTAACCGTCCAGAGATACTATTTAAAAAATTGTAGATACTAGCAGTAATGTAATCTTAATGATGGATTAAAAAAACGTTACTCATATTCCAAGATTTGACACCCAGGGCCGGCTAACCACGTTACCGCCCGAGGCCCACACGAGGCAAGCGCCCATATATCGACTGCATACGGACTTAAACGTCCACAGATCATATTTTTAAAAAATTGTAGATACTGGCAGTAATGTACTCTTAATGATGGATTAAAGAAAAGTTACTCATATTCCCAAGTTTGACACCCAGCGTCGGCTAACGTCTTGATTGTATACGTCTTGCCTCTTCTTCACTGGTTATTCCCCGTCACCTCAGAGGTTACCAGCTAGACGCGTTTCTCTTTTTTAAAGGGAGTTGCCCTTACGGAAAAGAGATCCCCTGTAGGCATATGAGAAACCCAGATATACATCCCTGGCTATACAGGAATGTAAGCCTGTACGGAGAGAAAGTGCCACGGAAAGGACGAGCAATTAAAAATTCATTCCAACTGTCATGACCCTACTGGCCCTAACGCCCTTCCTCCTCCACCATGCATCGATTAGCAGTGACAAGTAACATCTACCTAATTCTTTGTAACCCCCTTTCTCCTCCAGGCTACCCGATTCCGATGTAACCTGGAGCGGGTTTCGAAGGCAGTGAACTCCGTATTACCTTACACCTCCCCTGCGGTCTTCTAACTTCTTAATAATGTTTCAATGTCTAATGTTTAATAAAAATTAATGTTTTAAACTTCTGCACCTTTCTTTTGTTCCCCTTTCCTTTTCACCCATGTTGCGCATTGATCGCAAACCCACGAACTCGTCTCATAATCTTCCCTTTCCGAATTGTCGTCTATGCATTTCACATGATACCACCTCGAACAGATGTCACACGCAACCAAAGAACCCTTATTCTGTACGGTACCCCTATCGCATATTGAAAATTTTTCTTCAACCTTGAACATGGCCTTAAATAACCTTTCCTTAATTCTATCGCGGTACTCATCGGCATTAATGTCCTCGTTCGTTCCCGTACCAACGGTAATTTGACTAATGAGAAAACAAATATATACACCACAGTTATACCCGTCCCTTTGCTCAGAAAAAGGCAATGGCTCCAATTTCCATCCCGTAATCCTGATGTGTTCCCCGCTCACATAATTTCGCATCCTTAGGAATTCCAAAAATCTAACGAAGTCCTTCCGATCACTGGTGCTCCTTTGTGGGTCGAAATAAGTCAGTATGAAATTGTCGAAGTCAGCAAAATAAAGGCACCAGTGATTTCCTGATTTGTTATACGGCATGAGTACCTTCCTACCCTTCAAATGAACGTTGACAATTTTGGACTTGGAGGTCATCTTTTTATTTAGAGCATGTGTGGCAATTTCGCAGGGGAAATATAGTATGTAGCTGTCACTTTCCTGCAAAACTACGGCCGCGAAAGCAATTAAAGCAATCAAATTATGAAATTGCACAGCCATTTACTAGAATATAAGGTTAAAAAATCTTCGTGATACACACGGGTGTTACCAGTCAAGTACCCTAAAACAAAATCCTTTTTAAAACCCATATTACAGTTGTAATATTTAAGGTCTGCAACTATACCGTTTTCATGCAATTGTAAGGGACAGTGTCTAACGGGCATTTCAACTCCCCCCTTAATTCACTCCTTACCTCCTATGAAGTCCTCTACTGGTTTTACGCAAATCTGTGGCTTTACGGCAATTTCGAGTTCCTCCCCAGAATACAAAGTTATCCCCTCGGTGCGGAAAGAGATGTCCTTCCGTTTCCCTGTTCTCCTTACACGCTTTCCCCACCGCTCCTCAGCCATTAACGCTTTTCATCCTCTCCTAAGGAACGCTTGCGGCGCCTTTTCTGGACTTTAGGGATTTTCAATCTAATTTCCTTAGCTCGTGAAAGTACATGAGGTTTCATTGCGCGAATAAATCGCCCGGGTCTCATACGTAGATTCCCTTCTAAAATTAAGTTTTTTACCACGCCAAACCAGTTTTCAACAACGGCATTGCTAAATCGGGGTCCGAATCCTGTTCCTGCGTTTTTACCCTTTACAATGTTAGACCAGAGGGGAAGGTATGGAATATATCTTTTCAAAAAGAAATTGAAAAACTTAGGGCTATAAAATTCGTTCACCGAACCTACGCTATCGGTTTCCACGCCCTTAGAAAGTGCTTGAAATCTTTGATAGAACGGACTCCTTTTGAAAAGTCTATCCTTAGGAACACACGCAATGTTAAATTCTTTCCTTTCTAACGGTAGTTTACATTTTCCCGCACTGTTCACGATTTCCTTTCGTTCCCGAAGAGTTTTCTTAACAGTCACCCCCTTCATTTCAGATTTTAACAGGGTCGCAAACTTAATGGATATACTTTCAACTAGATGGACGTCATTCGCACGAATCATAAGTCCTACCACGACTTTCAAAAAATGTTTTAATCTCTTGTCGCGGAACTCTTTCGTTATTGCTTTAGCTACTAAATGGAGAAAGTGTTCGCAGCATATAATAATTGGCACATCAATTTTAACATTTACCTGGCCGTAAACAAAATTGTAAGAAATTTCCAAGTACCGAGATAGTGAATGCGCGGGAGTCCAAACACGAACCGCGGCATTGATGATGGCAAAATTGAAATCACAGACAACAGCGTCAAAGAATGGTAATTTCATGCCTCCCTTTGCCACCGCGAAATGAACGAATTTAGTCAGGAAGCAGAGAATATTTGCCGCATCATCAGAGTCGGTTACTAGTTCCATTACCGGAAGGAGAATTCCATTTACATTAATGACTCCCGCATAGTAAAGAACGCGCTTGCGGAAAGACGGATGGTTCGTCACTACTGAACCTGTTGCATCAAAGTACAATGTAGGTCTATTTTTACATAGGGAGCGAAGAATCTCAACTTGTTGCAACGAGTAACAGCTAACGGTAAGAGGAAGTCCTACCTGCTGGATATATCTTTTACCTTCCTGGTGCTCCTTCAAAAGCATAGCGAATACATCGAGAACGTAGTCGCTGCTGAAATCCTCACATGCTCTACCTTCTTTACGAACCTGGCGCAAAACATCCAATGAGTGTATTCCAACAATGTGGCCTCAGGCGATAGCGTCCTCATCTGCTGCATTTATGGCTCTGCTTCGCTCAACTAACGCTTTTTCCTTCAGCAGAACCCCTTTCGCTTCATCTCTACTAGACCCCGACAAGGGACGACAATATTTCGCCATCCCATGATTTTCCTCTCCGATTTCGAATACGGACACAGAAATATTACATCCGTCATCAATAATCGTTAAGGTGAATCTCTTGCATTTTGGATGCTTACACTTCGCCCGAACAACAATACTCCTGTCTTTGCGGACGCGATGATCGTGTACCAGAAGAACGCACGCGGAATTAAGGGAGTAGAATTTATTAGCTATCACGTTGGCCCACTTCCTTCCAACCAGCGCACCGTCCACAAATTTTTCCTCCCATTCTTTTCGCGTTAAATTAACTACACCTACATTCGCCCCAACCGCTGTACGTTTCTTTTTCTGGGCTACTGATCTGCAGACCACTCCTTTAATACCTTCCCCTTCTGCGGGCGATTCACATTCTTCCGTTCCTCGCTCATAATTCGTAACTTCCGTCTCCGTTTTCTCCTCGGGAGACGTAACTACCACGGAGGTGTTACGTTTCACATGAGTTTTTAAGAATTGCCAGCCCTTGTATTGCCTAAGTTTTCCCTGGTCCACTGACTGCAAACCTTTGCTGTAACCCAATGGCACACGTTCGCGGAATCCCCGTTTGAATAAATCACGTACTTCCTTCTTCAGTCGCCAATAATCGTACAGTGCGCGCCTATTCTTAAAGTTATTTTCCCCTAAAAGCTCTGCAGCCGCATCGCCAAAAACACTACTTTCACCGTATCCTGCACACTTTATTGCAAGGAAGTCTACGCCGCGGGACAATAAAAACTCACTGAATGTTATAGAAGAAATATTAAGCTTCTTTGGCGGCATATTGTCTCCGTAAAGTTACTAATAGTCGGAATTCCCGCTTAATATCACACTTTTAGCTTCGACAACAATTTAAGCTAACAACCGTTATGGATGAAGTGGTACAAAATTTTGTACTTACAAAAATTTGCTGCTCTCTTCAGCGGTCTCTCGATGTCAGCGGCAGTGGGATTCACAGAGAAGTGAGGAGTATGTGTGAGAAACTGTTATGTATAGGTACATTGAGGGGAAGGGGGTGGAAAGGTTTGGAAGAGGAGGGAGAGGGATGGTCTGGGGGAGGGTAGGGCTGGGGGAGAGTGGGGGGAGGCTGGTTGGGTTTCCCTAAGAAGGGCGCCCACGCTTCGCGTTTGAGCCCTTCTTAGGGAAATTGACCTTTCGTCAAATCTTTGGGTTCTGCACATCAATGGTACGAATTTTATGTTATCAAAAGTAATCACGATACCGATCCTGATGATAGTGAAGGAGATGGTACAGATGAGAAAGGAAGTGATGTAGTGATAGAAGATTTCCCCAGGCAAAGGCCACACTTTTTGCAAAGTCAAATGCAAATGTTTTAAGTTAAAATTATAAAAGGGAC
Organism: Pyrrhosoma nymphula; assembly: GCA_963573305.1. NCBI lineage: Eukaryota > Metazoa > Arthropoda > Insecta > Odonata > Coenagrionidae > Pyrrhosoma > Pyrrhosoma nymphula. Next base: position 131,694,231 of record OY754329.1, on the reverse strand, counting down.
AGCAGGAGTGAGCTTCAAAATTGATAGAATTGAAAGCCATTCTTGGTATTTTAGTTTGGCCGGCGGTTTTCAAATCAAATAATGAAGACATATGCAGTATTTTTTGCCATAGATGGTACTGGCAGGGAAATTTTCCAATCAGAAATGTCTGGAAAATGGTTTACTCTACTTCTCACGAGTCACCGTTTTGATAACCATACGAAAAGAATGGCCCGATCCAAAACTGACCTGGTAGCTCCGATTTCCGATTCGTTACGTATTCTAATATAAAAAAACTCCCAACGCTGCTATTCATTGGTCACCGCAACTTGTATTGAAGAAATGTTAATTGAATTCAGGGATCTATACCGCTTCAAAATGTATATCCCTAGCAAGGCGGCCTACTATGGTTTGAAAATGGTGTACTTGAATGACGTTGCTAACAGATATCCCGTCCCATGGAAACATCACAGCGGACAATTGGTTTACATCTATTGAGCTGGTGGAAAGGTTAAAGACGAAAAAACTGACGTACGTTGGCGCATTTAGAAAGAAATAATAGGAGAATAACTGAAATACCAAGTGATTTCGGGCCAGCCAAAGGGCGTATAGTGGGCTCTTCATTGTATGGATTCTCGGCCAACATGACTCTTAGTTTCCCATGGTCCGAAGAGAAATAAGGCTGTTTGTTTGGTTTCTTCAATGCACCACAGGGAGAGCAACGATATAGAGTGAGGATAACCAGAAATAATTTAATTTTAAAACGCGACTAAGGTTGGCGTAGATGCATTGGATTGGATAAGGAGGCGGCCAATGGCAGTGTTTTTCAGGATATTTGATATTTTTTGTCAACTATTTTGTGCTTCAGCAGTCTACGAAAGACAAAACAGAGATGACAAGATAAAATCTTATCAAATCGATAGCTGCAGACCTAGTAAGGTCTTACTTGAGAAGGAAAATGTCTAATCCATGACTCCCAAGACTGGTACGAGTAATTATAGGGCAGGTTCTCCACTTACCGCAGGAAGAGGCAGAAGAGGTTGAAAGGCTAGAGAAGAGAACGACATGTAGACTGTGCCCTTCGCGCTAAAACCAAAAACCACTTTCTTAAGTTTCCAATACAAAAAGCCACACAGTGCACATTAAGAGTGCAAAACAAAAATTGTAAAGACTTGTGTAAATATGGAGGTGTGAGTGATTTTATAAAAAAAATGTAATTTTGTGCAGTGGCAGATTTCATCAAAATAAGCAATAAATGAAATAATTTCAATTGCGTATTTATATACAGAACTCCTACTTAAATATATCAGGCATCCTTTTCAACTCAAGCTAAATATTAAATAATTAAAGACGATAATAGTAAATAAGTTGTTTTATTCTTTCAATTTTTTTACCTTGCTTCAAATAATAATTTACACAGAAAAATTGATTGGTATTGGTGATTTATAAAATTAAATATGAATTGGAGACAAAGTGCTTAGAGCCATTCCAATTTAATTATTCAATAAAAATGTCTAACTAAGACTAAATTTGATTGTTTCATGCTTGACTTCGTGGAAGTGATAGATATCCATTTTTAATAAAAAAACTTTGAACTTTTCCTCGCTTTATTTAAAAACTGCGACCGGTTTCACCATAATATGGCATCTTCTGGCACATTCTGAAGTTTAGGTTATATATAACAGGAGAAAGTTCAAAATGGGGTTGGTTTGAAATGGGGGAGAGAGGAGCAGGGCGGTTGGGGCATGTCAGCGTGAGAAGGGGTAGTGGAAAAATCGAGAGGAAAGGAAGGAAAGTGAATCGGGGGAAGACAGTGGGAGGAGTAGAAGGTCACCAAGTTATACTGTTTTCCATTTTTTAAAAAAAGGAAGATTGGTTAAAGCCTCAGCCCAAACATCTTTGACTGAAGGGCAAAGAAAGTAGGCTAAGATATGCCGAAACAATGATTCAAAAAAAGGCCGCGAAGTGAGGAGCTGCAAAGAAAGGACCCCAGAGGAAACCTAGGGGGGGGTTTATGAATGGGCAATAGAAGGAGGGTTGTGAGGGGAGGGGAGGGGTTTGGAAGGGCTCCAAGCAACCGTAAGTGGGGAGAGGGAGAAGGGGAGTGGAAGGGCCGGAGAGGGAATAGGATGTGGGGGAGTGACAGTTACTTTTTCAAACATGGAAATATCGAAAACAACGGAGAGGAATGCATAAATACATGGTCATTACACAGATTAACATTTTGGTTTTGCGCTAGCATCCAAATATCTAATTGTTCCAAAGCGTCCATTTTTAGGTCTTTCGGTAACATATGAAGAATTACAGGTTTAAAAGCACTGCTGTGGTTACACTCTAATAAATGCTGAGCAAATAGGGAATGGCCATCAGCATTTTTGAGGGAGCGTTCATGCTCCTTAATGTGTGTTGATACTCCTCTTCCAGTTTGCCCAACATAACAAGACATACATTCGTCACACTGGGTGTTTCCGGGGAAAAATGGAGGTCTCTACCCTTCGTGGGTAATCTCGCATATAAATTGATTAACTTAATGCCAAACAATATGAGGGCAGCGTTTTATTCCCCCCTTACCTTAGGGAAAATGCTCTATAGTGGGAAGGATAAAGTTGACAGATATATGAAATCTGATGTTTATCAATTACAGTGTGACGAATGTATATCTTGTTATGTTGGGCAAACTGGAAGAGGAGTATCAACACGTATTAAGGAGCATGAACGCTCCCTCAAAAATGCTGATGGCCATTCGCTATTTGCCCAGCATCTATTAGAGTGTAACCACAGCAGTGCTTTTAAACCTTTATTTCTACAAATGTTACCGAAAGGCCTAAAATGGACGCTTTAGAACAATTAGAAATTTATGTTCTAGCGAAAAACCAAAATTTTAATGTGTAATGACCATGTATTTATGCATTCCTCTCCGTTGTTTTCGATATTTCCATGTTTGAAAAAGTAACTGTCACTCCCCCACATCCTATTCCCTCTCCGGCCCTTCCACTCCCCTTCTCCCTCTCCCCACTTACGGTTGCTTGGAGCCCTTCCAAACCCCTCCCCTCCCCTCACAACCCTCCGTCTATTGCCCATTCATAAACCCACCCGAGGTTTCCTCTGGGGTCCTTTCTTTGCAGCTCCTCACTTCGCGGCCTTTTTTTGAATCATTGTTTCGGCATATCTTAGCCTACTTTCTTTGCCCTTCAGTCAAAGATGTTTGGGCTGAGGCTTAAACCAATCTTCCTTTTTTAAAAAAAGGGAAAACAGTGTAACTTGGTGACCTTCTACTCCTCCCACTGTCTTCCCCCGGTTCACTTTCCTTCCTACCTCTCGATTTTTCCACTACCCCTTCTCACGCTGACATGCCCCAACCGCCCTGCTCCTCTCTCCCCCATTTCAAACCAACCCCATTTTGAACTTTCTCCTGTTATATATAACCTAAACTTCAGAATGTGCCAGAAGATGCCATATTATGGTGAAACCGGTCTCAGTTTTTAAATAAAGTGTGGAAAAGTACAAAGTTTTTTTTATTAAAAATGGATTACTAAGACTAATTATGCATTAGCATAAATCGCTAATGCTTGTCACGAGGCGAATCTAATCCGGTTACAGCGTAGTGCTTCTAAGTAAAAACTTACCCCCCATTCTTACATCCAAGGTGGCTTGCAGGGCATGTTTTTGTCTGGTGCCTTTTTATAATTAAGGAATATCGAGTCAATTTAACGTTCAGGCCTATAGCGGCCGCGCGTATTGGAAGTTCTGCATATGAGGTGTCTCATAACTGAGGTTATATGTTCAAGGACTTTGCAAGAGATAGGTGTGAGAAATATCGGTCTGTAGTTCGATGGTTGTTCCTTATCACCGCTTTTGAAAATGGGAATAACATTGCAGTTTTCCAGTCCATGGGTACTTAGTGTTCGTTGATGGATTTATTAAATATATTCTGCAAGTAGGGTGCTATTTCACAAGCTAATTCTCTTTACACGTGGGCAGAAATTTCTTCAGGACCTGGGGATTTATTTGGACTTAATGATTTTTACAAGTTTTCTATTCCGTGAGTGCAAATATCGATTGGCAATATATTTTTTTCTGGAAGTGATCATTTAACTTTACGGATGTAATCTGTGATGACTTGGTGAACACACTTTGAAAGTAGGAATATGAGTAACGTGGTTAGCCGGCCCTGGGTGTTAAACCTGGGAATTTGAGTAACTTTTCTTTAATCCATCATTAAGAGTACATTACTGCCAGTATCTAAAAGTTTTTAAAATATGATCTGTGGACGATTAAAGTCCGTATGCAGTCGGTATGTGAGGGCTTGATTCGTGCTTGACTCGCCCGGGGCGGTAACGTGGTTAGCCGGCCCTGGGTGTCAAATCTGGGAATATGAATAACTTTTCTTTAATCCATGATTAAGAGTACATTACTGTCAGTATCTACAATTTTTTAAAATAGGATCTCTGGACGGTTAACTCTGTATGAAGTCGATATATGGGCGCTTGCCTCGCGCGGGACTCGGGCGGTAACGTGATTAGCCGGCCCTGGGTGTCAAACTTGGGAATATCACTATCATTTATTTACTTCATCATATACAGTACTCTCCTGTTACTATCTCTCATTATTTTCTCTACCGTTTCAGGACGTTTACAGTGGGTATGTGTGCGCTTTCCTTGCGCTATACTTAGCTTTCAAATCATACTGGGGGTTGATGTTGGCAGCACTGCCGTTGTTGTTCTTGGGGTGCCGAGCGCCTGGGTTGAAATCAACTTCTCTCTCAACTTTGAGCAAACAATTTCACCAATTTTCATCAAAATCTGAGAGGTCAAGGGTCAACTCCTGTCTGAAGTGGCGTGGAATGACCCAAATATTACCGACGCGTCGGTAATATTTGGGTCATTCCACGCCACTTCAGACAGGAGTTGACCCTTGACCTCTCAGATTTTGATGAAAATTGGTGAAATTGTTTGCCTCGCCAAATAAAAAATAAAATTTAAAGCGTTTTGCGAAAATCGAAGAAACAGATGAATAACGGACATTTTACAAAATGGCTGTTTTCGATGTCACGAAAAATTCGTTATCATATATCACGGGGAAGAAACTAGGTTAAAAAGCACTTGATGGCTCATTTCCAATTAAAATTCTTTGAAAAATTTCAAACTGGCGTAAAAATAGCGATAAAATGATAATTTGTTTAAATAATTCAATGTTAAACAATTAAAAGTTTAAACTTTTGAAGTTCATCACATTTAATTTTTCTCATTTTTTCAACTATGGTACCTTGTAATATTATGAATGTTATATAAAAATTTTGAGAGGGTGTTTTTCCATTTAAGAGAGAAAAACATTTTTTAATTTTCCCCTGCAACGACCATTTGATGTAAACTTACGAAGATAACTCCACTTATGCCTAGTTTTTATCACTTATCTATCAAATTCATACTTCCCCGAGACAGAACAATGGCAGATGAACTTAGATTTAAAAAATATATGGCTAAAATTTGACACCAAACATTTCTTAAGGTATGTATTTAACAAAAAATGGAACAATGTTGTCCAGTGAAAAACGATCTCGTAACCGATGACTTCAAGTTACACAGACTTGAATGAACAAATTGAATTTACAGGCTTGTCTACATAATCATAATTACCTGTCAGAAGTTAGGAATAAAAAGCCGTACATCCTAAGCTTTGCTGATTTCATGTAATTTAAATCTTTCCTAATTAATTTTACCCTTAATGCAAAAATTCATTACTTTGCTTTGGACACCGCTTCTAATTTCTGCCCGTGGCTCATACAAGTAGCCTGAAATATTACAGAAGACATTCAGCCAATAGAAGAAAGTTTATCCCACGTGATTATATGGCATTATTAATACAACTCTTCCTCGTCTGAACTCTAACTGGTTCCTCGACAATTCTTCTACGGGGATGAGTATTAGTTGTTCCCCTCATTCGCATCAAACGCTCATCGGAACCTGATAATTGTGTCTTTGAAATGAGGAATCCTACACCCGGTGGTATTGCTGCGTGGTACGAACGGATTCCCTTGACAGCAGGAGCTTGTCGATACCTTCTTGTTGTATGTTTTTTATTATCTTTCACTTCCACATTAGGCACGTATGCGAAACTCGTCCCGTCCCGTCACTCGTCACTTGGGCCTTTCCCATGGGAGGTGGCAAAGAAATGCCTCTCTTAGATTTCAGACGGGATAACCCATCCTATGCAGAGATCATAAATCTTGAAAATGCAGCTGAAAACGAATTCAGTAGTTCCGCGCCGACGGATATACTAGATTTGCCACCAGAGGATACAGAATTGGATAAAGATTCTGGAGATAAAAGCTGCAACAACCCTGATGCCCTAACAGCGAAGCAACTTCGTCCTACGGCTGAAATCTACAACATGGACAATGAAGAGGAGCAAGATCGACCCTCAAGCTCCCAGGCAGATGCAGATAATAATAATAATGGAACTTAGATAAAGAATGTCAATATATGTAGTCCCCCTTCCCCGCAAGAAAATGTTTTGGAAAACAGCCGACGATGTACGTAACATCCATGTATCAAGTGCTATGCGCCACAGTAAATTCATTGATATTACTAAATGTATACATTTATCATAAATTCACCTAACAACAAAAATATTTCAATAGATGAGGTAATGATCCCCTATTTTGGCAGGCATGGGTGCAAGCAGTTTGGATGTTTGTAACCCGTCCGTTTTGGATTCTAGGCCTGGGTTATGGCTCAAACATCAGGATATTGTCTTGAAGCAGACCTATTTCAAGAAAAAATGCATGCAATGAGAGGCCTGGTGACCAGGGACTGGGGGAATCAGGGTTAGTCTCTTTCTGTGACTCCCACGTGTACCATTTTACCGGGATTCAATTCGAATTTTATTTCGACAATTTGTTCACGGGCACCAAATTGCTCTGCAATTTATGTGATAAGGGCATGAAAGGAACAGGGACTGTAAGAGTGAACCGAATAGGTAAATGTCCTTTGATGGAAAAAAAGACAAAGCAGGAAAGGGCTAGATGAACATATGAATCCTTCACTGTGGAAGAAAAAGGAATTTCGGCCGTAGCATGGATGGATAATAACGTTGTATATACGCTTTCGAACGAACATGGAGTGTAATCTGTTCAATCAACAAATACCGTCTCAAGGAAAAGAATAAATTACTGATTACCCAGTCTAATGTAATACACAACTATAATAGGTAGGTACATGAGAGGAGTCGATCTCCTTGACAATATATATATCGAATTATCGCATTGGCATTCGGAGAAAGAAGTGGTAAATGCCGACTGCTCTATGGTTGATTGATGTGTGTATGGCTAATACATGGGCCTTCGCAAAGTCCAAGGGGCTTAGTGCATTGGATCAGCTGGGATTTCGTCGACGATGCGTCCAGGCACTCCTCAGAAAGAACGGCCAGTCTGCATTGAGTACCGTATCCATGCGATACAATGATCGGGCTTCTAAGCCTGTAAGAACATTCCATGGTAGACACATTACTCCTGCCGGTAATCCTCACCGTGCATGTGTGCACTGCAGTCAAAATGAAACCCCCATAGCCTGTAAAAAATGAAATGTGCAAATGCACACTCATTGTGTTGAAGACTTCCACCAGAAATAAAATTACTGGCATTATAACATTTGTAATTTTTATAAAATTGTAGCATGTGTTCCTAAAGTTTTATCATATGAAGCATTTCATTTTGTTTTCACTAAGTGAGTGAGCATGCACTAAGAGATTGTTTCTTATTGCGTATATCACTTTTTGAATGTCGTAAATAATCTTTTACATCTACATCTACATCTACATATTACCCTGCGAGCCACCTCTAGGGTGTTTGGCAGGGGGTGACAAGTCACCAAAATGCAGCATGCAAGCGGACCGCCACATGCACACCGCACGGTCATGAATATTAAGGATAACTGAAAACCATCATACAGCATGCAAGAGAATCCCCACATGCACGCCACACATGTACGATGACACATAATATTCTACATGCTACTTAAGAGGGCAATCTGCCTATGAAGCTAGAACATGCAAAACATGCTGTTAGAATCACCATAAAACTCCGTAAACATGCTTTAAGAAATACATAAGTTAGTAAGCTACACTACCAGTCAACTAATCTATTTCTAAGTCCTTACACAGCCGTTATAGTCTCTTATCGCTCGCGGAAAAAACGACATTTTGAATCTATCTGTTCTACAGTCTATCTCTCTTATTTTATTTTTATGATCTAATCTACCATAGTACGTTGGCGGTCGTAAAATATGATCAACTTCGTCGGAAAATAAACTACTCTTGAATTTACATAATAGATTTAGTCTTGTTTTCAATCTACGGTCTGACAGTGATTCCCATCCGAGTTGTTCTAAGAGGTCAGTAACACTAACAAGACTATCGTAACGGCTTTTCACGTACCTGGCTGCTCTTCTCTGTACACGTTCTAACTCTGTTTTTAAGCCTGTTTCATGAGGATCCCAAACACTGGAAGCATATTCTAAATGGGGTCTAACGAGGGAGAAGTAGCTTATTTCTCTCACTTTGTCGTCGCACTTGCCTAGAATTCTTTTAACAAATCCCAATTTACGATTAGCTTGACCTGTTATTTCCCGAATATGTTTATTCCACGATAGATCATTATTGAGCCTAACTCCGAGATATTTTACGGATTCTACCGTCTCTAATTGGGTATCCTGAATGAAATAGCTCTGTTGTGGGGAGTTATTTTTCCCCCAGAATTTCATTACTACGCATTTTTTCAAATTTAACTCTAGCTGCCACGCATCGCACCATGCTTGGATTGCAGTAAGGTCGTTCGTTAGTTTATCCTTATCTTCACTGCTACGGATTTCCCTGTATACTACAGCGTCGTCTGCAAATAATCGAACTTTACTGTCTATTATGTCACCAATATCGTTGATATAGAGTAGGAAGAGGAGTGGGCCTATGACACTACCCTGAGGGACGCCAGATGTGACTCTAACTTCGTTGGAGGCTACGCCGTCTAATACTACTCTTTGCACGCGATCGCTCAAAAGTTCTCTGATCCAGGAAATTACATCATCGTCTAGGCCGTATGATTTTAGTTTTACTAATAACTTATCGTGGGGCACTTTATCAAATGCTTTTTTGAAATCAAGAAAAATCGCGTCCACTGGAATGTTGTCCTCTCCGGAGACTAAAATATCGTGGGCAAACAGCGCTAACTGAGTTTCGCATGATCTACCTTTCCTGAATCCGTGTTGAGTTCTCATTAACAAGTTATGCGTGTCTAGGTGTTTCATTACTGAGCTGACAACAATGTGTTCAAGGATTTTGCATGAAATGGACGTTAAAGATATCGGTCTGTAATTACATGGCTGTTCCTTGTCTCCACTTTTGAATATGGGCGTTACATTGGCAATTTTCCAGTCATTTGGTACTCCGTGTTGCTTTATGGATTTTGTGAATATTAGCTGCAAGTAGGGGGCAATTTCTGACGCTAGTTCTTTATACACGCGAGAAGGGATTTCGTCTGGACCAGGTGACTTATTTGGACTGAGCAATTTCAATAAAATTTCTATTCCGTGAGCACTAATATCAAGGGGAGGCATCTTTCGTATGCAGTGATTATCAACCGCCACGGATGAATTCTCAGATGACTCGGTGAACACGCTCTTGAAGTAGGAATTTAATAAATTGGCTTTATCGGAACTGTTTGTTAACACATCTCCATTATCGTTTCTTAGCGAACAAACGGTAGATCTTTTACCTTGAACTTCCCTAACATAGGACCAAAATGCTTTTGGGTCATCCCGTAACTGCTCTACAAGTGTTTTCCTTTTAAAATTCGTGAATGCATTTCTGAACGCTTCCTTTGTAGCGGCTTTAGACAACTTATATTTATTAATTATTAACTCTCGATCACTAGGAGACACATCATGAATGATTTTTTTCATCTTAGCATGGCACGCTCTCTGTCGCCTTAATGATTTTCTGACTTCCGCGTCATACCATCTCGGTTCGCTACCTTCTTTTTTTATTTTACTAGGGATATATCTTTTGATTCCTGAATTTATGAGCGAAAGAAAAACTTTCCAAGTCCCTTCTACATTTAATTCCTTCAATTCCTAATAATTCATAATAATTTTACTTCAAATTACAACTGGTGTATGTGGATCAGATAACATTTTGTTTAATTTTTGTACTGAATATATTGTTTTATTCACATGCAATTTGTGCAATATTATGTTTTATAAAAAAGGTTGTATTTTCATTACTAAACATTCACTATGTTTCATATACCTTTCCGAAGTTGTCTCTATATGCTGCTGGTTTGAAATTGAAATACTCTCAACTGTGCTTGACAAAAGTACATGATGTTGGACCTTTAACAAAGAAAGGTGACTATCTACACAGAAAAAATAATTTGAACGAAGTTACAAAACAGATATGTCTTAAAATGACTTTTTATGAACACAACAGTAAATTTACCGCTAATGGGACTACTAGACTGATTCGGTCCCAAGGGGCATTTTGATGCCCCCTATTTTTTTCGCAAACAGAGGGTCATATCAACAAACCGACTTCATAGGATGTATTCAGGACGCATTGACCATGATATATGCGAATATGAACAAAATAATCGAAAAAAATGTTACGGTTCCGAATGGGTTAAATTATATTCGGAGGACTTACGCGGCATGAGAGCTAATTGATTTTTTGTTTCACCATGCAAGGAACAGATTTTAACATGCATTGAGTGAGAGGCCCTAAGTGAGTTAGGTTCTAGGGTTCAAGGCTCTCCTGCGGCATTTTTTTCGGTCGAATATGAATCCAAACCAGCCTCTGGTTTTGCATTTTTGTGTTGTGTCCCGTTTGAAACAAACAAACAAACAAATTTATGCGGAATTGATTTCAATTTCTTACGTGTAAGAACTGTTTTTTAACAAGATAACTTCCGTGTAATACACTGCCTATAGTGTAAGTTCCTCCTATGTCCGCTAAGTAGCGCCATTTTCGCTGTTAAAGAAGTTATTTCTGTCGTATTTCGTAAATCTTGCCCATTTATTTCTCCAGCTTTTCTCTGATTTGCTACTGACATATACAGAAATCGTTTCCCTTTCCGTATATGATTTTTACGTTATATATGGCAAGTTTCTGTATATTTTGGTCCAATTTAGTACATTGTGCTGGCTGGGTCGATTCTCTCCGCACTTATGTCTACTTGAAAATTAGGTTCAATGGGGGTTGCTGTCCCGTTACATTCACTCATTTTAAACCTAGATAGCACCCTTTCAGTATATGCACTCTGGAAAATCTGAATTTTACCCTCACTTCGCCCAATGTCAGTTCCAAGAAAATGTCTGATTTCACCTGAGTCTTTTGCATTAAATACTGACCTTAAGGACTGAATCACATATACACAATTCTCACCGGTTATTAAATGTCACCCACCCAAAGTAAGAGCCAAACTTTGTCACCAAATTAAAAACAAAAGTCGTTACCCGAACGCTCTAGTCCATTTTCTTCTGAAAAATAATGAAACCTCTCTTTTTACTTCCTGGGTGGCTCTCGTAGTCCATACAGAGCTTAATTTAGGTTAAGTGCATTTCCACCAAGGTACTTCTACCTCCAAGGGGTATAGAAACCTTGATTCCCGTCATATACACTAACATTGAGTAAATAATGTATTTATTTGGGATTTTTATGTAAAATATCACTATCCAAGTGAGATTTGAAAAGGCTGTTTGAATGTCAACTTGTCTGACGTTCCAGTCGTGTTAAAGAGCATGTGACAGCATCATATTCTAATGGTGGGCATTCTTGCAACTATAGAATAGGTAGATTTTCTGTAAAGTCTCCTCTTGGTAACTTTTTGCCACCAGTCTTGCCTTTTTCAAACCATATTGTTTCGTCCTGAAAACCCAGCGAGTATCGATAACCTTTTAATTCTCTTGCAAAACAGCTGATTTTCACGTCCCGTGTTTTTCATGAGCACGTTTTTCATTTTCGATGGCCTCTTCCCAATCATTTTTAATTGCTTCTTCATAGTCTTGTGGATCATCTACGGTTAAAAAAAATGCAGTATATAGTTCATAATCTTCATACTTTCCTGGCCGTTTTCTTCCTCTTTGGTTTCTCCCTTTTTTGCTTCCAACCATATTCTTTTTCGCTTCTGGTTTTTCCTCTCACTTTTGGCCAGTTCCGTTCCTTATGTACACGAAATTTGATTAATCAAATCGTATATCTAGTGAAACAAAAATTTCATCTGCATTTTGATCGCGTACACGATATCCGCATCTACTGTATCCAATCATATGGACTTCTCTTGCCCTTGTTTCATATTTGTCACCGGATTTCGGCAGTTTATAAGCCCATGCTCTACTACCAAATACTCAGGTTTAGGCAAATCAGTTTTTCCATAATATGCATTGCTTGGAATATCTCCGTTTAGAGCTGACGTTGGTCGCCTGTTGAGTTGATAGACTGCGCATCGTGCTGCTTCTCCCCACAAGTATCTTGGAAGATTCGTTTCATTGAAGATGGTGCGAACCATGTCATAATGTTAAGCAATGTTTTTGTTCTCTCTTTCACTAGCACCGTTATGTTGGCTGGTGTAGGGTAGAGTTGGCTGTAAACGTTTTCCCTTTTGCTTGCAAAAATTTTTGTAAGTTCTTGTGAGCTGCATTCTCCTCCGCTATCAAACCTGATACGAGCACACATATACCGGTCTATTTCAGTTTCACGGATATGGGACTTTGTGATTTTTGTTAGCTCCATCCTTCGTCTTCAACAGATAGATTGTTATAAAGTTGGAGAAATCATGAATAACATTCTCAAAATATCTGTCACCTTATTGTGTTGGTGTTCGGATCGGTCCACAAAATTTATTGTGTAAAAGTTCTCCAACTCTTCGTGACCTTGGTTTTGATGTATTGTTGAATGGTAAACTCTCTGCTTTTCCTTCACGACATGCACTGCACACATCTTTACTTTGCAGTAAATTCACCTTTTTCAAAGATTGATAGTTTACAGGACCAAGTCTCTGGTGCCAAACATTTATGAGATTCACTGCATTACAAAGTACGTATCTCCAGTGAAATAACTTTGAATGTAGCAATAAACAAATTACCGTCAAAATTGCATTCCATTTGAAATAAATTTCCAGTCGTTATTACTCATTTGTTCTTGCGGGAAATAACTGTGTGGTTTTCATTGTATATTATAATCACTGAAAGTAAATAATGTTTTAATCCTGGAAGAATGAGTGCGCTGACAGATACATTTGAAGTATTGTACCTGAGTTTTACCTTCCCTCTCTGAGATTCTATTAAATTCTCACCGTTGGCAATTTTCATAGCTACTTTTCGTTCTTATGTCTCAACTTACGTCATTGCATTGGCGACTCTTCATTACTAAATGTTCTGTTGCGCCTCTATCAAGTACAAAACTAATATTGTCGGAACTTGCCTTCGTAACGGCTGCAACTACCTCATTGACGGCTACAAATGACACGTCCTTCTCACACTCTTCTTCAAGATCATTGGACACATTACCTTCTCTACTTTTCTATTACTGCGATCTCTGCTTCTATTCGTTCCTCGAAATTTTCCTCTTCTTCTAGAAGTTAATTGTCTTTTCGGGCAGTTGATTGTGTAGTGCCTTGGGTCTTCATAAATGGTCTTTAGAAATGTCACGCTTCCTGAGCGAGAATAAGTCAAGTTACGCCGAGTTAAAATTCTGTGAACGAACTTTCCGAACAAATCTATCCGCGTGTCTGTATACTCACCGATAATTGGCCTTGGGATAGAGAATACGTAGCAGCGTAGTGAAACGGATATTCGTCCGGGAAGCCGAAGGATCATGGTTCGAATTCCAGGAGGTGCATAATCTTCTGGCAGTTTTCAAAGCATAAAATTAAATCTAAGATTTGCATGGAAGAAGAAGAAGAAAGGGGAGAGATCCCAGAGAACCTCTCCCGATTTATTTATACCAGCTCTACTAGATATTTTGAGGGGACCTAAAATGTTACACCTCGTTTTGATGCAATATCTTTGTTAAATGATATATATTATTTTTTATTACAAATATTAATCTTATATTTGTTATTCTTTATGGTTGCTAATCCTGATTTATGAAAGGAGTCCATATATTATTGATTATTCTTAGTTCTTGTTTATCTTACTCCACTTATTTTAGTATTTTCAATTTATTTGTTTTTTTTTAAATCAATCAATGTTGAAAGTTGTTAGAGTCCAGTCAAAATATTAATATTCCTCTGGTCACGCGTGGTATTTCAGATTTAAGATTTGCATAGCGGTATTCCCTGACAAATTGTCGTTGGGATCCAATTTTAAGTTGTAATTTATGCTACGTGTTTCTTGTTTGGGAACATAAGTATGCCGTGATAAGACAAAGGTGATGAAAACCTCACACGAGCTGAGATTTTAATTGGAAGTGAGAAAATGCTATATTAAGCTATGCATAATATTTTCGGGATTTCAAAACGTCTGGTAATACAATTAGGGGTTCCTGTATCGATCAGGATTGTAAACATGCCAGCGCTGAAACTCTTTCTCGTCAGCACGTTGAAAGTTACGAGCTCTTTCCCTCTTCCCGATTAAATAACGATTGAGATCATAAAGTGAGAGTTCTTATAGGGAAAATTGGTTTTCTGGACTCAAATTTTAGTATTTTAAATGACAAACAGAGCTTATAAAATATTTAATTGTAAATATTATATATATAAAGTAGCGTATTAATACATTATTTATATATGTACATTTTAATGTAACCATATGCACGTTCCGTGAAGGGATTTCTTCAGATTTCGTCTGTTTCCTCTCACGGGTTCATTCCGGATGGGTTGTCCAGCCATGGGTATACTTCAGGACACGAGGCGCATGAAGACATGTATCGCGTTTCTCCGTTGTCTTGCCTAATGAGCTCACATGTTCTTGGTCTAGCGCAATTCTCCTCAGGAATTCTCCAGCACTTCCATAGCCCGTTGAGTTTTGATATCTCCGTAGGATTCTTCACCCACTCCAACATTTGAGATATGGATACAACGTAAACATCTGGAATGGTTTCCAAATAGTCCAGGAACCTGAAAGAATGAGCTCGTATTATTTCATTAACTGCAAAAATTATGCAACATTAGCCATACTTTTCATCTGCGTTCTCTACATTTCGCGAATTTTTTTAAATTTACGATGAAGAAAATCTTTCGCCAATGGAACCAAGATGCATAGTATTCACTCCCAGGGCTTTGTTCAGTCTTTTATAAACTACCAATGAAAGTTGAAATTATAGCACAGCAATTTCCACTTGGTATTTTTGTTGATAACCATGGTTTCGCTGCAATGGTACATCATCGTCACCTGTCAATTAACGGTGGAACCACCTTAAGATGGGTTGTCGGTTGAATATGGATGGTTGGTTGTGGTTTGATATGAAGGATGTGAGATATGAATGGTTTAGGATGGGCACAATGAAGGACACATGCAATTGCTCAATGAGGATTGGATTAGAACGGACCGATTATTTCGAGGTTGTAGAGATATGCAGAAACTACCTTATAACCGAAGAAAATCGATTGAACACCGATACTATCTGATCAGTTTATGAATCAATAATTCTAACAGTGGGAAATGGAGCAATTGGAAATTCACACTTATGACTACATGTTAAATGTAATTTTAACCACTGGTGAGTTGTGGAAAATCACACCACACGATACAACTGGTGTTGTAATTGAACAAACTGGAAATTTTACAAAATGTTAATACGGTCATTGAGTATATCTCGGCATCTGGAAATCATTAAAAAGTTGTAGACTGTAAAGTTATGATTTCTTCAAGTGACTATGGGCTTCATATTTGTGGATGATGAATTAGAATAATTTCAATGTGTACTCACTGTTTGTAGACATCGAACCGCATGGGCAGGGCAGCGAACCAAGCAGCGTGGATGAAGAACGGGAAGGGAGCGCGATTGCTGTCGTAATGTCGGTGGAAGTTCTGTTTTATAAAACTAAGTAGCTCGTCTGGTTCGGTAATCCTGAGGAACAATATCCAAGACAAAATTAGTACAAACACAAACTTGTTATGATGAGATAATTTCTGAATTTATGAAGCATAAAAATATTATCTATTTGCTACATATCGATTAAGTTTGAATGATCGCTTTAGTTACATTGGTAGTGAACTACACTACTTAGGTGACAATAACTTTTTCAAGGTTTACTTGAAGGTATTATATCATAAGAGGGAGAAAAAGACAACTTTTACAAATACCACTGAAATTTATTGAAACTCGACCCGGGTTTCGACGTGGGTTCACATCATCATCAGACACAAATATAAAAGAAGCGCAAGCCTTATATACAAGACACAGCCAGCCGAGGGAGGGGGAAAGGGGGAGTTAAGGAAACCGGGAGGAGGGTAGGGGGGGGGTGACGGACTAAGAGGACAAAGGGTGGGGGGTCAAAGCTTTGAGAATGGGGGAAGAGGCCGGGAACATACATTCATTGACAAGGAATTTATCACAGTCAAGTTGTTTTTTAAAAATCTCCAGCTATTCTAAAGCATTCAGCTTTCGCTTGTCATCGGTAAAATGGAGAGGTATCATAGTAAAATCACTTTTATGTCTATTGGTTTAAAGATGCTTGGCGAAGTTGCTTCCGTTAAAATTAAAATTTTTAAATACAGGGGATATATAGGCATACAAGGGACGATTTTAGGCACAGTCTGTTGGTGTGTGGACTAAGAGATGTTAGGACCTTGCCTGAATGAGACATTCGAACTCTGATTTTGTGTTTAATAGTTAATTGTACCCCTAAAAGAAACTTCCAGGTCCCATTCTTTACGCTATTGCGGAGGAAGATGGAGAATTTGTTTCTCCTCAGATTTTGACTCCTCTAACGTGCATCTGTTTCGTTATTCAACTTTCATCCAGTCTCTCGACATGAAGCTCGAAACCAACGAAGCACGCCTATTTCATGTACTGTGTCCATCACTGGAACATCCATTCCACGTTTATATAACACTCACTCATTTCTAACCCTGCCTCACGCTTTTATCGCAAACACTTCTTAGATACCCCATACCCACTGCATATAGCTTACCTTTATGCTAATCCAGGCACATCCAGGTTTCACTATCATTCAATTTTGTGAAATTCACAGTGGAAAAATAACTCGTCTGGACTGGGATCCCAGTCCAGACTAATGATTGTTTCACTGTGAATTTCACACGATTGTGTGACCGTCAGCGGGTGACTCCGTTAAAGTTACTGCGCGGCTAGTTCCGCAGTTCTCTGAACTTTTTACCATCATACTTTAAATTCGGAGGAAAAAACACTCTTGTATGCTGCGATTTTCTCTTCCCGAGACAAACTCTCATTCCATTATATTCTCCGCATGCTACCAACGGCTTCCCTTTCAGCGCGCATACACCTCTTCATAGCCTAATCTATCGTATCATCTTTCGCAATACGATTCATGCAAAGCTAAATCAAAATACGCTATTTGTGTTCGCAACTCATGAAAGCTCATTTTAACAGCTGGTTAAGAGAAATTGAGAGAATTTTAATTCATTGCGGGCGTTCAAAAAGTAATGCACAAGAATTTATTTTTCAGTAAATATGGCACATACAACTTTGCACCTTGGGGAGTGAATTGGTACACCCTTCAGGACAACTGGCTATTTTTCGAAGTAGTGTCCATTCGTTTCTTGAGCTTAACGCCAGCCTTTCGGAAGAGCATGTAAGCCCTCGATACCATGCCGGCTTCTGGTCACGAAACCACATTTTCACAGCGTGCAGAACATCGTCCTCGGATTCGAGGTGGATCCCACGTAGTGCATACTTCAATGGGCCAAAGATGTGGAAGTCCGACTGTGACAAGCTGGGGCTGGAGGGTGGGTGTGGCAAGACGGTGAAACCAAGTTTTGCGATTGCTTCACGAATTCGCAGACTTGTGTGGGGCCTCGCGCTCCCGCGCTGAAGTAGCATGTCGCACAGGCCCTTTTCAGGCCGAAAACGTTGGAAACGTTGCCTTAATCGTCGCTGCATTGCGGCGTAAGTGTATGAGCTAATGGTGGTTCGTTTAGCCCTCACATCCAATAAAATGACACTTTGCATATCTCAAAGCACAGTGGTCATAGTCTTTCCTGCTAAAGGAACCAATTTGACGATTTTCTTTCGTGGCGAGGGAGTATGGTGCCACTCTATTGACTGTCACTTCGATTAGGGCTCGAATTGATGAATCCACGCTTCATCAGCGGTGACGATACGGGATAAGACGTCATCCCCCCACACTCGTAGCGGTACAGCAGTTCGGATGAAATGTTTTGCCTTGCTGTTTTTCGGTCACGCGTGAGCTCTTTGGAGATCCATTTTGCTTGAACTTTAGAGTACCCCAGTTCGTGAATGATGCGGTGAATACTCCCGAACTGACCGACAATTTTCACAACTGTCGGGCAGTAATGCGATGATTCTCCCGAATCGGTTTTTCAGCGTGCTGCGCCATCACTGGAGTCACAGCTGAGGCGGGTTGATTCGCTCGGCGGCAAGTCGGCGAGATCGGCGTCTGTACCCGCCGACTTCACTCATTGCGCCCATTGACTGTGCTTCGGTCTACGGCGGCAGTTCTGTACACATAACACAAACGCTGATGAATTTTCCGAGTATTTCCTTCCTCGGAAACGAGAAACTCGATCAGTGCACGCTGCTTGTAACGTGCATCACGTGCGCCACTGACAGCAGCCATTTTTAACACTCACTACCGCACTGCCACTTGGATGCGGAGCTTGCAACTTCGAATAACAGGGGCGAAAGGTTTAAATTAGAATGCCTCAACAATTCATCCGCATAGCATTGTTGGTGTCGTAGAAAGAAATTGTTGTTCATTACTTTTTGAACGTCCCTAGTATGTGAATACATTATTGAACATGTTGAGGTTGGCAAAGAAATTTTGCAATATTGGGAAGCCTGGCAGTCAAATACGGAGAATCCCTTACCCCTCTGTGTGGGGCTAGTTGGTAGGTAATGAATTCCACCACTGAAAAGGGTCCTCTGCGCAACTGCCACCATGTTCTGCTGCCACTGTACCGACAATATTTTCACAAATGTTCTTATAAAAATGTGGTTGACTCACATTGGGCAAGTATCGACCATTGAGCAGGGGATTCCGTCATCATTGGACCAGTCAACCATCGGAACCACCCACTTGCCAGGGTATTTGGATGTCGGGCAGGGTGGAATCGGGCATTCCTGTGAATTAAAAAATAAATGAATGCGCGAAGAACATTAATTATTGATGACCAAAAAGCCAGTGATATAACCGGGTGGCGTTGAAAACAGCGAATGATAACGATGGAGCTCATGAGAAAGCGACAGTGCATCATCTAGTGCTGAATGGGAAATTAACAGCAATTACATTCCCACGATCTTCTAAATCAAGCATGGGCAACCATCTTTGCTCCCACCTTTTTTAGTCAGTGGGTCAAATTGTGACATAATGTGTATGATGATGATATTGCCTATGACATCTTGGAAACAGCCCGCGAGCCACTTGGTAATATAAAGTGAGCCAGATCTGTCCCGCGGGCCGCAGGTTGTCCATTCCTGCTTTGAATCATAAGCATTCTCTACTTTTGCTTAACATAACTACTTGGCTCTAATTTCATAATTTACTTTTATTATGTCATAAATGCGATAGTATTCTTATGATATCGCTTGTAATAGATCTTAAGCGACTGACGTGAATTCAAGTTTGTTTACCGCAGTGCATATATGCGTATATCTGACGTGGTAATTACTCGTTACAGGAGTTATTGTCTTATTTAAAAAGGTGCAGGTAAAAGAATTTCTTTCCACTGAAATTGTCACTGTGGGAATGCGGTACTATAGTATAGATGAAGTAAGATAAATTTATTTTTAACCACGAAACAGAGTTGGTTTTAGGAGTCGTAGTTAATATTACTTAAACATTACTTAAACTGAAGGGGAGAAGGGAGGTGTCATGCAGAGGAGAGATCCAGTTACCGAGCTAGTGAATTCGCGGAATTGTGCTATGTAGCTCATAACTAGTGGAGCACATACGACGGCTGAACAAGTGTGATGAACGAGTCCTGCAAAGGGATCCTAATTTCTCCCAATTTTAGTAGTTCTGGACAATCGATTTCCCCAATAATAACACTACGGAGAAACAAGGTCCTGCAGCTGTCTTCTCTTCAGCAATGGCTCCAACCTCATGATCCCCTCCATAGTGTTAAGTGGTACGAACTGGTACTCAAAACAATATTTAACCCCGACAACTCGCAAAAGTCTGTCCTGAATTTTCTGGAGACGCTGGATATGCCCAAGCTGATGAGATGACCAGACGACACTACCAAACTTCAGAACTGATCTGACCAAAGCAGTATGCATAATCTTCATTATCTCCTCGCTCAGTCCCATTTTAGACGTTCTAATGAGTGGACTCAGAGCTCGAGCTGCCTTTCTAGTGATAGCATCGATATGATCTTCAGTGGATGTTTCAGAAGATGATCTTTCAATCAAGACGACGATGATGACGTAACTGCCTCATCACGCTATGACGCTGTCAATCGCGTCGAAGGACGTTGTATACGGCCAATTTTGTGGCCGCGACGGATATTAGTAAATTTGCTGAAAATTTAACTTTCTTTTTTCAATGTTTGTCGCTCTTTGCTTCAATATTCATCCATACGTCCTTAAAGGTTTGATTTATTAGTCGCGAAACCCGGATAAACAGCAATTTTTTCCACCCCGACTTATAGTATAGAGATACGAATTTTAGGTGATATTTTCGGTTTGAAAAGAAGACGTTGGCTTAAGCTCGTATCGACTAATACTCGTAGATTTGCGGTATTTATACATAAATCTCGTTGTGTCCATGATGTGAGAAGTTATCGATTTCTTCCCTCGGTCAACTCAGCGAATGGGTCATGCGCCTTTACATATTCAAAGCACAGTAATATTAATTTTCATAATTTAGTGAATATTAATAAAATTAGACAACTTTTCGCTGTCAAGAGTACGCTGTTTACCACCGCGTTATATGAATTGTATGCCCCAAGATGTCAAAGTATGTGACTTGGTAGGTTAGACGTAAGAATTCATTTGACTGAGAAATGTTATCGAGTGACTCAATTAAATGAATTGCAAAGCTTATTGCATACCTGCTGCGAGGTGTAATCCAAGGTATATGGCCACATCGGAGGGTCAGAGAATTGGTTAGTTGGCCACGAGCAGTCCCACTCTAGCTTATTTTCGGCGATCATCTCAAATGTGTTATCTCCTGCCATTTGCAGGAATGGAGTACGGATGCCTTTCATTTCATTTTCCGGGATCAGAGCAAATTTATTGAGTATTTCCCTTTGCCCGATGAATTCCTTCGTCAACGTCTCCACCGATGCATCCTTCCAGTAATCAGTCCCTGGTTGATGCCTTGGGAAATATATTAAATTGTTACACATTAATATTCAATACAGCTGTAGAATAGAAATATGTATAAAGAAGTATGAATGTATTATAAAGTGCGAGAAAAATTATACTGTGATAACATATATTTGATAATAATACGCTAAGGCACAATTTAAAAAAGACGACTTATTTGCTCCAAGGAAATACGAAAACCAACAAGGCTACAATGTCTACGAATATGCGTTTGTAGTGGTGCGTTTTACGAATCGGAGCCGTGGATCACTGGAAAAACGGATAAGAAGAAAATGAACTCTTTTAGAAACCTGGTGTTGGTGGCGGATGCTAAAGGATAGAGTAGACGAATTAAATGAAAAACGAGGAAGTATAATGAGATATATATTCTGAGACATATATATGAGCTGCAACATAATGATGGATAGAAAACCGTATGGTGGTTTCTAAGGAAAAGGAGATCCAGCTGGATTAGCTTCGACTTAAAACATGACGGATTCTTAAGGGGCTTCATAGAAGAGAAAGTCTCGCAAGGAAGACTGTAAGATAAAGACATTTGCCTGATAAACCGGGGCATAAAACAGAAGAGCTATCGAGGTATAAAGGCATTATAGTAGGTGACCGGGAATATTGGCGGGCTGCCGTCTACCAGTCTTAGGTTTAAATTACGTATGATGGTGATGGTGTTGCTCAGTGATGGGAAAAGATTTTTGTTTTTTTTCACCGCTGCACAGTGGTCGGAAATCGGAAAAAGCTGGCCAAAAGTCCAAAATGGCTTTTTTTGAGATATGAAGTTGAAACTTCGCATGGAAACTCAGAAATGATTCATGTATCTGGAATAGCACTTCATTTGGCATAGTTCTTACCCGTTATTGAGATACAGAGGCTCAAACATGACCAAATTTCCAGAAAAATGCCCGTCTTCAGTTTTCTCGTAAAATCTTCCGACTAAAGTTGATGGTGAAGTTAAAAGAGGATTTTTATGGAATAAAAAACGATATTATCTGTTAACATGGTACTTTTGCTTTACAATTCCGTAGTTATAAAGAATAGCTATGATACAATATTGCTCTGCCGTTACAAAATGGCGGACGCTGTTTTTAGACAAAATTTTACATTTAGTAGGAGATTCAAATGGATTTTTGGCAAAGTCACGTGAAGTTACTTACATCAGAGCATTATTTGAAGACTTCTCAAGGTTTATATGCAGTTAACTTTGAAAAAAGTTTGCGACGCCGGAAATAAATTTGATTTTTCGATCGCGCGTCGAGGCTCGGGTCCGCGCGCCGGGAGCTGGATTTGCCGCGACGCGGTAAGGTTATTGAAGTGGTATGGATTTTAACGCTCAGCATTCACCGTTTTTTAAGCTGTGCTTGTGGGCAACGATCCCCAAAGAGTCTATAATGAAGGCACGGGAGGATTTTCAGTCGAGGTAAGTGCACGCGTACTCGAAGTTAAGTTAGTTTTCTTTAGATACGTTCGATAACTATGTCTTATATTGAAAGCGTTCAAACCTTGAAAAAGTGAGTATTTTCCCTCAGAAACATACAGAAAGACGTTATTAGGAGTAGTAATCGGCTAACCTCGGGTTCTATCAATGAAAACTCTATTTTTCGAACATTTACGCAGGCTTCTCCGTCATTCAATGAGAAATGCCTACTCACGAGGTTACACGACTAGACATTCATAAAATAATAATGGAATCGGGGAAGAAATCAGTGACCCAGAAAAAAGAAATTTTGCTGGACTTTTTATCACGAAAGTTAAATTTAAGACAAAACGCTGACGCTCTGAAATCTCTCAGTGATTTCCTACAGAAGCGCATTTTATGGCCATACCTAAAGAGATGGACGGAGAGTTCCCGGAACAATGAAAGATTTATGTCACGATACCAAAAGTGGCTCGCGGATGCTATTACTTTTCCAGAATTTGTAATTCAACACCTGCCCGGTACTTCTACAAGCGCCGGTTTGTATTT
The DNA here is from genome assembly GCA_963573305.1 of Pyrrhosoma nymphula. Lineage (NCBI taxonomy): Eukaryota > Metazoa > Arthropoda > Insecta > Odonata > Coenagrionidae > Pyrrhosoma > Pyrrhosoma nymphula. The sequence goes on along the minus strand of OY754329.1, from coordinate 131,670,818 downwards.
TTACATATTAATCCTTTTCCAATAGTTCAGCGCAATAATTATCCAACCTTTAGCCTTGTGTGACAAAATTTCATAATTTATTTACCAGGCACTTTCGGACGTCCAGAAAAAGAATTTCACACTTCAAGTGGTAGATCTCGAAGAAGAAAAATTCAATTCTTAAAAACTTCTTCCACTACTTTTGAGCTTGTTCTTGCAGCATCTATGAGTTTGAGAGAGGCAGGAGATACTGCAGCAGCTAAGCTAGTTACGGAAATAACAACAACGACACCTACTCGGGCGAAGAGAGTTTCCAAGTGGAGGAAGAGTGATAATATCCAAACTGAGATGACAGTTGAGGAGGCACTGTCATTGATAATTTCCTCTGAGTTGACCAATAGTTAATATACGAGTCTCTCCGTAGCACAGCTTTGAGCCATGGCCACGAATTATATCCGAGCTATGACAGAATAGTGACAGCAAAAATGGCAGCTTACCCTGAAGGAGTAACAACAACTGAGACCATGTGCGAAGTCAACATTCAAGCTCTTTTGAATCACACTGCATCGCGAATCCTGGCCTTCGTATCCACCACTCAAGTATTCAAAGATGTAATAAAATGCACGTTAATATGCAAGTACGGCTTTGACGGAAGTTCGGGCCACTCTCAATATAAACAAATGTGGCAACAAGTGGATGCATCGGACGAGTTCTTATTCATGAGCACCCTAGTACCTCTTCGTCTTAATAATGCTGCTACAGGTAAAGACTCAATTTTTTCTAGTTTTCTCTTGGTTAGTTAGATTCATCTCGAACCTATTGATTAATAATTTAACTTGTCTCACTGGCACTATTCATATTTCGGCTCTTTTTATTTTAGGTGACATTATCTGGGAAAATCCTCGGCCGTCATCTACACGGTTTTGTCGTCCCATCCGCTTTCAGTGGACAAAAGAAACTAAAGACATTACAAAGGCAGAAAGAAATTATATTCAGAAGCAGATTGATGACCTAAAGGATTTCCACTCTGGAATTTACTCTATCAACTTCTGTTTACTACTGACAATGTTCAACGGAAAGGTAATGCTTATGTTGATTTATAATTGAATAGGAATAAACGTTTATGCCAACATGAAAACAAAACAAATCTTTTAGGTATGCAACGCATTGACCGAGAGCGGAAGTATGAGGTGCTACATCTGCGGAGCAAAAGCGTCGGAGATGAATAACTTAATGGATATGAAAGGTCGTGCAGCTGATGTAGATAATTATTCTTTTGGTTTGTCTACGCTGCACTGCCACATAAGGTTTTTTGAATGTATATTACATATATCGTATCGGGTGGAGTTTAAACGGTGGCAGGTGAGAAATCATTAAAATTTAAGTTTAAAAAATTATTATTTTGAAAAAGATAGTAAGTAAATTATTCAAAAACATCTTTACAGGCACGTGGAAGTTTTAAATTACTACTTACTAAGAAAAAGGCATTGGTGCAGAAGTTATTAAGAGAAAATATGGGCTTAATTGTTGATGTGCCCCGACCTGGATCGGGTAATACCAATGATGGAAATACGGCTCGGCGTTTTTTCGATTCTCCAAAATTGGCAGCAAGACTTACAGGTAATGTTCCATTTCGCATTATCAGTGCAGTAGAAGCAGGGTTCGAATGAATTTATAATCAATTGCGTCATACGATCATTTTTCAAAACTCGATATGGAGTTGGCTTATTAAATTAATAACGTCTGTATCGTAGTTAATGCATATGTTTTGATTTTGCATTCTAGGAATTAACGAAGATCTCATTAAAAGATTTTCAGTTATCTTGAAAGCAATTTCTAGCGGCCTACAACTGAACGATGTGGCATTTGCTCAGTATTGCCTGAAAACTGCCGAACTCTACGTGGAGCTGTATCCCTGGTACTGTATGCCTCCCACGGTGTATAAGGTCCTCCTGCATGGAAGTGAGATTTCTAAAGATGCAATACTTCCGTTAGGTGAGCTCTCGGAAGAGGCACTGGAGGCCAGAAATAAAGACACTAGAAAATTCCGCGAGCGATTTACTAGGAAGCACTCCAGGGTGGCCACCAACGAGGATCTTTTCAAGAGGCTATTACTTACATCGGATCCTTTACTTTCCTCCTCCACACATTTAATGCCGAAGAAAAGAAGGAGAATGTCAAAAGAATTGAGAGACTTATTAATAGTGGACGAAAAAGAAGAGGAACTATTTGATTCAAATAGTAGTAGTGATGAGTATTCGTCCGACGACTAAAGAAATAATTTCATTTTCTTTTCCATTAATGTTAATGAAATAAATATTTGAGGGAGTTTGTGCCTTCAACTGCAGTCATGTATGGATTCTTTCTAACATCCTTAATGTTGTGACTCTTTGAAGTTAAAACTTCTCTCTGTGCATTGCATTTATTTATTTCATTTACGGATATGTTCCTTTGTTATTTTATTTAAATGTAATTGAGTTGCACTATTAACATCTTACGTGATCACTTTTTGTACTTTTTTTGCCTTTTGTTAATACATTCTTTTTTGACCTTATGCTTTGTTGGAGTGTTTCATCGTTATCACTAAAATTGGTTTCAATATTCAATTGTTGCTACAGCCGTTACCAAGTTATACTAAAAGGGGTTAACTTCCTTTATTCAAATCTCAGAATTACATAAATTTGGCAATACAATCCTTTAAATCTCCTCCATTTCCAAAAATGTAAGCATGTGTATGTGTACCTTTGGTGGACAATAATTTCCCAGAAAATGCCCGGTAGAGACCGTTAAAGGCTCCGCGATGTCATAAAACGACCATTTTCGCACACGAGTCCTGAGGGTTAAGGATGGGGGAGAAGGGATACCAGCTGGTGTCTTTCTGGGAGGTCTTTCTGTATGTGTCTGAGGGAAAATACTCACTTTTTCAAGGTTTGAACGCTTTCAATATAAGACATAGTTATCGAACGTATCTAAAGAAAACTAACTTAACTTCGAGTACGCGTGCACTTACCTCGACTGAAAATCCTCCCGTGCCTTCATTATAGACTCTTTGGGGATCGTTGCCCACAAGCACAGCTTAAAAAACGGTGAATGCTGAGCGTTAAAATCCATACCACTTCAATAACCTTACCGCGTCGCGGCAAATCCAGCTCCCGGCGCGCGGACCCGAGCCTCGACGCGCGATCGAAAAATCAAATTTATTTCCGGCGTCGCAAACTTTTTTCAAAGTTAACTGCATATAAACCTTGAGAAGTCTTCAAATAATGCTCTGATGTAAGTAACTTCACGTGACTTTGCCAAAAATCCATTTGAATCTCCTACTAAATGTAAAATTTTGTCTAAAAACAGCGTCCGCCATTTTGTAACGGCAGAGCAATATTGTATCATAGCTATTCTTTATAACTACGGAATTGTAAAGCAAAAGTACCATGTTAACAGATAATATCGTTTTTTATTCCATAAAAATCCTCTTTTAACTTCACCATCAACTTTAGTCGGAAGATTTTACGAGAAAACTGAAGACGGGCATTTTTCTGGAAATTTGGTCATGTTTGAGCCTCTGTATCTCAATAACGGGTAAGAACTATGCCAAATGAAGTGCTATTCCAGATACATGAATCATTTCTGAGTTTCCATGCGAAGTTTCAACTTCATATCTCAAAAAAAGCCATTTTGGACTTTTGGCCAGCTTTTTCCGATTTCCGACCACTGTGCGCTGTGAAGAAGAGGAAGGATGAGCGTGTTCCTGTCAGTATGACCTCGTAATATATTTTAGTATTGTTACGTATTGGAGTTACTGACCATAGTATTTCCCTTCAATGCTTGAGTGGCCCCTTCGTTACTCAATGAGGAACAGAAGAGGAGAAAACCAAATGGAGCACTTTCGGGAAGACAACGTACAGATGAATCGACCACACTTTGAGACAGAAAATTAGTAAGGAACAAAATAGATGGTAAATCCCCACGAGAAAGAACCGAGGGAAAGATTCATTGGCAGCTAAAGTGGAATATAAAACAGAAAAGTTACAAGGACTTAATGAAATTAGCAGGAGACAGGGTGGAATGGAGGGTGCCAGTCAACCGCTTAGGGTTGAATGACTAATGATGATGATATTCATGGAGACTATCAGCTACTGGCTAAGGGTTCATTTATTCGAACTGAATTTCTTTGGAATCTTTCCTCTTTCCATATGAAATCGGTGGCCATGAAATAGATTTGATCAATGACAGCACTAGAGTTGAACGTAATTTTCGTGCATGTGGAAGATGAAACTATTTGCTACAGGTTGAAAATTGGTAAAAGATTAACAAAATTTATTTAACCAGTTACATTACATTGGGAATTTGCCTGGTGTTAATGGTACAAGTATCACTCACAATGCTCAATTCACACACTATAATCAATATTTTTCACGTAAAAATTATGAGTAGGTTCGCTTAATTTTTGTGAGGCGAAGTCTCTTCTTGAACTCCTTATAATATTTTGGGAAAGGATTTAAGACTTGTACAGGTAAGGCATTCTACTCCTCTATCATCCTGTTAACGAAGGAAATTTTCCTGTGTCTGTTTTTTGGTCTCGTTCCCTTATGTTATAACTATGGTCATTTATTCCGATTCGGCTTGGGCAATCTTTTACTGATTTCCTCCCATCCCATATCCATTCTGTACGCCTTGTACAAATTGCCTAACCTGTATGCTTTCCGCTTTTCCTTAAGACTTTCCCAGCTCAATATAGTCTGCATATCACTTAAACTATCACATCTCTCATGCCTGCCTAAGACGTACTGCTTTTCTTTGCACTTTTCCCATTTTTTCACTAGCCCTATCTCCGGGTCCGGAGGGAATACCCGCGCGTGTCCTCAAGGAGTTAGCGCCACAGATCGCACCGTTCTTAGGCATAATATTCAAGAAGTCATTGTCTGAAGGAAAGATACCATTAGACTGGAAAATTGCAAACGTTACACCGATATTAAAAAAGGGAAACAGACACGACCCAGGGAACTATCGACCAATTACACTAACGTCGATTATAGGCAACATACTCGAACATATCTTCGTTAGCAATATCATGACGTTCCTGGACAGTCGTAACTTCCTTCATGGCAGTCAGCACGGCTTCCGGAAAGGTAGATCATGTGAAACACGCGCTCTTTCTTCATGACGTTCTCAAATCTGGTGAATCGAAAAGACAAGTTGACGCATTATTTCTAGATTTTAAGAAAGCTTTCGACACGGTACCTCATAACAAACTCTTATACAAATTACAGTCATGCGGCCTAAACGAAACAGTAGTAAACTGGATACGCGACTTTCTGAGTGATCGTAAGCAAAAAGTAGTTCTTGACGGAATTAGCTCTGATGTAGCTAAAGTGACACCAGGTGTCCCGCAAGGAAGCGTGATCGGCCCCCTTTTGTTCATTATATACATAAATGATCTATGCTCTCGAATTAGCAGTAAAATACGTTTATTTGCCGACGATGCTGTCATCTATCGTGAAATTAGTGATCACTCTGACTTTGAAACTCTATCATCGGATGTAAACAACGTTCAAATATGGAGCCAAGAGTGGGGACTCGAACTTAATCTGAGCAAATGCACTGCGGTACATTTCTTGCGGAGGTCGTCCAACTATTCCCATGTATATGCTGTGGATGGTGTTAACATAAGGGCGACAGATGAAGTGAAGTATCTAGGAGTTACGATAACTTCGGACCTATCGTGGGGAGCACATATAAGAAATATTTGTGGCAGAGCTCTGAAGAAGCTAGGATTCGTCAAGCGTATTGTGGGAAGATTTTCAGATGAAAAAGTAAAAGAGAAGTGCTATTTCGCACTCGTCCGGCCACACCTTGAATATGCAGCAAGCATATGGGATCCGATGCAGAAATACTTAATTCGGGAACTTAATAAAATACAAAAGAAAGCTGCGCGATTCGTCAAAAACTGCTACGGGCGTACAGACAGCGTTACACAGATGTTAAACGAATTAGGCTGGGAGCCGCTAGAGACTCGGAGGCTGCGCGCTAGGCTTAGATTGCTTGAACAATTGAGAATAGATATCTTAAAGAGCGACACGGAGAACATCATATTAGAACCCCACTATATTTCCAGGTCCGACAGAAACGATAAATTAAAAGAGATATTTTGCCGAACGGATAGGTATGGGAATTCGTTTTTCCCCCGAACAATAAGGGACTATAATAAATGCTAGGCGTAATTTCACTAGAGCATTTCCTTTTTATATGTAAACGGCTGGTGTCCTAACACCCCCCGCAACACGTCTATTGGGGCGGCTTGCGGGGTAGTATGTAGATGTAGATATGGATCCCAAGAACTCTTGGCGAACTCCAATATTGGTCGTACCATCGTTTTGTAAGCCATTTCTTTAACTTCCTTCGATGTTGAGTTTCGCATGATATGCAGGAGGAAGAGAATAGTTTAAATAGAAACAAAATTTATTCAATAGGATTGGAGTACACGTGCAAAGAAAAAACGCGGGCAGTACTCACGTTATGCTGTGCAATGCAATCTCGTGACCTTGGCGATAAAGCCAGTTTGTCGCTCCGTAGTCATTGTACTCATGAGTGGTGAAGAAAGTAGTGGATATATTGCACTGGTTTGGGTTCGTGCGATTGAACAATATGTTTTTATAGTAAGTATTGTACAACAGCCTGGTAATTGCATCATCGTACGTCAGCAGGACCATCTAAAATAAAATCGGAAGCAGGATACAATTAGCTCAGAGCAAGGATATTACATGTAATTTTATATTTGAAAAAAACTCCTATAAATATGGAATTTAAGGTAGTTTAAAGGAAATTTTTCTCTAGTCAGAACAGAGACCACATTCCATTTTATTTTAAAACTTAGGCTGTTGTTATAAGCTTAAAAAAATATGGTAATACTAATGAAGCAAAAACTTCGTTTTATTTGACTGAATTTCTCATTAATTAGCTAAATATACATGCTTACGTCTTTATCTAGACTAGCTTTTTGACAATTCATGCTGAAAATGTCTTTACAATCGAAGGTTTTTTTTATTTTATAAAAAGTAAAAAATAATAATGAACTACCTCAATTTAAATTTCTGACACGAGCTATGATCAAAACTAACACATTTGTTAAAATGAAATCTCTCTGGAGGGCATAGCCGTAAAGTATGCTATGGAAAACGGCATGCATTTCATGGCAAAATCTCGAAAAGTATTCCGAGATATGGCTGATGTTTTTGAATTATTGGAAAGATGAGATCATTTTCTTCATATCGAGGCCAAATACATTGAATTTTGTGTGAAGTTATATCTCGCTCGAACTACTTTAAGAGTGGTTATAATATTGGAAACTGGATAATTCAATGAAATCATCAGTAGAGAAATCCCTCTTTGATCTAGAAAACTGTTCTTACTGACGGGCTTACTGTTCAGTTGGTTAAATTCCTATGATGAATGTGAAAGTTAATGCGTAAATCACACAGCAACAGCTAATACAACCTGTGGTACGTCCTTGGGATTGAGGTTTCCGGGAATATCGGTACCGGAACAGCGGCATGCGGGCAGTTTACACTTGGATGCATCGCAGAACTCCCTCGGTGATCCCTTCGGCAGCGCTTGCGACGGAAGGATGTGGAACACAAGAAACAGCGTCAGCAGCTTCGAGACGAGAATGAGGTGTCCCATGGCTAGATAACCATGTACTTACTAGCAATAGCAAAATAGGAGACTACGCGTTCGCGGGGAATTTGATTCCTTATATTGATTGCTTCTAGATAAGCTATCTTCGCACATGCATAGATTATTTCGTGCTCTCCTAATTGCGTTTCATACACCACTTACCGTAAAGAGGAAATCTTCCGACGAATCATATCGTTTCCCTTTAGAGCATGACGAAAAAATATTACCACACCTAATTCTCTGTCGTAATTGAAGCTTCGTGTATTTCAGTTAAACTGTTGGCGTAGGCATGCATACGTTGTTTTGTAGTATACCGTGGTAATCATTATTTCAAAATGGCCTAGAGTGAATCAGAAAGAGTTAAAATATTTTATACAGTGCAAATATATCCCTCTCGCCGTTTCCTTTTTGGGTAGGCAGTATGAAAAAAGTTCAACTATTAGGGATTGGCTTGAAAAACTGACTCTGCTTCAACAATTTCCACCGTACTGCCCTATCCGTAAACACCTCTTTTGCTTCAGTTATACTTTGTACATTGTTTCATCTATGACTTCCTGTTCTTAACACTCGTAAGATTCCTCCTCTTAAGAGTACCTTCCACCGCTTTTACCCAACACTTTTTCTGTCTTCCTCTACCTCTCACCGCATTCACTTCACATTCATAATTGATTTATATATATGGCCCTCATGTCATCATCAGCAGTCATCAAAGCGAAGATCGGTTTGTAGCAGCTCTCCAATCCACTCTTCTCTCCGCCAACCTTTTGATTCCTTCGTAAATCTTTACTTTGATGTCTTTGAATTGAATTGAGTTTATTGAATTTAACGTTCACCCAACATATAAATATAATTAAAGGATGAACAATAATAACAAATACAAATGTTTACAATAATACAATAAAGAGTCAAGATGGCCAAAAATACATAATGCATATGTATTATCGTGATTTAATTTTTACTATTTGAGTGTTGACAATTTATTAAAAGCTCTTCTATAAAAATTCTTTCTGTCCTCAAATAAGCTTAGGTTATTGCACACAGTATTTAAAAATGCACACATTCTATTGATGGGAGTATTTTTACAGCAGTCACTATTTACATTTATTATGTTAAATGTCCTCTTGTGTCTACCTTTGTTAAATAGAATAATCATATTTATTTTACGTAACAAGTTAGAACTTTCTCCTTTGTTAATTATATCATGTTGGACAACAAATCATTTAATATTCTTCTATCAATAAGCTTAAAGAAATTAAACATTGACAATAAGTCTTCATACTTATCATGATTTTCAAAAAGGGGGGTAAACATGGTATCGAACGCAATTCAGATACCTCAAAAACCTTTTCTCGAGACTCTAAATCATTTCTCTATACTTTTAGTATATGGTTTCCGTTTTATCGAACTATATTCTAATTTAATCCTTACAAGAGAATAATACAACATTGTTAGCACACTCAGTTTTGAAGTACTCCGAAATACGACATAAAAAACCAAGTAATTTACATGCAGTAATAGATGCATGTAAAATGTGGCTTACGAAAGTCATATTAGAATAAAAAAGAAAGCCCAAGTCTTTTATGTCTGTTTCTCTTTTAATAATATGGTCTTTCATTGAATAATCAAACTTTAACTTTTCTTATTTCTTTGAATAGGTAAACACAGTGGTCCATGATTCCTTCATGATTTGCCTCGTGTATCCTATTCTTGGTCTTCCATAGAGCTATAACATTTACCATTCATTTCACATACAGTTATTGTTTTCAATAGGATATTCTGTCGCAAAATGTGTTCAGTAAGTATGTCTCTTATTCTTCTCAGAGTTGTCACTATACTTCTTTTCTCTTCAACTCTTGTTAAGACTTCTTCGTTGTCGATTCTCTCCGTCCATTTCATCTTCATCATTCTTCGGTACACCACATCTCCATTGCCTCCAATCTCTTTTAATCGGCAGCTAGTATTGTGCAGGCTTCACTGTCATAAAACAATTTTACAATAAAAATTTATTTATTCCTCGTACCAGCTTAGGAATGATCGGCGCAAAATTTCATCTTTTGGTTAAGGTATAGCAATTTTATGTTTTGCTCTAAGGACTCTCGGTTTTACCTTTTCTCCACCACGGTTATAAAAAAATCTTAAAACCTTTTAAACAAAAAGATGCCTTAGGGATAAAATATTCATCTTCCGGCGGATCTTCTTAAATATGGGAAAGGAATCCGCCGTGGTAGAAGCCGGCATCGCAACCCTTTCTGAGATATCAGCAAAGGATTAATGTTTTTGGAGTAAGCTTCTCCCCAGCATACTATATGCTATATATAAGGGTATTATAAAAATAGTTGTTTTAATTAAGTGCTTCCTTACTTCCAGGCTTGTGTTATTAGCTTCAATCTGACTCCTCTTCTGATAGAACGCCTTTATTCAGGTGTGATTCATCGAGTGATCTCAGTTCATCGTACTTAATCTTAAACGACGCAAACTTAGCTTTTACATCCGTTCTACGTGCCCCCGAGCTGAACATTTCCTCCAGTTGATTTGCTTCCTTAGTGAAGAGAGCTCTAAGGGCCCGTCGTTCCATCATTTATTCAAACCCTGTATCTCACTTTTATAATAATAGCAAAGCGTAAAATAATGCTCAAGTTACCCGATAATGGCACTCTATAATGTGGGGCACTCACTATTAGTGGCGACCGTGACAGGACACACCTTCTTTGCTTGGGCTTTTCTGCTCACAATATCTATCTTGCTTCTTCCATTATTTGCGATTCTGCTTTCCAGATAGTAGTATTGCATTACTTGCGCAAGTTTTCACCGCCCAAGTGTGAACGTGATTCTGGCTCCTTTATTAATGACAGTTATAAAAAAGAAATACGTGAGTAACGTTTTAGGGAATGAAGCGTTATCCGGTGGTGGAACCTGGGAACTTCGTAAGGAGTATAGGAATCGATTAGCGGGATTTGTGGTGTTGAGGAAAATAGAGAAGGTGCAATGGTCGGGAAATTTGATAAACGAGGAAGTGCTCGGCATGGTGAGTGAAGAAAGGAAACAGCGCAAGGAGGAGGCGGAGTATTTGGATGAAATAGGTAATGAGGGGCGAGGGGAAGCCGAAGGCCGTGACTGAGGGAAGGCTGCTACGTAAGGGGCAGGAAAAGAATAACTTTTCTCGATTTGATGAAGGGAGGTAGGAAAGAGGCTGAAGAAGTAGGTGCCATAATAGTCATATCAATTGTACATCCATAACAGTCATATTTTCAGTCAGTCATTTTTACAGTGCAGGGCAAGGTTTCAAAAAGGTTTGGTGGATCTTAATGATGTGAAATAAGTGAAATAATGAAATGTTAGCTATGGTTGATGCCGAGACTATGTGGAATTCCTTTGCGAATTTAAGAGGACTTCAAATAAAAACTTCGTGATTCTACTGAATATATTTTTATCGTTTCTACTAGTTTCACTTCTCTGTTACATCTCATGAAACAACCAGAAAGTTAATTTTTGTTTGAAGACTTTCGCAGCTTTTCTTGTCTATGAAGGATGATTTTTCGGGCAATGCTGCGTTGCACATTTTATAGAAATTCTAAAAGATCTGCGAGTGACTAAAGAAGACCTAATAGTCAGCATTGATGTGGTGTTGTTGTTCACCAAAGTTCTCGTCCCTGATTTGGTGGAAATTCTAATAAAATTTAACAGAGGATGGACTGCCGAAGGACTATCCAAAATTGGCTGAATTTTGCATTTTGAACGACTACTTCCTTTGTAATAAAGTTTTATTCGAACAGAAGGGTGGGGCGGCAATGTGTTCCCCCTCTCTCCCGTTATAACAAATTTATAAATGGAGTTTTTTGACAAGAAGGCACTCTACTTCTCGGTAGATAAGCCATCATGCTGAGTCAGATATATGGATGACACTTTTGTGATCTGGCCACATGGAAAGGAGAAGCTGGAGGTTTTCCATGAACACTTCAATAGTATCCATCCAGATATTAAATCTACGAAAGAGCTGGTAGAAGGAGGTTGTCTGCCGTTTTTGGATGTTCTTGTTAAAAGGAGAATGTATGGGAGCCTGGGACATTCGGTCTACAGAAAGAAAATCCACACCGATAGGTATTTGAATTCGGCGTCCCATCACCATCCAATGTAGAAATCTTGCGTTGTTAAAACTTTAAGCCACCATGCCAGAATTGTGTCTGATGCTGAAAATTTCGACTAAGAAATGAAGCATCTGATGTGGGCTCTGAAAGGAAATGGCTACAGTACCTCCTTAAAAAAAGAGCAATGAAAGAAAGGCAACAACACCATAGTGACGACGACTGTAAGAAGAAACCATTAGCGTACGCAAAACTTCCCTACATCTCCAGAGTCACTGATAGAATTTCTAACATCCTGTAGAGAGAAAACATCGTGACTCGCTTCTGCACAGTGAAGATAATAAAAAACATCCTACCCTCACTGAAGAATAGTCATCCTCCCCTGCTGCATGGAGCTGCATAATAATAATAAATTTATTCCACAACATCATAAAAATTTTACATTAACATTGACCCTTAACATTGGGAATATAAGTACCCCTAAGGAGAAGCTCCGTTTTGGGGTTACCGACTCGTATTTACTAAACAAAAAATATATTGAATGTGTTGCAACATAAGTAATAATAACACATTTGTATTATCGCTGGTTTAGTTACATACTGAAATTATATACAAAGTTATAGTTACATAAAAGTTACATAACATATAGTTACATACAAAGATAATTACCTCTGCTATGAGATCTACCATTTCATACAATTTTTAAAGTAAAATTGAAATATCATCAATAGAAAATAACCATTTTTTCACACTTCTACAAAATTTACATTCATTTTTTATATTAGCAATAGCTTCCGGTATTGCACAAAATATTTTAGGCCCTAGAAATACATAACTGTGCTTAAAAGTTTCTGTTCTAGGTCTAGGTATGGTTACATTGCAATTGCTACGCAGCTCATGTACTCCATTCACCACCACGATTATAAAAATCCTAAGGACCTTACAGACAAATGAATGTCTTAATGGTAAAATATTCATTTGTTTGAATAGTAGTCCAGTAACTTTGTCGCCTGAATGTATGGGGTAGTATGCGTCAAATCCGGTAGTTCTGATTTTTTGCAGACTTGTTTATGATGTTGGCCTAATGAATAATCCAAGTTTGTGACCTCGAGCGCCGAACGCAACTTTGTCAAAAATCGAAAAAACCGCGAAAAAATCGTTATTTTTTCAAACTTCGGCGATTATAACCCTAAAGGACTAGTTTTTGAAAAACATTTTTTCAGGACGTTTTTAAAGTAGACTACATTTTCTACAATATGGTACTAGAATTGTCTCTGTAGACCCAATAGATTCCGAGATTAAGCCTTTCAATGTTTATCATTTTTTTCGAATTTCGCAATTTTTTGCAATTCTGTCGTTCTGAATAAATTTTGACCCTGACTATGCTATCGAAGCCCTGTACTTTTATGATGGGATGTTAAAAAAGAAAAATAGAAGTGTGAACGTTGATGTTTAAGCTAAGCTACGAATAATGAAGCAAAAAATATAAGTACAACAAAAGTTTATAATTTTATTTGTTAGGAAATTGAATAATATTAAAAATAAAAAAATTAAATTAATTTAGCCCTCTTGGAAGGTCCCGGTTGAGGTTCGTCCGTATCTGGATCGACGTATTGGGATGGCATATCCCCATCAGGGGATGGTTATGAATCGTCGACGTCTTGTGCCCACAAGTCATCCTCCATTTCGACATCGGACAGATCGTCGCCTTCTGGGATATCTACTACTGCAATGTCAGGTATATTGTCACAAGAGGCCCCGCTGCAGTGCCTGCAGACTGATGAGCATTTTAATCCTGCCGGCAGATATTATGTAGATACACCATGCCCAATGTCCATCGAGAGAGTACACTGTCAGTCATACCACGTCCTCGGGTGAGCCATCCATAGCTTTTCATAGATTTCATCAGTACTTGCTCAATGATCATATCTGACCATATACCCGACCAAAATTTGTTAGTGCGCCGGATGGTGAAGTATCCCTTTTTTGTGAATTTGTCGTACTCAAGTGGGCCCATTTTCCTTTCCAATTCCAGCATATCTTGCAGATATAATTGTGCACACTTCGCATAAAAGAAGTGGCCTGCTGCGTGAAAGAATGGGATCATTTTTTGGATGGTGTCCAAATGCAAATTCCAATCGCCTGTCCGTTCTGCTTGGATAAATTTCTTCATCAGTGTCACCATTCGAAAATAAAGAACACACAGCATTGCGGTTGGTCCATTGCTTTCAAGCTTGCACAAAGCATCCGTGAATTTCGTCATTAGTACTTGAAACTGCTCATTTTCGTTAGCTGTTAGAATTGCAGATCTGTCAGAGTTTGAAATAATGTCTTCAGTAATGCTTTTTTCCTCTTCAGTCAACTGAATTGTTTTCACAATTTCATTTGCCAAGGAAAGAGACACCAAATTGTGGGCTCTCACTGCTCTAGAATAAGCATGGCCAGCCAACATCTTATCAATGCTGTTTTCAGCATAAATTGTCGAGAGCAGTTCCTTTAGACCACTTCCACTCATAATCATACCTATTGATCCCAAGAAAGACATTAGTAGGTGAAAACCACCTAGCCTCACAACGACATTGCTGAAATTAGTGCCCTGATAGTTTGGGACTATCTCTTTGGCTTTAATGTATAGGGGTTGCTCAAAAGTTACAACGCAGGTTTTTTGTCCATAGGCTCGGCATTTATCATTTACGAACCGAAGAGATGTAAGAACTGTGTCGTAATTGGACGGGAGATGGTTGATGAATGGCAGACATATAATTTTGGATGTTTCAAAGTGTTTCTCTGCTGTTGCTTCCTCCATGAACCCATTCCATCCCGGGATGTTCAACTTTTTTTGAACTTTCCCATATAACCATAAGATATCTGAAGGGAGTGGTACAATTTCTTCAGGTAGCGAATGAATATTGTCTAAGTTAACAATATTAATTGCCGACAAACCCTGATTGGATGACACTTTTTGGAAGGTTTCCAGCTGAATAGGAGGATTTCTCTGTACAAGTTCAGAAGCAGTGCACTTCGTCAAACGGTCTATTTTATTCTCGGGACATGAGGAATTATGGGGAGTCACAATCATTATACCTCCCATTGCGTGAAAAGTACCCGTCCCATCTAAAGTGTTGACAATAAAAGAAAATTGCACAAACGACATTGAAGGGTCCTTCAACATGAGTTGGTCTGGTCGCATGATGGCCGAGGTTTCCAAAAGCATAGTATCCTTGTAACTAGCTGAGAATCCAAGCGTTGACAATAACTCAACCAGATGTTTTGACCCGAACTTGTGCTACAAGAATACACCAATCCCATGCAGTAAACAAGAGATGAAGGAGCGAGGCCTGACTGCCGTTATTATTGAATGTGCAAGAGCAACGCACTTCTTTCTATAGGAATCAAAGCAGCTTCGTTTGTCTTTTAAAATTACTGTTTCGAGCAACAGTTTCAAAGAATCAGGGATAACTGAATTTACATTCTGGAAGAAGTCGTCGGATGGTGTGAATTGTGTTGTGTCGTACACTTGCGACCGTATATCCTCTCGTATGACTTCAGCAGCTGCTTTCACCACGCGTAGTCTTTCTGCTTGAGGATCTGAACTTCTACTGTCATACCATGTACTGGTGAGAATTTTGTGACCTGTGTTTCAAAAAAAACAGTCGTGTGTTTGAAGGGTCTCTCAACGATCAAAATGTCCTCCCCATACTTAGCAAACAAGCGATTTTTGACTGTTCGTAGTTGAGGTCGTTCTCCTTCTATCTGGTCCATGAGGTTCATCTAGAGAGAACTGACACTCCTCAGCGTTCTCTTCCAGAAATGAATAAATCTTTTCCATGCCCTCATCAACTGTGGGATGCTGACGATTTCCCCTGGACTTTCCTGTTGGTGGTGCCTGGTAGAGCTTTGTTTGGCAAAACCGATGATATCTGGCATCAAGGGCTACCAAATATGTGTTCTCAGATATACGCTCTTTTATTTTAAGAGCCCATTCATCACCACGTTTCTCAGCTGCTTTCAAGATTGTTGCACTGAGAGACAACTTTTCCGCAGTAATGACATTGTTCCGTTTTTCTGGCTTCTTCTTCCTCTCTGCCACAAGGAACTCTTCAGTTATTTTGTCTCCACACAGACAACAGTGTTCTCTGAAATTGAACTGCTCAGAGACTGATCTCGTGTCCCTTGATGGCGTAATATTTGATTTTCCACTGCTAACAGCTGCTTTGATCAACTTCGGATTGTTGTATTTTATCTGACAAGCACTGTGCACATATATCTCATTTACACCCATCAATAAACGCTGATTTTCTATGTTCTTAAGGGAAATACTCGACACAGAAAGGGCTTTTACACCTCTTTCCTTCACTAGGCGCACTTGACGTTCACTTAAAGTCTCCTTACATATAAAACACAAACCCACGCTGGGACTGGGATAAGACATTCTGTAGATTTTGAGTTCAAACGGCACTCACGTTATGGGCAGCAGGCCAATCAACAACTCAAATGAAAAATAATTAGGGAAGGTTAAAAACGTGCTACAGGTGGGTCGCATTCGTGACTTCACACGAGCAATACTAGCACACTCCGTCGGAGGTAATTGGAACTTCATCCCGCTAGAGTTATTCGAGTGACCTCTAAAATATTGCAAAAAATTGCGAAGTTCGAAAAAAATGATAAACTTTGAAAGGCTTAATCTCGGAATCTATTGGGTCTACAGAGACAATTCTAGTACCATATTGTAGCAAATTTAGTCTACTTTAAAAATGTCCTGAAAAAATGTTTTTCAAAAACTAATCCTTTAGGGTTATAATCGCCAAAATTTGAAAAAATAACGATTTTTTCGCGGTTTTTTCGATTTTTGACAAAGTTGCGTTCGGCGCTCGAGGTCACAAACTTGGATTATTCATTAGGCCAACATCATAAACAAGTCTGCAAAAAATCAGAACTACCGGATTTGACGCATGCTGTGATGTATAAAGTTACTGGACTATAGTGGAAAGGAATGCGTTTTATTTGGCGCCCGTAGCATAACCCTTATTACCTTTTTCTGGCATACCAGAAGAGGTTGCTTATTAGTTACGTATGCTCCCCCCAGCACGCAATTCCGTATTCTAATCTTGAATTAATTAGGGCATAGTATACCAATCTGAGAACTGACACTGGGCAAATATATCTTAACAAGTCAAGTTTTCTAATTATAGAGATCATCTCAGATCTTAGTTTACTAATATGCTGTTTCCAGTTAAATCGTTGATCAATGTAAATTCCCAGATACTTAATATGACTAACCCTTTCCATTAAAATACATTTGTTACAATAGAAGGCATTTTCATTTAAACATTTTAAACATCTATAATAAATCAAACTGTTGTCTCCTATATTTACATTTTTTAAATTAAACCAAATGTATTTTGTTTTGCTGCTGAGCACCATAGAGTTTACAGAAAACCAGGACTTCAATTTATCCAAGTCACTTTGCATATGCATACGTAAAGCGTACATGCTGATATCAGCGTAACATAGTGCTGTGTCATCAGCAAATGAGGTAAGCTTTCCATAAAACTTTCCATTGCATAGATTCTTAACAAAGATTAGGAATAATATTGGTCCCAAAACTGAACCTTGTGGAACCCCACAGGTAATTTGAGTCTTACAGCTATTACAATTTTGAATTTGAACACACTAAGGTAACTTTCGAACCATTTATAGGCAATTCCTCTGATACCAGCTTGCTGTAATCTTTCCAATAAAATTGTATGATGAACTGTGTCGAAAGCTTTTGCTATGTCTATAAATAATCCTGCAATTTTATTACCTTTATTAAGTCCATCATGTATATTAGAACAAAAATTAAGCAGGTCATCTTCCGTACATTTTCCTTTTCAAAAACCAAATTGATTACTAACAAAGAACTCATGGGAGTTTAGAAAGCTTAATAATCTCTTTTTGACGATTTTTTCCAATATTTTAGAAAATACAGGCAATAAGGATATTGGTCTATAGTTGTTCAAATCCAGTTTGTCACCTTTTTTATAAACTGGTATTATAAGAGCCGTTTTCAGCTGTTTCGGAAAAATCCCTGTTTGAATACTTAAATTTGCTATGTATGCAAATATGTTAGAAACTTCATCTCTAACTTCTTTTACTACAATAGCGGATATTTCATCATTCCCTTTCGAACTCTTTGGTTGTAAACCTTTTATAATACTACTGACTTCTTTCTCATCTGTAGGAAAAAGAAACAAAGACCCTTTAACATTACACATAGGTACCAATCATTCTGATCAACCAGGTTATTTTTAGTATTTGTAGAATTGTTTGAGGATTTACTTAGTCTACCGTAATGTGCATTAAACTCATCAACAATATATTGCATTTGAATTAAGTCTGTCCCATCACTGGACCTTATTTTTTCGATACTCCCACCTTTTTCCACTCCCACCTTTCGATAATCCCACCACCTCCAGTAATGGAGTCTAAAATACGCCATTTTGTAGCTGTATTTTTAGAATTATCACTAAATTCACGCAAATAATAATTTTCTTTACACTTATTTATAGCATTGTCTAGCCGCTTTTGATAGGATTTATAATATTGTGCCAATTTTTCGTTATTTGGCTGTTTTCACGTTTTTTTATACAACATATTTCGCCTTGTGATTTTGCTTGACAAGTCTCATGTCACCCATGGTTTAATTAAGCGGTGTTTATGGCTAATCCTTGCGAGGTAACTTGCTTGACTTATGCAGCATTTTAACTTATCAATGAAAAAACCATATTCTACAGTAACATTGCATTCTAAATAGACAGGTCTCCAATCACAGTTTGATACAGCTTGATAAATGGGACACATCAGCCCGCTGCAGCGGTCGCTGAACATTCCGCCTCAAGCCCTGTACATAGGAAAATATTCGACCAAACACGAGCCTTGGCCAAGGCGCAAGAATACCTTTCGCGCGTAATACCTGAGGCCATAGAAATAGCCAAAAGGCCAAAAAACTTCAATAGGGAAGATGGATATAACCTGAGACGGGTTTGAAAAAGGTTCATGGCTCCTGCAAAAGCCCAATGGCTAACGTATCCCGCACAAGATTCAAATCGGTCCAACAATGGTGCAACGGACATCGATGCTTCGCTATGACCGAGCTGAAGCTGGTAAAAGGCTCATTCTCTTTTTTGACGTTTCCAGTACGAGTAGCGAAACGTTGAGGTTTTTTTAGATGAACAAAACGCAGCATTGCCCGAAAAATCATCCTTCATAAACGAGAAAGTTAGTTTGCAGGATTCAATTCGTAGTCATTCAAAGTGGTGATAGAGAGAAGGGAGAAGATGGTGAGACTAGGTGATACAATAAAATATATACTGAAGTCTACACACTACCCTGCGAGCCACCGCTTAGACGTGTTGGTGCAAAGTGGGTGCCAGGACATCAGCCATGAAAGGAGAGGGAATCGGGGAAAGGATGGGGGACAGAGGTGAATTGTATCTTAATAATGTGTCTTATGTTAGTCTCACGCTGTTTTTGCTATGATCACTAATGGTGCGTAGATACGAGGAATTTTTATACCTATCAGTTGGGCAGCGTATCTCTCTTATTTTGTCGTATCTATCAGTTCTAGAGATGTAACGTGGGGTCAAAATAATATCCTCCTTGTTTACCGAAACTCGCCTGATCATAATTTTTCCAGTAATCTTAGCCTAGCGTGTCGACTCCGAGACCCTAATGGCTCCCAGCATAGTGACTTCATCAGCTTGATAACACTTTCCGTTCGCTCGTATTGGTTTTCAACGAAGCGTGCGTCTTTTCTTCGTATTTTATATACTTCGCGAAATACATATTTCTCTGCTAGGTTACAAATGTTCGCGGCGTAGTTGGAACTGCTAAGTTATTATTTTAAGCTCTCTTGATTTCGAAATAATAAAACCATGCAATTATTTTTCCACTTTTCAATTAAATGTTCGCACATACTTTAGCGTGAAATATTCTCAACGTTTAATTTCTTTTCTCACAAGATTTATATCTTTGGTTCATCATGCTTACTAACTTCCTTAAATCCAAAAATGCCTGTCCGTCTCCCATTCTTCCTTCCATAACGACCTTTAGTATCCACCTCCAATTCATTACTTATCCCTTTATGTTGCATCCCCTAAATCCCTCAAGAAACTTTCATTCCTCCTCAGCCATGAGGAGCGCTAGCCTCAGCAATGTCTTAATTTTCCTTCCTTCCATCCATCGTAATTTCTGCATCCTCCGCAATATCAGAGTCTTTACTAAACCTCTGTTAATAACTTTTCCCAGGATCCTGGCATTACCTCTCTCCTTACTATTCCTCTTCTGCTGCACTAATTTCCCTTGGAATATTTCATTCTTCTACTAATACCTCCTTGGAACTCTACTTCTTAAGGGACTAAGAGAAAAAATGGAATATTAAGCATTAATTTCGCCCCAATAAAGACCTACATCCATAGAAATCCTCATAAGTATACATTAGTATATTATTCCCTCCGTACCTCACTCATTTTTGTCCAGAATGTTACCCAAGTGACCCGCTGTACCTGTTTCTATGCCATATTTATTGTATGTTCAGTTTTTACCTTTTGTAGGAAAATTTCGCTATTTTGGTTAATCCCCATATTTTTATATAATTGATTTTGAGGTCGACTATCAACGGCTATAGCCCATTGACTTACTAACCAACGCCTGGTCATAAGCGCACCTAACTGCCTTTCTTTGTTTTTCCCTTCGATAATTCGTACCTCATCCTCCTCCATGCCTCTCGTACCAGTGACCACTTTTTCATCGTAAAGACTTTTGCTTTTTGATAAATATTGGCAACTTCCTTTTCATTGCCATTGGGTGTCTATAGCCCTATCGCTAAAAAATCTCGGCAGAAACAAACACAGGTAAAGAGCAGGCAATCGAATGCGTTCCTCCAGCCGGGGAATGAATCACAGGTTAGAAAAAAATATGTTATCTGGTATCACGCACCTACCTGCTTGATAAGGTTAACAGATAAGGCTTAGCAAATCTTATTTAGTTTCATCACTACGGCTTTTCTACCTCAGTGATTAGATTACTGGCATGATTGGTCTGTGACCCATTTAATATACCGATCATAAGCTTCACTCATCATGTCATAATTAATAGCTTATCCTGTTTCTTTCTAGAAACTGAAAATCTTAGATTGGTGTTTCATTGACAGTTTTGAATTGGCCATCAATTTTTTTTATTTATCTGCAAACTTATTTTAACCAGAGCTCTTCGCGTTTGCATTACTTCTTATCAAGGGAAATCCCCGGTAGCTAGCTTGCAACTTCTCGAACAACAAGAAGTTATTGTGTAGGAATATTTGACCAGAATAAAACTTTATTTGCTGACATTGTAGTTAAATTAAAATGCGCTGAGTTAATCATTTATAATTCCAAATATTTATAGCATTTGTGCATATAAAGCGTAGCAAGACTAGTGATCGGTTACGGCTAGAAGTCAGCTTCTCCAATGGTCATTTTTAACACAATATTCTCCTAGGTGCTCTCAGTGTCGATTTTTGCAGTCTGATGCGCTACTTGTCCTCCCTGTAGTGGCTCGGCTCATTGCTCGGCATCGGTCGTCCAGTGGAACGTCTTCTCATCTACTCTCTAGTGAATGCAGATAGCCAAATTAGAAACCATGGCCTCTGATGAGTAATGATGTCTTGAAATTGTCTCTAGGGTATCGGGTTCATGTTTTGGCTTGAGTGCTGTCTACCAAGGGCTATCGCCGGATAGGCTACCCGAGGGACCTGTTTGGAATGATGCCAAACTATGTAATCCTTGTTGCTTTTCGTTTGTAATAGGCGAATTTTGACTCCAGTTTTCTTCCTACTCGTACTCCATTAGAGATGGGTTCTTTCATTACCTGCTATTTTGTCACGGTGACCTTTCTCGACTTGGAGCCGTGATAGGATTCGTGGAATCATATGTCCTAGAAAAATGTCGTGCCATGTTTTTCCGCTCCATGCCAGTAAATTTTTGTCATTCCGGAGGTAATGACTCTCATGTGTCGATTTTGTGATCTATCTCGATCTGGAGCTATGTCTATCTCATGCCCGTTATGGAGGGGTCGGTCTCGAAATATATGTCTGCTTTTTATCCAAAACCACAGGTTTTGGTGCTGTGGCTGGTTCGGTGCTGTAACAGCCGGAGCTGTGACGAAAATTTCGAGTCCAATTCTATTCCTGCACTCCATTCCCCAAATAATTCTATCCCTTGCCAACCTAACCAACTACACTAGATGGCGGAAAGGATCTTAGTTTCCTTTCCCAAATAACCGACCAACCAATTTTCTAAGATCTTCTTCCATTATCGTCTTCAATCTATTTCTAAAGCTACAACGATAAATTATGATCATTATTCTGATAAATAGACCCTGAACACACAAATCTTTTGATCAGTCTCCTCAGACTCAAAATTCTTAAAGTTCTTTCCAAACCTTGCCTTCCACTAAGCTGAATATGCCGCCGCCTGGGTATCGGCGACTACATCTTAATTTCAGCAATGGGCGTCACCA
This sequence comes from Pyrrhosoma nymphula, assembly GCA_963573305.1. Classification (NCBI taxonomy): domain Eukaryota; kingdom Metazoa; phylum Arthropoda; class Insecta; order Odonata; family Coenagrionidae; genus Pyrrhosoma; species Pyrrhosoma nymphula. The sequence continues at coordinate 131,648,547 of OY754329.1, read as the reverse complement.
TTTGTATGTGTCAGTGCCATAGGTGACTAGTGCTATCGCGGCTCATGAGTGTAATGATCAGAAAAGATCGTAGTCTATTCAATGGCAAGCATGACTAACATATTTACTGTCTGCAACGTGCTGCCACCTTAGAGGATTTTGAAAACTGCTATATTTTTTGACATGCACGTTGACGTCATCCCTCATTTTATGAATACTTGTTGGACATTTATTAATCGCCTGTAACCCCATAGAGAAAGCATCAAACTAGAGCGCTCACCGAGGACCCAAAGGACCTATTATACGTTTTTGTCGTAGTGCCGGAAGGAGAACGTAGTAGGTAGGTGGCGAGGGAAGGTATACTGACGAGGAAAGGATGTTCCGCGACAGAACATTTTTCCCGTCAGAGACTGCCATCGCTTCAACGGAACAATGGTGATATAAAATGACATAGATTGCGCATAGTTTTCTCCTTGAATCGGGCAATTATGCTTTAATTTAAGGAACTCTTAAAAGGAATGACTGCGTCACATATATGACAAGATAAGTTTACTTTAAAATAGAGATATAATGTATAAGTTAAGTCCATCGAGTTGAAAAAAATATTTTTTCAAGTTGAATCGATTGATCTTAATGAAATGAAATGCATCTGATAGAACGTTCATTTCTAAAGTTCACTGTTGTGCGTGCACATTTTTTCCTTCGTGCTTGTACTTAAACTGTATTTCGTTTGAAAAAAGTCCCCGTTTTTGGCGCATCAAAATCGGTGGCCCAAATTTAACTGATCGTTACTCACTTAGAATTCTATCGATTCGAAATTTGGGTGAATGTGAGCGAAGAATGTTTCTAACATTATAATGCTAAAGATTGTTTATATATTTGAACTTGCTTTAGCTATGGACATAGGTGTTAACTTCTGACAAATTTAAAACAAACAACTCCATTGAAATATGAGTTAAATTTTGTCACCGTAAGGATGACAGATAGAGGAATTTTAATAGGAAAAATTATAAAAATTGCAATTTTTATCATAATCAATTATTATTTATCTACATTGTTTGCCCACAAAGCAGCCAACTGTTTATAAAAGTTCTTTCATTAGGATTATCTGGCACGTTCATTTTACATTCATAACACTTCAGATAGTTACGCAGTGGACATAACTTCTTGATATTAGTGTGCAATAGAAGTAATTACCTCGAAGCATATTCACTCAGTATCTATCCATACTAAATTCAAACTAAGATCATGACTACACGATTCCATATAATTATTTCCATTTACATAGAATATTAGAGAAATGTATGCAAACTGAAAATGATTGCAATTACCACACTACCTAAATGCCCCAAAGTCAAAGTTTCTATTTTCGGTCTACAAAATCTGAAATGTCGTCTTTTCACGCTCAAATGATCCATGCGTATGGCTTAGCGTGGCATTAAAATCAGCAATACACTATCTACTAGTTAGCTACGCGTTATCGACAGGTAATTGAACCGGAATGGGACTTGGCTGAAGTTCCGTAGCTAAGGCACAAGAGTTCAATACAAACTCTCGGACCCATTCCGTTAGTCATACCAACTCTTGTGTGAATAAAGCATGGTTTGGCAACCGTTTCACGTCGCTGTAATTTGTGGCGTGGTGCGGAACACTTCAACCCGTTCGAGTGACCTTTTTCTCCTACTTCCTATACCCTTCCAACCCCGACAGAATCCCACGGACGAAGCCTCCGGGCAGTTTCGCGCCTACGGGACACCCCTGTGCTGGTAGTCGCATCTGCACTGCACTGTTCCGTAGCTAAGATTAGTTAGCGACCGCTATCCTAGCGAGTAATCCGCTAACCTGGAACCGGAATCAAATTTGTAGCGGCAGTCGCTAATATCGTCGCTGCGTGAAGATAGCGACCGTTAATGAGAAACAGAATTGACACCCAAGTTTATACTATTTTGACGGCGACAGTAGCAGAAACACTCACCCAATCCCTCTATCATCTACATCTACGGAGTACGGTGCAAGCCACCACTAGGGTGTATGGCACGGGGTGATTCCACACCAGGCATGCAGCACTCGTCCCAGTTCAAATCGGGACCTCGCACGTTCCCCTGGGCGCTAGGCGAGAACCAAAAAGCAGTCAGGAGAACAGTGAAGAGTCCAACAAGAAACTGGGAGAGTGCTACGTAGTGAACATGCAAGCATGCATTACACTATTAAAGAGGCATCTAGTGGTTAATGTTACTAATACTATTGAGTTATGAATGCTACGAGATACTACTTCATGCAGAGAAAATAATAATGCCGGACATTTCAAGCGGGGTGAAGTGTTAGTAATGATGCTATGTTATTAAAAACAAGTAAAATGTCTACTCTACCTAGTGCGGGTGGGAGTTTCATATGATTAATCTATCGCAACTATAATGATCCCTTATTGTACGCGGAAAAAAATGACATTTCAAATCTAGCGCTTATGCAGTCTATTTCCTTTAACTTATTCCTATGATCGCTTATACTGTAGTACGTTGGCTCTAGCGAAATTTGTTGAACGTTCGGCAAAAAATTGTCTGCTTCGAACATGCGCAAAAGATTTAACCTGTACTTCTCCCTTCGATGAGTTCGAGATTCCTACCCTAATTCTTTCGACAATTCAATGCAAACACTGCTAAGTTTATCGTAACAACTTTTTACAAATCTTGCTGCTCTCCGTTGTATTCGCTCTATTTCTGATATTACTCCTACTTCGTAAGGGTCCCATATGCTAGCGCCAAACTCCAAGGGAGATCATTGGGTATGTAGCCTTGGAAGCCGGTCGCCACCTAGAGTAGAACTGAAATGAATGAATGAAATAAAAAGCATCAATGGGGAAATGTTTCTTTATTTAAAAAAATATTTCAATCCGATTATTGTGACATCATCGACCGATGCTTGTTATGTTTTAGGTGGCATGGAGGTGGCGTACGCCGGGGTCGTCGGGCCATTTCCGTGAGGATTGCCGAGCCATGGGAACACGCTCGGGCAAGAGGCGCAGGATTCCATGTAGCGCTCCTCTCCATCGTCTTGCCTGATCAAATCGCAGCTCTCCGGATCGGTGCACGTGTTCTCCGGTATCGTCCAGCACGTCCAGAAGTCGTTCATTTGGGACAGCGGCGTCGGTTTCTGGATCCACTCCAGCGCTTGAGATATGGACACGATGTACACGTCCGGCAGAGTGGCCAGGTAGTCCAAGAACCTAAAATCAAAATCATTAGGTCAATAACTTAGCTTCATTTCAAATACATCTGTGCTTCTGACGTCAAGTGGGGGAATGAGGAAGGCCTAGGCACGCGAGCCAATGGGAAATAAGTGGACGGCGCGGAGCCCCCGAAAATTTCAGTCGCCTTAAATGTGGCTGGAGGGGCAGATTTTAATAGTTTTTCAATTTAAAAAAATCTAGGACCACATTTCATTTACGTAATCTTGTTTATGGAGGGAAATTCACATAAATTCCGTGATGAAAATGATACAAGAATTTAATTTTACATTTTTTGTCAGCGTATAATTTGGGTTTGTTGCGCGCTATTTGACATTTTTGCGAAAATTATATTGAATCCTTGAATCTTTGACTCGGTGTGACACCTTGGTATTTGCTAGAACTCATATGCAATGTATTATTTCGCGTTTATAAAATCAGTTGTACGTACGGAATCGTATTATTACTAAATATATCACATGTGCCGTAAGGCTACGTGTTAAAATAGCTTAAATTACCAAAAAGCCAAATCGGTTAAATGAAATTTTCTTGACTTGTGTCTATAGGAATCACTTATAAGAACTTGTATGCAAAGTTCTACACAATTCTTTTTTAGAAAAAAATCGCTCCAACCACCGCCTCAGTCGTGTTCGCTTTGTGCTCCTGTACGCTGTGTTGCCAGCTTTTGTCGCTACTATTCTCTCGTCACGTCGGAATCGACGAGCCAATCACTCTCCCACTCCAACCCTTTCCCTCTCATAGCGCACATTGGTATAACGCCCTCTAGAGCTTCCACCCCTCCTTGCGTTCTCTCCACCTCCATAAATGACAGTTGTGGCCCTATGGAGAACACTGTTGCCAAAATGACTCTCCTTGTACTTACCTTTGGGTCAAGTAGGAAATATTTTCCCACTGCGCGATAAATTTAGTTTAAAAGTTACCTCAGGGAATAATATTTTCATATTGCAATTAAACCGGACAAAGAGTGGAGTTTGTATACTGTATTGCACTATACTAATTTTCCTGATGATATTGACAACATTGCGCTTCCGGCCTTGCGGAGATTTACGCAGAGAACGAGCCTCTATTAAAGCCCATACTGTCAACTAAATGTGGAACACCGAATTATTGTGAAGTTATGTGATTTGAAGACTTGTGAGAAGATGAACTCTGAAGAAGGAGATTCCATCGCGACTGTGTGAGTCAAAATAAATACTAAATTCCTTCTATTCTTTTTCATTTTTTAGAAATACTACTGTTCTTTGGAACAGTTGTAAGGGACTATATCTGCATTCGAGGAGGTGAAACAATGTTCTCTTTTCACAGCCGTTTGTGGAGATATCTTTGCGGCGATTGCATTTTTTAAAGTTAAGCTTCCCCTTCGCAGTTAAAGCCAAATGCATATTTCTACAACGACGTCTCTTGGAAAAGTCCGGTCAGCAGTCGCGGCTAAATATTTCTAAGTTAATATATATTCAAGGTTGTATAACTGGATAGCCATTCAATTGCATTAATAATTATTTAACTAGACTAAAATTCCTACTTGGACTGCAGAACGGGTTGCTAATCGAAAGTGTTGTGAGATTAAATTGCCGTAGTCAATAACCTGTCGTACTTACCATTTTCAATTCTCACAGATACATATAAAAAATGGTATTAAAAAATTAAACATATAATAGAACTACTCGAATGACGCAACCCTAAGTAATACGTGACGTCCCTGACGGCATGTAAAGCGCTGTTGCCAAATTTCATGTGTTTCAATTCTCGGTCGAACAGTTTTCTCGAGGCAATTTATTCAAATTTCATCGGCACAATTTATGGCAAAAGTAACAACCTTTATGCATTTATGAAGTCAACTTAAATAGGAAACGCAAACAAATACCGTTGCTTTGATTCTGCTAATTATTAACGCTGATGCGAAACATAAAATATATAGGTTTGCTTTAATTAATTTCTTTATTAGGAATACGGTGCAGAAAGGTTGATTTTCACTTGGATGCTTCTTTGAAATCAGATCTGTATTGGGGTTTTGACGGAATCGACGATGTGGCGTTTGCAGGGTGAATCATTCGTACTCCATTAATTCGTTCATGAGCATAGGCTTGAAATATTTGTAATTTCATTAGATCGGACTTACAACTGCAACTCGAATATTATTTTTTAAATGCGCAAGGCACGGGTGGGGGCTCACAGAGACTGGCGGCCATTTTGTGCCTGGGGGCAGTAGGTACATACATTTTGCGACTGCGATGTGCTAGCGCGCTGACTTTGGCCTCAAAAGATGCATAGCGATGAATCAAAATTAAGTAATGAAATTTTAAGTACCTACAAGTAAGTCGACGTGACTCGCGCCGAAAGGGAAGGTGCTTGAAATCCCGATTGCCACTAACTTTAACCCGTTAACCCAGACGTAGTCAAGTAAAACACTTTGTCGATTCCCTGGCGTAGACACCCATTTATTTAAAGTCTTATTTGCGTGTCTGATGATGAAATTTTTCGCACATCTTGTGATTACTTATCTGCACTTTTTAGTCAATCCCATTGAAATCACTAAGAGTAAAATTTGAATTGTTCAAAATAATTGTTGATCAACATTTTTGACATTTCTGATCATTTGCCAAAACGTTTGTCATTATTTTTGGTGTTCAATATGATATATGAATAACTTCTTCTCCTCTCTACTAATAATTAAACTCCTTAGGATTGGTGGTCATTTTGAAATAGGTTAGTGTTTTTCGAAAAAAAATAATTTTTTAGGAAAAAACCTTATCCTTTTGTTTTCTAAGATAAGAAATTAATTCAAAGACCATTTAATGAAGCAAGAAATAGCCTACGTTTTGTAATCAGTATGTTTCAGCTAATAATTGAAAAATATTTTAAAAATCAACTCCAAAAATGGTATTTCACTTCATCAAAATCATATTTGTAGTATATGAATGCATATCGAAGGATGTAAAACTTGTTTTCATAATTTATTTTCTGAGGTAATTCTCTTGCAGATCTTTCATCGAGAAATGTATAAAAGCTAAAAACCACGTTTTCTATTCTATGCTGTTCGTTAAACATGGCACCTCGGACTAAAATTGCAATACCTAATGTTACATACCTTTAAAGGGACTAAGTGAAAATTGCGGAAATTTTCACTGATTCCCTTACAAATGGCTTAGTTGGCAGAGGCAAGCTGCTTAAGAGGTAACGAGTCTTAAAAGTGGCCCACTAACGTACATATTTCAACGCTGAATTGAAGCAAAGAGGATTTTTTTGTTGCTGATGAAGTCACGTTGATTGAGCCTTTGTATCCTATAATTTTTTTTTAGCATACCTAAGCGTTATTGATGCAGTTGGTCTAAATCTCTCAGTCCGTCTATGAAGTTGACTCTCCTTTCAAATCCGCGGTCATTTCTTTCTACAATCCACGTAGTCCCATGACAGGATACTTATTAAGGTTATCTCACTTTCCATATGGTACAATTCAAGCGAACTTCTTTAAAACGAAGGTCCCGGTGGCGGCGGGGCCAAGTCCTTGCCTGCTAATCCGAGGGTCGCGGGTTCGAGTCCCGCCTGGGTCGGTTTTTCGCCTGCCCAGGGTAGGGCATGGGTGTTTCAGTTCTGGTGGTTCGGCCTCTGCGAAACCTGACGACAAGCCAATGGCTTATCGGGATCGCAGGGCATAAAGGCTGATTTACACGGTGCCAGTCGGCGTGCCAGTTAAGGTTGCCAGTCACTGGATGCCAACGACTGGCACTGTGTAAACGCCTCACGCCAGTAACTGGAGAAGCCAGCAAGCCAAGGACGCGCCAGCAGCTGGCAGTTCCAGCAGAACAAATATTATTGTTTTACTGGCGCGCCAGCTTCCCCCTCTGCCGCTTAACCTCAGTGGCGCCAGCCGACAGGCACTGTGTACACGGCAACAGTCGCCAACAGTTGTTCCAGTGGCTGGCAACGTGTAAACAGGGTAGCGCTAGTAAGCTAGCATTCCAGTCGCCGCTTGCCAGTGACCTTCCAGTCAATATCCAAACTGGCATGCCAGCCACTGGCATCGTGTAAATCAGCCTTAATGACCACCAGAATCGTCCGAGGGGGGAAAAAGTACCACTGCGACGGCGTAAATCAAAACAAATACTGATTTCCACCTTTTTCTTTGTGATCTTTAAAGATTACTGCTTTCTCTAATGACGTACCTTAACGAATAAAAATAAACTTAAAAAATATACAGACCGATTAAAAAAAATTTTCTAAATTAAACTTTACCTAGCCACATGAGCAGAGCCTTCTACATAGAGGCAACTCAGCTACTAAGTAGTTGAGAAGTCGCTATGTGGAGGACTCTGCACATGAGCTGACTGCAGCGCAATTTCTATTAATTTAACACCTTTTCACTTTAGCTCCCCTAGTTATTTCCTTATTACTAAAAAATTAAGGTGAATTAGTGCCTTAGTTTTATTGGAATTCAATTTACTGGGAGTATAAGCTTCTTTTTAACATTTTTCGCAAAAATGGCATTTATATTAGATTAAAAAACCAACATTTGTCCATGTTTCATCCATTATCGAATTTAACACCATGTAATTTGCTGTACAATTTGCGGAAAGGTCGTATTTTGTTGTTCATATCTAGCAGAGGACGCGTTTCTCTACTCGAATCCTGAATATGAATTAAATGACATTTTAGCCATACTACGAAGGACCCACTTGAAGTAAATGCAGTGACGGTGTCTTCAGGACAGTAAGCCAACAGCTGACCGTATTTCCTTACTTGTTGTAAGCGTTGAATCTCTCTGGTAGGGCCGAGAACCAGGCTGCGTGTATGAAGAAAGGGAACGGTGCCCTGTTGCCGTCGTAGTGGCGGTGGAAGTTGTCCTTCATGAATTGTAGGATGTTATCTTCACCGGTAATGCTGTAAGATTAGAGAACAAAATTAGATCAGATTCATCACAGAATCAGGCATAAGATATTACTAGAATTCCTGGTATCATCATTACGATGCATAACTCATTGAATTTACTTGCAGAAAAAGAGAAACACCTTGTTTATAGGCTTCTCTATTAAGTCAAGCATGGATTCCTATCCCATAGGCAATATTTCATCAATGCAATCATCAATCGCTATCAGTGAAGGCTTAAGTTTTCACTTTAGTCGCTATAACATCAAATAATGCTATTAATTAAACTCGTAATTACGTTGCATTCCATCCCCTTCCCGTGCGACAAATTTTAGTCTCCAGTTAAAACCAAGCGCGTTCCAAGGCCAGGCTTTGCAATATCTGGTTAACGGTAACCGCAAGATGACGTAGCCTTTTTGTTGACACGATGTCAACGGAGAGTTCGTGTTTTGTGTATTACATCATGCTATCTGTTAAATGACACGACGCACCCTAACCCAAAATACCACGAATGTTAATTTACATGAGCGTTATCGATGAGAAACTTATCCTCTTGACTTCTGTTTTCATATCGAGAAAATAGTCAAGCTAAGATTATATATCCGGACCTAATTATTGCCTTTTATTCCATATACTGTTTGTCGTCTCTGGAGAATTTTATGATGACCCAAAATTTCAAAAGAGGTTTGTTCTACTGAATCTGAAATTAGACGTTTTCTTAAAGAGAAAATAGACCGTACTCACGGAGGGCAGGTGTCCACCATAGAGCAGTAGATGTAGTTGGTACCAATCCAGTCCACCATGGGAACGACCCAGGTTCCAGGAAACGAACCGGTTGCACACGGTGGAACCGGGCAATCCTGAAGAACGAAACGCACAGACATGTAAAATTCAGTGTCATTTTTTTCCGCATTTTTACCCAGTTCGATATTGTTCTCAGTGAAACTGAAATATGATATTTTACCGTATGCCACACATAAATATAAATATTGTAAATATATGTTGTATGCAGTTTATTTTCAAATTTATTACCACTGCCATATTCATGCACTAAATGATGCAATAGTGAAAATCAATAATGATGTGGCTGCCGTCTCCGACTGAGCCAAAGTCAATTTCCTTACCTCAAACCATACTAAAACGAAAGCTATCATAATTGGTAATTCATAACTTGTGAATCAAATTTATCAAGAAAGTGTTCCTTGTATTTTAATAGATGATATTGAAATACCTTATTCCCAAACAGTACGAAATCTTGGTGTAATTTTTCATAATTCCCTGTCATGGAAATATCATATTTATAAAATTCAGATATGTAATCCCTGTACATACCAAGATGCTATTAGTTTCTACCTTAATTTTCCTCATAAGGATTATTGTGGTCTGGTATTTAACGATCTGCCTGATAAACTAAATGCTATGTTACAACGTGTACAAAACTCATGTGTACGGTACATCTTTGGATTACGCCGCCAAGATAAAATGTCTCCCTACAGAGACCAATTAAAGTGGTTAACCGTGAAAAATAGACGATTGTATTTGCAGTGTGTGTTTTTGTATCAGCTGTTTTCATTCAAGGAGCCTGACTATCTGTTCCAGTTTTTTCAGTATGTACCAAGTTCTCGTCAGGTTATAACTAGAAGCAATTCTTCAATGCTTTATTTTCCCGCCCATCGCACCACACAATTCAGCGACTCATTTGTTGTAACGTCTACCAAAATATGGAACAAATTACCAGTTAATGTTAAAAGTACGAAATCAATTGAAAATTTTAAATGTAAAATTTATGATTTTTTCTAAATATGTAATATGTACGAAATACGTAATTGTGTAATTTACGAAAATGTCTGTATGTATCCAAATTTTCGTATTTCTTTTGCTCTTAAGGGCCTATACCCAGAGCAATTAATAAATTGTTTACTTACTTACTGTTTACTTACATAGCGTGATTAAGGACATCATCACGCTTTTTCTCGCTTACATCTAACTGTATCATTTGTATCACGCAGTTCAACACATTTTCTGCGGCAAAGGTAGTGCAGTGGCATGTCTTGCTGTCATAAATTGTAGCCTCTTAACGTTGACGTTAACATGACATTCTTACAGATATTATAACTCTAAAGTAAATTGTACGCGACTTTCAGCGATACGGAATTAAATGAAACTATTTGAAGCCATTCTTGCACGTAGAAAGCCATTCTTCTTTTTATCGAGTGTTTCGTTAAATATCACCATGTTTGGTGAATTTAACTCTTGTTTCGCAGATTTAAGTCCGTTTTTTTTATATATGATGTCGTATTTTACGCCATTTTGGATAAAGTCCTGGAAGAGATATACTAATGATTATTGCCGTGGGATATCTACGGTAGTATAATTTTGTAGCTTATGAGCATACCTTTTTAAAAGTTTAATTATAGGTACATACTATGTTTTCCTAGTTGATGTATTGAGACAATATTTATACGATAAAACTATACTTTTATTGAATAAAAATGAAAGCACGATGAAGTGAAAATTCGGCTGGTGAGTTATAGTGAATTTATATGCAATTCCATTTTTTAAATATTTTTTTCCCCTACCCTTGACGCGGTGGAAGGGCTTGCGCGTTCCAATGACCCCTAGAGCTCAACTGGTAGGAGCAATTGCCATTGGTCCTGGGAGGGCCACCCATGCCAGACGAAAGGTACATCACATGACGGTGTCACATTAAAAATATCGTTGAGAGGCGGGGATGTGAAATTCCCCCCCCCCCCCACACATCAATTACCATGAACATGGATGTAAATAAAAGAGAATTGAACCCTGGCGAATACGAGACGCCGCGCCGCCCACTAGGGCGGGTGTCTTGCCCGGCAGCGGGGTAGACAATGCCTCCGCTGTCGTCATCTCACGAAATCCTTGCCCAACAACGTCACCAGAGGGTACAAGGACTACGAGAGAGAAAAAGAAGAAAAGGGAAGCAGCGGTCAAAATAGGAACTTGCAGCGTTTGAACTATGATGAGGGCTGGAAAGCTTGAAAATATTAAACAGGAAAAAATGGGAGAAATGAAAAAAAAATGGAGAAAGGAAAAATTGATGCTTTAGGGCTGTTCGAGGTGAGATGGAAAGGGACAGTGGAGAATATTGGAGTGATAGTTGCTTGGTAATCTGTTGTGGGGGAGATGAGAGTCAACGTGGGGTACTGAATGCAAAACTGGGGAAGACGGCAGTAAACATTGAACTGGTGAGCGACAGGATACCAATGGTAGAAATAAGAGCACTCCCGATGAATCTAGTACTGGTCCATGCCTATAAGTAACAATAGGGAGGAAGAAGTGGATTGAGTGTACGAGCAACGAGAAGAGATAATTAACATGCTCCGGAAAAGAAAATCCTGATGGTGATGGGCTATTAGAATGCAGTGGTGGCCCAAGGGATGGATGGATTTGAAGTGGGAGGGTGTGGGCTAGGAACAAGAAACGACCGCAGTGAGAAGGCAGTTGAATTTTGTAGGAGAAATAAATTAGTATGCAGTAACAATAACTTGGTTCAAACCTCACCTGAGGCGTAGGCAAACATGGGAAATGCTGAGGGATACAGAGATATACCATATTCTATCATGGTAAGACAGAGGTTAAGGACTTGTGTCAATCAAATCTTACATCGCCACTGTAGCTAGAAATTGGAGTACTCTCCCAACAGATATACAAACATGTAATTCTGTATCCTGTTTTAAAAGAAAATTATTTCATTCCATATTCACTAAAATATTTTAAAGGAGAAAGTGAAAATATGAATAATTAATGTAACATTGTAATCAATTTTAATTTTTTTGTAAACACTTTTTTGTATTTTTTGTGTAAATTTATTATTATTATGTATATTTTTGTGTGTGTATATGTATACTATTGTGGCGACTGACTATCTTGTAACTTGTAAGTATTATCATATTTTTTAAATTGAGCAGTTTACGTATCTGGGTAGTATTTTGGAGGCGAATGGGTTTAGTGGTAAGGACATCAGATGCAGAATTGCGCTCGCTAAAGAAGCATTTTCGAAGAGAAGGGAATTGATGAGGAGGGGTCTGAGAAGAGACGTAAAGAAGAGGCTGGTGAAAACTTTAATATGGAGCTTGGCGCTCTATGGGTCGGAAACTTGGTCATTGCGAAGGGAGGATGTGCGTAGACTTGAGGCGTTTGAGATGTGGGTTTGGAGAAGTATGGAGAAGGTTAGTTGGATGGAGAGAAAGACGAACGAGGAGGTACTGGATATGGTCGGAGAGGAGAGGAAGCTTGTGGCAGAGGTTCGGAGAAGGCAGAAGAGATGGATGGAGGAGGTTTTGAGAGGAGAGGGCATGTTGAAAAGAGTGATAGAGGGGAGAACACTGGGGAAGTGTGGGAGAGGAAGGAAGAGGATAGGAATTCTGGACGAAATAAGAGGAGGTAGAAGATATGAAGAATTGAAGAGGGATCTAATAACGGGCCATCCTTAGGAGGGAAAGCGAGACAATTTCTATTAGGATGGGATACAAAATGGGGACTGTCCAAGAACCTACCAATCAGCTGGTAGAATACTTGAATGAATGTATCTTGTGTAAATGATGAACGAAAATGTCTAAAAGACCGATGGTTCTACGATAATAAACGTTTTATCATTATTTATTATTATTATTAAAAACTCTCGAAGTTATCTGGGGGCAGATGCAAATTCAGATAATTATGTAGTTATGATGAACTGTGATGCTAGATTCATAAGGTTTTATAAAAGTTGGTGGATGAAGAGGGAACGTGGAAACGTTAGAAGGGTTGAAAAAGAGGAAATACCAGAAGCTGGTGGAAAGGGATATTGGTGAAGCAAAGGGAATGGGAACAATCGAGGGAAGATGGGAAATTATGAAAACAGGCAGAAAGATATCCAGGATAGCTCAGGAAAATGCGTGGAAGAGCTCTATAACTGCGATAATAGACCTGTGAACGTAGATATAGAGGATTACAGAACAATAGATAAGGATAACCTCGGACCGGAGATACTCAACAGCAAAATAGAGAAGACATTTCGAGAGATAAGGCCAGTCCTTGCTGAAAATTTTGGATAATAAAGGAAGACGATCATTTTTAGAACTTAATCGTTGGATCTACGATCAAGGAGTATGGCCTGAGGAATTAGTGAAAACAGTCTTAATGTGTATCCCGAAGGAGAAAAAATCGTCAGAATGTGAGGAATATTGGCCAATTAGTTTAATTTCACTCGCGGCAAAAGTATTTGTTGGGATGATTATTAAAAGGTTGAAGAGTAGAGAAAATTACTACTTAGGAGATAGCCAATTTGGGTTCAGGAAGGGGAGGGCAACTCGGGAGACGATTGCAGTAAAGAGGACACTTATAGAAAGAAACATGAAAATGTAATGGGAAATAAAACGTCGCTTTGTACATTCCACACACAAACTTTATTGACAGGCCACACACACTTTATTTCGACCATGGTTTCGAAAAATAATGGTCATTATCAAGGTACAGATAATACCAGTCCATTCCTTAAATACTCTCACGTTATGGGGAAGGGAGGGGAGGGGGTTGAGGGGAGGGAAAGTGAGGAAGGCAGTGCTTGCTTCTGTTTTTTCATATTGTTCTAGAAAATTCAATTTTTTACCTTTGTTTTCAACATGTAACATTTCAAACTCAAAATTATTGGTGTGATTACAGTCCAATAAATGTTTGGCAAACATAGAAGATTGATCACCAGTAGCGAAGCATTTTGAATGTTCCTTACATCTAATAGAAAAATTCCTTCCCGTTTGGCCAATGTACCTAGCTTTACATGAATTGCAATTTAATGCATTAATGCATGGTCGAAATAAAGTGTATGTGGCCCGTCAATAAAGTTTGTGTGTGGAATGCACAAAGCGACGTTTTATTTCCAATACCGTTGTTCCACAAAGTGAAGCCTCAAACGTTAAACCGCGTTGAAGGTGTAATCATGATATTATTGCTTGCTCTTTGGATTTCGAAAAGGCGTTTGACAAAGTGAATTGGAAAAAGCAAATGCTGGAAAATGGGAATAGTTTGGCGAGTTGGGAGACTCATCCGAAAATTATATATCGCCCAGAGGGCAAAGATGAAGGTGACTGACAAAGAATCTGGGTGGGCAGTTGTAGATTGCAAGGTTAGACAGAGGTACCCGCTGTCGCCCTTGCTTTTTAAAATTTATGCCGAGGAAATGATAAGAAAGGCATGGGATGAAATGGATGTGGGAATCGAAGTAGGAGGACAGCTGATAAAGTCAGTAGGATTCGTGGACGACCAGACGTTGGTTAATCGGTCATCAAGGGATTACAAGTATTAGTAGATTCATTTGAAAATGGGTACGGCAAATACGGAATGAAGATAAATAGTAAGAAAACAAAAGTAATGAGACTACTGGGGAGAAAGAAAGCTAGGCTGGTCAGAAAAGTTGGGAGTGCACAAACTGGAACAAGAAGTATAATTACCTGGGTAGTACGCTAGAAGAAAATGTGCGTGGTAGCGAAGACATTAGGAGGAGAATGGCGAGAGAAGCGTTCAGTAACAAAAGGGAGCTGATACCGTTGACTTCGGTTAAAGATATAAAGAAGAGGAAGGTGAATAGTTTGATATGGAGTGTAGCGTTTTATAGGGCAGACATGTGGACTCTGAGTAAGGAAAACGAGAATAGGCTGCAGGTGTTCAAGATGTGGGTATGGAGGAGGATTGAGAAGTTGTGATGGACGGAAAGGGAGACAAATGAGGAATTGCTTGGTATGGTGGGGGAGGAAGGGAAACTTCTGGGTGAGATTAGGAAGAGGCAAAATATGGGGTTTGAGGAGGTAATGAGGGGCGAAGGGTTGCCTAAGGCTGTGATAGAAGGCAGGATGTTGAGAAAACAGGAAAGAGGAAGAAAAAGAATAGGTTTTATGGACGGGATGAAGAAGCGTAGGACGTATTTTGAGATGAAGAAGAAATATTATTGGTAGATAGGGCCCTGCACATATAAAAATCCAGTGGATTTTTACTCACTTCCATTTAAACCTACCTTAACTGAAAAATTACGTAATAATAATTATTATTATTATTACTTACTTTTATGTTGGAGCACTTAATTAAATATATATTGGCGAGAGGGAACTCAGCAGGGAAACTTTAATAAAAGTGATATGGGCATTAATTGGGTTTATAAATGCGAAATTCCACGAAGGTAAAATCATTCGCCTTGTAAGGAACTTGATAGCTGATCCCTGGATTTCGCCCTGAGTACCTCAGCCGGTTAAGCTACCGTGGCTTCCTTCTTTTTCGTTGAATTTCGCACTTTGATGCACTTGCGGGTGACTCCGTGAAGGCAATACCGTGGCTGGTACTGGTATTCTCAAAATTCGGGTTCATTAATATAATTACATGCCGTACTCCTGGGCGAGCGTCTTGAATATTCGCGCAGTTGGTTTGCTTTTAATTTTTTGCTAGCATTAAACCTCCGATTGTCTGTGTTATTGACCGGCCAACGATGCGCGAATCATCTACACAGTGAATAATGTTGTAATTCAAGAACACAGGCAGAATTAGAATAGACCCTATTTGCCAAAAGTTACTCCTCTCAAATCAACCACTTTGGAAAGCCTAAAGCGCAGTGTATTGAATCGTCCATCAAGACTAGGTCTGTGATGAAATTTACGATAAATTGATATTTCTGCGAGTTAAGTACTTTTCTTATTAGAAGCTTAAAACTATTTTGAATAAGGAATGTATTGTGTTATTAATGATACCGATTTTTTATAAATTATTTTGGCGCTTCTCCTTGGGCTTTCTCAGGCTAGTGCCTTTGAAAACACTAACTTATTAGTATCTATGTATTTATGCATTCATTCACGTGTTTATCCATACATGGGTATCTTTTAATGTAAATCTGGCTTGGAGAACCCTAAATTAACGCGTGCACCCCAGTTGCAAAGATAGTCACTTCATTTGGAAAGAATAAGTAGGCAATAAGAAGTTTTTCGCTATGCATCTATTCGGTACCGATGACGCACTGGTTCCATAAAAAAAACTATCGATGTTTGCGTGAGAAAATGGAATTCTTCAAGGAGAGCATAAATGTGAGACGCACCAGAATCGTTTTTTTATTTAACCTATGAGAAATATTAGCATTTCTCACCTAGTATTTGATAGTTTTCTTGCCTATGCTCTGTATCGCTTTTGGAGACAGTGGTAAAATAAGAATAATTTCAACACTGATTCATAGATGGAAGGCTTCATTTTAACGCCATACTATCACTGCAATCGGTTCTGAGAATAATGAGTCGAAATCATCCATTCAAATTATTTACCTGTGGGGACTTAAAATCCAGAGTATATGGCCATGGAGTTTTATTTTTCTCATTATGATTCGTGGGCCACGAGCAGTCCCATGTGAGGTTGTTCTTGGCCATCATCTCGTAGGTGGTGTCCCCTGCGTTCTGTAGGAATGGAGCTCTTATTCCCTTCATTGCATCCTCAGGGATAAATCCGAAAGTCTTAAGGATCTCCCTCAGGCCAAGGTACTCTGCCTCCAGTGTCTCCAAGGTTGCCTCTGCCCAATAGTCGGTGCCGGGCTGGTGCCTTAAAAAAATCAGGAGTGAGTTAAACCCTGTACACATGGCGACGTTTCTGGCACCAAAGCTGGCGCGGGAAGTGTCTAGCAGTAAACTCCGAGTGACCAACCAAATCTCATGCCATCTGCTGGCATACGATAAAATCGCTTGCGATTGCCTTGCTGTGATAAGCACTCTGGTAATTTGGAACACGTTCAATTTTTTCTAGTGATCTGGCAGCAAAAGTTTGCGCATTTTCGCTTTCATTAGTTTGGGAATAGAGTAATAATCTTTTATGAAGAGGATGATTTTCTTGTTGAAGTGTTGAATATTGGTCCAACTAGTCAGTGAGTATAAATATAGTTTTTTTTTAATTTTTGTGTTTTATTCATTCTTTTGAATAATTATACAGAGATACATGATCAACGATAGTGTGTCCCGATATAAATACCTCCCTGCTACACACCCTTGAGGTGGCTTGCAGGGTATTATGTAGATGAGATGTACCATGATAACAACAATGACGATGATACATTAACTCTAGCTAAATAAATAACTCGTAGTTTTAGTATTATCGCTTATTATCGCCCGTACAATATGAACGTATTTCATTTCATATGCACAGCAGTCACCAGCCCTTACTTTCACGTGCTCACTTCCTGTGGCTTCGCGTGTATCCAGGGGAAAAATTTTGCTCGCCATTGGTTTCCGTCTGATGTGGCCAGTGGAGGATTGCAGGCCACAAGCACAGTGAATGTTCCTGTGTTCAGGGCTTTAGTAAAATCTTATGGGCCAACGTTTTCTCAATTTTCCCTCTTTGTTCGAGCTTATTCTTCGGATATATATTCATCCCAGTGGGTAGATTTGGTGTGGCTGCTAGAGTACTGTGGTCGCACCCCGAGGGCCTGGGTTCGAGTTCCGGCAGCGGTAGAGATTTATTTTTTTTTCTGTGGAATCCCTATGCCGGCTTGATGTGCCTTGTGGGGAGCATTTAAGGTCCCTACAGTACTTCGTCCGTTAATCCGTGGTACCATTGGCGCCTTTCGTTAAGGTGGAGCGGTCATCTTGGGATATTGAGTGAACATTTTAATAATTTTTCAAGATAGTCGAAAAAATGCAAGAACCACATTTTATTTCAGTACATACGTTTATTCGGTAGAAATAACCATATATGCAGCAATATAATAGTGAGACGTATTATATTTTATGTTTTTCTGAATGATGGGGCTGGTATTAGGAGGTAAGGGGGTGCTAAAGGCTGTGATAGAGAGGAAGATAATGGGTAAGCGGTGAAGGAGACAAGGCTGTATGTAAGGGATGAAGAGAGGCTGGACGCTTTCAGAGCTAAAAAAAAACAATCATGTTAATTTGTAGGTTTCCGCGATATTTTAAAAATTTGTGGAGGCAATTGGCTGTCTTCGTGTAAGCCTGTGGAGCTTGGTGGCCTAGATGGTAGAGTGCTTCGCTACTGATTGAAGGGTCCCTGGTTCAAATTCGGGTGAAGCCTTGGGACCCAAAGCCTTTGACCCCGAACAAAAAATCCTCAGAGTGCGAGGTGGCCCAGGGAAAGGAACTGGCCCCCCTACCCTGAATGTGTGAAATTCACCCACCTGTTGCTTAGTCCGGGGTGAGTTCTACCCTCAACTATCCAAACCAACCTACGGGTTGAATCATTGCGTGTGTTTGTGTGTATAAGCGTACTTTATTCGGTAGTTTGCTCTAACATATAAATGTGAATATTTCTTAATTAATGATGTCGCCTCGGAACTGATTTTGTGGGATTTATATATGGCGAACGATGAACTTATACATATGAAGAAAATAGAAGAAAAAAGGCTTGACACTGATATAAAAAATTGAAATCGGTCACATTAACCCATGAACGCCGGAATTTGTTTTCAGGCCATCGCATTGGGAAAATCATATGATAAAAATATTCGATTGCAACGACCAGATATTTTGTTTGATATTTGAGAAAAATATATTAGGATATTGCTACAAAAGCTACTTGACGTAATTTGAAAAATACAGACGGTAGGACAGTTTTTAACTAGTAATGTTTGCTGTGATCGTATGTTCACGCTAGGATTTAAGGTCTTAAATATTTATCCGTGGGAAATTGCAAAGAGTTCGTATTTCGTCATGAAAAATCAAATATAATCCGAGTATCACTCACGAAATGGTGTGCAGAGCAATTTCGTGTCCCTGACGGTAAAGTTCATTGGTCCTCCAGTAGTCGTTGTACTCGTGACAAACGAAGAAGGTGGCGGAAATGTTGCATTTGTTGGGATTCTGACGGCTGAAGAGCGTCTTGATGTAGAAGTTTTCGTAGTTGGTCACCGTAACTGCATCGTCGAACGTCAGCATAACCATCTGCAGGGGGAAATATAAAAATTATTATCAATATTATCATAATAATTTTCTTGGATATTCTCATAATTTCAAGTCTTTTGATGCTCAATGACCATTAGGAAAACGGTACAGAATAGAATGCACGTCTGAGCTGAAGGCGGATGCTTAAGATCAAATGGATCGATAAAATCTGATACGAGGAAATACATGCATGGAAGAATAGAATAGTGATACATGGTAATATTTATTTATCCATATAGACACAGAAATTACAACTGTTCACAAACATTTAAAAATATGGTTGAATCGCCTATCCATTGTGGGAATAGCTTGTTTATGGAATACCTAAAAAATCAGTTTTAGTTAACATTATATAAGAAAATAAACATACATTAAATGACAAATGTATTAACACGAGAAATTGAAGACAAGTTAAACCGATCACGTCCTGCTACGGCCTAATATAGCCTCTACATTTTAACAAAGAAACCAAATTATGGTTTTTCATGACTGAATAACCAGCTATAAGTTCTGCTTAGAATGTTTGCTAAGCTCTTAGTATTAGTGATATCATAAGGTCAACTAAAGAATGACATGAGCCCGGTAGACATAATAATTGAAAATGTGATCAGAGTCCTATTGGGCCTTGGCAAGGTAAACCTATATTTGCATAGCAGTTAACACATATTTGGTTAGGTTTCAAACTTATAGGTTTATTGCCACTTCTGAGACAAAGCATGAGGTAAAGATGATGCGCACAAGGCAGAGCACTTCAAAATAAATCGACATGATGATCGAGCTTAAGGTAGTTTGAGCGAGATATCACTTATCATAGAGTTTGATGCATTTGATCTCATTATAAAGTAAAAAAACTCATATTTCTAATGATGTCATAATATTAACTACTGCACTACTTTTCGAGCAATTTGCCTAAAAACATAAGCTGTTTTACATGGGATAGATTACGGATGTGCGTTTCCGAGGGATAATATTGAAAAAAATAGGAATTGCTAATGACTAGATTTCGTAAAAAAACTAACGGTGTGTAGTTTGTATGTTTTCTCAACTATTTATAATAATTAATCAATTAATCACCGCAGTAATTTTTACAGAATCGCAAAAAAACCTGCTATGGAGGCGTTTTCACCGTACGGCGTGTAAAAAAGAGTCAAGTTAGAGACTTATGTGGATATATTCATTTAATTACTGAGTATTTTTGTCATATACATCTATATTTTGGCGCCATTAATAGTACAATATTTACTTCATACTTCTTAATGACGCTGAAATATAGAAATAAAATTCGAATATGGTCTCCATAATGACTAGGGAAATATCTCGCTCAAAATATAACCTTCATGAGATAAGAACTTCGATAACCGTGTCCACGATTGTTTTTTCATGAAGATTTTCATCAAAGGCGTTATACACGTAGATACAGTGAATAAGCGGGTCTTCCGCGCAGGGGTCCACCCTTCGCCCCCGGTCTGCGAGCCTTCGCTCATCACCAAGGGCTAGGAAGGGCTGCGGGAATGGGAAGGTAAAAGGATAGGTGAAAGGGTTTTGGGAGAGGGCAGCTTCCGACCCCAGAGTCATAATTAGACTAAGGGGTAGAAAACGGAACGCGAAACAACATATAATCTCCAGCGTTGGCCGAGGTGAATTCTAATATACACGTAGATACAGTCATAATTTTTTCTCTGAAGTGAAACACTTGCCTTTATAAGCATGTAGCTTCCACAAATTCGTACTCAATTCACGTACAAAACGGCCGTGGCTATATTGTTTACCCACAGAATTCTACGCATCGGAAGGTTAGCGAAAGTTTCCCCTGCGCTCATCGTTCCATTTACCTCTGTTCGTGTGCGCTGATGTGTTCCGGTCTGCGCTTACTTCAACACTTTGAATGGAAATCTTCCATTACTCTCAAAAATGTATTTAAAGGTATATATGATAAAAGATATATGATAATGATGATAAAAGATGTATGATAAAAATGAATATTTCCTAAATCATGGTGTATCATGTATTATTCTAAAGTAAAATACACCCAATCAATGTATTTATAATTATGGTATGCCGAGCACATATTTCTGCTGATTAAAATATATATACGTATTTGATGTCTTTAAAAAAAACACTGCCAAACATCTTTATCAATTAATTGCAACTCCAATATAAGTTTCTTCATGATTACCTAACTTCACTGTTATGGTTGTTTTGCTGAAAACTATAAGTGTCATATTCTGTGAGAGAAATAAATTATTATTATAAAGCAAACTATAGAAATACAAAAAGGGAAATTTGCTGTCGCATTGATAGGTACAAAAACTCCATCCATTAACGTTCCATAAACAACTGTACTGGTTATAGTACAGAATTTGTATTCTGTGGGTCCGGGATCTAATACTGGCTGTGGTGGAGATTTTCAGGTGGAATCCCGATCCATGCTTGATTGGCCTGCTGTACACCGCGTTTCGGATGGGACGTTAAACTTTAGACCCCCTTGGCGTTTTTCGTGAATGATGTACAATTATTAACTTAGTGCTTTTTTCACACTTCTTTATTTACCGACCAAGGCTTCAATCTTGGTAATGACTCTTAATCGTCGAAACCTTGGTCGGTAAATGAAAAGTGTGAAAATAGTCACTCCCAGTTCTCATCTAACAACTGTTCATTATAAACGTTAGGCATTTTCGCAAAGTAACACCTCAATATACGTCTTATGTTTGTCGTTAACAGTGGAATGATACCGACGCCGGGTTTCTCTCCCCCCTTCCTCCATTCTTCAAACCTCTTATCGTCCAATCCACATATTATCCTTGAAGACGCAAAAGCCCTCAGTTGTAGGTCATCTCCTACCAACCTACCGTACGAAAAAAAGTGTTTGAGAGTTTTCTTGCCAGTCTATGACCTCACCTGCGGTACGTCCTTGACGTCAAGACCACCGGGAATGTGTGTGCCAAAGCATCGACAGTCCGGAAGTTGGCAGTTCGCTGTCGGGGAAGTAGGGTCGTCGTCGCACTTGGCTCTAGGCTGTGGGGCGCTGTACGCCCCGACCGCCAGCAGACAAACTATCGCGTAAGTTAGCAACATGTCTGGGCTCCGGCTCAGGCTGGCTTGCAATTCTGGGCGTGAAAGTCGAATCTGAAAAAGAACTGGTCACTTTTATATATTTTTCGTCTGAGTTTCTCGATGCATAATCCCGACGAATGGACCGATAAAATAAGCTTATCTCGCGCATAATTCTTCAAAATTCCTTAATCTTATTTTATCGCACAAGCTATATCTGTATTTTTTGCTCATTTTCGGAGTTCAGTTTTCCTGTAACGAAAATGTCTGCTCTTATTTGATAAATTGACTCATAACTCGGTCCAAATAATAAAGTCGGAAATAAAAAAACAGTTACTCTTCGCTCACGTTTCGGAGCATATTGTATTCCATTTTCAGGGCTCAGAATAAATTATTTATGAAGTTCAGCATCAAAGTGTACATTCTGATCGTTTCTCGGAGAGAGGATATATAAACTACACCACCGTATTGTTAGTTTCACTCATGTCTGTACTATGTATAAGTTAGTATGTTTATGAAATATGAGCATGTGTGCTAAAAAGCAACGTTGTTGGCGTTAAATATGTGGTTGATACGCAAAATAACAAGTTTATTAGAGTTGGCACTAACTTGCGTTCACTCAGCGAAATTCTTACTAGCATTTGAGTTTCTAGAGCAGAAAGCTAGTAATGTAAACGGATCGCATTATGAATTTGAGTTAAGACGTGCTTATTTTTTCCATTTACAATTTATCCGGGTCGAAAATGGTAATTCGGAAATCTTTCCAGATATGTGATAACATGCGAAAATAATACAGACATGGAAACAATTTACAAAATGGTGCTATTAATTACGTGTGTAATTAATACATCCTTTTTCATTGAAATGATCAAAGTGTGTACACTTGATGCTGAAGTTCATGATTAATTTATTCTAAGCTCTGAAGATGGAATACAATAAATTCCGACACGTTGGCAAAGAGTAACTGGTTTTTGATCTCCGACCTACCTTTGATAAAACCAATTCTCATTACTATCATTCACACACTAGCTGATAACCCGTCCAAAGTGACGGGCAAATCCTATTTGTATCGATTTTATTTATAGTATATTGTAACCTTCTCCCCGGAAAAATTTTTCTTTCTTATAAAAATAAAATTCAAAAACCTTCGCTATTACACAAAACATGAAAAGCTTACCTACTTGCTGAAGGGTTTTACTAAATTATATATTATTACACAAACACATAAATAAAAACACTTCGTTCAACCATTGAAATAGCAAAACACTTTCTTTTTATGAGATATTAAACCTTTGTATAGGCAGCAAGAATATTCAGAACTTTGTAAATGATATATTGGGCCCAATTTACAATATTAATCTTTCTGCTCCAATCTCGTTACATTTAAGTTACTTTTCAGATAAATCAATTTTTGTCATGGAGGTTATTATATTTCTTTCCTTTACTATACTTAAAGGTTACACTTGTCGTTCGTCTGGGATTCTTCTTCTTACTCCTACGGGTAGGGGCTTGCGTTCTCTCTCCTTCCTTACCGTCAAATTTATGGGCCGTTTTGGTTTATCACTTGGGTCTCCTGCCCGATTCCTTCCTGGCCTCTCAATAAAGTTTCTGGTTCCTCTTTCGTAACCTCGATACCGCCTAGTCTCCGCTTCCTGCCGCCTTTTTCTCCAGACTCCTTGTACTTCTTCCCTTCGCGTGCCTTTCCGGTCTTAGCTCCTCCACTTATCTCTGCTTATTGTTACCTGTTTTCCTTCTTTGCGTCCCCCGTTACTCATTGTTACTCTTTTATGTATTTTCGTCGTCCTGAACTCCTCCGATGTCACTATTAATTTATTTAGACAATCCTTGGTTATCTATTGTAATATTGTACTTTATTATGATTTTTCTACTATTTATTTGAATTGCGATTTAGTTCCGGATTTGATTTATGGTAGTTTGGTTACAATATGTTCTGTGTAACTTACACAACACACGTATATGACTCTTTCTACTGCTGAAGAAGGTCTCACATGCCCGAAACGTCCTTTAAGTCTTTACTTTTCTTTCTCCACCCCCTATTAAGTGTTTTATTTTTTATTTTTTGGCCTATTGGCGAACCTTTCGTTGTGTGTATAGAAATGGAAATGGATAGGAACACATAAAAAGGACCCTCACAGGGTTTGGTGGGGAAGATGAAAATGAGTCAAATCCAGACAAAATATTTCACAGGTGAAATTTTTTCTGTCTGGGTTCGACTCATTTTCATATTCCCCACCAAACCCTGTGTTCGTCTTAGGAGTTTGAGTTGAGGCGTGTTTATTTTTTTCAATTTACAATTTTTCTGGATCGAAAATGGTGATTCGGGAATCTTTCCAGATATACATGATGCTATACGAAAAAAATGACGCCAAAACAGACTAAATTGATTCAGCCGTTTTCTCATTTAATAGCTTCCCCCGGTCATAAGCTTTCATTAGTGTAGATATTTACTGTATGGCAGAGATTACAACAGAATAAAACTAAATGACAAACCGGTGAAAGTAAGAAAGTTGCAATTAAATTTCCGATTCGTGATGCCTTAAATTCTTTTCAGATCAACGTCTAGTTGGCAACCATAATTTTTAATTTTCAGGAAGCAAAATGTCGCCAGTTAAATGTCTCTTAAGGGTTATGTAATGAGATATCGATCACGAACCCTGTTCATACTGCTGCTAACGTTAGTGCAGTCACCTCGATTCAATATTTCTTACGCGTACAGCTCTCTTCAAAATCTCTCCTCACTCTCTGAAGCTTCTTCACAATAATCTCTGCGGCACGGATGGCCACTTTACCCTCTTTCCTGATTGCACAAAGTCGTCCAAGATCTGAAATCAAAGGCGATAGTGTATCACAAACTTCTGAGACTCATGCGATTATATCGTGTGACGTCTCTTCCTTGCTGATGTAATATTTACCACGAATCTTCTGTTTCCCAAGTCGTCCTGCGAATAGAATGCAACCGCCATCCATTCGGAAGTTGGGTAATACATGTTGTACTTCTCGCGTTGAAATGGTCCCATATTTGTTAAAGTAGCAATGCAAATGGATTTTATTCATAGAATACGTTACGGGTTTCTTAGTAAGTAGTCACAAGAGGAGATCCCAGAGGAGGATTTTCTGGAGGAGGTCCCGAATGGACTTCAACACTTATGGAATAACTACTAAATAAACTTTTTGTTGGGCCGTGGATCTTTAAAGAGTGATGGAGGTGAACTTTATTGCAAATCCCCGTGGATAGCACCCTTTATCGAATATGCCGCGCGCATTTGGCAGTTATTTGAGTTGAAAATTGAATTTAAGATTAGGAAAAAAATCACTGCATAGCTGAGTAATGAGATTCTCTGGAACAAAGAAATCGAGGCTGTTTATAAAAGTATGAGGGCTCTAACTGGAGTAGGTAAATTGAGCAATTTAATTACTTGTGTAGTACGCTAGAAGAAAATGGCATAGTTGAAAAGACATTAGGAGGAGAATAGCGCTGGCGAAGGAAGCGTTCAGAAATAAAAGGGAGCCGATAACGGGGACCTTGTGAGGGCATATAAAGAAGAGGCTGATGAAGAGATTAACGTGGAGTGTAGCTTTGCATGGGGCATAAACATGGACTCTGATAAAGGAACACGAGAATAGGCTGCAGGTGTTCGGGGTGTAGGTGTGGAGAAGGATAGAGAAGTTGCGGTGGACGGTAAGAAAGACAAACGATGAAATGCTTGGTAAGGGGAATGAGGAAAAGAAACTTTTGAATGAGATTTGGAGGAGGCAAAATAGGGGGCTAGAGGAGTTAATGAGAGGTGAGGGGTTGCTTAAGGCTGTGATAGAGGAGTAGATGTTGGGCAAGCGGTAAAGAGGAATAAATAAAATAGATTTAATGAACGGGATGAAGAAGCGTAGGACGCACGCTGAGATGAAGAAAAAAATATTATTGGTAGAAAAAAATCCAGAAGATTTATACTCGCTTCCATTTAAACCTACTTTAACTGGTATATTACCTAATGGCAATATTAATTCGCTAAAGATATTTTCTTCTTTCAGGATTCCCCGCATTTTGCATTTGAAAAACCGACGTTCCTTCTCAATTGTCGGATACCTCCTCTGAGTTGTACGTATGTGCAACAACCCGGATGAGGTCGAGGATTCATCGGCATTTCAAAATCAATACGCAGGTAATCCCTAAAGAAAAATAAACATCAATAAAATTGTCCTACCTATCAAGGCTCGTAGATTCAAGGGAAGCTCTTTCCCTGGTTCTAAGCCACCAGAATCACTGGTCCATCCTCATGCAGTTATTACTACTCATGTCCTACATTATCCCTATCCTATACTATAAAGTGTAGCTCTTCAAGATTCCTTCTCGGCGTTCGACGTCCTCTCCTCCTCAACCTCCTCCTTTCTTACACATTATTCTCCCCTCCATCTCTCTCTTGAACGGACCATCACCTCTCATTACACCTTGATATTTCTTCTCCGTCCTTAAAGATGCGTGGAGCGGTTTTTGTCTATGAGATGATTTGCGTGGAAATTTGCGAACATGTTCTTATTAGCGATACCTAAAGATAAAAGTGAAAATTTTTTATTTTCCAATTTAGTTTTTTGGCAACGTAACCGAGTTACGCTGCACGACAGAGATACACAACACATGAGATATATTTCGTAATAATGTAAGCACATATGTTTAGATCATCTTTTAAACTTAAAATAATACATTTCATATAATGATAATGGATTCTAACAAATATGAAGGTGTATCGCCGAGTCAAAGATTTGAAAAATATGCCTAATTAAATATGATTTTTGCCGAAATATTTTTATACCTCGCCGAAAACTCGAGTCATGACATTCTTTAATAAATATGACTGCTGGCTTTCCCGACGAATATTATGAATGAAGAGATGTCGGGTTTCACACCGGGTCAGGTTCTCCATAGCTTCCGACGTTTTGACGAGCGACTCGCCCATCTTCTTCAGGGAATCAAGAATAATTGGATTCTTGTATCCCTGAAGATGATAGGTTCGTCGCTCGTAGAAACGTCGGAAACTATGGAGAAACTGACGCGGTATGAAACCCGAGAACTCTTCATTCATGCTTTAATAAATATAAAAATGTGAAATATAATTTTCGTATCATGCCCATTGCTGTATGAAAGGTGAGTTCAACCGCATAAACAGATATTGTGGTGTAGGTTTCCACGGGGCTTGAATGAAGGCTTGTCCATTTTTCGGGTTCCCACCACGTTCATTGTGGCAATTGGAGCGTATTCACGCTTGGAAGAAAGCGGGCGAAGCTGTTGTTCATTTGCAACAATGAACGTGGTGGGAACCCGAAAAATGGACAAGCCCGCGTAATCAAATTTAATTTAATGAAATGTGGTTCTAGAATTGCTTTCTAATGACTTGAAATATTATTCAAATGTGCCCTCAATGACTCACAATTGACACTATAAATAATAATATTTATATGATATACCCATAGACATCGAGTGAAGTATGAATACAAACGATGAACTCTTAAACATTGGATGAAATAAGAATAATAGTGATGTACCCTTTATACCTTATCTAGGGATGTACCTCGTTTGATACCAACCAAGTTGTGAAAAAAAAAATTCGTCTTTTTTGGGGGAGATATTGAGACTTATAAAACCCTTCTACCATTGAATCTTCCTCAATAACTTTCTTTCATAGTCAAAAGAATAATAGCTAGAGTTTGATTAAATCTTTGGAATGTTAGAAAAAATCCTGAAACAAGATTTATTATAGATTAAACTAAAATCCTAAGTTTCAAACGTGAGTTTTTTTTAAACGATATCTCACCAGTTATCCAAGTCTTGCGCGTCATGGCAGATAAGGCCATAGCAACAAGATAGGAGAAATTGACAGGCGAGTGACTTAAGAAGACGCACTTTTTTCTCTCGGAAAGGTTTCTGGCGCGTAAGAAACTATTGTTAAAACAGGGTTATCAAATGATATATTACTTTGCTGAATATTTTTTCTCTTTTTATCATTATCAGCAGCAAAACGTAATGTCACCTGCCATTTTGGAGGCTTATAGCGGTGTACACAGAGATTTAGAGATATGTTGTACCTTCGGATCGATTGACATGACGCTTCAAGATTGAATCATGAAATCTTGAGGAAGGAAACGCCTGATTTTAAACATTTTCTGAAGGCCGTGATAGAGGGTAAGGGTGTTGGGCGATCGGGGAAGGGGAAGAAAGAGAATATATTTTATGGACGGGATGAAGAAAAGTAGGACTTAGGGGTCGTGCATAAACTAACAATAAGTTACCAACTTAGGGGGGAGGGTGTCGCCTAAAAACCTAAGGTGGTTAACGAGGGGGAGGGGGGAGTTCACTCAAAGTAACGTAGCTATTAAAATGCGCCTGTTTACGTTTCTTACTCGTTAACATCGCGTCGACAATACTACAGAGTTTAACATGAGGAAGGGCGGGGTGTTTGTTTCTTACACCCCTATTCAGTTACATATGATATCGAGTTAATTGCTTCTACTTTAACTCAATGTAACTGAACCATTGCCTATACAATGTTGCAGGTCTTCATACTATCAAATTGCTTACATTTTAACCTTGTCACGGATTAAATAGCAACCTCGTGGCAACACTTTTCAAGGCAGCAGTCAGAAATGTGGGGAGGGGAGAGAACAAAGTAGATGTGCACAGCACCTTGCGCCGTGACTCATGGTTGGTTTTTATAATTTAAAAATTAATAATACTTGTTCCAATTGAGATTAGATAGTTCAATTACATCTACTTCGACTACTTTATTTGCCTTATTTCAACCTATCCCTAAAAATAAACTCACTCAATAATTGAGAAAATATTTTTTAATTGAAAGTTTAATTTGCAGAGACAACGTATGGGTTATATGGGTTTGGAACGGGAAATATGGGTTTGGAAAAATACTACGGCTATCAACGAATGGTGGGAGGGGGTAAAAAATCAGTGAAAAAGGTAACGTAGTTTATGCACGACCCCATATTCTGAGATGAAGAAAGAAATACCAGAGGTAGAGAGGGCCCTGCGCGTGCAAGGATCTGTAGGATTTTCTCTGACTTTCATCATAGCCTATCTTTAACTGGCAGATTACCCAAATGAAGGAATGAATGAACTTTTAAAAAATGCGTCGTATGAACATGAAGGCCCTTATTTTCGAGGACGCACATGGATTATTTTCGTGAAATAAAGAGACCCTCAGTGATCTGTGTTCCAAGGTTAATATAGGTACTCAATCGTAATGAATAAAAATATGCTGTGTAAATATAAAATATTTATGCGTCAATGCATATTGTCATTCAGTTAGGCAGCTATCTTTAGTCCTATTTTAAAGTTATTTATTCTCAAGAAGGATTATTTCCCAAGATGTGAGTCAGTTTCTCAGGTAATTCCCAACTACGCCATCAGTATCCACTCAATTGTCCATATCAGTCTCCGACATCCGTGTGACGTAATCGTCCTGCGCTAGCTATCTTACTCTTAGATTTATGCATCTTATTCGTTCTCAGAAATCAAGACAATCCATCCTGGACGAACTCTGCTAATATTAAAGATAGGAAAAATGAAGCAAAACCTATTTCTACGAAATGCCGAGATAAAGTCCAGGTATTTCTCTTTTTTGAGAATAATTTACCTTCCCGTACTTGAGATGTCAAAATCTGTTCTATTTATATCTATAATAAAATAATAACTAGAGTACATTTAAATGAAAGGCAAATACTAACAGCTAAGTTACTGACATCAAAATACCTCTGGAACAGCTGATAGAAAGTAATTGTAATGAACCAAAGCTTAAGTAATTTTAAAAATAACTTTAGTAATTTTCATTTATAAAAGTTACTGCCAACAAATTATCCAGCTTATTTATATCGCTACTATGCGAAAACCTCATTTTATCAGTTTGCAGTACAGTTTTCTGTTGGTCAATAGCCTCCTGGGTGATTTTATACGTATTTTGTTGTATACTAATTAGTTATCACAGGAAGGTAAATATTGGCTTGAATATTTTCCAGGTAATGTGACATACACATACTGAGGAGAGTGGACAAACTCAGATTACTATGACAAAATTGTGTAACCTTCATTCACCTTCTGATTTTCCCTGGTAGAGTAAGATGATCAAGTAGTGAGAAAAAAGAGGGTAACGAAGTAATTTAATGTGGCTGCAACGAATTTTTTCGTTTAATTTACGTGAAACTTCCATATGTGTCTTTATTAATGATATCTGTAGGCTTAATTGCAAAATGGCAATTTACTGATTTTTTTGGCAATTCAATGCTGCGCATGAGATACACATATTCAGTAATAATTCATTTCATATTATTGTAATGGTTGGTGTCACACCGAGTCAAAGATTCGAAAAAAATCCATTAAATATAATTTCCCGGTAAATGTAGTTTTAAATTTCGTATACACGTGCGTGTTTACGAGATTTAAAACTTTCACCCTGTCGATTCACCCTGTCGATAGTCACCTGGGTGACCTAAATTCATACAAAGGAATAAAAATATTCCTTTGCTTTGTTGACAATTTGGAATTATCGTTAATTTAAATTTACTTGTCAATTGCTCTCTTCGTGATTTGGTAATTTTTATGTTAGGAAAGGAATGATTTTGTTATTCATATGACTCAGAGGGCACGTTGTTTCTTAAATTAGCCAGGGGAGCGATCGTGGTTCTCAATTACGCGTGCGCTCGTGTTATCGTCATTTTTCAATTCCGCTAATAGGTACACAAATAAAGACCTTTGTGTCAATGTTTATTCCGTCATCATCAGATATGATGTGATGACATTCAGTGGCGTACGCAGGATTGACTTCTGGGGGTTTGGCTTTGGGGTGGGTTGGGGGGGTGGGTTTCATTAATATATAATTATTCACTAAAACAATAATAAATTAACATTCTCTTTTCGTGAAGACAATTCAACTATAATTTTCAGTCCAATAAGTAAAATTTTAAACGCTAGTTCAGGCAAACGAACGAAAACGAATCCAGGTAATCATATTTTGGGATCGGGGGTTTAAACCCTAAACCCCCCCCCCCCCCGTCCTAAGCCACTGATGACATTGAAACCTAGGTCAAAATTGCTGTTCTTTCATTTGTGGAAAATTTCTCTTCTTCAAATATTGTTCAAATCCCATGCCATATCGTTAGAATCTTCCAAATCTTCGGATTTATGACGGATGAATTCGTTAGGGCGCAATAATTCAACATTTACATAAAGACAATTCGAATACAAAAACAAAATCACCTTCTCTGCAAGTGACACTGCAAAAGAAGAAGACCTACTAAAGAAGAAGGTATAATGTGGTAGAGCAAGGTCTCATATGAGATATCGAGGCGATGATCTAGATTTCCTTCCAACATGTGCCTCGCGGAAGCATCTCCTTCTGCCGCCGTCAAACCTACCGATCTCGTTTTCCTACCATATATGGCTACAGTTCCTTGGCGAGAAAAGATACCTATAGCCTGCTTCCCTTTTTTTGTTTGCTCATCCTCAGATTTCATCTGGAGGGAAACAGGATAGACAAAGGTTACTACCTGAGGGTCATTGATCGGATATTTATGCATTCTGCGGGCTGAGGGACAATGAACTAAGATACTCTCGATCTCAAGATACATTTTTATGGGATTGCAGCAACATCGTTCCATAAATACCATTTCATGAGCACAGTGAGGATAAACAACAAAATAATGAAAACAAATGTTAAAACATCTTATCCCACTTAATTTTTCATACCTACTGTGAGTAATCGGTATCGTCTTCAACCGGAATTCTAGTCAAAACCTAACGGATATTCTCCTTTGTGTCATCAAAAGCTACTCTCTGCCACATGATAGGTAAAAATACTTGCAATAAGACTTTTTTCACCTTATTTGCTGCAAAGAACCAAAATGAAGTTCGCGGCTTCATGGAAAATTATGCATAATTAATAAATTTCAGCGCTACTGGCGAAGCGAGTGCTGAGTTGGTGAACTAACCGTCCCAGATTGAGTTCCCGTGGTTCCCGTCTTACATAGTGTTTCTAAGTTTGGCGAACACTTGAAAAAATGTGAATTCGAGAATTTCGCCGCGCTAATGTAGCCTTTTCAAGTCATCAATTCTCACATAAGTTTTAATTGTGACATAGTTTTATGTCTGGTGCTATTAGCAGTTATTTTACATATTTTATTGTGTTTCGTCTTCGTGGGAGGTCTGATTCATTCTCTGTGCTCAGTCAAACCTCTTTCTCAACGGTCGTTCCTAAAAGGAAAGTAAACAATGGAAGTTAATGCCAAGTGCAGCTTTTTGGCTATTATCTCCGGATTTAGTCTTCTTGTCACGTTTGACACAGTATGGTTACTAGCTACGTTTATATCATACCATCCTCTGTCTACGAGAAACGATTCAGCCTGCCAAGGTATATGTTTACCCGATTCAATTCGTGGCTTTTAAAATGACATTTCAGTGGGCTCATTTGTGTTTTAATATTATTTCATGTATTTATCATTCATTTCAGAAAGACTCAGTGAATCCGTCAGCTTCTCTGTACTTGAACCTCTGTTAAAAGATTGTCTACTCCTAATTTTGTTTATTCTGCAACACTCACTCATGGCTCGCGTCAACATGCAGTGGATTTTGGATAAAATTGGACTGGGAGTGCTGGCAAGATGCCTTTATGTCTTGGCTTCGTGTGCTGCTCTACAGGTATTATTAAATAATGATGAATGTTACATGTAAGTAATTTCTTGGATACACACCCCACTTTTTCAACCATCATGGAATCATATACATAGTCCATGACTGTTGGTGTCATCCGTATTATATACTAGGAGGTATAACAAGCGTTTCAAGGGCACTATTTATTCGATGAGTTTAAATCTTATTCGACCAGACCGGCAAGAACTTAAATCTACCAATGAATTTCTTCTTGGTGAGCCAAGTTTTCCTGTGTATAGTTTGTCCGTTAATATTCTATGTTCACTTGATCATTTTTGCTAAGCTCAAGTTGGAAAACTACAGACCAAGCGTGTAAAAGAAAATTATGATACTTATTTTTAAAATGATTGTTACAAATTATCATGGGTCTTTCATTAGCATACTGCTGTACTCACTTTAGTTCAGTGATTGAAAAAGGCAACCTGATTCAGTTATAGAGACTGATAGCACAAATTAAGTCTGATTCAAACGGAAAAGCTTATTGTAAGTAACTTTAAGCAATCCCTGTTGTACATGGTAAGTGCCTTGCTTCCTTCTTAGAAGGACCTGCCAAAATAGTTGTGGACCATGGTTAAGTTTGAAGCAAAATGAGGTTATTAGCAAGCATTTTCCGTAACAGTATAGGAGATTGGAGAAATTTCGAGGGGAGAAATGGGGCTGTGGTGCTGGAAAAAAAATGTTATGTTGATGGAATATTATGATATTGCATAGTGAAGTGTCTCATTTTTCAAGTAGTATTCCAAAGCATTCTTTATTAGCAAGTTACCATGGTGTCTCAATTTATCCTGGAATATTCTGAAAAGTAAGAATGCTTTGTTTTGTTGACGTTTTTATACTCATGTCTAAATGTTAATTCCCCCAATATGTGATGAGCAGTTCTTTGTACCAGTTGTATTAATGAAATGGAGCAACACCAACAGTAGTCTTAAAATTAGTAAAATATCCTCAAAGGTATGATGATAATGTGCGTGTACCATTGTTCATTCATAAGTTCTTAATATTTTTTCTTGATCAGTCTTTCTCCCACTTTCCAATCGAGGTGGAAGTGTTAATGTGTGCATATACCAGTGTGTGTATCTGGAGGAGGACAAGGACTAGTCGCCTCCCCACCCAAAATCTCTTGAGTTCTTTTTTTTTTACTCTATGAAAAATGTTATGAGTTCTGTTCTCTTTTAGCAATGGCCCTCTCATATATAATTTGTATGATTCAAAGCATTTTCTATCTCAATACTTTTAATTTTTGTTGAAGATTCAGAATGTATTGGGATTAGTTCGGTGCTGTAGCTAATGCTCTGTGCTCCTACTGTGGAGGCCGAAGCTCAAATCCAGATACTACATAATATTGACCTTTTTATATCATATTCCAAACTTCCTCCCTTTGTTATCCTGTACTGCTAAATGAGCAGTTTTTGAAGTTTGATAGTAAAATGAAAACCACTGATATATGTATAGCCAAACTTGGTGGCACTCAACAGTGGAGAATTAGAGGGCACTGACAGTAAACAAAGCATTGATGAGTGGGCAAAGTTATTGACGGACTCCCGCACGGTCCTCTGGAAAAAGGCTCGGCCGCTTCATCCCACATCTCATGCATGCTTTCCTCACCTTTGCGTCATGTACTTCACAAGCGAGTGCCACCAAGTTTCGTTTCACCTAAACTTACTCTATTTTGTCAATTGAAAGATTTGAGTCTTAAGATTTTTTGACATTTGCAAAATTTTTTATTTTGTCTTTGATTATCATATGAGGTGGTTACTGATCTCCTGACTCACTGACCTCTGTCCAATTTCTAGTGCTAAACTTTTGTACCTTGTATTTCATGTTATTTGTACACCTTCCATGGTCATTCCTCCCATTCATTGCTCCTTCTATTACAGTGTTCAATAGGGTGTTATTTCTCAGAAATGTGTCTGATTAGTGTGTCTCCTTTACTTCGCAGTTTTTCCACAAGCATCTATCTTGGCTGCTCTCATGCAAACGATCAGTCGAAAAAAAAATACTTAAGGATTAATGAAGGATTAAACTTTTCAAGTTATGCTTCAGTGTGCGATCTGAGATAATTGGCATTTTGTAGCTCATGGCATAGAATAATTTCAATACCTTATTAACGAACCAATCTTTAGGACTTAGTCATTCATGGTCCTCTCTATCCCTTTGATTTTTGTCACCCTTTGGTAACACCATATTTCCATGAGTTCCGATCATCCTATCTTGCGTGCAAAATAAGCATATGTTTGAATGAATTGCTTATCCGTCTGGTGTTGCTAGCTGTTATTGGACTCTTCTCTTTATCAAATGACTTGTGTAGTTGTGCTTCTCTGTTATCTGTATCTTTCCTACTTCTTGCATCACCACTAAATCCCTGTACTGCAAATGGATTTTTCCCCCAGTTATGCCTGGGGAATGAATTGTTGAAATAATGATCACAGATAACTTTAAATGGGAACTTCTTCCTACTACCCCCTCAAGTTCTTACAAGACAGTTAATAGTGTCATATGCTTCTTGTAGTCATAGCCAAGATGATATTTTAATAATTCCATGTCCACTGTTGGTGTTTTTCGTTCTTATTAATACTATTGATTATTAGAGTTTCTCATTACAAAAGAGAGATGTCAGCATTTTTGGAGTGAATACAAAAAAGTCCTATAATTACGTGAAAATGAAAAATGCATTTCTTTTAGTCTACATTTGGAAAAATTGAGGCAGCAGTGCCATTAATTAATAAAGAATAATTTGGAAGACAACAAGAAAAATGTGTGACTGTATGCCATTCATTCCTTTGGCTACCTGCCCGGATCCTATCCCAGAGTTCAGCGTCTGAGTTCTTTGCCTCGGTTCCTCTCTGGGTTCCTTACCTGAGTAGTAGAGTAGTTGCTTCCCATCCCATGATCCCGGGATCATGGGCTCCTTTCCCTGTATAGTCCTACTTTAACCAACCTACCGACCTATCATTAATGACACAAATGAACTTAGTTGTCGGTCACCTTTTTAAGTAGTCAGCCAACCTAACCCTCTGCTTAGCTATCTTAATTCCCTTTTCCACTGCTTCCCTTTGTTACTATCAACGGTCATGGTTTTGTATTGTTACTGCTGTTTATTTATCTCATGATTGGGCCATTGGGCCATTCAACTCTCCCTTCTGTCCCAACCTCAACATCTGTGGCCAATCGCTATTTCCCTGAACGTTTTTAAAGTCCTTTCCAAAGCTAATAACTCTTGCTACAGTTAAGGTCCATTGTGAAAACCATGATTATGTCTCCCCCTACAGGGCTTTGTTGAGGCCTGGGTGACCCAGGTAACTGGTCAGGTCACCATCATAGTGGGTTGCTTACTGTTACAAAGACTAGTTTTATTTGTGTTTTCTACTACATAATAATGTTATTAGTGTTTGCAATATGATTTCAAGGAATTTATTTGTTTATAAGGGAGCCTCATGAGAGTTTTGGCTTAGGAGACTGAGTGGGGATGCCAAAAGACACTAGCCCCTGGGGGTAAGTCTGTAACTTTTGTCGACCGTTGACAAATTCCAGTTGTCTCCTATATGAACATTGGTGAAAAAACACTGAGTTAAGTTCAGGCATACCACCTACCCTATGAAACTAATCTTACTAAATAAAATTTTTCGCCCGACAATAATTTTGAAAAGTGATAAAAACACTACCTTGGAAGTAACTTAAAATCTTACGTAGGACTGTTGCGGACCCTCTCACCCTCCTATGTAAGACAACGTTAAGAAAGCTTTGCCCTACTCCCCCATCCAAAATGTCTTACGTAATACTTGAATTTCCCCATACGCTATTGCTATTTCATATTGTTAGAGTTCCACTGGTAGGGTTTTTAGATGCTTCCATCATTAAGGCTATATTATAGCATCCTCTCTTATACGAGGAGTTGAAACCTTGGGTTCCCTGGCTGTGTCATTACCATCTGGGCTTCAGAGGCCGATTAATACACCTCCATTTCCCAACTTAGCCAATAATAGGTACATATATATTAGGCAGTGTAACATTTCGTGAGCTGAAAGTTTGGAGATTATATAAATTCCTCTCAGATAGTCCATGCTGTGTAAATAACGAGGATGGCAGGCGGCTCTAATGTTATTCCTTTTTGAATTTTTACCATTTTTGTGAATGTGGTCTGTAACTTTTAAATTGTAGAATATTTTTTTTTACTTTTTCATAATCAATCACATCCCTTATGCATTTTTTCTGCACCAAAATATATCATTTAAAATATGGGTGAATATTATGGTAAAGGTGGCAGCTAACTACCCAACTACTCTCCAAAAATGAAAATATGTGGCTACCAAAGATAGAATGAAAGAAGTTTGATACATTCATTGGATTATAAAGTATTTAAGGTTTTCCCGGCGAATTATACACGTGAAGGTTTCTCAGGTTTGACATAGTGTAAGATTATTGAAATTGATCAAGGTTTCGATGGTTGATTCAGCCGCGTCAACTGCCAGTATCCTTGCTCGACTCATTATCCTGATGACGATGGCTGAGTCAACCATCAAAACGTTGATCAATTTCAATAATCTTACCCGGTGTCAAACCTGGGAACCCTTCACATACATATATTCATTGGATTCTTTCACAATATATTGTGAGCTGCCAGAAATATCCCTGCAAGCTACCAGTAGCTAGTGATCGATGGTTTGCTGACCTTTATCATAGCATTTTCTTCCTCTGTGTAACTCTAGTAGTAT
Organism: Pyrrhosoma nymphula; assembly: GCA_963573305.1. Classification (NCBI taxonomy): domain Eukaryota; kingdom Metazoa; phylum Arthropoda; class Insecta; order Odonata; family Coenagrionidae; genus Pyrrhosoma; species Pyrrhosoma nymphula. The sequence goes on along the minus strand of OY754329.1, from coordinate 131,611,047 downwards.
ATGTATAGACTGTGCCATTCATGTAATACTCAGTAAAACCTTTTCAATTCTGCTGAGTATCACTTTGTGAGATGGCCTTAACTTTTTTTTACCTTGTGAAGTTATTGGCCTGTACAAAATTGAAATAATCCACTCGAAAGGCCATTAGTTGCACTATTTTTTCATGTGTTAATTCATGTTCCCACTAAGTACTTCTTTTGTGCTGTAACTCATGTCTATTATTAGTATGTATTACTCTGTGGTAAATCCATCTCTTCACTTTAATGTTGGAGAGTGGTTATGGTCGTTTAACAAGTTGACATATTTATATTTCAGCTATTCTCATTAAATCAATCCTTCATATTGCCATAATTTGACGGACTCCCAGCTCAATTTTTTGTTTTTCCTGTTGATATGGATTTGGATTGATCTTTATTTTATTACTGCCACAAAGTTATTGAACTTGTAAAGATGAATTTGTTGAGGCCACATTATAGTATTGCATAACGTGGAATTTATGCCTCTCAATCATTTACTTGTGATCACTTGAAGAAAATAATTTTATATTTCCTTGACTAAGCTTTTTGATTGTTTTTTTTGTGTATTTCTGTAGGGAATGATGCATTATTGGCAGCCTGTGAATAATGTGTGTCTATGGAATGCACCTTCAGATGGCTGGATTGGCAGTATATTATGGTGTTCTTTGGTAGCTATGCATGTCACATCATGGTTTGTTGTTTATGGAGGGTGCCTTCTTGTTGATGTTGGAGAATTAATTGGAGTTAAACAGGTAATTGTAGATGAGATTGGCTTGAGAAACTGTGGCCGGTGTGTATGTTTGTACTATAATTCTTGATTCTTTTCAGGTGCTTTATTATGTCAGAGGGCTACCAGATCCTTTGAAATCTAAGTCAGAAGGCCTTATTCGGTACTACAAACACGTGCGTCATCCAAGTTTCATTGGTTTCAGTCTATTGTTTTTGGGAGTCCCACAAATGAGGTATGAATTTTTCGTACTGGTGCTTCTTGGTTACATGTAATCACTGGTCATTCTGTAATTCTTTAGGCTTATGGTTCCCAAACTTAGATGTGGATACTCAAAGGGATATGTGCTTGATAGTTTAGGGGCATGGGAACAAAATGATGGTGAATTGGAGCTTAAAATAATAGCATAAAAATAGAATGAAAATTACAAACACTTCTCAAATTTAAGGGGTATACTTTAGTTGACTATTAATGACCAAATAATTTTTAAACAAAAAGTTGGAAACTACCTACTAGCGTAGTTAATGAATTGGAATAACTTGTATTGTTGTATTAATGGATCTTTGATGATAACCTACTTATTTTATTACTTCAATATGCATTGCCTTACATTAAAGATAAGATAGCTCATAGGATAGGTGAAAGTGGAAACATTTTTTGTTGGTGATGTTATCAGTTGACGACAGTTTTGCTAGCACTCCAGTTGGCATCTTCTGGCTGAAAGTTGTCAGCTGATAACAACCCACTTGGTGAATCTCTAGAGTATGAGGCTTTCATTGTTTACTTGCCACTGAAGCCAGCTGGAAAGGTTCATTGGTTGAGGATGGAGAAAGTCTGAAAATGGTAGAGAGGGACATGAAATACCTGTTCCAAGCTTTGTTACATCCCTCAGAAGGATGTACAAGCCCTGATTAAAACTCTTGTACAGAAGGAAATATCAAATATGTAAAAAATAAATAGTCGAATGTAATAAGTAAAAAGTATAGAATGGATAGGTTAGGAGTGAGAGTAGGACAGAAGACTGGATTCACAGCCACAAAAAAATCATGTTACCGTTCCCTGCAATCTGGGTGAAGTCTTTTCTGAAGGCAGGCTGCAAGATATCTATCGACATGACTTGCTCTACGACCATAACTTGTAATGGAGGATTTCACCTGTTGCCATTCTCTGAATACATATTTTGCATATGTGCTCTCATCACAGGGTCATTGTAATTCACGGAGTTGCTGTTTGGTGCTTTGGGTATGTTTTTAGGGACACATAACCCTTCAAACAGTTAGTGGTGACTTTTTTGCGGGTGAAACGTACTCCTCAATACATCTCATTAAAGTCTGAGTGTTCCTGTCAGGAATAACAGCAAGGACCTCTTGTGGCCACCAGGCTCAAAACCTCCATCTACCTATCAACAAGCATCCAGCATCCTGTGTCTTGTCCTCCTTGACTGCAATGCCTGGACCACCAATCTGCATTGAGGAGTTGTGGTTGTCCACGAAGCACACCTCACAGATGCTATTGCCACAATCAGCAAAAGATGGCTTGAAGTTACCAAAATGCCCATGAAGAACTTGAAGATATCCAGATAGAATGCTTGCACAAATAGGATGGTCTCCTTGAAATTGAGCCTGGCTCAATCTAACCAAGTTCTTAAATGAGAAAAATGACTGAAAATAATTTCCCATCAGTGGACCACAGAAAGGTGCAATCATCAATAATAAAATAAGACCTACTCTTGTGGTAGGAGACACTGTAGCAGCAGTGACTCCGCTTTCTACTTTGTTCATCGCAGGTTAAACCATGACATCTCCAGGGGTGTTATTACTTGACGAATTCAAGCTCGTTCCTCCATTGAGGGCATTCCTGACCTTATTTGGGTGACAAACACTCATGGTCCTTGAGAGAAGAAACTGCAGAAAAAAACCACCAAAAGTGGTCCTCCTTGAAGGCAAATATCTCTAGAAGTACATGTCCTGAAGGATAATTGAGGTCCTAAATGATGGCCTATATTTGATAAATATAGCATTTGAAAATAGTTTCTGTGATGTGAAAGCTAATGCTGCTAGAGAAAAAGTCTGTGTGCATCTTTACCCAAAATTGCATTAAGGATATTGATCTCCTATCATGTTGTGCTTGCTCTCTTGTCTTTCTACTATTGCAGGAACATGATGACACCCGTTCTTGTCGTCCTGGGTAGGGGGCCAGCGAGAAAGGTTTCATAGGCCATAGCATTTAAGAGTTCTTCAAGGATATCCCTGAAGGCTACATAAATCTCAACCTGTAACACAACAATCCTTGGTGGTTTCTTTTTGCAGAGTTTCACACATTATTCTCCAGGGAAGAATTTCTAAGGAGGGATTTCTGCCTTATTAATTGTGTGATCAATGTTATAAATTGACTTGAAATGCTCTCACGTGATTTACAAGTTGTAGGGGAATGTCAATGTTACACTCTAATAGCACTGATAGTTGCTGGTGTGCAAGCAAAAGAGGTGTGGTGTGAGAGTCCTGGATTGGGCATTATTTTGTAGAAGGTCTTCCATCTCACTCTTGTGACAATTTGCTCATTTTTGGCAATGTACCATCCTTAACAAGTTACTGGGCTTCCCATGCTTATCCATCTCCCATAAGTATTTTCTAACTCAAGAATGAACTTATGCAATGCCCTTCAGAACTGAGAAAAGTTTTAGACCCATTGGCATGTTATTAGCTGCAGCAATTAGCTGAGCTCAGCTGTGACCTAACTTGATCTCTCGTTTCGCACTACAATATGTCTCCTTCATTGCTTAAATGGCTTCTTTTTAACCAGTCTACAGCATTCCCACCCTGCACCTTAAGTTCTTTGTTTCAATGTGAATGGGTCATATAGTTTTCATTATTCAAGGCCTCCATGGGTGGATAATCAATTGCAAGGATATGCTATTAGGTAGTCAGGGTGAAGGTCCAATCATAGGTCAGCAAAATCAATAAGCTGGCCATGGAATGCAGCATTAATGAAGTTACTAATGGCACAAAAGGATCCCAACCTGATATTATAGCCAATGGCACTGGGACTTAAGCAAAAGCATTAGTTTGGAAGCGATTTATTGTTTAACTTGGAACAATGTGATCCAGTAGATCCCTTAAGGTCAGACAACTCGATGTATGCCCAGGACCCTGCACTATTATCCTTTTCAAGTATCTTGGGGGCTGAGAGGCAGGCTTAAAATTTGTGGGGGTGAGCAAGGAGAAAATCACTCGTCATGTGACTTTCTTAGAGCCAACTAGGATGCAGTAGGCATGGCCTAGTCTCTCAGAAATTTAGTCACTCTGACTTCCGTTGTGTCCACTTCGTGAATATGCTTGCTGTTGCCAAACCTTTGGTGTTTTTGGTCCGTGTCAATCGGTGTTGATTGGAGATCTCATGTAGGTACTAGTAAATGCTATATATTGGCTTATATTCACTGTTAAATAAAACAGGCCATTTATTTCAAAACTTTTGTGTTACGATTTTTCTTTCATTAAATTTTGTATGATATGACAAGAACGATATTGACAGCGAATAATGTTGGTAAACCCATTCCTGCTGCTGCCATTTTGGAGGGAAATAGCATATTCTTTTCGTACTCTGATTGTTTTTGTTCTAAAACATTTCACTCGTGAATCAACCAGTTGCTCTTAGACCACTTCTGCTGCTGCCATTTTTGAATGAAATAGCATTCTCTTTTGCACATTCAGGTGTTTTTTTGTTCTTAAAATATTTCTACTCTTTCCCATAGTGACCCATGGGAAAGGCTGAGGTAAGAAGCCACTATAGTGAAAAAAATGCATTAGTCTCCCTCCCTTAGGTTTGGTGCCCTGGGCATTGGCCGGGTGACACCCGTCGTGCAGAGAGGCATCTCTGGCCGTGGCCCGTGTGGGTTTCCCCCTGAAGGAGTTGAGGGATAACAATATCGGCAATGTTGAGCTTGACCCACCCCTCTCGAAGGCAGTTTCCCACCCCCCGGTAGCGAAGACATTTGAACTGTTATGGGCTGATGCGAAAGGCACCCGCCCCCACAAATTTTAGTCCTGCCTTTCAGCCCCCAAGATATTTGAAAAGGATACCTAATAGTTGTGTCATTGCACCAGGCTCTGTGATATTTGTTTTTCTCTTATGCTAATGTGTTATTAAGTATCTTATTTGCATGAATCTATGACAAACCCCCATTTTTAGAAATCCACAATGGGAAAGAAGTCATGGAATTTGCTTCCTATTGTAAGGCGAACTCACTTTTCTTCGAAAGCCCCAAAGGGAAGAGAAAATAGTCTTAGATTCGTGCAAATATGGTTCTATTCAGATAAGAATGTTGTTTTTTCCCTCTTTGCACTAAAATTTTTCTTAAGATTATATATTTTTGTTATTATTATATACTAACCTATATATAACTAGATATTTGTACCCGGAAACTCAAAATAAAAAAGGGTAGACGTGTTGTGAACATTTTACATTCATAAGTTTATTTTTAACTAAGATCATTGGACAGATTTGAATATTTTTTACATTCTGACCTTTTATTTGCAGCTTGGATCGAGCTCTGCTTGCACTTCAGTTGATGCTGTACATGCTCCTGGCATGGAACACTGACGAGAAAGACATCACCTACCTGCGTTACCAGCTGGAGGACAAAGAGGCTTATGCTCACACCAATGGAGATTGGCATCATACAACTTTCAACAAAAAGCTTCATTAATGTTTAACAAGCTGTGCTAGTAATCCTGAAACATAACGTCACTGCCGTCCTTATGAAGGGAACACCTGATCTCTTTGAAGTACAAGCTTGTCTAACAAGGCCACGCAATGGGCTTGCCTGATATTATGGTGTAAGATTTTCATACTTTGTTAAACTCTATCTTGCTATACACTCTCTTAGAATTGTAAGAGTCCAGTGCCTTAAATATCTCTTATAATGCAAAGATTCTGCAGGATTAAATGCTGCAGGTGTAGAATGGACTAATAAGCAGCATAATAAGAGCAAAATCTCTTCAAGAGGTGCAAATAATCAGATGTCTCAGCAGAGGAATTAGTGTTCATTCAGAATGATTGAAGCTCATAAAATGCAGCAAAAGTTACTTGTATCTTGAACTAGGATCTCTCTAAGATATTAGCTGAAAGCTCACCAGTGAATATTTTTTTCCAAATCACATTGAAACTTGAAAGGTAATTTTTATTTAATGGTAACAGTAAACTCGCATTATCAATCTGTGATTGTAAAAACAAAGACATCTTTCCATTAGTATGTCCATTTTATGGATTTGAGTCCAGCACAAAATTAAATGTGTAATCTCTCCTCATGGAATGACGAAAACTGCACTGCTTGAGACACAGTCCCTTCATTTAGGTGTTCTTGGCCACAGATGAAAGTTGACTCCGGACATGGCTCAATCCGTGAACTAAACTGTCCAATATATCTTTGGGAAGTTCTAGAGTTACATCACTAATTTCAGCATCTGAAGAAATGTTTGTAGGATTCTCTTGAATCTTAATCATGGAAGAGATGAAAGTCAATTAGAAATTAAGATATTTGCCTTGTACTCATGTGAATAATGCATACAAAGAAAATTAGTTGTGCCTCACACTCAAGAAAGCCAGTCGTTGGCATCAGGAGTAGGTTTCATGCAGTTGAAACTAGACAAACATAAGGAAATATTGCTTAGAAGTCCAGTGCCACTGTCAAAGTGAATGAAACTTAAATTTATTTCAAGGGAGGGAATTTTGCCTATGTGCAGAAAAATATAAATTTATATGAAAATTTTACAGCACTGACATGAAAATTCCATAGTACAAACATTTTGAGTGAGTGTATTGATATGGTGCTAAAGAAATGACTTACTCCATTATAAGAGGTGAGATTTGAGGAAAAATTTCCTACGGGGGAGATTTTAAAGGAATTCATGACTTTTTAATATGAAATATTTAGCATTTGAGAAGTGTACCTTGAGATTGAGTAGGCAGAGTCCTCCTTTGTGGCTCCTACTGACTGGATTTCCTTCAGATTGTGACTGATCTGAGGAGAAACGAGGAGAGGGTCTAGGGCACACTTCTGTGGAGAATGAGATGAGTTTTGGGGCACCAATGAGGGAATTGCTAGCAAGGCTTTTCCACTCACTGAGTGCCAAAGTAATTATCTGCCCCTCCCTGCTGTCACCAGGAATACCTGCTTCCTCTGAAGTTTTCCAGCACTCGTACACAGCCTGATCTGAAAATTCTCCCAGAGATCTGAGAGCCTTAAAGGAACAAACAGCAACCTTAGCCAACAAGCACCATCAAGAGTGCACATCTAACACTACTAACAGAGTTTCAATAGATGTTTTAAAACTTACCCCAGTTCAATATGTAAGCGTGTGGCTAATATTTTATGTATAACACGTAGACATTTTAATAGCCGAGCTTGATGTAACGACTAACAATGACGGTCACTCATTGAACCATCTCTAAGACCAATTCTCTTGTAATCAAAAATTATTTTGGAGTACATATCTAAGTCACTTCATTTAAATGGAGAAATTATATTACACTTGTTACCATCATTTTCTATTACTGTTAATGTATGTACTTATTATATGAGTGAAATGAGCGAGAGAAGCTACAATCTCTACATAAATGGGATGAGGCTAAGGATGGCCTGCTTTGATTAATAACGTTCAACAATGAGACTGATCTCTGAAGCTAACCAAATATTTAATGTTTATTATTTATTTTTATTTCTAAAAAGCAATAAAAGAGTATTAAACCATACAGATTCTTTCTGAATACCTTGGCAGTTTCTCTCAAATCAATTCCCAGCACCTGTGAATGGTTCTTGAGCATTTCTTCTGGTAATTTCTTAGCATTTCTGTAGTTGTAGGCATCTCGGAGAAGTTGCAGTACATTATCCTTTGAGTTTATCTGTTAAAAGTAATGTGAGCACTGTGTTAAATCTGAAAATCACATAGCTGACTTATTTTGGCATGATTAACTTGTGGGGCTGTCGGCTGAAAAAATGAATTTTGCTTTGCTTGAGGAATTAAGCTTATTTTTTACAGGGAAATTTAAAAAAATAATTAAGAATTAGAAATAATTTCCTAGAAAATGCTTCTACTGAAGAACAATCATTCATGCTAAATGATGGATGTCCACAGAATAAAGTGTCTGCCCATGTTGATGAAATTTCAGGGGCACCTAGACAGCACTGGATAATATAGAAAAACTTTTCTGTAATTTCATAGTATGTATCTGAGCAATAGACAAATATTTTGCCTTATCCGTGCACCAGTCATGTATACATTAGTTACCTAATCATCTAGAAAATAGTATTTTATTGACAATGACTCATTCTGTAACATCACACTTAACGAAAAATAATTCAGGGGGAAAGCATGGAAATACATATGAAGAATCTAAGGCTTTCCTAGCGTACAGCGATGTTGGGGGTTGTTCTGGTCTGGGGGTTTCTTGCAGTGTCAAACTCTCCATTTCTGCCAACGTTTCGATGAACGAGTAGTTCATCATCCTTAGGGCATGCCGTGCAATACAACTGGTCTGCATTATATAGGCTTGGCTCCTGGTCAAGTGCCGTGGGATTGGTCCGCTGTTTCCTGCCTTTTTTCCCTGGCCTCTCGCATCCTTCTCAGCACTGGTTTCCAGGAATTGCTGAGAGAGTATCCAGCGTCAAGGAAGAGCTGGCCTACCGCTTTGTTTGTTTCCACGGTTTCTGGCAAAATCACCAGAATCCTGAAGCGGTACGACATTGAAATGTACCTCTGCCCACCGTGCAAACTTAGAAACCAATTAATGACGGCTAAGGACCCCTGCGGCCTGATGACACCTGGAGTCTACAAAATGCCTTGTGAATGCAGCCAGGTGTACATGGGAGAGATGGGCAGGACAATCACCACAAGGGTCAAGGCGGCATTTCAGGCTCTGCCAACCTGAAAAATCCGCTGTGGCTGAGCACAGCATTTCCCGGGACCATGGCATTCACTGGAAGAGGACAGAGGTGCTCTGTTGCGTGGACGTAGTCTGAGAAAGATTAACTAGAGAAGCGATCGAGATCCGAATGGCAAACAGGACTATGAACCATGATTCTCGATACTCTCTCACCAATTCCTGGTAACCAGTGCTGAGAAGGATCCGAGAGGCCAGGGAAAAAAGGTGGGAAACAATAGACCGATCCCACGACACTTGACCAGGAGCCAAGCCTATATAATGCAGACCAGTTGCATTGCACGACATGCCCTGAGGATGATGAACGACTCGCTTATCGAAACGTCGGTAGAAATGAAGAATTTGACCCGGTGGGAAACCCGAACAACCCCCAATATGGAAATACATAGAGTTTTATCTAATGCTAATTAATTTTTTTACCCTAAAAACACTCTCCAATTGATTCCATTATAATCATCTGAGGTAAAACTGACTGAATCTATCTTTTTTGATGGCTTCAAGTCCACCATGCCATGATCCACACAATTAATGTTTTTCCTATGGCTCACTAAGTCTAAACTGATTACATTGTTTTCTATTGCTGTTTGCTAATTCCATATCAGGGAGGTGCTTAACATTATCAAAAATTAGAATTCATTGATAGTAAACAGAAAACATCTCAATGGTTCTTCTTAGGCCAAAATTGAGATTATCACTCTAGTTTGTGTATTTTGAAAAGGCTTCTGACAGAGTTAATTGAGAAAATCTACTACAGATACTCAGAGAAACAGGAATAGATTGGCTAGATGGGAGACTCACCCAAAACTTATATATAATATATATCTCAGGTTGGCTGATGGAGATTCAGGTTGGGCAGTAATGGACCATGGGGTGAGAGAACTGCCTGTTGCTGCCTTTGCTTTTTTAACATTTATACCGAGGAAAAGGTAAGAGAGGCATAGGAAGAGCTGTACGTGGGAATCAAAGTAGGAGGCCAGCTGATAAAGTCTGTTAGATTTGCAGATGACCAGGCACTTGTTAATCGATCATCGAAGGGTTGGAAAGCTTTATTAGCTGCATTAGAAATTCAGTGGTGAAACATGGAATGAAAATAAATCATGAGAAAAAAAATAATGATACTAGAACAAAGGAAGTGAGGCTGGTCATAAAAGTAGGAGGACACCAACTGGAGCAAGTCTTTTTGATGATGGACAGTTTTGGCAATGTCGACTATCAATTGACTTCAGTCACTATAGTTTTTACGTACAACCTCGGACCTAAGGGAGACATTAATTGAAGCCACAGGCTTATTCACAATACCTTTTATATTTCTTGTACAAAGTATTCTGAAAGAGATATCGATCAGGACACTTATCAGTGGTCTGAATTTGACACGTGATTAACAAAAATAACCTATGCCACTTCAGGATATCGACTGCTGGTACACTAACTTAAAGCATTGAAAAATGAAGTCAAAGTTACTGCCAGTACTTTGGTGGTCCTTCAGATGAATTTCCCTGTTAGCCCTTCGGTCAAGGATGAGACATCAATCATCATCACTTCCATAGGTGTGTAGTGTTAAGGTCAAAATGAAATTCTCAATTAACTGAAATTAGATTAAGTCACCATGTATGTAAAATACAGTTACGTTTTCACTTTTTGGTTGAATAAAATAAACGTTGGAAAGAATGCAAGGTTCGTTAAATCATCCATGTAGGAATTTTAATTTCTACCACCTAATCATGTGAATGCGCTATGACAAGGTGATAATTTGATACAGCCATGAGAAGTCATTTGAAGATGGATCATTTCGTGTATGAGCAGAAATTTAGGTGGGATTCCAAGACAAAAGGGAGAAAACCCAACAAGAGACGTACTTGTGTGTACAACCACCTCCATCCTCAATTTTCTGGGGGCAAGACAAGAAAAAAGTACATCACGATAGCACATAGAATAGTATTACATGGACCACCTACCGGGAGAAGAGAGAGCATTTTGTAGTATTTTCGCATTATTTCGTAGCATTTTGTTTTTAGTGACGCGGAGGGTGACACACAAGTAATTTTTACCGAAGAATAGCCACAAAACTATTTTAAAATTAATTGGCATTGCTATAAATATCGAGGAAACTACCAATTTATCTTCCCAATTATATAAAGATTCCTATTTGCGTGTATATAGTAACAGACACCACTAAATAGCCATCGAAACAAGTCTGATAGGTCTTCGACTAGTTCACTACGAATTGCTACTGCGAGAGATGCCTTGAACTTCATGCATCATAATAATAAAAGGTAAGAAAGTAAATCCAGTAAAAATGTTGTTCGTAAGGCGAAATCAAGTTAGCCCCAGAAAAAATGTAGAATTATTCATAAACTTAGGAGTGCATACAGAATACAGTGATTATGTAGTACTCACTTTGGAGAGAACTTTCAACGATTCAGCGATTTCCATCTTCTTCCTTTGTGCTCGAATGTAAATGTAATTAGGTTAATGACAACAGCTTCACGTAGTGTTTGTCATTGACATTTATGTAACTTCAACCAGCTTTAACAACTTAAACCGTTACGATAGCACTAGTGTGCGTTTTGTATTTCCCTACGACCGTAGTTTTGCAATTTTCCCAATGGTATCGGTTGGTCCAGAATTAGCCTATATAGCAGGATATAAGAGAGAGCGGGATTATGAAATCATTCAAAAATATATTTTTTAAAAACCTGCGACTTGTGTGAATTTATTGTCGGAAAATTGAAGAGTATCGAGAAATCTTGAGAAGCGACTTGATGAAAGTAACTTCTGTGTTGCATTTTTGAATGGATCTTTTTCTTCCATGAGCAGGCCAGCAATGAGTTACACATGTGTATGTAACTCATTGCACCTACGGACATTCTGACGGTTTTGGATTGAATGTCGGCAAAATTATAAAAATAAAGACTCGTGGCGAAATTCCTCATTTTGATGTCATTCTCTCTCTGCTCGACTGTAAAACTATTTTCAACACTTTTTGGTGTCGGGGTTTTATATACGGGCGATTTTTTTGGAATTTAGTTGATTTTAAGGAGACATTTTAGATGAGACTATTAGATCTATTATATCTCGAGATACTAGATCCCTTCCAAAAATTGTACCCAAATGCCAGTTACCGGTAAGACAAGGCAACGCAGTTACTACAGGGAGAAAAATTGATCAGTTTTTTGAACACCTTATCATTTCATAGCAGTTCCTGATGAAAATTAACCGGTTGCTGATGGTTTTCACAAGTTGCTGGAGTAAATTGACCAGCTTATGAAGTGATCTATCGGTTTAGGTAGGTTTTAATAGAAGTGAGCAAAAATCCTCTAAGATTTTTACGTGTGCTGTACCCTATCTACCAATAATATTTATTTCCTCATCTCAGCATACGTTTTGCGCTCTTTCATCCCTTCCAAAAAACCTATTCTCTTCCTTCCCCGCTCACCCAGCATCTTCCCCTCTACAACAGCCTTAAAAGCCTCGCTCCCCATTACCCCCTCCAGCCATCTACTTTGCCTCTTCACAATCTCATTCATAAGCTTCCTTTCCTCACCAACCATACCAAGCACTTTCTCGTTTATCTCTTTTTTCGTCCACCGCACCTTCTCCATCCTCCTCCACACCCACATCTCGAACGCCTGCAAACCTATTCTCGTCTTCCTTTCTCAGAGTCCATGTTTCTGCCCATTACTACGCTACACCATATCAAGCTCTTCGCCAGCTTCTTCTTTGTATGCATCCTTACCCAAGGTCCCCATCCCCAAGGTCCTTACCCAAGCTCACTTCTACTAGTGAACGATTTTTCTTCCAATATCTTTGCTACTAAGCCCATATTAATGTGCTACCCAAGCAATTAAATGGCTCTACTTGCTCCAGTTTGAGCCCTCCTACTTATATGACCAGCCTCGCTTTCTTTTTCCTAGACAATCTCATTACTTTTGTTTTTCTTTTTGATTTATCTTCATTCCATATTTTCCACACTGTTTTTCTAACGCAACTAAAGCTTGCAATCCCTTCGATGATCGACTAACCAACGCCTGGTCGTCCACTAATCTAACCGTCTTAATCAGATACCCTATTACTTTGATTGCCACACCTAGTTCTTCCCATGTCTCTCTTACCATTTCTTCGGCATAAATATTTAAGAGGCATTAAGGGAAGCCCTGGCTCACCCCACGGCCAATAACTTCCCACCCTGATTCTCCGTCAGCCACTCAAAACGTGTGCTCTCTTGGATATATATACGTTTGGGATGATGTATCCAGTTTTATAAGTAGCGATGGGGATATTAAGAAAATGAATGATTTAACCGTTTTTATTTTAAAGTCCAATTTACAAATAGTTTATTGGAAAATAATTAATATAAATATTCTTTCAAATTTAGGGACGTAGTCAATTATCTGAAACGAAACGCCCTGATACTGCACTACACTATCATGCCCTAAGTAATTGGCCAACGCCACGTTTATAACCTAGTGTCTCTGGAAAGGTTTCAACAAAGGGATATTTAATGACAGGAAGCGATTTTATTTCAGAGGGAGTTATTAATGGTGCATAAACATCCCGAAATGTATACTATAAATCAAATGTAAAATTATCTAAATTTAATTCTTAAAAAAACAAAAAGTAGATATTAGGTTTGCTATTCAACAATAGATTTTTTCTATTCTACGACTCGTTTAATTATTATTATATAAAGTACCTAATTACTTAAAAGTAACACTTTCGGGAAAATCCACCTGAAGATGTCAGTAACGAAACAGACCGTCGAATATAAGTCATTTAATGTGGAATGGTAAAGCTCATTTCTACTTGTATCTGGGAAGAATTAGCCAAGGTAAAGCCAAAGAGAGTGTCGTATATTTAATGAACTTTAAAACGGTGTGAGGATCAATCTCTGTGTGCATGATATATCAATGAAAAATGATCGACTGAGAATTATTCTTAATGTTTTTTTATTTGGAGGTGCCCAAAGTTGATTCTCGTTGAAGATCGCTACGCAAATATGTGACGTAAAAATATGGAAAAGTGTTATTTTTCCAGTTTTTTCGTTATAAAGAAAATGTCAGATGAAAATAATTCCGCATCGCAACCTTTAACACGTGCAGTTGAAAGTATTTTTATGGTCAAAATGTCATCTAAAAGGTTGAGTGTTGCTACGCATACGTAACAGTTTAAACATGTTTTAAGTTCTTATAAAAATGAATCGGTGGAAGAATCAACATTTTCCATTTGAAAAAAATCCGACATCAACTCGAGTGCAAACATTTACCGTGAGACTTTCATGGGAAGTCGTGAAAGTCCGCGGTTTGTAGGTTTTCCCCCCGATTATCCACGTGAAAGGCAAAGAAGCGGTCATCTGGAGAGGATCTGTCGATTTGCTGTGCGGGGCGGGGGGAATCGGAAGAGCTCTCCGGAAGTGGAGACGGATGGCGGAAAATATTCAGTGCCAGCCATCTCCGTGCGCGCTCGAGATGCAGCGAAAGTTTTCCCTGGAATCCGTCAACCCGGGTGCCTTTCCTCATTCACTCCACTCCTCGACCTCCGTCACCCTCCACGTAAGTGCCTCACCGAGTGAAACCCATGGCGTGCTGTGCCCTTCCGCGGTACCCAAAAGCAATAAAAAAAATAAAGTCTGCCTTTATCACGTCAACGGTAAATCCAAAAAGGTGCTCGGTGGCGAAAATAGGAAGGTATTTTTTCTTGCGTGCCCATCGGAAGACGTTATTTCCGTATTGGGTGTCAGCTCATCATCAATGTATGTTTAGTCTACCTGCTGATCTGGTGGGTTTTTGGGCATTCCCTATCTTAACCTCCTCATTTCTCTGTGGAAATTACACCGAGGAATAATCAGCCACCTTGATCGGGAATCGAACCTGTATCCCTCGATATCGATCCGAATGATTTATACAGTCAACCAATAATATAATGAACCGATAATTCGCGGTATCCTCAAAATTTGTCGAATGTGAGCATCTTATAGTCAAAGTTGGCCGTTCAAAGTTCCTCGTGAACGATGGCGCATTTTGCACGATTGGACTAAAACCCTCTATTTAAGAAGTAGCGACAGGTTACCTTCGGCCGTCAATTAAGGTCTATCCTGGCTACGCTACGGCTCGGCACTGACTGAAAAGATAGTGTAGTTTGCGTTTAGAGATTATATGGATAGTTCTCTGTCATATATGCTTCTTTATATATTTAAATAAAGGGCTTTAGATTGGACTGCATATTGGTATTATATGTCCGGTAATCGGGAAAGATTTAGTTCGTTTTGGAAATGAAAGAGATTTTTTTTGTACTTTCAACCGTTTATTTAAAATTTGTGGTCTCACACCACTATATTCCAAGTAAACGGTGGGCTATACAAAAACTTCTTTCATTTCAGCAGTGTTGAAACTGATCCTCGAAATCTTCCAACAAACCGTTAATCATAAATAGCATCTAGCTCATTCAAAGCAAAAAAAATCCTCGAAGGATAAGTAAGCCTCGGTAACTTAGTTGGATAAAGCACTCTTTTTGATTTCGAGAGATCCAAGTTCGAGTGCGAGTCAATGCGAAAATTTTCCCCTGTGGAATCTTCACACTAATGTACATACACTAAGCAGGCGACGCAGTAAAAAGTAATTCCGTGGCTAGTTCGCGGCAAGGCCCGTGAAGGACCTTAAAAGTCCTTTACGGACCTTGGTTCGCGGTATCCTCTAAGTTCCTCTTTCCAGGATTATCTTTACACTTCCTACTCACTGCTTCTTCACCATCATCTCTCTCAAACCCTCTACCGCATCTACATCTCCTTTTGTCGTCCAAAATTCCTGTTTCCCAGAGTTCTGCCTTCTATCATTCCTCAACATGTAGACCTCTCATCTCTTCCTCCATCCCCATTTTCTGTCTTCTCTGAATCTCGGCTACTAACTTGCTTTCTTCCTCCACCATGCATACCTGACACCTCATCGTTCATCTTTCAATAGCTATCCAGCCCACCCTCTCCATTCCTCGCCACAACTGCGTCTCATCAGAGATTCGAATCTATTTAAATGGACATAATTTGGCATGTACCTCTGTGATGTCAAATAAATCATTATCATAATTTTTATCTCCATGTCGTACGTTAGAAAAATGCTGAAATCGTAGTAATTTGAAATGTGAGGAAATGTCCTGCTCAATTTCGTACATTCGCATCATTGCTGACGCAGTCTAAAAAGACGATGTGGAGTACTCAAAGCTGTGCGATGCTTAAATGCTCGTAGTTGGCCCTCGGATAAATATTAATCGAGGGGGAGACGAAACATCGATGAGACGATAGCTATCGAGTGTATCGTGAAATACCGAGCATATCGAGTATCGTGGGTTTGGTTTGTTGCGTCTTGAGACATTATAATGGATTTCATTGAAGGAACTTCTGCTCCACAGTCGAATGCCTTACTCACTTGGCAGGACCATTTTGGATATTTAAAATTATATTATTCAGTGCCATTCCGTCTAGGTTTCGCCAATAATAAGTTGATAAAAGTTTAATTACTACTCTGGTTTCAATGTTATTATATTATCTTCAGGTAAAACATTTAGTGAGTAAAACAGCTTATAAAAAACCCAGTGTTTCAGAAAGCTGTTTTACTCAATACATCACCCAAAGATGATGTAATAAAGCAGAACATTGGTATTATTTTAAGTTTTATTTATTTATATACGGAAATTGCAAATAGTTTTTTTTCAATAGCAGTGCTATTTAAGTACAAAATATGAACTTTGAAATTGTAGAAAAAAAGTTAGCACACTCCCACATGTTTCTATCTCTCTCTAAGTGGCTCGTTTACAGTTATTCAGTTTTTCTAACAAAAAAACGGCATTTTACGGTCGACCCCACGGTATTTTGGCGTGCATAGTGACAAATAACCCTTTTTGGGACCTACAACGGGCGAAAGGACTTCCGTGTACCTTAGAACTTCCTTTCTTTCTATGATAGTTGTCTTCCTTCGTAGTTTGTATGAGATATAAATTGACTTAACTTAGAATCTACGATGTAAGTATCGGCAATTATCAGATATTAATGTACTCAAAGAAGAAAAACTAAAGTACTCGAAGAGCTGGATTGGACAGATTCTTGATGGAAAGTCGGCGAAGTAGAAGAGATAAACGGGCACGTTCTCAAAGATGACGGCCTTCGGGAAACTATAGTCAAAGGTAGAGCGAATGCGCAGAATTTCCAAAGGAGTCCATGAATGAACAAAAATGAATCAAACTATTTGAGGTGTAAAAATATGGAATAATGTAAGAATGAAGTTGCCAGCTGATGGGAGAGCAGACTGGAGAGCTGTAGCAAACTTATCTTTGAATTTATGTCTGCTGATGATGACTACGAAAAGGCGAAATATTAATCATATTTTTTAAAGTTTAATTTAGGTCTACCCTCAGCTTTCAGACTTCATATTCATTACTGGGAAAAATCGTAGTATTAGTAACTCAAGAGGTCCTCAACTGTCTTAGATTTGAAGAAATTCTTCGTTTTATGTTTTCAGTAATACTCACAATTCCACCGTAAACTAACAATTGCGAGATTAAATATATATTGCCAGTGTACCAAGGATGTTTTCTAAGGTCTTGGCTCGCAACATTTATTAATGCCCATAAATTCCGACAACTTTTATTGAATCGGAATCAGTTTACTTTGGATTTATGCAACCAAAATTGTAAAAATTACCATTAGAATGTGCCTAATTTGCACTCTTAAAACTTACTTTTTTACTTTTACTACTCCTCGAATCTCAATATATGTACTCGGATTTCAATGTCGGTAAAAATGTTATTCACACTTGAAAAATGATTGATAGTGTAAGCGTGGTATTCATGTATCGGTAACTTGTATACAAAGGAATGAGAGAGATGATATTTGGTCGCAGTTATCTTTAATCTCTACGGCCAGTTTTGTTGTAAAAAGGCGTGATTACGGTGAAGTTGCTTTCGGGTAAGCAAAAAATTTGTGTGTTCTTCTTTCACTTCATTGGTGGTCGGTAATTCGTAAAAAATTACGCCTGATTGCTGAGTTCATGGTAGATACGATTTTAATTCGAGTGTCCAAGATACTCATTTGCAGTTGGTGAAGAAAATATAAAATGACTTGTCATGATATTTATCATGACACGTGTTCACTGTTCATGCCACATTTTGAACTTTATTTCAAACATAACGCAACAGAATACTTGGCCTTAATAATACACTGGAGACTGTTGTGAGTGATTTTTTTGTTACGGATTATTCATCGTAGTATTTTGAATCTTCTTCCATTGCTGTTCCTTCCCTTGGCTCGTGAATCAGTTGCACTGAAACTGGATATATATTTTCCTTCCCAGGTAAATGTAATAGCTAACAAGAACGCTGCGCAGAATGTACTCCCCTGTTGTGCTTATTTCTTGAAAAGCAAGATTGCCTTACACCCTCAATTCTGGAGCACTAATTGATGTGTTCCTTCGATGTGGACGGTAAAGAAGCTCATACCCTATGAAAATAGTTTTTCCTCTCCTCAGTTGACTTGGTTCTCATATTTGATTCTCTGTTTTAAAACTTAGTGGATGTAACATGTAATATATTTTTCTTCGAATGACGATGTATGTATGTATGTATGTACTATCTTCCAGTCACGTTTTCTTTCTTATTCCATAATTAGTTCAGCATTCTCATTTCTTGCATCTACAAAGATCATTTTGTCACTACATTATAGCTACATGATTAATCCTTTCTAGCTAATGCTGTGATCTGCAATATATTTTCTTAAATGTAATCATATAGGTTATTATTAATTTTCACCATAATAATGTCTTAGACTCTTCTCTTAGACTACAACCTTGTCGTGGTTGAAGGACTTGCGTGCTCCGATGACCCCTAGAGCTGCACTGGCGGGAGCATTGCTCCTGGTAGGGTCACCCATGCCAGATTGGTCGAAGGTTAGGAGACAGACGAATGGTAGTCCGCGCAGCGTCTGTACCTCAGTGAGGCGGCTGCAAAAGGCGTCTGACCCCAGTGGGGCGGCCTCTGAAGTGATGGTGTCACGTAAAAAACACTATTGAGTAAGGCCACGGAATACTATCTCAATTAAAACAAAAACCTTGAAATTATGGACAGTTCTCAATTGATAATGAATCCTGGCAACTACGGGACTCGGCTAAGAGGGCCGGGTGTCGTGCCCGGCAGCGGTGGGAGCAAGGCCCTTGCGGTCGTCATCACACGAAATCCTTGCTCAGACGTAGCAGCAGCAGAGGAAAAGAAGATAAAGAAGAGGAACGAAACTATCAGAATAGGCACGTGGAATGTTAGGACTATGCTGAGGGCGGGGAAGCTAGAGAATATAAAGCAAGAAATGGAGAGGGTGGGTGTAGGCATCATGGGTCTGGGTGAAGTAAGATGGAAGGATGACGGGAATTACTGGAGCGGCGACTATAGAGTAATTTATAGTGGAGGGAATGAAAGTCAGTGCAGGGTTGCATTCGTAATGAATAGGAAACTCGGTAGAAAAGTAGTGTATGCAGAACAGGTGAGTGATAGGATAATAGTCGTGGAACTAAAAGCAGAACCAACGAATTTAGTTATAATCCAGGTTTATATGCCTACCTCTAATCATAAAGAGGAGGAGGTAGATGGGGTGTACGATCAGCTAGAGGAAATAATTGGTAGGATACCAGGAAGTAAGCACCTGGTAGTAATGGGGGATTGGAACGCGGTGGTGGGTGAAGGAAGAGATGGGCGGGAGGTGGGCGATTACGGGCTAGGAAGGAGAAACGACCGGGGCGAGAAAGCTGTGGAGTTTTACCGCAGAAATAACATAGTAATTACAAATACATGGTTCAGACATCATCCTCGACGTAGGTTCACTTGAAAGAAGCCGGGAGACACAGATAGGTTCCAGATAGATTATATAATGGTACGTCACAGTTACAGGAATAGTGTTAAAAACTCGCATACTTATCCAGGAGCTGATGCAGACACAGACCACAACTTATTAGTCATGAAATGTCGGGTACAACTGAAAAAGATAAGAATGGGAAGGAGGGTACGAAAGTGGAATACGGAGGCATTAACTGGGGCAATGAAGAAGAAGTATCGAGAGAAGGTGGATGAGATAATGGGTGAGGACCATGGAGTTATATCAGTGGAAGATGAATGGGGAAGTTTGAAAAATGGAATTGTAGAAGCGGCGAAAGCAACGGTAGGCGTAGTGAGTGCAACTAAAATTAGAAAACCGTGGATCACGAAGGAGATGATCAGGGAAATGGAGGAGAGAAGGAAATGGAAGAGCGTAAACTCAGAACTAGGTAAGAGAAAATACCGAGAATTTAATAACAGGCTTAGAAGAGAAACAAAGAAAGCAAGAGAGGCGTGGTGGAGAGAACAGATCGACGCGTTAGAGAAATACCAAAAAGAGGGAAGAGCAGATGCATTATATCGGAAAGTAAAGGAACTGACGGGTGGTAATAAGGGAAGAGGAATTACAATGATAACAGACAAGATGGAAAAGGTGATCGTAGAACCGAGAGAGATCCAGGAGAGGTGGAAGGAGTATGTTGAAGAGCTGTATGGTAAAGAAATAAGGCCCAATAGGTTAGATATAAAAAGGGAAGACGATATCGACAGAGATGGCATCGGACCAAGTATCCTAGATAGCGAAATCGAAAGAGTTCTACGAGGCATGAAAAGGAATAAGGCAGTTGGAATAGATGACATACCTGCAGAGTTTTTAAAGAGCATGGGGAAGAACGGAAGAGGAAAACTTTTTGCGCTTATTCGTAGGATTTATGAGGATGGAGTGTGGCCGGAAGACTGTACTAATTCCTATACCGAAGAAGAGTAAGGCAAAAACTTGCGAAGACTATAGGAATATAAGCTTAATATCCCACGCGGCCAAAGTAGTTCTGAGGATTCTAAACAGAAGGCTAGAGAAGAAGGCAAATGAATACCTGGGTGACGACCAGTTCGGGTTTAGGAGAGGGACGGGAACGCGAGACGCTATAGCGGTGATGAGGACGCTAGTAGAAAGAAACCTAGAGTATGGGCAGGATGTTTTTGCATGCTTCGTAGATTTCGAGAAGGCGTTTGATCGGGTGGAATGGACGAAATTAATGGGAGTGTTGAAGAAATTAGGGGTCGATTGGAGGGACAGGCGTCTGATTCGAAATTTGTATATGAATCAGACTCTGCAGGTTAGGGTAGCCAATGGAGAATCGGGATGGTCCACGATAGGACGGGGAGTGCGGCAAGGGTGCCCACTATCGCCGTTGCTTTTTAACGTGTATTCAGAATAAATGGTAAGGGAGGCATGGGGGGAGGAGGAGGTAGGAATAAAGGTAGGAGGGGAGCTGATAAAAGCAGTGAGATTTGCAGATGATCAAGCATTGGTTAGTCAGTCTGCCAAGGGGTTACAGTCAATGGTGAATGCATTAGAGGTGCAGTGCGAAAAGTATGGGATGAAGATCAATCACAAGAAAACGAAAGTAACGAGATTTTCTAGGAGTAAGAAGGCGGGGCTGAATATAAGGGTGGGAGGGCAGAAGATATAGCAGGTCGAGCATTTTACGTATCTGGGTAGTATTTTGGAGGCGAATGGGTTTAGTGGTAAGGACATCAGATGCAGAATTGCGCTCGATAAAGAAGCATTTTCGAAGAGAAGGGAATTGATGAGGGGGGGTCTGAGAAGAGACGTAAAGAAGAGGCTGGTGAAAACTTTAATATGGAGCGTGGCGCTATATGGGTCGGAAACTTGGTCATTGCGAAGGGAGGATGTGCGTAGACTTGAGGCATTTGAGATGTGGGTTTGGAGAAGGATGGAGAAGGTTTGCTGGATGGCGAGAAAGACGAACGAGAAGGTATTGGATATGGTCGGAGAGGAGAGGAAGCTTGTGGCAGAGGTTCGGAGAAGGCAGAAGAGATGGATGGAGGAGGTTTTGATAGGAGAGGGCATGTTGAAGAAAGTGATAGAGGGGAGAACACTGGGGAAGCGTGGGAGAGGAAGGAAGAGGACAGGAATTCTGGACGAAATAAAAGGAGGTAGAAGATATGAAGAATTGAAGAGGGATCTAATAACGGACCATCCTTAGGAGGGAAAGCGAGACAATTTCTATTAGGTTGGGATACAAAATGGGGACTGTCCAAGAACCTACCAATCAGCTGGTAGAATACTTGAATGAATGAATGTCTTAGAAATTTTGTCTCGTGCCGCAATGGTAACGGTTTACGTTTTCATTGTTTATTTTGATATAATGTTCATCGCTTCCATTTGTATAGTGTACATTATTAACAAGAGAAAGATGGAGGTTTTTAGTTTTATTTCTGATAGAGTGATATAATTATAACGAATTCTTTTCTGAGATATTGCATTAAATGGGACGAAGGGACATATTGCATTCTTGTTTTTTCAATAAAAATGAGAGAGAACTGGTAAAACTAAAGTGGAAGTATTTTTTATGTACATACATTAAGTATACAGCTATTATGTGGCATAGCGTAAAGTAATTGGTATTGTTCATAGTGATAGCCACTTGTGTGGCTATTAAACTCAGGGCTCAATTGCTCTTTAGTTTCTTCAACCTATGTAGGATAAAGTGCAGTGCATATTGGTAAAAAAAATTCACCCCTGACAAAACACCCTTGAGGTGACATGCAGGGTATTAAGCAGATATGGACGTTATTACCTTCCATTTTCTTCTCAGCTGCCCTATGCTGAAAATCGTCTTGTGCCGCCGTTCCGTTTTGCTGTGAAAAGGACATCTAAGTTCTTTGTAACTTATAGTTCACGGAAAAGTCTATTTATTATTTCGATATTGGCTCTGCAGAAATGAAACGTTTTCTTCTTCCGCAAAAGAAAGCGAGAAAATAAAAAAATGACCGTGGTGAAACTATGGCGCCAACATCCCGTGTTTTTTTTATAGCTTTTTCATGCGGCTTCGTTGGAAGCGGTACCATGGGCATTAGTGGTTTAGGAAGCGACGTGCTCCCTAACTTTTTCAAACTTATCGCCTTCCTAGACCCCATCTTCCCGTTCATCTATTTTGCACCTTAGCACGATCTGAAAAATGACATCGAGGATCTCCCATTAGCGTCCTAGGAGACAACCAATTTAATTTCCCGTTATAGTGTTTTCCAGTGGTGAGGTCTACTGTTTCTGTTGTCTTTTTTCCAGTTTTCTTGGCTTTAAATTTTCATCGACACAAGCAGTAGTTTTCATCAAAGTATTTGTGCATTGCGTTGTATTTTCTCTTAATTTTTTTCGTGGATTTAATACTTCTTGTTTCAAATTGCTGATTTACAAAGCGTGAGTTTTTATTAAGTTTGTTATTTGCACTGTCGTTAAGTGTTTTCGATCTTGATTTCATGATCGACCTCACATAATGCGGGAAGCAACTCCATTCGTAGGAAAAAATTGTAACTCACATTTAGATTTTTTAGATTGTAACATTTTTTAAATTGTAACTCACATTTAGATAGAACCTTTATAAGGGCTCGGTCATCTTAATTGTTATCAATAGTCTTCATTATGCCCTCCTTTAGGAATAAAATGTATCACCTTGCAACACTCTGCCTTATGATACACACCATCATAGTTATTTTAAGCTTTTTTGTATAGTTTTGCTACTTTCATACAATCCATTTACTATGAAATATTACTGATACTTTTTGTAAGTGCCGGTCAAACCTAACTTTATTGAAATGTTGGACGATTGCTTCCATTAAATCGTAGTGTTTAATATTTCCTTTCATTATTTCATTTAGGAGGGTTTTAATTCTTATTTAAAGGACATCTTAATTTCAGAGGCTTGGAGAGAATACAGCTGCGAGTCAATCAGTAGTATAGCCGTATACTTGAGAGGCCATATAAAATTCATGAAAAACTTCTTTTTATTTCTAATGTGGCTAAAAGAGTGAAATCAGAGAAAAAGGGAAATTCACAATAGAATTCATGTAAATGTTTCTCAATGGTAATTTTTTGCCTTGAATGTGTAAGGCATGACTTTATTTATTAACGAAAGAAGAAACTTCAAAGAGTATTTA
This sequence comes from Pyrrhosoma nymphula, assembly GCA_963573305.1. Classification (NCBI taxonomy): domain Eukaryota; kingdom Metazoa; phylum Arthropoda; class Insecta; order Odonata; family Coenagrionidae; genus Pyrrhosoma; species Pyrrhosoma nymphula. The sequence goes on along the minus strand of OY754329.1, from coordinate 131,587,344 downwards.
TCTTCACTTTTATTCACACTACCGACCCACGTTTCAGCTGATAACCGTAATTTTCAAGGTTGAAAATGACGGTTATCCGCTGAAACCTGGGTCGGTAGTGTGAATAAAAATGTGGATAAATACTATTTGAAGTTTCTTCTTTCTTTAATAGTGAAAGAGTTCCACAAATTCAAGCCTGAAACTTTTTGTTTAATGCATGAATTTAACTCTCTTAGCAAGTTGTAGTGTGCTTACCAAGGGTAAAAATTTACTTTTATTTTGTTGGTGAAATCTCAGGTAGTTCGTTCGAGTAGGCGTTCTCCTCCAATCTCTAGGATCGCCATTCGAAGCCACAGCCAAAACAATGGGTGTCGGAGAAATGTTCTGTTCCTCCACTTAACTTCATTTTAGGCCGGTGAAATCCCAGGTTACGACTCTCCATTTCACTGACCGCTTGAAAATCGGTCCATTGGCCGAGGGTTGCTTTTTAAGCGTATCTCCCTTAGGAGGTGGGCAGTCTCTATCTCCTGACAGGTCAAAAAGATAAAGCGGGTGACCGAGTTTCCGATCCGTGAAGCGAATTTTTACGAGCTTCCAACCAATGGGATGACCGCCGGCCAATTACTGCCTGTTGACCAAATTCGAATCCTATTTTATCCGAGATATGCAATGCATTTGAAACTCGGAATTATCTTCCGGTTTCAACATAACTTCTCCATTGTCATGGTTTTGAAACAATGCATGCTGCCATTTTCTAGATTCAAATATGTTTTACTCACGTTTCTCATTCGCAGTCTCTCTATCTTTATAGTACCTCTTGTCATAAAACTTTCATCTTCTCGTTCTCTTTTAAATAGGAGACTCTTTCTTTTGCGGGGAATGTCTTGTTTTAGTTGATTTCATCTATACCAATTATTTTATCTCCGATAAATCTCTCTCAATGAAATAGGGTATTCTTTTTTTTTAGAATGAAGCAGCTTCGGTTGGAATCCGTATTGTTCAGAGTTGAGATCGTTTGGTTAATATGATTCTTGTCGAATATGAAGTTATAAAAGCACGCCTCTATTTTGTTGAGTACTTTCTTTCGGTATACAGCTTAGGAGAGTGGATCGTAACTGTGTTAGTTAAAATAAACGAGACACCCCTTCTTTCTGTTTATGTCTTTCAAAAATACTGTTTTCACCAAAAGCATTTCTTTTTTCTCGAAGTGTTTAGTAAAGGCACTACAATTGCATATTTTTTGGAGATTTTGTTCTGTTTTAGTGATTTTCAAGCATGACAAACCGTATGCCTTGCCATGCCTATTGAGCGAGCTAGATTAGGTACTTAACCTTGTCATTTGGTAACTCGCTTATGTATCGTAAACGAATACCTTCATGTTGTTACCGTTTTACTCTTCTGAAGTATAGCCTTTAAATTAGTTTTTTTTGCAAAAACTAGGTGATTTTTTGGTATTAAAAAAGGCTTATTAGCCCTTATTTTTATTAATTTCCTTAATGCTCACGTAATTTCAGCTGATATGTATTGATAAATAAAAATGATATATTCTGTATAGGTTAGTTGCTGGAGGCCACCGTTTCCTACTAGTGCTTCAACTATGAATAAAAACACAGTTTCAATTTCAGACCCAATCTCCTAAGATCGTTTCATTTTTTTCGCAATGATTTGAGGCCCATGGCTTAGATTTTGACTCAGTGCTTAACTGAGTGTTTGCTCTTATATTTCTACCAGATTTAGATTTTCATGATGAATATTAGTGCGGTGAAACTTGTCTTAATTGTTAAACAAAAACCTGTCTTATTTGAAAAAAATGATCTCGTTACAGTGTAAAGGGCTTAAATGCACAGCTAACTCGTGTTAACTCGTGGAAACTGGCAAACACGGAAGCGAAAAGTATTCGTGAAAGCACGAACCTTGGTGAAGTGCCTTTTTACTAGCGAACATTTTATATTCAGCGCGTAAAATCCAGCGAACTCTTTCATTTCGCCTCTCCCCTGAAATAAGTCTTCTGAGAAAGGGACTAACATAATAAAAACGCGAATAAAAACACGAAATATTCTGCCATGGAGTGATAAAATTGACTAGGTGAAGAATTGCATTGTCCGAGAAAGGAAAAATAGATGAAAATGCTGGAATATATTATTATTCTTTGAAAAATTATATTCTTCTTCTTCCTTGGGCAATATTACCCTCCATGATGGTCCTTTAAAACAGTTAAAACTTTCATATCTCCTCCAATATCGGCCCCTTGTTGGCCCAATATGGTAGACTACTTGGGTTTCTCGTACTGCCTTCATCTTAAGCAATTTAATGCACCACTTATCTTTTCTGTGCACAAGATATACGTTGACTTATACCTCTTTTTAACAGAAAATTGTCTGAGTCACACTCTGCACCTCGGTATACTCCCACAACCATTACAGATATTTCCCATCTTTTAGATAACCTCTTCTTAGCTATTTGATTGTATGTTTCTCTAGAAGGCATTTTCAAGGAGCTCCAGGTGAGATAAATTATATCTTATTGTTATACCATATAAAAAAATTCACAAAACGATACTGCAAATTAGTAATTTTTATGACTCCTATATATTTGCGGTAAATTAACAAAAAAAATGTTGGCATAATCTTATAAAATCTACTAAAAATATACTCCCGTAAAAATTGTTTTTAGCATTTCAGGGGCAAAGGACTGATTTCGGTGACTGCAGCATATTTCAACGGCGTCGACAAAAAGAAGGGATGCCTCGTTTATTTTAACCCGCACAGCTATGATCTGATCTACTAAGTTGGATACCAATAATAATAATAATAATTTCTACATACTTAACAGCCAAATACAATTACTATGTATTTATTATATGGACCAATACACACAACCATGCCCTGGGAGGTGTAAATTTCCTACCCAGGCGGGATTCGAACCCGCGAATTTATTCGGTTTGGCAGGCGAGGACTTTACCCCGCCGCCACCGAGGCCGGCGATGAACAGAAATTATGGGATAGGGTGGTGCTTTTATGATTTCAAATTCGAGAAGAATGATATTAACCAAACGATCCCAACTTCAAACAATATGGATTCCAGCCAAAGCTGCTTCATTCTCCATAGAAAAAAAAGAATCCTCAATTTAATTAAGATTAAACATTTTTGAGAGAGATTTGAATCGGTCTGTATAAACGCAATTGTAGATATTAAGAAGGAAAATGAAAACTATAAGATGAAATGAAATAGATGAAAGAAGAAATTCCCTGCAAAAAAAACAGAATTCTGTTTATAGAAGACAAGATGAAGTTTAACGCTATAGCAATGGGTGCAAACGTAGTGGACTGGCTGACACACCTGACCGGCAATAGGGATATTCGGGTTGAAATCCCGGTCAGGTCAAATGATTTTTTAATGTGTAATTTCACCCTCTTTGGTGTGTATCTTTGCACCCGTGCGCGACGCGCACTGCGCGTGACTGCCTACCACATCATTTGTGCCTTCGAAATAATTTGACAAATTGTCAAAAGTTCGTATTTGCAATGTATTTTTTTTTTAGCAGTCTGACCTTGAATTGAGCAGAAAACGGCATTGACTATAAAAAAATCATTGTCCCAGGAGATTCCGCTGGTATGGAGGCTGGTTTCACAATTTTGTCTTTCAGATTTTCCTCTCTATTTCCACCTGAAATTTGCGAGATTTTCATAATCTCAAAAAGAGAAGCTTGGGGAACGGCTACAGGCCTCTTGACCCCCAGGTGGTTGGACAGTATCTCCCTCACTTCGCGAAATCTCCGCGGTCATTAGCGAGGAGTGATTGCGGGCCCTCGTGGCCGTAGGTAGCTTCGGCTCGGGACGCAGTGAGAACGAGGCCGGCCGAACTAAAGGAAAAGTGCTGTGGAGCTCAAAAGGAGGGGTGGGGGAGGAGAAAGAAATAAGGAAAGACGAAACAATTTCTTGGACCGCTCTCGCGGAAAAACCACTCCTTAAAAGAGGTCACCTCGCAGGCGTTTTACTGTTGAATTCGGTGCGACGACGAATTCTCAAGAGCCGGGATCTTATTTGAGCCGAATGGCTGGCTGGCTAGTTGGCTGGCTCTTCATTTGCATCCATTCCCCGATTACGAAATTCCAAACGCGCTCGGAAAGTGCAATCACCTCACGTTTATACGAGAGAGTCCGAGGAAGCGGGTGTGATGGTGCAGTAACGGCCGAGCGTCCAAGAGCTTCGCCTTGTAATTAAGCCGGCGGACGACGGCGCGCGAGGGGCATTAACGAACGTTCCGGTGATGAACTGGAGATGGCGGTGTTTTACTAGGGCCGATCCTTCTTTTTTTTTAGGTTTTTTCATTCCCATCTTCAATGCTCTTTAAGTTTCTTCCTTAACAATGGAGTTGTGTCAGACTATTGTTGTTCACATCGGGCTGATTTTCAGATCCTCGTAAGCGTGGATCTAAAGCCCGTGAATTTTGCCATTTTTTCAGTCGACACTTTCATTTAACGCAACACATCGAGTAGGAATTTATTTTGGGTCTTATCTCCGTTTAAGATACCAGTAAGAGAGTTGTGTGGGGGAAAAAGAGGCGTTCACTTACCGGAGAGAACTGAAAACGAAGCATGCGCAAGGGAGCCGTAAAGGCCATTTCAGACGATGCCTATTTCAATACTGAAAATCAAAATTAACACAGCAAGCTTAAAAATCGTACCCTGTAAAGGGTGTGATCGCATACGATTATGGAATCGAATTAGATTGTGAGTACCATGAATATTGCAATTATATAATATAGACTCCTTGGTCAGTACTGAAAAGAGAAATAAATACGATACCTATTTTTCATACGATTTTTGGATCCAACGACCAATCACGAGCAAGTAGGCAAGTCGAGCCTTTCGAGAGAATACCGGTGGCGGCGCTGGAATCTACCAAAGTAATGAGGCCAATATTTTCGAGGAATTGTTCAGCATTGTTGAAAACAGCAATTAATACAGCCACTCCATCACAATTATTCCGCGATGCCACGATAGCGCTGGTGCAAATATGCCAAAACAATATGGTGCAGTTTATTTACATTGCATAGTTCAACAAATACCCGGACAGCGCCAATTCGCACTGAAATGAGCATCGTGTGATCTCAGGCTCCGAGGCATCGAATTCTGTTTGAGTCCCGAATTTGGTTTCGAGTTTTCGGTGCTGATTTTAGTAATGAAATCAGGGCTGACCTAAGCATTGTGTAAAACGGCCTTAAGAAAGTTACGACGACGGGGTACCCTGTCAACCGCCTCAAGGGTGTGCGGCAGGGGGTGATTCCATACTAGGCTTGCTGATTAACCGTGAAATACACTGCCATACCTTTATTAGCTATTTTACTGAATGAAATTTTATGTTAACTTGAATAACGCTCGTAGAAAAGACTTCACATGTAATAAGGCTTTTAACCAATATTGTACTTATTAGGGATAGACACTGCACTCCTAAATCACGGATACAATTTGTTAGAATGCAGCCATGCAAAAATATTTCACAACATTAGAGACTCGCAAAGCATAAAATTAATTTTAATTTCATGTAGAACTTAAGCAAAAAGAAAATAATATAAAAATAGTATAGAAACAACGCCATTAACATTATTGGTGGTATCGATATATAAGTTAGATGAGGAGCGTGGTTCTATGTGGAAGCAAATAGTGGGATCATGTAAGAGAGAATCATAATGCAACAGGGGCACTAGAAGTGTGGAGGGATGAAAATGATGTGGAAGGTTCGATGGATCGTTAGGAAGACTAAAGAAGAAGTATTTGGCATGATTGGGGAAGAAAGAAAGTTGCCGGAGGTGATTGGAAGGCAGAACAGGTTGCTGGAACATGTGATTATAGACTAGGTGGTGTTGGAGACAGCTATTTAGAATGGAGTTGAGCGACAAAGAGTAAAGTAAAAGGTAAAGTGCGGTAGACGGTATCAAGTGAGGTACGGAGTTGGCTTATCGGAAGAGAGAAATTGGATGAAGAGTGAGACATTTGATGATGGAAAAGGAAAGCGAAAACGGTCCATCAAAGACCTTCCCTTTCCGGATAGACTAATAATTGTAGTAATGCCCTTGAACTAGAGAATACGAATATTTAATAGTATCCTTAAAACTCTCGCCAATAAGAAATTTGAATTTTGAAATATATTTTGGAAATTAGATTCTCAAATCTAGTTCATTTACCTTGACTTACATCATCATCATCGGGTGTCATCTTCGTTTCGGAGGTTGACTTTCACGAATCTCCACTTTGCATTACGTTTGCAATTGTTTGGTCCCTCATATTGGTCCATTCCTTGGCACTATCCACCTATATTTTTGGCATACCCCTTCTTTTTTTTCTATGAGGTCATTCCTACCAATTTTTCTGGCTCACATCTTCTTGTGTACAGTCCCACATTGTTTGTTACATGGTTTGTTGAGCATTTTACCCAAGTTCTTCATTTCACTTCTCTACGTAATGTGTTACCTTCTCCTAGCGCACTCCAAAATTCCTTATTTTCTGGTAAATTTCATTTTTTAAACTTTTCTCTCTCTCCAAAGGTACGGATCATTGATTTTCCTCCCTAATTCAAAGATGGTTACATCATGAGAGGTCAAATGGTTAGATTCTCGTCTCGTGTATTTTTTTCCAATTTCCTAGCTTCAATATTCTGATATGTAACATTCTTAGCGGTTTGAATCCACAAGTTTCTTGAGCACCGCTCATTACTAACATCTAAAGCAAGCACAGTTTCAAAGAACGAAGGGTGGGAGGGAACGAAGGGTTTCTTTTCAATAATACCCTTCCAATGTAATTGGGAATAATTACACTATATTGAAGTATGTTCAACAGGCGGGATGATAAATGAAACTTCCATTTGGCCCTGTTTTTTAGGGAGATGAAATGCATTGATGAACGAGGTCATGATAAGTTTGAAACTTAATTTGTCATATCTATTTCGTACAGTTTTCTTATAATTAGCTTTAAATAACCGCGTAGTACAATTATTATTTTAATTATTCCTTCAATAATCTGAATGGTATCAAACCTCACAGATTGAAATTCATGTTTTTCTCTTAATTACTTTCTTTTCTTAAGTGTTCATGTGGTTTCCAGAAATTTTCGCCTGCGAAGCTCATCCGGAACCATGAATCATGTAATTGTGAAAACAAGTTCTACTTTTTTTTAGAGGAATTTTACCCAGGTTTTTTTTGTTTGAGATTTTTTTTAAATCAGTGACGCATTGCGGATTTCTTTTTTCTCACTTCTCATCCGTAACGGTTTTTTCCGGGCTTCCAACTTCCTAATCGAGCGGAGGTGAGTGGATGGCATTATGGGAAAAAATGTGAATGGCTCTTGGACTGAAACTACGTAGCTTCAAATTTGCTTTAAGATTCGAGGAATAAACTAAGCGGAAATGTTGAGAGATTTCATATTCCCATTGGCTGAAAGTTAGTGAATAGGGCGATAGTCTGGCAGGGTCATCTCTTTATCAGCCTTTCTTTAACATAGATTCATCAATTATTGAGATTTCCCTGAAATATAAGAAGGAAGAATATTTAATACTAAACTGCAATTAAAGGTCGATAATGTAGGTAATCAGTGGCTCAAATATGTACTCTAATTTGGTTGGTTTAGATTTAAAAAATTAGAGATTCAATAAACATTTGTTATTTCGTAAGGAAAGATAAAATATACGTATTTTTCACTCAGTTGCCTGTGCCATGAATTGGAACAATAGTTACCATACAATTACTAAATGAATTTAAGAGATAATGTAATTAAATTTAAATGTTGAATGAATTTGACCAATAAGTCATTGAAACATCGAGTATTTTCATAATCAAACTCTGCAACTTAGCAACTGGCTCCACTAAGATCTCCTTTTTTATTTTCAGCCTTCATTTGGCGCAGCGTATCGCTTGAAAAACATCCCTTTGGGAGTTTCAAATTTCGTCGGGCAAGCTCGAGGCAAGTATCGAATGGATTCAAGAGGAAGGAGGAGAGTACATACGAGGAATGTGAGTAGAAACGTGCCATACAACACTGCAAAGCTATTTGACGCAATGTTTACAACAAAGTGTAAAACGATTAGAAATCATGGATCGTTAAATGAATATTTAAAATCAATATTGTTGAGTACACATGAATTTGTCTGTTTAGCAACGTTACCTGTGAGTGACTGGAAGGGTCAGGATAAAAATTATTTATTTAGATAAGTTTGGCTGCTAATAGACGTTCGTTAGCGGAAAATTAGACAGTTGTGATTAAGTTTTACTCCTGAATGTGAGGGATTTCGGTGAACATGTGCTCTGCTATCATCATAAATTATCACTGTTTTAGGGAAATATTGGTTTGTCTCTTTATATTGTCCTGAATTCTGCAATACTTCCATTGTAGGTATATCCTGCGTCGAGGTCTTCGATGACTTGTATTTGTAATTTTTCGATCGCATTTATCTGTAATTCCTACAACCTTGAATTCCTGCATGTTACCGTATTTGAAAAACACGTAAAAATAGTTTTAAAATTTTCAATTTTCTTGTAAATGAAGACCCATCAATACTTATCGAAATTACAATGTTGGCTTAAACTATTTTAATTACTTTTCCTAAAATATCTTTTTGTCCAGAATGACCGCGGAAAGTTCAGCTGTCAATTTTTATCTGCATTTTAGTACTCCTTTAAAACGACTGGCGCCAGGCTGTTTGGCTAAAGCGGTTCTCGTCATTACTATAGATTATAAAAACTATTATGAGCTGTTTGTCATGGACTTTGACAAAAAATGCGATATAACGAAGAAAATTAAGTTTCGTCTATGGACCAAGCTCCTATAACCGGCATAACGAATAAAACAGGCATTAAAATATTAATTATCCTTGCCGTATTTTTTCCAGTTGGGAAGGAAAATATTTGTTTTTCCCCTCATCTCCCATTGCGTTTCAGTACATATTCATACTTGTATGCGACGAGTAGTTGTCATATTGTGAGTTAAACGAAGTAGTATGATCGGCGGGAGGAGGCGAGATGTTGGTTAATCTCTCATCCCAGTCGGTTGCGGAAGAAGACTATGCGAATAATACAACGCAATACAATGAAATATTTATTTCTGCCTTTTGTACCTCCCATAGACCAGATATAGTTACAAAGTATGATTTTGGCTCGAAATTATGGTCAAATACAATAAAATCTTTCCAATTCAATAAACAGGTATAAGTGCAACAATAATCTTACACACTGTACATGTACAATATTACATTATAAAGTCAAAGGCGTATTCTGTATTAAGAAGATACATATGTATCTTTATTTGAATATATGTATGGAATCCTTGTTTTTCAGGTTTTGGGACAAAGGGTCCCATAGTTTGGAGGTGGTGATTAAAAATGATTCTAGATAGATATTTGTTTGGAGAATCCAGTAGTGTAAAAAACTAGGTTAGTGCGAGATATGTTCTGGGTAATTTTAAACCTAAATGTAAACATTTGTTAGAGGTCATTCGGGGTTTCTTCCCGGAATAGATTAAAGAGGAGGGCTCCTATTTGGTATTTCCTTTGGTCAAACAGTTTTGGCAAGCATATTTGACGTATGTACTGATGCACATGAATTTTAATAAAAATAGGTAATCAGAAAAATGTATGAGAAACAAGAGGGAGAGAATGAACATGGGTTTATTTAATAGGTAGGAAAACACAGACGACGAAAGCTATAAGGTGTATCGTAAAACAAGAGGAATTTGTAATTGTGCCCGATATTTTATCGGAAACGCTGTGTAAGATTGTTGTGGATGGAAGAAGCGGTACTCCACCGACACTGACTAATGGGGCGGAAATAACGTTCAGGCCACCACTCAGCTGTCGGAGCAGGGCACACACAGCAGTCAGTGGTGTTGAAGTTTCGTGCTTTAAGCGTCTTCTTTTCTGAGGCTGTTCAATTTTGTTTTGTTGGGAGACGTGGAAAATTGTTCTGATCGACAAACCTGAGAGAAAAAAAATGATTGATAGCTTACTTTGACTTGTAAAATTTTGACAATCTCCTCTTCTAAAAGTTTTCAATAATTTATGCTATTTATATTTCGTTTGTTTTCAAATAATAGCAAACTATAATAAAATTAATGGCACCATTTTAATTTGATTGAAAAATAGAACTTATTTTCACAATGTTTCGTATAAAACAGGATATACCTCATTTCCAAGTAATAGAACCTAACTTTGTCGCTCTAAATTTGATAGCTGAACGTTTCAAGGGATTATCCTCTCGACTGAGCGGAATTCCTCTTGATTCGGAGAAGGAATTTAAGACCTTATTTTCGAGGTATTGGGTGGCCAAACGGTTAACCCACGTTACTTTTCGATATTCAATGATGTAATTAGTTCCGTATGGTAATGTCCCCGTGCGTCATCTCACGCGCTAAGTGACCCACTAAAGACAATCGAACTCATAAGGCGCGCTTTGAGGGGAAAGAATAGAATGAACGGCTCCGTCGTGAGCAAAGTGGTGCCAATAAAAAAGAAAAAACAATTGAGGATATAGCGGAATGAGCGTAATAAAGGCCCAGCGGAATCCGTTCTGAATGTCTTTCCTTAGCAGGAATGCAGGATTCGTGACCTAGCCTCAAATACAACCCCTCTTCCACTCCCGCCCTCACTGATAAACTTTGGAAAAAATTGAAAATAATGAGCTGAACGCTTAAAAACGTAATATAAGATTTGAAAGGAGATAAAATGTCCGATTTGAGGTCTATTTTCATCCAATAGTTTAAGAGTAATGACTTACATTCAAGCGAAAAGGTACTCGAACCTCTTTTTGCGAGAACAACTTCGTTAAAATAATTTTTAGGATTTGCAATCGTGCCCCACCAAGATCTTTCTCCTTAATTTCCTACCTAGGTCCACATTCCCAAAATCATCAGTCCCTTGTGATCTAATAATTTCGCGAGTTATTGAATTACCTCTCTTTTATTATCCCTATTTTAAACTTTTCATATCTGCTGACCTATCTCTCTTCATTCAAGCATCTCCTATTTCTGTTCAATCGTAGTTTTCCGAGGGATTAATGCGAATATTGCTTCATTTTTCGGGTATTTACCGGGTTGGTTTTTTCTGATGACTATATTTTTATCCGTTTTCCAGGGTGTCTTCAGGTCGAAGACGCCCTGAAGGTTCGCAGAAGGCTCGACCTAAAGATGTCCGTTGTAACACGCGTGAAACTGTGGTCAGCAGAAATAACCAAAGCAGTGGATACCCGAAAAATGCTGGAATCTGCTCCTTTTTCTGTTTTTACCTCTTACTCAACTTTTTCCTCTCCATTACTCCCTTCAAAAAGACCATTATAGGCATTGCAAAACTTGGTGGCACACAGCAGCTGAGACTTTGAGGCTTAACTTTTAGGATGGATGTATATACATGCATTGTAATGATTATAAATGAATGAAGGAACTTTTCTTTTATATTATTAGTGGCGAGTATAGTGCTACGATCAACCTGTCTTTATAGACCTGAAAATGATTTAAAAACAAAATTTAAACGCGGGAAACTTTTTACATTATGAATTTAGTAAATTTGGACCAAATTATCGAATATTGCTGCTGTGTGATTTAAAAGTACAAAGTTGTGTTATTAAAATGGATGTCGACCGTTTAACCAAAGTCACGCTAGAAACCACAAACTTAAATAAAGACGGGGTTAAGCTGCAGCAAATGATTTTTCGGTTCAATGACTGTTGATGAAGATGAACAATGTGATTCTATTAAAAGAAAAAGAACTTGGTAATTTCGCCGGAACCCCTTCTCCAAATCTTAAACCATTTGCAGAGGCATTCAGGATTCGCCACCGTGCCCCACATCATCCTCCTCCTACCCCCGTCCCCCCACCACTCCCTACCTATACCCCTTCCGGTTTCTTCCGCCCCGAAAAGTAAGCTGAATCCTTCTCGCCTCCATCGCTTCATTTCTCGGAGGAGGATGACGAATCCCGCGGCGAGAGAGGCCGTTGGCACCGCGGGATTTCCTCGACTTAGTAAGTAAGATCCTCCTTCCGCCAACCCACTTTCTTCCTCGCCATCGTCGTCCCCACAATAGAAGGGCGTTGCCTTATGATGGCTTATGCATGGAAGAAGTTTCTCCGAACTTAAGTGCAGCTATATCGATAGTGGATTTTTTTTGCATCGGTTCCCGTTTGGTCGGTGCGAATTCTGGGGTAGAATAGCCGTGGTATTGCATAATTATTTACATTTCTTTGGTGTGGATTTTTTTTACATCCAATGATTGCTCCTGACAAATGGTCGAGCTTTCAGCTACGAAATCTGCCGATAAAGTTGGGTAATAGGCAAGAAAAAGTTTTTTTTAATGTTCTTTTGTTAGAGGATATAATGGTTTGGGATTGAATTTTGGTCAGACGATTACGGTAGTGGATTTGGTAACCATGAATAAAAACATTTAAATAATTTGAATACATAGAAAATGCGGCTTGCGAAGTTCATTTTGCTATGGGATCATAGTAAGCATGCCAAGCTGTGGCTTTTAGCCGGAGTGTTAACTAGTTATTGGGAGGACTTGCTCTTTTGGTCAAAGCGGTTTCATTTAACATATTTACATGATAAAAATCTGGGTGCATACTTTTCAACAATTTCGTAATCTATCTTTCATCTACATCTACAAAATACCCTGCAAGCCACCTCAGGGGTGTGTGGCAGGAGGTGAGTATTCACCAACATGCATTACACTATACCCTAAAGTTAGTGTAACTACGACTAATTATGCATTAGCATAAATCACTAATGCTTGTCACGAGGCGAAGCCTCACAAGCATGCACTCTACTACATATATTATCACAATGGAGAGTGACCGTTAATATATATGTATTTCGCAACTGCACAAATGGACAGAGTCTCAAGACTCATGTAGAAAACATGCACGGCGTGCTGCCAGCACTAGGTAACAGATAAGGATTCAAGTAATAGGGAGTACTACTACTACTAAGAGCTACAGTACCTATCGACAAACCTAGATAAAAGTCTCATTGGCAACTGTTATGGTCCCTTATAGTTCGTGGGAAAAATGACATTTTAAATCTGTCCGTTCTGCAGTCTAGTTCCCTAATTTTATTCTCATGATCTGATCTAACGTAGTATGTCGGATTTCATAAAATATTATCAACGTCGTCAGAGAATAGACTGGTTTGGAACTTACATAATAGATTGAGTCTGAATTTTAATCGACGGTCTGAAAGCGTTTCTCATCCCAGTTGCTTCAAAAGGTCAGTAACACTAACGAGATTATCATAACGGCCTTTAACGTATCTTGCCGATATTCGCTGCACGCGTTCTAATTCAGTTTCCAAGCCTATCTCATAAGGATCACAAATACTGGCAGCATGTTCCAAGGTCTAACGAGGGAGAAGTAGCTGATTTCCATAACTTTATCGTCAGACTTGCCTAGTACTCTTTTAACAAAACTCTTTCATTTCGTAATAAGTTTTCGGCAGCTTATTTGATACTGACGTAAAGAATCGACAAATTCAATAATTTTGCCATGTGTTAGTGATTTATGAGGTTTAGTGATGAATACCTTTGTGAAGCCATATCAATTTAAGATTTAACGCTTTCCCGGCGAATTGCAGTGATGAACTCTTCTCGGGCTCTACACTTTAAATCACTCACCCGGTGTAGAGCCCGAGAAGAGTTCATCACATATCAATTTATGTGTGTAAATGTTGTGTGATTGAAGTTTTCATTTCTCTTGCCGGCGCACGTTGCTTGATTTTTGGTTGACATAGGTATTACGATTACTTTAAGTACCTTTATATGCGAAAATGTTTTACTCTAATTAAGTACGGATAAATATATATAATTTAAATATTTACGGCGCATATTCAATATCAGACATATTTTGCTAGATAGCGGAAGCTATAAAAATGATAGCATATTTAATTTTTATGGTTTTTCCTACAATGGGTGTCCTACCCTTCATACGAATTTTCACCACATTTGAACTCCTCCATTATTGTATTATGACTCCTTCGTATTTCCTACGAAAGCTACCTTTATTCTTCCATATCACTTATACCAATACGCTATTGGTAAACGAACTGAATAAACAATTAATGCTATGCTTTAATCAAGTTTACGGTAAATTCAAATATGATTCACAATTTTCCACAGAATTTGTAATCCTACTTCGCGTTTCAACTCACAGAATCATCTTGAGGTAAAAGCCTTGTACCTGAAGATGACTCTTTGAGTTGAAATGCTTAGTAGAATTAAAAATCCTGTAGAGATGTGCGAATTAAGTTTGATTTCATATGGATTCCTTCCACTACATCAAGCCTGAATCTGCTGAACTTATTCTGTTTAAGTTTAAATTACTATTTTTTTCTCAATTTTGGATCAATTTCGTACATAGATTATTCTGGCGTGCATTTTACCATTGATTATTTTTCTTGAAATGAAGATCGTTGAATTCAGTGTTCAAATATCTGTTTTTTTTTAAATATTCTGAGGCGTAGACGGAATTCGCCATTTTCGATTTGGCGCAGTTGAATGGTGAAGTTCATTAACCCTTGGAGTATGCTAGCATGGTATAATTGCGTGAGGGATTCGGTTTTTCGGTGTATCAACAGCTCGAGGGGAAACCAGCGAAAGAAGAACGAAAATTTTCCAAAACGAGCAATAATTACCGGATGTGCCGAGAACGTTCCTTTAAGGCATATTCGTTTTGAACCTGCGCACCAGGGAAAGAAGTCAATATTCTGAGAGTGAGTTTTTTACCTCCCTGCTTTCTCGAGCGTAATTATACATCTTAAAAAAATGAATGAGCCGAGTAAACGGAAGGGAGAGTGTACTGCAAGGGTTTTGGAAAATTCGGCGATGTCGTGTTGACTTTTTAAGTGCCTTTTACCCCTCCTTAATAACAGTGTCCAAGAGAAATCAAATTGACACATCATTTTCGAATCCGCTCTGATTTCTCCGATGCGCCCGTGGAATAATTCCCACGCAGATGAGACTATATGAGATACTGGAGTGTGGTCAGAAGTGCTGAAATGTTAAGTAAAATTAGATCACTCATCAATATCAGCAGTCATCACACTAAAGTTTAGTTTCCTGCATCTTTCCTCACCCATTATCCTTTCAGCTAGCAGTTTCATCTACTATTTAAAGGGCTACGCGTACGTACGTATGATTCAGTTGCTAGGCATCGTGATTCAGATGTGCGCCGATAGATGGCAAGAGAGCTCCCATACACCAGAGTCCTCTGGATGGCCGTTCTCAACACTATTCCCTCATAGGGTTGAGTCGTCACATACATTTCCACTATGGGAATTGATAATTCCGCCATCTTTGTTCAAACGTCTCCATAGAGTGTTATGGGGGAAAGTGAGATTAACTTAATTTTTGCGCAAATACGCGATTCCTGTCACATTTCGGGTGATCATGAAGTAAAATGAATTCAGTCTGAACTAGGCCTGTGCGATTATTCGATTAATGGAATCGTCCATTCAATTATTTTTTACAATTGATCGATTATTTCAGCGCATCGATGCGTTAATTGACTCGTTTGTCAATTTTTTTCAAGTGTCAATGATTGTTCAATTGTCATATGTTATTCAATTCATAATTATTTTCCGGCAATCGATTAATTGACGATTATTGACGGTGGTGACGGCCATCATCTACCCCTCCCTCCAGAAGTTAGCTATCCCGGCAACTAGCACTGCGTCCGAGAGGTTCCAAGGCCGCATTCTCAGTCGCCCCAACATTATGGCATCTGTAGGGACGGTGGAGCCCTGCAATGATATTCTCAGTCGGTCCTACAACGACTTCTCGGGAGTGGTGGGGGTGGTTATGCTGTCTGACGTCCTTTGATGACGTAAACGATGAGGTTTGCGTACGTAGCGCCATTTTTGCTCACTGATGGAGGGATCGGACCAAACTAGAGCTGACAAATGAAATCCGAATTTCGATGCGCAATCCCATCAGCAGGTTCGTTGACAGCATTAATTTCTCTCTAAACATTCATTTATCTGGCACAGAGTAGTGCCATAATAGTTCTAATAGATTTTAGCAAATAAAGCAAATGTTAGCTCGGGTATTACTATACGCGAGAAGAAAGTTAATTAATGTGAGAGGGGAATTGGTGCCGCCAGCAGGTTCGTTGACGGCATTAATTTCCCTCTAAACAATCATTTATTGGGCACATAGTGGTGTCGTAATATTTCTAATAGTGTTCTCTACATTAATCAAAAGATACCTTGTTGGTTGATTCTGCTATACGCAATAAAAAAGTAACTTTACGTGAGGGTGGAATAGGTGCCGTCAGCAGGTCCGTTGGCGGCATTGATTTCCCTCTAAACATTCATTTATTGGGCACATAGTGGTACAGTAATATTTCTAATAGTGTTTTCTACACAAAGCAAAATATACCTTGTTGGTGGATACTGCTTTACGCAATAAAAAAGTAAATTTACGTGAGAGTGGAATAGGTGCCGTCAGCTTAAGGTTCGTTCACAGCATTAATTTCTCTCTAAACATTCATGTATCGGGCACAGAGTGGTGCCATTATAGTTTAATAGATTTTAGCAAATAAAGCAAAAGTTACCTTGAAGTCGTGTATTACTATACGTAATAAATAAGTAAATTTGCGTGAGAGTAGAATAGGTGAATTCAGCGCAGGCTCGTTGACAGCAATAATTTCCCTCTAAACATTCATTTATCGGGCACATAGTGGTATCGTAATATTTCTTATAGGGTTTTCTCTATTAAGCAAAAGATATCTTGTTGGTGGATACTGCTATACGCGGTAACAAAGTAAATTTGTGAGAGACGAATTGGTACCGTCAACAGGTTCGTTCATAGTAATTACTTTTCTTTCATTATTCAATTATTGGGCATATGAGAAACTTTTTCCATGTGTTAATAAATAACGTAATGGTTTTCCAGAACGTACCTAATGTTACCCACGAAATAACAGAAAATATATAAGGGAGGTGACAAGGTGAAAGTACTCCGTATTGTTGACATCATTTGATTTTCCTAAAAAATTAACGGTACAAAGCAGTATCAAATACATTTTAGCTACGTTTTTATAAAGTACGTAATGATTTTTATGAGCTCATTTCACATAATAGATATTCTAACAACGATTATTTCATCGAGGTGTTCAGCAGACGGAATCTGGCTGCCATATTTATGTAGGGTGTAGCAGTGCCCGGGGTACCCTACAGGCTACCCTACACGAGTAGGGGCCGTTATTTTTTAAAATGGCCGCTCTGATGACGCTTATAGGGTAGTTTACACCATAGACCTTGAATACAAGGATAGAATGGGGGAGTGAGCATCAAATTCTACATAATTAAGAAGTTTGATTTTCTTCTTCTTTCTCTTGATAATCTCCCACTGTTCCAAGGTGTCCAAGCGTCGTCCCTTTTTCTCGTAATGGAGGATCTTCACGTTAAAGTTTGTACAATGGGACTCCTCTATCAAGTGTTTGGCAAGGTGGGATTTGGGATCACTGTTTGACAAGCACATCTTATGTTCATTGATGCGGATTTCAAAATTTCGCCCCGTTTGACCTATATAGTACACACTCTCACACGTGTCACAAGTCACTTCATATACCCCGGATGTCTTCATGGGATCGTATGGGTCTTTGGCATTATTAAATATGTCCCTCAGTGTGAGTGGAGTGTAAAAAGTGACTTTATATTTGTCCCTGGGTTAGTTTCGATCTGCTTTGTACGACCCCCGGCCAAGATACGGTAACCTAGCTCAACTTTGTTTCTTCTCCTTGCAAACCTGGGCGGAAATGAAACCCTAGGTTGTCTCTCCATCGTCTTATAGGTCTTCCTACACTTCGTGAACCAATTGGTAAGCTCTATCGAGTAATCTTTACAGTTGTATTGTTATCCATCCCAATTATATGGTCGTACCGTTCAGCTTTTATTTTGCTCGCCCAGTGGGCTGTTAGTAATTTTCTGGCCTTGAAATCAATATTAGGTGAAAAAATCCGACTTTTTGGTCGTTGCTTTGGTCGCCTGCTGCCATACATTGGTTAATTTAAAATTATAGATGACATGCGCTTCATAATGAATGAATATACTGCTTCCATACAAGTAGAAGATCAACGGTCTCGTGAAAACTTCTGGGACGGGTTGAGTCATGCTAAATTCCATACAAAAATAATATACCGGCCGGTATGTTAGATTTTGTGCTAGATCAAGAATAGTGTGATACGGGCATAACTTCCCACTCGTAGTACATACCTTCTATTTTAGTTTTCAGGATGCTGTCATGTGTCATACATTTGACCACTGTACTTATATTCTCTAAAAAGGAAACCTCTAGATTTCTCTGGATGCTTATGAATTATGATTGAATCGTTTAACAGAGGCGTTGACCATAAGCCAACGTCTCCGTTGTTACACGCCATTTAAATACATTAGACCGACGGCAAGGATCATTTAAGTCGAGGGAGGACCTTGAAAAATCCTTTGTTGTTAGATTCTCTCAGTGACTGATGAATATGCGTAATGTGCCCAGAAAATAAGCTTGTTATTCGCTATACTCTCGTCCTTTCTCTAGTTCTATTGTAGTCTAGTTCACCTAACCCCCTTTTAGGAGCTGAACTTTCTACGCTCTTTGTAAGTTCATTTAATGCGACTTGAAATATCATAGATTTTATGTCATATGTTTGCGTTGAAATCAGATATGTACGTTCAATTTGTCATTCAAATTATGCAGGAGGCCATAAAATAGTTTTAAATGATGAAAAATATAGTTCCCTTAAAGAATAACTTCGTATGTGTAAAAATTTAATGTGAAATTCAAAATCCATGCGATAATGCAACTCAGTTTATTTAGCAACTATTTGCTGAAATTCTCAAATGTGGTTTCCTAATCATGTACCACATATATGCGTTTTTTCAAATTTACGACCAGGTTTATAAGGAATATTGGCAAGTAGTTTATGAATAAATGAAAGCGTCTCGGGGCTATTTGTCATCTGTCATTTATTTTCTGTGGAAATGAGTGAAAGCATTATTAGCGGTGCATTAAATGGCAGCAAATTAAAGAGTGGGAAAAAATGAGCTCCAGTTTTGTCTATTACTTTCGTTCGGCTTTCCTCGGATGATGTTTATTCATAAGAGTCCATGGAACTGAGATATAGATTTTGACTGAGTAGAAGCGGTTACCAGCCTTCTCTAACTGAAGAAAAATCTCTCCTTTATGATAGCTATGTAAATATTCCGTGAGAATTCCATTAGTGAGAACAAACGAATAGCCTAAGCGTACTCCAAAATGGTTTCTTTTACTCTAGTAAGTAACATAATGTCTATTTATTTAGTAAGTCAGATAATATATATGATCTGGGCATGGCAGTCATTAATCGTTTACGGTATACTTCAATTGATTTTTTAAATCGAATGAGTCAAAAAAGGAAATTATTTCAAATTTTTTCTAAGGTAAATTAAAAACATGCAACATACATAATATTGCTGTCACAGCAATATTATTTAACGTTATTAATTGTTCCGCAATAATTTTTGCAGCAAATTATGAGATGCTGATTTTACCTTCTCTTATGTTTAAATTTCTAAATATAACTCTAATGACAAATGAGTGATCTTCGTTAAAATTCATGTGCATATTCGTGTATATTTGTGAAGAACCTAGCCACTGCACTGGCAATATTCTTAGAACCAGATCAGTGATCAACTTTCTTATACAGATGGCTAAAAATTTGTAAGAAGAGGATATATTTACTAATTATAAGCATAGGCTGTTATTGAAAATAATCCAATGGTGGTGATTGGTAAGTATAGAAATAATATTGAGAATGATGGTACAATTTTTCATCATAGCGCGAGAAATCAGTTATGGCATTTAGTATTAATAACGATATCAGCAATTCATATCAGAAAAGGCATCGCAGAATATGAAGATCTGTAGTCTCTATACTGCCGCAAATTTGCTATTTAAAGTTTTAAGAACCGTGTTGAACTAATTTTTTTCTATTGGAGACTCTGATTAAAGGTTCTTACCGAAGAATATGAAATTTTAAAAACAGCAATCTTAGTAGATAAATGGAATTGGCACATGTATGCTATTACATCTATACTTCTAGGTTTAGCTAAGTTTGAAAAATATTCATAATAATTCCTAGTTGCGATTCGAACTAATGAAGGTGTATGCTGTAATGAAAACTATACCATTGTGTGCAGTTTTGCTCGAAAAATCCGTCATTATCCGCGGTAATAATCTCGGTGCAGTTAATTCTGCTTACTCTTCTGTGAAGAGCTCTGTTTACTAAATGAGTTGCGATACTACTCTGCAATTTGATGACAAAATAAGACGTCTAGCATCTATTCTGCACTCCACCCCAGTGGTGAAAACCAGTTTACCACATGTTGAGGGTTATATTTATAAGTAAAATGCTTCATCGAATTTTTTTCGAAGCTAGTTATTGACAACCAGGGCAATGAAAATCACTCGCGGTTTCCGTTGCGAAATAAGTATCTTTCTGCGCAATCATAGGGGCACCGACCCTTCGCGTATATTGTCTGTTTCCAGGTCTAGCATTTTTTCACGCACATTGTGGAATGTTACCTGCCAATCTTGAATGTCGTAGTTGCCAGTGGAGTTGTGCTTCGAAAGTGGACGTAAAATTTCTAAATTGGTGGGTTATCAATTCGTGGAATAATTAATGAAGATAATAGACGAAGTTTAAATCTTGGTTGACTGCGAGTTTACTTGTTAGAAAAATGCCTTCTTCCTTCTAATTAGTATTATTTAAGATCAATAGTGAGAAGAGGAAAAGCTTGCTCTTGCCAATTCTTCGTACTATTTGTGTTGGCGATCAGTGTTGGACTCTCAGAATGCTACTTGCTTCTTTCATTCATCATCATTACCTTTTTGAATTCTACCAATTTACTGTGCGGAAATCTCATCGGATTTTCCGCCGATTTTATGACTTCAAGAAGATCGACGTTTCGACAGGATACTTCCGTGTCATTTTCGAGACTGTAGATTTCGATGCTGCGAGTTGTCCGGATTTTATACACTCTCCTTCACTGAACGTAGATTTTTGCAGCGATGAATATTTCCTGTTGCCGATTTCAAATAAGATAAGCAACTATACTTACTAGTTTATCAGAGGAACAGCAAGGCTTAGAAGAGGAGGATCATGTATAGATATATCTCTTAAGACAAATCATAGAGAAACCTGTAGAATATAATAAACCAGCCCACCTGTGTTTTCTTGATTTGGCAAAGGAATTTGATAGAGTAAAATCACGAGACATAATAAATAAATTAATCAATAGAAAGATCCCTGCCAAACTTAATTGCCTCATAGAGGCATTTACACTACTAATACAATTGCTGTGAGAGCACGCCTGTGGCGATCATTAAAGGAATACGACGAAGGAATTCCCTCAACCCACTCCTAATATCTTTAATGATGGATGAAATAATAGAAAACCTCAAAGATAAGAGGGAGTATAAATTAAATTAGGATATTGCGTTAAGCTGATGATGCGATGATGATCAATGAGACTGAGGATGGTCTACCGCGGCTGTTATACTAATGTTATCAAAAAGCAGATAAGTATAATATAAAGATATCTAATGGTAAAAGAAAATTTTTAACAGAATCTAAATACCCTGTAATATGTAAACTCGTAAATGATAATAAGATAACTGAGCAAATGACAGACATTTTGTACAAAGAGAAACTGCTTCTTTGTAACCGTTTAGTACTCGGTTTGCGAGAACTGTAAACGATTAGCGCTTCTGATACTCCTGTCAATCGTAATTCAGTCCCCCTTGACGGGAAGAAGACGGCAAGTTGAAGGCCACCGTCCATTTCCGTCACGTCAGGAAACGTCGATCGTAATCCCGCCCTAAGAGCAGGCCTAACGCCGAGGCCGGGTTTCTCTCTATCCTTACTCAATATCCAAAATGCTCCCTCACCATCCTTAAGAAAAACTAACCTCAACGGCACAAATGACCTCAGTTTTCGATCGCCTCCCCTAATTACTACTACTAAACCATGTGTGCTTTCGTGATTTCCCGGAGTATTTCTCCGAGTAAAAATCCCTCGGGGCTTTCCAATGGGTCAGTTTCTTCATTTTCTCCAAATTTTCGATGTGCTACACTTCCATCTTCTTCGAAGGATCTTGGAATCAAAGTTTCCATTCCGTCACATACACCGTCATGTAAAGCTAAATGGCCTCAAAGATTCCAGGATACCTGAGTGCGATGTGAAAGTAGCATAACTAAATGGTGGAGGCAATGAAGAGCAACATAATTTTTGTTTATTTTGTGATGATCAAATATGCTATAACGTGGATATTGATATTTTCAACTTAAAAATGTCCTGCATTAGCAATTTTGATTATTTTAATGTATGTATGTGGTTGTAGGAATAATTATTTGTATGTAGAACAAAATTGCAACATCATATTTGAAAATAATTATAGAATGTAAGGAAAGTAAAAAAGAGAAAGTCTGAATGTCACAGAATATTAAAATAATACCAAATTCTAATGGTAAAGTTCATTGTGATGTATTTAATATAATTATTATGGCATCCTGGTAGTTCAAAAGCTCCATTTTGCTTTTAACCCTGAATAAGATTTAAAAATAAATTGAAATGTTTGCAGGTATATAAAGTGTCTTCAATAAATATATATGACCAATGACCCACTAATCTGTAAACAAGAAAACAAAATGAAGTTTAATGCAGTAAAAATACTACCCGGTAGATAACCCAATATACTTTGATCCCCTAAACAATAATTGGTTCTAGTTCTATAACTTTCAATCACCAATAACTCTCCTCTTAGAAGAAGCCATGGTCCACATGTGTGCATTCCGAATATCTTCATCTCGCGACCTTTATCCGTCCACCTTGATCATTTACTTTTTCCTCTCCATCTTCGCCTTCTCCTCCACCTCTTTCTCAAACTCTTCCTATCTTTCACTCTCCGTCGGTGTCCCCTCCCTGGCTCGGTACAGTTAGACTTTCGCGGAGGAAGAGTGGGAGGAGTGGATAGGGTTTTTTGTACCCACGTCCACGCCGGGCGGTGGTGGAGGGAAGAGGTGGATAGGCTAGGAGGGGAAGCAACGGAAAAACTAATGAGGATGGGTGGAGAGCGGATGAGGCGGAGGCGGGGATCGAAGCAAAAAATAATGAGCCGAGGAGTTTGAAAGAGGAAAACACACGCAGGAAAATGTCTCGAGTGGATTGGTTGTTTGGGGATGGGATGCGAGACAAGGTTGCGGGGAGTTCTCTTGGGGGTCGGTGGTGAAGGCGTGTTGCGTACGGAGTGCCCCTCTCCCTTGTTCCCTCTCACATCCTTTCGCCGCCTGCCCCCTTCTTCTTCGACAAGTGCACTAATTGGGGGCAATCTCGGCGCTAAGACGGCGGTGCGTGCTGCGGAGATAAGAAAGGAAGGAGGTAGTTTGTGGGGACTGAAAGGATTTGAAGTATTTGGGTCACGAGGAGTACGGGGAGGAAGGTGGAGGATATGTGCGCGGGGCACAGGTGAAATTAACTGAGTTTATTTCTTTTTTTTTGCGTTGGGCTGTCTCCTGTCTTCGTGTATTCTTTATTATGCCCACTGTTTTTCTGTCCACAGATCTTGTGATTTTGGGAGATTTATTTGGCGCATCTGATTGGTGGAAGAGGAGAATTGTTAGATTAAATTACTCTTTCCCGAAATATATTTTCGATATCTACTTCACTCTTGCTGTGAAAGAAACGTATTTTTATTTTATAATGTTTGCTATACTTATAGATATAACTTTAATTTATTTCTTTTTTTCTTTATGTCGGGTTCTCTTGTTGCGTCGTATTTTATTTCTAGTGCCAAGTGTTTTTTTCTCCTAAATTCTTGTACTTTGGATGACTGTTTAGGCATATCTGATTAGTGGGAGAGGAGAACTCTTTAACTACTTCACTATAGTTGTGTGCGAAATTTATTGTTATTTATTTAATAATGTTTATTGTGCATACATGCTAATAGAATCACATTTCAAAGAAAACCTTGGTTTTTGAGAAACGTGATTGTCATTTTCTTCATCCCTTCCTCGTCGTTTGTAAGAAACAAAGCCTGACTCACATTCCCTATGGAACTAGCGGAAGTTTAGTCGAGTTAGGTTTTTGACCTATATTTTTAAGCATTAGAGAGCGTAAAATTACGTCAAAATATGCTTCCAATAATCTCAATCGGGTTAGCCATTCAAGCCCGATTTATTGCCTAATAATACCTCAACAGCCTTAGGGTTGGGTGAAGGTAGTATTATTAGCGCAATACAAAGTGTATGGACTGAGTTAAACTGGGCAGATCCAACAAATACAGATTTAAACGGATGAAGGCAGCAGGAAATGCTGTAAGGAAATTTTATGATACCTTACCGCTATTATGTATACTTTTTTATTACACTTCTAGATAGTAATATGATATTGGGTTGTGTAGTCGAGAAGAAAAGGCATCTATATAATTTAACTGAAAAAAAATTACACGTATTATGAAATATGTCAAAATGAGATAAAAATTCTTCCGATTCAAATTTAAATTTCTGATAAGTTACTGAGTCGGTTAAGGACTAATAAAACAGGAAAGTAAATGGGCGGCGGTATGCATGGGGACCAGCCCTCCTCAGTACTGCATGGGGTGAGATTTTGGGAGAAATAATCTGTTATTTGTACCGAATGGGAGTGGCAAAAATATTGTTCCCAGTGTAAAGAACTTAATTTTTTTTTAATATTACAAATCATAATCGCTGTTTTCACTATTCAAACATTCTAGTATCTACCATGCTTTCGAGCAGATTAATGCAACAGTTATCGTTGTGGAAGCAGAGCAAAGGTTTATGACTGAAATTCATATAGGTATATAATTCAATTTGATGTCAGCGTAAAATCATACAAAAGGCATGGAAAGTGTTTTGGCTCTCAAATTAATGTAGTCTTACGTTGAGGTTTTAGCCTGTAATTGGAAAATTGCTTTCACATACTTTAGCGATATGATACATGCTTGTAAAATGAAAAAAACACTTTGCAACTGTTTACCGTCGTTGTACCTTTGGAAAAATGCAATTACATAATTTAACAATATGGTGGCTTTGAAGAAGATGAAATATTTTTGAACGGCTGTAGCGCCATCGTCGTGACATTGATTATTGAGTGTTTATTGGCTTATGTTGTGTAAAAGTAACTTTCCATAATGTATTCTCCCATTTGCATATTTTTCAATAGAGGTTCTCATCATTAAATAAGAGTATGATTTTGCCTGAAGGATGAGAAATATCTCTTTATGTGAGAATTTTCAAGTGACGCACATTACCTGAACACTGGTCTTATGTGAGAATCCGTTATATAAAGCCAATTTTTAGGTGCGTTTTTAAACTTTGTTGAGGTTGACCTCACGGAGAACGCTAGGAAAAGATAAATAAATTTTGCTTCATTTTTTAGTACCTCATAATATTTTACAAAAAATATCACTAGACTATATCTGATGTCAGCATTTATTTATTGACTTATAATAGATATTTCGCTAAGATGTATAACTCTGACCTTAAATTTTAGGCTTCATAAACCAATGGTCAATACTTCAAGGAAATTCATGCTTAACATTCCAGTATTATACTAACCACACTTCAAATTGCCTTAGACAAATACCACCATCTATAGTGAAGATGATGTGATTAAAATATTATTCAAACTGTCTTCCAAACTTATCAGGTTGCAAATGTCACTTTGAGAGAGATTTTGCGTTGCAATCACGTTTAATTATATTATGATAAGTGTATGTTTGATTTGAAGCTTACTGGATGAAATTTAGATGTGTATTTGTGTTTCCTGTTTTACTACTGTATTAATAATGTATTTATATCGTATATAACATGCTTTACAAGTATCTACTCCAAATTGATTGGCTACGTTGATAGAAAAATTATTATAAATGCTGGATAAGCAAGTGACAGTTGAGGACATTGAAAATGAATAGAAGATATAATAATTCATGGAATAAATTACACATTATCTATATAAGTAACAGCGGAATTTCAGTGTTATTCAATTTCATAGCCAATGAGCTTGGTAACTTAAAGGTAATAACCTATCTGAATAGCAGTGAATTACACGAGTGTGGAATCAGCTACGATTCCTATAAATATTATTCATTCTCGGGTAACACCAATTTTTAGATTTCATTTTCAGTGATGATCTGACATTACCTCATCTCTCGTCTTAAAATAATCTCGGTGGGTCTATACAGAGCATAACGACCTTGATGTCTTACGGAAATAATAGTGCGCCGAAAATTACACCTCTGTATGAAAAATATACCTTCTATTATTTTACGTACAATTTATATCCTATCCTGCATTACAGTTGGGTCTATTTTCTGAAAATTGTGAAATAGTTTAGAATTTCTTTATTTTTATCCTATTTTGCTCCGAAAACTGACTGTAGGTCGATAACATGTAACTCAAGTAATAATTATCCCTTGGTTAAGCGGTTGTCTTCCGCGAAATATTTTGAGTTTCAGGGCTACCAAATAAGTTTATGATGGCAAATCATTTTCGGAGCTGCAATTTGCATAAGATATATGCAAACAACGGTTTTTTCTAATTGCCTAACATCAATCGTTTCTCGGTACAGTGCGACGTCCCCGCTCCCAGAAATTCCTCGCACTCCGAAAATGTATAGAGGCCCTCTTCGTCCCTCCACGTTAAAATGTAGCCCTTCCCCTCTCTTGAGGAAGGCGTACCTGTCCCCCTCCTCCCTCGTTCGCCCTCGTTCCTCTCCCCCCTCCTCTTCCTTTCACCGCTCCACCTCACACCACCGGCCAAACCCATCCCCCTACTACCCCCTCTCCCCCCACCTCCCTTACCCCACCCTTTTCCCCTTCCCCGCGGGCATGGCTTCCTCCGGCCTCTCTCTCTGTAGGCCGCCTTTCCTTCAGTCTCATCTGTTGACGGAAACCGTGCGGACGTTCAACCCTTAAAGGAGGGCTTGTCTTGTGGAGACTTCAACGGTCGAGGTGACTTTAACGGCCGCAAGAACCACCAGAGGGAGTCCCTGGTGTTAGTACGCCGGCAATAATTCCTTGAGGGGGTCGGGGAAAGTCTCTTACACTTTTAATTTGTTCGACGGATACCGTATAAATCGGGGAGAATCGCATATAAAAGACGAGAGGGAGTTATACCTTTTGGAGGGAGTTTCGGAGTGAAGTGCGCCTGGTGGAACTTAACCCAACGGTTGGTGCGCAGAGTCGATTGGTTGTAGAAAATATACTCTTTGCAAAAATGAGACTAGTGAGGAACTGTGCGACCAAGAAAGATCTCAAGATGTCCTGGAGTGTCATCGGTATCTCGTTGTTGTGCGTTTTGGTCTGTTTCTCGTCCGCCGTCAAGGGTGAGTGCTCTTTCAGTGTTTTCCTGTCTATCAAACTTGAAGCTCTTTTTTTAACCCACTTATAATTCTTTATTAAGTCCCATTAAGAGCTTAAAATTGAATTTAATGTCATTAATCCCGTAAATTTATTGCCACATTTTTGTTTTACGGTCCGCTGAAAACTTTTCTCAGTTGAATCCATGTGTTTTTAGACTTAAAAAACTCGGAATACAATATAATTAACCTAATTAAAGAATTTCAAACCTTTGTCATAGGTTTTCGCTCTTCCTTAGCGCCATATAAGTCTTGCAAATGTTATTCAGGGAATACAACTTAGCAACTCATTAGGGTGTAATTTCTCCCTTGTTTGTTGAAGTTAGTCACTTTGCATGAATATCGTACATCATTTCAAAATACACACCTGTTCATTTGATATTTATACTGTTCGTAGCAATGCATGCGATGGCTATCATATCGCAACACTATGGATACCATTGTCTGTGATCTTTGTGTTATCAAGAATATATTCGTAAACAAACTTCCAGTCGTACTGATTGAAAGGAAACAGATGAATCCCCATAAGAAATCCCTAGGAATGTGCATCAATAACGTCCTGTGTGCTGTTGGGAACAGGTCAATTACATATGAATGGAGTTGCCTCATGAATAGCCTTCAATAGTTAGTGCTACACATTTAAAATAATTACATTTTTTAGTAATCGGGTTCACTATTGTTTCATAGCAAACCCAAAACTGCTACGCATGTAATTCTTTCACGGTGGCCTCATTCGCGGATTATTTTCTGAATTTATTACTTCGATGCGGGTGGAAGGTCAATTTTTATAATGCGCTTAGGTGAAATTTTCGTGCTCTTAGGGATTTTTTCCGATGTATTTTATGTTCATTTTTAAAAAGTGAATCTGTTAGTTGCAGCTTTGAAATAGTTATAGATTAAATTCAACAAATATTTCAATCACGTAATGGTTTAGGTATGCAGGACCATTAACAAATACGTCTTGAGAATCTTCACTAAATTCCTTTTAAACCTACCTTAATCGGTAGATTGCTAAAAAAAGTAACCTTCGTGTGAGAGTAAATTTATACATTATATTGATGGAGCAGTAGAGCCATTACAAATTTTAGTAGTTAATGGCCAAGAGGATTTTTATGTTAATTGTCAGAGCACTAGCCTTAGATTGATTTAGATTACATAGTTTAGCAAAATTAGATTTTGCGCTTATTCTTCGGTAGTCTGCGTGTATGGCCAAAAATTCTTTCAGAATTTCTCCCTCAAGTTTCGTATTGAAGTTAAATACATTCCTTGATGTTGGCGTATGGCGTCTAATTGAACATTTAAAATCCATTGAAAAATAAGTGCAATGAATATTTATGCATGAGAGTTTTACATATAATAGAAAAGATTGACGGCATTTGTTTCAATTTATTCTCTAGTGCACCTTTAATTGTCTATTTTATCCCTATGAGGAAATAATTTATTTTTCTTTCCACATTAAAGTAAAACGTGACCTGGTGCGCGTTACGTACTCGATGAGTACCACCTTGCTTGCGGTGAATGGCATGTTATAGTGAAGTTAGATGCAAAAATACAGTCAATTTTAATATTTCTAATGTAGTGGAAGACAGAAAAAATATTTTACTCTTGTGAATTCAGGCAAAGGCGCCGTTTTTCACGACATTTAAACCATCCAGCCGAGTTAACCTTGCCCTAAGGTGGCCTGCAAAGGTATAATGCATTCATAGAACTCTACACCTTAAGTTTCCTTTTTTATTATTTTCTTTTGAGAAAAAATTTTCTCCCCATTCCCGTTTTGATGTGACCGAACCGTTATAGGGCCTTATAGAGTGATCTCCAGACACCCACGGTGGAAACTTGATCGCATTCCCTAAGGGAACAAAATATTCGGCCACGGGGGCTCCAACGTAAAGTGGGCGGTGTGAACGTCCACCAACCCCCACGCCCGAGACCAGTCGAATCATACTAACACGTCGTCTTCCGGTTTTGTTGTGGGGCGGTGGTCCGGCTTCGCTTTGCGTGACGATTACAAGGGTGAAGCCAACAACACACACAAGTGGGGGGACCCCTGTGGCACCCAGAGCGCAACGTCGGAGATAGAGAGGGTGGTGCCCTTCCTCCCCTCCCCCCGGCTTGACTGGGGGTGCTCTGAGCACCTGGCGTCTGGTTTTTACGCCGACCCTCCTCTCGATGGGAGCCCTCGTCTTCTCTTCTTCCTTACGGCCGTCGCCGTTTCGTGGTTAGCACAGGTGACGATGAGTAGTTGAGCTGCTCCTCGTCACTGTTTTCAATCCACGTAGTCTTCGTGCACTTCGCTTCCTTTAAGCGCGATTGATTCCTACGGTGGATAACGGTCGCCCATCGGTAGCAAGCCGAGAGTTGAAAACCGACGGTGGTTCTCGCTCGCGGGGATGTGCTTTTATAGCTTTAGACTGCTGCTGCCTCGAAGAGATATTGGCCGTGAATCTTCACTTATCTCTCGCTTTGTTTTTTTTACTGTGTTTTTAACTTTAATCATTGTAGAGTGCTTTCCCGGAATTCAATCCATAGAGGAAATCGATTTTGTTGAGTTTTGCCCATGATATCAGTGGAAATGACTTTTGTTAGCCCTTAGCTTGACAGATTCCACCAATTATTATGAATGCCACCTGATATTGTAAACTTTTCTATTCGCTCGTTTTCAGCGTTAAGGCCGTTATTGCCATTAGGTATTTACCAGTTGTTTCGTAGATTTTTGATAAATACCTCACATGCCTTCGCATTTCACAGTCATCCTGAAATCTTTTATACTTACACTTTACAATGGATTCGCCTTGTATACAGTCCACCTTAACCTCGTTATACCTTCTGCCTCGGGTTGTGGTTCAACATTCCTATCTCAGCTTCCTCTTCCGTGATTACTCATCATTCTTCCTTCTATTACCTTCTTCAACAGGTAGAGCTTCAATATTTTGTTAGCAGTTTTGAATGGATAACATGATATTACCCCCAATACAGGTGTATTCCTTAGGGGTTACCCAATTACTGTTTTTGTAATAATAGATTGAAATAAAAATTCTATTCTATTCTATTCTAGAGGCCGTTTTGCTTCATGACATGCACCTTACCACCACTATCAAACAAACCCTATCGCTAAGCTACTTATAAATATGGGTTCAATCTCACACAAATCTCTTACAATAGCTCACAAAAACAATGGGCTCAATTTCACTCGATCACGTGTTTACATAATTTGTAAACCGACCCTATTTCTGGTAATACTTTCGTTGCAGTTGGATAAAGCTCGCACGTATTGCGTAAAACTGAAGGTATTACTAAGGGAAAAGTTATCACATTTTGAAGCGGCTACAGAGAAATTTACATGACTCGTAGGAAAAACTCATTCATAAAGCCCAATCTTTAAGTTTAAGTTGGTGAATTACAATGTACTTTCGGAGTTGGTAGTTTTTCATTAATGTTTTTAGTGTAGAAGTATGAATAAAACGAGCGAAATATGTTGTAAACTGGCAAAAATATTTGAGAAAACATTAGATAAAACCATTTTTTGCTTTCATTAAAAAAATTATTTGTAATATGCATCAAGACATTCTTAATCCCATAGGTTTTTACGATAGTTTGCATACTCTCTTATTGGTTGCTATTACTATTATAAGGTAATGTCATCATGCATAAGGCGCACGGACTAGTGATCCCTTTCATTCCATACGATGCTCACCAGTGGTGATACACTAATGGCTGAGAGAGCTACCAAGTGATTGGGCTAAGTGAGGTGAAGTTTGCATAGGAACGAGTTAATGTGAAGATCTCATTAGTCTGCTTGTCCGCTGGTTTCGTTAATGGCCTTTCGAACTGTTCACGGCCTATGTCATCATTAAATACGATTCTAGAAGTAAGAATGCTTTTGATGTTAACGAGTTTTCTGTATCATTCTGTAATAAAGATCGGTATCATCATTCCACTGATTAATTCAGACTTACCCATGCATCGGATTTCGACCTAACATTGATTGAGCCTCATATCAGACTTCTTATCTCATGCCAACTATCATGTCCCAATTTTTAAAGTGAGCCTGAATTTTTAGCACCTCGTATACTGCGGTGTCAGATTAATATCAAATTCAGATTTTTTCCCGTTATCCATTATTTTAAAATTGGCTTTTTTAATAAATTAGTTCTTAAACCACATTAGAATAATATACTGTCATAAAAATTATCGTTGGCCATGATTTTGGATAATAATTGCATTTTAACTTTAATTCTATGCATACATTTCTCTGAATAACCATACATATTCTATTTGTTCTAGGGTATAAACTATTTTCAATGAGTACTACGTTTTTTTATGTCCCGAATGTGGCGTAGATTTCTGCATATTAACTGGAACAGAAACCTAGGAATTAGCTCCCAATAGTCAAAGCGTTGTGTGAGCAATTTTACATATTATGTAGGTCCCTCTGTATAACTGTCATTGGTGACACTCCTGAGTATTATCATAATTTTTTCCCACACGCGTCCTTCAACCGCACCAAGGATACGGAACCAAGTAGGGAGGGAGGTAACGCATATATGGAAAGGAACGAACGGCTCTCGCGAATAAATTCCTCATTTTCTCGGTGCGTGTGGGATGAAATTCTCCGTTAGCGATTAGACAATTTTGGGCGAAAACGCATGGGCGGAGGGGTTTCTCCAGCCCGGGAGAAGAGACGTCCTGTTGTGCTGTCCGGGTTGAACGTTCCCGACAGAAAACTTGCTCGCGGGGTATTGGGGAAAAGCCAACAAGGGGAGGAGGATGACGCAGTTTTAGAGAGAGGGAGAGACTTCTTCCTCCAGCTGCAAGGAGAGAGAGGTCGAGGGATTTCAAGGGGAAGGGGGATGTGAAAAGGCGGATGGATTACCCAGTCATCGCGGCGGCGTGTCAAGAGGTCTCGCTTTAGCGCTCGCGGGTCCACGAGGAGGTCGTGGCTCGGTTAAAAGAGCCAGTGAGGAGCGCGTCGGTGAGATGCTGGCAAGTCTTTATCGCGGCGAATCTGAACTCCACGCGATGCAATTTCGTCGCTTGGCTGGTCGTATCCAAATAGGGGGATAGCCGTCTTCAACCCGTTTCTGTCTAACGTAGCAGACGAGCCATCATCATCCTTGCGTTGCGTGATGCTCGCCCAAATGATGGCATTGGCGCGGCGCGAATCGGAATTTAGCGGCGAATATGAGCAAACAGCGCATTCTTTCCCGAAGAGCGTTCCGATGATGGCGAAACAGACATTCCTCTTTGAGTGAAGGATAAAACACTCCGTTATTTCCATTTAGGAGGTGGAGGAGATTGTCGGATTGTTGG
Source organism: Pyrrhosoma nymphula (assembly GCA_963573305.1). Classification (NCBI taxonomy): domain Eukaryota; kingdom Metazoa; phylum Arthropoda; class Insecta; order Odonata; family Coenagrionidae; genus Pyrrhosoma; species Pyrrhosoma nymphula. The sequence goes on along the minus strand of OY754329.1, from coordinate 131,554,615 downwards.
CAAACATTTGGCACCCTCCCGGCCGCCTTTGGCCTTTTACCTTCCTGCATAGCCCAACACCGAAGCGAAACGTTCTCCGCTGCCGGGTCTCATTCGAGATAAACATGTCATTATGAAAATTTTTCACCCTTTCTCAAATTGTTTCTCGTTTTTGATGATTTTGATTGGCGGATGTCACGATTTAAGCGGATTCGTCAAAACTACCCCACTCACAGTTAGAGGACATCGTTTGTTATTCACTGTGCCAATACGATTTACCTCTTTATTTCGGTTTATCTTGGGAATGAGTTGAATCAGTAATAGTGAGCCCGAAGCACTGCTCTGATATTGCAATTTATTTTACAAGTCACACTTTATTCGCGTTTTTCTCATATTATGTTACGTACTTATAAAATATGACGAGTCAAAAAATTTGGTTTTATTTGCTCATATGAAATTATTCGATTCATTCATAATTTACCCGCTCATATTTTTTTCATAATTTGCGCGAAGAGTCAAGAAGTTCGTGGCAATATTTCCTTTCCGAATCTATAGGTATGGTTATGGTAAACTTTTGTGTCTGTGGCATAGTTTAAAATGATTTCAATACGTCCTCTATAGATTGGAGGACCTACAGTTACATATCAGGGGGAAGAGACAAAGATATATGCGAGTCCCTGCTGTACACGTTCTTATCAAATCCCATACATCAGATAGCTTCGACGTCTAACAGATGGGACAACATTCTTGATTTATTGGCAACAAATATACCGGAACAAGTAATTAAGGTAAACACTGTTGTGGGCATTAGTGACCATAGAGTAGTTACCGCAAATTTCTCTTTGAATATCAATAAAAGTTTTCAACAAAGAAGAAAGTTCTACATTTTTAGAAAAACCGATTTCAATGCGTTCAAGATTCATCTAAAAACTTGTCTTCCAGACTTCCAAGAATCAAGCGTAAAGCTAGACACGGAGGGTAGTTGGAAAGCTTTTCTTTCGATCGTACATTCGGGGATCAGAAAATATATTCCAAGTAGTGTAAAAAAAGAGGGCAGCGAACCAAGATGGTACAATGCAGAAGTGAGAAAATCGTTAAGACGTCAGAGAGTATGGCACGCCAAGATGAAAAGACTCCGTAGAGATTTGTCCACTGGAGATCGAAATATAATAATTGAAAAATACAAAGTGTCTAAAGCCACTACATAGGAAGCATTTCGGAATCCATTCATGGATTTTAAAATAAAAAAACATTAGTAGAACAGTTACAGGATAACCCAAAAGCATTTTGGTCATACGTAAGGGAAGTTCAAGGCAATTGCAACAGTTATTCCACTACGAAACGAAAAGGGCAAATTATTAACAAGCAGTTCGAACAAAGCCATCTTATTAAATTCCGACTTTCAAAGTGTGTTCACCAAGTCATCACAGATTTCATCCGTAAAGGTAAATGATCACTTCCAGCAAATGATGCCGCCTATCGATATTTGCACTCACGGAATAGAAAACTTGTTAAAATCTTTAAGTCCAAATAAATCCCCAGGTTCTGAAGAAATTCCTGCCCGCGTGTATAGAGAATTAGCTTGTGAAATAGCACCCTACTTGCAGAATATATTTAGTAAATCCGTCAACGAACGCAAAGTACCCATGGACTGGAAAATTGCAAATGTCACTCCCATATTCAAAAGCGGTGATAAGGAACAGCCATCGAACTACAAACCGATATCTCTCACATCTATCTCTTGCAAAGTCCTTGAACATATAATTGTAAGTTCAGTTATGAGACACCTCGATATGCAGAACTTGTTAACAAAAACGCAACACGGATTCAGAAAGGGGAGATCTTGCGCAACTCAATTAGCACTTTTTGCCCACGATATTTTAGGCTCGGGTGAAAAAGTTCCAGTTGATGCAATTTTTCTTGACTTTAAAAAGGAATTTGATAAAGTTTCCCACAGTAAGCTACTCATGAAATTAAAATCCTACGGGTTAGACGACGACGTAATTTCCTGGATTAGAGAATTCTTAAGCAATCGCGTGAAAAGAGTTGTATTAGACTGCGCTATGTCTAATGAAGTAAAAGTCACATCAGGTGTCCCACAGGGAAGTGTCATAGGCCCACTTTTTTCCTTTTGTACATAAACGATATCGGTGAAACAGTTGACAGTAAGCTTAGATTATTTGCAGACGACGTAGTGGTGTATAGAGAAATCCGAAGCCTTAATGATAAGCTAGCGCTAACTAAGGACCTCGAGGCAATGCAGGAGTGGTGCGATGCGTGGCAGCTAGAATTAAACCTGAAAAACTTCGATGTTATGAATTTTTGGATACGGAAAAACGCTCCTTGAAACAGCTATTGCATAAACAGTAGCAAATTAGATACTGTAGAATCGTTTCAATATCTCGGAGTTAAACTGACTAATGATGTAAAAAAAACAAATTCGAGAGTAAACAAATTCGAGAAATTACCGGTCAAGCTAATCGAAATTGGGACTTGTTAAAAGAGTACTAGGCAAGTACGACGATAAAGTTAGGGAAATCGGCTACTTCTCCCTCGTTAGATCTTACTTGGAATATGCTGCCAGTATTTGGGATCCTTATGAGATAGGCTTGGAAACTGAGTTAGAACGCGTGCAGCGAAGATCGGAAAGATACGTTACTGACCAGTGTTACTGACCTTTTGCAGCATCTGGGATGGGAAACGCTTACAGACCGTCGATTAAAATTTAGACTCAATCTATTATGTAAGTTCCAAACCGGTCTATTCTCTGACGACGTTGATAATATTTTATGAAATCCGACATACTACGTTAGATCAGATCATGAGAATAAAATTAGGGAACTAGACTGCAGAACGGACAGATTTAAAATGTCATTTTTCCCACGAATTATAAGGGACCATAACAGCGGACAATGAGACTTTTATCTAGGTTTGTCGATAGGTAGTGTAGCTCTTAGTAGTAGTAGTACTCCCTAATACTGGAATCTTTATCTGTTACCTAGTACTAACAGCACGCCGCCCATGTTTTCTACATAAGTCTTGAGTATCTGTCCATTTGTGTATTTGCAAAATACATATATATTAACGGTCCTTCACCATTGTGAGCAATCTGTAGTATTGTGCATGTTTGTGGGGCTTTGCCTCATGGCCAGCATTAACGATTTATAAATTTGATTGTTTCAGGCTTAACTTCGTGGAAGTGATAGATATTCATTTTTAATAAAAAACTTTGTACTTTTCATTTGTACTTAAATAAAGTTTGGAAAAGTACAAAGTTTTTTATTAAAAATGGATTAAAGATTTATGCTAATGCATAGTTAGTCGTAGTTACACTAACTTCAGGATATAGTGTTGCATGTTGGTGAATACTCACCCCCTGCCACACACCCCTGAGGTGGCCTTCAGGATATTTTGTAGATGTAGATGAAAATGGATGTTATGAATAGAAAAAAACTGTTATCGCTCTTTTTAAGCTTATGGCTGGCCGTTTACAGGTTTTGTTCTTTCAGCTGGTTGGGGTTTGGCATAACCGTAGAATAATGAAAATTATGGAGTGGCTAATTTGATCACCGAAAAAAAACGCTATGAAATTTTATGTATGTAATCAAATATGAAAATATATGATCAATAGACGAATAATTTGTCCCGGTGTCAGGGACAGATTGATTTGATTGATTGTCAGGGACGGTCAGAGTGTCAGGGATGGTCAGATTTTTTGTCAGTGACACTGTATATACAGTTTCTTCTCCATCCGTATCCTCCATACATTTCCGTTGTTGCGTCCACGAAGAGAAGATATGGAGAACTAATTTCATATTTAAGTACATGCTATCTAATATCTTTCCACTAGTGAACCTCTGAAATTATTTTTCACATGGAATCATTTTCATTTTTGTTTTTCGCTGGGCATTTCCTGGTTCAGAGTCCTTAATTTGACTTTTTTGTACCATTCCTACGTATTCCTCTGTTATGATACTTTCCGCCTTATAGTCCAGCTAATAAGCTCCAGCCATGTAATTTTCTTTGGTATATTATAGCTATTGTAACGATGAAGCCCCAATTTTGGGTCGATAGGATACCCAAAACTTCGAAAATCGTAGTGTATCGCCTAGAACGAAGAAAGGTTTTCTCGATGACTATATGACGATTTGTGTTCACCCTAGCACAATAAATTTGTTCTAGTTTCTTCAAATTCTTGGCTCTAACTTCAGACAAAAACAACCTAGCTGTAAAAGTGCAAATGGTTGCGAGATAGATGAGTGCCATAGCCTCTGAATTAAAAACCAGTGATTCCCGTTTTATTTAGTATTCTTAAGTCATCGTTTTTAAGCTCCCTAAGAAAGATGTTGGAATATTTCCTTGCGCCAATAGTTAAAACGTTATTTGAGTAAAGGTTAAAAGAAATTGCGATCGCTGGGATGCATTACAGTATTCATGTTGTTTCGGTAATATTCGGTATTTTCTATGCCACGGAATGGATGATATTCTGAACCCCGACGCTGATTAAATGAACGCCGACCCCACATGAGTGGGGCAAGGTGAGGACAAAGATGAAGACGAGGAATGGATGATATTCTAGTTTTTTTCCATAAGCTGATAATTGAATAATCACTGGAGTAAATTCTAAAAAAAATAAGGAGGCCGATAGAATGCATTGCGGTACCACTCAGCGATATGCTGATTGGTTTGATCCCTATTTAATACGCTTTCATTTGCTATGGCGGATACAGAGCAATGGTGGTACGGTGGTGATCTTTCCCCCTCATCTCAGCCTCCTTTTGCCATGGACCGCACAACACAGACTCCGTAATGCCCTTTCTAGTCTGAATACCACCGGTAATGCGCCCTCATTCACTCATCGCTGTGGTACGCCTAGATATACGGTACGAACCGAAATTATTCGCCTCCAGTGCAGTGCCTTCCCTTATCCCGTTTCATGGCTCTCGGAGAAAATTGCGATGTCACGGTTCGCGGGAATACTCTGATCCTTTTTATAGAAGTGTATGTGTATGCCATCGGGATGAAAACTTTCTCGAGTCTAAGAAAAAGTCATCTGGAGTACCGAATTGAGTCCTTTCCAAGAACTACCTCATGTGTCATACAGCAAAGAGAGCAGATCCCATCGCGGTCTTCTTCTGGATACGGCAGTTTTTGTTTTGGAGGAGCTAGAGAAGTTAAAACAAAACATTTTAATCGAATTTCTGAGATGTGCCCTTAAATATTTAATAGAGGAATTTTTTCTCAGTCAATGAAAACTCTTTTCTACTCTGATAAAAATACTGAAATAAGCAAAGAATATTAGTCAATTTAGGAGATAATTATGCACGATATTAGGTAGTTGAACATTAAAGAATTTCAATTGTTGATTTGGCTCGTCACGCCGGAATGAAGGCTGTAGATCCAAGGGCGTAATTAGAATTATACTAGCGCATTACATTCATTTTTATTTCAATTATAACATATGTAGATCCAGAGGTTAGTATGTGATGATTAGAATGTTTATTAAGGAATCTTATTAAGGTTGGTGAAAAATTTTTGATTTAGAATACAATACTCGTCGAAATTCCCATGCTTGTCGAGGTTTCTTAGGTGTGCTTTAACCATTTACGCGTGAAATTTATTGCTTATGGGGCCAGATCAGGCCGATTTTTGACTTGACGTGACTTTTTCATGGTGGGAACCCCTTAGCTTCGAGTAATATCTAAATAATATCACCCTCAGAGAATTGAGATTGTTACGGTGAAGCTAACATAAAATACCGCTTTCCTATAGTTAATGTCATTGCTAATAGAAAGGGAAGAGAAAAACGGTTTTTCGTTTCACTGCCACATGCCAATGAGGAGTGCATACGAAGATGGATCTTCATTTTCTTCTTTTAGACACCCATGCTCGGATGCATAAAAATTGGGGACGTAATTCATTATAGGCGAAAATATAACAATAAAATAGGTATTTTTTTTCCATTTTTCTTCCGGGTATCTGCCGCGTCGTTGTGTTTTTCTGACAACGTTTCTCCTCCCTTCCTGGAGGCGTCTTCAGGTCGAAGATGACCTGAAGACGCCTCCAGGGCGGGAGAAGAAACGTCAGAAAAACACAACGACGCGGCAGATACCCGGAAGAAGAATGGAAAATTCATCTAATCGCCGCGGAAAACTCCGAGAGAAAATAAAATAGATACTTTTCGGGCTATGCTGGCAGAAGTTTCGTATCTGACGTCACTCGCCTCGTATTCGCTGTGGAGACAACTTTTCTCTCTGAGGGAGTATCTAGCCTATTTATGATATTTAGGGCCAAAACCGACTGAATGGAAGCAATGGTAGACAGTAAATATTGGTGATAAAGGTCTTATCTTAAGATTACCATAAAGTGGGGCTCCTACTACCGCTTGGACAGATTTAAATAAATAAATTACACTTTTTAATATTTTTGTGGAACATTAGAATAAGTCAGAGCATTCATATAAGGAACCATTGTTTGCCGCATCTGTCTCTGGTTTATCTCACGTTCATCAAAGCAAAGGAACGCATCTCTTCCACTCTCCACATGCTTGAAATCCTCCCTCCGTATCCCTGCCTCTCTTTTTTATTCGGTTATTAATGGTATTACCGGTTCTCCTAAAGAATTCCGTGCAAAAGAAAAGTCCTGAGGAATTCGAGCCAACGCCTGCTGCTCTCGGGCAGAAATCACGTTCCGCGGGGAACCACAGGAGCAATCATATAACTATCTTGTGCTTATACATGTTTTCCTTTGACTTTTTTTTCGTTGCAAAATCTTTCGGGAAGTTTTCCTTGCATTCCGTGTAACGGAGGTGACTGATTGCTCGACGCCACATTACACTTTTGAGAGGAAAACACTCTGGGAAGGGCTTTAATCGATGGTCGGGGGGGCCGGAAGATGTCTCAGAAGAAAACGTGGATATAGTTTTAGTTTTTTTTATTCTTTTGAACTGAGCTCGTTTCTGTCATTTTCCCTCTCTTCCATTTCCACTTTTCCACGCTAGTTTTTTTCGGAATATCTCTCCCGATTCAACCATATCCTTCATTCCTCCTCGTTCGCTCTGTCTGTCATGTAATTTTTTTTTCCGTTGGAGACGTTTCTTAGGCCATTTGCGGTCCTTTGACTGCTTCAGGATCATAGATGTAGGCAAGGCTGTCGACATTCGTGAGAATCGCTTCGGCTCAACGTTCCAGGTCTTTGCAGGAAGGGGATGGAGTGAGCCAAATGACTATTTCGGTTCTCATGGAGAAATTGCTCCTTTCAATTCTTTTGCGCGTTGGGGAAGCGGTATAGGTACGTGCGCGTGTGAGACCCAAACTCGGGCAAGTCAACATTTTAATATGATTCTCACGTAGCAAACTTCCAAGTTTCTTCGCCCCAGAGACTGAGAGAGAGAGTATAGTATTCGTGAGTTCACCTCACTTCATCTTCTCGCGGTATTCTCGCTCAACTCTCCTCCTCTTCCTCCAAGGGAGTTATGGTTCACTGGGCTGCCCTCGAACTTCTTTGAAGCTAAAAAAAATCGATGAGCGAGCGCTTGGGAGTTTACGGAAGGAATACGCGTCGTAAAAAATATGCATTCTTGTCTTTACTACTTAACACGTGCGTTTGACACTTAAAGTGGCTTGCTAATAAACTTCTTCCTCAAAAAATGCCATAAATTCCTGCCGATAGAGCAGCTGTTTGATGTTTTCAGTCGTTCAAGAACGAAGAGGGAGTAAAATTTGAAATACAGCCGACGTAATTAGTTCCTATCGTTATTTAACCTCGCCAATTTATAATAAAAATGGTGCGTTTTTTCATCAAGGGTTTAATTGTCAATTGTGATTTCATTTATACAAAATTTTATTATATGAAAGCCACAAGACGGCGAAGTATTTGCTTGGAAATTTTTGCAGTCACTAAATTTAGACACGTAACTAAGTCACCTAAATCGCACTATGATTGATTATACTACGCTGATATGACACTCGCTCGCTATGTGATCTACTGAGTTACTTGCAATTAAATAGTTCCCGACATTTCTTGCAAAAATTGCTGCGAGATTTATTTTCATTTTTAACTAGCTGCACCTTCAACGATTAATTACCCCACAACGCTTTTTTTTATTTATGGTCCAGGGAGAGAAGCCTTGCATTTATTTCAATTTGACTTCCGGAGTACTTTCAAAGGAATCATCATTGGAGTCAACTAGCAATTCTATTTACATTCATTCTGTAAGAATCTAGTCCGGTATACGTATTTGGTTTCTTTACAAAATACCTCTACTGTATCCTCAGACCCAGTTTTCCACATATTGAACCACTTAATGTTAACGGCCTGAAAATGTTCAGATTGTGAACTTTTACTGCGAGGCTGCATGTTAAATGCATTGGGTTTAAAATCGCATTCTTTGGAACTTGTGTGAAAAAATGAGTGCTTCATATAAAATGTAAGACATTTTGAGTTCGAAGAAATTTTCGCAGTTTGGGAATAGGTAGTTCAAGGCAATTCTCTTGTTCTCTGTATGAGTCGCTATTAATATTCCCCGCTCCTCACTTCCCTTATGCAAAATTCATTATTTTTTCCTTCTTTTGCCTCGAATCTTTCCCATTCCCTCTTACCTTGCTTCTCCTCTCCCCTCATCTTGTACGTTTTCTGCTCCTTTCCCGGCAAGTCATCCTCCGTGTGTACCGTTTTTTTTTATTCGGCGGCAAAGTTCGTTCAACCTCGGAGTTGTTTAATTGTTTGCGCGAAATTTTGGGCGTGTATTAAATTATGTGAATCCGAGCTTATCTAACCATGAGTCGGTAATATATTTTTAGGAACGTCATGACGGATGCCTCAGTATTCACGGATGCCAATGTAGGAATGGCTGGACTCGTCTCGCAGCGGAACGATTTAATTAAAAAAAAACTCTAAGCACATTTGAAGCTCACGTTCGTGAGCGAATGAACCATTCAAGAATATTTACTTTTATAATTAGTGACTAATGTTTTGTCCGTTTCGTGGCATTCGTGGGAGCTGTGAATAGTCGTTCCTGGAAGTTTTTTTTGTGAACACGCGAGGTAGCTTCACCCAAAAGAAGTGAAGTCATCGAACACAACAGATTATCAACCCTGGAATTGTTTTGACGCAGCTCAGTCAGCATTTCAGTCAACTTCCAAATTCTTCAGTTTTTTGTGGTACCTTGAGTTTAAATCCGCGATCACTTTTTCCTCGTAACTAATTTTTTGAATTCCGTTTGTCTCCCCGTCGCGTCGTGACGTTTGGCGATTACAAATCTGCCGTGATAGTTTTTCTCTTCTTATTATGTGTTTTCTTGATACTTTTCTCTTTGCGCACTCTTTAATAGACTACTTTATTAATATTTGTTACCCTAATTAATCATTGTAGAGATCATTATGATAGCATGCATTAATACCTAGCCCTTTTTACTTGGCACAAGCGTTAAACCTTTCTGGACCAAACTTTATTATTGAGAAAGGTTTTTTTTATCCTTAATAATAAATAATGGACATTACAATGAAACCATTACAACTCTTTGAGGTATATTTTAAATGTGTTTATAATATTTATTTCAGCGAATTTGGCATATTGAACTTAGGTAAATGAGCTGAGATGACTCCAGAGGTATATGCCGAATTCGGCAAATCTGACTTTAAAGGGTTAAAGTAAAATGAGCGGTTATTCACTTTCACATATATTTAAATATTTTACTTTATAAATTCTGCAAGTCTTAGGAATATACGTAATATTCTCAGGCGTAACTTTGTGGTACTCATTTACTAAGTAAAAGAAAACTCGAAAAGAAAACGAAAACAAAGTTATTTCCGTTAAGTCTTTAGAAGCCTACCAACTTTGTACGAAGATTACCATTCAGGTTTTACTTTAAGGTTTCTATTTTACTGAGTTGCTGAGTCTATTTTCTGAGTCTGAGGGTATTTTACTGAGTCAATTAGTTTATAAGGATTATGATCTCTCTTGGTTGAACTTTTTTGCTGCAAAATTGTCGGTACCTTTGCCATTTATTTCTTCTCAAACCTGCTTTTGCTCTCTTTCCATTAAATAATGTTCTCTTTCTTTCCTCCGAGGTTGTTTCGTGTAGCTTTTCCTACCTCCCATCTTGATACTTTATCACAAAACCTGAGGACACTTTAGTAATGTCACGTGCCTGGGTCAAGAGTCCGGTACCGTTAGTTTGCGGCCCCACCTAGCTGTAGTGCCACCTACGTAGATGCTCATCTCCTATGCAAAAGGAAGGTGTTTACTTGGACTTACTTGAATCGGGGTCCTTTTTCATCTGTCAGACACGGATATTTGTCATTACTCTCCCAAGGCTGCTGAAACTCTCCAAAATCATTCGCCACGCGGCCAAAGTTTTATGCGAAACTTTCAAGTATTCCGAGGTGTAGAAGGAGATTATGGAAAAAAATTAGGAGTTAGTACCACTCTCGTCGAGGCATGTAGGATCTTATTGTGTCATAGATTAATGATAAAAGGTAAATGTCTTGCCTAATTTATAATGTCTTCCTTAATGAACTGAACGTGGGATAATTCATTCGTTGCCAAGAATTCGGTTATATTTTCTGGATTCATTATCGTAGTTAGATGCACGAAATATACCGGTCAAACAGTATACTCGTATGATCAGTAAATATCGTTATTTCACTTCGTCATTCTTGGAATACGTGCATCTCCGCCGTGCTCCAGTGATTTACCACAATCACCTGATATAGATCATAATTAGTTACTGGGTTATGCGCACATGCAGTTTAGGTTTGGTTATAGCCTTGGCTGAATTGACTTTTTTCCAGGCTACTTTCGCAGGTCCGTGATGGATGGCCGGCATTATATTAATTATAAGATCCAATTCTGCAAATATATAACTGCAGAGTGGCTAAATTGCGAAGATCTGCTTGATCATTTTCCATCGGATGTTTCTTAACAAGCTTTATTCTTATTATCCGTGTTGTTACCGTTTGAGTACAATTTAAATTGAAATTAAAATTTTGATCAAAAAGGCAATATTTGAGGCAAAATATCCTGTTTGTTTTTTTGTGAACTTAAGTCCATTCTCCGTGTATTCTTGCCAAATTCTTTCTTATCCTGTGATATACAATTTAAAACAATCGTTTTTCTTCTCATGTCATGGTTTGATAGTGGTTTTCTCTCTCTCATGAAACTTTATCCTGGTATTGGTTAGTTCAGAATGGACCTGTACGAGGCGAGCGATAAGGCACTGGCAGATTAAAATTCAGGTGTCCAATCGCATCTAACGCTTTTGACCTTATCTGACAGAAAATTGTATAATTTTCGTTTTTTTTTTAAGCTTAGTGTCTTCGATACATAATGGTGACCTGAATGCAATTTTTTTGTTAAGGTTAGGAGATAACGCCCGCATTGTTTGATTCGGCTCTGAGAACCTGGGAGGTGAGATTTTTTTAATTGAGAAAAAGCTCTCCCTCAGCAATTCTATTCAATTTCATAAGGACTTGCTTGACTTCTTTCTATAGACATAAATGCGGCTATTCTCTCTTGGGTCTTTATAAATATTCTTGCGAGTGATAGTGGATGCTACGCAATGACTGCCTTTATTGGCTGCGTGTTACATACTTTTTCTGACGTAATGCTGTCACATTAATAGGATTGTCTAGTAACATCGCGCTCCAAAATTGCCTATTTGATGAAAAAAATGAGAAACTACTTTCCTAATAGATTTTACGTGATGGAAGTGGACTCGACTCAGAGAAAACTGTCGTATCTTTTTTGTTTAGTAGTTTTCATAGATATCCCTCATGTGAACATATTTTATTTTCATAACATGAAATATGGACTGAAATAACTCTTTGCTTGATGATTTGCGTATACAATAGTTCTTTCTTGATCACACAATTCTATAAAAATATAAAATATTTCTAGAAGAGAATGAAATAAACCTCTGTAAATACTAAAAGAGAATTACACCTCATGAGAACTCATAATAATTTTCCATTCGTTATGTTTTTGGCTGATTAGCGTTAAGACTTTTAAATAACAAGCTTCTTTATCCTATAATCAGTTTTTCGAGAAGATTCTCTTTTGATATTGGCTTAGAGTACCAAGTATAACGTATCAAGATCATCATGAATAAGTATGAACACTCAAAATATTAATTCACCCAAGATTAATGAAAAGTATGCCCCTTCCTAGGTGCAGCTGGTATCTGTACCATTTATTATAAGCTTGTTAAATCTCAATCTTGGTTTATTTTGCTTTCAAGAAGCAATATTGTAAATTATTCGCAGTTTGAGATGAAAAAGGGGGGTAATTTCAGCTTACGGGCGAAAACCTTTCAATGTGCCCAGTTGAACCCGTTACAGTTGCCACGAACAGGTTCCTCAAGAAAAACTTTTCGGCGGTCTTTATGTCGAGGGTGTTCAGGCGGTCCCTTGAAGACGAGCTTCTGGCCGGCAGCTATGGGAAGGAAACAAAGGGAAATAAAAAGGAAGGAGGATTGGGTATTTGCGTTGGGGCAATTATTCAGCGCCATTGGCTTTCGAGGTCAAGAGCAGTTAAAAGAAATCGGAGGGTTATGAATAAAAGACTTCCCCGTTTCATGCAAGTCAGGTACTTAGGCTGGGAAGTGCGTGAGAAAAAAGGTGACTCTTCTGTCCACGATGTATTCTTTCTCAGCTGTTTACCGAAGAAATTCTACTTTCACGCAACTTGAAATTTTTAGTGAAGTCTCCTTTTCTGCTTCTAACATGTAAATGTCCCTGTAATTCTCCAGCATATTTTTTCTATTGCTCATCTCACCCAGAATTTTGATAGACCACAGCTTCCTTAAGCATGAAATAAATGTAAGAAGCATTCAATACAAATTGTCCTTAAGACCGCAGAGAAAAAGTTTGCATTCTATGAAAATAAATGGCCTTGTTATAGTTACGAGTCGTGAAAAAGCTACATGTACATATCGCTGAACATAAAGGTTTTGAAATCAGTCCGTAAAAGTCAATGTCGTAATTACTCAGGAATCACAATATTGGGTCATATTAGTTCAAATAGAGAGAAAAATCAGTTTTCTTTTTTCAAAATTCATTATAGTTCACTTTTTTAAATTTCCCGGGCGCATCCTTTATCATTAAATGGATCCATTTCTATACAATCGTTTTATTTCGTAGGCTATAAGTAAACCTATAAGTGTCGTAAAGGAATTGAAAAGATGATCTTGAAGAGATAAGAAGAGGATGATGAAAAAAGATGATCTTTTTGGTCACACTTAAGAGGCCATACTATAAAATTGAAGGGAAAAACAGACAAGTGGCATAAAATAGTGCGTAAATATGATAAATAGAAAGTTATAACTATCACTAGGACACCCAGATGATATTCGAGAGAATTTTATTAGGCTTATGAATCTATAGCATCTTTTCATCGTAATCAAGGTTAAAATCATTTTGACAGTGAATCGGAGAGTGAATTATAGTTTCCATTCATTTCACAAGTGTACCCTTTAGTATATCATTGCAATTCATTCTATGCGTTAAGTGCTATCACATTCTTCCCTTTTGCCACTACGATACAAAGGGAAAATTTTGCGTTTTTCTTATTTAGTAAATGAGTGATTCCGTAACTCGACACCTTGTATTTCGTTATAGCTCTGGCCGAGTCTTAGGAATGAACTTTATTTATTCTGGCCTAGTCTTTTGATAAATGTATTTCATTGGCTGGGACAGAAGAGACCACCATCATCTGGAAGTGAAAATACATGGTTCGAAAGTAAATACGTACTGCGTAATTCTCCCTGTTTTTTATTTTTTTACATAGTGCTGTAGATACACCTTCCTCGTGACTCCTGTACCTTAAATGAGTCTTAAACCGATGTCCCACCGTCAGAATTTTTCACAAAAATGTGCACAAATAGAGTATTGTGTGACCGAAAACATTTGAAGGAAATAAGATTTGATTCCAATCTATTAACCAGTAATTCAATCAAATCCTCGGAACACATCAACATTTTCGTTTATACCGCTTTACCGAATGATTTTGTTCCATCTCAAATATGTATATAAGGTTGACATGCGGCGGAGGGATAGCGAGAGGTTCGGAATTCTGTATCACGAAAATGTGTCCCGCATCCAAATCGGCGTAACACGATCTAAGTCAACTTTACTTAACGGAAATGGAAGGTTGCGTAGGTAAACACGAGGTGGTGGTTGAAAGATATGAAGGGGTGGTTTGCGGAAAGGGAGGGGAGTGGGGGGGGGGAGGAAAGGAAGGAGAGATTCGTGAGGTTGAGAACCTGCCCGGGGTCTATTCAGATCGCCCCTCGTTAATGCATTCGGCGACGGAGGCGTCGCGTCGAGGCATACTTGCTCGCGATCCGAACGTTCTTCGGCTTCGTGCTCATCTCCGTAATACCGTTAATGATGTCACGTGGCGGTATACGGGAGCCCTCCGGGATGAGAGGACCCCCGTTCACCCATAAAGGAAAGTCAGGCGGACTCGTTAATGACACGAGTTCACCGTATAGGATGGGAGGGGATAAATATATGCAAACTCACGAGCGTGTAATATCACGTATTAGTTTTCTTCTCGGATTCAATTGACCGATGATGCCTCAGGCAAGGAACGTGTGCCATCTGAATAAAAGGCGATCCCAGTAAATGGCGAGAAAATATTTTTTTCGCGTGAATATGGATACCTTCACCACGGAAATCTCAAAAATCTAAAAGCATCGGCAATGCTGCCATGAAAGCCGCTTTGTTCGATGCAGGAGCTAAGGAACTGGATAATATTTTGATAAATATATTTTATTTCTTGCCTGGTGCTACGGAAATTAGGTTTACAGTATAAACGCGCCTAATTCTTGATATCTTCAGTGAATATGCAATAGCATACTTTCAATTATTAATAGGTGATTTAATGAGAAGCTTCGATACCTAATTTTATTCGGTGCCATTTAATTTTAACAAATATAGTATTTGTTTCCTGCCTGATACGACGAGAATCAGTTTTGCTGTGTTATAACATATAATATAGGTTAATTTCATTTTTGCTGGTTGCGCTAAGAATGGCTAAGCAATGCTGTTTAGTGAGTAGCCTTGATCACGGTCGTTCATCGCTTGATATTTTTTGGTGCCAGAAGAAAATGTACCTCAGAATTGTGGAGGAAGAAGTAGTAAATGTAAGAATCATATTATTTTATTGCCATCCTATCCTAAATTTATTTTATTGGGGGATCATAGCTGATGCCAAGCATTATTAGGAGTTCATTATAATATGACGATGACGCTAATAGTATTAGCTGTATTCTTTTGGAAGAATATCATTAGCATTTCTTTTATTCATGGCGACGCGTTACGGGACCGTTTGCTTTTATCAGGATTGGCTGAGCTAAGGCACCAGTGTGTAAAATCACGTTCAATACGTCTTCATCTTCTCCTGGTTGATATGATTCTAGGGAAAATATAACCATGCAAAATGTGTTACTGCTAATTGGTTTAAAAGCTGTCATTTAATTCCATTTCTGGTTATTTTATGAAAAACGTTTACTCAGTTTGATGCGAGGAACAGAAATTTTTATCTTTCCACGCTACTTTTTTTCGCAAAATGAACTTGAATTAACATTTTGTGAAACGCTATAATGTGGAAAACATGGGTATGGGTAAACACAACATTTTTTAATGTCTGCATTAAGTCTGTCTTTAAATCTAATGTTAATGTCATTTTCACGGTGAACTGTTATAAGGAAATTTTACAGGGAGTGGAATGGTAAGGCATCAATGCCTCTTCGTTTTTAAGTAATTATCAAAGAACTTGAGAAACTGGGAAACTGGAGTCAAAATACGATAATTCAATGGAAATGGCGCTGCAATCCGCTCCTATTCCTTGAATTAGATTTCATTAAAAACATACTCGTCGAATGATCTGCGTATTTTCCATCTTCATTTTGTTTCATAACCGATAAAGCTCGCCATCGGTTAAAGCAGTAATATTTTTAATCAATACTAATGTGGAGGTGGAATTCAGTATTTGTTTTGACTCACGCATTCGCGATGGAGCCTTGGACGCGAAGGTGGTTTGAGCGGCAATCGTGGATCACAGAGTGTACCTTTTAATAATTTTTTAATTATGTCGAAAAACATTCATTGACCACATTTCTGCAAATACATTTGTTTATAAGTTGGAACTCCCTATGCCAGGCATTAACGGAAATGATAGAAGAATTTTATTTTTTTTAATTTTTCCTATATTAAAGCATGTTAAGCTTCGATTTTTTGGTGCGGTAATCGAAATTTTGATGAAATGACGTTGATATATGTTGTTTTCGAATTTTATATTAGGCGTGTGTCACATGATGTTCACATGATGTTCATAAGAAACGATTGTAATCATAATAAATGTATTATTTTGCGTTAAGAAGATAGTGTGTGAACATGTAATTGAATTATTTCAAAATTTATCTCCTGTGCCATAAGGCAACTTGTTAAAATAGCATTGAATTTACCAAAAACAGAATCTGCATGATGCAATTTTTTTTCACTTTTCTGTCTATAGATATCACCAATGAGATTATGCGTAATCTCATTAGTGATATCTATAAACATAAAAGTACGCGTATGGAAAGTTTCCCGCAAATATGCGCATAAACAGAAATCGCTCCAACCACCTTAACATCCGGATTTTAAACTTGACAGTGGTAGGCTTTGCTTCGTAGAAGTTCATTTTGTTAGCACTCATGATTAATGAAAATACTACAAAATAAAGTACTTTTCTACAAACTTTTTTATTTTAAAACGCATTTCACCGATTTACGGCATCTTCAGGTACAGCAAGTTTGGCATGTGTGTTAATTGTTGTTTTAGTTACGGAGGAGGAGAGGTAATTATCAGACAATCCAATAACCTTTGTGATGAATAATTATTTCCGCATCCCTCCCTACTTCTTTCCGATAAAATTAACTTTTCCCGCCTCAACGGCCCTTAATCAACGTGTTTTTTTTCTCTCGACCCTGCCCGAATATTTTTATTTTTCCCCTCCTCCCCCGTAACTACTACAACAATAAACTCATATAACAAACTTTATTGTACCTGACGATGCCATAAATCGGTGAAACGCGTGGTACAATAAAATATTTTGTAGACAAGTAGTTAAGTATTTTCATTAATCATGTGTACTAACATCCAGATTTTACGTGAATTAGTTGTAAGCTGACTTATGCGCCTTCGATAGCACGCAAGGGAAATGTTTTTTTTTTAACACTTTTGGCTTTTTTTTGCGTTTGGACTCGCGTAAGG
The DNA here is from genome assembly GCA_963573305.1 of Pyrrhosoma nymphula. NCBI lineage: Eukaryota > Metazoa > Arthropoda > Insecta > Odonata > Coenagrionidae > Pyrrhosoma > Pyrrhosoma nymphula. The sequence continues at coordinate 131,537,378 of OY754329.1, read as the reverse complement.
GAAGGCGAAAGCAAAAGTGGGGGGGAGGGAGTCAAGTTAAAGGGGAGTGCGATAGAGATGAAGAGAACTGAGGAATGAGAAAAGATAAAAGCTGCCAAGGGGGGAGAGGAGGGAGGAGGAAGAGAGAGAGAGAGAGAGAGAGAGAGAGAATGTTTTCAAACCGTTAGTTTTTGAAACCAAGTTTGAGACGTGAGCGCTATACAGTTATCTCTCCCTGTGCTCTTACGGTGGCTCGCAGTTGCGTCGGTGCTGGATTGGAATTGATTGAGCCGACTCGCCTCTTCCACCCGCTCCTCTCTCGCCCACAGACACCGGCCTTTTGGGGGAAAATAAGAAGAGGGATAAATGGGAGAGATTGGGGGGCGGCTATGACCAACGCTACACCCTATCCCTCCCATCTATCCCATAAAAAAAATCATCCTCCACATCCCACTGATAGAAGCTTCGGAGCCTACTTTTATTCGGTACAATAGTTTTTTAAAGAAATATGGTATTTATTTCCTGTCTGATATGACGAGAATCAGTTCTCCGGTGTTTTTATGCCTAAGTTAATTTAATTTTTACTGGTCGTGCTGCGAATGGCTTTGCAGTGCTCTATAGTGAGTAGAACTGATCGTGGTCGTTCAAATATATTTTGGTTCCAGATAAGAATGTACCTCAGAGTTGTGGAGGAAGAAGTTTTAAATGCAAAAATCATTTTATTTTATTGCCATCCTATCCTAAATTTATTTTATTGGAGGGTCAAAGCTGATGCCAAGCAATATTTGGAATTAATTATAAGATGATTATGAAGGTAATTATACTAGCTGCCAAGGTTATTCATGAAATTATGGGACATCCCTGTCATGGGATCAAGTGGGTATGGTGGTTAGAGCATTGGTTAGCTGTCCTGCGAGAGCCAGGTTCGAAACCCGGCAATTGTGGAATATTTTCAGTCGTATTCAGATGCCCAATAGGGTACCATAAGGAGAGAACTTTAGGTTTGGACCTAAATTTTCCTCGAGAAAGAGGTAGCTTCTACAGTTATTTAAAGAAAATTACCTGGTAGAGAAAGCGGATTCATCACAAAAGATTCTCGACGGTTAAGAAAGAGAGCAAGAAAATTTTGAGGAGGAAGTAGAACCAGGTTTCCGCCGGAAAATGAAATCTTTATTAACCTTTGTTTCGCCTAAAAAAAGATACTCGGCGCACACAAATCCCATATCCCATAGGTGTAATTTCCATGGTAGTGGGATCAAATGTACCAACATTGGCTTCGGTGGCTTCCAACGGTGGCTTCAACATTGGCTTCCTATCCCGGAGGACATAAGTTCCAATTCCGGCAATGGTGGAAAATGTTCAGTTGAATTCAGATGCGTATTTGAGTGCTCTATGCCCTATATCGAGCATCAGAAAAGAGATCTACGGAAGGTTAAATCATAAATAAGTTAAATGAAACACAATTTGCACTTTTCCTCAGGATCATTAATTTTTCTACGCTTTTCAACTCACTGAATGATCTTCAGTTATGAGGTTTTTCTTGTCTTGAAGAGTCTTGTACCTGAAGATGAGTCTGTTTTTAGACTCGCAGTAGAACTAAAAATCCTGTGGAAAAGTACGATTTGTTTTTGATTTAATATGGATTCCTTCCACTTCATCCAACTTGAATGAAACTACGGAAGACTTCAGAAAGTCTCTATTATGTGCTTCAGGTGTGGGCCCACAAGTTAAATTTTCCTCGAGACAGATGTAGCTTCTACGGTTATTGAAGTGTAGAGTGAGCAATTTCATCGGATAATCTACGGTTGAAAAAGAGGAATAAGAGCTACATATCAGTAAAAGGCACAACACACTTGTCCACCGAAGTATTGTCTTTTAATGATGTAGATATATACGTATTCCACGAAGTGAAGCCTGAAGTAATTGACTTTATTAGTTATTGGAGAATTTAGTAGAGGAAACGGAACCAAGTTTCCGCGGGAAAATGAAATCGTCATTAACCTATCTTTATTTCATGTAACTTTAGAAGGTACTTGATGGCGTATAGTGGTCGGGTCGATGTAATGAATGGCAGGAGTACCTACTTGCTTCCCGTGTCGGTGGCCCTGGTTTTAGAATACTTATGGTGGTAGATAATTACAGCAGATTCTCAATCCTAACATGGGTGCTACGTGGCTAGCACTTCAAGAGCAGTACTCCGCCCCTATCGAATGGGATGTTATATTGTGAACCATTTGGGCCCCCTTCGTTTTGTAACGCCGAGTACTCCTCTCCGCCCTTCATCCATTCCCATAATAATCCTTCCCTGAGCAACCTAGCTCACCCATTCTTAATGGTGAAGATGACCTCAGTTGTCCATCGCCTCCACCAAATGCCCAATTCTCGATCATCTTGCTTCTGACGCCACGCATACTCGTTCCCCCACCTCTCCGCCGCTCGCTCATTGCCCTCCAAGTCCACCGAGAGGGTCGTGGGCACTTCTCACTGCCCCCACGCACTGCCCCTACTACCCACACTGTCCCCTCCCGCCAACCCTTGGCTGAAAACTTGTCGCGGCACCTTTTTGTATTGGGCTGTCGGTTCAAGGCACCCACGGCGTTCATGAGAAGGCCGTCACGACGTAGTGACAACGGTATAACGCTCTTTCGTCTGCTATCCTGAAGGTCACGGCTTCCGATCCTCCGTAGACCTAGGCTTTTTTCATCGCCCATCGCGCGGATAAGTATATTCATTCTTGTAGTTACTCAGCACCCACCGTAAGCTTTTGGATTGTGAGGTCGGCGATAGACGGTGAGTGAAGATGTGCAAATGATCAGGCGTTAGCCAACAAATAATCTAAAGGTCTGGTGCCAAAACTGAACGCTTAATTAGATAAATGTGAGAGGCATGATATCAATACTAACCACAGAGAGAGAAAATTTAAGAGATCCTCAGGTGGTGAAGATGAATTTTATAGTTCGAGGGCATACATTTGAGCAGGAGGGGCAATTCTCGCATCTATGTAGCGTATTGGAGGAAACGGTGAAGCAGCAAGAGTGTAGTCATCATGAGAATAACATCTCAATCCAAAGGAGCATTTACAAAGATATTGGGATTGATCACAGGCACTCTAATTGGTTGATTATTATGGTAGACGGCCAACATTTGCGGTCTGTTGTGCCATCAAGGATAAATGGGTAGGTTGTGAGGATAGTAGTACTTTGTGCAATGGAATAAGGGTGAAGAGATATCCGATGTCGGCATTAGTCTACTCCTAACGAAAGGTGTCAAGGAGTCGGAAGTTTGACATTTCATCCGACGGATGGAGTTGAAGTCTTCTCCGTATAGCACCCTAGGAGGTAGCGGGATTACATTGAAAAAATCTCCAATTTTATCAGGATTCGAACCGCAGCTCTCGTGACGGGAGGCCAATACATAGCCACTACATGAACCCGATACCTCAGGCGTCACATTAGCTTTTGCTTGGATGGCAATATTTTCACGGCTGGGCCAAGATATTTTCGTTTCGGAGGGAGGGTCGTCAATTTGCATATCAGTCTCTAACGGAACATTTTGCCTCCATCATTCTCGCCTTTCATTTCTAAAGAGTATAGAAGTGAAAAATATGAGAGCCGCATGCAGTTTTATTTTTATTTTTTACAAGATTTCTACTAAGATAGTTACGTTTTCAAAGAAAACCCTTCCATTGTAAGGATGGGACTCACTGTGCCCTGTCTTGACTCAAATGACTTAAATGAAGTAAGTTTGGCGTCACTAAGCGAAACTTATTGAGTATTCATATTTTAAAATGGAAATCTGGTTGGCTACTTATCACAGTAATTAATTGTGTGCTATGTTTTTCAAAATTAAATGACTTTTCATGACCGTGATCGCTAATGAAGTGGTGTGAGAAAAGTTGAAACTAATTTTGTTTTGCAATATCCCTTCGACGTTTCGCAAGTTGTATCTCGAACCTCTGTCTCGTTTGTGGAATTACGTCTCGGTGGTTGCTTTAACTTTTTGCTCCAAATTATTTTTTCTTGTTAAATTTCAACTGTAGTTTTATGGCTATATTCTGGTGTGAAGGACAAAGAAAGACATAGGCAATTCCTGATGACTAGGCGGAGAGATGGCGCAACGTCAGGAAGACTCCATTGATGACATAATTTTGCTTTATCCTTTGTATTCCCAGTCACATAAAAATGAAATGGGCAAAGCTGTTTTTATCTGATTTTAATAGTTGCCAAATGGGAATAATGCCAGATAAAATGGCGCGTATATATGGAGTATTTACATTTTTATGATTTATTGTGAATCTGACCTCCATCGATATTGAAGAATAGCCTGTTGTCGTAAAAACTGACTTTGAGTCGCCAAAAGCTACTTATTCGTGGAAGTTCTTCCTGAATAAGGCCATAGGCCCGCCAGCTGTTTACTGGGAGATTTTTCGTTGGCTCCTACTACCCGGCATTTATCGTTGATGTCGCATTGAGTACTAGTTCTAGTCTTGCTTTTACGTGATAAGTACACGTCTTTAAGGTAGTTGGAATGATTTTGTTTACGTGCAGACTTGCGTGAAACTTATCATGCGTCTTTATATTACTGATATCTATAGATAAAATGAAAAATTTGTATTTTATCGATTTGGCTTTTTGGAAATTCAATACTATTTTTACAAAGCATGTGTTATATTTCGTAATTCTACATACTATGAGATATATTTAGTAATAATTCGATTACGTTGGTACAGATTTTCTTCTAAAGATGAAATAATGCATTTTGTATTACTATAATGGTTGCTAACAAATATCAAGGTGTCTTGCTGAGTCAAAGATTCGAAAAAACATGTATAAACATCACTGTCGCCTAAATTTTGAGTACTGCACCGAAACCTCCTGTCATAGCAAGTTTTAATTTAAAAAATGTAAAATATAATTTACGTACGGTGGTTCTATCTCATGTACAGATGTCCTTCAATAAAATGTGGTCCTAGTTATTTTCGACTTTTTTGAAAATAAAATAAAATGTTCACTCTACGACCTACGATTACCGCTCCAGCCACCTCAAGTTAACTGAAAGTTTTTTGTTCCTGCATAAAGCCACGAGTTTGACCCTCGGAATCCACAGCTTAATGTTACGTTCGAATCTGCACTGCACGATAAACTCCTGTCCTCCAAGTGTCTTGTGAATGGGTATAGCCGGAGGATTCCTGGAATCACGCTCTAAGCCAAGGGAATGGCGGAAGTGATGATGCTCCATGGTAGTGGCATTCTTTCACATAGCGCAGACATGGGCGGGCCGTGCGAGGAATGTGTTTGGAGGTGCCAAGGTGTCTTTGTGGGGTGTTATTATACACGAAAAAGATAATGGGAGAGTCATCCCTCTCTGTAGAGTTATTTGGAAGGTGTTATAAGAGCTTAGGGAAGTGAAATTTGAGGAAACTTCTAGTTTTTTTAAACCCACCTAAGTGCTGAAAATAGGTTCAATTCAGGTTTGCCCTGACAGAAGAAATCGTTTATTTGAGCAACTACAAGTACCGCCAAGCGCTACAGTTGTATTTCGCTAGTTCTCGGAGTCATCTTAGAAACCAAGCCTAATTCTAAGGTTAATCATGTAGTACATTTGAGCAAAGTTTTGGGAAATATGTAATATCCGGGATCATGGGAACGTTTCTGAGGAGACAATCCATTATATTTCCTTGGTTCGAGAACCGACGGTCAGGAAATCTGTGTCGATATGTATGGAAGTATGGCCATGGGCCGCAAAAATAGCTTCACTGCAGGTAATTTCCATTGCTGGCATGAATCGAATTTATTTTATGTCCTTTAAGATTACTCCGTGTCGTTATCTTTTGGTGGTCCTGCTATGTGGAAACTGCAACGGTTGCATTCATATAATTTTTTACTCCTTCCTTCCATCGTAAATTTACTTAGAAAGTAGATCAATGGTAGATGAGTTAACTTTGTGGAAGTTCACCTTAATAAAAATAAAGAGAAGTTAGTAATTTTCCACACTATTTTATTGATCACTCAACCGGTTTCAACGTACTGATCACGCCATTTTCAGCTCTTGAACATGATGTGATCAGTACGTTGAAACCGGTTGAGTGATCAATAAAATAGTATGGAAAATTACTAAGTTCTCTTTATTTTAATTACCCAGAAAGGCCTAACGTAATGGAAAACCTGAGTATTCAGATTGAACATTTCCATGGCCGAGGCATTTCCAGCGCGGTGAAAAACGCGTCGTGCCATTTTAAATTAGTAAAACTGTACAAACAAAAAAGTGTACTCTTTCATTGTGATCCTCCTCTCCACGACTGAGTCTTGAGAAATAAATGGAAGGCTTCTCTATTAGGGCAAAAAACATTTGTATTATTTTCATCTCTAAGGAACTTAAATGAGTCTATTTTCTGGGTCATTAAAAATATCTAGTGAAAAACGCATTCTAGACAGGAATGCTAATTAGCATAGGGATTTTTTTGTCGGACTTTGATCAATCTTGAGTCCAACTTCCGCGTCCGGGTCAATATTTAGGCAAAAGGACTCACGGTCTTAAACCTCCTTCGAAATTATGCGCCTTCCACGAATACAAAGTATGCATGTACTAGCCTCGCAGATTTAGTTCATCATGGAAAGGAGCCGCGGGTCGAAGTCTTGCCGATTTCTCATCGGTCTCCTTTAAGAGCCGTCCTACCAAATTTCTCACCGTCCAAGCACCAGTTTGAAATTTGAGGATTGATTATTCTCGTCCATCTCTCCCATTGGGACGAATTGAATAACGGGCCCCACCTAAGGCAAGAGAGGAAAAAGAATTTTCCGAGCCCTATGGCCACTCGCTTTAACTGTTTAACGTTTCTTCCTTTCGGAACGGAGTCTTCGACGCCGTCGACCTTCGATGTAGATAGTGTCTCAAGCGATTCGGGATCCCGTTTACCGACCACGGGTTGGCTGACTTTTCGGGTCATAATGCTGGGAATTCACAGTTGAAAACTCCTGAAATGTGGACACTCTGCCACTAGTAGTTTCGCGGAGTGTTGCTTTATAGGGGGGTGCGGATGATGCGGTTTCGGCTCGAAAGTGTTTTTTTTTCTTCTGGGAGAAGTGTGAGATCATCGTGATTGATAACAGCTATCTTACATAAACCGTTGAAACTGCCATGCGATCTGCCGTATAATCGTAGCAAGATCGTAAGAAAGCTGTGTTAATTGTATTTTAATCACTGCTAAGTTTTCTGTTTCTTTATATTAAAAACAGAGGTAACGGGAAATAGTCGTGAAATAATTCCATTTTTTTGGAAGATAAACGATAATTTTCCACTGTGTGAACGTATTCTTTTATTTGGTTGTGGATTAATAAGCTGACATTGTACCCACCCGGAAAATTAAATATTTTCTTTAGAAATGTTTTTGTAGTGCTCGTGCAAATATTTTAATGTAGATTGAAATCACATACTTAGACTTTCTTTATTTATTTATTTAATTTAGCGCCTATGTTATGCCGTCCTATTTCTACAATGCTTAGAATTTCATGTACTCATTCTCTTAAGCAGAGCTTGAAATAAAAATAATTCATTCAGGGAATGAGACAGTGCGATACAAACTCTATTTGTTGTATTTGACGTGCTATATTTATGAATATATTTGTACAATAGCATATACAATACATATTCATATTTGTTTGTACGTGTGCAATAGGGATACTGTGTTAAATGTTAAATTTATAAATGACTCATCATCAACCTTTCCGTTGTCTTCTAATTCTTCTTGACATTGCCTTTCGTTTTAATTTGTGTGCATGCATTTAATTTATGTCAGAGCCAGCGGTCAAAATTGTTAAAGTTCACGCTTAAAAATTAAATTTAATGAATCACCTACATTTTTTTCTTTTACTGAGCTGAGTGGAAAAATAGTGATTTAGACGTAGCATAGCGTAGACAATATATTCCGCTAGATTACATGTTCAGTTTGTGTAATTCAATATGCTCTTAGGTTTATTTAGTACTGTGCATTAATCCGCTTTCTAATTTTTCCCTTGAATATCGAAAAATTCTACGCTTTAAAATTTCATTCTTTTGTCCAGATTTCCGCCGGGGAATAGCGTCTACAATTACTGCAGATATATCAAGCCTATAAATTGTAATAAAAATGGTTTTAAAAGACTTTATGTCGTACAATTCCTTATGCGCTGGAATGTCTGCGTGCGCGAAGTTGGGAAGCTTTTAAAGTTGCTACGCATAAAAAAAACGTCAATTTAGAAGCTACCCTCATTATGCTACAAAAATCCATCTCATTATGATGAAGCCAATGATAGATGAAAAGACTCATACTGGCATTCTTCTTCTTTGAAAATGATGGATACCGAAAGAATGGACCCCGGGGCAATTAAACTTGCGGCACAGGGTGGAGAGGTCCCATCTCGGGGCTCAATCTTTTGGGCGGAGTGAATCTTTTGAAGGCATCCGAAGGATATTCCGTCCACTCATCCGATCGTAAAAACCACTCAAACCGCCTTGCGCTTCTTCTTTTTTTCCTCTCTCTCGGACGTTGTTTGGTAGCCCCGAGTGCTTCGGATCGCCCGCCAGAAAATAACCCCTTCGTAATGTGTCCTCTTCCTGAAAGCTGACCGATTCTCTCGTCTCGATATATCGGCGTCCGATTAGAGGTTTCTGGGCCATCAAATGTGAGGGCTCATTCGTTGAAGCAGGAGGTCCTCTTCCTTTTCTCCCACCCTCTTGTCCGTTTTCGGGCCCCTCCAGAAAGCGTCCTTTGCTTTTTCTCCGCCGAAACTAGCCGCCAAGTGGGAATTGGCAGCTCCAGCAATTAATCAGTGCCCTCGGAAATGAGTTCTTGCGACGACTTGCAAACGAGTTGGATCAGCACTCCATGAATGTATTAATTCGGTGGAACGGGAATGATTTGAGAAGTGCAGTAGAGTGTAATAGGAATATGGACTTGATGTATCGGCCGTGTTCCAGAAACGCCTGCTTCAATGGGAAGCAAGCCTTTAGGCTGTTTCGAACGATGCTTATCGAAGAGCTGAAATCAAAACTGACGTATAATATAGATAGCAAAATATATGTCTTCGTGCACGGTGCCTGGTTTTAGAGGTGCTACTACTGTTGAGATTATATCGCACCTTTTGCCCTAAGAAATCTACCCTAAGAATAATGCAGCATTCATTACCAAAGCGGTATTCAAATCCTTTTTGCATTGCTTGGTATTGTCGTTACCAAACAGGCTACCGCATTCGTTCTGCAAGTCTTCATATTATGAGTTCAATGTAACCAAAAGTTAAGCAGTGAGATTTTCGTGAGAAAAAAAGGTGTGGTGAATTATTTAAGTAGTTGGGCGTTAGCCGGATCAGATGGAACAATTTGACTCCAGGGAAGTTTCTTGGAAGAGAAGGAATGGCGAAGTAAAGATGCTAAGAAGGGAAATTTACTAGTAAATAGTTAATTTACTTGGTAGTATCTGGTTGGGGAGAATTGATGACAAAGACCATACATAGGATCTTAAGAAAATGTTGGTGAAGATCATAACATGGAGTGTAGCGTTACATGGTTCAGAAACTTGGAAGGGAAGGAAAGAAGACTAGTGTACTGGAGGCTTTTAAGATTTAGGTGAGAAGGAAGATGGAAAAGCTATACTAAAAGTGGCTAAGGAAAAATGAGGAAATGCTTGGCTTGAGTGGAAGCTGCTGAATGGAGTAGCAGGCGGCTCAGTATGTAGATGGAGCAATTAATGAGGGTCGATAGGGTGCTGAAGGCCGTAATATAGGAAAGTATGGGGAGGAGAGATGAGTCACTGATACAGGGGAGATGTGTAACCCTGTTACCTACTGCACTTTAAGTACTCACCACACATATGTCAATTAGGCATTGGGATTTCCACTAATTCCCGCCGGTTCGAAGCTTGCAACTGCCGCATTTCGGACCCTGGCCCTCGCAATAGGAAGCTAGTAGGTACTCCATCCCACACCTGTGCGATTTACAATAAGGGATTGAAATCGAATCTCATTATTGATGCAATATTTTAAGTTAAATCCGGAGCCTTATTTAGGTGCTTCGTGAATGGCATTTGAAGAGTTGCACTCCTTCCTTCGCATCGGATGGAACGTAACACTGCAAGCCCTATAGGGACCTCCTCAAAGAAAAGGCTTGTGTTGAAGCGGGGTTTTTCTCTTCACTCTGTCTACTACCCGAAAATATTCCTCTTTTACCAACGTACCCGCACATACTTTAAGTGGTTGGGGCGGTAATAGTGGGTAATTACGTGTACATATTAATAATTGTTTTCAAGTACGTCGAAAAAAATAATAGGACCACATTTCATGTTTGTCAAGTACATCTGTTTGTGTGATGGAAATCTCCATAAATGCATAAACTGAAATTATACAAGAATTACATATTACATTCTTGCCTTAAAAAGAGCATTTTATGCGGGGTATGGAGCAATTTTCGGCGGGGTATTCAAAATTTAGGCGAAAATTATATTTAAATATGTTTTTCGAATCTTTGGCTATGCGTGACTTAAATATGTTTTTCGAATCTTTGACTACACGTCACACCTTGTTATTTGTTATCAACCATGATGATAATTTGATATATATTATTTTACGTTTAGCAGAACATCTTTTTATATGCAATGGAATTATGAAGAAATATATCTCTTGTGTCATAAGGTTAGATGTTAAACTAACATTGAATATTCAAAAAACCAAATCGTAAAGTTCATTTTTTTTAAAAACATTTATATAAGTATCTCAGTAAAAAAATCCCTTTTGAAAAGTTTCATGCAAATCTGTGCATATACAAAAATCGCTCATCACCTGAGTCGCGCAAACCAAAGCTGTCGATTGCCTCTCCTAATACTGCTCTTGCAATTAGTTCTCTGGTGTTCCTGTCTATGTGGTCTCAATTTTGCGGCACAGTGCGTCGAAAAACATGTTTCTGGTTGGCAAAACAAGGATGCCGTATGGTGATATATCATGTGACGAGATATGTGGCTTTTTCCGGATAGAACCGGTGGCTCCCGCATGCCTCAGTGGTGACCATTCATTTCTGCAGCTCTTCTACACCCATATCTGCGACCCAATGTCCTCCTTACCACCCCCTAAATGGACGCGCTGCTGGACCCAAATGAGTCGTTTTTCCCCATATCTCCGTTTCGCCGCGACTAATGGTGTTACGAGGAAGGCCATCGTCCTGGCGCGAGTCTGTCAGAGATCGAGTTGGTGATCTGAGTACTGGCTTCTCGTCCCGAGAGCACAGGTTCAAAACCCGACACTGGTGGAGAGTTTTTAGTGGAATCTATTGGGTGCTATGTGGACTTAGAACTTCAAGTGCAGTACGGATCGGATCAGACGTAAATCTGTGGATCCCTTTGCATCTTCCATATGAGTAAGTTAACGACGCCGGGTTTCTCTCCTGCCTTCCTCTAGTTTCAGTATATTTTTTCTCTTACCAAACTGCCCACCTTTTCTTGATAGCGCTAATGATCTCAGACGACTTTAGCCTTTCTCAAATAAACCAACCATCCAGGTTATACCCTTTTTCCCAACTCATGGGAGGTGCACGTCACAAGGGCAAGTAGCCAATGAAAGGCGTTTCCCCGTCCACCTGTTTCTGGCTCCCGGCAGCCGAGCAGCGTTGTCAGCTCCTGCGAATAAATGTACGTTGGGCGGCCAGGAGTCACTTTAACCATTGATTTTGAGCCTTAGCCAATAGAGTATAATATTCACCATCCTTTTTTTTGATCCGGGCATTGAACTGGCACTTAACGGAAGTTAAAAAAGTTGCCGACACGAACACAAGGTAATTCGCACGAATTAAATTTTGCATCGCAGACGGTACTAGGCCAAAGGGAACCTCACGGTAGTCGGACAGAAACTGAGTCCCCCCCAATGTATTCCATGCCACTCTCCTGTGATTGGCTGGAAAAGTGAAAGGTACACCAGCGAATTCAAGGTCAGCCGCCATGAGTTGGGAAAAGGGTACAGTGTGGTTTCACAAGTAGTGACTTTCCACCCCGAGGGACTGGATTCGAAGCCAGACAGTGGTGGAGATTTTTAAGTGTAACCCCTATCCCAACCAGAGTGCTATGTGGGAGAACATTCAAGGCTCAGTTTTATAATGTTTGGTTTACGCTAACCGCAAAGTGACGAATATTGACTTTAACTTGATGTTAGCTGAGAGTTAAGGCTTTGTGTACTATATCAGACTGTCGGTTCGTTGACATAAGTGTTATGGATGGAAGAATGTATTAGCATTGTTTTTTATTCCATAAAACTATTCAATTAGTGTTTATAAAATCGGACCCGGTGGTAGCATTCCTCCCGTCGGATCGCAAGTTGAACCATAAGCAAATTTCCTTTAGAGTTGAATAATGCCGATACCGGATTTCTCTCCACATTTTCTCATTTCCCAATCTATTCCTTCCCTTACCAAACTATTCTACTAACTTCAACGGCGCTGATGACCTCAAGTGTCGGTCGCCTCCCCTCAATAACCAACCGACCAATGTCAAGATGAAATTTATCCCCAACGTATTTCCACACCTCCCAAGGCGTTCCTGTTCCCTGTGCGCCGGCGCCGAGTTTGTGAGAAATGTCGTGATGGAAATGAGCGTCGCCCTTGACCGAGGACGCCGAACTCTGCATAAACAGTGGATTGAACCTCTGAGGAGAGCCGCATGGTAGGAGGGATTAAGGAGGTGGGGTATTGGGGAAGAAGCATATGGACAATTGGGTGTGGTGAGCAAAGAGATGTCGAAAATGGCGCGGCCGGGCACGCAGAGATTGTTTCAAAGGGTTTCTTCCCCTCCGGAAATAACGTGACAAGGTTTGAATGCGAAACTGATTTAGGCGTGCGTTCTCCAGCTATGGTCTCCCGGGCGACGGGGAAAGCTGCGTGATCACCCTCGTGACATTTCTCCACTCGGTCTCATTGTCTGGCGAAGGAAGGAGACCCGGAGGGTGAAGAAGGGAAATGAACGATTGAATCTTGTCATTGTTTTTTTCTTTAATGGAGGGTTTATGCTACAAATGGAACGCAAAAGTCCTCTGCATGAGTCATTTTCTGCTCCGTGCGCCGCTTGTGGGACTGTTTACCCGGCAAAGAGGCTTGCAGCTCACGTACGCTGTTCCCACATTGAAGCGGGCACTTTTTTCCCCTTCCCGGCGTTTTTCAAATATCTGATAACATTACCCCAAATGTATTTTCACTGCATCTAACTTCTCGAACAACTTCCAGACTCTTTCCATTGTAAGCAAAATCACTTTGGTCCGGTTTCATAATCTATGGTTAAATATTTCTGCGGTGTGAACACCGATGCTAGTACTATCAGTCAACATCTAGTTAACGTAAAGGCTTCATCATATTGTGGTAAATGTTTACCGAATAATACAAAACCCAGCCTAAGTATCTCAAAGTTTGGGTACCAAGGTAAGGAAAATCCGTTATGACAGAATCATTTGGTTTGAACGGGATTTGAGTGCGGATCTTCCAGTTAACGATCAGGTGTGTTGGACATTTACACCTCCTAGCCATCTTAATTCAAAGTGAAATTCTGGGGGGGGGGAGGGTATGCAAAACTAGGTACTGCCGCCTCCACTATAATATAGAGGGCGTGGATCCAGCGATACCTCATGCAATGATTGTACCTGAGGATGACACTTGACACTGAAACGCGCTTTACAATGAAACACCTTATTGGAAAGAAAAAAGTTTTCATTTAATTAATCATTAACTTAAGTAAGCGACACTTTGAGGCAAGTGTTGTGTTCATCAGCTGGTGTTGAATTTGGCATTACTGATCTCTCCCACTCGTGAGCATGCAACATATAATTGACCATGCGCAAAGCATGGATTTTCCAGATTTAATCCACACACTTGAAGCGATCGATCCTTGTTGATGTCAATGAGAAGGCAAGGCGAACGGGGAACTGTAGTCGTTTGACTACAGCTATCAAATTAATCACTGAACCTGGCCTTTAAATGCTGCAGGAGTGAATAGCCATTCACAAAATCGCTATTAAAAGGGTATTCAAGTCCGGTAGCCAAGGAAATATTTATCGTTGAAAAGGAAGAAAAATTGATGAGTTTTGAGATAAAAACGCAGTACCTGAACAAAAACGAAGCGTAAAAGAAAATTGAATAAAAAAATTAAATACTACATTCTTTTATGCGTTCTATGATGCAAATCTCCATCCAATATCTTGAGTGCAAGTAATTTAAACAAGAAAATGAAGAAAAACCTGCACCGAATTCAATTTTTTTCTAATGGGTGTTAATGTTAACAATATTGGGGTAAAAACAACCCCAAAATTTGCCACCTACCAAATCATACAGACAGAGAATCCACATTTAATGCACCAAATCTCATTCCACTAGCTCAAAACGTGAGAGAGATGTAAACAAAGTGGATACAGAATGACTGACTGACACGCTACAACATTAATATATATAGATACCTGAAAAATTAAGGGCAACGGCCTGCCACGATGGAAACACCGGTTCCCGATCAGTCACCGAAGTTAAGCATCGTTGGGCTCGGCTCGAGTTTGGAGGGGAGTTCCTCCGATTCGTCCGAGTACTGTTGCCCCTGTCTACACGTGGTAGACAGTATGTGTGAAATAACCTTAGCCGTCGAAGCACGTTAAACAAAAATACTACGATTACTAATGAAAAATGATTGCCACCTCACTCGACGATTGCAACGACCCTGAAATAATCATGATTAGGGTCAAGCTCATTTCGAAATTGTCTTCTGGTTCATTCAGTATGATTAAAGCTATTTACTCATTTGCATAATTCATTAATAAGTACGATATTATTAATAAATTATTTCACTGGATCGATAATGCTCTCTTTCTGGAATACGGAATCGCATATTTACTGAAATGATAGGTTGACAAGTCTTTTTGCAGCGGGGTCATCGGTGATGGAAAAAGCTTGAGGAAATAAAATTCAGAATGGTTGCAGTTAAGAATACTTGATTCCATAAACAAGCGATGGCAGCAAATAAAAAATGATCTCGGGATTACGGGCATATCATCAAAACCTACAAATTTTCTACGTCCGTGGTACTTGAATCAAAGTAGCAGCGATAAGGATAAAATTGGAGGCAATGGGAATGCGATGCCGCCGTAGGGTAATGGAAATAAATAGCACTTACTGACCTGGGATGAAATCCCACGAAGGAAGATTGGAGGGATAAAACTTATGGTGGAACTTGACGAGGAGAGCAGGAGCATCAAATGGGTGAATGCTGAAGTGCTATGAGATGAAGCAATGAAGACCTTATTGAAATAAATCATGGAAAGGAGAAACAGAAGAAAAGGAATGCCAAGAATGGATCGCGATAGCCAAGTGATGGAAGACGCCGTCTCAGGGAACTGTGTCCGAATGAAAAGATTGGCTAGGATGGCAGAAGAGATTAATGACCCTGTGTTAAATGAATTATCTCTCAGACGTTGATGGTGGGAATAAAACTTTATGCCCATCCTAGCGTTTGAATGTCCGGGAGGTAGTATTGTTCCTTCAATTTTGCCGTATTTTTGGCATTGCTCTACGTCGTGGATGACATTAGAAGATGATATTAATCAGAAGCAAAGATGTCTCGCTAGAGCCGTTCCAACTACGAAATTGACCAGAGTTAGATGAAAAATTACTCTGCCAATGTGCCTAAGAAGAAAATTGTCATTCAAAAAGAGTCATGGGGATGTTTACATTATTTATAATTAAATGGTATTGACCTAAATTGAGGATGCCGAGCGTAACATGTAATGGGAAATATACGTGCTTCACTTAATTCGTGTCAATCTCAGTGCTTCCGGAAAGGAGTTTCTGTACCAAGTGTAACCGACACCATCTAATTAACTTTTATTTAATGCATCGTCCGCGTCACAGATAGTTCTGTCGCCTTCTCAGAAAAAAACGAATTCATTCAAATAAAGAAGCACTTGTAAATTTCCTAGATTTATTCTTCATTAAAGAAGCATTAGAAATCCCTAAACTCGTGGGAATACACAGTTTTGTTAAACTTGCTATATGGCTTTTCACAAAATTGACCCTAAACCTGTTAAAATACATTTTACTGGACTCATCGTAACCTCTCATCGCAGTAACCCAGGCCTGTGATTTCCTGCGACCAGTTCTCTCTTCTTACTTTAAATGAAGGAAATAATGTTACCGGTACAAACTTAGCAAGTGCAACCACCCTGAAAATTATCTCTCGTGCGGAGAATGATGGAAGGCCACATGTCGCATTCCGCTATGATTCCTCAAAGAGGACAATGGCGAAGACATTCAGACTGACAGAAGGAAAACGCACGAACCGCTCGGGCGAAGCCGACAAGTGACAATCTATCACCGCACGCGCGCCATATTCAAGGTCAACGCGGAAGCTACGAGCGATTTCCTCGTGAAATAGAAATATTTGGGTCAGTATTTGCAAGCTTTTGGACACCGCTATGAGAATAGGTCCCACATGAGCCGATGTTACTAGTTAGAGCTCAAATTTTACCGCTATCTCATATCGGCTAGCAACGGTATTGTTGAGGGCGATGTGGTGCAAGTATTATGAGCCGAGCTTGACCCGGTTTTCCCCCAATTTGCTCGAAGGCTCATGTGAGAGAAAAAAATATGAATTGAAAATTGTAATGAAATAACCTCTCCAACATTTTCAAACAAATGCAAAGTTACACTGTTTTCCACGATTAGATGTCTTATGTTGTCCATAAATTTGATCAATAGCCAAGTCTTACTAAATGATAAATGGTTCACCTATGTATTTTTAATTGTTTACGAATATCAAGCATGAAAAATTAGCAGCGAAAAGTGAAAGAGATTGCTTTTTTTTAATACAGGTACTGTGGTGAAAGACTTCATTTCATCTCCAACGGAAAACAAATGCGTTGCTAAAAAGAATTGACAAAATAATCATCGTATGACTAATTAACAATTGCATTTAAGAGACGAACCGATACGTCGATTCTGGAACTTAGAAAAAGAGCAAACAATTGATCAACTTTACTAAAGAAATGTCAAGTTCAAGAAACTCGTGGAGATCTTAGCTAGGTGCCACAGGTGTTAAGATAGCTTCTATGATGACGATGTGGTTATTTTATTTTACTCTGACTTACTTGACTCATATACATTACATTACATTTATATTAATACAAACGTTCCCTGTAATTTTGGTAGCAATCCTTTAGTGTAGTGTATGCTTTTGAGGTTTCGCCTCCAGAAAAGCATTAGCGATTGATGCTAATGTATCAATAGTCGTGGTCACATTAACTTTAATAGGGCATAGTGTAGTGCATGTTGGTAACGGATTACCATCTGCCACACACCCTTGAAGTAGCCTGCAGGGTATCATGTAGATATAGATGTCATCGCTTCAATTGGAGATAATCTTAGAATAATAATTATCCTTTGATTCTGTAAACGTCAGTATGTTCTTATCTAATCATCATAACAACTTGTAGTTGCTAGTTTGAGTATTTGGATGGAGTAATTCTTTCTCATAGTCAGGGGATCCGGTTTTGTGGTGTACTATTGGGAATGGCGGCATAACTCCCATGATATTTCGAACTACTAAGAAACTTGTTGAAAAACCGGGAATGAAAAATTAGAGCAATATACACAAGACATGGTCATGGAAAAAAAATAAATATAACCTATTCGTATAACATTTAAATTTTTACTTTTGATATATGATAAATGATTAAGTGATAGCCGACGAGGAAAATAAGTAATTGTCAGTCTGAATGTAAGTTTTCTGTCAGGAGTGTACGTCATTCCGACTCGTCGTTTGTGACTCCTAATAACCTTTGCCCTTCCCGTATTTCCTTCACCTATATTCCGCCAACCCCTCGGCCAAAACCAAACGAACTTGGACTCTGTCCCAATATTTGAGGGACGGAAAAACAATGTGATGCTAATCATCCGAAAATGTTAATGTGTGCCCAAACTGAGGATGTATGGCGCCTCGCAATCCGTGCCATGGTCTCCGGCCCCACCTAAATGATGTGGATATCACCTGGGGAAAATCTCTGAAATCAAACAAATCCGTTGCTAATGTATTCGGTTTCTATAATTTTCATTTCCGCGTACCTTTGCAGAAGGAGTTTGGAAAATTCTTATTGGTGTTTGCATTAAAAAAAAACGATATAACGTGATATAACATTGATGCGAGTCCGAAGAGGCACTCTTTTGTCCCTCGACTGTGTTTTTTTCCCTCTCTCCTGCTCCTTGGGAATGGCCGAAGAATGGGAATGAGAAACGCGTGGGAACATAGAACCTCCGGTGGTAACGTAATAGGGTCAGACAAAAAAAAATATGCCAGCGTCTCTTTGAAACTTCTTCCTCCCACTTGGTTGACACTGAAATGCAACCGTAGGCAGCCATATAGATTTTATTGCCTTCTTAACGCATTATTACGATACTATAACATGAAGGCGTCATTCATCGTGATTTTTTCGTCTGTTCGAAGCAGTACTCTTTGGGTAATAGCTTTAAATTGGACGGCTGGCTCAGTGCCCCTGGTACCAAGTGCCATTTACCAAATTTTCAGAAAATGAAAGATTTATTATACAATGAATGAAAAAATATAGAAGCTCTCAGGAACCTCGATGGTGGCTGCACTTTGCAGACTCAATATGGCTGCTTCTCAAAGTTTGCATGTATGTAATAGAATACGATATTTTCTGATCATTACACAGATGAACCGTGATGGTGCTTAGCCGTCTATGGCCATGAGTAATTTAATTATGAATTGAACAACTGTGGGGATCCCACATATGTATCATATAACTTGTAACGAATGGTTTTATTGCATAGTAGGTGGCATCTCCAGATACGTGTTTGCGCAAAAATCAACCTTAAGAGATGAAAATGGTTGAGTTGAGTAAATTTGTACCTGAAGATGTCACCTATGTAATGATGCCAGTCGTACTGCAGTGCAAATATCGATATGTGATTGTCAAAGTTGTGATTATTTTTCATGCTTTTTGGGGCTTCCTTGATCGGATTTTGTGAGGAGTACCCAACCCAATGCCTTCTTGGTGACAACGTTCAGGGGTTAACGGCAGGAGTGATTCCCACTTGACGCGTGCTTTTAATTGAACGTTTACTAATAGATCCGGATATGAGCGAATCGCTGAAAGGCGACTGAAAGTTGAAATTATTTTCCACTACCTCATTCAATCTGGAGTTCCTCGAAAAATACATTTTGTCCTAAAGCGTGGAGTATTTTTAACATTTCCTTATTAAAGAATTTTACTGTTGATGGCCTTCTTCACTGACCGAAACTTGTTCCGAGACTACATTTGAACGTTGCTATACTAATTTTGAGCGATCTTCAAATGTATTTATTTAAAAATGCTAAGAAAAGTTTAGTGAATAGATTGATGTGTAGATTGGCTTTGCTCTATCATGAGACATGTAAATTAAAGTGAGTATAGATAGACTATTGGCGTTAGATGTGTGCTTTCGGAGGAAGGTAAAGAGAGTAAAGTGGACGAAAAGGAAATGGGACGAGCGCTATGTATGATTTAGAAAGAAAGGAGGTTGTTGTGGGGGATTTAGAGGAAATAAGATAGACAGATGAAGCATATAAGCACAGGCAACGAGATGCTGAAGGCTGTGGTAAAGAGTCAAATGCGTGGTAAGCGAAGAATGGAGAGGAAAATGGTAGCCAGTTTAGATGAAATGAAGCAATGTGGAAAATATTTGCGGAGAGAATTGGTGTTTTCTGGCAGAATGAAACATATGGGGAGATTTTTTCCAGTTTTAAAAATCCATTGAAAACTACGAAAATTAAAGTGGTTCCACCTTAAAATGGCTTGGATGTCATTTTGTTCATATTATGGTTACTTTTGCAAAAATTTGTCCACTCTTTGACATGAACAACAAAATTATACCTTTCATCGCTATTTTTTTTTCCTCTAATCGAACTTGAAATTTCATTGAGTTAAATTCAGAAATTAGTGAAATAGGAAAAATAGTATTTTTATATCTAATAGAAATTCAAATTCCGCGAAAAACTATTTAAGAAGAAAATGCTTCCAAGAAATTGATGAAATATAGAATGTGGCCACCTTAGTATCTTATGATTTTAGCTATTAGCAAAACACTGTAGGTAATAATTGAAATGAAAATGTGGCATCTCAACAGAAATGGCGTAGAAATTGGCTCGCTTGGCTAGAAATCAGTGTTTACTAAATATATATTCGTCGAACAGTCTGCATAGCTTGTACTTTAAATTTTCATTTTGATTTTAAAGCAGAGTTTTTTACACAAAAAACAAAAAAGGTGGATAAAATTGATTGCCTCAGCGAGATACAGTGCAAGTCTTCCATGCTATCAAAATGTAATGGCGATTTCCCACGAAAAACTTTACTGTCACAGTAAACATTTTCGTGGAAAAGTGCCACGTAGTTTCATTAACAAAGAGGTGGAATTTTGTATTTGTTTTGACTTACACAGACGCGGTGGAATCTCCTTAATGTCAGGATACTTCGAATTATTTTTTAATGATTTTTTTACTACGGAGTTTATTGCTTATCGTATCAATGATTCCGCACTGCCACTGTAAACAGTTTCGTGTAAATGTGCCACGTAGTTTCATTAACAAAGAGGTGGAATTTCGTATTTGTTTTGACTTACACCACCACGGTGGAACCTCCTTAATGGCAGAATACTTCGAATAATGTTTTTAAAGAATTTTCTTACTACGGAGTTTATTGCTTTTCGTATCAATGATTCCGCACTGAATGGGGCCCCGGGGGGGATGGAATTTTGCCACGGAGATTTGTCGATTGGACTGATTTTGCCCCGAATTGGCTCTTTCCCTGTGGGAGTGAAGGTCACCATGATCTGTTGCTTCACCTCAGCCCAAAGAGCTAATAGAGTGGATCGACTCTCAGTGTGTCGGCATTGCTTATCCAGCGGTGCGGCGAGTTAAAGGAGTTAACCCCCTTTGTCTCTCACGTGAACGGTCCATTAGAGCAGCCTTAATTATTTACGGGAGTGATAGAGAGGAGGAGGTGGAGTTGGTGGTGGTGGATGAAAAGACTGTTGTGGGGAGGAAGAGGATGCTCGTTGTTCGGAGATCTGTTTGGGTCAAGTAGATTGCCCCAGATAGCGTCTTTCGTTCCGTACCTTTTCGCACCGGTAAAGAGTCGTGAAGTTGCATTACTCGAGAAGGGTACCAAAAAAAGGTGAATCGTTGCGTGGAATCGAGTCATAGAGAGGAAGAAAGAACGAAACATCCCTCGACAATGGATGCCCCGGGCTTGGTCGCTCTTCTTCGGATAATTTCTCCGATTCATCAAAAACTTTTTTTCCTTCCATCAAAAAGATGTTTTTTTAACGTTTTCCGTCCGATAAAATCAAGGGCAGGTTTCGGTTTGAAGGATTGCATTGTAAGGAATCACTGACGACATAGATTTGTGGATAGGATGCCAATATCACAATCGGACAAAAAATATTGTCTTAATTAAGGGGAGGATCTGGCTTGACTGTCGATATTGCTAGACACTAGTGACCATATCGAGTTTCGGAGAAGTATTCGTACAAAGGTCGTGAAAAAATGATTGCCTGATCGAATCTTAAACCTGTGACATGAGAGAATAAGTGGAGTATAGTTCTGCAGGAAAAATAAAATTCCTGGCTTTGCTGCATTGTTTTTAATCATGTTGAAAGAAAAATAATAGCATCTTGGTAAAACTTTACTGTTTACTGTATGGAACAAACAGTTTCGTTAGTTAGGGCTTATTTTTAATTTTAGGTAAGTACGCATGTTTACATTTTTCCACAAATAGCATACACGGATATAGCAAATAGCAAACACTGCTTGGAGTTGTATGAAGTTGTTTTTCGAATTTTCATTTGGCTTTGATTTCGATTGTGTGTGCTCAGAGCAACGGAAGCATTTTCACTGGGGATAAGACGCTCGACTGCTCGAATCACGTGAATCATGAAAACATTTTTGTTCGAAACATCGAGTATTTGTGCTTTATCATTTGAATCAAAAATAATATAACCATATAACTTCGTTATGCCACAAAAATTCTTGTATGGATTAGTTTTATTTAAGTCCAATTGAGGCGTTCAATTAAAAAAATGCATTTGATAATCATGCACTAGATTTTTTATTTTGTTATCTTCACTATTTTATCTTTCCTCTATATCATGTCCTCATCATAAATTATGAAAAATTTAAGAGCATTTTTCAATTAATTTTCATGGTTACGTTTCAGTAAATGCAGATATCTATTGGTGCTTCAGCTGATAAATTTTAATTGAGATGGTAATTTTATGTGAAGACTTTTAATATGTCTTCTTATTTCTACTCTATCAATGAAGGATTCCACAGCATGAAGGCATTTGATAACCTTTTGGGAATCGCATTCAAAATTCGATTCAGGAAAATAAGGAATTCACCCACCTCTTAATTTGCACCCTCACCAAACAAATCGTCTATTCAGGAGGACCTTTCACTCCGAAATCAAATCTTTTGCGGAGGGGGGGGGAGGAAGGTCAATATTTATTTATCGAATATTGAGCTTAATACGATCTCATGGGAAGTATGCGATGACGCGCGACCTAATGGCGAATCGGATTGCGGAAATTCATTGTCAAGGCACAGTCGAGTAAAAACAAAGTCTCGAGAAGGGAAGCAAGCAAGGTACAGGAAGCGGCGTCGACGTCGGGAGAAGCAAGTGTGACGAATGGATCACGTAGCATGAATGGCGTACCTACCAACCTCCAACCCAGTTACTCACCGCTTCCACGCAACGCCGTCCTCCGTCATACGGCACATTTGACACGCTTTGAGTAGCTTCGTCGAGCACTCCCCCTTCATCGCGGCCGAGAGCTTTCTTCGATTCAAACGAGTCGCGAGGTTCAAAGTCTTTGTGTTTTTTTTGTTCTCGGCGCTGAAAGCTAGGGAAGGACTTGCATACATTAATTATTGAACCATTCCACACATGTGCCCGTAATAAGAAACGAGAGCTATCTAGACAAGTGGGACGGTCGCGGAAGGAATGTCTTTTCTTTAAGTGGAAGTGGATTAGGGTTTCAGGTCCTCCAGACTGCCAAGGTGAGGATAAAAAAGACCTTTAATGTGAAAGCCTATACTGCTATTGTTGTGTGACCTTGGAAGTTTTATTCATCCTTCATTCATATTTGTTACAAAAATTGTCATTGCGTGAAGTAATGCTAACTGTGCTTGCATTAGTAAAAATCTTGAAACCATAATTCTTATTTTGGGTAAAAACCTGACGTGATAGAAATATAAACGGAAGTCATTTTTAGAATCAGCATAAAAACTTGATTCAAGAACATCTATTTTTAATAAATTATCTGATAAAAAGTTTCAAAGTGGTGGATGAGGCTCTGAGATGACGAGAGCAATAGGCGCCTCAAGATGAGACAAGAACGGGGAGGTCCATTCCTCATTCTCTTCAGTCATCAGAGGCATGCAATTGGACGGACGGGGGTGGGAACTTGGGGTGGGCTGAAGGGGTGGGGTTGGGGGGACGTGTGTGGTGGGAAAGATCGACCGAGTGTATAAGAAAAAGGCTTATACGCTCGACACAAATGCATGGGTCTAAAACTTTAGAACTACAAAAAAATGTGACATACATCTCCGCGCCGGTATTCAAAGTTTGAATTTCAAACCCACGGCTTTAAAGTTACCTGACCGACTCGTTTCCAACTTGGCCACCGTAGCCAGCAAGATCTTAGTTTTTCGCTCTTTTGGATAGAGTTGATAATATCTGGCATAATTTTTAAAAATGTAATTTAAAAAACTTTCTATATAATTACTTTAGTTGTTTATAGGGTTTATTTACAATGCAACCCGGGTCGTACTTCAATTTTAAGCAACTACGGAAAAACCAAGTGATTTTATTTTCAGAAGTACTTTTGGGTTGAGTCGTATGATTTAACTTTTTAAATTTTTGAACTGGCGTGCTAACATTCTTTTAGGAAGCGTTTTTTATTTGTGAGATTGAGATTGTGAGATTGAGAATGAGTGAGATTGAGATTGTGAGATTGAGATTGTGAGATTGAGATGTGAGATTGAGAAAAAAATGAGATTTTGACAACCAACTGCAATCCGTTTTACATCATGATGATGAAAAAATTTTTTGTAAACGAAAAGGATTGATATTAAAATTTTTAAAGTCCTTCCTCTGAAAAATTTAGAGGTACAATAAAAACGTACTACAAAAATTTCTGTCATTTTACTGGAGAAATGGACCTACAAAAAACTCGTTTTCTGAGTTAAAGAGCTCCAAAATGAGGGTATATTGTGAATGGCATAGCAGTTATACTTCTTGAAAATTCAATTACTATTTTTCTAACAGTGTTGTCTGATTGAAAAAACTAGGTTCGGAGCTATGGGAATACATTTTTAAAAATTTTGATGGGCTTTATAGCTCAAAAAAATAATAATGGAAAACAAGTCAGGCGTCGACTATGACGTTCTACTTTACTTCCGAAATTGATAGCATCCGAGTTACAAACTTGGATGCTATTAATTTCGGAAGGGTTGAACCTTTTTTATCGATACACTATATTTTCACTTCTGATTTTATTGCTTTAGGTTAGGCCTACATTGGGTTGGACCTTAAACGTGTGACAGTTGCGATTTCGAGATGCGTACAATCAAGATCGACATTTATAAAAAAATTTGAAAGAAAAAACTGATTACACGATGAAATATCCTTAACAATCGATAATGTGCCTCGCAGGTATAATATTATTTTGAATGGAGTTGGCAAGAACTTAAATAATCACAGTATACAACCCGAAGCTCCAGTAAATCGCTGGGGGTAGAGGTCACCATGTACTTCGTTCAACGGTCTTTGAAATATACGCTATCAGGATACGGAGGGCCAGTTCCTCTCCTTGCGCCGCTCACCATCCAAGCACTTCCTCGTTTGTCTTCCATTCCGTTTTCCTCACTTTCTCCATTCTCCTCCGCCTCTCCATTCCCACCCACATCTCCAGATTTCAACCTATTCTCTCTCATCTTTCCTCAGAGTCCGCGTTCCTGCACCATACAACGCTACACGCCATATTAAATTCTTCAACTATTTATTTACATTATTACACTAAGTCAACGTCATCAACTCCCTCCTATTGCTGGGTACCTCCTTCCCTGTCGTAATTATCCTTCCAGTATCCCCGCTCCTATACGCATTTTCCTACAGCGTACTACCCAAGTAATGAAATTGTTCCTCTTGCTCCTGAGAGAAAAAAAGCAAGATGTCGCTTTACAAGGATACGAATAGCAGAAAGTGGAATCCTTAACCCACTATGGAAGAAGTTTTACATGGGATTGTAATGAGAATAATGATTGTATCTTTCTGTGTGGGAGAATTTGGGGCTACGTAGTCCTATCTTACTATTCGCTCGTTTCAATACTCAAAAATCCATTAACTGGGAACCGAAAAAACTCACCTATACGGGATTTGAACCAACGAACTAAAAGAATGTGCCGACTTGACTCCTCTGCCTCCGAGGACATAGGCGTGTAAATGCCATAAGAGAGCAGAGTAGCTCCAAAACCTAGAAGGCATTCATGATGAAGACACCAGTGTGGTGAAGATTCAGTAAAGAGACAAGAAAGCGAATACATTCGTGTGGAACGTGGTCTCTATGGGTCAGAACGTTGGACGATCGGAAAATCTGGCCATAAAGACTAGAAACCTCCAGCACTAGTTGTTGGAGACGGGTGCTGAAGAGAGGTAAAATGAAAAATAAAGTTAAACTGTTCCACCTGCTGTTTGCTATTTTCATTTTGCATTCGTTGAATTCAGACGGCGGTGCATACATTTGACATTCACGCGAGAGACAAACACTCAGACGCGATCACGCGACGTTCTCTTTATCATTATTTTTTTTTCGTCCGCGGAGCACGGCCGTGTCGAGGTCG
Source organism: Pyrrhosoma nymphula (assembly GCA_963573305.1). NCBI lineage: Eukaryota > Metazoa > Arthropoda > Insecta > Odonata > Coenagrionidae > Pyrrhosoma > Pyrrhosoma nymphula. The sequence goes on along the minus strand of OY754329.1, from coordinate 131,511,469 downwards.
AGCCCATTGTCCTCTTGCGGATCGCATCGTACCCGGACGCATGCGTTTGTCGTGCCGAAGATGACGCGCTGGGTGGTGTGGCGATCATCATACGGGGCGACCTATTTTCCTCAAGCTGCTTCCCCAGAGGCGACACGCCCGTATTGCCCCCTCAAAAAGGGGCTAGGAGGGGGTGAACCCCCCCCCCCCCCAAGGACACGCCCCTGTGCACTCGCAGACGTCGGTGCCGCCGTTGGGTCTCCCCTGAACCAATTTACTCTGGCCCTGAATGAGAACAAACACCACTACACTTTTAGGAGAATGTAACGCTCCCGGCGACACAAGAAAGTAGGGTGACTGTGCACGATTTCATTGTGCGTATAGCGTCGCATTGCGGGGACTCCTGTCATTATTGTATTATATTCTCCTCCCTCTCTCTCATTTTCGTTCATCCCAGTGCCATACTTAAAAAAAAAATCCCTCTAGGTCGACGCGAAAACGTGCATTTTTTTCTGACTGCTCTTCCATGCCTCAGGTGACGCGTGAGTCCGTCTCTTGGATGATAGAAAGGACATTGCCTTCCTTCTCGAGGTTAGGATACACTCTGGATTGCATCCAGATAGCTATCTCTGCTGTCAGGCGCTTCCTCCATGAATCAAGGAAAGACACGCGACAGAAATTCTCTGTCCATTAAAAACGAAGTAGGTGTGATCCTAGGAATTGCCACTTAAGCAGGAAACAGATATGTTGGAAATTGTGATACAGTTATGATATGGTGGAGTGTGTGTATGATTTGATTACTATCAAAGTATGACAAAGTATTTTAGAAAATTACATTTTGACTAATCTTGAAGCTGAGCTCTGCAAATTCGACTGAACATTAGACCTCGTATGTTTGAAATTTTTGAGACCTAGATTTTGTGGAAATCCACGATGAGCAAAAACTTATAGAGGAAACTTGCAAGCTACCCATATGGCTTGCAGTTTCTTTACTTACGACATGATTCTCTGAACTATAGAATGTTCATGTAACTGACCTGTAATTTGCTTTCTCAAGTTTTTCATTCAGAAAAGACCCTCACTGCTTCACCTGATCTCTAAAGTTGGATTCGTTATCACCATGTATACTATGCATCTATGCTATGTTTGTAATGGTCGGTGTAACATTATATTGCTGCCTAGAATTGGCCTGTATCGACACAATAGATCGTTCAACTGGTCACCGTATGTTTTTACAAGGCACGAACACTTGTATTTTTGGCTGTTTTATAACCTTCATGAGAGTCAGAAAAATGGTTCGAATTAGTTTATTGTTATTCTTGAAAAAAAAATTTGGGAAAAGAGTTTTATACTACCTTACGTTCATTTTTTTCATCAGTCTTTTGTGGGAAGCATCCTTTATCTATTCGCTCAAGGCGAAGGCGATGTCTGCCGGCATTTTCTGGACGTTGACGTACTTCAGGGGGCAACGGAGTTGGATTAATGGCCGGGTTCCATCTTACCTCCGTCCGTATCCCGATTTTGAAGCTGCATCCATAATGTATGTTAATCGGAGGGTAAGGCGGGAGTGGTTCGGCATTCGAAATGGAAAGACGATGAGGAAACGGGGCCATGGAAGACACGAGGTTAGATACCGAGTGCCCTGCTCCACGGGGATTTTCGGTCGCCTATCTGCCTTCGGATCTTCGGACCATCAGGAAACTGCCTCGCTGGTAGGGCATTAAATGCAGACTCGTCAAGCCGGGGGAGATGGATGTGGTATTATAATGCAGATTTCCCGACTGTGGAAGCAATTTTCCCCCATCCCTGGAGAAAAAACCGATGACCACGTTCTGTGGCCCTATTTTAAGGCATGATTAGGTTTCCAAGTGGCCAGAACGATACCTTTGGCGTTCGGTTGAGGGTGAAAAGAAAAAAAAATGAAACGATCGACTTCTTGAAGGTGTTGAGCTGATTGAGGTAAGATTAAATTTGAAACGGGTGAAAATGATACTTTATGACTGCATGTATTTGAATGCAGGTCGAAGGACTGTGTATGAGTTTCGGGGTTTCACCCTGAGCTTAGCGTTTTCTGGGTTAGCATACCTGGCTAATTATTCGACAGGCTGGGGTTCAAAGACCTCCACCAGAAATACGGTTGTCATTGCTTACCTTCTGGCAGGATATAGGTTAGTGTTGATTCCTGAAAATGTAAATTGCGTAGGTTCAAAAACGTTTTTCTAATGGACACGAAATTCTCAGGCTTAGCCTGGTGAAAATTCAGAGTACTTGAATCAGTGTAATAACGTTGTAATTTTTGAAATATTTGCTACTTCTTAATCAGAACCTAATGATGTCCCCTTTGCGATAAAACCGGTCGACAAAATATAAAGATTTTGAGGAAATGACAAGGATATTATTCTGCCTGAGTCGTTATGTTTTTCTGCGATCAACGTTAGGAGGGTTATCTTATCAAAATAGTTGATTCTCATTTTACTGGTAAGCAGGTGCTAACTTTATCTTCAACCATATAAGGTTCGGGAATTTTAACTGCAATTTGTGGTGAGCAAGGAGATATATCTCTTTAAATCGCACTTACGAGGGAATTATTGCGGCAGGTATATCAAATTGTACTTGGGGTTTAGCAAAGAATTTTTATCCTAGCGATGCGGCGATTTTTTAAAACCATTTATTCTGCTGAGGGAATGTAATAGGAATTTATAATACCTGCATCATTCCAAAAACGTCTGTCTTGTCCATATAATTTCACTCATTTCATGAATCATCATTTTCATGACGAAATCTTATCGATGCCATGGCCGGAACCCCTATCCATTGAGTGCCACCATGGTGACCAAGCGTCCCTGGTGAAATTAATCTCCTCATTTGACCTCATCGGCTGAGAGTCGGAACACGGCTCTTCTCTAATCTAGTTCTGCAAAATTGAGTCGTACTTGGAATTAATTATGGCAATGGATTGCGAATGCCATTGGTCGAAAGCTTCCGTAAAAATATTATTGGAAACTAACGTCATGACTGGAATTATGCAAGCTACTGTTTTTTAAGTGGTTAATTCGTGATTCTAATTATTCTCAATGAGCCTTTAACGCTTTTATTTCAATAGAAAGAAAGATGTTATCTCATAACTTAACTTCTGAAATACAGTACCGTAATGCATCACTATTCCATCTGCACAATTTAATTACAATTTTGCAGTTGGGTAGGAAAACAGAAACACAAGACATGGACTCTTTGAATCATGTACATTATACTTCAGAAACAAATTGTATATATATTTAAAGAATTTTAAGTCCAAGACGGAACAGAAGTTTAACTTTCTCCGAGTAATCAAGCTTGTAAACATTAAGTGAAAAATTTTATCCTCTACGAGCTGGCTCCTGGTAGACCTAGCAAACTCGATCCACATCTTCACCTGGCTGAAGTACACTGACACACGTCATTTCAAATGTGTCTTTCTTGTCAGTTTGGGTCGGAAGGGAATCCCGAATAAGTATATATCCGCTCTGAAATGTACCCTGATCAAAAACGTGACTAGGGATAGCCCGTGATAATGCGCACTCAGTATTTCTAAAGGCCTGAAGTTTCAAATCAACCCCATTATATCTCGAAAAATCGTATTCCTCAATCCTGCCATTATTTCGTGAAAAAACGTACATAAGTTAGAGAAGGGATCGGGGCCGCGTCAGTTTCATGCATAAATTTCCATATCTGCGCAGTTGAGACACAACTGTATGTTGAGATACTGCGTGTATGGCAACCAAAAAGTTTTGGCTCTCGCGATGATTCAAAAAAGAAAGTGCGAAAACGTCTATTCCGTTGAAGGGCGGTGTTGGTAGAAGAGAACATGCCTATTGGGGACGATTTATTGCTTTCTTCATCGTACGCATGTTTAAATTCCACGAGGATGATCTTATCACCTAATTCCCTAGCAAGGAAGTCGTGTCCGATGTAAAAAGCATTCGGCATCAAAGGAGGCCGGCGGGGTGGGTTACAAACAGGGCGGTGTGATTTTTTTCATTCCAGGAAGACAAGTAACCATGTTCTACATTGTGTGCCAAAGAGATTAAGTCTTATTTCTGTAGCCTTTTGGATGGTATGCGAACAGAGCAATCCAAAGGTTCATTCACCCTCTTTAGAGTTGCTAAAAGTACTGAGGAGCTCGATATATTTAACTATAAATGAAACAGATTTATTGCTTGTAGAAGCAGTTAATACCAGTTTCGCGTAATTTTGTATCTTGTAACATTATCCGAATAAGGATTTATTCAAGTAGTAGTAGACTACAGTTTTTTGGCGCTCCAACTGCTAAGGTTATATTACGACGCCTGACTTAATATCTTAATCACAAGACGAATTCAGCATCCATACCCGCAACAGGATTCTTAGCCACGACCTTAGGATTGCCATGCCGGTTCGTTACCAGCCAGGCTGCCACAGCTAGTAAATTTATCTGAATTGAGGGAGTACCTATTTGCGGTTGCTACCTTTAATCATGAGAGCAGTATTGCGTACATACATACATACATACCTATCACGCCCTTCCCTTTCGGGGTAGGCAAAGTGGAAGAATTTAGTTTTTGCCGTTAGCCCGAGAAAACTCGCGCCCTTTTAATAATTTCCACCACAATTCCCTATTTTTACAAATCACTTTCGCTTCTCGAACACTCATTCATTGCTTCATACACGACCTCTTATTCATAAGACTCCTAATATTCCTCCTCTTTAGAGTCTCTTCTACCACATTCACCCATGACTTATGCGGCATATCTCTTCCTCTCACACCATTCATTCACTCTACTATCATCTATCTGTTTCGTTATAGCAATACAAAGTTGAAAAATTGTGCTATACCATTGATATTGGCGTGAATAAAACTCGGACTTCGGGTCGCTGATTGATTCGCCTCCGACTCCATATCTGTTGATCATTGGCAGTCAAAATAAGGCTGTAGGTTTATATTTCAAGGCTTAATTCATGGGAAACATTCGGGTAAATAATCTCCTGGTTGGTTTTATATAGGTTAATACAAAATTTTACTCCATCTCCCCTATTTCTTCTCAACTTATCTTTATCAAACAAAATTGGCCCAAATTACCAACAGGTGTGGCTGAAATTGGATATACAACTAAATCTAATCCTGAAACTGGCTGAGTCACTGTCGATTTTAGAAATTCAACCTCTAGCTGTAAAGGTTTTATAGTATTGTTAAATGTTGCTATCACACGACATAAATAATAACTCAGTTTTACAAATCAGTGGAAATGTTGGGTCCTTGAGTTTCGACAACAACTCCAAAACAAGGATCACTGAAAAACATCATCCGAAATTTTTAATAACGAGATAAAATTGAATGCAATGAAAAATTAATGACAGGAATGACGTAAAATTGCGCATCTCAAATTATATCAATTCATTCTTGCAATTTCAAGTTCATCTAGGTGTCTTCTGTCTATTTATCACCATGATATTTCTAGCCGCTTGCTAACATCGCTGCCTCCACTGCAGGTACTATCTATAATTATGTAAAAAATCAGTAGAAATTGCCTTATCTGTATCCATCTCTACTTCACAATGAAAGTGTTCCTTTCACACAAACAGCATTTCACTTGAAAAGTCTACTCAGTGAAAAAAAACTTTTTTGCCCAACAATTATTCGGATTACATTTTTTTTAAATGATTTTTCTCTAGCACCGGTTAAAACTTATGAATTAGTTCAGGCAATATGTATGTTTACCGTGACTGCGAGAACTGATGCTGCTTTTATATTGATAACTACGGGGTCTTTCTTCTTAAAAATACCACAATTAATACGATGGTGCGTCAAAGGGTCCAATGAAATTCCTTTTGTTAAACGGCCCTTACGCTGCACGCCGTGGCATGTGGCAATGTGTGTCATGCTTCATTAGGCATGCCTTGGTGCATTTCGATCACACTTCCTTTTTATGATTCATATCATAATCCTATGGAATGCGTAGATATCTACGACCAATCAGCGGCAATCTTTTGGACAGCAGCATTCAAAGAGGATGCTGTTTTTCCCTGGCCGTAGTTCTTATACGTAGATACATCCCTCGGTATCCTCTTATAGTATCCGGGATCAGCGCTCTATTGCTTCTCCACCTCTCAGGCTCTCTTAACGGAGGTCCCCGACGGAAGACAAGTGATTCATTCTTGAAACTGGGTTGCCGCTCTTTTGTGGGTGAACCACGACAAAAGGTGCGGTCGGAAAGCTCGAGAAACACATTAGACGAGAAGAGGCAGGAGGAGAAAACAAAAACGACAAGGTTACTCTTCTCTTTGTTGGCGAGTAATTTCCTGAATGCGTAATTGCTTTCGAGAGCTCGTAAAAGGGCAATTACCCTCGCGCAAAAAAATCTTGCCGTTCCTTTTAAGAGTACCTATATAGTAGGCAGTGACTGAAAGAGGACGATGTATCTTGCGTCATGGCAGTAAAGATTTAACGTAACGTTGCTTCACTCTTTGGTATCCTCATTGCCCGCGTAATTGTCAATTATTTTGAAGGTTGCACCTTTTCGATCCTTTCATTGAATTTTTCTCTTTAGTTTGTGGAAATAGACACGAAAGCAGGTGATAGAATGAGCAAATGTTCAGTGAAGACCAAGCAAAAAAATAATATTTCAAAGTAACAGTAATATTTTAACAAACGCGTTTCTGAATGAACGCTCTTCATTGTTCAATGCAGGATGTTTTATTTTGTTTTACGTTTCATTAAGGAGCATAATTGTATTTTAGAGAATGATGTGAATGCATTGTTTTGGTATTTCCGGGTCACCCCCATTTTTGTGTGAATATTGTGTTTTCATATATTAAGTCACGTTATCAGGAATGAAATTCTGGAGAATATCACGAAGACTTTTAATTTTCAAAGTTGAGTTATGCCTTAAATGAAACGCCATGTTAAAGTGCTTCATTTAAGTATGAATCGATTCCATCGAGTCACGCCTGATACCACGAATTGATTTACACCAATGTGTGTGAGTGTGAATTTCAATGTACCACCAAAACTGGAATCTCGCGAAAAGATATAAAATAAACCTCCAAGCCACCTCAAGGGTGCGTTTAAGGGGGTGAGTTTTCAACAGCATTTACTGCACTTTATCCTACAAAACTTAATGAAACTACAACTATCAATACATTAGGGAAAACCTACAAGTACTTGTCAGGAGGTGAATTTTCACCATTATCACTGAACTATATGCTACCAATGTTCTAGAATACCTATGTAAGTATTCATGTATTATACGCCTACGTAAATGCACGGATATTAATAATTATATACGAAGCATACGAAACGTGCTGTTGGTACAACGTGGTAAATTACGCCAAAATCATTCAAGAGCATATACAAAAATTAGCTTCACTGCCAATCAAAAAACTTAGTAATGAACTTGTCAGTCTCAATGGCAGCTATTATGGTCTCTAATTGTTCGTGATATAAATATTCTTTTAATCCTGCTCGTTCTGTAATCTATTCCCCTAATTTTAAGCTCATGATCTAATCTACTCTAGTATGCGTGGGGTTCCGTAAAATGTTTTTGACGACGTCGGAAAATAGACCGGCTTGGAGCTTACTCAAAGGTTGTCTAAAATTTAACCGATAGTCTGATAGAGATTTCCATCACAGTTATGCTGTGGGATTGTAGGAATAATTGGTGGAATTATCGATCGTGACGACCTTTTACATACTTATATGTACCGATCTTCACTGCATGCGTTCTACCTCGGTATTTAAGCCTACCTCACGAGGATCCCAAACACCGTCAGCGTATTCCTAGTGAGGTTCAGTAAGGGAGAAGTTCCTTAACTAATAGATATACAGCATATAAATGTCATCACCAAAATTACCTTAGAATAAATTCTTGATGTACTTCAGCATCAAAATGTACATATTTTCGTCGTTACTCAGAAAAATGATGGATATATTGAACCACACGTAATTAATAGCACCACTTTGTACACTGCACTCATGTCTATCAAAGAGACCCCAGGTGTGTTTAAAAATGGTGTGTTGATTATATGTGGTTCCTTTATCTATACATAGAGGTCTTTATTAAAGAGAAATGAGTGTTATTTACAAAATGGTGCTATTATATACGTGTGTAGTGTATGCATCCTTCTTCCGAGAAACGACCAAAATATGTACACTTTGATGCTCAAGTTCATAAAGAATTTATCCTGAGGTCATTATGGTGATGCCATTTATAAGACGTACATCAATTATGTAAGTGGTGTTGTTGTTGCTGTTGACCTTCATTGCATTGTTTTTAGCTCCGAAGATGGAATACATAATATTCCGAAACATTAGATTTCCGACCAACCCTCGATAAAAGCTAATCTTTTGAATATTTGGGGTCAATATGATGAGCACTGAATTGATTTTATAAGTCAATGCAGCACTTCAAAATCGGATGAAGACTTCAGAAACATACTGTAAATAATTACATCTACAAAATACCCTGCAAGCCACCACAAAGGTGTGTGGCAGGGGGTGAGCAGTCTCCACCATTCATTACACTATATCCTATTAAAGTTAATGTAACTACGACTATTGATGCATTAGCGTAAATCGCTTATGCTTGTCAGGAGGCGAAATTTCACAATAATGTTGTAAACTATAGGTATGATACCAATATTAGAGGAACTGTTAGTTTTGATGTATTTTAACAACTACCTTAATGGGTAGAGAATCAAGAACTATACTGAAAGCATGCGCGGCGTGCTGTTAGTACTAGGCAACAGATAAGCGTACTAATATTACTATTAGTTGTATAGTGACTGCTGCTGATGTATAAACTGGATCTTACTCGTGGAATGCGTCTATAATAATTAACCTTGTCCCTTCATTTGCTTCCTTGCAGGCGAGGAGGAGGATGCTTCAGAGGAGGCGGAGGAGGTGGAGGTCCGGCGGAGCTTCAGCACGGCGGCGGCGGCGATCACGGGCGTCGGTTGCAGGTTCCCAGGGTCGCCCGCGCACTCTTCGGTGGCGTTCACCGTGGAGGGGGGCGCGGGTTCGGTGCCCAGGGGGGCGGGGTCCCCCGCACGACTGCCCACCGGCTCCGTGGCCACGTACAGCTGCGAGCGGGGATTCGAGCTGCTCGGGCCCGCCAGGAGGGTGTGCAGCGAGGACGGCAGGTGGACACCGGACGGGATACCCTTCTGCGGTGAGTGTCTGCGGGAAGGCGAGCCAATCGAGAAAGATTACCCGCTAAATTACGCACACATTACGCACCACTCGAAGACAATACCCTGATAGAGGAGTGAATATGATGAGTGGACAATCAGCTAAGCATTAGGTTAATCAACTACCTTGTAAATTCGCAATTCCGTATTAAAACTAAGCTCATCCAGTTGGAAGGCTCCTTGTGCTGTACTCAATAAGATACCTATTTGCTACTACTATGCTGCTACTACTACCCCTATGCCATAATACTCAAGAAGATATATGCATCATTATAGTATACTCTAAACGCTCAGAACCATTACAAACACGTATGGTAATATGTATGGTCACATTGGAACCCAGGACTACCTTAAATAGATCAATGAGGGCATATTTTTGAAGTCCAATGGGCCATACGAATAATTTGGCAACATTAAAGAAAAGATAAAAATAATAAATAGGTATGTCCCCAAATGGTCAGTGGTCCTTGGGAGCAAACCATCATTTTCACATTATAACATTTTTTGGAAAGCTGAAATTACCTTTTTGTGCTTATTTGAGAACCAAATAAAACGAATTTGTAAAAAAATCCAAAAACATTCTCGAAATGTTGCCCTAAAAAGGGTTAAGTTAGTTTTAGCAAGATATCTTTTCACCCAGAGTGAAGACAAAAAATCAATAAGTTGATGCTGTTTTCGTATTAACGCCACAGCGAGGAAAATAGTTCGAGCCTTCATTGATCTCAATGCGCGTGATCTGAGGACGAATGGCGAGCGAGGATTTCAATGATGTAGCCCATTGCCTGTCACTCCAATTTTTGCAGCTACCTTCAAGGCTTTCCGCGGAATTTCAACTATCCCACTATGTGACGACCGTTCAATTTGAGGTGGCTCGGAGCCGCCATTATTTAGCCAATAAAAATTCTCAGCTCTTCTAAGCATTTTTTTAAATTGAGGAATAAAATATTGAAAGACCTGCGTGCCTTTTATCATGAAGCCAACTTCTTTCTCTTTCTAATTCTATGAGTATAGATTCCATTCCAATTTCACCATCGTTGCTCTGTAAACATTCTGAGCTTCCCTTAATTGCCAGGCCAAAAGCAATTAACGCTTTTGATTGGCTAACTTTAAGCCTCGCGCTTTGTCGTGATTGGACATAAACATATATATGAGCCATCTTCTACGTTATGTTATGCCATTACGGCGAATTGTGACCGCCTCCACTACTATGCACATTCCCTTCTCTAAATTTCTTATGCCCTTACGTTATATTTTAATATTCAACATCAATTTAATTATTTGAAAAGTCCCCAAAAACGGCACAAAGGCTTATTTACATTAGTCAACAAGCAAACAAATAAATAGAATTATTCACTAAATATACCTTAAAAATGTAATACATAACAGAAAAATATAAAAATACGTAGGAAAGTAAGCTTGGGATTGGGATTTATGGATAAGGAGATGGGATAGAGGGAGTCAACTCGGCAATATGTTTTCCGAGGGCTGATTTTAAAACTGAGGGTGTGGAGAAGAGGTCGAGGGAGGGTAACTGTGAGGCTGGAGAGTTGAAAGTTTTTGGTATACGGTAGAATAGGGAGAACTGGGATATTGAGTCTGAATTTGGAAATATCAACCTATTTACCTCTATTCTATCCTATGTTTCATTCCGATTGAATTCGCCAAAGAGACCAGTGGCCGGCAAATCCGGTGGAGGGAGGCGACTTGCCTTTCATTTATTCTTCCCTTTGAAGTCTTTTCCCGAGCCATGAGATCTGAAACTTGAGTCCTCATTTAGGGCGGGATGACTGTTTCCATGGCGCTAGCGGGTGACTTTCTAAATCATAACGTGCCGCCTGGTTTTAGTTAGATTACTCGGACCCAGCCGGCAGAATGGGGACCCGTGGACCGCCGTGGGGCCATCGCGGATTTAGGACGGGCCGAAGTGGCTCACTTTGCGGGACCACTGCGAGGCTGACCTGCTCAGAACCGAAATTACCGGTTGCCTTCTTCAAAGTCCCCGATTGATTTTTAATCTGCGTCACTCGCGATAGTTTTCCATGTTGAGGTAGGTTTCCGACGGTTACTGAAAAGTAGTTGGCACCCATGATGACGTGTGAAAAAACTTATATACTCATTATCTATACATATTAATTTTGTAGCGTGTCAGTCAATCATTCTGTATCCATTTGGTTTATTTATCTCTCTCAAGTTTTGAGCTAGAGAAATGAGGTTTGGTGCATTTAATGTGCCTTCTCTGTCTGTATGATTTGGTAGTAGTTTTGGATTTTTAGTAGTTGGTGGTGCAAAGAAAAATGCATAATCCGTGGTTTTTGAGAGTTTAAATTTAGTTAGATTCCGGGGAGTAAAGTTTTTCGGGACTCCCGGATTCACTTTTTCAGCGCGAGTCTATCTTTCTCGGGACTCCCGGGTTTCCTCTTAAATGGATTAGCATATGAAATGCATATGCAGAATTAAACGGTTAGCTATTAAGCTCATAATCCGTAAAAACTGAATTACACAATTGTTTTGCTGTTTTGAGTAAACAATGACTCTCTGTGTGATAGAAGACGTTTGCCCTCATCTTTTTAGCTATGACTAACCAATCGTCGGAGTGACTGTATCTCAAAAATGGTACTCTCCTTAGTCAACTACAGCGAGCATTGCACAGAAAAATGAATATTATGACTTTTTTTACTCCAAAATGTATACTTAAGTTTCAAAAACTATTCTCAATGTTTTTTTCATTTTTGGGAAACATATACACTCATTTAGCCTAATTTCCCACTGCTTCCACTTGAATCCCAGTCCAGGTGAATGATTTTTTTCCTGTGAATTTTACGTAATTGTGCGACCTGTGTAATAGCGTTTTTTCCTAATGTAGCCCCAATTTCATTGCATACACACTCACTCAACTCCTCTATTGAAAGATTTCCTATAGTTTTAGAGTGCAAAAAATTCGATAGCAATGAAGAGAATGACTCGGGAATTCTAAATTGCCTTTTTGAATAAGATTATGTAAAATATGTCGTAGATCTAACGATATTCTTTCCATTTATAAAGCACTATCCACGTGATAATCAGGTAGATAGAAGAGACACTTATATCAACCTGATTCGAGAATTTTTCACGCGATATCTCATAAACACGATTTAATTTTCCAATTTTCGTTACCAGGAATTTTTTATTATAATTGGTCAGAAAATCTCATATCATAGAGGGTATAGTAATGTAGAATCAGAAGGTAGATCGACATTTTTATACGCAGGTTTTTCGCGTGAAAATGACATTGTCCAAGAAATTTCAATCTCGAAACGTTGATTCGAAAAACAGGTTGTAAATAACGCCGAGGCAAAAATGCTGCCTTGCGACAATATATTCATCTGCGACAATGAGCGAATTGGCCTTGGCTGTTGTATGTACCATCCGAACTCAAGTGAGATAAATTTATGAAATTGATCATTTGGCGAAAATAAAAGGGTTCGTTTGTTTTTAATAACGTTTCTCCTCCGCGGTGGTTTTCGGTCGAGGGATTCAGGAGGATCAGAATCGTAAATGGATGCGGGAGCGAACTGCTGGGCCATCTCACTTCCGCCTTCGTTTTCGCCACTTGGTGCACGTGCGTCCATTCGTTGGCCCGCTAGCAAATCCGTTGAAAAAAAGAAAGAAGCGAAAGCACGAAGTGGTGAAAGCTCGAAGAAAAGGAGAATAAAAAATGCATACTTTCCCGCGTTGAATACAAACACGGAAGCAGGGTCGTTCCGCAGACGACATTACGCGCTCCGAGGCGTCAGAACAGATTCACACAAGCAAAACCCGCCTTAGCCATCCCAACATCATCCAAAGCTGAGCAGAAATGAAATTGGGTAGAAATATTTTATTTTTCATTATAAAGGCTGCATTTTAAATGCACAGCGATTATTTGTGACCCTATCATAGCGAGATTCGATTAAGTTGGGTAGAGTAGAGCAATAGAGAGTTGGGTAGAGCGGTAATCGTGGGTCATTGAGTGCACATTCTAATTTTTTAAACTAAGATTAAAAAAATCTTGGACCACGTTTCATTTAAGTGCACCTGTTTATGCGTTGGAACTCACCATATAGGCAGTAATGTAAATGATACAAGAATTATACTTTAAAATTTTCTTAATTAAAGCATGTTATGACTAGAGTTTACGGTGCGGAATTCGAAATTTAGACCAAATTATACTGAAATACGTATTTTTAATATTGGGCTTGGCGTGACACCACGACATTTTTAGCAACCGTTATAACAATACGAAGAAAATCTGTGCATATGTAATCAAATTATTACGAAATATATGTCATTAACCATAAGGCTACGTGTTAAAATAGTATTGAATTGCCAAAAACCAAATCGATGTAATTATTTCATTTTTATCTATAGATATCGATATTGAAAACTCGTAAGAAAAGTGTCACGAAAATCTGTTGGTAAACAAAAATAGCTCCAGCTACCTTAATTAAAGGATTCGGTAAATTTCAAAGTCGATCCGCCAGTGCTGTAGAAAAATTGTTATCAGAAGAAGAAAGATATTAGCTATTGAATAAATAGGACGAGAGTCTAACATGAATAAAAAATTCGCTGAAAAAGCTTCGACACTTCCGGGAATGGAACTTAGACCCTCGGGATGTTAAGCTGGTGCTCCAGCTAACCCTATTCTCCATTTCCCTTCCTTGCGTTACGAATATAATCCTGCTTACACCAATTTATCCACATATCGCATTAGCCAAGCAGGAAAACCTCTAGCGACATTGAAGCTTTTAGAATGGTGTAGGCGACCAGAATTTTACTACGACACCGACGGGATTAATATGTTCCCTCACAATAGATACTGGCTGATTGGAAACACGGGTGAGAGAAATTATGGCTGATTTGTTAAATTCGGAAGCAGTGATATAAGATGTACCAAAATGTAGCAGCTGGTTGTGGAGGGTAATGGATGGGTGATGCTAGGCCAGCGCAAAAGCGACAAAGGAGAATAATAATGAATTGGAGCTGTTTGAAGGAAGACAAAAGATCTGGAGAGTTTAACATAGGAAATGTGAATGGCTTGTGAAGGAGGCGTCGGAGAGCATTCTGCTGCTTGGGTAATTATGGCCAGGACTGTCTACATTCATTAGAGCAACCGGTTGGAATGCTTATTTTGATGACCATTGAGTAATCAGTTATTTATTATTTTACCCGTTAGTTGGTGGTACCAATTAGAGTAAAACATTACTCAAACCACAGTCCGTGCTACTGTTGTTCTTCATAGTGACAAGGAAAGGATTTGACCGGGGAAATTCGATTTTAAACCTCAACTACCCATGTAGTAGTAACTTTGTTTAACGTGCTTCGACGGCTTAGGTCATTTCGCACTTGCCACGTGCAGACAGGGGCAACATCACTCGGACGAATCGGAGGATCATCCCTCCAAATTCGAGCCGAGCCCAACGATGCTTAACTTCGGTGACTGATCGGGAACCGGTGTTTCCATCGAGGCAGACCGTTGACATGTTGACAAGCAGCGGAAGAGAATGGCCGAAATTCGTGTATGAAATATTCGAGCTGAAGACGCAAGAAGGAAAACTGCAGACTTCAGCCTGAAAATACAACAACTGCGGGAGAGAACCCGAAAGACGCGAAGACCTCTACTGCCTTCTTTGTTTATCAAATGCATGAAATTTTTCATGAAATTAGTCTCTATTGTATATTTTTGGCCAAGTAAATACGTGCTTGACATTTTTGTCACATTTTTTTAAATCCCGCAACCAGGAAATTTGGTTCGTTTGGGAATGGAGCCGGGTGAATATGATATATATTGGCGAACACAAAATAGTGGACCAATTTATTCACGCGAGGATTGATGAGGGCAGAACATGTTCCACAGAGTAATGCATGCGGGATGCACTATGTAGGCAGGCGTACGGTACGCAGTCACCGAAGGGAGATTAATAATGCAGTGAGCGGGGAGAATGGTCACGGGTCGCGAACATTTAATTCCAGGCTTTCGTTCTTATCCGCCTTACCATCCCCATTCTCTTCCTCACCGTCTTTGTGCATTCCTCTTCCTCTTCCCCGGACTTTGGCCCAAACTCTCCGCCTCGTTCACGCTGTGCTGCTCGCAACCGGTGGGGAAGGAGGCATTGTCGGATAGGGATGGTAAAGGCGGGTGGGGGGGATTTGGCTCCGAGGGCTCGGACGGACGGGCGCTCATGACGCGGTGTGCGCGGCCATTGGCCAGGATGATGCCCACACACGTCTCCTCGCCGGAGATGATGGCCAGCAGACCACGACGGGTCACTCTCTCAGTGCCTCCTCCTGCCTCCCTCCGCCACGGAGGCGTGGGTTTGGCCGCGGAACAAGAGAGAGAAAAAATAAGTTTTTAATGCCAATCTATTCGCGACGCACATCTCCAACACGGTCGTTTCATGTCTTATGCCGCGTAACATGCACAGTGTTGTTGTTTTTTCGCTGTAGTGTTCTTATGATCTTCATCCGGAAGATAAATATGGGTGAATTCTACCAATTTCAGTTGGCTGAGGGAAGTCAGTGGCTCGCGAAATCCCAATTAAACCTTTAAAAGTAAGATACAAAAGTATGACTACACGAATTTTTAAATGAGTACAAAACTTAATGTCGCTTACTTTTTATCACTAATTACTACATAAATTTCCAATTATACCTTGAAAAATTTGCTGTATACGTTTTGAAGCATGGTAGTCTCCTGTTGACAATAATGGAAGTAAAATGAATGAGAATAATCAACGAGCAAACAGGAAATGGAATAAAACAAGATAATTATGAGGAATTTATTAATAAACAATATTAATTAAAGATTAAATTGGTTATCAGTAAAAATGTTTGTAGTGGAGAGCCATAGCAAGCCAATCTTAGGATTTACGTTAAAATAAGTTTTCATCATCAAATTTATTGTTAAATATATCATCGTTACAAAACATTGTCGGTTTTTAAGAAATTTAAACTTTTTTTAGATCAAGTGATGGCTATCTATTAATTTTTCTCCCTGATCTCAACCTCATTTCGACATTTTTCATCTGCGCATCTCTTATTGCCAAGAATAATCCTGGAGTACCAGTGATGTTACCAACAATATATGTAGTACTAAAATTTACGAGGTCCAACCCATTGCCATACGATTAAGTCTGAGAGCAAAGCAAAGAGTTGGATTGTATACACAATGCCGACGTAATTGTACATACCTGTTAATTTCAATTAGTTTCTTGGATCCTCGATAATGCAGTACCACCCAAATTTGTCATTTCACCCTTGAACTGTAAACAATTTCCTCCATGGGACACTTATATAAGTTCCGTTATTGACACGCACAGAAAGAGCCTGGTTTGACCGGTTTCTGCTTTTGTTCAACCCCTTCATTATATGGAATTGAAGAACACGTTTTATTTCTTCCTTACGTCGCTGACCCCTTAATCACACCTCACCGCGCCCTATCGTTCTACGAAAAATCATTTGGGAAGTCCAGCCACAGATGAGCGATAACCGGGGCGTAGTTGATTTATTTGCAATTCATAGGAACGCTGTCCTTGCGCTATAAATATGACTGGTGGCGTCACTGAAGTAAAAGAACCGTATGATATGTGCTCCTGAAACTCTGATAGTTTTTCCTTTCCCACTCATCTACATCTACGAAGTACCGTGCTAGCCCCCCTGAGTGTATCTGGCGCGGGGTGATTACGTGTAGTGTTGGACCACATTTTAATGGATTCTGCCATCCATTATGCAGCAATTTCTTTATTTCTCTATAATCAGGAGCTTCTTACTTGGGCCCACAGCACATTCGTTCCCTTTTCCGTCACTCCCAACAATCTCCTTTTTCTTCTCTGTCAACGAATCCCTCACAACCAACCAGAAATTTTAAACATTACAGCATTAAGAAAAACAAAAATCCTTTTAAGTATTAAAACACATTAAAAAATTTCAAAAAAACACAAAAACGTAACGGCAAAGCATCAAACGTTACACCAGGCACGCAACGTTGCACAATTCCAACCAAACCAACCAACCAACCAACACCATTCCAATTCAACGTTGAACCCCGAACCATCCCCTGGTCCCTAAGCGCGAACCAAAAGCAGTCAGGAGAACAATGCAAAACTAGAATCTAGGAGAGTGGTACGTTGGCGGAATGCTAACAAGCAGTACAAGGGCCAAGGTACTACTCCTACTGATTAGTACTGCTGATACTAGTAATTCGTGCGTACTACGAGATACTAGTTCGTGCAGAAAACGAAACCTTGCGGGACATCCCGAAGGTTTCTTTCATTCATTTTCAAAAGGAATGCTTGCGAATGTTCCTGTGGTGCTGCAAACCTCACAATCGTCTCTCGAACTATCCAACTGCCGGCGTGAATGGCGAGTCTTTACATTGTTTTTCTGCGTTGTTTCTTATTCTTCTTGCTCAGAGGCAATACTTGTTTTTCTGGAGCATCCATCAGCGTTTTCATGGTTGATCGGTTTTATCGGCGTTTTTGTATTATTTTTTGCACGATATCTTACTCCTTGGCCCCGTGGGTGGTCTTTTGATTGTGCCGAGTTCAAAGCTGTTCCGTTTCCTTCACCCTAAACGGCTTCATCTGCGCGTTCTTCACGTCCGCAGAGCTTGGAGACAAATGGATGCGGTTACGTTGTGCTTCCTTTTGCGTGTTTATGTCATCGGCCCGTTCGGACCGGGATTCGAAGGTGATAAATGGGCTCTAGAAATGAATGGTGGTCACTTTTCAAGCTACTTATAGAAGTATGCAAATAACTTCGTGAATTTCCATAACTATTCCATTAATTGTAGACGGAGCCCTTCAGGCGTGATGTAATATATTAGAGAGCTCAGAGGTTATCACCACTTCCTATTTGCCCTTGCTTTATAAATTGAAAACAGTTTATCATGCTTCGAGACTATTTTAGGGTGAACGTATACCGTCTGCAAATTTAATAATGGCAAGAAAAGCTAAGCTGTTCAGCTTTTACAGCACTCTTCGTATTGAAATATTATCGGACATCACTGATAATCGAGTAGGTTTTGCTGATTTTTAGTTAAATCAGGGAATAAGTTAGGCAAGGAAAGTTCTTCGGTTATTCCTTGTTTTAGGGTAAAGTAAGTCATCTACCATCTAAGTTTTAAAAATGTATCCTTGTTCAAAGACTAGTCTCTGTAATAATCTCAGCTGTAAAAAAATTACATCAATCCATAGAAAACCAAATCGTGGAACATCAGCCCTTAGAAAACCAAATTATGGAACATGCCCTTGATAAGTGAGTTGAAGTACAAACATATAAAGCTAAAAACAAAACAAAAATAACTAAACCATCGCCATGATCAGTGCGAAACGAAAGGAAATAACCGAGAGCCATAATTCTGCCTCTTCCCATGTGAAATGAAATGATGCCACTAAAAAACCCACGCAAGCAAGACTGCTACGGAAGGTTGAAGAGTTCACTGAACCTCCCTCAAACCTTATTGGGTATCTAGTTCATAACCATAATTTACAATGCCGTTATATAATTGCAAAGAAGAATTACTTCGGCATTTTTTTGAGAAATTTGTATTATTCAAGAAGGGAAAAAAACTTTTACCGGTACAACTATCATTTGTCAATGCGAAAGAGGAACGATTTGTTGGAAAGTAAAGATTTTACGTTCAGCATCGTGTATTTAGCTTGTGAATATGTCGAGGACATTAATAACTGCTGCGTTTTTAATGAGAAAAGCATGTATGCCCGTTCACCGTGATGATAAAGGCATTTTCAATTGCACGGCTAGGTGTCTGATGTTATCTCCAACTCGGCGCAAAGTGTAGTCGTCGACATCATTATTTACGTCTCGTGCTAACGCTTGTGGGGAGACATTCTCCTCCAAAACCATTATGCAAAATGAAGTATTCATTTCAGCCTGTCAAGATGACGAAGAACTTAATGTATTTTAAGATCATGCATTTAATATTTACCACCATGAGTTCAAAGCAGGTATTTGAGTGTGTGGTAACTTAGTGTAATCGGTACTTTTTCATCAATGCAAGTTAGAAAGTCTTCGGCTCGTTTTTGTATTTTCATGCATTATCGTGCTCTGGAAGGGCTTTAGAAGACGATTGCCGATAACAATTTTCCATTTAACCGACTTCTGCGAATGGAAATTGGCCGTTTGAAGACAATGAGGCGAAGTGAGATCCAGAAGCCGTTAAGGGAGAACCGAAAATTCGACTGGCCCTTTGGGTCACGAAGGCCCTCATTGTTAAGAGTTTCTCGAGAACCCATTCAGACAGAGAAGACGACCTTATCGGAGGCGGCCATTCTTTTGGCCGATGCAATTTTCGAGAGGTGGGCGTGAGGGATCTTTTTTTAAGGAGCCAGGGGATTTACGCGATCCAGATATGCCTGTGAAAAGGAGGTCGCCGGAGCCTTTCATGTGTAATGGAGGCGATGTCTTTACTAGGGGGATGACTAGCCCCCCCTCCCCGGTCACCTTCTACTGGTTCTATTTTCCATTTTATCGACAATTTCATGGGAAATGGATCTGGTTCATCGGATGCTATTTTATTGTCAGTTGTGTGTGGTGGGGACGGAAGATCGCTGGATTAAGATTACTACCTTACCGAAGGCGACTGTTTGTCCGGGAAATTTCAACGCTCGGCCAGGAACGTTGGCGCGACTCTTGTAGGTAGGTGGCTGGACTATCATCCACTTTCCAGGCCGCCATATTTTCTTTGAAAGTGCGTGGGCAATCCCGTTTTCTGGGGTCATACACCCGAATACCTATTGGTCATCCTTTAACGAGCCGAATATCTCCGAATCTGTTTTAAGAGCTCTGTAAATACGCCATTGCTTACCGTATAACGCCACTTTTTTACCCTTAGACCTGGTTTTATAATATTAATTTACTAATTTTCACGTTATAATGACCGATTTGGAGGCTTTCCCATTGACAATGCTAAATACAACTGAATAAAACTATGATGCACTTTGGAAAACCTGAACTCAAATTTTGAGGATACCGGGTATCAACTTTACGGAGTCCTCGCAATTATAGTAAACCCAAACTCATTGCTAACTTCAAATTAGTGTATAAACTATTTCATATAGTGGTTTAAGTTAGTCAGGCATTTTTATATCGGATCTAAATGTAATTATTGTGGGCGTGGAGAGAGTAGTTTACTCAGTTTGGATGAGAAGAGTGAAAAAAGGCATCTATAAGTAAAAAAAGTTAAAATGTTTACCCAAACATAAGGTATTGTACATATCGAAATAATTCCGTGTAATTGAAGTTTCTGGCCATATTTCCTATGCTAGAGATTTGTTAATCACGCTGGCCTAATCCAAAATTTGAGGTAAAGGAGTTTGATTATTCAAATACTTTTCGTGATTTCCAGTTACAATACCCTTCTGCCGTAATCATAATTTTCAAAGTTTAACACGAGTTTTGAATGCTTTTTTTACCAGGTCAAAGTGAGGATACGAGTGAGCATTTAAGTTTTGTGTCTGCTTTGCAACGAGTTTTAATTCACCATTGAACAGGTATGCTATGGGTTTAACTGTCTCCAGCTTACATTTTCAACGTCAATATTGGTTTATATATAAATATTGGTTAAGCAGATTTCATTAAACCTCCCCTAGACTTTGTTCAACAAAATCATGAACGTAGTCACCAATGTTTAATAATGGTATTAATTCCTTGGAGTTAATAGTTTTAAAAATCTATTTCCCTTTGCATTTCATGTCATTTATCTAAAAATATACACCGTTGATGATCCCTTTTTGGACTCAATTTTATTCAGCTTACTTGTTTTCTTAATCAAAATATTTTATTTATTGAACAATATTTCGTAAATGTCACCACAAAGTTTGGCGATATCTTTTTTTATCCGTAAGACGTTATTTTGGTTTCCAAATGGCATAAAATCATATGGAGATAACCCTCGGAGATTTTGGAATATGAAATTACATGCTCCCCTGGGCGATCGTGGTGAATCAATTCCGGCTCAAGAAAAAAATATCGTTTCCCCCATCGCTTTCGAACGACCTCTCGATGTTTAGGTCAGCGTTTGCACGCATCGTTTGATCCGATTATGCAAAGTAATCATCCTCTATTTACCAATCCATTCACCTTTACGACAAATTGACTCGATGTCGGAGGATATAGGAACCCACTAACAAACAATTGGGATGACCCATGCACTATCTGAAAACCAACAATCGTCCGTGGATCCGTTATTATGACGTAAAGGGTATGGGTTGGCCGCCCAGTAGGGAGTGCGCTTAACCCCCCACCCTTTCCTCTTGATTTTAGTTCCCTCTTTCTCCCATAAGGTGAAGCTTGAGACGCCAAGCGCAAGCAATTGGCTGCATCATTCGTGTGTTTAGATGTGTTTCGTCCACTACGACGTTGTACCCGCCAAGCCACCGCAAGGTTGTATAGCAGGGTGTGAATGTTTACCAAAAACATGCACTGCACTACTGCTTCGAAAGTCTTAGGATCTACGAGTGCTCATAATCAATGCAAATACGTACATGCACAGCGATAAATGAATTTATAAATTAAAGAAAATATGCGAGAGACGTGTTGTTGTTACTGGTTGGCATATTCATATAAAAGCCAAAAACAGCATATTTCCTAACCATTCTACTTGACCTACAACTTATGAATAGTGCTTTACTATTAAATCTTATTCTCATGACCTAATAGAGCATGTCGGGGTTTGTAAAATGCTAATGAGGTCGTCATAAAAGAGATCGGCGTCGAAATCAATGAAAAGATTTGATCTTAACTTTAGTCTCCGGTCTGATAGTGACTCCCATCTCGTTTTTGAAGTCGGCGTAATATTTGTTACTACATTTTACACATCTTCGCTAAACATGTTTTAATGCGGCATTCATCATTATTATTTCAAATACTGGTGATGTTTTTCAATTGAGGCGCAACAAGGAAGAAGCACCAAAGTTCCCTAGCTTTATTGTCGCACTTAATGCCAGTACGCGTTTAATGAATCCTAATTCACGATTGTCTTCACCATTAATTTCCCAAACGAATTTACCCTGTCCGAGATTTTGATTCAGTCTATTTCCAAGATATCACGTTTTCTAATTCGCTATTACTAGAATATTAAGTATAATTGGAAGAGTTTTTCTTTTTTCAGAGAAGTACTACGCATTAAAAAAAATTATTATAAATGCCATGCATCGTACCACTTTTAGACTGCATCCAGGTCCTTTGTTAGCGCTTCCTTATAATTATGAATGCGAATGCTTCCTACCCTCCACTAATGTCTTCAAAATATGAAATAAACAGAAGTGAACCTATGATCCTCCCCTGTGGGACTCCCGGTCAAATACCTTCCTGTGTGGAGATGTATTATGTGTGTTGGGAGGTGGGGTGCCTTCGTTCGTCCTTGCGACTGGGTGGGGAAGACGGACGTAGGACGCAATCCTTTAAATGCGAGTGTGATTGCCGTTGGATTGGTGTGGAGTTGGTTCTTGGGAGGAGTTGGAGTGGGCTGGTCTTCCGAGGGCTTATGTCCGCATTCCAAGGACCCCCCCACACTCCCAACCGGTGATCCACGTTCATCTTCTCCCTCTCCTGCTTCCAAAGCTCCTGCCGACCGTCACCCTTCCCCGTCCCCTCCCCCAATACCCTCCTCCCTCCCCATTCATTCAACTCCCCACACTCCTCCGCGTCAGCAGCAGCCTGGTGTAAACTCATCCCCTGCGCGCCGCACCTCCTGTGACGCGGCATCGACCACTCCCCCTTCTCTGGGCGAAATCATTGTTTGACCTTGACCCCGGTTTACACCTGCACGAGGTGGGTGGGAAACGGCAGACAGGAATAGAGGCGGTGACAGGGATAGTGGGGAGAAAATATATCCTGCAAAATCATGTCGCATGCAGTCTACAACTTTTTTTTTTGCGGTGTATTAGAGTATGCAATATTTTAATGAAGGAATAATTACATAGTATTTATATCGACCTCATTTATTTTACGACTTTTGTTGTCTCGAGAGTCGGTAGGAGTTCTCAACCACTTAACCAACTCGACATTTTTTCGTCAGTGTTTCGGAATCCAATCTTCAGTGCTCAGAATGACTGGAGCCGCAATTACTATATTGGTGCAGCGTAATGTTACATGGTTGTTAGTCATACGTACTCTTGGATGTCTTTACTTCCAAATTCAATGCATATGGTATTACAATTTTTCATGATTCCATGGATGTTGTTTAATAATCACTCTCGAGCCTTAAAACGGAATAATTAAGTTCCCAAACTTGGTCAATTGTAGTTGACATTTTTAACTTCGAACCCACCCTCAAGACAGCAGAAGTTGGGTATAGTTATAGTTGAACCGAATTAAGTCATGTGTACTAGCTCAACATTTTGAAATGATCTATTTGAATATAAAACCTATCAGAATAAAATCGTTTTATTTTTTATTGTTTCAAATAATATCTACTTATGATTACCTAATAAAAACGATAGCTAAGTATTACCCACACTAAAATTTATTACTAACCGTGGTTTCAGAAATCCATTTCCATGATCAAGATTTATGATTAAATAACCATGATTCTCTATTAACTTCTTATCTTTATTTTGAATAATGTCATCGAAGTTATTCGCGAGCCTGCCAACCAGAATGGGTTGAATCAGTTATATTTCCCCATAAAAAGTAAGCAGAAGTTAGTTTCCGATATATTGCTTATGGATCTCTACGAATACCCACAATTAAATTCGCACTTTCCGAAAACTTAACGTTCGGCTCAAAGATAAATTTGTAAATATCTTGTATAAGGAGCCTTTGAAGACTATGTTATAACCATCGGTGCCCATCTCTATTTCCTGCTCCTCAATGCCTGACCTAGGAGTGACCTGATTAATATCAATGCTATTGCTGGATTGAATTAAATATTAATGTTGAGTTAAAACATTGTTTACGTTTATCTAATGCTGACTTATACAATATCGTTAGCGATTTAGACGCTTACAATTTCGCGGAATACACTATACATGTGAAGGACTACTATTGCTACGGTGCTAAAAGTTTTATTATATTGGAGCAATATCTTCTGTTGAATTTTTACAATCAGGAAAGAATACTCTCACTTTTTCTACAAATTTAGGGTCAATTTGGAAACATATCAAGCTCATAATATCCTTGTTACATAGGTTCATCGCCCACTTCTAGATGTTGTTTTTCATACGTTTGTGACAATACAACTGCGCACGTACTTAGACCAACCTGAAGCACATTCAATCACCAACTCGAGCATATTATACCGTGGTGACCGGGGCCTGATGAAATTTTTCGTAAATCTTGACATCGCTTTAGGTGGAATTGCTATGATTGAGTGACCTCAATGATTTTTCCTTCGTTTTACGCGCATCGGCCTCAATTTAGTGTTGGATGTGGACAATGTGTTGATCTTGTTCTACATACTTGATTTTTCACAGTCTTTGGACGGAATGGAGTAATGGCTTTGAATGTGAGATTTCTTCTTTCTTTGGAAATCTTCCTCTTCGAGTAGTCTTTTATTTCGGCTCCGAAAGCCTGCAATTCCAGTCTCGATTTTTTTTCATTCCGAGTCAGTGGCTCTTCAGTTTCGTTGGATAAACATCAAGCACACATTATCCGAAAGCGACCGGGTCGGACTGCTGCAGGCGTCCACTATTCGATAGCTTTCCCCAGATTCGAATTCTGGGGTAACTTTGCTCTCCAATACAAATCTCTCACTCATGCTATATTTTTCGGCCCAAAAATATAGAAATCCATTTCCAGAAATTTCTCGCCCAGGAGGATAGCATTTCGGACACATATATGCTACAAAGAAAAGCATGTGCTTTGCTTTGTAGAAAGCTTTTGTAGAAAGGTTTAATTTAAAACACCATTTTCGAAGTGCTTTGACCTTCTGGTAAACTATGAGTAATGCATTCTACATTCATAGTGTTACAGCTAAGATCTCCGCACATGACAAATTTACAAGAGGCATGCTTTTTGAATGCCAGGAAAGGTATGAGGTTTTATCGTGGTGAACACCTGAACGTTTAATTGATTTCAAAACTGGCTTTTATATAATTTATTGAGTTTCCAGAGCCCAGACAGAGTGGAACACCCTCTTAATGGAATAAATAATATTAGTGGTGTGCAGATAAAATATTATTGTAAAACACATATTTCCACGCTATTACTTATGACATATGCTGATGCAAGGCATCCGAAGATAGGATACTTATATGAGACAGAAAAAATAATTTGCTGAGGTATCATTTCAAATCTTGGGGTAAGTTATCTCTTTTCGAATGTTACGGAGGTTTCACTGTAACCTACTTCATTTTTACTGAAGATGCTTTAAAGTGCCGGTTAGCACAGGATCTGATAAGTAAGTACTCATACTAATTTTCATAGTCTTGACTCTTGACTTCCCCCAATCCCACTGTCATTGAATTTATTTTAGACTCTAAGGGCCTCCTACAATATCTCCGCGTTTGTCCACAAGCATGAGAAGATGGCCTTTTGAATTTCAAACTCATCTAGCCCATTCAAATACTAAGTAATGAATTCAAATAGTGCTTTCAAATGGTGATAAAATATGAAACATCCTTTGGTCAATGAGTTTTTAGACGCAGTAACTACATAATATTTATTATTCCGTTCCCTTGAAGAGGCTGGCATTGTTTTACCGTTACTCCATAATCCAAACATTCAAACACCGCCGTATCCTAAATTTTTATTTTCTGAAGGGCGAGTACTACTAATATTTCTTACTCACTCTCACACCTACGTTGTTATTTTCTGTGTGTCAAATTATATTTTGCCTTTACGTACTGGATGAATTATGAGATGTATTACTAATTCATCAGAAAAAACCATGCAGTGAAGCAAGAATAATCGATCTTGGAAATAAATTGAGGACATTCATTATAGCAACCGTTTTAGGAAAAATTATCTGATAAGAAATAATGGAATTCCACTCTCCCGACGTCTACGTCATAATGCCATTACCATATGATAATTACTTAGTGTAGCATTTTTCTACTCATTTATAGGATTCTATATTGCTTGCTTTCATATGAAAGTGATATCTTTAAATGGTAATGCGATGTTAATTCCGGTGGCGTGGAATAGAATATGTGGAAGAAAGTTAATAATTCTTAAAGGATATCTATGGAATCTTTCTTTCAGAACTCTAATAAACTTGGGATGTCTTTATTCTGATACTTGGTGGTTGTAGTCTCTTCGTATTAAGTATGCTTATTGCCTGCATGTGGGATGGTATAAGGTGGATGAGTGGAGGAATTTCGGTATTTTCCTTTTTGAAATAAGCGTTCTCTCCTCCATCGTCTGATATATACTAGTCCCATCTGTGCAGTATGACTATTGAGTGTCGGCCATTTTATTCCCTGCGGACTTTACCCGGCGTTTTAGGAACGTTCTCTCAAATTATATCTTTCATCATATGATTGCTTTCCATACAGCAGTGGTCCATCCTGTGTAATTTATCGACCTGTAACTTATATCGTATTTTTCTAAATTTCAGGTGAGTACCAGTCTGGCGTTCTCTTATCGGTGAAAAACTAATGCCGTACTGTGTTCTAGATTTGCAGAAAAGGTGAGTGTGTTGTTTCATGAACATATATTCTACATCATAACTTAGCAATCGACAAATTCTAACGTTTATTTATTAAGCTTCGGCGGGAACAGGGTCGTGTGATTTTCTTAGGCTTTTTTCTCTTAATACAAACGAAATTTTTAAACAATGATGGTATTTTAAACATAGATTTTGACTAGGGTGGTCCACTGGAATATGTCAAATAAATCATAATGAGTGCGAAAGTGAGCGTCGTTGGCGCGTTTACACATCGACGAATATCCCAATGATCCGTCACTGAGGCATGAAGAAATGGTGCTGAGACACCAACCATTCAATAATATGCAAATAGAAAAGTGTTGATCGTTTCCCCGGGTGATTTGTCATTGATGGAAAATATGAACAAAAGTGGCCCGAACACACTTCCTTGTGGCACACCGCATATTTTGTGCTGTGGGTAATTTCTTTGCTGTTTTGTGCAGTGTGAGAGAGCTTGGCGCATGAAGCTTTTAGCTTTTATGTCCAATAATGGGCTTAACTGTTTTCACACCCAGTGGTAACACTTGTGTTTTAATGCCATCAATGCTGTGGTTAGCGTGTGATATAAGCGAGAATACAAACTAGCCCTTGGGGATGGGTGAGAGGAAAGGGAATGGGGAGAGGGGTTGTGGATAGGCTGGACTGTTGAGAGGAGGTAGCGGGGGTGGGGGAGGGGATAGGGAACCAGTATAATATGAAAAGGGGGGGTAAGGGCGCCGGAGGCAGGATGGCCCTCCCAACCCACCACCAGAGTGGGAGAATCCACCTGAGAGAGGTCTTTTTTTACCGTTATTCCTCCTCCTCCGCGGCCGCCACCTCGGGCCCTCCTTCTCAAACTCCCTCGCCTCCCCCCCCCCGTCTCCCGTAATTCCCCCTCCCTTCTCCCTCCCCGCCCCCCAAAGGTGTTTCGGTTCGGTTGGGATCGTAGCATGCTCGCGTGCGAGAAGACTCTTCGAAGACTTGTTGGGTTGCGTTGGCCGAGTGAGGTGCGCCCTCGGCGTTGGACTGCTAGAGACGGAATGCACACCAGTTCGCCAAAAGGGCTAATGTATTCCCAGGGCTAAAGGGTTCCCGGGGGCTCAAATCTTCACAACCCCCGGCTTAGCTCGGGGGTAAGAAACGGTTTCCTTCGTGGAGACACTGGGTTCAAATCCCGTTGGTGAAATTGAATCTTTTCACTAATAGGCAAGTGGAGAGATCTTGCCATCCGATTAGAGAACCGTAGCTATCCTGTAAATGGCGACGTTTCGCTTATTCTTCTTTAAGTAATTTCAGGCCGAGTTGAAATGAACTATTCTGCTACCAGCGGTCTTGGGCCGAGCTGCAGTTTAGAGAAACATATAGTAAAATTAGCGAAATGTCACCATTTACCGGATGCCAGATTTTCATCGCGGGAGAATCTAAAAAAAACAGCTCTCTACTCCAGTTCAACACCGCGTAAACTTGTACAAAATATTTTTCACGGGTAACACGACCCCTCTTCGATCATTACAAGTGTAGCAGTTCATCTACAAGTCTCCATCTTTCAAATGTGACTTTTAACAATGGCAATCTTCTCGGACTTCGTCAAGATTGAGCAAATACCGGCTTCTCTCTTCTGCCCACCCTAGCATTACTATATATTACCAATGCTCCACCAACTCAGTTACGATCAGTAGAAAACATCCAGGCAAAAAATCGGAAGGAATTTAAGGAAATCTTTTGCGCTTGGACTCAAATTCATGAAATTTTTGTTGACTTCCATGATTGTTTTGAATCCCAAAAATACAAAAAATATGGCAAAAACTTTCGTTCAAAGGACTGCAGAAACAGAGTACTCAATGGAGCCAAAATAGTAATGGAAGCCATATTGCCAGGAATTTTCTTTGAAAAATAATATAGCCAACAGCGTCCGTGAGTTTTCCTATGCGCCTGATTTGTTTTGATTGACAAATTACATGGGGCGTTCATGGCTACCATTACAGCGGTTTATGTTATATCAGCAAATAATCGTCACTTCCATAAGCTTAGCCAAATAAGCACTCCCCCTTCACCGTTAATCGCTCTCAGTATCTCTTGCCCTTGTCTTCCAGCTTAACCTTTCCACCTCCTCGTTATTTAATATTGTATTTAACTGCGAATCAATTCGTTCCGAGAGGACCATGAGAACAAGCACACAGCGGCCAAGAAACCCACCCTAAATATTCCAAGTTGAACATGTTAGGGGACCATCCAATAAATCCTGTGTCCCACGCGTCTCCAGTCAAGACTACCCATGATAAACGACCTAAGTACTGTAACTCAAGCGGTTGAAACTGGGCCACTCTCTGTTTATCTTTGTCTCGGTTAACAGTTCATTCTCCGGATGTTGTGTACATTCCAAAGCCTGGCGATGGTTCCCTTGTGGAACCTATTGCAGAGGAATGCTGGTCGCGATAAAAGTATACCAACTCTGGAAGGAGGAAGTTGACTAATAGCAGGGTGGGACGTGAAGAACATATCTGAGAAAACTTCATGCTTAATTGGATGGTGGAGTCAGGCGATTCAGAAACGTTGTTTTTGGAAAAATATGAAGACTTGAGGGTTTTTAAACTTTTACGAAGAAGGGTGGGGATATGAAGTTAGTTGTGGAAAAATACGAACGAAGGAATGGCAACAGAGTCAGTAGTTGTAAGTAGGAGGAGGGAAAGTTAGAGAAGACAAAAGTAACAAAATTCATCAGTGCCGTCATGACTGAGAGCTACGGGAAATATAAAGAATTGCGTATTTTATGAAATGCATTGATCATAGTGCAGCATTTAAGTTGTCATAAGTACTCCGCGCGAGGCTAGCGAGTTATCACAACTTATAGCACATTTGATTACCAATAGCACATCATGCGTTCATAGATTCCTAATATAATATTCTCCTTTGTTTAATATATCGTAGTCTGTTGCCCAATTAGTTTTGTCGTTTGAGTAATCCGAGTTCGTTACTATTTCCGTTCTTTCATTAATGCATAATGTGGAAAGCAAAGAGGGGAATTACCCTCTGCCGAAAACTTTGGTCATTACTTGGGGGCGAACAAATGCATCATGAAAAATTTAACTTTTTATTTAATTCATTAGTGATTACTTCACGATCAGGAGAGGCTTTTATAGATATTAAATTACCTCCACCTTAACCTCTATTACCGGAGATATGTACGAATAAGTACGCACATACATTGTACGTACTTATTCGTAATTTATGCCTCTTCAGCTTGTCACGTTTTCCTACGTGTTTCATCCCGCCGAATTCATCCATTTTCCATTCAACTCTTTTCCATTTTCATTCCATTTCCGAAAGTCCATTTTCTTTCCACCTCTTCCTCGCTTACCCAACACCTTTCACACAATCTTGTCCTCTAGCATCCCATTGCACTTAATTATATGTCACTTTGTAAGGCGTAGGCAGTCCCATTAATAAACTGGGTATTAAGTTAAGAAGATGAAAATAGTGTTAGATTGTGGTATAAAATGTCTCTTTATTGGCTCAAATGACTTGCTGTAGTGGGAATTTCATTCGCTCTCTCTATCTCTCACTCTGGAACTGGAGAGCAGTGGAGACACGCTTGAGTGCCTGACTGGTCTGATAAATTCTCACCACTGAAATGTCTTTCTCCCAAAAACGCAGAAACCGCGTACCACTTTCCCCTCAGAGAAAGAACGTCACTTCACCTTAGTTGACTCAATTTGCTTGAGACCTCAGCGAATAATTGACTTTTACTATACGTTGTTTTCGAAATGACGGACCTACGTCGAAGTGAAATCCCTCAGTGAGTCGGAATGTGTCGAGTATGCATCTGGAAGAGTGTTATCATTCACATTTGGGCATTGCCTGGTTTGTCTCTCGGGTATCGTAGGCACGTAAACACTTGTAACACTCGCTATATGAATGTTCTCGAGTTCAAGAATCATTTATATAAACGAAAGCATTTTAGGTAAAGAATTCTTACCCTCGTGCGCATAGTAAGGGTCATGGCGATCTCAATTACCTTTCTTTGGGAAGCCAATTACGGTATGGCAAACAATATATTGAAAAGAAAATTGTTTTGGCATTCTTGGATGATGCATGAAGGCTAAAAATTATAAGGTTGATGTTGCACAAATAGATATAGTGAAATCCTTGTGTTCTTTTCATTATAGTCAAAACCTCAACTGAAATCAGCCAAAAATTAGTCTTCAAATTTTATTTTAGTTATATGTTCGTGAACAATGATATGCCAAGGAATCTAGTGTGTCTCTGTCGAACAAATGCGGCATACTATTCATTCAGGGATATCTTTTGGTTGCTTAGTATCAACTCAAAAATACATTAAAATTATTAAACCTATCATTAGTAATCTACCTGTTGGGGTGGATATGATGGGCTATAACTATTTGATTTTTATTTTTTTTCTCTCACTATTTTTCTCTTTAATTCATCTTATTTCTTAGCTCGATTCAATTCTACTAATAGAAGTACCCTTTGCCTCCCTCCCCACTACTTTCTTGGCATTTCACCATCAGTGCGATCTTCGTCTCCCCCTCACATGTAATTACTTATTCTTTTTGAATTTTTCCGCAACTTGTCCATTCTAGCCAGTATTTTTTTTAGCAAGACTGAAGTTTATAGAGCAATTAGGGCATGGTTTCAAGCGATCCAAAACTAAATAAACGGATAACATTTTCTTTCTAAAGCTGTAAGACTAAACTCTCATGTTTCTCTTTTTTGGATTTTAGCGCAATAAATGGTCAATACTCTAAGCATCTCCTTCAAGCTGACGTTTATAATCCCTATGTCCCTGGTGTAATGTTTAGTGGCATTTAAACAGCCGAATGTTAATGTGCATTTTTGGACTAAATCAAGGCGTGTGAGACCCTAAAAGTATTCAACGGGCGTCTTTTTCTTGGTACTCAACCATCTCGTGTTTTTTTTAACTCTCTCATTCCATGCGTCTCCTTTCATTCTCTTGCTCACTTTGGGTGGAAGTAAGATTTCTCTCGCCACTTCCTGATGTCCGTTTAAGAAGTACCGTCATGCTTATCACAGTATCCATTATTTTTATGACGCCTGAGTACCTTGAGATGTTATTCTTCAAACTCTTTTCTGAATGTTGTTCGGGGATGAACGCTTAGTCACACCGTCTACCATGGCCCCTTGAGAAGATAGTTACCTCTCAATCTTACCCCTCTAACCCCTAATGCATTATGACACCAAATGTTTTTTGACACATTGACGCCTCTATTTCCTTCTCGTATCCTTCGCACCTCTAAAGTATATTTCATTTCTCACCACCCTGAGACCATTCTTTTGGTCCCATTGGCACGATATAATCGACTTCTCTGTGCACTACTCATGGTCCCTTTCCGTTTTATCACCGTTTCTCCACACCTAATGCTGTCTATACCGTCGATTTTTTGTGAGATTAATCATTTGGGGCTTCCCTCGGGCAAATTGGTTCTTTTTATCAAGTCCAGGGCTCGAATCTCTTCTCAAGGAATGTTAAACGAATTTCATTGTCCGTCAGCGTGAGAAACGCGAGTCTCAATCGGGCTTGTTCCCGGGTTCTCGTGGCATTGACGTAA
Source organism: Pyrrhosoma nymphula (assembly GCA_963573305.1). Classification (NCBI taxonomy): domain Eukaryota; kingdom Metazoa; phylum Arthropoda; class Insecta; order Odonata; family Coenagrionidae; genus Pyrrhosoma; species Pyrrhosoma nymphula. Next base: position 131,479,099 of record OY754329.1, on the reverse strand, counting down.
TCGATCGTCATTCTCGATTCTGGCCGTACCCCATGAATCTTGTGCTTCATATAACTGTGATGAAAAATTATATCATTTCACTTCCATTGAAGATTGATGCTAGAATAAAAAGTCAGGCTGATGCCACGCTCCTATACGGTCAATGTAAGCTAGCAGACGATGGGGATTGCCATTCACCTTCGTATTTTGTAAGTTAAATGCTTCGAAATGAATCATGCATTAACTTTCGCGTACATATCATTCCCTTTTTGTATCATTCTGGCTATACCGAAATGAATGCTAATATCCTTTGAATTCTGAGTGAACTAGATTATTAGATATTTGAAATGTTTTTTCACTAACATCTATGCAGCTCTCATCTGCAGTTATTGTGTGCTTCTTCATGAAAGGCGATTTTCATCCACAACTGTGAAATATATATTAATTGATGAAATTGCACTAGTAAATCCGAATATAGTTAATCCGTGGTACGGCTTCCGCGGTGAATTGATGAATTGCTTTTATTCCAGTTTCTCAGGAATAAAAGCAATTCTTAGTTAATCCGTGTTGTCACTGGATCATACTATTTTTTTTAAATCCCTACGCAATGAAATGGCTAGTAGCTGAGGATAAGTTTCATTAATTGTGCGTATTGCATCTTTCATATATGTGTTATTTATAAGGCACCAAATGGTGAAAGGGTTACGGTGCTAGCGATTTAAACTATCATTAACGCATCTCATTTAATTGACTGACGGACACACTATCTGCGATTCTCTATCTACAAGTGGCATTTCATTGTTTTTGGCTGCTTATATCCCTTTATCTCATCGTAGCACTCCATCGCACTAATGCCGGTGACCCATTGAATAATGCCACTATTCTATTAAAAGTATCCCTTGCTTGCTTGCTAGGTCAGCGTACATGAGCTTGCGACTTAACTTTTCTTAAATTATCACGAGGTGATCGTATAGCACCCACGAGTGAATCCATTGAGATTTTAATTTGATAACCACACTCGTAATATCTAGTATTATATATCTCTTGCGATCTGGGGCATTAACATAATACCTTCATATCCGTGAGATTACAGAAATGCATGAAATGTGCGCTGGCGTAACGTCTGTACCCGGAGAAAGTTTGAAACGGACTATTTATAAGAATGCACTATCGGAGATCTTGATTCAGTTCGTGTGACTTTCCCCCGCAGCTTATGTAGTACCTACATATGTATCTCGGAGTGACCTTCAGTCTTTGGTTGTCCGTATGCATGTCTATTGCTGTTACTTGTAAGTTAACGGTCGGGCATACGAACTTGACTGCGACACATACTGCTCTCTCTGTCTCCCATATACTTTCCTTTTGTAAATGTGACCCGTATTCATCGTGTCATGTGGTGTCAATTGCCTGTCGCATACACCGCAGGGGGATGCCCGCAATTCTTACCTCAGTTTATCTCAACGTCTTGATGACGGTGGAACGGTCACGCTGAGATGGTTGCGGCGGCAGTAGCTATAAAAGAATGCGTCCTCACCACTGAAAGAATGGTTTGACTCATCAGGGCATGCTGACTGAAGAGCATCAACTGCTTACGTCTATTGAGGTGTATGATGTCTTGATGTTATTTGGAGTTCATAGGGACCGACGAATAATTTTAATCATAATAATGATGGTTGGATTGTCAAGTAATTGACGCATGGAAGGAGTGTGCTTCTTTATTTTGGCTATGCTAAGAGAATGGATGAAAGTGAATAACGAAATAGATTTTTGATAATGGAATGAATGGTGTGAGAGGAAGGGGCGGAATAAGAAAGTCGTGCTGGAAGAGACTCTAAAGAGGTGGTATGTTAGGAGTCTTAAGAATAGGAGAACGTGTATAAAGCAACGCATGAATGAAATAGAAGTGAAAGAGATATGCAAGGATAGGGGTTTAAGGAGGAAAAAATAAAGAGAGCCAGTTTTACAGGCCTAACAGAATTAACTATGCTCTTTGACTTTGCCTGGTTTTTCAATGGTGTTTCATTTGCTGACCAAGAATAACCTTGAGGTCGTGTTTATTGGAAATTTGTTTAGCAACGAGTTACTTATGTTACGTATAACATCAAATTTAACTGTTTTATTGGTGTAGGTAGTTAAAAATAATTTCTTCCATGCTGAAATCCGTTAATTGGGTTTTATTTGCAGAACTCAGAATAGCCTAAATGTCGTTATCAATTACGAATAAATCAAGAAGTGAGGCTCTTGAATTACGTATTACATTAAATTTAACTGAGGAAATCTCTAAATCATAGTCATCAGCAGATTGCGGTCTTTGTCAAATCAGGTATTGGAAAAAAAATTTCACCTCGTGATACAAATCGGGGCGCAATCCGGTCTTATTGACACAATTGCTTACGTAAAGGGTGAAGTAACCCACTGTAGCTCCTGAAAAGGCAAATGAATGAAAAAAGGATAGAAATTGTATCCGCCCATCTCGAATGTGATAACTTTTCAACTTTGATGAGTGGATTTAGCGGATAGCGAGAATCTAATATCTGTTCTAACGGTTTATAATGGTGAAGGAAAAATTTATGGGAGTGAAAAGTGTAAACTCTTTTTATCATTCCGTTATAAATGTATAAATAGACTCCTTTTCTATCCGTGAGAAGAACTTGTTATTCCACCTCGGCTTGCGCCCAGGGAGTGGATGGAGACGCGTTCGGAGTCTCACCACATTCTTGACGGGGGGGTCAAAATGGTCCCCGAGTTCACTGTGTCATCCACCCATCTCCCTTCTCTGCCGCCACCCACCCGTCTCTTCCCGCTTATGTATCCACTAGCCAGCGAAACTGGAATGTCTGAAATCCCTTAGTTCCTTTTTTTAATACGAATTTTGCAGCGAAAAAAAATTCTCGGGTTCCCCGAAATCTAACCATCTTGGCATCTACCTAGAAAAGATCACTTTGTTGTTCCCTTTCAACCAAAAAAAGGATATTTCAACAAAAAAAGGGTCCTTCGCGAAGGAAAGTCTTGTATTTTTTTTCGAAAAGGAAGAAAAACAAGAGAGTTTTCCCGCTGAGCTGGTGTTGCCCCCTATAGGTCTGTGGGTCTGATTGTTTCGTCCTAGGGCCTGGGCGGGTAAAGCCGATTGGTCTTTCTTACACAGTGTTATATACCTCCTTCGAAATCCCATATCCCGTTCCCTTCCAACATTTCACTGTGCTGTCTAAAAATCTCCCATACATATGTGTTTTTACGACCGCTGGTTCAGGAGAGGTGAACTTCTTGACTACCGCGCCATCCCTTAACCCACGTATACCTACCCGTTCCAAAAAGATCCCTGTATAAGCCAAGTGGAAGGCTCCCCGGGTAATCTCTCTTCTCTCCACGAGTAGACAGCGGTCATAATAATGGCTGTGCGTGGGAGAGTCTTAGCGGTCATTCTTTATACCCCTCTTAGTTTCCGACTTACTGCCGTTCGGGGAAGGGAAGGTTCGCATCCCGTCAAAGCCTTTCATTACGGTCAACTTGAAGAGAGGGAGGGCTCCCTCATTCGGGTAGTTTTTGTGCTCGTCATGTTCACCGAATTTAATGCGGTCCCCCGCCCGAGGAGACCTTCGGGAGGACTGTTAGGAGTTCGGGGGCTGGTTGGTTGGTTGGTCAACCCGGACCTACCCCAAAAAAGAGCGGTTGTTTACTCCAGTCTCGCCCTTTCCTACCCCTCAGCCCCAACCAAGCCACCCTCATCCTACCCCCACATCCATCCGGGTTCTCCCTCGAGGTTGGGGGTGGGTGGCGGGGAGGACGTTCGGCCTGGGAGACTGGGGAAGGAGAGGATTTTCCAGAATGCGATGGGGGGAAGGAGTCGAGACGATCAAGCAAAAGCATCATCCTCACGGAAATGGCTCCGCATTCCAACGTCTCCGGGTCCACGAATGAAGGTCCTCCTTTAAGGTCTTGAGTCCTTAACCAAACCACTCGGGGTGACTCCAGCTCCGTCACGCAACTCACTCCTGAAAACCCCTTCCAACATCCTCCTGGTTCCCCATAGGGACGTACAACCTGTTCCCAAGGAAGATTTTTTAAATTTCAGTGCTCGCTGCGTTCTGTCCCTCTAAAAAATATATATTTTTCGGGAAGAGGGAATACGTATAAACCCGCGCCAGGACCGGTTTACCGAAAAAAATGACGCCTGAAGAACGTTAGAGTAAGGCACCATGAGATTCGAATGGATTCCCGTCTTAAGTAGCGTTCACATGTCATCTTAGCGTGGGGTTTGCGAAAAAGTATCGCACGATTAAATTGAGTTGAAAATTAGTGCGAAGCTATCATAGAACGCTTAATCAGCTGAATCTGCTAGTAAGTTATTTCGCGTTTGTTTTATGAAAGTGCTGAGGGTTCGTGAGGATTACGGGAAGAAAAATCTTTTTGACTGAAGTGATCTTTAATCACATTTCATGGTTAAGAAATTTGATGGCGTACCTTACGCTAATTTAAGAAAAAATCTAGAGGTTGCTTTTGTATATGAAAGGTCGCTAAATAAATGGGGAAGTTTTATGGGTGATTTGGAATTGTGTAATATATGAGAGGTTTTTTTAAGTCTTTGAGCACCTACAAGGATCATGAATCTGGCGTGGGAAAAGAATCTTTTTAACCGGTTCTTTTGATGGGCTATGACTGTCATCTTGCTATTGCGGTTCCATCTACTAAGACATTGCGGTAGTCAACTCTTTCCCCCGGAGTATACATTCCACTCTCGCGGTTTGTGTTTTTCCAGTGGGTTGAGCCTTAGTGACGTAGAATCCTTGTGACTCCCACCTTGCTGCGAGACACTGAAATAATTTTAAACGCGTCCACTTCTTTCACCGCAGTTTTAGACGGATTGGGCAGGTTTCCCTTGAAAATGTTAAAGTCAGCTTAACTATGGGTGTCATATACTCTAATGATGCTTCTACTTCACGCAATCTCATTAAAAGCATACGAAGCTCACCAAAGCTCACTAAAAAAATGCAAACTTGAAAAAACAGGGACATATGATGAAATATTTTCCTATGCGTTGTGCAAATCGCTACAGCTTTATGGCAATTTTTTAGAAGACATTCTATTTGTTTCTTGTCTTGCTAAACGCTCCTGCCAATATTATTAATACATCTACATCTACATCTACAAAATACCCTGCAAGCCACCTCAGGGGTGTGTGGCAGGGGGTGAGTATTCACCAACATGCATTACACTATACCCTAAAGTTAGTGTAACTACGACTAATTATGCATTAGCATAAATCGCTAATGCTTGTCATGAGGCGAAGCCTCACAAGCATGCAACACTACACTACAGATGTCAAAATGGAGAGTGACCTCAATATACATGCATTCTACAACTACACAGATGGACAGGGACTCAAGACCCATGTAGAAAACATGCTAGGCGTGCTGTTAGTATGTACTAGGTAACAGATAAGGATTCAAGTATTAGGAGTACTACCACTACTAAGAGCTACACTACCTAACGACAAACCTAGATAAAAGTCTCATGGCAGCTATTATGGTCCCTTATCGTTCGTGGGAAAAATGACATCTTAAATCTATCCGTTCTGCAGTCTAGTTCCCTAATTTTACTCTCATGATCTGATCTACCGTAGTATGTCGGATTTCGTAAAATATTGTCAACGTCGTCAGAGAATAGACCGGTTTGGAACTTACATAATAGATTTAGTCTAAATTTTAATCGACGGTCTGAAAGCTTTTCCCATCCCAGTTGCTGCAAAAGGTCTTTAATGTGCTGTAATACTTTATCTGTTGGTTTTTAGGGGAGGTGGCCGACAGCTGAGGTAATTTCTTTCATTCTTTGGAGAGTAAAACGTTAAGGGTAGGATCACTTACCTAGTCGAGGAAGGGTGGAGAGAAACCTAGTGTCATTACATATTAGCATACTCTAAAGATAAGGTGCCGAGGGGACAGCAGATTGTCTCATCTGACTGTCGCAGTCCTTCACTTGAAACACTCTCCACACGTCACTCTTATATGGGTCGTCATTTCCATTGAAAAAATCTACGGAAACCAAACCCGGGCCCTCATGGTGGGATGCCAGTTTTAGAACCACTACAGCAACCCAATCCCATTCTTATTTTCTAGTGGGCATCAAAATGAAGAGACTGTTGGAGGAAGGAAAATGTTTTTATTGGTCACTGTCTGATGACAGAATCGCATTTATTATAATTATCACTCTAATTTTTCACGTCGATGGCAATCATTGTTTTCTATAGGGCGATCCGTGAAGTGTGGCTCACGGCGCTGAGTCTTTTGACGGGGAAGTAATTAGATGTAATATTTTAGTCCACCAATATCATTGGCGGCATCAACGATAGGTTATCGAACCCGGGCATTATATAACAAAAGTAATATTTAAGGAATAATTTTCTTTTTTAACCCATATAGTAGCCGACCCGTCAATTTAACCGATTAAATTAAGTGAAGCCAGGAGAAGAGGTTTCCGCGTTCGAATATTAACGGTTCATGATTACTTTCACCCTCTTTTTAAACACAGATGCACTCGTGATATAACTTGTCTTGTCCTGATATGATCTCAATGCTCCAAATGTCTAGCTGGAGCTCTCATCGCGCATCGTTGCTCAGGGTTCAGTTTCCGTCAGTTGGAAAAACGTAATTCCGTTGAAATGAGACGATTTCCTTGAAACCAGACTCTTCTGTGGATTATATTGGATTACTTTTGGCAATCCTAATTTGAAAAAAATACCTTGGACTTTTTCATGGAAGAATTGCTGCTCCTTATCCTCCGAAAGTCTATGGCCCAGCTAAAAGTATTCCAAAGTCTTTAACGAATCTCTCTCGTAATTACATCGTTCATACTTGCTAGGGGAATACAATTGCTTAAGGTGATTGAAGGCGTAAAATTGGACTAATATTTTGAATTGGAAAATGTATAAATTGAGGTGAGAAATTGAGAACTGTTACGTTGTCTTAGTTGTGGATCCCGAGACCACAGTTTACGATTGTCTACTTGATTATAGGAGAAGATAATTTATTCTTTCGCGTAAACTTGAGGGATGAAATTAAAAGATGAATAAGCGCGGCGGTTCTTAGCTGTCCCATGGGTCTGGGTCAGCTGTGAGACCGCTAAGAACCCCTTAACGTATGTTGTTATTACGGTCATAAATAGAACCTGGTGATAAAAATTTCGCAGAACATAGCGGATATATTTAAGAATCCGCAAAAAGATGATCATCCGGGAAGAGTCTAAGTGATGCAGAATCCTCGATAAAACTCAAGATTTTGGGTCAAAGTTTGACCAACTGATCCGCCCGGTATCGCTGTTCCCACTGCGTGATTTCTTTATCTTAGTTTTTCTTTTGGACGCCGACGAAAGAAATTTAATCTCAAGGAATCTCAACTTATTTGTGGAGAGTGTCTTCTCTTGTCGGTTGCTGTGAGAGGAAATCCCTTCCCATCAAGTTCTTTTTCATTTGAAAGCAGTTAAGAGGAAAACCGTAAAGGCGTTTGTTGTTGCGGGGGGACTAATGGATCGTGACTCTCGCGCCATGGCAAACAAGCTCGATTTATCGTCACGTTCCATCTCCGAAACTTTTTAATCCTTCCCCCCCCGTGCCTAATATCATCCCTTCAACCTCTCTCCACATAACTCTCCTAATCAGGAAACATACTCCGAAGCGGGATGTTCGCTGTTTTCATCTTGTAGGCCTTGCCACGTAGGTGCATACCTCTCTGGCTTACTTGGTTATTTTTTCCCTCTTTGCAGATTAAACCCAATATCTTTAATGACCCCGGAGATCAAATTACGTTTTTTTTCATGGTCAGGGTCACAGACAGCACCGCTATGACCTTTCATCCTCAATTAGGCGTTGGTACGCAGATACGCTGTCTAGCAGGAGTGTCGTCAGACTTCGTCATTACATAGCTCTGCACTTGTAGTAATTTTTGTCTGTTCTAGCGTCGTCATTGCTGTCAATTAAACAAATTGTCGTAGTCGTCAAATAAAGATCAGTCTTTTAACAAGCTTCATACTTCACGAAAAGAATGAAAATGATTATTTATAGTCCTGATTTAGTTCACCTTTACTATTGTGATCTACGTCCTCCTGCCCCTCCTGAACCCAAAAGCGTAAGTTCCCAGGATGAAATAAAGCTAAAATATGCCCTTTAAAGCTACGCTTTGTACAATAGGTCAGAGAAAGAAGTCGAGAACTACTGTAAAAGATTATGCATTTGTACAAACTTGAATTTTTTGCGCTGAAAACAAACTTCCGTAATTCGAAATTATGAAAAAATAGTGAAATGATAAGCATAAAGATCCTGAATGCTTGGGTTATTTCTAGGAACTGGTATGTATAGGCAACTTAAAACTCTTTTCGGATTAGACACTGGGTCAGGTGATTCTTCTCCACTGACGTTTCTATGAGCGAATCGCACACCGAAACTTCTGTGGAGATGAAAGACGACCCGATGTGTAACCCGAGAAGAATATGAGTTCGCCGGGGGATAATCAGTTTGTGCATAGTGCGAATGTAATGTTATTGAAATCTGCAATGGACGCCGCAAAAATTTAAAGCTATCTCATCAGGTATTATTAAGAGTGATGATTACTTTAGAATTGACCTATGTGAAGCCCTTCCCATTCGTATCAACGCTTCAAAGTTTCCACATTAGAAAAAAAACTTCATTTTTTGGAGGTATTAGCTATCAATGCTTGGCAGCACTTTTCCCGCCCTCTTCCCGGATTCCCTTACTCCGCCGAGGGTTTTATCCTCTTTGCTCCCTCCGTCCCACGGGGGTGGGTGAAGGTGGGCGGGGAAATGGTACGCACATGCAACCCACTCCAGCCGAGTTCCGTTAGCAGTCTGCGGACTCCCAAAGGTTTCGAAATCAGGTGATCAGGCATTCTACATTGGCGCGGGAAGTCGAAGGGATGGCAATATACATATTCCCCATCGTTTTAGTGCGCGTATTTCCTAATAGAAAGGCGAACTATAGCATTCAGCGAATGACTCGGGGGAGTGTTTTGTCAGCGCGTAGAACCAGAGATTGCTTTTCTCGTGGGCAAACTCAAAGAGCTCCGTGAGCTCCAACCCTCGACCGTGGGCTCCTCAGAAGGCAGTGCTGAAGAAAGACCTCGACAACCGAGCCGAAATTCAGGTAGAAGGGATTAAAAAAAAGAACCCTTCTTAGCAAAAGCCGGCAGGTCACTTCGACCCAGGCTGTGAGATCTCGAGATTGTGTGTTGAAAACTGACTCTCCCTCATCTCTGCAGTCTTAATATAACTCGTACATGCAATGGGGCTTTACCTGGGTGTTCCCTTTTTAAAACGAAAGTATTTTGAGGCTCTAAAGTGGTAAAGTAAAAAATTCCTATATCTGTGAATTTTGGAACGCTCAAAATCGTGCCAGTTGACTTAACCATAATCCATCTCGACGCAAAGAAAGCTTTCTCTTTTGCCTCAAGCGAATCACTGATTGGTTGTTGAAAACAATTAGGGAATGTAAGTAGTAATAGTTAAATTTACACTCATTGAAAAACAATCATCGGTAATGACTATTGTGCCTACCTAGCGAAGGTGGGTAATTTCATAGAATATATCAATCGAAGCTATTATGGTCCATTATAGTCCGCGGGAAAAAATGTTCTAAATCTGTTCGTTTTTCAATTACCTATTACCTTTATCTTAAACTTGTGGTCATTTCTACCAATATATGTTGGCTTGAGGAAAATATGTTGAATATCTGCGGAAAAATTGTCCGCTTCGAAAGTACGCAGATGATTTAACTTATACTTTTCCCTTAGATCTTTTTGAGATTCCAACCTAAATTAACTAGACAATTTGGTCACGCTGCTAATTTTAAAGTATAGTTCGCGTTAATGACGTTGTCTCAGGATTGATGTTGTGGAGCTTTTACATAACGAAATATAAACTCTTGGTAGTCCGAAAACATCGAAACCGGTGGGATTACAATTCCACCGGTTTCGATGTTTTACATCATTAAGATGCCAACTGTTGAGGTTAACATTCAGGTGTATGTGTACATAAAAGTATATATACTTGAATGTAACCACAAAAGATTGCTTCATATTAATATAAAGCATCGAAATATGTCGTATTAAATATTTACCACAGTGTAAAACTGAAAATAGTTCTTTCATATTGTTCGCGTGTTAAATCTTGTTAGGCTTCCTCTGTAATCGACGTGAGGCCTATGTTAAATAGTTTGTATCTCCCTTTCACTTCAACTGTATCAGCTGGTAATTAGTTAAGGCTCGTTCAATTTTAGTGACGTACAGATTTGAATAAAATTTTGCATTCGTATCCTCATTAAGGTTATCCAGAGATAAAAGTGAAACAAGTTGCACTTTGCCGATTTTTTATTAGGTTATTAAAAGCTATTTTAACACGAAGTCTTATGGCACATGAGATATATTTCGTAATAGTTCGACTACATATGTATGTACCTATTTCCTTCGAAACGCGAAACAGTACATTTAAAATTATATCAATGGTTGCCAACAAGTACCAAGGAGTAACGCCGAGTCGAAAGCATTCAAAAAAGCATATTTAAATAATTTTTACCTGATTCAGAATACCGCGCCGTGAACTCGTCGCAACATGCTTTAATAAAGGCAAAAATCTAACATAATTCTTGTTTAGTTTCCATCACTGCATGCATGCATGGTGAGTTGCATCGCATATACGAAATGAAATGTGGTATTAGTATATTTTTCCACTCACTTGAAAATAATTATTGAAACGTGCACTCAGTGGCCCGTGATTACCACCCCAGCCACCTTAAGGTCCTCGAAAGGTTGTTGGGAGTGAGGCTTCAGAGAGTGATCTCCTGCGCCCTCCCAACGACAAAGGAGCGATGTGATACTTGAGGGGGTCGGTGTGGATTTACGGTCAGGTGCACGTCAGAATGCTACGAATCCACACGCTGACATACGTAGGCGTTTTCCCACAATCACTAAAAATATGTCGTTGCTCGGTTACCTGCTTGTTTCTCCGTCCAACGGATGGAGGACTTCAATGTACCCATGGGTATAGCGTACCAGAACACTCTCTGCTATACGATGCTCGAATTGATAGAAAGCGGTTCAGCTGGCGTCGACTTGACTGCTGTTCTATCCGTCGCCTCCTCCACACTCGGCGAACAAACACTGGTCAGTCTTGTATATTTTTCGGTGTTTTTTTCATTCAGACGAAGAAATCGCATTACGCTTTCTATTTTCTAGGTATTTTTTTGCCGTTTGATAGTTGTTTAGCTCGCCTTGAATTTATGTTCTTCTGGTGAGTGAATTCCATGAATTTATTCATTCCGTTCGAAGGAAATTTCATTTTGCGAGTCGGGAGAAAATGAAGCGTACGCTTGTCGCTAGAAAATCAGGGCGAATGCAATGAAGTCAATAAATTTTGAGGGACAATGAGATAGGTCTTTCTTCTACCGCCACTATATTCTTGTTATTGTCAACCTGAGCTGAGAATAGGGAACGCGCGTTTTCGTGCACTTACCCACGGCACATTGGGTACGCTTGCGAATAACGATTGAAAGGAGGCGGTATTTATTCATCGTGGTCATTATTGATTCGCGCTTGTTATTAATCGCCTTTTTATATCTTACCGAGCGTTTTAAATGGTGGATGATGGAACTCGCGTTACCTTATCATCACCCCTAAGCCTCATTGAGTTTTTGAAATTCTAAATGATGGAGTTAAATCACCGAAAATACGCGAATGATCATATTGACTGAGGAGAGAGTTTGGCCTTTGTTTTTATGAACTCCTAAAGCGAGACTTAATTGCAACAAAATGCATGCAAGACTTCTTCAAGGAATGTACTGTAGTAAAAGTTCAATTGTAAAAAGAAAATAGGGAATAATTCTAGTTCCACATTAATGTATCACCGACAAGGAGATGACAAAAATATTTACTTAGGTATACAAATTGTAAGGTATTTTTAGGTAAAAGGAGCTTAGGTTATTTTATTTTTAGGTTTTTTGTTTACGGAGAAAAGCTTTCAAAACGTTGCCACAACTTAGAACGCATTGATATTCAAATCCATCCACTTTTCCTGACTTATAAGATCGCATATTTCACACTTTTTTGCAGCAATTTTCTACATTATCCGTAGCATGCACTATTGTGATGGCGTTTGATGTATTTTGAGGATCTGCATCAACTTAGTAACCTGGAAGCCACCTTAGGCGTGTCTAGGAGGGTACATTAGTGTTGTCTAGCTAGTGTGTAAAAACTAAAAGCCATAATTGTGAAAAGTTTTAGTACCAGTAGTAGGCATGTGGTAGAAGCTTTCTTCTAAAAACAAGAAACAGATAAATAAACCATGCCAGAGAATGTTTGACGCACATTTCATACAGTTTTTCGTCTAGCTCGTTTCTACTCTGTTGAACTCCGGGTAAATTTGAGACACGGAAGAGGAATCTAAGGATTCTCTCACGCAACCTGGAGGGATAAGTTGGTAGTTGGTATTCCTTGAGGTGATCTAAAAGCATCTTCGCTTAAATGGCGCGGAAAACCGCGATTCAGAGTCTTCTGACCGTGAAGAAATCCCCCACTACTTCCTTTAGACAAGCAGGAGAAATTGGCTGTGAGCAGGTGAAAATGAACGACTGGTGCTATTCACTTCAAGGGCACCACCTCATCAATATACAAAATGAACGAACCTTTTTATGCTCGTTTCAAAAAGTGCAAGCACCTCGGAAAATATGCGTGCAAATAGTAATTAATTGTTTGCTGCCAGGCATTTTTGTACTGTCGTCGCATTATGAGGGTAGTTCCTAAAAGAGAGCCATCGAATGTGCGGTCAGGTTCCGTTTAACGAACTTCAATGCTCTTGAGATTTTCTTACTTCTACTCGCGAAAATTCGGATTTCCTGAATTGTTAACTTGAATAAAAATGTTTTATTACTCATGCAACTTATCAAGTCACCTCCAATACATAACTGATCCATCTACATCGCTTGGTGCCCTGCAATCCACCTCAAGGTTATGTGGTAGGGGCTGACTTTACACCAGGTATGCACTAAGCAAGCACTCCATCGTAATGTTAATATGCATTTAACTAAATACACACGGTTAAGTATCGTATGCGTAGGGAGATTTCACATTCAATATGGTTTCTATCATTTTACTATTTTTAACCATAAACACCACCCTTTCTATCATAACGGGCAGTTCAATCGGTCCTTTGGAGCCGAATATGTGATACAATTCCCGCAAGATCTTGTTCAATGATTGTGGGAATAATGCAGTGGGTTAGCATCGATATACGTTAGTGCCGAGGGTGGACACTATCTAATCAGGTATTTGACCTTTGTAGGTCCCCATAGCACAGACAGTTACCAAAATATGGCCTAAGTCAGAGTAGTTACTTCTACTGCCGTCAGAGGGAAAGGAGTCGAACAAAAGAAATCTAAGCTATGATTCAATAGATAGATTGTTAGCTTACTATAGACTGCTTACGTCGTTGATTGATAGCCATTGTGCTCTTGGCTTTTACGTTTTAACGGTACCTTGGGCCACCTTACCATTTAAACTGAACGCTAAGAAAAATGTCACATTTTCCTCCCAGGATACCACCGTATACAGTTACTCACATTTTCTTTCCTTCTTTACGCGTGATAAATTTCCAATTCAGTCCCTCCCGTTCAAGCGGTTGCCTTATGTTATTTCTTCTGTCACATCCTTCTTTGGACCACAAGGGGAGCACTATGGCGGGGTAGATTGGGGTAAAGCTTAGATACAACAGCTAACCTTGTTTCTCCCACACCCCTCTTCAAGCATGAAAACTAAATCGGATTTTTTCCTCCGGACTGAACCAATTTTCGGAATTACTTTATTAAATTTTAAAGCTTTTGCAAGATTCTTTAGCATTTTAAAAATATTTACTTACTTCTATACACGTATTTAAGTAGTTTCTTCGACCTACCCTTAGTTTTAGTAGAAGTTTCGGGTATTTAGGTTCGTCAACTGCTAAGAATATATAATACCGTCAAACTCAAGGTCTTGATTTGACACCACAGTGTGGAAATTCACTTTGAAACTTTGTAATCGTTTTGATCCTAGGTTTAATCCTGAGGAAAACACTACGTTAATGTCAACAGCGGGATTCGAACTCGCGACCGTTGAGTGGTCCCGGATAGGCGTTTCACCACCCTGGCGAACGAACTCGGCCAGTAGTGACTCCTCTCGTCACCGTCACTTCAAATCTCCATCGCGTCAATTCTCTTTCTCCTTTATGCTTCACTCCACATTCATAGTTTACAAGGTTTTCCCCCGTTTTGAGTACTCCACCTTCGAAGATTTTAAAATATTCACCGTAAATTCACCTCTCTTCAGTTCTAAAAGCAGTCCATCCTTCTGCGTTGGGAAAAGTGCTTTTTTCCCTCGAAGCAGCCGCTTTATTTTGTCATAGTCTCCTCTCCTTGCATGTACAAACAAATTCACTATGCCAGGGTGACTTTTCCTCCGGTTTCTTATGGCAGCACTACTTCGGAAGAGGCTAAGGGTGCATTTCGTAACCGAAACAACTATCTAAGGCTATGAGAAAGTTGGAGAAAGATGTCATTTGCATCGGTAAGGTAGCACATGAAATTTCTTAGTAATCAGTATCCGATGGTTGGAGATAAATAATTCAGGCATCAGATAAGGTTTTGAGAAGATGCATCAGATTTGTACAAGGTCGCAAGAAAAAACATGGAGTAGGTAAAAGGAAAATTGATTAATCTAGGACGGGAGCCCTTTCAAAATAGAAAAGCGCGAGAGAGGTGAAAGCATTTTCTTGGAAGATTGCGGGAATTTCTGTTTATTCCATACACGAACGACATTGTCAGGCTTCCTGAATATACATCGGGGTATACGTACAATTGTATTCAGATAAAATATAAATAGAGCGGTCTGTATGATAATGTTTCCAATTTAATTTACTTTAATTTAATTCACAACATTCAAAAACAGTGAGCGTCGGCCTTTGAATTAAACATTTAAAACATATAATCCTCAAAATTAACAATTCTATTATTTATTATTGCTTAAGAGTTTGGGTTGTATAATGGGCAGTAGGGGCAATGAAGTTCTCAATATCACTTTAATAAAGACAACTGACATATATTGTCGATATGATGCTTTTGTCGCTTGTGCCCGAAATGTTCGTTTTGCCTAAATGGTGCGATAAATCCGATTTCCAATTATCACATCTATCTAACATCGATAATTGGATGTATTTTTACAGAGAAAGCCGATATCAATATTACTTTAGGATGCCACATTACACTACGGTCTTCCAAACGTGTGATATTCACTCGAGTTCGTCGACCTCCACCTCCCTTTTTAAGCGCGGACATGCCTTGCCGCGAGAGTGCAATCCAATAGCCGAAGCGTTGCATGCATGTATGTACCGATATTCGCGGCGGCGGCGGCGTGGCGTCGCCTTCCCCCGCCCGCTCGCCTCTTCCCACGCGCGCGCGCCCCTGACCTCCTCCTCGCCCCCACTCCAACGCCGATACGGGAGACAGCACCACGAGGTGACGGCCGCGGTCGCCCATCGCGTCCATCCCTTTATAACATCCCCGCGCGGGCGCTCATGCTCCCTCTGACACACTTCGCGGCGCCCCGCTCAAATGCGGAGCCACGCGACCCTTGCCATCGCTTGGGGTAGTTGGTGCGAAAATCATTTCACCTAGAATTTGATGACACCTTCTTCCTGGGATAGCTACCGGAGGAGGAAGATACTATGGTACCATCAAATTGACAAGGAAGCGGGAGTTAAGACTAAGGAGTAGTGGTGCGAAAATCAATTCGACACCTTCTTCCTGGGATAGCTACCAGAGGAGGAAGATACTACGGTACCATCAAATCGACAAGGACGCGGGAGTTAAAACTTAAAGAGTAGTACAGGTAGGCACGGGGCAAGCGGTCACCCGTGGTGAAGCGATAACCCCGGATGCATGTGTAACCTCTCTACGATTCCCGATGAGATGCCACTACCGTACACCGGCGCTCTTTGTATTTCTACTTCTACATAGCAACATGCGAACCTTCACAACGCCGAATGGCAAGGTGGGGTTTATGGACACCAACCGGTGAATTAGGAAGGGAATATGGGGAGAAAAAAGGAGTTAGGTAGTTTGAGCTAGATATCACTTCACACTTAACCTCTTTTCAAAGGAAAAACTCATTTCTCTCCAATGATATCAAAATATAAACCCCTTGCCAAACTACTTTTCGAGCAATTTGCCTTAACATACAAGCTTCTTTAAATGGGATAGATTACGGCTGTGCGCTCAAGAGGGAGAATTAAAAAAATTGGGATATATAACACCTAGATTTCGTAAAAAAAACTAACGGTGTGTAGTTTGTATGTTTTCTCAACTATTTATAAATTATAATCAATTACTCACCGCAATAATTTTTACAGAATCGCAAAATAAAGAATTCTGTTGTGAAGGCGTTTACATCGTACGGCGTTAAAAATTGAGTCATGCTAGAGACTTATGAGGATATTTTTATTTAATTAGTGAGAAAATTTAATCCTATATGAGTATATTTTTGCGCCACTAATATTACAATATTTACTTCACACTTCTTACAGACGCTGAAATTGAAATATAAAATTTGAACATGGCCTCCATTATGACTAGGGAACTATCTCGCTCAAACCTCCTTAACCGGCTATTGATTGTGTTCTCGCCCGCTGCCTTCCAAATTTTCTACCTCGAGTTTGAGTAGTACCTTTTCTTGCACAAAAACTGACTGTTTCAGACTTAAACGTGTAAAGTATTTTTTTTTATGGTAGTAAATTTTAGTTTTTTATTAAAATGTTTTTGATTTGGAACATGCTATGACACTGACTGATTTGTTTATACATTAATGAATGTGATTGTACCAGTGTAATACATATATAACATTTATTTTACTTGAAAGTGAAGTTTTAATTGTTAAACATGTAAGTTAGATTCAGAGCTAACCCTAACCGCACGATCATGCTAGTGCTTTTCTGTGAAAACTGTGATCAAAACATTTTTCTTTTTTTACCCTAAAAATAGATCCCAAAACATTCTAGAAGAACATAGTAAAATTAAGAAATTACAAGAAAAATATCTCAGGGTGGAAAGGGCTATGGGACCCTTTCGAAATAGGAATTGTCTCAGAAATAGATCGAATACAGCGGAGAACAGACAGATTTTGTAAA
Source organism: Pyrrhosoma nymphula (assembly GCA_963573305.1). Classification (NCBI taxonomy): domain Eukaryota; kingdom Metazoa; phylum Arthropoda; class Insecta; order Odonata; family Coenagrionidae; genus Pyrrhosoma; species Pyrrhosoma nymphula. The sequence goes on along the minus strand of OY754329.1, from coordinate 131,461,915 downwards.
AAGTTGTTACGATAAACATAGCAGTGCTGCCAGATCGTTAAAAGAATTAGGGTGGGAATAAAGATCTGGTGGAATGGAATCATATAGATTAAATCTTTTGCGCGAGTTAAAAGTAGACTTTTTTTGCCGGACGTTCAACATATTTTGATAGAGGCAACGTATTTCTGTAGAAACGATCACAGGCACAAGATAAAGGAAATATACTTAAGAAACAATAGATTAAAAATATTATAATTTTTTTCCGCGTTCAATAAGGGACCATAATAGTTGCGATAGATCAATTCTATGATACTCCCACCCTCACTTGGTAGACTAGACATTATACTTAGATATATAACATATCATCATTGTAAACACCTCACTCCGCTTGAAATATCCGGCATGATTTTGTTTTCTGCATGATTAAGTGACTCATAAGTAAGAAAGGCATCGCATGAAGAAGTTCATTTAATCGGCATGATTACATTAAAAATATGAGATTTAAAGAGATTCAATGATAAGCTAAATTCAGAGTACAGCGAAAAATCCTTGCCTGCGGATTTATTGCCGAAAGAAAAGTCACCCTCTTCATTCAGTCTTTTGTTTCCTTAAGGTTCTTCGTTGCAGTTTTCGTGAAACCCACTCCTAATTCTTCACGAAACGAGATATTAATGCGCCATCCGATAATGGTGAATGGAGATTAAAGGAATCCAGGGCGGCAAGGAAACTTTTGCACTTCCGCCCTGCCATCCTGAATGCTGGTCTGAAAGAGCAAAATTACTTTCGCGTGACAATCCGAGAAAGTATACGAACTACAGAATGAGATTTGAAGCCCCGGGCCGACTTTTGATTCCCACAGCTCCCCACAGCTATCCTCATCAACCGAAGAAAACTTAATTGGATTTTCAAAGTTGCAGAAAAAAGTATCTTTATAACTTTTACATTTTTATTTCAAACACTGCTGCCTCGTATCCGGTCTATTGACGGCGATGTTTTTTTAAATAAATATGTGGAGCATCTCTTTCGATTTCATCACGGATCACCCCTCAACCTTTGGAAGGGTTTGATTGGCCTAAAGGCCGCTGTACTGTACATAAAAGAATGTTTAATTGACTTGAAAGAGCGTTCATGAAAAAGTTTGCGCGGAAAATAGGTCATCCGTTCGCGTTTTATGAATTAATGCCCAATGTTTGACGTATATCGTCCGCTTTGTTCTTAAAATCGGATATTATTGATTGGTGATTGGCAGGTCATTGCTCTTATTCACTCTATTTATGATTTCCTCCCATGATGCACTCTATCAACCTACAGATAATCGGCAAAATTTACTAGGAAAAATGACAGCAGCACTTCTCCTTTTTGCTATTTTCAGGGTAATTCCGATTCGCAACTACGTTATACTTTTACGTAACTTTACACGGGTCTCACGTTAAGTTGTTCAGTGAACGCCCTCCTCCCCGCATAGCACAGAAAACTTACTCTAAATCTACGCTAACTTTAAGGTGAAGTAAGTTATTTTTCAATAAATCGGCCTTAACCCTACATTCTGCCTTAATATACTGCCTTCAATGAATGCACCTTAGAAACATTTAGAAACCTCTTATCATTTCATTCCACCGTAACCGAATTTACTCTATGCGGTACCCTGCAAATCACGTCATGGGTGTGAGGCAGGGGGTGATTCCACACCAGAGTTGCTGACTAACCGTCAAACACAATTTCATACTGTTCTTAGCTATTTTACTAGATATACTTTTATGTTAAATTGAGAAACGTACATGGAAGGGACCTTTTACGCAATACGACTAATAACCATCACTCCACTTATGCGGAACGGACACTGCACTCATGCGTCACGGGGAACATTTCTAATAGTTCAGTCATGTTAACAACCAAAGCATCTGTGTAAATTTTCTACTACTGGAAAAAGGATATAATCCCATATTTTGTACGAAGTAAATATTCTATTAGTCCGAATATAGAACGACCTTTTTATCTCCAATGGACACATTTGAAAGTCACATACACACTAAATTCGAGTGCTTGTAATTATAAAAAATAAGTGTGTATGGATCGTATCTGCACGCGTTTCAGCATGTCTCTTTAATTGAAGCTAAATTGTAAATAGATTGGGCGCTCATGGTACAAATCTGCACTGTATAAATGCATTGGAAAAGCATGTTGAGGCGAAAATTAAAAATGCGTAAAATCATAATGTTAATTTGCCTTTTCTTTTTTATTTCTAAATGTCACTTTAAAACACTTGCGGTCGCACAATATTCGGGGTCGTTTTATAAGAATGTACCATATGAAAGGCTACGCGTACGTACACATGATTCTGTTGCTAGGCGTAGTGATTCAGATGTACGCCAATGGATGGAAAGCGAGCTCCCATATACGTTCTCTACCAACTGATACATGGCGCGGGTGTATGCATTTTTCAAAATAGGTACACCTATCATTTTGAAAAAATAAATAAATTTTAAATAATCCTAACAAACTTTCAAGGAGATTTTTAAAATATTTTAAATTTTATCTGTTAATAATTTAACCACACATTAAGTTTTATTATATTATTGACTTTATTCATTACTTTTTGGTTATTACGCCAATATTTTAGCCGGTTACATCAGACTTTTCAACTAGTATCATATTAATAAATAATTTCGCTAATTAATATCTAATACTAATCAGTGATAGTATCTTTTTTACCCATACACTTCATGATAGCATGTTCGCCAATGTAGCACTCTCTTAGTTTCTGCTTTGGCCTTGCATTGCTCTCCAGGATGATTTTTGGTTTGTTCCTAGCGGTCGGGGGAGCATGTGGGGTTTTATCTTGAACTTGGACGAGTATTGCATGCCTAGTGAGGAATTACTCCGTGCCACACACCCTTGGAGGTGGATTGCACGGTAGTTACTACGTGGATGTCGGTAATAGGGAAAATATGGTATTTAAAATGACAGGACCATCACCTTAAACCTCCTCATTCGAGTTCAGTTGGACGTCAGATAATCCCGTCGGATTGCCTCTCAAGTTCGCGCGTCCTTCCCTCAAGATGCATAAATATATGGAACGGAAGCGACCGTGTCTTTTTGTTGCCTCCCCCAACTCCTCAAAGAAAGCTTTCCCACCGAATTTTTTTATGGCGGCATTCATTCCCTCGCCCAACATCCTACTCATATTTCGCCCGCGACCCTCACCCGCGCTTCTTTAGAATACTTACCGTCTCCCCGTCTGCGTCAGTGGTGGCTCATCCTGTTGAGGGCGATCCACTTGGGGGGCAATGGTCCCGAGTTGTGATTCACAAATCCCCCGAAGTCGAAGGATGTCAAAAAGCGCGGAATCACCCGAGTGAAAGTCACGGATGTAGTGAGTCCCGTCGCGTTTATTTTCTTGCGTGTATATCTACTATATAATGGCCTTTGCGCACGACTCTTCACCGTTGGGGAAAGGTGGTGGGTTTTCTGTGAGAAAGGAAAGGAAGGGCGGAAGGAATTAAGTCAATTTTCGATGAATATAAAAACTTACTGCATGGATGCTTTCGCCAAGTGCTGCTGGTTTATGGGCTAAACTAGGATGGGATTCCATTCAAACACAAAGAAATCAACCAAGATGAAGACTCCTAGAATGGTAAAAGGGGTCCGGAATAGCTCTGTCACCAAGATTAATAGGCTCACTGCATGGATATATTCGACCACTTGCGTTAAGAACGGGATCAAAGACCTTGGAAATTCTACTAAATAAGTCTAATTATATTGAAATGTTTCGCTACCTTCAGAGAACTCCATTGATCCCTGAAGGTGCTTCGTTGTTGTGGAACATATCCACTTACTACTAGTAGTAGTTCAGTGAAATTGAAAGGTTTTAAAAATTTAATTCAGAAGTTATCATTGGGATACCACAAAGTATATCCATCAGAATCTTTCACACTTTGATTAAATAAGGGAGAATGACAATACCACTGAAAGGTTTCAATACTTCTTTTTTCCTCACACCATTCTAGATCATCGTATTACGGCGAAAATCCATCCATAATATCTAACACAATATATTTACATGATATACCTACATCCAGCGCTTTGGTAATTAATAGATGCACAATAAATCACAGTCCCTCCACAAACCTCCTACCGCACACCCTTGGAGTGCTGAACGATATTAGGGGTTACCGACGGAAACCATGGATTTCGGGATATTATGCTGAGAATTTGCATTGTAATTGCAATCGGTGTTACCTTATTACTTTGAATCTACCAGGGTAGAAGATATTTGACGAACCGCCAAATCTGTCTGCGTAGACAAACATGCACTCGAGCAGTCGCCCAAGCATTTCTTTTCATTGTACGGTGCAATTTTGACCTCGCATATAACCACGCATTGGAATGCGCAAGGAAATATCTCGCGCTGAAACTGCTCTCACATTCAATGAGAGCTGAGATTGAGAGGGAAGCCCTTCGCGAAAAAAAAGGACCGAAACTCGAAGCTCCATTCAAGAAAATCCTTTTTCTCTTACCTCGTCCTATCCGTTGCAAAATTCCGTCACCCGAGTTTGAAGACTAATATCTCATAGACGGCTCAATCGATTTGAAATTTAAGTACATCACATTAAAGCTTGTTTATTTCTGCGTTCATTGATGGCAAACAAAACTTTTTACCGTTTGCATTGCATTGCAGTAGGCAATTCCTCGCTCGCCTCACGAACAACCCTCTGACTGGGCAACAGCGCGCGCCTCTCCCTTTCTCTTCCGGGCATGCTCCTGGCAGTTCAACGCGCTCTTTTTCCAAAATGAATGTTAATCGATATTGATTAACCAACAAATTCATTTATGACTTTATAAGCGGATTCATGATGATGAACTCCAGAGCTTGAAGATGGTCCAAACGGAGGTGTTCAGGGATGCGCGGAACGGAAAATAACGTAGCCTTGCGTTTGCTCCTATAACTAAAATACTAATGCATTAAATAATATGAAACATCGTATAATTGTTAAGAAGGGTCTTTAATACAATATTTGAAATGGATATTTCGATATCTCGATCCGTATTTTTATTACGAAGCCGTAAATGCGATGCATCCGTCCGGTACCCGGAAAAATGCGCTAAAATTATGTTTTTAAGCACACACTGAAATCAATATAAAGGTAAAAAGATTTGTTTGCCATCAGTGAACGCAGAAATAAACAAGATTTAATGTGATGTAATTCAATTTCAAATTGATTGAGCCGTCTGTGAGATATTAGTCTTCAAACTCGGGTGACGGAATTTTGCAACGGATGTAGGTCTTCCCTTTGCCGACACGTTATTTATTCTTACACCCCCTGCTCCCCTAACTCTTGTTTCTTGAGTCGTCCTCCCCCCCCTTTCCTTGACCTCGAAGCTCGTCAGTCCGAGTGTGCCGTGTTGTGCAGGGGCGTGGGTGTGTGGGAGTTGTTTGTCTAATTCTCCCACGATCACCTCTCCTCGACACGGCGCGCCGCCGCGCCGGTGAGGCAGTGGGTAGCAGTGTAGGCGGCATGGTCCGCCGGGAGGAAGCTAGAGGCGGCCTCAAGTCGACACACTTTGGGTTGAAATAGAATCGAGGCGGAAGGAGTGAATGTGTGAGCGAATGAGAATGGATGAATCACGGGCCCTGCCCAACTCAGGAGATCCCGTACACTACCCCGGCGGAATGTGTGGCATCGCCGTGTGTCTCTTAAAGTCTCCCAGTCGCCCACATGACTAAATTTATACCTTTATCCCCACTCCCGGTTGGAATTTGTGGTAAACCGGGCCCCAGTCCACTCTAGACTTGTGACTCAGACGGGCACACATTTTAACCCTCATCATATCAATTCAGGGTGATCATTTTTGTCCGCGCATCCATGGCCCACCGCAGCGGCCCTGTTCTCGCGGGCGAGATATATCAACCATGTGTCAACGTTTTACGTTGAACGGGATTATTATTTAACTACCCTGACATAACTTAGTTTGTCCGTAATGGTCTGTATCTGATAAATTGACTCATTAAAGAACATTCAGTTTGTTTTGAATGGTTATTCAAATGCTTTGAAATAAAGCCATTCGTCAGCGTCGAGTTATAACGAAATAACCCATTGCAATATTCTATATCTATTCCATTCTTCAGTTCAATGCACTTCCTTCCATGACATTTGGATTAAGTATATTCCGCTTTCTTGCATTACTCTCCACCATCGTGACTCTCTTATTACATCCACAATCCATCTTTTCTTTCGCCTTTTAAAAGTCCTCCATCCAGCATCTCTATTTAAGTTTTTGCTTAATATCCAAGTGATGGTGTGAAGCACTCTGGGAATTCAAATGATACGGGATATGCTGAATCCGGTTTTTTGCTATTTAATAATATTAATACTCCCCTCGAGGCATTACATCGTAGATTTCCGCGGTGATGAAGTTAATTTTCCTCCATTCTCGGGTGTTCACTTCGTTGGCAGTTTTTGTTGACAGTTTCGTCCGTATTCCAACGGGCGTCTTCCGGTCGAAGGCTGGGCGTTTTCACTTGGACCTGAAGACACCCGCTAGAATACGGGAGAAGCTCTTGTCTACAAAAACTACCTTCGCGGTGAGGACTCTAGAATGCAGGAACGCTGACTTATAATAAATTAAGATGTCCACAACGGTACAAGGCATCCAGGATTACTTATTTATTACTTAAAACACCGAAACAGCAACTAAGACCTTCACATTGGGTTCAATAAATTAAATATAATAGTAAATGGGAACGTGGTGGCCTAGTGGGTATAGCGCTTGGCTGCTAATCGAAGGGTCCCGGGTTCAAATCCGGGTGAAGCCTTTGAACGCCCACGAACAAAAATCCTCGGAGTGCGAGGTGGCCCAGGGAAAGGAACTGTCCCCCCTACCCTGAATGTGTGAAATGCACACGCCTGTGGCTTAGTCCGGGTTGAGCTCTACCCTTAACCATATAAACCAACCTTCGGGTTGAATCACTGAGTGAGTGAATAGTAAAAGGAAACAGTAAAGTCAAAAACAACAGTACTCAACAATATATGTACAATTATGCAAGTCGGAGGCGGGGCGTTTCATCGTGCGTTTCATTTGGAAGGAAAATATGTTACGTGAAGAGAAAAGGTCAAGGGTAGGTGACTTTTAGCAAGGGAATTGAATAATAAAGTTAGGCGGTGGAATAGGGATTTTTGGGAAGTGGAGAGACGGAATTTTGGTATGTGTAGCAGACTCACGTTACGAGTGGTGCGGGATGGGATGCAGAGTGAGAAACAGGAGAGATGGTCAGAGCGGAAAGACCTGTTCATAATGGAGTGCAGGAATTTAAGGTCCGAAGTCAGCCGGCGATGGGGGAGGTGTTATAGGCCTAGAGATGTTAGGATTTTCTCACGTGACCTATGCCTAATGGAGGGCACGCAAGGACAGACTTTGGCTAAAAAGATATTAAGGGGGCGTTTGAGTAATTTAAGAGTACCTCTGACACCATCTTAATTTCGAGGCGTCTGCAAGTTGTTACATGCGACTTCTCAGTGAAATTTTTAATTAAGGAGATAGAGATCAAGTCCAATGGCTTTAAATACTTTTAAATTGCACAGTTTGTGACTTCAACATAACCATTAGCACTCAAAAAGTTTAATGTAACATGTGAACTAATGCAAAGGGCTCTTTACCCATTGACACGTACGAATCAAACTCTTCAGTTGTTGCATCGGTAAGTGGATGACTTGTGTGTAATCACCCCCTACCACACACCCTTTAGATGGCTTTCAAGGTAAATAAGCGTAAACGTAAACTCTTTTTCATTTGCATAAGATTAAAATTGGCCATGTCCTATCGTCCGCTATCATACGTCCTCATGTCGGCTATCGGGAAGTAACGCAGATGTGTGCCTAATCAACAAGATGTGAAAAATATGACTGGGGAGCATTGTAACATATGGATAAATGTCTTTCGGAAAATATGAATCGAAAAAATACCTTGGATTATGTCCTGAGTAACCTCAAATAATTGGTTATCTTTGACAATGCACTTGCACTTCACCTGGTGACCTAAGATCCTATAGGTGTAGCAAAACTTGGTGGCACTCGCTCGTACATAAAATGACGTCCGGGAGAGGAGAGCATACAAGAGAGGAGGGATAAAGATGCTTAAGTTCTCTCTAAAAGTCCCCAACTGAGCCCTTCGGTAACTTTTCCCGCTCATCAACGCGTGATTCATGCTCAGTGACTAAAACCTTCTCACTAGCGAGTGCCACCAAGTTTCTCTATACTTATACGAGAGTTATCTTTGGCAATTTTTTTATATCCCTTCATCTAAAGGCTTTCTTAAAGGTCAACTCTTACGTGATTAACGCAGCACTTTTGCTGTAAGTGAAAGCATGAACTTGCTCTCTCGGTTAATGCTAGCCTTCGGAAGTTTGCGCGAGAAACTATTCTTCAGAAAGTTAAGCATTATATTTTTTTTTGCAAATGGAGGACAGAAAGAGCATGTCATCACGTCGCGCCGGTGCGTTGTGACCGCCATGAAAATCCGCTACGCGAAAAGTTGAGAGATGGAAGTTGGCACCCGAACGACCGCTGGAAGAAGTGCTGTTGGTGGACTTGCAACCCACCTCATGCTTAACGGTAGTGCGAAAGCAAAGCCTCTGGGCCCGAAAGCGACAGCACATTTCATGTCGACCTTTTGCGATCGAGTCGAGGAATTCGGACAACCCGTGGAGAAGATATCGGAGGTACACATAAAACTTGGTGCAATTGGTAATGATTGGGGGGTAGCAGATTTGATAAACTGTTGAAATTTTGACGATGAAGTATGTTATGAAATTGGAGCAAATTTCCAGCACTGCTTCGCGGTAACACGTCACCTTTTTCTCCACGCCCGAAGTTTAACGGTTACCCGAGGTTCATAAATCCTTCTCATCTTCGTCTGAGGCAGAGTCATTAAATGCGAAAGAATTGCGCGCACAGTGGACACATTTCGTTCTTTCTAAAACAATGGCATCTGTTTAAATAAATAATCTCACAACCTTGTATTTATCGGCGTTTTAAAATACATTATTTTTACACCAATCTCAGTATATAATATTTGTGTTAATTAAAGTTTAGAGGAGTTTTTGCTGATACATCGGCTAAATTTATATCGCAAAATCCTATCTAAGACATCAATCATCAGAAAAAGCATAGAATCCGATCCCGGCGCATGAATTGGGCTCAGGATAATTATATTGCTATTATACATTGAATGTTGTATTTGGCCAAAATATGAGGCAGGTTCTTCAAAATTTACTGTCTTTCATGATTACAAATCAAGTTAATGATAATTTTAGAAAGAAACTTCAAATAAGAGCGTGATTTGGCTGTTATTTCATGAGCATGAATGATCATTGAACGATGGTGACTTATGATTGTAATTTCCATTATCAATGAGTATTTCAAATAGAGTAATTATTGATGGATATATGATTAGCTCGCGCCTATCGAGGCCAGGGAAGCGTGCGGGGTTCGACCTTGAACTAGGACGAGTGTTGTGTGTGGAATCACCCCGTTCCACACACCGTGGTGGTAGCTTGCACGGTATTTCGTGGGTGTACATTTATGACACTATCATTATAAAGTAATATTTAGCAGCGTGCTCAACTGTCACCATACGGAAAGCGTAAAATGCGACCTGAAGAGCCTTCAGGTTCATCTTAAGAGAAGAAGAAAAAACAGACAAGTCGGACTGGTTGGTGTGGATATTGTATGTATATGGGTGAGTATTAATAAAAAGCAAAAAAAAAACAATGAGGGATAGCTTTTATGAGTGGTCGCAATAATTGGCTTCGAAGGGGGCAACAGCCTTGGCCGTCGTTTCCAAAACACACCCGTTGGCGTGCAATGGCAATTTCTCCTCCACTCTCGGAGGTAAGAAGATACCGGAAAAACGAGTAGGTAGACTGAAGCGCATGAAACGAGGAAAGGTGGTTAGGTAAGGGCAGCAAATGTTTTCTTTTTTTATTTTATTCCATTGAGGAAAACCTTTTAATGGGAAAAGGGGTTCCAAGAATCGACTGTGGCTCGCCTATTACCGTCGCCTACTTTCAGTTCACCGCGAAAATTCCCAGACTTCACTTCTTCTTTCAGATTAATCGACTTCTCTTCCTTCTATCTGAACAATCTTCTTGTTCTAATTATCAAAAATAAATAATATCCGTCATTATCTAGACAATGGCCCATAAGGTGCTGCGCTGCGAACGCCAGAATTCAAGTTCAGTTTTTTTTACCGTAGCACCCCGTATTTCAACGATCTTGAATCATTCATTCACCAAGTTGAAGTACTTTCATCTCTGCCAAAGCAGTCGCAGATAATCGCAGTTGGAGCAATTTATCTGTCTTTGAGTCCGTTTGATCCGGCGATGAGATGGTATAACTCTGCAAGGGATGATCTATCGGACCAAATGGAGTTGGAAGAATCAAATTGGAGTGGCTGAGCACTTCCATTAGCTGCTAATTGGAAATTTTTTGAAACGTGTGAAACATCGCGAGTAATTTGGAATGAAATAGGCTCGGAAGAGATTCAACGCTGAATGCAGTATGGTTCGTTCACGGTTGAAGTAACTTAGTTTTCTTTTAACCCTGAGCTGTTAATCCTGACCAAGGAGGTTATTTTACAGAAGCCATCAGTTGTCAGTTAAAATTAAGCTGTTCTATTCTTATGAACAAATTGAAATACTTCCGCTAGTTTTTTTTTACAGTAATGACCAATGAGTTGGGACCACGGTGAATGTGAAAAAATGATCCTATGATTCGAACTATTATATTTTGTATTAATCAATCCTCCACCATCTCTTGTCATGGCTCATGCTCATAACATTCTCAAATATTTATGGGTCTTAGATAATTCCTTGGATGGCCAGCGGATCATTCAGACAGTTGTGCTGTTGTATTATGGGCCTAGATAGGTTATGTGCCGCGTCTTCTTTTCGCGGCGCCCAATTATAGGTTTCTCGCTCCGCCACTCGGCTGACGGTTCCCCGCACCGCCACCGGGTCGAGGTCCGGAGAAATTTTTGACGGGAACGAATACACGCGTCTGTCCATCACTGTGTCTCCTCCCACCCATTCATCTGCCTTCCTTCCTACCTTTCCCATCCCCGTCAGAGACCGCGGGGGATACAGCTGTCTGTCAGGAGAGGAGGAAGAAGAAACAATGGCGAAGCAGAACCCGCCCACCATACACGATAACCTCCTTACCCCACCATTTCTTCTGAAAAAGTACACACCCAATCATTGATACATTCTTTACACTTTCTAAGAGAGGATCCACCATGCTGTTTGTATAGTCTGTAGCACTCTGGTTACTGTGAAGCATATACTAATATGTTGCTTTCGTATACATCTATATTTTAGTCATTTTTCCTGCCTGAAATTTTAGCAATTTTTCCTGAATTTACCCTGCGCAATACTTCCTGATTTGATGCTCTGCTATCGGCACATTCCACAGATGAGATCTCTCTCTTATCCTATTTCATGTGGTGTTGTCGGAGAGTGATTTAATTCAAATGGATGGAGGGAACACAGAAGTTGTACGAAGAGGGAAAGAAAAAATGTCGAATGAAAACTCTCCAAAGTGGAGGAGATAAACTCTCTGCAGGGTTCAAATTGCTGTGGTGGATAGCTTTCTATCTCTTGATCCCGGATTCGAATTCCAGTGATGGCAGAAATTTCTCAGTGTAATCCCGGTCCTTACTTGGGTGCTTTGTGGAGAGCATTTCAAGTACAACACTCCTATCTCCCGTAGGAGGAGTGTTTAACGGAGGAGTTAAAATGAAATAAATCACACGTCACCAGTTCGTCACGCTCTGTTTGTTCTTCCTGAGTACGTTTACTTTTTACGGCCAGTGGACTCCTAGTCAAGTCCTAGTATTGTTAAGTATAGTTAAACCTTGGATCGCGTGCATAATTCACTCCGGAAAAGTGATTATAATCCAAAGCACTCGAAGCGCTTCTAAGATGAATTTCCTTTATTTTATCGAGCAAAAATAAAGCGAAGATTCTGCAGGAACCCAAATAAAATGGTCGAAATCTACAACTTGTAATTCTGTTTGCACCAGTTTGGAAAATGCCAGTTCATCAAGCCTTTCGTCCTAATGTGACGTCTCTCCCTGTATCGGCTCAGTTGTGATCACGTGACGATCGGCAGACGAAGCGTTTACGTACTGATCGTATCACAAGATCTCGCTCGTTTATCAAGTTAGACTTTAATAGAAACATACGATCGTCTTGCAAAACACTCGCAGACCAAGTTATAGTTTTAATGTACACAGTAAAGCTTCAAAAATTATTTCATTCACTTATGATGGACGTTAAAATGAAAACATATGAAGGGGTAAAGGGTTTAGTAAAGACCAGAGTAGAGTGAATAGTTAAACCAATCCTCGGATTGATGGCAGCTGATGAAGATGATGATCATATATAGCATTACTAACTTACTACTACGTAGATATGCGTGGGAGAGCTCTTACACGCAACATGTGTATATCTCCCGCACTCCAATACATTCTTAGACGCGCATTCTTCTTCTGCTCCACGTCGCCATTATCGTTCGCTTCCTCCTCCTTCCTCCAGCCTATTCCTCCTCCACCCTCCCTGCCGATCTTCGCATTCGCTCCGTGCCTCTTCCGTGCATGCGTGTGACCTGAATACCTGCAGCCGAGAGCCGCGGCTGCCTTTACAATCGGCGCGTAAAAAGGCCAGGGTGGAGGTGGGGGGAGGAGAATAAAAGAAGGGGGGTGGGGTAGGAAGAGGAGGGAGAGTGGTGGAGGGGAAGGGGTTTATTCGAGGGGTTAAGGTCTCGAAAATAAGAAGGATAGGGGGTACCGCAGGAAGCGCTTCCGAAATGGTACGTATTTTGCGAACTGGAAGTCGTATGCTTCTAACCTGGGCGTGCATTAACAGTGGCGGTTCTGTGTCCCCGTGATGCCTTTGCATCATGAGCTGAAAAACATTTTTTATCATTATAACTATAATTATAAGCTCAATGGTATCAGTTCTTCTCACAAAATAGTTATTCTCGCACTCTTGAGGCCTTGACGATTATTTTAAGGAATTTTATTCTACTTTTACGCTCTAACTACTTTTGGTTACTCATTAAATCTTCCTAGAATAATTTAAAATCATACCTCAAGATCGCTAGGTGTTGAAAATTGTCCAAAACATTTACCTTTATTATATAATGCGATAGTTTCAGTGATCCGCAGTTTCCTTTTAATTTATCCTTTCATTATTTCAGAACTAATCCAATAATTGCGAATTTATACTTTATATTAAGGTCTGTCTGTCGATTTTATTTATGCTCTTAAATTATTGTCAGTTATTATTCTTGTTCACGTCTTCCTTTTATGTTGACAAGATCAAGTCATACGGTTTAAGGGAAGGGATATGATAAATTACTTACTGGCAGTAGTAACAAATAATATGGGTTACCTTACTGATGGTGAGGGCAATTTATAGTAGGTAATGGAATTTACAGTAAGTAATTTATATCAGGGAATATAAATAAATAGTATTGGTAAGATAATGTCAATTGGTACACACCTTTATTTCCATTTTTGTGTAAATACAATCCTCATTCACTGTTTGGAAAAGCAGGAAAATCAAATACACTGTTGAAACTAATAAAAAGCTGGTTCCTCCCAAAATATTTGAGCCAAGTAGAATGAGGGTCTCTGAAGCTGATGGCGTGAGAATGATGAAACGCAGACGAGAAACAAGAGAGTCATTTTGAATTCAATGGGACACCTGGAAGCTGCCACTCTAAAAGGTGTCAAACTCTTTTGTTATAAATGTCAAACTATTTAATTTCAGCGGAACTCTTTTTCTGAGTAGACATTTCAGTATGTATACAGCTGGAGTTTCACAATTGAAGTTACTTATTTTGGATAGAAGAACCGAGTCCTACGGAAGAAATAGGGCATTTGTTAACCTCACGGGTGTAAGGTGAGGGTACACATGTTTAGGCCTTTGTTCATTGGAGTAGAACCTTTTCCTTGTCATTTCCTAATGTATAGGGTTGTGAAACTTAAATTGTGCTATATATCGTCTGTTATTTGGGATAAAGATGAAATACTTTGGAAGCGTTGCGATCTAGGAGCGGTGTGAATTTCTGACGAGGGATTTACCGGGTTAAAAACGAAGCCAAGTCGCATAGAATGTATGCATAAAGCCGTATTGATATTTTAATGCATTTTTGGAACGTTATGCTCATTGTGGAGTTAAGATAACGATGCAGCTCTGTATTAAACGTTGAATTTCTCAGTGATAATATGAATGTGACGCCACCATGCAATGTTTCCATTTATACTCATTTTTAATGCTTAATTCATACCTCATAGCAAAATTCTCTCACGAATTCTCAATCGAAATTTTTCTGTTGAAGAAAACCCATTCTCCCCGGGGTGAATGTGGTGAAAGAGATTCTTATGACGACGAGGAGTTTTGGAATGACTCCTTGAAATTACGGCATTAAGAGGATGCACTGAAACTTTACGATTTTGAAGGACATGAGCATGTAAGCAGGAATGGAGTAATGTGGGAGGAATTCGGGAAACAGTAAGTTTGCCGGAATGTATGCTTTGGTTGACTGCGCCGACCCCGAAAAGGTTTGCTGTTAAGGTGAATAATTTATGTATGTAGGCAAACTATGTCTACCATATGAGGAGACGCACTCGTTAAATGTCCGTTCCTTGTCACGTTTCCACTCAGGTTGGGGAATTGTAAAGTCAAACGAGTATTTAGTATTCAGTACCCGTCCTGTTAGTCGCAGAAGGGACTTTTTCATCCCGCCACCAAACTTGTTGTTCTGTGTTTCGGTGCCTTTGTTGATGTGCTAACCCCCTATAGTAAGAAGTAACTCAGTCTGACGCATATCGCAAGGGTTGCTTATGTAGAGCCTCCAACAGCTATGCATTCCACAAACGCGAGGGAATTACCCGTAGTCTGAGTTTCATTAAAATTCGTTCGCATTGATTGTCATTGTATTCCCGTGTTACCGCAGGTAAAGCTGATTAAGAAAAGATAATTTTAAATCCGATCGCCAGACTAAAGGACGTAACTAAAGTGCAGAAAAATTAACTGAATTCCTCTAATATAATTTATTTAGAAGAATTTTATACAAATACTGCTTATCCAAGGAAATCGTTTAGTGAAATGGGAGTATAGTTGAAAATTGTAGCAAGTTCAGAGAAAAAAGAAGAAAGTAGATAGGGTCTTGAAGAAAGTGAAGCCTTTTTTCCCCACCGTTTGTAGAACATCTATCCTATTCCTTCTATCGAAAATGCATTATAAGTTGTAGGAATATAATAAGTAGAATTCATGATTTTTCCAATGGGGTGTCAGGGATCTTTCGGGGTTTGCACCGGGTAGTTAGGTCCATGGCGGCCAACGTTTCGATGCTCGAGTCGCGCGTTGTCCTCAGGGCAGAGGTTGGCCGCCATGGTCCTAACTACCCGGTGCAAACCCCGAAAGATCCCTGACATCAATCTTCGCCGGGAAAGCCTGAAAACCTTTCCAATGGGATGTTTCCCGTAAATTCTGAATTATTCCGTACTCTTTTAATTTATTATGTGAAAAAGTTTTCCACACTTCGTAATAACTCGTGAGAGAGATGTTTAAAGCCTGGGAGTGTGTTTAGTTCACGGAAAGGATCCCTTAGAGGCGAAACAGTGTAAAAAGTCTTCATTATGACGGTCAATTTGTTTTCAGCCGAAGCCTGATGTAATTCCCACGTTTAGGCTTGGATAAATCTCACGTCGTCCGTGCCCTCAACGCGACCCCAAAAAGGTTAATAAGACTGTTTGGAGGCGAGGTGCGA
Organism: Pyrrhosoma nymphula; assembly: GCA_963573305.1. NCBI lineage: Eukaryota > Metazoa > Arthropoda > Insecta > Odonata > Coenagrionidae > Pyrrhosoma > Pyrrhosoma nymphula. The sequence goes on along the minus strand of OY754329.1, from coordinate 131,446,103 downwards.
AGAATTCTCAACCGTTGGCCTTTTTTTGTGAAAATGACTCATCGGACGATTGACTGAAGAATTAGCCAAATTTTCCCGTTTGAATCTTTAGCCAGAAGAGACTGGATGGAGGTGAAAAAAAGAAAAAAAATCTTTCCCAAGCGGTACTTTGATTGAAAGGTTTGAGGCTATGTATGTGCCATCATCGATATTTCACTCTAATAGGATTGGTTATTTGCAGCCCTCCATTTTTATCCGTTCATGATCTGAACATATTCTACCTCCCTGCGTCTCCTTTGTCTGACCTAGATGCATTTATCTATTGGCCTTCCTCTTGGAATGCTCCCATCATTTTTCCCTTCAATTATTTTTATGACAATCCGTTGTGTATTAGAGCATGCCCTACCCTCAGGGTTCTTATTTTTCGTATTACATTGGTGTTAGAGAAAGAAGAAAACGCTTTATTCCCCGTGTACATTACAACTTATGTTTGGCAAAAATAAGTTGTCTGGCGTATAGGCACCCCTTCAGAGAACCTAAATTACCGTTATCAAAATTACCACATTACTCAATATTTGGAGGGTGTTACCATTCAATTTGTTATGCATATGAAAATGCTGCGGACAATGATTTACGGGGATATTTAAGTAATGTTTTCTTTGAATAAACATTTATAAATTAAGAGCAAAGGAAAGTATAAAATTTCGTAAACTAAACAGGAAAAAATGTTTTGCTGGAACCACTATATGCATCTTTTGTTGATAAGCTTACATGGAGCACAATTTAGATACTCAAGTGGTGGAACAGGCAAAGAGGTGAAGTAAGTATTTGGAACAGGTAATGGAGGACAAAGGAATGCTTATTGATAGGTGAAAGAGGGGAGTATAGTCGGTAAGCGGGGAAGGGGAAGGAAGAGAATTGGTTTTATCGACGGTATGAAAGGAGGCAGGAAGTATGCTGAGATGAAGAAAGAAAAATGTAAGGGGATAAGGGCCTTCGCCAGTAAAAAACCTATTGGTTTCTTTCTTCCTACCATTTAAGTCTACCTTTACCGGTATATTGACCTTATAATGATAATAAATATACCAGAATATTCCAGTCTGTGTATCACTGAAAAAAATTTCATCCCTCGTTTGAGAGTGAAAGAAGTTGAGGGAAGGAGGCGGAAAGCGTCTTAACCGGTCAAGTAATACGGGATGGGCATGCTAATGAAAGATTTCCTCCCTCTAGGGTCAATTATCAAATTATGAATAACAAATAGCGAGGTAAAGAGTGAGACATTTTTTTTCGTTTCTTTCTTCGGTTTGGCAGCGAAGCGATCCTCGTGGGGGAGGGATAAGATTAAGGAAGGATGGACCTGATGTGTGGGAGCGAATTATTGCCGAGAGCCCAGGAAACGCAAGGTTAGCCGGAAAAAATATACAACGTATTCCTATGTTAAAATCACGTATTTTTTGACACGACCGTTTTGGACGTGGGTGAGTGGATCTTTGGAGGAAATGGCTTGATTGGGAATACATTATGCAAAGCCGTTATTCAATCGAATTTTTTTCAGTTGAGTAAAATATTTACCGGGGTAAATTTTTTCTCTCGGGGAAAATCATCCGAATGGAAAGGAAGGGACTTTATTACTATGCATACTTGACTTCAGTTAAAATGGGAATGCATTTTTTTTTCATTTGCATACTGATGTATTGGTGAGATAGTTAGCTCTAGCGCTTTCTTTTGAGGTTGCCAGGCTTGAGGAATTCGGCGACAAAATGTACTCTGAAACTATTATTTTGTTTACAACTTTTCATTTTTCAAAGGATCCGAACCTTTTGCAGGTATTTGGACTTTTAGTTTTGCTTAAGGGACTACAGGCATCCGGTGAATGTCTCACTCATTAACCCCCCTGGCGCGAAAAAGGAAATGCCAGTGTGAGTTTAAACGACGGCCATTCCAGATTCCTCAGCGCGTATTTCACGCTAGTTCTAAACTCAATCAATTCCAGTGCTTTTTTGTTTTCGTTTGGTTTATTGTTAGTTAAAACTCGGAAGACAATTATGACGACTACTATGATGACAAATTATTCCGATTACACCATTAGGATGGGATTACGATAGACGTTGACTGACGCGACGGAAACGGACAGAGGCGTTCATGTTTTCCGTCTTCTTCCCATCATGGTGGAGTGTATAACGGTCGATGGAAGTATCAGCACCAATTGTTGACCATTCATTTTTTTCAAACTAGGTACTAAATGGTTACGAAGTAATTTTTTATTCATATTTATAAGAAATACATAAATAATTCGGAAAATAGACTGGTAAATATTGGTTAAAGAAGGATGACTATGCTTCAATATTAAGTTAAAAAGTATGATGGTCAATCTGGAAATGAAATTTGGTAAATATTATTGAAAAAAAGCTCTCATATCTGACTGACTGCCGCTGAGGTAGCGTGATGGAAAAGTTGACACTTCGATAAGGTTCCGTCATCGCCCGTTCACGGCGCCGTCAACGTCCGATCATCGTGCTAAGATCCACTGCACAACATTCACTGACGTGGCCAGAGCCACCTCCCTCGCAGAAAGCTCACCCCTTCTCCACTTACCCCCCAGAAAATTCGAATTAATTAAAAATAAGAGTGCCAAAGGAGGACATTATATTTGTTTTTTCTTGTAAACATGTAAAGATGAATTCATTTATTCTTCAGTTTGAACCACTTTTAAATGTTTGCAATTTTTCAAAGCATATAAATATGCGATTGTAATAAGTTTTTTTTATAAATTCCCCCGCATGCTTTCAACTCACATTCCCTATGGACCCCCGCCAAATTGAAATCTGGAATACGTTACTGAACACAATCACCAAGTTTCGCGAACGCCACCGTTCTTTTCCGACACGATACGAAACGTCGATCGGTAGTCTCGCCCCAAGTTTACACCAAAGTTATTTTAGCGTTTATCTTTTTTACTGACAGGAACTGGCCCTTTACTCTGGCCGTTCGATTCGAACCAGTCCACACATTGGCTTCCATTGCTCACGACGCGCGGACGTTCGTTGCCATAAAAAAACGCGGTGGTGTGGATTATACGACCAAACGAAACACTTCTCTCGGCCATTTGAAGGAAATCGTAAGGAACGGAAGGGTGAATTGCAACAATTTGATGGCGGACAGTTTGTGTGATTGTGCTTGCGTGTTGGTTGGCGAAGGAGGAGATGGCGATAATTCGGAGAGATGATGATGGCTCGGATTCCCTCGTGAAGCAGCCGCCGCCGGCCGTCTCGGAAGCTTGCGACGGTAAACAGACAAAAGCAAGTTTTACTCGACGGACTGCGGAGGCAGTTGTAAGTGTCGTATGGTGACGAAGGAATGGGAGGAGTTCGTGCGTGTTGTCGAGAGGAGGATAAGAGAATGGGACGAACAAGTCCTGAAACGGAATGGAGGAAGGGGGTTGGGGACATCGAACCGAGAACCGAGAGCGGAGTGGATGGCGAGGCGGGTATGGAGACGGTGTAGGGGAGGGGCACGCAAGGACAGGAAGTGCATCGAAATGGAGGATACAGCGTTGCCAACCTCTATTTATTTAAAAAACAAAATTCCAAGTCCATAGGATGAAATATTATCATTATCCAGACGTTAACTTTTTCTCGATCTCATGTTTAAATAAATACTTATCTTGTCAGAAGATGATGTGTCTCGTGTTTTTTATCATTTTATCAAAGTAATCTTCCGGCTAAGGTAGTTTTAAATTGAAGTTAGTAAAAATACTCTAGATGTTGACATGTGCAGAGCCATGTCTACGCATAATATTTCTTTCTTCTTCTCCGAGTACGACGTACTCAGTACGTCCTACCCTTAGGAAGAAGAAGGAAGAAGGGAAGAAGGGTCGGACGTACTCAGTAACTCCTACCCTTCTTCCTACCGTCCATAAAACCTATTTTCTTTCTTCCCGTTCCCCGCTTACCAAGCATCTCTGTTACAGACTTAAGCAACTCTCCGCTCCTCATTGCCTCTTCCAACCACTTACTTATCCTTCACCTAATCTCATTCAGAAGTTTCCTTTCCTCACCTACCGTTCCAAACACTTCCTACTTTGTCTTCCTTTCCGTCCACCACACCTTCTCCACCCACCTCCACACCCACATCTTGAACGCATGAAGCTTATTCTCGTCTTATTTCTTTCAGAGTCCACGTAAATGGATGTCATTTACTCCATTCTCCCGAGTTTTGTGCATTTATTTTGCTTCTTTAGGGCTCTAGGAGTATGTGTTACAAGTTTATAGTGTATATGGGTACTTGTTGTAACACATACTCCTAGAGCTCTGAGGGTGCAAAATAATTTCCGAAACGTTGGCTGATGTAGTAAATATCATCCATTATTGTAAAAATATTTAAAAAACAAGAATATCATCTCCTGGCAAGATCAAAATTTATTGTCATTATGAGTAACGTATTATTCTTTTAGTTATACTTTTTTCGCGAATCTAGCGTAATCACTAAAGAATGCTGTATTTGTTAACTTGTGGTTTGGCTGCACGACCCTGTCATGAATAGTTCAAGGTTTCAGTGTGCTTTTCATCTGCGGCTTCTTTTTTGCTTCCGTATTTAATTCATCCACTTATCATCTTTGGCGTAGTTTCCATTTAGAATAAATCTTCGGTTGAGAATTTTTTGGTCCTCACCTAAAAACGACCTCATTAACCTTTCAGTGGCCGCTAGACGGCTTGGAAGACGTGAGATTGATACGAGCTACGATGTGGGAAATTGCGAGAGCCTTCAGTCGACAATAAATTAACCATCATAATAGTTTTTTTTGTGCTTCGAGAGATCCTTTCCATACACTAAAAACATATCTATTTTTCAAGAAGCGCTTATAGGATTGTCCGCATAGATTTTTTAATGTTTTCAAATTCATAACCTCTAGAAAGAGGTTTTTATTTGAAATGAGTCAAGCATCAATGCTCATTCAAACACGTCATTTTAACCTAACTGCTGAGAAATTTCTAAAAATGTTAACTCTCCTTTTTGAATATCCACAAGACAGTCGTAGAAACTTCATTCCCCGCCTAGCAATAAAAAATTATGCTTCGTTGAGCATTTAAGTGAGTTTATGTTGAGTGCTCATGTTTTGGATTCCTAGTTAAGAGGGATTTATATGTGTAAAAATGGAAATTTTTGTAATTGAAACGTCTGTGTAACCTCCCTCGGTCAGGAAAAGCCACAGGAAGGACTGATAATGGAACATTCATTCATTTATTAAAATATCAATGATGATGAAGTGAGATGTGGTACCTTTTGGGCGAATATCTTGCAAAAACTGTTCCCTCGTTTTCCACCTGGATAGAGAATCCGTGATTGCCAACGTTTCGTATTCCTCGATACTTGCACATCACCTTCAGGGCAGTTGAGGAACAAAACAAAGACATTCTCCAACCACCCTGAAGTAGATTCCCGATTCGGACGTCGAAACGTCGGTCATCATGGACCCTTTAACCCGGTGAGAAACACGAGAACTGTTCTTGCATCAACGATGATGTTTTCGAGATATTGTCAGCGCACTGTATTCTCGACTCGGGGGAAGGTTGAAGTTGGGAACCGTTAAATGATCAATGGATATTATTTTAACCCTGAATTGTATTTTCATAACTGATAGAGGGAACATTAAATAAGATAGATACAATGCCGAAATGAGAGGTTCAAAAATTACTTCTTCCCACACACCATTAGTGATAACAACAAAAACATCGTGACACAGACGTAGGACACATTGTTAACGTACAATTCACCTCTGTCCTCTCCCCCTCCTTTTTTATATTCTCTCCCCTTTCATGCCTGATGTCCTAACATCCCCTGCCATACGTCTCTGCAGTGGTTCGCAGGGTAGTATGTGACTGTAGATGCCACCTTGGAATCGGAGGTGAAGTTATCGAAGCTGATAATGGCCTCGCAATACGAGATTCGAGTAATGGAAAACTAGTCTCAATGCTTCGCTCAGTGCGGAGGGTCGTGGGACGGAATAATGGACCACGTACGGGGGGAGGTTTATTGGGGGGAACTGGGGGGATAAGATTGAAGACCCCTCGAGAAGGGGGAGGGCTTGAGAAGAAGAGGGAGGCTGAGTAGGATGAGGGGGATGGTTTTTGAAAGTGCACGGCGGAGGATGAGGGAGGAAAATACGTGAGGATGCAAAAAAAGAGAAAAGAAACTCGATCTCAGGGGAGTCGTCGGCCCTCGTCTCTCGTGGTGGCTGTTGTGCATTCCGCTTTCGGAATAAGTAGGTTCGCGCGGATTGGAAGTGGTTTGGTTGGAAGTGGATCCTCCTCTATGAAGGGGGATGAGATGTGCAGAAGGGGGTGGCTAATGCAAGGGGTAGGTGTGGGGGTTGAAATTGTGATGGGGGAGGGTTGAGAAATGGAACGACTCATGGGAGGGGGGTACGCGCCCCCAACCCTACTCCCGGTCGGGGAAAGCGGGAGGGGGGGATCGAATTGAACTCTCGGGTTGGGAGTGGTTCGACGCCCGTCCGTCCGGTGGGAAGACTAATGGCTAGTTAATGACCTTTCCGCGTATCCGACGCTCTCGGGGTCACGCGAGTCCACGCAGTGGAAACACAAGAACGTGCGCCAGTTTGTGCCCTCACGAATAAATCCTCGCCGTGAAGGTTTCCCATCGAAACAATGCAAAGATAATCTTCAACAGATTCAGGCTTGATGTAGCGGAAGGAATCCATATTAAATGAGACTCAATTCGCTCTTTTCCACGAGAATTTTAATTCTACTACGAGTTTCAACTCACAGAGCCAACTTCAGGTTCAAGATCTGTACTTGTACGTTGTACCTGAGGATGGCTTTGTGAGTTGAGACACGTGGTGAAATTAAAAATTCTAAGGAAAAGTTCGAATAGGGTTTGATTTAGTCAATATAATCTTCATTCTGGGTCGCGTGAGTTCCGCATCATCTTAAAATTTGCGTTCAACTCTGTTCGGATAATATTTTTATCTTTACATCGTTGCTATCGTCCTTTTTCTTCTGCCAGTTTCCTAGGAATAACACTAACAGTTAATTTTCTTCAATAGTGTCTACCCAGAAAGGGAACTTCGTGATGAGTACGTATGTGCAACAACAATTGTATGTTTTACTCCTGGACACTTCACATGTTCTACAATCTCAACAGCCTAAATGTAACTCTCATTTTATAATATAATTATAATTATATTATAAAATGAGAGTTACATTTAGGCTGTTGAGATTGTAGAACATGTGAAGTGTCCAGGAGTAAAAAATACAATTGTTGTTGCACATACGTACTCATCACGCACGAGATATATTAGTATAAAAGTAGTGCATGAAATTATTTATGAATAGTAGGGCACTAGTATCGTGCATGAAATAATTTATTTTGTTTTCAAAATTGGCGGTCAAAACGTTGATTTAGCCATCACATACTCTTTGAAGGGTTAATTAAATGTGCCATTTACTTCAACTAGAGGTGTTATTCCCTGATTTGGTAAGAATTAACTCATGCTGAAAATAAGAATATCTTACCAAAATAGCAATTAACTTCAATCACAAGCTTTTTAGCCAAATCTTCTAAGAAATTGAGCGATAACATACTAGGGGCTTTCTTTGCCTGATATATATCAAATGAGTAGGTACATTTTTAACTTGCACTGGGAACATTAACGCTTAAAACATCGATCTCGAATAGCGATGATAATTATGGCTTCCGAGGTGAATATATTTTTCGTGTCCCTATTTCTATTGAAACTTGAGTCTTAGAGTTATATTTGGGATGTAGATCGTCTTGTATCCGGCCATTCTTTGAGTTTGACTCCTTGGTGTTTTTTAGGGCACATTGGCCTCTATATCCCCGACTTCGGAGATTTATTGCTGTAGGAGAAACGAAACCTAAGTGCGAGCTCATGGACCTCCAACAGGTTTAGTTCAACACGGACGCAGGGATCGCAAATGGTTACATAGATCAATATCTCTCCTCATGAATACATTTAGAATTACCGGAACGGGGGAGAAACGACCAGCCTTGAAGAAAAAGGCCAAACACCGTAACCAATTCCATGAGAAAATAAGAGGTTTGTGGATACATGCAGCATTGAGACTAAATCTTCGTATCCTGCATTGGATTTCCATTTCAAGCTGCAGTATTTCATTCGTTTTTGCGACTCTGGCAAAACATGCAGCAAAAGAAATTCAGCATGGTGAAGCTAGGCATATTTATAGCATAAGAATGCAATAGGTGTGCAGTACTTCGGGTACACTCGTTGCTACTTGCTTTATCATGGGAAATTAGGTCTGTTACCTGTTTATTTTGTTATTCTGTTTATTTTTAGCCAATGATTCGAAGTTCACACTGTGTACCCGAAAGATGGAGGAAAAAATGGTCGAAGTAGTATACCCGAAAAGTAGACGGGTTGATTTAACCATAAGATAATTTTCATTTATTTTGATTGTTTAATTTCCTGAATTCCTCTACCTCACGTTAAAGAAACACTGAAGAAACAGGACATCGTGTGAAGAACTAGGGGTCTCAGGATTCATTAAAGTTAGTTTAGTCACTACCAAGATCTACCTTACAGCAATCCACAGTGTACATTCACAACTACCTTAACTTTGAGCTTCGTTAATCATAATATTTAATGGAAGTTCAGTCGGAGCGTAATTAATTCCATATGCAGCCTAAAGGTTGTTTGCGGTCTGCAAAAGGATGTAATTATTTGACGGATGAATAATAATATTTTTACTGGATAAATACGAATTACTATCACAATGTTTGAAACGGATATGTTATAACCAAATACAAAACTTCTATTATCTCAATATTACAATAATGTTTGATTGCATAAAAATCAGTTTGTATTAACTGTTTCAATATCTCGCAGCAATGCTTCGAAATATTTTCATTTTTTAGGAACTAGTATGTCTTTTTTTTAAAATAATAATAAAAACTTGGTTGTTATTCCACACTTTATTGGAAACAAAACGACCCGGGTTTCAGCATGTCATGCCATCATCAGGCATGATGGCCTGATGATGGCATGACATGCTGAAACCCGGGTCGTTTTGTTTCCAATAAAGTGTGGAATAACAACCAAGTGTTTATTATTATTAAAAATGAAGGAGTTCCACAAAGTAACGCCGGAGACAGTGTCTTATATTATCTAGTATGTCGTTTATTGGGTTCAAATAGTTTCACAGAAACACTTCGGAATCTTGTCAGTCAGTATAGACAGGGTCAATTATATTGGCTGATGTCACATTGCATATAGGTCTCTATAAATACTGCAACAGTACATACAGACACAATACAATCGCGTATTTCTATCAAAAGCATGAAAATAAAATACGTTATATTTATGAGAAAAGAATATCCTGTAGACCGACTGCATACGGTATCTTGATTTCGGCTGTACATCGCATACGACATGCATATACCGTCAAAGCCGTTCAACGCCTACTCGCAAGTATTACTCTCTACCCTTTTGAGTCCGCGTTATACACCGTTTAACGACGCGTTCCTAATGTAATGGGTGAGCAAGTCGCTTTCGAGAATTAATGTCCGGTAATTTTTTCTGCGATAAATGTCAAACGCTAAGGCGTAAACACGCTGGGGGAAATAGAAAGAAAAAAAGTGAAATTAATTTGAAGACGAGGGGAAAATCGGTGGCGACCACCCCTCCCCCCTAATTGAATACAAAATTGGAGAGGATGAGAGACGAGAGCTACTAGGAGAGCATCTTCAAGACATCTCCGCGCCGCGCAACCCTTCCCGTCCAGTTCGAGGGGGAGAAAAGAGTTCAGAAGCTTTCGTTTCTCAGAGATTCTTTTACGACCTGGATAGCGGACGACGCGACGCGCGCCGCTCGGAGCTTCGCGTCCTAATTAAGAAGAGCGTTAATATCGGGCGTGTGTGCGTGTGTCTCGGGTGGGGAGGAAAACGAAATCCGGCAAAACCTCGCGATTTTTGGGTACTTACATGTAATTTTTCGCTCCATTAATCGGCTCTATTAGTTGGTAGTTTGAGCGAAATATTTCCCTAGTCATAATGGAGTCCATAATCAAATTAATTTTTTTAATTTTATCGTCTGTTTTAAATAAACATTATAATATTAATGGTGCAAAAATATAGTTAAATTTCACAAAATTTCAGAGTAATTAAATAAATATATCTATTTAAGTCTCGAACTTGACTCATTTTCTCATGCCTACCTTACCAAAAAAGCCTTCAAAACATCAGGTTTTTTTTCGATTCCGTAAAAATTAGTACGGTAAGTAATAGATTAATTTTTATAAAAAGATGAGAAAACTTACAAACTTCACACATTTTTGTTTTCGAAATCTAGGTGTTATGAATTCCTAATTTTTTCAATATTCTCCCTCTGCAGCGAACAGCCGTAATCTATCCCACGTAAAACAGCTTTTATTTTCAGGCAAATTGCTCGAAAAGTAGTTTGGCACGGAGCTAGTATTTTGATATGATTGGAAATATGAGAGTTATTCTTTAAAATGAGGTCAAATTCATCAAATTCTAATTGAAGTGATTTTTCGCTCGAACTACCCTAAATTGCCTCTTTCCACCCCTCCTCACCATAATCCACCCACGTCCGACCCCCCTCCCCATCGGACTCCAACTTAACCCCCTCCTCTCTATCGATATACAACTAGCGGGGCAACGTCCACCCTTTCGCCTTCTTCATCTTATCATCTCCGCCATCTCCCCTTCTCAAGCCTCCCCGTTCTCCTATTCTTTACCTCCCATCCCTAAAAACAAAATATTGTAATATACCTAGTTATTTATGATATTAGTAATGGTATTCCCTCAAGGTATAGTAATACAATTTTTTTTCAATAATTTGAGTGAAAAACAATTGGTAATAAATGAATTTTATATTAATGTTGTGGCACTGATGTTGAAAATATAAATTTTCGAGACGTTAGCAAGAGGTACTCATGTGATATAATTTATTGAGGAACAACTCTCCAAAAAAGTCCGTTTATAATTAAGTGCTCAATAACTAGCTCTCATCAAGTTAAAAACCAAATGTATGTACAACTAAAGCAAAAACTGTTCTGGTTACCCACTAGGGCAGACTCAGCATTCCTTTCGACGTTTCGATGCACGAGTCGCCCATCGTCATCAGCCCTTATGAACCCAAACAGTCTTTACTGACAGAATGCGCCGGGAAATAATCAGATCCTTCTTTACAATGGAAGCATTCGAGAGGAGCGTAGCTGTATACGGTCCAGAGCCGTAAGACATTGAAAAAAATCGGTTGTGGCTTTGTAGAGGACGTGATCCATTATTTGTGACACATTTTTCTTAGAGTTTCTACTTTCTCTTCTTTAATTATACCGAGCAGTTTTTTTCACCAGATGGGGACTTTTTTTTTAACTTGCGTAGAGTGAATTTTGTGAAATTTATGCTCTTCTTGTGGTGCATGGTAATTTTTGAGCAGTGATGCATCAACTTGCTTATATTTTGATTGCGTTTAGCTAATTGTAATGGTCATGCATTTCGTTATTTTAATGAATAAATTGAAGTAAGTGAACCTGGTTAGATGGTGCATGATAGCGAAGTCTCTGAATACAAAATCAAAAATTTATTCATATAAATCATATTTTATTTGTTATATTCAAGAGTTTATTGAAAATGTTTAAACATATCTTCTTTAAATGTGATGTATGCGATGATTTTGTAAATATAAAGGGCATTTTTAATTTTTTAAATGAAATAAACAGTGCCGATAGCAACGTAATTGGAATCCAGGTGCCTGGAGATTTTTAAGCGGTAAAATATCAAGTTCTACATGAAGTGATAACTAAAGTGGAAAACAATTTCTATAGAAGAATAAAATATTTCAGCACTGACATCATGAAAATTAGAAAAATACTTGATTGGCGTGAAATTCAGTAAATTTGGCCATTCAAACCTGGAATTGGACACGCAAGCTGCACGAATTTTACTCATGCCTTTCGATTCATGCCATTTTACATTCATTCCATTGCCTCCTGCATGTTCCTAAGTTGATAATTTCGAGAAAGTTATAATTCGTGTCACTCTTTTGCTTTTGACTAAATACATTGTTTGTAAGGTAGAAGGAACTTCACTCAATAGATTTTGAGACTTGATTATGGAGCCGAAATAGTTGTGTATTTAGCGCGTTTTTAATAGTTTAATATCATAAACCGAGTTGTAGTAATGAGTGTACACTTTGCTCTTTTTGAACTATCAAACGAAACTTCTCGGAATCCTTTAGGATATCATTTAATTACACGAGTTTTCCTAGTTGTATGGATGATAGGTGACTAGCGGGGATGTGGTCCAATGTGAAGTTGCTGTAACAAATCAATTTCTTTTGGTTTTCGATCTTCATGCACTATAATTAATATGACACAAATCATGCACTTAATTATCATGGATGCAAGGCTGCTAAATTCCATTTAGTTTCGGACTTGGCTGGTGGCGGTAGTTAACGCCAGGGTTGAGATATGGACCTCTATATATGCCCATCGATTTATCCATATCGACGCCTGTCGTATTCAGTCGACTATTTGCGTTTCAGTTCTGAGTCGTCATTTTGAATCGCACTGTGGGGAACTGATGGGCAATTTCTACAGTGACCAGCGCCTGAGAAATAAATAAAAATTCGATTATCTCTTCTACCCCATCTTCGTGGTTGCGTGCCTTTATGTCCGCGCACCCCTTTCGGCACATCCTTTATACGATCGAACCAGAAGATGCATCACGGCCAGGTCGACCACATTAGCGGCAGCGTTAAATCACTTCCCCCTCGAAGATCTTTCCTTTTAGTCTTATTCCTAGGAGGTCGATGGGGGAGAGCACGCGGCGGTATTTTCCGTTCCCCGCCGCCGCCGATCACGAAGTTCCCCCGTTCGATCCCCGCCCAGGTCTCGGTCACGGCGCAGGCACGTCGCCCGAGTTCCCATCGCCGCTTCGGGTCGGCGGAGGTGGCGTGTACCCTTTTGTTTTCGATCGACGACGTGCGCAGCGCGTTGGGCAGGTTTTTTTTGTTAATACGGCGTGTAGGAGGTGTTCCACCGCAACGCGGCCTCAAAAGGAGCCGCTTAATTCCATCGAACGGACGTGTTTCACCCGACACGAGTACTTTCTGGATAAACGCTAATCGGAAGGGAGCAAAAAACAAGCCTCACAAGATGCTGGCCTTTTCTTCCTCATAGGCTCATGCCTAGTAACCCATCACAAGAGTGTTTGACAGAGAGTAAAATGTTTACTAAACTACGGAATCGTGTGTGCGGTAACATTTTTAGCGACTGAATATTGTGTATCGGCGTGCATAGGTAGGCTGAAACGGTAATCATGGGTCATTGAGTGCTAATTTTAATATTTTTCCAAGGAGGTCGAAAAAATATTCTCCGGCAACATTTCATTAAGTGCATCTGTTTATGCGTTAAACACGCACCATACTGGCAGTAAAGAAATGATACAAGAATTATTCTTTTATATTTTTTTCTGTAATTTAAGCATGCAATGGCTAAATTTTCCCTGCGGCATTCGAAATTTAGACGAAATTATATTGAAACATGCGTTTTTCGAATATTGGACTCTTTCGTAGCACCTTAATATGTGTTAGCACAAATGTAATCGAATTATTACGAAATATATATCATGTCCCATAAGGCTACGTGTGATAGTAGCATTGAGTTGCCTAAAACAAATCGGTATAATGCAAATTTTCATCTTCATCTATTAATTTCACTAATAAGAGCACGTATGCAAAATTTCACGCAAATTTGTACACAAATAAAACTCGCTCCATCTACCTTATTAAGTTGAGTACAGCCAACAGAGGTGAGTGTTTAGGAAACTTCTATCACGCTACGACTATGGCTACGTCATGTTCTGAAGAATATGTTTCGTTCGTTGGTAGATTCATCTTGCTTGATTCTTATATTGCCCCGTATCACTACTCAAAAGAGAGACACGCCCTTCTTTTTTTCCTATCCTTTTATTCATAGAGTTTGGCCCAAATCGTGGTATTTTTGGAACTTCCCACATTTACTATATTATAATGCTGTTGGCTATGCGCACATACGTAATCAGGGATGCTATTTGAATTTTAAAAGGTGGAGCAGGCATGTGAGTTAGTATTGGTTAAGATAGTGGGAAAAGATTTCTTTAGACCCTGTATTATAATTTCTGTTTAACTTATGCAGCTTCAAATTGAATCAAAATGTCATATTTTGTGAGGATTTGAGTTTTTATAAGGTTTGTATAACTCGCAGTTAGTTGAAGTTAGCGTTATCGAATGGTAGCATGTCCTCATTTGTTTTAATAAGGAGAAAATGGTTACCCAGGAATAATCAAATCGGACTTTCGAGAAGCACGTAACTAGGCTACCTGTTAAATAACCTATATTTGCAGAAAATATCTTCAGCGGAGCACGTTCAGTTAAGCTTCCCATTCAAGATTTATCCACTGTTAGTCTTCTACTCACTTTGAAGACCTCGGAGTTAAATTACATTTTTGTAATTAAATAATTTTCTGCGATGTCCTGGTTAGTAAATAATCAGGCTTTCTGCGGCCGTCTAGATTTTATCACGTGCTTTAGATGCTACCCCTTAAATGAGACCAAAGAAGAGTCATCACAATCCAGTTTCTAATCGAACTATTCAATACATTTAATTGCTTTCCATGAGGAATATGCCCATCTAAGGCAACGGGAGTACCATTCGTATGTAAGCTAATTGAGTGAGTTCAATTCTTGTCCGCAAAAATGTGGTGTGAAACATAAAGCATGATTTATTCGTCCGAGTATTTGTGATTCAGGTGAAAATAACTCGGACAGCGTGAGTTAATAATGCCATCTCTATTAACCGTTTGATTTCCACCGCTGTGATCTTAAGTTGAGTATTTTCATAAATTTTATAAGGAAGACTAGGAAAACAGGTGTGCAGGTTTAATGGATGCTTTGTGATAGAAAAACAACACCCATCAATTCTATTTTCTTTCACGGGCACGTGGAGTTCGTGAGCTGACGTCATTATGGAATAGCCGAAGGACACTATTATATCAGTGATGACCCATCCTGTACTAAAAGGTTCTGGAAAAGACTGGCTATTTGCGTTTGCTCTCAATCTGTTTACAGCTTTCCATTTGTGATAATGTGGGAGAGATTTCACTCATCTCCATTTCAAGGAAAGTGGAAGGTCTTATTAACGAGTTGTCCCGGGATGATTGAAGTACTTTGTGCCGCTATGAAGAGAGTCTCAAACACCTCAAGGATGATGTCCTCATTTAAGGTTTTCTTCCAAAGAAATTTAAGTTGATCATTTTCACTTATTTGAAATCGTGCTGGTGAATTTCACCCTTTTTACTTGTCATCAAGCGAATCACTCTCACCTTAGTCGACCTCTTAAATATGAATTCAAATATTTTGTTGTACCTAGTGCTTAATTGCATGAAGAAAGTATCTGGCGATATATGACACTTACTTCGTAATAGTAAATGATTTCATCATGAATGAAAACGTAGGCAGTAGTACGTATTAAATTCTCCTTAAGAAGAAAGTTAAAATTAATGAAATAAATTCGCCTGCTATTCGTCTGAATGCTGTCGCTCCCATCTGAATGTGGCTGACGGTTTGTGCAAAAAGGCCTTCACCGTCGAAGCACGTTAAAAGAACACACGGTAAGCACACTGAAAATACTAATCCTGAATTCGGACGATGCCCATTGCCTGACATATTTACCGCTTACTTAATGGATTTGAGCTACGGTTCCCAACCTAGGGGACGCGTGCCGGGAGGGGTATATGTGCTTCGTGGTTTTAGTTCACGCGCAAAAGATTTAATGATGTATTTAGCTTCAAATATTAGGAAAATCATTCATTATGGAAGATAGGAAACCGCGGGAACGGAGTGGAACTGCGTTAGCCAGTTTCGACCCCTCAAACAAACTCGGATTCTTTAGGCTTGTTTTCTCACGAGAGTTTTTCAGTCGTGAGAATCGTGGAGCCTGACAGGCCTTCCCTCTCGAAGGACCTGGGTTTGAATCTCGACGGGGGTCCAGATTTTCAGTGGAATTTCGGTCGTCTATCGAGTGTTATGTGGGGAGTATTCTACAAAAAAAAAGTGTAGAACTCTGTCCGCCAGATTGGCCGTTGAACTGTGGACCCCATAGTGACCTCCGTTAATAATGCATACTTATTTGTCCTTGTACACATGCGATCCTCTGGAAGGAGTCAGTCCCAATGAACTTCAATTACTGACGCTTTTTTTTTCTCCGTTGCAATAAGGCTAGTGCCGACGTTCGGTTTCTCTTCACCCGTCTTCGATTCCCCAAATAACTCTTTCCTCCCCAACCAATGTCTCCGCGAAAAAATACACAAATAACAAGTTTTGAAGTCACGCGCACGGGTGCAAAGATTTACACCAAAGGATTGAAATTCGTCATGAAAACGTCATTATACTTGACCGGAACTCTAGCCCGGATTTCCCAATTTTCGGTCAAATGTGTGTGCCAGTTGCACCAGAAAGTTAAAGAATTCATTATTTACTTCGAAGAGTCTAAATTGAAGCGTTATCACGCGCGATCTAAAAAATAATTCAATCCACGTTAAAAAAAAGTAGATCTTTATCCTTCTTGAAAGTATGTACCAGTTGCAATACTCGATGTCACATTGTTGTTGCATTGTTTTTTCATATATTTTATGCTAATTTCTTTCGCATTGCCTTTGGTGGCGTAAAATAAAAGGCGTGCTGTGTTTTTGGACAAGAGCAAAAAAGCCTTACCTTGAATGGAATCTATTAAGTAAAATAACTTTTTCATGTTTTTTTCCAATTTTCATCCCTATCTTTTCTCTACAACCATCGCTCAACGCCGCAAAAATGACCTCTTATTGTCTGTCATAACCTCAAATATGCAACCCACCGAAGCCAATTAAGTCCTGTGGGTCCTGCGGTCAGTAATTATACATGCACATTGTGTCCTGCAAGAAGGCGACCCCCTCGAAGGGGCAGTTCCAACAAACTTCCATTACCGACGCACTTTGTCCCGTCGCAAGTACTACTCAGTTCCCGTTCGCCATATGGCTATTTTTCTGAGGAGGATTGCGAAAATTCATGTTCATCATCGAAGAGAGTAACAATGCCCTTCCCAAGACAACAGGAGAAAGCCTGAAAGAAATCATCCATTTCATTTCCATTAAAAAACGCTTTCTATGTCCCCAGGGCAAACACAGCGCAAGAATCACTACATCCTTTCACCCTTACGATTTGAGGATGTAAATACTTACTCGGGTGCCTGTTGAAGATTAAGAATTTCCCTTTCGTTGAAAATTTCCCATGGAACAAATCCTGGGATTTGAACTGCGCTCATCGACAACATCGGCTTCCTGTTTCTTTCGTGGTTTCACCTTGTTATAATTAGCGGTGAAAAGATTCATGCCCGTGGGAAAATTCCTAAGATTTGAACTATACAAATCGGTTACGTGACCATCTAATCCTTACGTAGTATTTCTTCTTGACAATAGGTGGCTCCAAAACATACATTGAATTTTGCCAATCTTTCGATGCCAAAATTGGTTTGCTCCATTTCCACGCTGGTTCAATTTTTAATTTAAAAAATTATGAATGAATTCCATCTCTGGAATATGAGCCGGACTTTTTTTTAAAGTGATGCTTCCGATTTCGTCATGAATAAATTGTGGCATTTGGATAAGGGTTCATAGGTTAGTGCCGATTGCAATCACCGGGATGGTACAAATGAAAACAATATCACATCCATATTGTAGATTCACTGTTTAGATCTAAATATGTCAATATATGGATACAAATTCCCTGAGAGAATATTCCGGAAGGGATCCATTTCGACAATGTTGCTGGCGTGAGGTGACTGCTTGGAAAAATCTTTTAACTTTTAAACACTACACAGCACAACTTTTAAATTATTTTTTTGTTTTTACGAGTTTAAGACCTCAGAATAATTATTCGAGTATCTAAAAATTTGGTAATTTTTCCAATTAGGGCATCAGGAAATCTAAAAGTACGTTCTCCTTTTCGCGTAATATGGTTTTCATTCTCAGTTTTATTATCATCAAATGAATCATATTTTTATGCAAGCTTTCCTGCCCTCGCGAATGGAAAAATGTTTAACGAAAAGTACGTGATGTCCCTTCATTATATTTGCAGTATTCCAATCACTACAGAATCAGCCGAAGGGTTTTCTTTCAAGAATCATGATGAAGCCTCAGCTTTTAGACTTAAATTTTAAGGAAAACTTCAGTTTACGTTTTCTCTGATCCAGACACCGCCATTTCATCTTGCTAGCGGCCGACAAAGAGACGACCCATCGGATTGAGGTTGTGGTCCTACAAGGCGCATTAAAAAGGACAACAATGTGAACCAGGGTAGTCCCAAATTCCTCGCCCAGTTAAGAAGGATGGTGGAGAATGCAGCGCCAAACAAACGGGTTGCCGCAGAAACGAAAATAACAAACGAAAGTGCCACTCGTGCCGACTATTTTCCTCCATCTAATTAAGTATGAAAAGAGGCGTTCTTTCTTTTCCTTTTGGGTGGAGTTGACTGGTGTGGCGGAGGGTCTAAATGATATGGGAACTGGAGCAGTACGCTTTAAACTGCCACCCAGTCATTCGAGTTCGACGGTGGAGTCGACGTCGTTGCTCAATTGATTTGAGGTGAACTTAACAGAAGTATTTATTACTTTTACTAGCGGGTCCATCTTCCCATGAAAAAAATTAAGGCTTTCCCCTTTTAAGCTAATCACTCATATTGAATCGCTGGAGTGATTGGCACGTTGTTAAGAATTTTATTTATTCATATTCTTAATAATCAGGGCTATCACGATATATTTCGGCGATGCCGATATTTTATAAAATATTTCCCGATTTATCGAAAGTATTATTTTAAAGAAAGATGCTAAGGGGCTTAGTGGGTTCATGAGTTTAACCTCACGGAGAGCCGAATCTTTTACTTAATGGTGTTATAAAACTAATAAATTGAAAGTAGTCTTTGAGAATGAGACGGCTAATAAAAGACGTTATGTTTGTCACGGATTTAGGTACATGCTAGCCGAAATACCCGGCGTTGCCCATAAGTAACGTAAAATTTGTTTTGTGCGTAAATTATTTTTCTGATTCCAAAATGTACTGCCTCTTTAGTTAAATGCTAACAAAATCTCTTGCTCTACTTCTATCCTATCTTCAGGATTAGATTATAAGTGTTAATAAAATGCATGTTTTTTTTGCGAGAGGAAAAAAGGTGGACTCATTAAAATGTTTACCTTTGCCAAAAAATAGTTCTGTTAATCATCAGAGATCGAAAGTTGGAATGCAAAAGATTGGCCTGGAATTGGATCTGAAATATATTTATCGTGGTAGCCATATTATAAATCATTTCAAGTTAGTCATCCTAGGAGTTAAGCTCACCAACATACATTTTTCCTTTTTTTCTATTCAATGGGATGGCATTAAATAGGACTCTCGCCTATGAAACGTAATTGAAACCTTTATGTGCCCTTATTTGATACCTATTAACTATCATTTATATGAGCTATAAATCTCTTTCTATGCTCAGTGATCACGCAACACGAACTCGGGACCATCGATACCCACAGCTGTGCCACTTAGTTAATCGCTCTCAGCGGCCGATCTGAGGGGAAGAGGAGACGTTTATTAATACCCTGCTACGCCTCCAGTTGTTTTGGTCGGCTGGATTTCGAAAAAAGAGTCACAACACATATCGCCATAAAAACGAGGTTTCGGACTCAAAATCACCGACCCACTTCAAACTCCATCGTAGCAGTCGGACATGTGCGGCACGAAGGAAAAAAAGATCTCTGACGTCCGTCCCACTTCCGCACCCCTGGTTTCCGTCACTTCATTTTGTTTTATTTATTTTTTTCTTTTTTTTTCTCTTACCCTTTTACTCATTCCCGGAAAGACGCTCTTTTGTTTCATCAACCTCCCACACTCCACCCCCAGTAGAGCACTTGTCATTATCACGAGTGTCTTTCCCCTCCCTTCGCTTTTCAACCGGGAGCGCGCGAGATTCCATGGGAACCAAAACAACGACCCATCCCCGTCTCATTTTTTCGAAAACAAAAGAGGAGAGGAAAGATATATAAATATATCGTTGCGCTTGCATCACTCAGAGCACAAGTGGATAGTCTAAATTTCATCTACGTATGCATTGTTCTCTCAAGGGTGTGTGGCTGATGGTGAAATTTCACCAAGCATTGCTACTGTATTACTGCTGTGAAAAGTGTCGGAGGTACCTTGTGCTAATAGATGAATTTCTTACATGCATAAGTAGAAAATATACTTATTTCGAAAAAAATATATATTACTTTAATTTGAACCCGTGTTTAAAGCAGTGTTCACGTTTTGCTCTGTTCAAGAACTGTTTCATAAAATTTCATATTGAAGGAATTCATAATTGCATAAAAATAAATGTAGCAATCAAGTGACATTCGCTCTTATTGCAGGGAGCCACGTACACGATTGCAGTCTGGTAACAAAAGGGGTTATTCCATTGCATATAGTGGGCTCGGTGTAGTCGAAATTTGGCCGCAAAGCAGAAGTCAGATGCCCGTCAGTATTTCTCTGACTATTTACCAAATAAGGACCAAGATCCATGCGAAAGTTGAAGAAAAATAGTATTATAGAACTAAAATATTTAGTTTTTTCGCGGTGCATGAAGTGAGTGAGGTCTCCCCGGCTTTTCCACCTGGACAATATATTAGGCAGCCGAAGTCTATATTGCCATTTCTCTGCCGTCGTCATCAGGGACGTCATAGAAGATGATGATGATGATAGGAGTGTCAGCCATCGAAACGTTAGTAGCCAATTTCCTGATCCGGTGGAAAATCCGTGAGGGCTTCACTTACTACGTAAATTCCCTACATTTGAAAAAATGCACTCTCTGTTAAGTAATATTTCACTGAATTTCTCTTTCGCGTTACCGGTAAACGAGTCGAACCCCAATATCCTACACATAAACTGTCGTCGCGAAGTTGGTGAATGACAGCCGTGGGGACTTAGAATTAAGAGAAAATGGACCTCGTTTGAACGCGATCTCTTCTCGGCCGACATCGGAAATTCTCACGCGCATGAATAAACTCCCCGAGTGAGACCACTTTTGAAATAACAACTCGATTGTGAACCGGAGAAGTCGCGAGGTAGAAGCCGACGAGACGTACTCAAAGAGTAAAGAGATTGAGTTTGGGTGGAAGACCGGAGAGCGCAGCATTCCCAGGGCGTATACTGGACTGCGCGAGATTGTTCGGGGAGGACGGAAGTCTCGTAAGAATCGAATCCGCGCGCTCGGAAATAAAAGAATAGAAGGTTGTACTTATAAAGGGAGTCGGGGGAGCGTTTGAGTAGGCCTTCCCCTTACCAACTTCCCCAACTGCCCCCTCATACACCCACGCCGTTAATCTGAGTTCGGAAAGGATCTCTTTTTTTATCTGGACGCACGGTTCTCGCATTAGCATCGAAGGAGGAAGTGCAAGGGAAAGCGACCTGCGGCGGAACATACATACACACACCTCTTATTCTCTCGGACACGAAGAAACCTGAGAGCTGTTTGAGAACTGAGTGGGGAGGAGGCCAAGTAGGAAACAATGACCGATTTATTCCATCTTGACCGATGGTCTCTTTTTCCTCTCTCCCCCCCGCTGACATCCCCCCTCCATCTACTCCTTACCCTCGTTCGATAACAGCTGTGGGATACCCTCGATCCCTTTCTCTGGCCCCATCCCCCTTTGATGCGTAGTACATCCCCCCGCAAATTTAACCCTCTGACAGTCCAACGCATGGCTCTAGTCGAGATTTCACCTCCTTGCTTCGAGGCCCAACGCTGTCTCCCGACAAGTTTAATTTCGCTTTCTAGAGTTTTCTCGACTCTATGTCATAGTATTTTGTGGCAGTTGGTTGTCGTTAAATCTATTTGGTGTGATATAAAGTACAATTATTATTATTAGGTCCCGGTCTACCTATATTTATTTTTTCATCTCAGCATACGTCCTAACCTTCTTCATCCCGTCCATAAAATCTTCTCCGTCCCCGCTTACCCAAAATATTCCACTATATTACATCCTTAAGTAACCTTTATCCCCTCATTGCCCCCTCCAACTACCTACGTAGCTTCTTTCTAATCTCATCCAGAAGTCTCCTTCCCTCTCACATCATACCAAGCACTTCCTCGATCCTCTTCCTTTCCGTCCTCTTCCGTCTACATCCTCCTCCACACCCACATCTCGAACGCCTGCGGCTTATTGTCGTCCTTTCTCTGAGTCCACGTTTCTGCCCCTTACAACGCGGCACTCCATATTTAGCTCTTCAGCATCCTCTTCAATAAAGTAGGAAAATGTGAAATGGAATTAGGCGAAACGGAGAGTTCGATGGTTCCTGGCTCAACCTGGTGGAAATTTATTCTTTTGGTGAGAACTACGCATCTTTGCACAAACGTGTTACAGTAAAATTTTAACGGAAAAATGGATATCTTATGGTGATGCAGAAACGTTGAAACTATTTGTACCTTAAGGTTTAAAAATTTTGTGATAAGAAACATTTTTTAGTGTTCTCTTATTCCATGTGCAACGGAGAGGATTAAGCGCTGGATTTCTAATGCCTGGTGTAACCTTACAACTGTAGTCACGGTTATGCTTAAAATCCTTCTAAGTTCCGTGACTCTAGACGTAACTTACGCCTTTGATCCAAAAATTGTGCAAACATCTGAGACTACAATTACATTCCACCAAGAAAGGTAGTTTCGACGGATTGCTTCATCACAGTTTTTGGATTTCAAAATGTCTTCTTTCTAAAACAATTCTTCTCAACAGGTCTGTCTTCAACTCTGTCTTCATCCTAACTCTAATCATCCCACAAAACATGCTGATCATTGCCCTCCCACTTCTCTACTTTGACGGAGTTCTACCCTTGAAAACGGTTTTTAACATCTCGTCTATGATTTTACCATCTGCCAGCTCAGCCTCTTCTTCTTCCTCTTTGTTTTTTTGTTTTGTCATTTTAACCTGTTCCTTCTTCGTCACCTGCATCTCTCAGGCGAACGTTAAACTGACACTTCATCCTTTCCGTGGTCTCCCTTGCTTCTTACCCCCAATGGTAATTTTAGTTTCTCTCTTGTTATATTTGCAATTATCTTGCCATCACATTGCAATTTTCAATTATCTTTGCAATTATCAATTGAATTTGCAATTATCTTGACATCACATCAATTTGACTTATGCTATCATTCCACTCAGTTTTTTTGTTCAGGACCCACAGGTTGATGTTTTCCACTTTGTACATTCGCGTTCTGTATTCGTTCCTTTCCCTGTCTAATAATATATTTCCCGCTAATTTTTCGTGATGCTCTCATCCTACTTTTCTCTAACAACATTTTTGTCTTTGTTGCATCTGACCGGATATCAGCGTTATATGCCACTATTGACCTAAGAATAAAAGACTTTCTTTCTTAACTTTGTGGTATTCTATATTAAATATCTAATAAAATAAACTTCTACAAAACACGTAAAGAATAAAAGAACTCACGACCCAGGTTTCAGCGCTTGAGCGTCATCATGCGTTTCTAAAAGTTTTTTTTATTAAATATTTACTATTCACCTAATTGGTGTTTTATACATCCTGTTTTTAGTCTCATCATTTATTTGTTTATTTTTAATATGTTTATTTTTCCACACTGCATCCTTAAGGAATGCAGCTAATCTTGTTGCTTTAACTGTCTGCTGTTTCATCTCTTCCTCAACATCTTCGGATCTATCTCCCATTAAATTCACGAAGAATAT
This sequence comes from Pyrrhosoma nymphula, assembly GCA_963573305.1. NCBI lineage: Eukaryota > Metazoa > Arthropoda > Insecta > Odonata > Coenagrionidae > Pyrrhosoma > Pyrrhosoma nymphula. The sequence goes on along the minus strand of OY754329.1, from coordinate 131,422,314 downwards.
ACATCTTTTAATTAAAGAAAAGAGAAATTGACAAGTAAATTAAATAAAAGGCTAATCCAAATTGCCAATATATGCATAAAAAATAGACGCCTGTGCATGCATTTCGGTCATCCAGGTGACTCTTCACTGGGAGAAGTTTCTAATCTCGTGAGAACGTGTGAGTTGCCCGGGGCTAAAAGTCCAAGTGCTGCTCAAGTGTTATTACTTACTGTGTTATTTAAGATGCATCTTTGCTTGGACCGCGTAAGATAAAAATGTTTCCAATCAGGTTACCGGGAGAAACTACGATTGTGAATTCCGTTGAATCTACGACCACATATCTGCGATCTGAATTGGTTCCGGCTCCATTCCTCCAAATGGAATTGATTTTCGCGAATTCAAAAAGAAAATGGGGACCTCAAGAATTCAAGGTAGTAGGCCGCTGCCGTCTCGGATGTCAGGTTCGTGGTTTGCGTGGATTCCTCGCCTGCCTGCGGACTGTATAGCGGCATGCGTGCTAAAATGCTCCCTCGCTCGACTCTATTGTCTATGCTGAAAATTGCCTCCTGATTTAGCTCGGCCCTAACCCCCAAACCCGCTTCCCTCCTAATGCGTCTGACCTCTTTTTTTAAAGGAAAAACCAAGACCTTTTCTAAGCTTCATTTTATTTTTAGAGAAACTATTTTGGAGTTATCTCTCAAAAGTGCAGGACAAAAATATCAAACAAGAACCTTATGGCAAAAATTCGGGAGACTCCTTATTTCGGCTGTGGAGTTTTGTTGCTGACCCATCAGTATTAGTTAATATGATAACAGGGTACTGAAATGTTGCTAAACGATGCTGAATTCCGTAAAATTATGACAATGTTACCGTAAAGATAAAATCATGATGATGAGAGAGAGCAATGCCTGAGGAATCCACTCAAGTAGGATAAATGCCAGCTCAGAAAAAATTATTTTTTCGACGTAGGCGTTTTCGAGAAGCTGTAAGATTACTTTAATATTAATTTTTTACTTTCAGGATGGTATTGATGAAAAATATTTTGATTTTATTTAAAGTCATTTAGAAAAATTGTTTCAATGGAAAAATTCAGGTCATAATTTGATGTGGCTCGTTGTTTTCTATATCTCTCAAGAGTTCTCACTTTATACCTCTTAAAAAAGCAACACCCCAATGAAAGAGAGTTATCCTTGTCTTTCTGTTATTTCTTAATATTTTCTTGTTGAAACGTAATTTAAATTAAATTTACCAGGAATATTCTTGCTTAGTCATTAACTAGTGATTTAGGAAATGAGATTTTTCTTATTTCATGGAAATATGAAACATATTTCTACTTCCGTCAATATTCACTTATCTCGTTAATTCTGTAGTTTGCGGCAGTCAGTATGTACATTTTTGGCTTTTTACCTTAAATTCTTGAGCTGCATTTATTACTGTCATAATAGTTAGGTAATTAATTGGAATGCTTAGAAACTTATCAGTCAAAGGTTATTCCATTCATCCTTATGATCATGAGATATAATATATCGAGAGTAATATTGCTTATTGTTTACCGTATGAAGAGTAGTCCATCAACGCTCGCACGCTGTGGTCCGCTGTTTAATGCATTGGACATGCTCTCCGAAAAACACGCGCTGTGAAGTGGGTAAACTACTTGACACAAAAAGAATGTATCCTGTCATATTTGGCAGGTATATGGTAGCCTTTAAATTGATCTTCACAAAAAAATCTCATTATGACCCGTCATATATATATATGCTCTAGTGGATGGAGGATATCGTTTGTCACGCCCCATTTCATCATAATATGTTCCAAAGGAATGCTTTCCCATTTTTCCGCTTGGGAAAGAGCTCAACATTCTTTCTACGACGAGGTTATATACTTGGTACTTACTTGCGGGCTCTGTTTTATACGTGCATAACGCCGCATCTCCTTTTCCTTGGCGGTTATAAGAAAGTGTTCCTTTTTCGTCCGTTTCCCACGAGTGGCCGAGATGACCGTTTGAGAGGCCGCTGCAGCTCTTTCCCCCAAGATGGAGTTTTCTCCCTTGGAAGTAGGGCCAAGTGGTATCGAAAATTTATCGTTTTTGATTTCCTCAAGTTTTTCTTTCGCAATTCCGAGTCACTATGCATCGAGATGTGCCGAAGTTCGGTCCATATTGGGTTAACTCTATTGCTTGCTGGGACTTCTCGGTTACATCTCGAACACCGACTTTATATATAAAATATATATGTGTTAAAAGGAATATGTGGAAGGACTATCGCAAAATGAGTGTCTAACGATATTTTCTGGAGAGAGAGAGTGAGAAGATTTGAACATTATCCATAAAATATTTAAAAAAGATTCAAATTAGCATCTCGTAAAACTATCACCCGTAAAGTTATTCATAAGCTATAGGTGTAAAGTTTGTATTCCATTTGAAATATTTTTCTAAAATCGCTAGTTTACGGGAAAGATAGTGCAACAAGATCAGCTTAGTTGATCAAAAATATAAGAAAACTATTTTGAGTGTTGTGTGTAATGATGCTCAGTTTAAACAATAGTGAGATTTTACGGGTTTTTCCACAGTGGCATGCTGAAAATGGCAACGCTTTGTATATCCTGCTTTAATTGTTAGATCATACCGACGAATGCAACGGAATTCCAAGAAGTCACGCCAGAACTTGTTGAATTCGGAGACAAGTTTGCTTGCAGTAAATTTTACATTCGAAATCCAACAACTTAAATTTTTAATTTGTTGTACACTATTTTTCCACTTTTTGAAAGTTTTATTCACAACCCTTATCGTCCGTCTGTTTCTATAGTTTATTGAAACTTGAAACATTTGTTAATAAACCATAAAAATGTCCGAAGTTGCCTTGTCATCATCATCAGAATGATAAAGTTCCACCACGGTAATCCCGGAACAGTGTTACGAAATGTATTTTGCTCAAATGTTGTTGTCTGTGTGACTTGAGTATAAATTTTTGAGGATATCAGCGATTCTCACCAATGTATTAGTGCTAAGAATATGATCGTGGAACATTTCCTCAAGGCTGGTAACCGCGCACTCTCCTCCTCGAATTCAATTTCGGGTTCCTGAGCCTCGTAACGAAACCAGCGCAACTCGTTTTGTTTCTTCAATCCGCAAAAGAGGATTTACAAGTGGGAAATGGCCTCGTGCACCCGCAAATTGCCCGCAGGAACAGCGAAGCGGAGAAGAAATAGAGAACTTGAGGATCCTACTTTAGCTCACCGGAGGTGACCCGACCACCCGTCTCGAATGGTCGCCGATGCGGTCGACATGACGAGGAGCAAGCTGGGAGGGGAATCTCCTCGAAGGAGTCGAAAGAATATTCGCTTTCTCGATCTCGGAGGAGGAGGAGGGAAAGGGACTTGGAAGTGTAACTACCTAGTGGTCGGCTCTCCGACACCACAACAATGGCGAGATATGCTATTGTGGACTGACTGCATCAAGTTAGGTTGCAAGTTAACGGTTGGAAGGTCCTCGGATGAAAAATTGAAAGAGAGATGTTACTTCGCGCCAGTTAGGCCACATCTCCAGTACACCGCGAGCTTGTGGGACCCAGCACGGAAAGACTTAATACGTGAAATATACAAATAACTAAGGAAATCCTCACTCTTCGTTAAAAACTGCCTCTTGCCAACCGAGAGGGTAGCACAGCTGATGGAGGGACTAGGTTTGGTGCTGCTAGGGACTCGGAGTTTAGGATGAAAAACCATTAATCCGCCATTTATGTGTTTTTATACTTTCAAATTCTTAATCCCATACGATGAATAGATTTTAGTTGTACTTTTATCAACATATTTGGCATAAAATTGTCGTATAAGCGGTTTGTGTTATTATTAATACTGCCTAAACCAGACGATTATAAGCAAAAGTAATCCATTCTTCTTCGAATTGAAGGAAGTACCAAATATCGTAATATTTTATGCATCCGAAACACAAGTGTCGGAATCTCATGATGGTCTAGTCATTGAACTGGAGTCGCCCTTCGCATCGATTCGATACATCCCATTTCGTGCAGACATGTTTCGACCGCCAACCCTACCACTTCCCATCCCAATGGCTCCCCGCGGTGCATTTGTACGACAAGCCGATCGAGAGCATTTTGAGGGATGGCGGATTTTAATGACGTGCACTTCGCCGGAATCACTTGGGAGACATGACTGACGCTCTCACGAGATCGCCGAGCGCCCTTCCTCCCTCCCTCTCTCTCAGCCTCCCATCTCATGTCGCGGCACCCAGCGGGATAATTAGAGACCGCGAGCGAGGGGATTTATCGCATATCAGCCGCTCATTACGAGAAGAGACGATACTCCTCGCCGCCATTGCAGAGCTGGTCTCGGTGAGAATGCTCCCCTCCCCGCCGCTTTGGGAACAGTCGCCCGTGGGAATAGGGTTAAGCGATAAGGAAATTTAAATGATTCCTCATTCCCGTAGTCTTTCCCTTAGCCGCTGAGTTACTATATACGCCTTAAACATGTCAAGGACTCGAGGGAAGTGGAGGAGAGTGGCACAAAGGATTTTGTATTTCAGTGGCACCCTTATTCTTTCCGGGAGATTCGCGATGAAGATCAGCACTTCCGGAAAAGAAAGTTACTCAATACGGGGGAGACTTAGGGGGCCTATGGAACACAAACACTCAGGGAAATAATAATTTGGTCTGGTGAGATGAGGTGGAACTTCTTGTTGAGAAAAAAAATAAATCAAATACATTATGTTCTTCACAAACCGTGTGGTATTCCATCACTAAATTTTTCACCTTGAGAAAACTTTTGAAAACCACAGAAAAACAAAACATCATCATGTTCTGTTTTTTTTTCACTATATGCAGTGCATACATTCAGGTGTAAACATTCAGGCGGGTTGTTCACAGCATGTATGTACTTGAATATGACGCAAAATCGTCTAAAACCGTTGAATTTAAAGTTATTTTCTTTATTTAATACAATCACAACGAGTATTTGTTATTATTTTAGATGGTTAAATAGCTACGACTTCGTAAGTCTTGTAGCTATTTACTACCTCGTGATCACGAGAAATTTTAATATAAAATTGAGCATTCGGGCTTGGATAAGTTTTTGGTGATGACTCAAGAGTAAGTCAACCATGCTATTGGATTTTTACGCCAAACAGGCTTTTTAATAGATAAAATAACTTTACCATCAAAATTAACAGGAAATGATAAGGCTGCAAAAATTGGCACCCCCACTTTATCTAGGACATCATGGAGAAAATTATCACTTCCTGGAAAGAGAGTTGCGAGTAGAGAGGTAGGACTTTAGTCGTCTCTAGAAAAATACAAAAACACCAAGAGGTAATTATTTTGGATTCTCAAACGAGTAGTTACGACGACTGCTTAAATCTTATGGTTATCAAATACATTGGTTTTACGAGAAATTGGGGCACAAAACAGCAGATTCACGGCAAAGACTACCACTGCTAGAAAGGGAAGTTACTTAAAGGGAGAGAATTAAGGATTCTCCGTGACATACAAAGACACCGATAAGTGCTTCACCTGTAGACCACACTTTCCGCACACTCCAAAAACGAGTGTTCTCCGGTGATTGGCACTCTCACTTCGGTAATGACCACCATGTTTTTAATATGCTTGCCCTAGCCTAGTGATTTCTTAACTCTAAAAGGTGTTAATTTCACTGTGCGACCGAGACGACGATATGGAATGTTGATTTTAATTAATGTGCCAAATGAGCGGATTGTATATTTGAAAGATGCATCATCATCCACATCCAGATGTCCTAATCATCCACAAGTTAACGTAACAATTAGTCTATCTACTTTGGTAGGATTGAAAGGATATAGGCACACTTGCATCCAGTCTTCCGTATCCATACGCATTAATTCATCCATTGGTCGTTCAATCCTAAGATTGGTTGACTGGAGCCCTCCATCCTTTACCTATCTAATGCTAGTTCCCTTACTCCCTGTTAGTTCTTCTTATGTAATTTCCTCTTCATTTGGTCTATGTATTTGTCCCTAGGTACTTGTCCCTCTATTTTATCTTAATTTATATTCTTCATAAACCCATTTTACCTCATTATATGCCTATTTCATCTGCTTTTTCTTTTAGGTATAGTGTTCCATATGGTTCATTCCTTTTTACTCTTCTGCATACTTCTTCATCTCTTATTTTATCAGTAGATTTTGATCTTCAGCATCCGCGTCCAACACCAGGTTTCGAAAGATCCATATAGAATCCATCCGAAGAGGGTATCCATAGACCCTTACCCCTTAGTACTATCTGCTTCCTCTTCTTGTAATATTTTGTGAGTGCCTCGCTTCATCTCATCCAGCCTCTGCTCTATCCTCACTCGCTGCACATCCCTTTCTCTATCACGGCCTTAAGCTAACCATCACCCCTTTCTACCTGTACCATCCGCTTGGCATGCCACCTTGTTATTCACCCAAAAGCAGATGACTCTCCACAGCCTCCATCCCATGCACTTTTTCATTTATTTTCCTCTCCGCCCATCGCACCGTTTTCATTTCCTCCTCCCCACCCACATCTCAAAACGACTGCAATATAATCTCTCACCACAGAGACCATTGGATACGAATTATGCAACTGACAAACGACTTTTAAATAAATTACGAAAATAATGAAATGGGAGGAAATCGAGGTCTTCCGCTATTTATGCGTACGTTAGAAAACTTCTTTTGACAGGAAGGAAAAAAAAGGATTCCCGGCCGTGAATTTGAATACCTTTTCCGTTAAACGACTCTGGGCGGGGACATCGGCGTTTCTGATTGGAGCGGCATCGTCAGCGACCGTTATAAGTGGCCGGCAGGGAGTAGACAACATAATGACTCACGTGACACGTCGATGCAGGCCGTGCCATCCCTCCCGCCTGCGGCCATGATGGGCAGATAAACAAATGAAATTCGATGAGGGGGGAACATTTCAAAAGGGTTAAAGATCGCGCGTTCGTCCTCTGACGTAATAGGTGTAATTTCCCGCAGATTGGGCTAATCGTAATTAAAGCCTGTACTGCGTGCTATTGAAGATCTTGGAATGTTGATTATGGCCAACGGCTAGATCTTTGTGATGGATTGGCAGAGGGGGAAAACTCATTATTAATTTTGATACCGAAAGCTGCGAACATCGATCATCTTCACTCTCCGAAGATGAAAGGAATGCTTGCATCCAGTGAGGGATTGTCGTGCGTTTCCCTGACTACATCTTCATTCCGATGGGTCATAACCCATGACCGGATCTTTAACGAAGAGAATTTTATTTCATCCACCCCATTCATCCACGTCGCTTTGTTCACTAACTCATAAATGGGTCCGAACGGCTCCTTATAATGAGAGTTATTGGTGGAAAAAAGTACAGTATAATTAGAAATTCTTCTACTGTGTTGGCCATTTCGTGGGAATTATATAGCTTGTTTTATTCCTTGATCACTTTTAAACGTTAATAATATGTTCAAATGCATTATTAAGGTCGGTGGAAATTGATGAAAATCGCATACTCATTATAAAAAAGCCGGTCATTTCGATACACCACATTGAGGATAGTTTCAATGGGAGTAGGTATGTAAATAAAATCTTAGTTTTATGGTTAGTTGCCAAATCTTCTTATAGTTGAACTTAAAGGGATCGAATGTTATAATGTTTTAGAGAGATATATAACATGGTAAATGCTTTCCCTTGGAGTTTCCTGGAATAGCGGATTAATAAGATACCGATACGAAATTTAAAACATCACTCGGCAGTATCAAGTACTCAACGAAACAACTTGAACATATTGACTGTATTTTCCCAACAGGCTGACATTCATTTCTGCTAACGGTTACTAACATTTCGGCACACCACAAAATCATAATATAATAATAGAATTTGAGCATTATATGCATTTTATGAACCTGTCAAAAATATTTGGAAGCATTTTTTTCTCTTATGCAGTTGAATACATAATATATAGCAATATCAAGAATTATATCAGGAATACTATTTTGGTTTATATTTTTTATATGCGTCCATTGCATACATTTAGTAAAATCCTTATTCCACTAATTCTCATTAGAGTCAACGGCATTTCAGGGCAGACTTTTCATGTAAGAGAAAAGAAGAAGTGAGAAAAGAGTATATGTAGAGAAAGGCATATTTTTTAAAAGAAAAAAATACCAAAAATAAAAAGCAAAATGGCTCATTTTTGATTGCGCCAGCCACAAACCTGTGCCAAAAAGGTGGCAAAAAGGTACAGGTCTGATTGTGTCGGACGGGCTGACAATGGGCTCCCACTCCCGGACGCGATCCCACTACTGCCCGCCACGGAGACTTTGGGCTGCTGAGTTTCCCCCCTGACCCGATTCGCCTCTCCTTAGGAAACCTGGCCACCCCGGACTCCTCCAGGGTGCCCATGTTGATACCGGGCTTAGTTCGGACGCCCAGTCAACGTGGGATAACCCAATGGCAGGACCCCCAGTCTCAAATCATCCTCTGCACCAAGCCTCCAGGTAGCTGGATTACTCCCAGCATGTCTATGATGCAATTTGGTTGCCACTTGATGTAACTTAACGCACTAGTTTTCACTTGTATATGTTTGCTGAAGTAAGTCTTCAAGGTGTTCTGGCATGATGCTATGGTGCATTTTAATATTATTCGCGAATGCATCAAGTAATGCACTTCATCTTTTCGTATGCTTCAGTATTGATATCTACCACGGAGCCGTTTGCCCGCGAAAATGAAACTTTTTAATAGCGATTGAAGCCATCAAGGGAATAGTTTATATGTAAGTACGCGTGCCCGCAGATATTTCAATGAAATTTATAAACACTTCTTTGACCAACTTTCATGTCAGGTTATGATCTCCGAGCGGAATTACTTTTAAGATTTTGGCATACATTCTTTGATAGGAATCAACTTAGTAAAATTCATAGAAATTCAATACAATTACCATCACTGTAATTAATGAAAAAAGAGAGCAATTTCTACAAGTATGACATTTATTGCACGACCGGTTTCGCTTTTTACAGCATCTTCAGGTGACAATTACCATCATATTCACAAAATTTGATACGGATTATGGTGCGGCTAAATTTATCTCAGCTCATAAAATTACAAATATCACTTTGAACTCCAATATTTCTTAACTGCTTTACCCTATTCGGCTATAATAATCCCTGTTATGTTCCTGTTGTTCTTTTCATTCAAAATATTTTCTCATGCGGCGTTTTTCATAAGTCGATGACGGAAATGTAAGTATATTTCATGTTTAAGAATCAATGCATGTTTTCGATGGTGGTTTAATGGATGCTTTGTGCTAAATCGGCATCAACTCCTTAAAAACTGGAGGAAACTTGTTCTGCAATCTGAATCAAGTGACAGTGTCTTTAATGACCTTGCCAGTGATCATTCTATCGTCTCTTTTGAGCTGCATAGTTTGAAATCGATGTTTGTGGAGAATAATGAACTCGCAATTAAGGGTTAATGGAGCATTTATTTATTGCTTGATGCTGTGATGGCTGGACTTGGTTCAGGACTACCCCGTGATTGTTCTGAAATATTTCATCGGGTGAATCACAATCATTAATTATAATTAACTATGGACCTAACACCAAACTTCACCGTTAATTTATTTTCCTCAGCAAGGAACGAGCACTTTCAAGAGAGGTATTTTGTCATACAATTTTTTTAAATTGTTTTTGGGGATAAACAGAATGAAACAAGTTAATCCATGGTTAATTTAAAGCAATGTAAAGAAAGTAGAATTTGAAGGAGGTTCACGTCACCAATTGCCACCCCGTTCTTAATGTGGATGAAAAAAAATTTCCTTCGGGCCGGATTTGAACCAGCGGCCTATGGATATCTGAATTGCTTTCCCACTACAGTCCACCGCTCTACCAACTGAGCTACCGAAGGAGATATTGTTTAGTGAATTCGCTTGGGTTTAAAAATGTGATCTGACCGGCCTGCTTTCTCCATTTTATCGCCCGTCTCTCCGCGTCTTTCGCATGCCGGGCATTGCCCAACGCCAGTTACCACTACCACTCACGAAGTAGCCACGCCTTCGGGGCGGTCGAATCATATCGAAATGAATTTTTCTCGGTTGAAGTAAGTTTACATACTAAATTTTCTTACCCAGTTTCGTAATTTATCGTTTAAAAGGATGATTTATGTGTAGTTACTCTATGCAGATAAACGCAAATTTGATTGCCAAGTAAACCTGAAAAGTTTAAAATTTGGTGCTTTCCCGGCGGACAATGCTGGTGAAATTTTCAAATCTTTCCACCGGGTCAGGAAGGCGGCTTATGCCAAAGTTTCGATGGCTGCCTCTGTCATCGTCTCTGTTATCAGCCTTGAAGACATCGGTCATATAAGTCGGAAGTCATAGACATCGGGTTTATATACATATATTTATATATGTATATAAACCCGATTTCTTCCTTTACCTCTCGCTGAAGAAGGTGGCGGCGATCCACCGAAAAATTTACAAAACCCGTGTGAGTGTCTTTTTATGTGTTTTTTCCTTTTAGTCGCCCTAGCGACGAAGTTTTTATATATTTATATATATGTATATAAACCCGGTTTATATACGGGATATACGGGACATATAGATTTTCAGAAAATTAAGATTCAGGAGAATGGGTTAAGGGGTAATAAATCAAAGTTGAACAATAAGGCAATTTTCATAAAATTTTCCTCAGGAATTGCATGATAAATATCAGGTGAATATGTAAGTGAAAGTTTCGTAGCGTAGCCGCCTTCCTGACCCAGTGGGAAACCCGTGAAAATTTGACCATCAAAAAGTTTGTTTTCAATCTGAAAAAATTCTTGTTCACATTGATCATTAGCATATACTAAACTCCACGACCGATTCACTGTCTAAACATGAACTTCTGAGGACCGTCGTTTTAAAAATATATTTTCCGAATTTTCTCTCTTTATGTAGCTGATGTTTTTAATGGAATCTTTATCTCATTCCTCTACATTGTTGCGAAGATTTTTCACGTCATTCAATCTTTACAGCGAGCAAATGCACTGTGGAAACAATATGATAAACTCGCTGGGACTGAAGAGAAATGAGGACGCCAACAGTTCGAGGTTATTCAAAGCGTTTTTCTCTTCTTCTCTCACTTCATCTTTTCCTCGCTCTGTGGGGGAGCGGGGAGGGTTTGGATCTCGATTCGGAAGTAGGCCGATGAGACATCCTCTTAGAACTGGTATTATCCATCCTCTCTCGTCCTTTCCTCCTCTTTCATTCCGTCTTCGAATTAAACCGCCGACTCTTCTTAATCTTCTCATTCCTCCTACACCTTCTACCATTTAGGGTATACGCAAAGGTTATGTCGGTCAATAAACGCGTGCGCACTACGTACCGATTTTTCTCGATCAAATAGGAAGCGAAGCGGCGATCTTTTAGAATGTGGTTTTGCTCGATCGTTTTCCGGCTTCTTCTCGGTTCCCAGCTAGATGATAGCTGTAGTGTCCATGCCTCCGGTGCGTGGTTGAAAAATAAATGAGATTACTCTGGATATGAAGCGTGCGCTCCGAAGTCCTACAGTATCAGTCATGTCGTGGAAGTTGATCATCCTATCCATTTCCTCTGACTTCAGACCCGTCAAAGGTAACGCGGGTGAAAAAAACGGCTTTAGCCTACGCTTTTTCATGCTGTTGCCGTTGGAGTTCTTCACCATCGCTCTTGAGATGTGGTCCCGACATTATTGCTGCTATAAAAATCCTCCTAAAACACCTACGTTGTGAAAAAGATTTTTTTGTTCACTTGTAAAGTGATGTCGTAACGTGGGTCCGGCCTCCAGGTACCTTACCTCGTTTTGATGTGTAGACTTTTTTTTCTCGCATTGCTTGGAGGTGCATTCTACTTTGTGTCCTACATTTGATAGAATTCAAACCGATCGTTCCTCGTTTCACCAATGCGTAGCCGTATATCTGAACAATCTTGGAATAATCTCCGGAAAGTGTTGCTATGAAGGATTTCTAAGATATTTGCCCTCGATAGATGCTGAATAATTAAAATTGATTCTTATCTTGCAACATAGGTAACGACATCCAAAGAGTGAGACTCTAATCCGGTGAAATACTCCTTTCTATTAAAGTAGTTTGAGCGATAAATCAATTCACCTAGAATTTGATGAATTTGACGTCATTTAAAGAAAAAATATTTTTTAAATGTGGTACCAATCATATTCTAAAGAATATATTGCCAACTTCGCTAAAAATAGAATATTTTCCATCGATTATTACAACTTAGTAATGCGGAGCTGTATGAAAGCCAACTAACGTATGCGTCTTACAATGGTCTTTTGCATTCAATAATTTCTCGAGGATGCGGGTTTCTTAGAATAATTGCAATCGTGATAACTCTTACGCGTTTCTTTGGTGGTCTGCCGAGCATCGCAGGGTCGTCCTCCCGCCTTGGACCCGAATTCCGCCATAAATGCCACCCCTCCGCCACCTCAGTTACTCCTTTGCGAAATCCTTTTGCATATCGGTGAATTTTCCCTAACAAACCTTCTTCTACAGAATCCTCTCCTTATTTTAATTCCCTAATGCAGCAAAAAAAATCCCTCGCTTGACCTTTTTCTTCAACCTTCTTAGATTAAACTACGTAGAGGTGTCAATCGATTGTTGTAACTTAGGCATTGCATCTGTCAATGTTGTATTTACTTTTTTGTACTTATTTTGGTTATTTATGCGTTGTATTAGCAATACATAAGAGGCCTTGGTGCTGTTTTTGGAGTTATAATGAATAAATAAATTTATATTGGCATTTTCGAAAAGTTATCGTCTCCATTGAAGGTAATTTGGGCGAGATATTTCCCTAGTCATGATGGAGACCATATTCGAATTTAATTTATTTATTTCAGCGTATGTAAGAAGTATGAAGTAAATATTTTTATATTAGTGGCGCGAAGATGTAGTGATATATGGCAAAAATCCTCACTAATCAAATAAATATATAAATAAGTCTCTAAATTGACTCCTTTTTTCACGCCGTACTGTGAAACATGCTCATCCTGCGTTAATATCTGCTGCCTGCTAAAAAATACCTGCTCACCCTGCGTTTCTGTGAAAATCACAACGGTGAGTAATTGATTAATTCTTATAGATAGTTTTTAGGACACATTCAAACTCACACTATTATTTTTTTGACGAAATCTAGGCGTTAGAAATTACTATTTTTTCAATATTCTCCCTCTGTAGCGCACAGCCGTAATCTATCCCATGTGAAACAGATTATATTTTCAAGTAAATTGCTCGAAAAGTTGTTCGGCAAGGGATTAATATTTTTGATATCATTGAAAAGATGAGTTTTTCCTTTAAAATGAGGTCAAAAGTGAAGTGATATATCGCTCACACTACCTTAACTCCTCTTTTCTCCCCATATTCACTTCCTAATTCACCAGTTGGTGTCCTTATACCCCCCTTGCCATACGGTGTTGCGAAGGTTCGCATGTTGTTATGTAGAGGTAGAAATGCGAAGTACGGCAGTGTGCGGTAGTGGCGTCTCATCGGGAATCGGGGAGAGGTTACGCATGGCATCCGGGGTTATCACTTCACCACGGGTGACCGCTTGCCCCGTGCCTACCTACTCCACTCCTCTCAACTCCCGCGCCCTTGTCGATTTGACTGTACCGTAGCATCTTCCTCCTCCGGTTGCTATCCCAGAAAGAAGGATGCGTAAGTACGTGCATAAATCATTTGAAAATGAAAATAAAATCCATACGTGAAAAAAAACCCGACCCATTAAAATGACCTCTCCCAGTCGCTGTTCGTTCAAAAATATTGTCGCTTCTTTTCGAAGACCCGCTCGGGCAACATGTTACGACCGGTTTTCTCGGATGCCGAGGGTATTCGAGATCTCGATCCCTATATTTTTTGGCATCCCCGTCGCTGAGAGGTATGTAAAGAGCCTGAGTACGCATAAATTTGTCCTTGTGACTCGTGATTTATTTCCATCTTGAAGTAAACCGTTCTGTCCTTCCGGATAAGAGGAAACCTGGTCTGTAGAAACCCAGTAAACCACGGAGTGTGTGATGGAAATGCGTGTTTTTAGCGCCTACTTCCGCGAAGCAATGAAATTTCGTCAGTCACGAATATCATTAATTATCAGTTCTAGATATGAGATTTATTTTCAGGGCCTAATTTTAAAACTTATTATCCATGAAAATTCCCTCGAGAATAGTAATCTGTGTGTGACGCAAGGAAATTAGCATGAGTTTCGTAAATAGCTACCAGATGTGTGTGTTCACTTGAAGCTACAAACATACTTATCCGTTGAGAAAATCTACGCCAAAGAGTAGTACAACATTATAACACACGATATCCGGCATAATCCGAATCCCTGGATCTATATATATTTTTTCCAGTAGTTTTTTCCCTCTATTTTGCGGTTAGTCGATCATTCAGCAATCAACGTGTGCATTTCGATAACTTTTAATATTCCTTTTTCATTATATGTCTAGTGTTGCTTTTGCTTTCCTCTGTTAAAAACTCCTTTTAAAGATAGAAATTATTTTTTAACCATTTTATCGTTCAGCGGTGGCATCATAATAAAGCATTGTAATCGATACAGGACACTTATCTGCGATAATCATGTTATCAGACTTCATGGCCTTTCAGGCGTTATGTTATCGACGTAAATAGTGAAGTCTTTTCCAAACATTTAACCCATTAGTAGAGAAAAAAACTTATTCACTAAATTAGGAATAATTCATGACTGGGATTCAAACCCTTAAACTAAGTATATTAAAGGGTGATTCCGGGAGATAGTGAAGTTTGTCTGCTGCCATGCTAAGGGCAATTTACATCGTTAGGCGCTCAGATTCAATGAAACTACGTAGGGGATAGAGAATTCGAGTTCTCTCAGCTGCAAGCATCATTGAAGAGGACGAGGTTGGAGGAAACTGAAATTTACTGCAACTCGCAATTTTTTTCCGATCGAATAAACGGGATCGGCAGTTTTATGACCGCGAAAAATGTCGATCTTGACGAAGCAGAAGTTTCCGCGTCCATTATTTTTCACTGGACTCGCATTCCTTCTGCGGTTTCCGCCGATGATTGTCCGGGTATAAAAAGCTACTACTCGGCGGTTCTCGTAAAAAAGTTTCCCTTTAACTTGAAAATGAAAAACGGTCCAAGGGTGTGCCTTGCAAGGTCTTTCGGATGAGAGGCTTTTTATTCTTCTCTCTCAAGGTCTTTAAAGACACTTAATTTGTTCTTGACGCGGAACGTAACGGCCGTAGTCGGTATGTGCTAAGAAAAAAAACCATACCGTTGGAATCGGAGCATTAATCGCAAAGAGGTGACTCAACCGGTGGGTGGGTCTAAGTGGCTTTGCCTGGGGTTGCAACCTTCCTTCATTGATTTCGTAATGGGAGTATTTACAAAGGGTGCATGAAACAAATGGTCTTCCCTTAAAAGAAGACTCAAAAACTTGAGTCAGGAAAAATCAAAACTGTTGGGGAATACATGTTTTTTAAAGTAGAATATCAAATTATATTTTCCTAACTCCGCAACAGTTTCTGAGCTAAAACGTCAAATGAGTTAAAATTTTCGTTGCAAATTGACAACCTAATTTTACGAGATTTCATCCCATTTTATCGTTCACATTTACCACTGGACTTCTAACTAAATCTGCCTGAGATATTTTATCGACCCATTTCTGATGGTTCGTTCTCTGGGAAATCTGGAGCCAGGCTAAAATGGTTTACAGAGATCTCTGCAGATCAAGGTACACCAGTGACTTTAGGAAGGCAGAAATGATGAAATATCGTTTAAATATAATAGAAACGTCCTCTCAGATTCCCAGCTATCAGTATATCCTCCCAAATCTCTGTTGACTTCACCTTTTAGTTGACATTATTTTTCTTCTTATGGGGAAAATATTTTCCATATAACTCTTTATAAAAAACCCAGTGAGAAGTGATGCTAGATTCTTTCCTCCCCTAAATTACCTATTCCATATGACATAGTGAAATAATGTTCCATGAGAGCCGTTTATTAGATAAATGTCACGATATTCAAGTAAATTTCAGATGAAGGAAATTATTTTCTCCCTGCGTACCTTATTATAATTTCGTTGAATGGTTTCATGTTGGTATTAAGTGCTTGAAAATGAAAATTTTTCAGATATTTCCTCAAAAATGCCTAAAATTAAGCTAAATTCCCAATTTTTTCACGCATTTTTTTCTATGAATTCTCTTGCTCATTGATCTGTATGCCCCTATGATAAGTAGCGCTCGACTTTTCGGCAGGTTTCCAAGAGGTTGAACCACCTGGGGTATCACCCACACCCGTGGCAGTTGTTGAACTCACGACCAGCAGGTTAGCGTGTGGCTTAGATTTTATTCTACATCCATGTCCTAGCCAAAGAACACGTCAGTGGTAATCGAAGTTGTCAGTCTAATTATGAATTGGAATACAGAATTGGTATTGCGTGTAGATTATTGGATATGGTGCAAATTGTCCTAATCAGTGCATTTGCGTTGAAATCAATGAATCAGTGCATCTGCGTCCCCCCCCCCCCTTAGGTCGCAGGAGCGGTTTGTGTAAGCGAGTCGCTCTCCATCACCGCCTAACCCTTTTAAATCTCCATTTTCTTGTGTACTAACATCTTCCGCCTGCTTTGCGAGTGTGGCAGTGATGTCCTGAACGCATCGCCAGCTAATTGTGACTGCGATATCTCAATGTCTCCGTTAAAATTTCCACCGTATTCACTTGGAATCCGCCACCATTCCAGTTCACTTCATCTCGCCCTTCCTTGTTGCTCATCTAGTCGAGCATAATGTTTCCATTCCTCCGCGGGAGACGATTAATTACTTGCCCGCTCCGGGGAATGGGATCATCCATCAAGTCACTAGTCTTGGAATCCTCGCGGAGGTGAGGCAGCATCAGTCTGAACCACTTTCTCGAGGAAGATCAACTCTTTGAGTTCAACTTGAAGAGATCGATTTGCGGTAATATAATTAATTTTACTCCGTCAACGGCAAAAATAAATATTATTTGCTTCGGAAGCGCTCTTCGGATGAAATGCTAATGTGAATTAATTTAGCTGCCAGAGAAAAAAGTGTACTTGGTGATTCTTTGGTGTGGAACCAACGTTTTCATGACGGAAATTAATTTCAGAAGCCTTTCAGGAGGGAAAACTGAAAAAGATACGTGAGTTAATCAGAAGGCTAGAAAGGGCTTTTAAAATAGAAAAGAAAATTCTATCCACAATTTTTTCAAATAATAAACCTGTCCTTTTCGTGAGGTAGTGAAACTTTGGCGAACAGAATATTGGTGTGTTCGGCAATTTACTGAGAAGACAATTTCGCTAGTTTGTATTTAAAGAAACCTTAGACGCTGGAAATAATTATGACTGCGCCTTTTTATAGTTTTTAATTCCCAGCAGACGATCGATAAAATATTTACAATTGCTGAATTAAGTTTTATAGGTTCTTTTGGTTGCATTTAAATTTATTACTCACCACGATTAATCGATATCAGTATTCGCTGCTGCTCGCAGTCACTGTAGTCTCCTTTAAGAGTGAACTTGTTATTGCTGGAGATAAACTGGAGAAAGGCAGGAATCATTGCAATGAGTAAAGTTCAAAATATAAGCCAATTTACGGTTTTAGAACTATTAGGAGAAGAGCAAGCATAATCATAGTGGCGGACAATTTTGGGGGCTTTAGGGTCACTGGCTTCGTGTCCCTCAGGTCACTTTACCCAAGTGTTCTTTACTTTCCAAACGGAGAGAGATCGGTGTTACGCTGAAGGTGGTCTGGCGTAACGTAGCTAGGCTACCTAAATGACTCAGATAGAGCGAGAATAAGCATTCCTAAATGTGGGTAAAACGGGATTAGCAGCTCTGAAAATTTATTCTCTAACGGACGCGTATGCCAGCGTCGCAAGGGTAAGCTCACTTCCACGAGGGGCACTAACCTTCCGTCCCCCCCCCTCACATGTGTGTAAGTCCTGAGCTTGTCTCTGGGTCACTGGGTGCAGGGGAAAAAGGAATTGCGAGAGAGAAGGAAAGTTAATGCAGTTTGAGTGACATTTTTCCCAAGTCATAATAGAGACCAAATTCAAATTTTATTATAAAATTTAGGCAATTTTATGAAATACGACGTTAATATTGTAACAAAAATGATTCAAAGACTTTGTTTTAAATTACTGAAATTCCATGTACTAAACTAATTATACACTTATAAGGTTTTAACTTGACTAATTTTTTCAAGCCGTACAATTGAAATTCCTTCCCAACCGAAGTTTTTTTTGCGATTCTGTAAAGGTTACTGCGTTAAGTAATTGATTAGTTTTATAAAAAAATGATGAAAAAACTTACAAGCTACGCACTTCTAAATTTATGACAGGATCTAAACGTTAGAAATTTCTCATTTTTTAAAACGAAGTCTCTCTGGTGTGCATACGTGTACCATTTCACATGTAAAATGGGTGGTTTTTTATGGAAAATATCTCGAGAAGTAGTATGGTCAGTGGCTGATATTTTGTTAACATTGAAAATAAGAGATACTTTTCTTTGAAATGAAGCCAAATTCATCGAAATAATGGCAAGTGACAACTTGCTCAAACTACCTTGACTGATGTGTGGTCGAGTATCTCACTCGGTTTAGTTTGCTTCGTGAACATTGCGTGTGGAGAAGGAATTTTTGTATGTACCTATCAGCAGGCCTGGATGAAAGGGGGAAATGTATAATTAGAGGAGAGTGCTTTACCTCTTAACCCTGTGCTTCCCGAAAAAGCGCCGTGAATACCGTTACTTGCGTCTTGTAGCACCACCGCGAACTGTTCATGCCCCCTGCCCGACTCATTTGCAAGCGGCGATTTATGGCTCCTAGATTTCATCCCTTGCCACGATGCCGGATGGAAATATTTCTTTGTTCACCCTCCTTGCACCGAGTCTCTTGTTTCTCTTCTCGGGCGCTCTCCGGTGATCTATCTGATCGCTTCACTCTCCAGACGATCTCGTAGTACCTACTTCTTCTCCGATCTCTGGCCCAGTAAAATGTTCTCATTCTCGCATCGCGAGCTACTGGTCACCTTCCATTTAAAAGTACTCGGTTAAGCCAGTATCCCTCTCTAAAATTTGCATACAACTTTTATATAAAAGTTTGTTACAACAGATGTGGACCGTGTGATGCGATTGAATTGCATCAATAAAGATTTTGATTCAAAATGTTGGCATAGCATTTTGTACAATATGCACGAAAGTCATTCTGAAATTGAATAAACTTTGTAACTTCCACACTATTTTATTGTTTGACTGGTTTCAACACTTTTTACAGAATATTTAATTACAGTTTACTGTTACAATTTAGACTGACTAAGTTTATTTAATATCACAATGAAATTTAATTTCCACGATTTTAACTCGCAAACAACTGGAGGTATGCTGTAAATTTCCATCCGAAAGATATGAAGCCAAATCGGCCGAGTAGTTGGAGGCTCACTTTGACCTAAACCTCAAGTAATTTCGATTCAGATTGGTTGCGGGATTCGAAATTCAATTATCCTTAATTATTTATTTATGTCACACTAGGGCTGTTTTCTCCCGAAATTTTGGACATCAATGTTTAAGTAGTTTTATTTTAATCAAGAATGCAATTTTGATTCAGAAAATATCTATCTACTTCCTCAAGTTTCTTCTGCTAAAGCTTTCGGAGAATTTCACTCTGAAGGAAAATTTTTCACAAGTTAGTGCAGAGACAGATTGGTTGCTGTGTACATTGGCAACGATACGCTTCTGCGAACAACTTGCCGAAACTTTTAAAAGTTCTGCAAGCGGTCTTGCAGAGCTGTTGACACGCGAATTTATGTCAAAAGTCACTTGCTGCAAGTAACCTGCACAGTAAACTTGCCAAAGTGAACACACCTTAAAGCTGCCAACAATAACGTCTTCAACATTTCCATGCCGTACTCGTTGCGTACTTCAACATTGCTCGTACCCCAGATCTGATCAGCTTCCTTCTAGACTCCTATTGGTTGTTCTTCATTACTTGTTCTCCATCCTTATTTCCCTTCTTCCCTTCTCTCTTTTCTCCATCCTTTTCCCTATTTTCATCCGTTCCTCATCCAAACCTTAAGAGCCTGGAGTTTTTAAACGTTAAGTGAAAGGGTACTATTCCGCGACAGATGAGAATTGCGCATGATTCGTTTTATTTTAATACTTGATTAGCACTTTTCCAATATGTTCTCGTTCTTTAACGGTCTTCTAACATTCTGGGATTATACTATTCAGTGTTGTGAGCTAGAATTTTTTAAATATAAGCTAAAGGTTTGGCAAAGTGACCGTTGGTTTACTATATTCCAGAAAGAAGATAAGAAATCTGCTACATAATCTATTTAGAGTGTCTTCTGGTTTTTACCGTCGTAGAAATGGCGGATGTTAATACTTTCAACTACTAATAATGTATACGTTAAACTTATTTAAGTACTGAGTGGGTTTATAAACATAATGCTACATGAATGATAGTGTAAGATACGCGGTTTAATAAATTTTACCCAAAGGGAATAATAATCTTCGGGAATGTGCCATCTTCAAGCTAACAGAGTAAGTAAATTATGCTTCAAAGATGTCTTGATAAATGCTGGAGAGAGAAAGATGTTGTCCAACAGCTATTCAAGAATCAGGGTGCAAGGATTTCCAAGAGCTGTTTTATAGGCCTTGAAATATGTGATAATAACTATGGCATTACCTCCCAAGGGACATGTTGAAAACATTTCTATGTTCCCGAGGGTGGAGTGAGGTACATAATTAAAATAGGCATATTGTGAGTTTTAAAGCAAATAACAAATTAATATTTTCCCTATTTGAGTGTACCGAACTGCCCAATGATAAAATTACCCTATAGCTGCAAGTGTACAAAGGGCGAAGAATAAATCCTTTAGATAACACTTCTTTCTCGTCTCTAAGAAACCTTTTTCTCTAAAATAAAAATCCTGAAATGAATTCTTCTCCGCACGTGTAATAGATCTCTGCAAAATATTAATAATATATTTTATTCCATGTCAGTTGCTTTCACATATGCTCATGTTATTTGATCTTAGGCTTTTAGAATGTAAGGCAGTTATTTTTAACATTAACAGATTTAGAAAGTAAGCCGCTAAGACACTACCTTTCTCAGGGATAGTCGATTGATTTTTTACGCTTAAAATGTCAGGCAACTTATATTTCTCCGCTCTATTAAGCGTTGGAATTTCCTGTATGAAAACGCTCATTTACAAACTTTCGCTAGCGTGAATTAGCTAAATCATTAACATGTTTCAATTCATCACTTATTTCCATTTGAAGTTAGTGTAAAAATTGAGAGCAGTAGTATTTACAAGCACCAGCTTTATTAGGTAGCGAATAGAGTGTTTCCCTAATTCAGAATAAACCATATGAATCTACGGTACCCATATTACGAAGGTGGGAAATAAATTGAGCTTCACCAAATGACTGTGAAATATAATCTACTTTAATACTCTTGCTATGATTTTTCAAACTTTGATAAGTAATCAACTCTGTTGCATCAGTCCAAGTAAGCTACGAAATCATATGAGAAACCAATAAATAAATCAAAATTTCCCGTGACGCATACTGAACAAATGGCTTTACTTATAGAGATCATAGCCCTTTTTGATGCCTATATGTCTAACTAAATATCTAAAAGCGGAAACAATTTAGAATTAAGGTTCAGAGTCTAAGCTACTTTGAATCACGGACAACACTTACGTGTTTAAGAGATTTAAACACTCCCTGTCGATGATCACCGGGATGACCGAAATTCATGCACAGGAGTCTAAATTTCTCTGCTTTTATTGACAATGTGGATTAATCTTTAATTTAAATTTACTTGTCAATTCCTCTCTTCTTTAAATGCATATACGACGTTCCTGCAACTGGCCATCAGTTTGAATACCTTGGACATGGATTGCTTTAGATTCATCCATCCTTGGAACGTGCAATTATTTTGCCTGAGGAAAGAAAGCAGGAAGCTGAAGGCGAAGGAAGTGTTGCAGCGCGATGATCTTTCCGTTTCGCATAAGCGGGGCCGCATCCCCCCCCCACCAACCAACCTCCCCATCAACGTCCCCTCCCCCATCCATTCCCTCATCTAATACCCTGCCCCCACGTTGTCTCGACTGATCAATTATTGCATCTGTTTCACGGTCCGCCACCCTTTCTCCATCCCGGCCATCCGCCTGGCATCAGCCGGCACTCGCTGCATTGCGATGCGCGCCCTCTCCCACCTGTCTCTCAACAGTTCTCTTGCTGCTTAACCCTGCATCTCACCCTCCGCCGTGAACTTTTCAGTCCGTGGTACGGAATTCCTTACCGTAACCGCTGTCTCTTTATCTATGTGGTTCCACCGCAATTGGACATAAATAATACTTAATTCATACCCAGGCTGGTTAAAATAAAAATAAAAAACGTGTCTCCCGTTTGATATGAATTACAAAATTTTACATTTATACTCTATTTTTTGGGCAAATTTAACTTGAAATTGGACGCGGTGTTAAATATCAGAATGGATTAAGTGATTGAACATTTTAATTTCTTTTTTTATACATTTATCATATAATATTATAATTATTTATAAACCAATATTATTACCACTGAACAATTTTTTGTTTTACATTATTTAATGCCATTTTTGCCAACAAGTGTTAATAAGAATAAATCACAGGGGAATGATGACAAAATTAAGGCATGGTGCTTTGTTCTTATGTTATTATTGAATAACTACTCGAGTTAAAGCTAAAATTTGTTTCTAAAATAGACATGGTTCTGCATTCGGATCATTAGGCCAGAAAAAAATGTTAATTAAAAATAAAATCGTCGAATAAACTGCATACTTGGAATCTTATTTTTGTTTCCTATTAGCTAAGAGGTAAGAAACACAAAAATTCGTATCTATAAAACAATTTTCCAACTAGAACTACTATATGGTTCTGAAATATGGTCGCTTACAAAAAGATTACAGAAAAAACTGATAACGTTTGAAAATAAAGTGTTGAGACGAATATTCGGTCCCATTAAAGAGGGAGAGAGACATGGAGAATAAGGAAAAACAAAGAGTTGAGGGAACTGTGCAAAGAACCAGATATTGTGGGGATAGTCAGAAGCAGACGGCTTAGATGGCTAGGCCATGTCCACAGAAGAAGTGACAATATAATGATAAAAATGATATGGAAAGGAAAACCCGAAGGTACCAGACCACCAGGGAGACATAGAATGCGCTGGAGCGATGAAGTGAAGAAGAACCTTAGAAAAATGGGAGCTCAACTCGACACAGCAGAAGACAGAAGAGCATGGAGGCCTGTGGTTGGCGAGGCCAAAGACCATTTAGGTTTCCCGTGGCCACAGGAGTAAGAGTAATAGCTCAGGGCTGTCCTCGGTGAAAGAGATACGCATATTAAACAGTACATGCGAAAAGGTGGTATGCAGAATTTGTTTTTACTTACACAGTTGTGGCGGATCATCCATAAGGTGCTTGAAATCAGAGTTATCATCATTTCCGATATATTGCAGCGGCATGTTACTCTAAATGTAATATTATGGAGGATAATTAATTATATGTCCTCCATTGTCCACCATCCTTGGTTTCCATCAACTCTAATAACATTCAAGTGGAGTTCCTGTTTTTGAAATCAATTATACGCATGAAATAATTTGTTATTACTGCCGTTAAGTAACATTTGAGAGAGAAATTTGTCAATAATTGTACTTAGTACATACTTATATCAATTTCACTCTGTCACACAGAAAATGCCATTGAAAAACCGTGAACACCAACAGCTTAGCTCATCATTTGAATCGGAAAAAATGTAGTACACCGGTTTTTCGTGACTTACCAAACAATTATAATTCTATAAATATTTAATAAATGTTGAGCATTTGAGCATACGATCAACTTCAGCATTGTGTTTTACCTGGATTCGTGCAATCAGAGTTACCTTTAAATCTGAGAAGTGTTGACCTTCCATTTGTATTCATGCAAAGCTCTCGTTCCATGTACGATACATGTAGCGCCAAGTATACATTCTCAGATTCTATATATGTATATGTTTCAAACTACTTGCTCCGAATAAAATTGAGGAGGAAGAGAACTGTTTTGTGAAGTGATAGTGAGGCAATCCCTTTCGCTCGTGCGGGTGCAAGGCCTTGGGATACCTTCCAGAGCACGAAATGATGAGGATATCATTAGCGGTAAGCGTGCGATTCCATCGCGTGGGGGTCCGGAAGAATATAGAGTGTGATTCGTGATGTGGAGGAGAGGGCCTGGAGCGTTTCGGCAGCACGAATCGTTTAAAAAAGGTTCACGGTGAGCCTCAGTCCTGATCTTGGAATAGGGTAAATTTAGATGATGACGGATAATGGGAGATAATATAACGCTAGAGCGAAATTATTTCTATTTCTTAATCAAGTCGGGACGGGTTACCAATTGATCATCCTTTTCCTTGCTCAAGTTTTCTGATCGGACCAGGAAGATATCATTAGTAATGTGAAAACAAGTAGGACTTCTTGATGTATTTTTTTTAAAGCTGTAGTTTCTTTCAAAATCGTTAGAAGTTTCCTGATCATATTTACCCTTTTCAACTCATTCTCAGACGCTTCTCCTGTGAAGTGGTGATTACATACTTCGCCATACACAGCTGGTGGGATTATTGAGAAACATGAGATATGGATAGACTTTATTCTTCTCTAGAAGGCTATCTACGGGAGTATTTAGTTATCTTAGAAAAGGGGACCAAAGTGTGGCAGAAAAAAATAATAATTGATGCATGAACTATCATCGAAAAGAGTTCTGGAAGAGATTCGCTTGATCGTAAAAACTGTGGTAGATCTATTTTTTAGCAAATCTCAACGTGAAAACTGGACTTATTTTGGGTTCAAATTCTTTCTGCCTCATTTTGCTACATCCCTCCCTTATTCTGTCAAATTATATGGTGCTTATGCCCTCACTAACCGTGCAACCCTACATAGGTACATCAGTACTTTAAAATCACGTTTAGGAGAGGTGTACGTTTTATTATTTTCATTCGCAGTGACTTACACCTAACCTAGGATACTTATTCGATGACGAGCGATGCCACGACGTATTCTTCTAACATGATAGAAACAGATTTAAAATTGGGAGATTCACATCACTAGTAGTTAATATTTTGTACTCTAAGTGGCCATACTTTTAGTGGAAATGGATCGAGATATAATGAAGAATTCGTGCGTGATAAATTCCTTAAATAGATGTTTCCTCCCCAAAATTAATCATGGGTTAACATGGTATCACCCATCGTTTAAAGTGATTCCTTATTAATTATGAACAAATAGAAACCTGCATACCTTTTCAGCCCATAATCATCGATGTTTGCAAATTATGGTTTAGATTTTTACCACGATCCTCGCTCATCTTCTCGCTAATGAGCCATAATTGGCGTCCGAAATTTGATTAAAAACATTCGGGGTTATAAATCAGGTTATTTTACCCGGAATCGATTTTTGAAGAAAATTATGGGTGTGTGCAAACAGGTATTTGCCTATGGACCATTTATCTGAAATTAAACCTTTCACTCATGATTTTATACATCCGGAGCAGTAACTGGACCACGAGATGAGCAGAAGGTCGATCTCAGGGGAATAGGCCTTGAATATCGGGATATTAACGATTGCTGATACGGCGTTTATCGAGTTTGGAACTTTCTCAATTATGTTGCGGCAATCTACAAGAATGAGTGATATTGAAAGTCTTTATAGAAATCTTCTTTTAAGAGAAAATCGGAGGGCATCTCATGATTGATAATGTGTGCATGAGTAATTTCAATCATTTTGCTCGTATATGCTCATTTTTTGTGTTGGCTGATGATCATGATTGGCAGTCATCAATCTGAAGAATGGTTCACAGTATCACTCCACTATGATGATGCATATCAGCTAACAGCTTTATTTTGCCGAGTCTGAATTTTAACGTCCATAATACCACAATTCAAATCATTGACTTCCTCCGTAAATGTTCGTATATATATTTTTTTTCTTCTTCTTTTAGTATTGCTTTCTGGTGGCTGTTATGTCTAATAATAAGAAAAAGTCCCTTGCCGTCATAGTAACTGTCTTAGATTAAGACATAGTTAAATAACTCTTTGTCAATTTACAAACTTTTCGATTCAATTTTAAATTATCTTCAGGGCTACAAATAATATTTGGCTAAAGGTTTGCCATAACACTTAATATATATTACATAAATTTCAGAACACTTAATAATAACATAATATTCATAACACTTAATATATAAGACATAAATTTCAGAATATCAAAAGAATATCATTTCCCTTTGATTTTTTAAAAGTATATGTATAATGCTTAAACATCTGAAAATCGGCGCAAGGAAGTTGAAAGAATAGAAGATGCATATTTTTTCACCCACATTTGCGATAATGTACATCTGTGCTGCCGCCTTTGGTAACTCACCTATACAACATCAGCAGCTCACCAGCCAACTTCCACTTGTGAAAACAACAAACAAACATTGGTGGAAAAAAACGATGGACTTGAGAACATTAAACTATATGATAGCCGTCAAAATACAAAACTAAGTCCGGTAGTCCTCAAGTACAATAGTCTGAATATTTAATCATCAGTTGCAAAAGTAAAAGTTATGACCAGCCAGCTACATACGGATGCTTCTTGTTAATTTCTTTCTTCTACGACGTCGAGGATCTATTGCAAAACTTCCCACTCCAAATCTTCCCATGACTTCTTCATTGGTCATTACCATTTGGTCTTCTGTGATAAATCATGGGGTGAAATCATTGGCAGAGAAGGGCGATATTTCAAAGATTTCAAAGTGGACGTTGTGAGCAAATAGAGCGGCGTAAATATAACTGGGGGGGAAACAGGTGGATATACGAAAGTCGATAAAGTTCACTTTTTTCAGCGATTTGAGATTTAATGCCGTATTTGCGCGGAAATGGACTTTCTCCATCTCAAGAGACCTTTTCATCACTTCACCTCGTTTCCTGCTCACTGAACCGTTTCCAATGAGTTGTCATCTGCTGCTGTTTGGGATTGGTCTCGCTCAAAGGCTGCGGCAACATGGCATGTGAGCCAGCGCGTATCCCCCCAACATTAGTAGAACTAGTTTATCTAATAAACCTTTGTGCAAGTGCTTGTGAAACAAAAAGATGCAATTGAGAGTAATTGCGTTAAACTCATGTTCCTATGAATATACTTAGGAAAAAAAGAAGTTCGAAAATTTCTCAGCTCATTGTTGAACTTTTCTATCCATATCCGATAAACAAAGAGAAATCAGTTTGTGCGAGTTAAAGCAATATTTTTGTATTTTGTTAATAATTTAATTTCGTTAGTAAATTTTACTTCTGGATGAGATTAGGAGGAGGCAAAGTAGGATATTGGAAGAGTTAGGGGCGAAGGGTTTATTGAGGCCATGATAGAGGGGAGGATGTTGGGCGGGGAAGAGTAAGAAAGAGAGTAGGTTTTATGGACGGGATGAAGAAGGGTAGGACGTTCGCGGGGATGGAGAAAGGAATATTTTTGGTAGAAAGGACATATACAAGTAATGTACACCCTACACAAGTAAAAATCCAGAGGGTTTTCACTCAATTCCATTTAAATCAATATTAACTCGTAGATTATATTATTAATAATGATCAATAATTCACTGCTTACTATAATCATGTACTATAAATGATAAATAAACGTGTCGTCTTAGTACTTAAATTACATACTTTAATCTGTCACAATATTTTTGTTTTAATAAGTTTGCGTACCTATTATTCGAGTCAAATTTTCTAAATATTGGAACAATTACCAGATGTCGTACGGTTTTTTTCAATGCTGTGTTCAGGGTAGATGTTTATTTTCTTTTTGATAGCCTTCTAAGCACGGCTGATAGTCTGAAATCCAATATTACTCAAAAGAAGTGTAATGCGTTAGAAATCAAGGTATTAATAGTGAGATACAATGTGGATGGAAATGGAAATCACATCTAATTAGATATTTTCGTTAAAGCGTTAAATGTACGGGAATGAAAACGGCGAAAGACTGGTTTGAAAGCGATCATAATTTCACATTCGCGGGCGAACAGTTCCATCGTCAAAATCAATACTGAAGCATGCGCAGTGTCTGCACAAAAAGTTGAAGGTAGATTCTTGATGAATTCGCGATAATAATTAAAATAAACTATAGTATGATGCCAAAAAACCTTGAAGACTTTCTTCAGCGAAAGTATGTGAAAGAAAGTGTATAAGGTTATTTAAAGTAGCTACTAAATTGCGTTTTAGTCATGCTGGGAGTCGTGGCGTGCTCCTGTAATCCAGCTATTTGGAGGCTTGGTGCAGAGGATGGTTTGAGGCTGGGGGTCCTGCCATTGGGTTATCCCACGTTGACTGGGCGTCCGCACTAAGCCCGGTATCAACATGGGCACCCTGGAGGAGTCCGGGGTGGCCAGGTTTCCTAAGGAGAGGCGAATCGGGTCAGGGGGGAAACTCAGCAGCCAAAAGTCTCCGTGGCGGGCAGTAGTGGGATCGCGTCCGGGAGTGGGAGCCCATTGACAGCCCGGCCGACACAATCAGACCTGTACCTTTTTGCCACCTTTTTTCTTTGACTTTTTTCAATTAATGCTTTTTATAACTAGTTTTGAAATTTGAACATAGTAAATTGGCAATTTATTTTATTTTTATGCGATGAAGTGATTATATACACCATTGATATTGATGGAAAAGTTTGTTTTCAGAACATTTTTGTATGTATATAAAGGAGTAATTTTATTTGTATGTATTGAGTATTTTGATGGAGCAACTATTTTAATACCTCTAGCTTGATCATAACTGGATTACTATTATTTCTTTTGATTCCTTTTTTGAAGCCTGGCTGACACATTCTGATATATTCTGATATTCTTTTAACACAGCATTAATTAATAGTGTAGTTTTTTGTCAATGTACATCCAAATAAACCTTTTTAAATTAAGTTAAAATTATAATATGGGAAAATTCCTCTAACATTTTTATCTTGTAGGAATGTATGATTGAGGTTTATGCCGTGTGAAGAGGACTTAATAGATATCTATGATCAAGGCAATGCAATTTATCCGGATATGTTAAATTTTCTTTTCAAAATACCTTCATTATAGTTAGCAAGATCAGTCCTTCACCTTTTTGCTGCTCCTTTATGGTGTATTGTTTGCCAAAGAGCACCCAAACATTATCATTTTTACACCTTTTAAAGTTTAGTAGTGGAAAACTTGATTTTCTTTTTCTGCCCCGGATGTCTTATCACTTTTTTGATCATGGTTTTTTATACGCATCAGTATGATAATGAAATGCATAAACTGTGTAATAGACATTTTAAAAAGGTTTCTATTCGTATATGCCCAGTTTGTTTTACCGTTGCATGTGGATGAGATTCAAGAATTCGTCCATAGAAATATTGTCTCAAAATAGGAATGATTTCTTTTTTCCTCCTTCTGTGTATCATATTTCGACCTTTGAATCAGCAAGTGAAGCCCAGGTCGAATCTACATTGTGGCTGCAATAATACAACCCGCTCATCGTTAGGGGCATCGGTACAGTGTCTCAAAAAAATCCTTTTGAAGTGGGAAAGTGATAGCTGAGAAGTGAAGGGAGATGTATGTATGTACATATAAATTTCAAACTTCCTCGTTTTTAAGACCTACGGTCAATCGCGTGCAGAATCTCTCTTCCAGAACGGAAGATGATGCTTTCCCATCTTATTATTTTTAAGTTTTTTTTTGTTCTTCCAAAAATGTGCCCTCCATGAACCTCTCTTCGTATTCGTGTGCCCGGGAAATGGGATTCTATGTGAGAGAGGAAGTGAACACGGGGCCATTGAAGAGGTTTTTCGATGATTCCCTTCGTGGCTTGAGGCTGTAAAAAGCTTGCACCAGTTGAATCAATTTTTTTCGGAAGACCTCGCGAAGGTGTTCTGCTTTGAGCCACGGATACCAGTGGATCAGAGAGCAGCCGTTTCGTTGCCCCAGGGCAAGAATAATACGTGAGGAAGGAATATATAGCAGTTCCTTCCCTGAACGTCTTTGTCGTCCCCAAAATTTCCGTCTGATTGGCGTGATTCAGGTCGCGTACGTGATTGACAAAATCAGAAAGTGGCGAAAAGAGAATGGGGATTTTTTTATTCACTCCCGAAGTTTCGATCATCTCACGTGCTACGAATGTGCCTCGTGAAGAATATTTTTCTCTCCCCTTTAAAGAGGTCCGAGTTTCTTTTTATTAACATCTTGAATGGTAGAACTCTTAGGCTCGGTTTTATTATCTCGGGCTAAATATTTTCTCAGCGGGAAAATGTCGGTAAGAGGTCCTCCAGTTGATAGCGCTAATGGAATCTAAACGATAATTAATAACCTGAACTCTCAGTTAACATCAAGGTAGGAAAATATTCTACGTAATATTGTGGTTTACGTTAACCAGAATGAATAAACCCGGGCCTAAAAGTAACATATTTATTTTAAATTACACCAAAAGGTCCGTGTCGTGGTTTCGTGTCCGTGGTTTTTAAAAAGGTCCAATGTATTATTATACCATATTACATACGATTGTTGCATGCAACATTCATATAATCAGTACAGAAAAGAATTGGAATTATAATCTCAAAGGAAACGCGCATAAAATTAACAATTTGGAACCAGAATTTACTGAAGAACAATAAAGATTCCAAGTGGGTCTGCGTAACTTTTTTACGTAGTTAATTGGAAGGGCTAAAATATTTTCGACTTCTTCGGGAAAACAAACTGGGTCGGCCACTTATTTTCTACAGTTATTTGCTAATTACCCAAAAACTGAGATAAATGGGTGCCTATATTTTATTAACATTCAATTTTCAGTTTTTATTAACTTTCTTTACGCGTAAATGGCATTTATAGTGAATAGAAAAATATAATTTTGCCCATGAGTGTTTGTCCCATTCTTGAATTCAACGTTAAATAACTTTTAAGAACAGGTTGCGAAATAAATTTTATGGAAAGGTATTATTATAGTTTTCTAATCAAACAGATAAAATATTTCTATGAGAAGCCAGATTATGAAATCAATGACATTTAAGTTATTTTACGGTATGACCACCATAGGTCAACCTCGTAAGGATCCCTTATAATAGCGACATCTTCTAAACGAGGTCAACCTAGAGAGAAATTTCTAAAAGTATTTACTGTAGCATTTCCACCCATCGTAAAAAATGAATCTTAATCTTGACCAGTTTTTTCTCAGAACGCGTTAACCCCACGAGAGATTCGGTGTTATAAATTATTTTCTCCCCCCGTTCAAGTAGGCAAGGCAACGTCAGTGCCTAGTTCCAGGCGCCTACTTGGCCGCCGCCACCACCGCAGTGAGACTAAATGATGGAAATCCAACCCTGTTCGCGGTTGTGACCGATTTAGGAAATCGAGCGGTGAGATATCGCGGATTAAGCACCTCGACGTTTTGCGGCGAGCAGGAAGGAAGAGCGCAAAGGGAATCTATTCCTTCCTTTGACCACGCTCCGATGATCTGACGCCTCTAGGTACAAACCGACAACTTCAATTGCGTTGTGTTATTGGACCGTGCGCCTCGTTTCCTCAACTTTTTTCAACCATTTAGATGTAGACCAAAGTGTTTAGATAAAAAGATACATTATGGGAAGACACTGAATGTTCCCCATATGTAGGACTGGTTCTCGAATTAGAAGCGTGGAAAGTGGCTCATTTTTTTCTTTGAGACGATACTTCTCTTTGGTGAGATTGAAGGTAATAACACGTCCATGACAGAGAAATCGTTTCTCTAAGTCAGAATTTGATGTCATTGCTGTCACGCATGCTACAACTTTCGAAATATATTTGGTGATTTGCGAAGTCTCAGTGACCTTCATATTTTAAGCCTTGGTGGTCACATTATCCTCCATCCACACTCTTTCTTTTGTCCTATTGTTTCTTCAGCTACTAAAAACTCCTTGTGGCCTGAAGAAGGTGATTGACCAAATTACACCAAAATCTGATTCGATTTTAGGTCGTTGCTTTGCTTTTAAAAACTGAAATCAAACCAATGATATCGCTGAATATAGGAGTTTTCAAATCTAAACATCGATTCCATTGATTTAAAATGAACGAAATGCTATTCCAAAGCAAATTCTCGCACTTTAGCTTCATTCATTCATTACAGTAATCTCCCGGTTAGAGGTAGGTTGTGATGAAAGTCAGAGAACTCTTACACGTGCAGTGCCCTTTCTACCTCTAGTATTTCTTTCTTCATCTCAGCGTAAGTCCTAGCTTTCTTCATCCCGTCCATAAAACCTATTCTCTTCCTTCCCCTTCCCCGCTTTCCCAACATCCTTCCCTCTATCACGGCCTTCAGCAAACCATCGTCCCTCATTACCGCTTCCAGCCACCTACCCTGTCTTCCCCTAATCTCATAGCTTATTTACGTGATTATCAAATTCTCTTGCGATGATTTTTCTTCATGCCTGAGATGAGAACACCATAAATAATACAAATATTCTGCGTGTATCTTTTTTTAGGGAATTGGGGATGAGAATATCATGGAATCTAAAAATGCTAAGTTATTCAATATTTCTTTTGTTTTCCTAGCATATGTACCTATACATTAAAAAAAGTATAAGAATTAACTATAACTCGATGAAAGATAGCACTCATCAAAGAGTGTTGGTCGATAAATAATTTTCATGAGATTGTGTATAAGGAATATAATTTTTTAGTCCTTACTTGTTTAGGTATTTGAATTATTTTTGCCCCATTAGGCTTCGTTGTATTAACATTATTGATTTTATTTGCCACGAGAATCGTTTTATATTTATAGCAGCTCAAACCTTAAATCCGACTTTATTGAATGCTCATCGGATTTGCATTTATAACGGTTGGGATTGCTCCAAAAATATCTTTCTTTTGATAACTTCCTTTGCCACTGCTAGGCTGGTCTTATGATTCCTCGTAATGAAAATACCACGCGGTGAGTATCGAAAAAGAACATTTGGTAACGGTCGCGGAATATATTTTAAAAATGCGACGTAGCTAGCTGGCTAGCTTCCTCGCCGGGAGATATCTTGTGGCGATGCGAACATTCCGTGTGGCTGCGGTCACGCCGTCTTCGGGGAGGAACGGACGGTTGTTGATTGAACCCATCGGACAAGTCGGGTGAAACCGCAAGCGAGGCGATCGCTAGTGCCGAGTCCATTTGAAGAGGAGCGAGGGGGAAAACAAAAAAGCTTCCAAAGGCACATGTGTGTGCGAGGTTTGTGCAAGAACCTTATAACATTGTAAGGTTCATGGGTTTGTGGATTGTCTCCGAGTCTTGTCGATTTCCGCTGAATGGCTTTCACGCACGGTGAGGAAAGATTTCGTAGATTGCCTTCCAGTCCTATTCCTACACTAATCTTCTGCTTTTATTTCCGAAAGAAGCTTTCGCTAACTTGAGAGATATTTCTAATTTGCATCATTTAAAATTGCTGCAACACATCAAGATAAATATTTAGAGCCGAAATTATAGCGTTCTTACCCTAAAATCTTATTAAATTTAGAAAAAAATGATTTGTTTGCATGGTTTTATCTGGACTTATGTTGTCTGTCGACTACGTTTCGCATCACCTGAATACGTAGAAGGATCTTATGGGTTATTTATTAAAGATATAAGCCACAAAAAACATGCTTCACTATGTAACCTCGCTCTCCATTAATACATGGCTTTAAATTTTTCGTGAATAATAAGACTTCATTTCATGGAGAATTTTATACTGTCTTGAAGAAAGTCTTTATCAATTGCTTAAAATACGAGTATAATATAGATGTTCATACGTGGACTGAAGAGTTCATTTGCCTTTATTTGTCGTCGGTAAATATTACATCGCATAAATGAGTCATGATTATGAATCAGTCAGTCAGTAGTCGTGGGGAATGAGTGATTCATAACAATCATTTAACGAATTGACGACCTGAAATCTGAGAAGTAACCTAACCGCTTACCGATGTTTTCAACTAATTGACATCTGTTATCTGTTGTTAGTTCATCATTAAATGAAACCAAGGAGATCATAGGTTGATTACAGTTCACAAAATTTATTCACTACATTTTTCACGTATCTAATCGATGGAAAGTTATAGCGTGGGATGTATACAGCATCTCTTTTAATCATAATACAAATTCTCGCCCCGATTGGCCGAAACGAGCTTTGTTACCTTCTGGCAGCACAAGGTGCTTTATTGTACTACACTGAGCCTCTGTATTCTCATTTTCCGTTATCCATCCGTGAGAGAACAACAGAAAGTGAAGGGGATGTGCATAGGAATGAAGATGGCACCGAGCATCTGAGTGAAGCCTTCGTTTACCCCGGCCGTCGAGGGGCGGCATGGTGGGTAGGGCGTATGACCGCGCCTCTCCTCTTTAGCGAAAGGGAACTTGTTTACCCGGAGACGGCATTCACCCCTCCTTCCTCATCGCTTCCTCTATCGCCTCCTCTCTTGCCTTCCCTCCTTCTTCCTGTATCCCGATGACCGCTCTTCCCCCTCCTCGGGGCCATGAGAATACAACACACCAGACAACAAACTAATGACTGTGGACATGAGGAGTGACTGCTAGATCGCAGCCTGAGCGCTTTTATTAATACTAATATATTTATTGATCTGTGGCAAGCCAACTAAGAACAAATATAGTTTATATAATTTTCACATCACAGTCGAACAGTATGGCAAAAGCAAAAACGAAATACAATACAAAAATTGCAAATATTATTTATGACTACATAAAGATTGATAATGATTTAAAAGAATCTCCATTTTTAATAAAAATAAATAAATAAAGCCACATCGTAAAAAATAAGCCGATTTCATGTTTCACTTTGTCTATTATGAGATATACAGGTTGAGTTCTTAACCTTTTGAGCGTTTTTCTTGTTTCAAAAGGGAGGCATATTATCCCTTCCTGGATAAATTAATCGAATTCGTCCATAGTAAGTAACGGAAATTGCAAAAACTGTTTCAAAAGCGTAGTTAAGCTATGTTTTGATAAAAGCGTATATATTTTGTATTCATGTAAGGTGCTGCTTTGTCAAGTCTGCCAATAAAAAATTATTATATCAGGCAGCACTTTGTGAAACTTCATTTTTATGACTCAAGATAACTTTGTACTGGCCTAGCGTCACAATAATACCTCAAACCCAGATTTTACATGCAACGTGATCATTTCATGAAAATGACGACGTGCGACGTAGATGAACGCTTAATGGGAGGCACCTATGCATAGTAATGAAGAGTGCGAAGTTGTTTAGACTTGTTTATTAAAATACGTAATTATTTATACGTGGGATCCACGTATAAAATGCTAAAAATAAAAAATTGACACACTGCAGGTACCAGTTCCTCCTCAAAAGCTTCAATGTCCCTTTATTTTGTTTTAATTTTCACTTGGATTTATGAGAGCTTTCACTTTTTATTATAACCTTCTCTTTAAGTTGTAAATTGGTTGGGTTTCTACCTTGTTTTTTTATGCATCCATTGATGCATATTAGTAGCATGTGTACGCATGTTAAATTTCCCTCAAGCATCGAGCTTGAATAACTGTGATAAAAAAATTCATTCAAGTGAAAACCTCACATTTCGTCCTGCCAGAAGAAACGAAACATCTTCCCGGAGGTCAAGGCGATTTCCTCGCGTTCACGCTACCCCGCGCGGCATCACGCAAACGCCGTGGGAGCAATTTGAAGGAGGAAGTGAAGGGTTCATTATCTTAAGGCGGATTAACCGGAAAAGTCTCGTTTCGCTAAATACTGGTAGCAGAATCGCACGGTAATCGCTCTGGCAAATTGCCTCACGGGAAATGATTTTATTCACCAGAGTAACTTCGTTCTTTTCAATTCGTTCCGCAATATTACTTTGTGTTTCATTTATTTTTTACCAGAATAAGCACCCATTGCAGTGATGGTAAGGGTTAAATTGTAATATTACCTCAAAATTTGTATAAGTGTTTGTCAAATTCATTGCCTATGCTGTAAAATTAGCAAAATATTGCATTTTGTGAAAATTTATCGCTTTAGCCGGAATGAATTCTACAGATTTTCAATAACTCACTGTACTTCTCATGTGAATTATATCTGAGATGATAGTAATATGGAAAATGGACATTATTCCTGTCTTCAGCCATCGAAGCCTTGTCAAATACTGTCTTCGTTGATGTGTTTTTAAGTACTGCATTCTCTTCACGAGAAAAGTTTTCCAATAGGTAATGTCATTTGGTCTTGGGGAGGTGAAGGCGCTGTCAGATAGGTAGGATGTGATACTACAATTTGTGGACACTGTTAACCAATAAATTACGAGACTGTTAACTAAATGTGGCGGTGCAAAGCAGATTGGATAAATTTGATTATTTCAGACTTGACTTCGTGGAAGTGATAGATGTCTATTTTGAATTTTAAAAACTTTTTACTTTTCCACACTTTATTTAAAAAACTGCGACCGATTTAACCTTAATGAGGCATTTTCTGGCATATTCTGAAGCTGAGGGCATTTTATATTTACCCAGGGAAAGTTTAAAAAATGGTGGGGGTTGTTTTGAAATGGGAGAGAGGGGAGCAGGATGGTTAGGGAAAGGCAGAGTGAGGACAAAACAGGGAGGAAGAGAATTTTTATGCACATAGCAAGGCTGAGGCCGAGAACTATTGGGAGTTGGGCAAAGGTTTGAAGTACACCGACCACTTACTTACAGAATGTGGAGAAGGGGTGGTGGAAAATTGCGAGAGGAAAGGATGGAAAGTGAACCGGGGGAAGATTGTAGATTGGAACCTTTGAAATACATCAGATCAATCAATTTACATGAGAGTTATTAACAATTACACTGATCCATGACAGTTTATATATTGCGAAGACGCCTAACCAGACAGCAGAAAACCACTCCGAAAAGAGTAACTTAGCGTAAAATATTGTATTATGTTGGGGGTTATAGTGGGAAGTAAAGGAAAAAGTCTCAGAAACGGAACTCGTTTTCTCAACTGAGCCGTATGATAGACACATCCCATCAACAAGACGAGGTAGGACCGCGATGTCAAAACTCGTCATAAATTCGAATGAAAATTTCTCTCATAGTCTTAACCTTCCAGTTTTGAAGCGAATTTCGGGGAAGATGGTAAAACCTCCACGTATGACCTTGGATTCCTTCATGTGTCGTTTGCATAGACTTCCAGCGTTTCTTAGGTGTGCCGAGTTGGGTCCACGTAGGAAAAAATAGTATTCATATGATGATGGTGGCATTCGAAATTATGCAGCCGGCTCCCCTTGTTTGCACATCTGGTTGCGTGGGTCTCAGGAGCCGTTGACGTACCGTTATCATCCGATAACATGCAAAGGGGAGAATTGCGGAGGGTGGAGTCGGGACTTGAAGATCCCAGAGGGCAGAGAAGCGTGGATGAAGGGGGAGAGAGAAAATCGAGGGAGAACAGGAAGGGGAAATGAAAGAAAAAAATGAAGTTGGGAGAAGACGCCCAGCGAATGCCGGCCTTCAACTCACATTCCTTCACACCTTTCGAAAAAATCTTCGCTGCCAAACAGTTTTCAGCCGTGCACGAAGGAGTGGTTTGCCGAAGGAGTTAGGAGGAGCAGTAGTAGAAGAAGGAGAAAAAGGTTCACGCCCCTTCGACAAATCCTTCTCTATGGCTCGGGAAAGGAACGGATCCGAAAATCATCCAAGGAATTTCATTTAAAAACTTGCGTTGGTCCAAGTATCGTTTCGCTATGAGGATGAAATCGAGAGGAAATTGGCCACGTTTGCGTTTTGCGGAGGTTTTTAGAGAAATAACTTCGACCGCAGGATTTCGTGATATGTTCCTAAGGGTAGAAAGAGACCTAAAGGTTCTCCTCCAATACAATCGAAGAATTTTGGTTTTCATATGGTGTTGTTTCTGGTCAAGACCTTCATGGAAGTCAATGCGTGTGGTTTGGACACATAGCTTACTAACCGATACAACTATAAGAATGGAGAGTATATAAAACCCAAGACTTCAACCACCACCTCTAAGTGACGCTAGAGTTTGTATTACTAAATTTTTCATTGATTTCTCATGCTTCTAACATCTACGTATATTTTTCTAATCTAAAGAAATAACTTTTAATGTAGCACTCCTTAAACCTCAGTTTCCATTTAGAATGCATAATAGAGAACTTAAGGTTATATTGGACATACTGTGTTACTAAAAACTAGCCTAGATCGAACTAGAAAAAATACGATGAAATGTAGTGTATTTTCTAGTCCGCTTATTTCAAAATCGATTACATCGCCTTTTAACTTATTCTTTAACTGGTGTCGTTTAAATATGGAAATTCATTCCGCTGTAATGAATCCATAATATTGAACGAAGGACCGATTTTCTTCTCTGAAAGTTTTTTAATGCTATTCCCTTTTAGGGCATGTTAGTACATAAGCTCCTCTGAAGTTAGTTTCGACAGTAGAAAAATCCTTAAATAAATTAAAATAGCCAGGTAATGTGCTTAACTTATAAAAAAACCTTCGTTTTCTTTTGCATAAAGCTTCAAATTTGCCTTTCAACTCGGGTTATTTTTATTTTTGCGTTAACAATGGCAATGCCTTCACCTTTCGTGTTTAAAGATAAATAAATAATCTTAAACAATTGATAGCTTCAAGTGAGACGGAAACCCAACGTCCAACAGTGGAAGCAATCGAGAGTGTATGAAAGTGTTGGGAAGTCCGTAGAAAGAGAGAGGAAGCATGAGGCTGTCTCCGAGAGTTAACCGTACGACGAAATACCGTTGCGTCTTCTCAGGAAGATTAAGTCACGGAGCCCTTGACTTTCATCAGAAGTGCGTATTTTCAAACGGTATTCAGACTAAGATCTTAGAGGTTCAAACTCTCGAGAAGATAATGTACGATAATTGAGATTTGGTAACGTTAATCAAATTTAAGTCACCAAATAGCATTATTCGAAGTAAATAGGAATCTTTCACAATAAGTCAAGATTGCTTTAAATTTAAAGTGACGGATCACAGTACAAGCTGATTCTACGTGGAACAGACTGTATTAAAGACGGAAAGTGCTAACCAAAATTTGTAAGTAAAATCATGGAGAGTTTTTTCTGGAAAACTAAGTAAGATTAAAATATTTTTCTCATTCCTTTACCTATTTTTTTATTAATGGTGACTTAACGGCGCTTGCCACACGACTTTGAGACAACTTTCCAGGTACTACTAAACTATAAATCATTAAAGGTGACCTTATTCATGATGTAGTTAATCAGTTACAGCAAAAAAATGTTCAAACTTGATATTTTGGATCCGGGAAAAATCCACTACTCCGATTTTCAAGTTGATACATAACTCCGTATTCTAGATACCATGCTACAAACTATTTAATGGAGTTCCTTTACCGCTAGTATTTTTGTTCATGGTAGTGACTAAACATAATCATACCTAATGCAGGGATTTTCAACCCCATGTGAAAACCCCTCTGTGGTGAATTTGGGGGGCAATTGGGACCACTATTCAGCAAAATGTGATGCTCTGTGTGCTGTGTAAAATTTGTGAGTGTAGTTTGTTTTAATTTATTATGTGGTGTTGCATTACATCCTTTGAGAGGCAAGGATCAACATTGATTCCTTAACATCTACATGATTTTCGAATCACTCACACTCAGTAATTCTACCCGAAGGTAGGCCTTTTACAGGTGAGAGTAGAAAGCGCACCCCATACTAAGTCATTAGCATGTGAAATTTACGCATTCGTTGTAGGGGGGCCAGTTCCTTTCCCTGGGCCACCTGCGATTTTACACGAGGTTCTGACAATCAAACAGTCACACCACGAGGATTATCGTACGCGGAATTACATTTTTATTTGATACTTTTTAATTGGAAAGGGGGAACGATATTCTGAATTATCGTGAAAGGGGGGAACTGAGAAAAAAAGGTTGAGAACCACAAATCGAAGGCATTGATTTGTTTCATAATAAGATATCCACATCTCCCGATTCCCAAGTAGAATCGCAACCTTGAATCCAAAATCTCACGCTGAAAAACAATTACGAGGAGGTTTCCTTGCGATTGCAGTTGAAAACTCGCTCTTCGCGGTCTCATTCCAGGAATTCGTTCTCGCAGGAGAGAAACAGTGAGCCGCGTCGTGATGCCGGCCTGCCGATCACGCAGAACTCGGTTCATATAATCTTTCCGCTGCAATCTGATCCTTCCCTTCCCTCCTCACCACCTCCTCTCTTCATCTCCTTTCATCTCCCGTCCCGCCTCTCCCACTTTCACCAGCAATTCCCGGAATTATACGCTTCGATCCCTTTTTCCCGATCCTCACTTCGCTCTCATTCCGACTTATGTGCCTCTTCCCCGGCCATTAACCCACGGTCAGATGCCCCAGCACCGCGTGTTGTCGAGCCGCCCCGATGTGATGGCTTATTCGTTGAAAACAAAATGCCAAGAAGCCTTTGTGCTTTTGAAGTTGCTGCAGAGTCTCGAGAAATAAATTTGAAATCTCTATCCTCGCGTAAAAGAACTCTAATTGTTCGTTCGTGGGAAATAAAAACCAATGGATATTCACCCTGTACTCACAAATCGGGAAACTTATTAAGACCTGGCATCTTAACTATTCTAGAGTGGCGAATGGGGGATTATCATTCGAATGCTTTGTCGATAATACCGTTGAAATCAAATTTGCAAAGGTTTTTATATAGATTTACTGAGTTTCTTCGAAACATGAAGGCCTAATAGCCACATGAATAAACGTAGAAAGTTGCTTTTTTTCTGTTTCCGCAAAACGACCTCTGACGTCATTTCATCCATCGATCCCATGGCCCGTGGATCCTGTAGCCTGTGGTTCGATTCCCGGTGAAGACGGATATTTTTTCAAAGTATTTTCTAAATCTTTATTCTGCTGTATTTCCGGCAGAAGTGGACATCTTCTCAAAAGCCTTTTTTATGCATCTCTTAGAATGGGTCGGGAAAGTAAAGGGAAGGAGCGATGGATGAAATGACGTCACGGCCGTTATGGGAAGGTTGCCCGTCCATTCAACAGACTCGTATATCTCTGGCAATTTTTGGAATTTTTTAGAGATGATTTGCAAATGATAATTTGTTATGGTCCTCTCCACGGTAAAGTAAAAAGCAATAATCGTGATAAACCCACATTATACTGATTATAAAACTGTTGAATTCGGAAACTTCAAAACAGCTACGTTACTATGTTGTGCTACTATGTAACCTCTTATTCCATGGATCATATCATGAATCATAAATGATGAAACAGCACTTCATAGAATGGTTATCACGGACTTTATCAGTCTTTGAAATATTTTGTTTAAACTAGACATTTACGAGCTACGTAGGTTATTTATGGCTTATGTCAAAAATTAAAATCACTCTAATAGGAGAAACCTTAACAGGCAAGATAGTATGGTCAATCTTAGGTGTTTTTCTTCTCAGGATAGAAAATGGTAAGCTGCTGACATTTGCTCTTTATAGGAAGCTTGCCCCGCTTAGCTAGTTTCTTCCATACTTCCCCATTATTGTATTTCCCCTTCATTTCTTTAGGATTAATTTATATCGCTTCATTCTCTTTCGCAATTATCCCCATGCACTTCTACTCTTCTTCCTCTGGAGATTCTGTGCCCCCATATTTACCCATAATATTCTCTGTCTCTCCTTTTTTGCCACGGAATTTAACTCTTCAATTACATAGCGGTTTCGTTATTCGAAACATCAAGTTTGGAAGTAAGGACGCGCCTTTTTAAAACTCACGCACGTTGCATTAAGGAAGGGAAACTTGGACAATGACGGCAGCAGAAGAAAGAAGGCGGAAAGGCTCGCCATTAAATCTTCAATCATATTTATGTTTCCTCATTCGAGCTGAGCAATATATCTTTAGCGTACTCCTCCTTCCGCGCCTCTGCCGACCTCCGTGGGAGAAGACTTTCTTCTTGTTTCCTGTCCACACCGACCGTTGGCCACCGAAAGTCTATCCCCGTGGTGTCAACCTCCGCCCTCTCTCCCTCCCCTCCCTCTTGCTGAGTTTGGGTGGTCCCACCTGTGGGGCCGTTACTTAGCGGATTCGGACAAAAGTCGCTTGGCCCTCGGGAGTTCGGCTCAGCTGACGGGAGGTCCACGGTCAATCGACCGTCGAGGATTTCGCAAAGATTACCGTCACCGGGAAGTAGTTTGCTCGTCTCTAAAATTATCTTTGACTTGTATCGCGTGACGTGAGAGAACCATCCTCAGCTTCAAAAGACCAGTCAATCTAGCGGGTTAACTGACATTTTTATCAAGTATTCAATCGCTGAATTCAAATATTGGATTGATCTGAAGGTGGGGGGATACGGCTATTCCTTCCACTTTGATGAACAAAATGATTATCTTAGTAATGCTACTAAGAAAAATCTGTTGAGGACCACTCTTATGATATTGAAAGAAACCACTGTGGTGTATGACTTCTTGCTATTTAAGAGGTACGAAGACCTAAGATTGTGGGTATATGCTGTGATTTTAACTCAATGAGGATAGAATGGGCCAAGGAATCTGAAGGTTGGGAGTTGGCAGGGCCGGTCCTTGAACCTATCGATGGCCATTGGTAGAATAC
Source organism: Pyrrhosoma nymphula (assembly GCA_963573305.1). Classification (NCBI taxonomy): domain Eukaryota; kingdom Metazoa; phylum Arthropoda; class Insecta; order Odonata; family Coenagrionidae; genus Pyrrhosoma; species Pyrrhosoma nymphula. Next base: position 131,379,756 of record OY754329.1, on the reverse strand, counting down.
ATTTATTGATCTACATGCTCACGTAAAAAGGAACATGATTTGCTGATTCTTAATATACTGCTAGGAATGTATGTTGAAATTAATGTATGTATGTACAAAATGTTGCCTCCTCTTTCCCCAAACATAACCAAAAATCATGCAATTGAATCAGCATTAATGGGAAGAAAGTATAACCATTTTATTTAAAAGTTCATGGATACAACTTCATTCTTTAGTACTTTTTACTTATTCTTTCCACTAGCTAATTATGTGGTGAAGTGCTACTAGGTTTATTAAAAAAATGAGAAAATCGTGTAAACTAAAGCGAAATTCTCGCTACGTACAGATTTTGACATTTCAAAATGAGCTTAAATTGCAGTTTCGTACTCTGCACGTATATTTTGACATTGTATTCGGAATACTGGTTATCCAGGGAAAGGTTTCCGCGTAATTATAGACCTGGCCATGTTTTGAGCCGATAGGAGGACGGCTCAATTCAATTAACTGGTACTGCCTCGCGAAATGCTTCTCACGGAACAGGACTGTTTCACCCTTCCAACATCTCGGGCGAGAAGTGAGAAATGTGGCAGAGACCCAATGCGTTGATTACTGGGTTTCCATTTTATAACGGAATAGGAGGGAAATCATGGGTAGAATTCTGCAAGTCATTGGAAGATGATCTCTGGAGTTTTGTATGTTATCATTAGCTTAAATGGACACTTTTTTTCTGGACGACTTCCACTCGAGTGATGAGTAAATATAAGGTTGCGTCTTGTGTCATCGAGTTCCTTTGTTAAAAACGTTCAAATTAGTAGTTGGAAGCGCAGTTGAAAATGTGAAAAATAAATAAATTTGGATACAATTCAGCTTTTAAGAAAAAATATGGTACAAACATCAATGCATCCGATTTTCCAGTAACATCCGAGGATAAGTGGTACCTTTGATGCTCGTGAAGTAGTTAAAAAAGTGAATTATTTTTCATTTTTTATTTATTTATTTAAATATTTGTTACTTTTGGGCTAGTAGGGATTGTCATTTTCTATTAAAATTCACTGTTCAATCATATAACCTCGCAAAATATGCGCAATTTTTATGAGTTAATGAGAGGAACAGATTAAGTGGGGGATAGCTTAATCACTGAAATTTATAAATGAAGCGGTTTATCAAAGATTTACCCTCACCGGTAGAATGAAATTAATTATTTTTCAATGCTATTATTGGGGCTTTAGATTACAGTTTCAGAAAATTATTTGTCGCTTTGTTTCCGTTTAGCACCTATTTATGTGTGGTATGTGCATGCAGAAGACGCCTAGTGATAACTGTATCCAATATCATGACATTATGTTGTTAAATGTCATAAGCATGGCAATGAGAGGCTAACAGAGGTAAGGTTAAAAATATAAACGTAGAAATTCAATATCCTGATAACTACTTTCTATAACGCTTTTGCCACCGCGCCCGCTGCGAAGGATCGATAATGGCACGGTTCAGCGCGCGCAAAACTCCGAATCAATATTCATCTTTATAAAATCGGTATCACACTATATGCTTGCAGAGATTGTGATTTCTGATAACCACGATTGACAGCTTCAAAACATGTCCAAGTTTTCTGTTGCACGTTTATATCGGGATGAGAAAAAGTTACTTTATAAAAACGATGACAACTTTTCTTTGGATGATTAAAACATTTTTAAAATACGTATTACACTACCAACATATGTGCCCTCATAGCATAAATATTAAATTACCATCAAACAAACACTTATCTCTTTTAACTTTAGTATTGCCTATTTTGTTGACCTCGCCCTTTTTTGAGTGAGTTTCCTACCTGAAGTTGTGCCTGATTGAGTGTGTGAGTGTTTGTGAAGTGTGATTGCTCTGAGATTGACCCTTGCGCGGAATCCCATTCCCGTAAATAATCATAGACAGATCGATTGGTGACCATAGCTCCGGCGTCCTAAACGGGGCCCCCTTTCAGACCAGTGAAAGGATCCCACTGTAGAGTTCACTGCATGTGCCATGTGGTTGGTCACTGGCGAGGAATTAACCTTCCCGTAAGCCACCACAGATTAGCTAATCCGGTATGATTTTAGTTTCTGGCATGTGCATTTTCTGACATGTGGTGCCAAAAATTTTAAGGCCATTGGAGCTTTCTTTTTATCCTTATAATGCAGTACATGGTATGACTAACTGTTTTATTTTTGACGACCCTGGTTTCGTTAATTCGATAACTAACTGCACGCAATCGGACCTCATTCCACCCGCGCGCGGCGCTGACGAGTAGAAAGTACCTATTTAATCCGGGTCTTGAAATTCGAGGGTCAGATTGCGAGACGGGTGGAATTCTTTTTTCTGTTCACGAGCGCGGTAGTTGAATGGGGAAGTCGGGAGGGTGCAATCTCTCCTCAAAAAGAGGGACCGCATCAGCGGATGGAGATGGACACGCGAGATAAGCGAGGCGAGAAACAAAGGCGGAGTTTTTTTTTATTCGCGAGGATCGCCTTGAGAGACGCGCGCTCAACCACCTTCGCCTTCCCGCCTTCATTAAGATTGCGAAGAGAAGGCGGGGAAGGCGAAAGGAGAGGAGAGAGATGAGCTGAGGCGCAAAATCACCGCGTGTGCCGGCGAATTCAAACGCCTCTTGTTCGTGCATTTGAAATAGAGTTGCGGCGACGAGCGGTGGCTTAAGCAGGTGCCACCGCCACTGTGTGAGTCAAAAGAAATACTAAATTCCAACTTTTTGCTTGATTAGTTTAAAAAATCCTACAGTCACTGATGACATTCGTTAGCTATTGAAAAACAAAATGGAAGGTACAAAATATGCAGACTATTCCACGAATATGTTTTATAATGAACACTTTTTATAGACATAGAAGCCTGCTGTAGGGCCTTTCCTACCGAATTACCTCATTTTGTCTTCAATTATCGCAGTAATTAGCTAATAACTCAAAACACTAGGTGGTAAGTCGCATTTATTTTATTTTTATTCAAATAATCGGGATATTTTTCCTTCTTCTTAACAATTTTCCGTGAAAATGGCGTTAAATTATAGATAAAATACCATTTTCCCCGTGTTTCTTCCATTCTTGCATTTAACATCTTGTAGTTTAACGTTCAGCTTGCGAGAAAAATAGCGTGGAGAGGTAACACAGTTCTTCATATCAGATGGAGGACATGTTTTTCTAAAAGTACCCGGAGTGACAATCTAATGGAATTCATGTCATTCTAGTAATACTAGGTTCTCATTCACTTTGGATGAAAGTTCCGATAATTTTGTTTTTAGCAACGACAGAGTGGAGTCAAGTAGATATATTTGCATTCTTAAATCTTTCATACAGCATATTTGACCGTTTATAATTAGTAAATATGTAGTTTGAGAATAAAATTTTGTTTACAGCGGAAATACCCTTAGCAACAACTTATTTATAAGCTAAAGTTTAAACTCCTACCGTTTTCAACATTAAAATTGTCTTGTCTCCGATAAACCTGGACCCTTTTCACCCGTGTTGATGCATCAATGGGATATCTTAAAAATTCTCTTCCCTCATTTGTCTCCTCTCATTTCTGTTAATTCCAAATATCAAACAAGTACCTATCAAATACATAACGGCCTCCGTACCTAACTAGCGCTTGATTAAATCCAAACTACATCTCAGCATTCGATCCAAACGTTGCACAACGACCTGCCTTGTATTAGTGGTACATACCATGAGAAAGGTGCTTTAAGAACTGTTTATAATCGATGGAGTGCATTTTTAGGACAGTAAATGTTGTGCATAGTCCTTTTTAGAACGGTTTTTTTATATACGAAACGAAATAACGAAATATAATAACGAAAACGCGAAAGTAGGAACTGTGATACCATTCGGCATCATGGTTAGGAACCCATGATCGTCAACAATCAAAAGATTTTTCTGGACATTGCAGTGTTTTTAATTTTGCTTCTCGTTCCCCGTTTAACATGCTAAACCGGTGCGAGTTTGCGGTGCGCGGGTCTCGGACGAAAGAGGTGCATAGCGAGAAGGTGCTCGTTGGAGCGGGGGTTTAGGCGAGGGAAATTAATGGGTTCTAAATCACCGGTGCACGTTATTAATACCGCGGTAGAGAGATAACCCGTCTCCCCGACGTCACAAATGCGTGATGAGGGCCGTGAATTGCAAAGTTTATGGATTGGCAGAGTCGGAGAGGAGGGACGTGTGGCCCTTGAGCGGAAGAGCGCTGCAGATCCCAGATGAGAGGAAGAGAAGGCCGCGCAGTATACCGTTAAAAACATGGCATTTCGATCCTCGCCTGCATCGCTGCGAATCACAGCCCAGAGGGCAAGCTCACCCAGTTCACACGATATGCGTCTTGAGGATTATCGCACGGATGGTTCCATGAACCGATGTCAGTGCGACTGAAAAAGGGTTTGCCGTTACGATTTTAATAGGGGATGCGAATTAACCCGGACCAATTCACTCGTTAGCTGAGAACAGCGGGCTAAGATGTATTACATAAATGTCATCGAGCTAGCTTTGTGCAACAGTAGAGCAAACCTCCGCGATTTTACCATTAAGGTAATCTACTGGTTAAGGTAGGTTTAAATGGAAGTAAATTAAAAATTTCTCTTGATTTTTCAATGTAATGGGCCCTATCTACCAGTGATATTTCTTTCTTCATCTCAGCATACATCCTACCGTTCTCCATAGATTAGATCAAATATTTCAATCAATGCAGGTCATTAATCTTATCACATAATTGGCATTTAATTAGTGAACAAAAGCATTTTGTTTAGGAAATTCTCCTAAACTTTTTGACAAGCAGGTTAAAGTGCAATAGACGTCGCTAGGATATTTCCATCCCTTGGATCCGGTTGCAATTCCTAGCAGAGTTGTAGATTTTTTCAATGTAATCGTGACCTTTCAAGGATAATTATCACAGTTTCTGTATCCACAACACACATAACGTTGATTCATTAATTAAATAAACAAAATGGTGACTCACTGCCACTTTTCATTGCATTAAAAACAATACACATAGGGGAAAACGTTTTATACTCATCAATAAGATTTTATACTTAATAAGGATATAAAATATCTGAGCAGTTTAATTTAATCGTCGTTTCTTGGCGTGTCACAAAAAAAAAACTTTTCCGTGCAATCGGTATCCGATCGCTGCGGGCGTATACTACATTTCGTAAATATCGTTATAACATAAATGATTAACGAATTTTCTGGTAAGTATCTTGTATTATAAAATTATCATGGGATTCCCGAACGAAAGGGAGAAAGTGAACTACCTCTTACCTGAGAGAACGAATGTGTAATGCAACAACCAAAATGCTTTCAAGTGTGCCCGGGAGGAAATGCGATCCATATCCGACTGAGCATGATGTACGGCTTTCCTCAATTCTTAGTCGGTGTGGCTAGTGATCAGGGTTTGCGGGAAATTGACGAAGCGTAAAAGCTTCCTAGTATCGAGGCGAGAGATATATCTACTCCACCTCCGGTAGATTAGTTAATAGAGCGATAGACTGTGGCGATGAAGCAAGAGGAAACCGGCATGTCCAAGGACCGATGGTTCACTTACGACCTGGTTACATTCGTTAAATAACTAATTTAAGAGCAAATTCATCTCCTTTTTGCCACATATACTGAACAATGAATGTGCAACGATGGGATTCGGTATGCTTTTGCATGTAATATTTTTTTCAAAAGGTATCCATTAAAGTACTCCTTGAATTCCACAACTTACTGAGCCGCCATGCGTTGGAATTCAGAATGAGACTTAAATAGAAGGAATAAGTTGATTAAAAATTGATTATTAATTGTGGACAGGGCTCACAAGGAAAAAGTTAGTCGGAAATATGTGAAGAGAAGTTCATATAATTTAGATATTTAAGAAAAATCATTTACAAAAGACCAATAAAATTGCTCCTTGACTGTTCCCATACGTTTCTACGTTTCATAATGGCGCGTTCTCTGTTCCGTGATGAAAATCAATACTGAAGCATGTGCAGGGTCTGCACAAAAAGATGAAGGGAGATACTTGATTAATTCACGAATAATAATTAAAATCCACAATAGTATGATGCCAAAAAACTTTGAAGACTTCCTTCAGTGAAAGTATGTGAAAGGAAGTGTATAAGGTTAGTTAGAGTAGCTACTAAATTGCATTTTAGACATGCTGGGAGTCGTGGCGTGCTCCTGTAATCCAGCTACCTGGAGGCTTGGTGCAGAGGATGGTTTGAGGCTGGGGGTCCTGTCATTGGGTTATCGCACGTTGACTGGGCGTCCGCACTAAGCCCGGCATCATTATGGGCACCCTGGAGGAGTCTGGGGTGGCCAGGTTTCCTAAGGAGAGACGAATCGGGCCAGGGGGGAAACTCAGCAGCCAAAAGTCTCCGTGGCGGGCAGTAGTGGGATCGCGTCCGGGAGTGGGAGCCCATTGACAGCCCGGCCGACACAATCAGACCTGTACCTTTTTGCCACCTTTTTTCTTTGACTTTTTTCAATTATTGCTTTTTATAACTAGTTTTGAAATTCGAAAATGGTAAATTGGCAATTTATTTTATTTTTATGTGATGAAGTGATTAGATACACCATTGAAATTGATGGAAAAAGTTGTTTTGAGAACATTTTTGTCAGTCCACGATGGTGTAATTTAAACTATTTTAATACCTCTAATTTAATGTAGCTTGTACATAATGGGGTTAGTCCTATTTCATTCAAATCTCGTTTTAAAGGATTTAATTTAATATTCTACGCTTTCAAATTATAAATGACTTTTAATATCTTATCAAGTCCAAATCATCATATTAGTTATATGGCGTAGTTATACCCTTTTGCCATCATTCTTGCCCTGCCCTTCTAGCTCTACCAAAGGAATCAGCTTTAATAAACGCTTAGATCTCTGCTATACTATTTCGAAGTTGTTTTATTTCAGCAAAACAAGCTATAACTTGTAATCAAATATAGTCGTTTAGTTGTATAACTCTGAGCTCTGCATGAAGCAGTGACATCTATGTCAAATCAATTTTGCCGTCAACGTAATATCATTAACTGAGATTAACTGGGCTTCAATATTTATCAGACTACTTTACGAGTAAGAGAAGTTTTTCTAACACAGCGTTAGTGTCTTATTGCCGAAAAGTACCTAATCATAGAGTAAAGATTTATTTGAGAATTAACAAAACTTGATTCTTGGAAACCCTTCAGCTCTGCGAATTATTACCATAGCTCCTTTTTAATACATATTTGGATATTGCCAAACATTTTGCATAACCTTGTTTTTTAATCACCCTCATGAAAAACAATTGGTATGAGTGCTATATTATTTCACCTATTTTGGGATTGGTTGCTGGTATTCTACATATATATTTCGGAGTAAATAATCGATTTTTCCCTTTTGCTTCTACAGTTCTGAACGTGGCAGCGGGGAAGGCGGCCATGCAAGTGAGCACCGAACAGGGAGGTTCTCCGTCCAAGGCGATAGACGGCAGCACAAGCTCCTTCTTCACGGCTGACACGTGCACCCTGACGGGGCTCGAGCGGTCCCCTTGGTGGTACGTCAACCTGCTCGAACCTTACATGGTACAGTTGGTGCGACTGGACTTCGGCAAGTCATGTTGTGGTGAGTACATGTGAATAAAGAGCGTTATGAAGGAATTTACAATGTTACAGTGGCGGCGACCAAATCAATGTTTGTCGACGGCGACCAAATCAATCAAAAAGGGAGTTTGACAGATTTACATGAGCACTTTTATTAACTACATAGTTTCATATGAAGAAGAGAATAAGTCTTCGTGAATGAGAAGAAGATATATCGCTTATAGTATCGTTAAGGTCTTGAAATTACATACTTCATTACTAGTTATGCTCTTGAAAAAATCCTGTCATCACGGGTGTTTTCGACTGGCTTTTAGAATTGTGAAGCATACGTTCAATGCCGACTTTGGTGTAATCCAATTATTTATAATTTTTTTCCTCAATAGTCACCACAAGTATATAGTTATAATAAATGACAAATAAAAGATATGACTTCAATTCCAAGCGAAGCGGATGACATCCAGCTCAAGTAATTCAAATGATCTGTTGTCAATTTTTTATTATGAGGTTAATGCATGAGATCGCATCGTTCCTTGGCTAGGATGACAGCTATATTTAAGATAAATGGCATGCATGAATTAATTAGCAATACTTTCTCCTTCATTGTCTATGACTCTCTTCCCCGCGTAGTCTCCCGATTCCTCGCCTGAAGAAATCTGCTGGTTTGAAGTTGAGAAATTCGTCAAGCCAAATTTGTAGAGCCAAATAAAACTCTGCGAACTTTTGCATCAACTCAATAAATTCTACATAGCAAAAAAGTCATCACAAATTATATTTTAAGTCATTGTGTTGCTATCCTTAAAATTATAATTTTCTCATTTTTTTCTATGGCCGCAATCCAGTCACATTTTTTCCGCTTGATTTCAAATAATACTAACAATTTTTAACTCGCACTTTGCTTGAAAAATTTCAAATTCGAGAATTTTCGTGCGTTTAATTCCTATTACGTGGTATACATACATATTGGATAGCAGCTGTTAGAATATAATCTCGGTTAGCCATGATATTTGGGCCTTGTATCTCTTTATCGCAGCGACAAAACACAGTTTTCATGGTGATTACGCCTCCCCACAGCACTTTAGGTCACGAAAGAACATTGAAGGGATGAAATACTTGCTACTTAACATACTTCTTGTATAGTTAAGAATTGATGTCCATGTGCTACGTAAAACAGTCGTCCTCGATTTTGCCATTCCTCCCGCTCTTCTTTCTCTGGCTCTTCAATCTCCCATTCGTCAGCAGCAAAATTCAGACCATTTGACCCATCAAGAGGGGAAGGAAACCACACACATATATATTTTGTTAATGCCGGAATCGAAGAGAGACTGCTGGTAGGTCGCCACCAGAAAGGAGACTACACGAATCCGAATAACAGGTTAGCGTCGGTATTATCTGCGATTTTTTGAAATGCATCTGCCTGGCCTATATCCAGCAGTACACACACCCTACCCCCGAGGTAGGTTCCTTCCGCCTCGGCTAAATTATCAAATCCGGCGGCAAAGTCTCCTTTGCCGTGCCTTCGCTCGAAGGGCCGGCAATCGGAATATTCATGGCACGCCGCAGACAATTGTCCCTCTTCCCGAAATTCACGCGTGGGGATTTGAAAGATGGGTGGGTCGTTTCGCGGAATGTAATGATACCTTTTCCGCCCTGAAAAATCCCTGTGGGCTAGTCATTGGCCTATTAGTCGATGATTTATGACAGCCGTTCGGTGTAAGGCAATTTCTCCGAAAAAACATCAGCCGAGTTACGTCGCTCCCTGAACGAATAATATTTCTTTCACTAAAAATATGTATGCATTCGCACACTATTTTCTTATAATCAGAAGGAAATTACACCGATGTAAACACCTTGTAGGTGTGATAATAAGGGTATGATACCGACTACTTAAGTCACTTTCACTATTGCGTGTCGGCGAAGTAAACAAAACACGATGGAAAGCCGCACATTACGTTAAAAACGTTAACGGGCTAATAGTGTGTGTAATTCGACTGATGGAAAAACTAGGTTGGGAATCGCTAGAGACCAGAGCGCTATGTAGGTGCTCTAGTCACTAGACTCAGGATGCTACACGCTTGGCAAGACAACTTGGAAAATTCAGATCGCGCGAGTGCCATGGTGACACGGAGGACATTATTTTAAAACCCGCAATATATCTCTATAACTGATAGAAATGGAATAATAGGAGATTCTCTGCCGTACAAAAATTTCTTTTTTTCACGTCCTTTTAGTGGCTATAACTAGAACAGAGCAAGGCACTAAGACGTGAACGTACATTTCTCTTTCACCCTTTCCCTCTTCCAGTGCCTCTGTTCTATTCCTACTCTTTTTTTACGGCTGGTGTCCTAACGCCCCCTGCCTTACGCTCTTGCGGCGGCTCGTAGAATAGAATGTAGATGTAGGACGGGAGTTGTAGCAGGAAACAACACGCCCCCTCGCGTAATGAGAATTGACCGAAAGCAAAAACAAAAGTTTTTGACATTACCTAATGGTATAGCAAGTCATATCTCAAGGGGTTTATTTAGTTTGCCACCGCCTTTTCATCCAGGGGAATGGGTTGTGTCGGCAACAGATGAAGATTTGGGCATATGGTTGGTGCTAATTCAATTCTCGTGAAAGTTTCCTTTGCTTAATTTTCCAAACAAAAAAAATTCAAAAAATGCGAAGGCATAAGATGTGAGAGAACCCGCTCTCAAGTCGTAAGACGTATAATTTCCTCGTATAGTGAAGAATTACATAACCTTTAGAGGTGTATTCAGTAAATAAGTATACTCATATATTTTGAATAAGACCACGCTATAATAATAAATACATTATTTCTAGTTTTCTCATTCTTGCGATCATAATTCCACTAACTACTAGATAAATAAGTAACTTTCTCCGACGCAAGTCTCACGTCGACTATTTCAGTTTTTATCCTCATTGGAGAGTTGCACCCAATGCCGACTACGAGCAAGTAGTGGTTAATTTGTATTGCCATATCAACAAACCTTTTGTGTCAAGAACGAAACTCCATTCGAAATGGGTTCAGGAATCAATCTGTGTTTCCGAAATGAAGTAACGAGGCAGGGCTGACAAGAACTAAATGCGAAAAATGGGACCCTAAAGGAAACGAAAATATTTTTTTAAGCACCTTTCCCCATCAACCTTCGCACAACGCACCATGAAGACTTTTTTCTTCTATATAGAGCCGGAAGTTCTTTTGCTACTCGCCCCTATTGTGATTATTTACTCTTTCCGCTCACGAAATCTTTTTTGAGGGGTCGCTGGGAAACGTTATTAATCTCCGATTTAGTTCGAGGCAGGTCTATCTGAGGAACGTAGTTTCACATCGTCCGCGGGAAGGAAGAGAGGATTTTTTTGTACGTCTATATAAGTTTACGACGATCCCGTTTCGCAATGAGGAGACTAGAAAGTGAGATTGCCGAAGATTCCGAGAGGGAAGGGACAATGAAGAGACGTGCGACAAAAAAATAAAACACGAAAAAAAAACGTGTTTCGGCCGATGAAAACGCGGGCGATGGGCGAGGTTCAAAAGAAACGACACCGCCGTTGTCGCTACGTCTCGTCGCAGGCTTTCGTTAGTGGGGCGAGCCAAGTTCTCCGAAAAAAATAACGGTTAGATCACATTGAGTAACGTCGCTTCTTTTGGGAACGATTTTTTTATTCACTCAAAAAATGTTATTCCTATACAGTTCTTGCCGATCACTGGAAAGAATTTGTACCTTTCACCAAGCGGATCAAGTGAACTTGAAACTAGTGATTTCCAATCGGCGAAGTCAATTCACTCGTGATTGACTTGCGGCGAAATGTATCAATAATCGTAGTCATGAGCAAAGTGGCATAGAGGGCGATTGATTGATTGGACGATCTAGGTTGATCCGGAGCCTTACACCGCACGACTCAATCGCCCTCTAGGCTACTTTGCTTATGACTAAGATTATTTGTACATTTTGAAACTAATAGCTTTAAAAATAAATTTGATAAATTGTGGTGTGGCCATATATTAAAGATGAGAGTATATGGCGTCTTGACGCACGAAAACGAAGCCTGTTTTTTTAAACCCATAAATGATCCACGAAACATGACTATTGCACGCAGTTTATCTTAAATTTTATTAATAGCACGCTGTTTTCTGGAAATTGTTTCAATTTTGCGTTTTTCTCAGTGAATCATTATACTTACCGTGACTATTCCGCCAATAATGTCTTTGTTTTGGCATATTAACAGCAAAACTGATCAACATGGCCGACTGCGCACTTGAATGGCTTCAGTATTCCCCTCGTACCGTATAGTTCCATCTATTCTCTCTTTTAACCAATGGGTGTGGCTATGTCGTGGACACGCAAGTTGTTTTTATTTCGTGAATACATCTGCGTTAGCGGGTAATTTTTAGCAACCATCATGGTGCATAGCTTGGGAGTACGTTCAACGTTTTCTGATGTGACGTCAACGGACGGTGGAGTTAAAATTTCCATTGTCATCCCGTCTAGGAGAAGAGAATTAGGATCGGCGGGAGTATAAACGCCAATTTTAGGGAAGTAATGTTAGCTTGAGCGGAAGTAATTTTAAAAAGCAAAAAATTATACCACTGCACAAAACCCAATACGTAGCGTACCAAAGGGCCGGCCCTTTTTGGGACCTTTTGGGGCCCTGAGATCTTTTTAATATAGCCTACAATTTTTCTCATGTCTTTAACTATTAGTCTACAAAATTTCAGCTCGATCAGAGTAAAACTGTTGTTTTGTATAAAAACCAAACAGACAAACATACAAACATTATTCTTTATATATATATATAGACTAGCAACATAATTTATGTGCATAACAACTATTTCTTTGTCCTTCTCTTAACTTCTCTTATAGGTTCCATATTATTAAATCATCTCTCATATTCTTGAACAGTTGGGGAAGCATAAACTCTTAATTGCCTGCAACCCTTGTGTGTGTAATATCTTGGAACTTAATATTTATTAACATTTTTAAGTTCAGTATTTTGATAGTACACTTTTCTTTTTCTGTTTATCACTAATATAATTTTCAGTGATAAATACAAAAAGATTGTTTCTACATACGATAATTATCACGGTGTTCGAGAATGAACCTCCTGGTACCCCCAATGTCGGACTGATTTTAAAGACATCCACTCCTAAATAAGTGCTGGGAATGTGAAAACACGTGCGCCCCAGGGTGATGAGCCGCTGCTGTCGCTTTGTCGAGGGAGTAACCGGCTCGGAGCTCGACATCCGATGACGGATGACCCATCTGATGGCCCCGATTTCTTCACTCCCGCCCTCACCGCCGCGTCTTCTTCCCCCCGACCCTTTCGCGGACCTGACGGCTCCACGGCGTCCATCGGGTGGTGGTTGCCGTTTCCGCCTCGCAGACGAGAAACTTACTGGACACGACTTTGACATGAAAAGTGAATCACTAATGAACCGAAACCGTATCTCCGCCACAAATCGGCGTTGTTTAACATCGCCCCCTTGAGGTGTGGGTGAGTGGCGTTGGTAATGGGGTTTAGGACCACCGGTTGTCACTCCCTATCGAAATGCTGAGGCGTGCTTTGTGTTAAATGAGGTGTTTGCGTCGGAACGTGTGTTTTGCAAGAATGAATGTTCGAGCCCAGAGGTTCGAAGGAAGTGAGCATATTTAATCTTCCAAAAGATGAAGTCTATTTTTTTATCATTTTCTCATTTCATTTGCCATTGTATCATTTTCTACGATGACGTTGATGTTGATGACTACAAATATTTCGATATATAAATGAATATAGAACTTTTTTATGGTAGGTTTTGGACGTTCCCGAAAACCACATTATTTCTGGGCCTTTAAAATTATGACGGAAAAATCTGATCACATTTTCCAACTCCCCACTAACTTTCCGCATCTTCTACGACTACTTTTTTGCTTCCCATCCACGCCTTCAACTTCAACGCCTTGAATGAAAAGATTCCGAGGTTAGCTCAGATCGAAATACCTCAATCAGTGTTTCCTGTATAACTCTTGTGTCTCTATGAATGTATGCTGTGGCAAAACACATAAATAATCATGATTTATATGAAATTGGTTGCATATAGTGCGTTGCAAGTTGGTGAAATTTTACCCAATGACAGGTATTTGCATATTTTTGTTCAATCAACGTTTCCTGAAGAACTCTTGTGTCTCTATGAATTTATGCTGTGGCAAATCACATTAATAATCATGATTTCTATGAAATTGGTTGCATATAGTGTGGTGCATGTTGGTGAAATTTAACCCGCTGACAGGTATTCGCAGGTTTTTACTAGCTACATAAAAGGTCGTGGTTCCATTTACTTTTGTAAAAAATTATTGATATTTTTTTAGAAACTTGTTCATGAATAAAATATGTCATATTCGTACTCTTGCCACTCTTCGAAAATTTATCTTTTCATCATCAGGGCTTGAGGTGGAATACTTAGATTAATAATTCAGACAGTTTTTAATAATTATTAAAAATATTAATTATTATTATATTTTATTTATCATTTATCAAAATTATTATTATATCATTTTTGAAACTTTGGCAAGAGTAGGTACTAATATGACATAATTTATTCATGACCAAGTCTCCAAAAAAAACACCAGAGTATAATAATGTAGTCAATAGCGAACTATCATCAAGTAAAATATAGTGTAGTGAAAGTTTTCTTTAATACTCACCCCCTACTCACACCCTAGAGTTGGTTTGCAGGGTATTGTGTATGTGTGGATGTATCTCGATTGATCGTCGCGGATTGCGATCTGAGCGTTCTCGGGTGGATGCAGATGGATGGAGGCGTCAATGAGGGGGAGGAGGGGTGAAAGTGGGGAAGGGGGTGGATGAGGGCAGCAGGGGGTGAGAACGCCGGACGGGGAGGAATGGGAGTTGGTTGGTGGATGGAGTTGTTGGAAGGGACTACTAAGCGTCGCTGGTGACATTTACGACTTGGAACAGATCGCTCGGAAGAAGAGCGACGTGACGCCTTCGGTCGCTGGCTTCGCCGTTTTGGCGACCGTCCACCGTTCGTCACAGGCATACGAGCGAGAGAAGCAGGGAGAAAGTGAGGGGTGGAGATGAACTGAGCGGTGTGTGCTCGTCAGATGGCGCAACTATAGCGTCCAGTGCGATTCATTAAAAGTTTGAGTCAACCGTCTTAAAAGATCGTTGGTGAAGCAAGTGTGGTGTTGGGTTACGAAGAGAGTTGATTCAGGAGGAAGAAAACGAATAAGCGTTTCCTTGAATGGCAACCGTTTTAAGGACTCGAAGGGATGATATTTTTACAAGATAATCCTTCATTTTTCCTTTCTCCTTCCCTTGACATTTTCCATTTTGTCTATCAAAAAGCTCGTGGCTAATTTTCGAAAATTTAAACTATTTATTTTAATATTTTAGCGAGTTTACTGTTTCACCTAGTACCCGGGAGGAAATTATTTTAGATGCTCACAAAAAAATACTGTTTAAATGAGAAATATGGCACGATATAGAGCAGTGTTAATATTTTGGAAACGAAGTTTTAGCAAAAGAACTTTTTTATGAGTCAATATATCAGCGCAGCCTCTAGAGTGTCCAAGAGTTTTATATCCGATAGGCTAAATGGAAACTATACTTTTAAATTTTCCATATCTCATTTGTAATCATTCTGATTAAGTTGGGTTCGGATGGGCTTGGAGTACCATCGAATCTTCTGTAGTTGTTTCGAATGACTTCTCTATGCAGTGTGTTTCTTGATCTCGGAATATTTGCCACCTCCCTTTCCCTTATCCAAAACTGCTGTCAGATGATGATTTCCAAAGGATAAGGTACGGTTGGTGAAAGGCACAACTTAACGATGCTGCTTCTTCTCGACTAGAACAATTTTTTTACGATGTACATTCTTATATTCATTGGATATTTCGGATGGGGTCCAATAATAATGCATGTGATGGAATTAGTTTTGCAGAAATTTGTCCGAGGGTGAGATAAAAGCAGCGAGCTATAGATTAGGTTAGGTTGTCCATTCTTAATTCCACTACTGGTTTTGTTCTTAAATACACCGGAAAACCGGCAGAAGAAGTGATATTTTGTTTTTCTTTGTATTTCCTCCGGTTACCAAAGGAAAAAATACCGTCGTTACTCTTGGTTCACTTCAACTTGGATATTTTCTCAAGTAGTTGCACCATCCCTTTTTCCATGAGAGAGATTAAATGGGGGTTAAGGGAAGTTCCAGAAGGAAGGAGAAAAGATTGTCTCGCTTGATAGACCGGAAATTTATATTTTCCCAGTTGATTCCACCCTCTCTCAGCTTAACTTCCTTCTCCGACTCTACTTCATCTCTTTAGTCTCCTGGGAATTTATTTTTTTAACCGAAGAATCCAAGCTGTCAATTGTTCCCTCCCTATTGTGATTGAATTAATATTTTTTTCCTAATCCATAAATGTAATTCAAGCGAGGACGGAAAATCTATAATAATTCGTTATCAACTACTTGAAAGGCACTTTTCCTTTGAGTGATTATCATCGGTTTCTCTGGCCATTAGTTCTTTAAAGAAATTTAACGGATCTATTAAAGTGATCCTTGCGGAAGCGAGCAAATCTGTAATGACTCGTTGTGTACTCTGCTGAACGAACGTTTCCACTTGACGATTTTCATCGGTCATCCCTGGCCGTTAGGCACTGAAAAAATTCAAAGAGTGAACATTTTTTCCACCAACTTTTTCAAGCATTCTTCATGCCACCAACGCAACGCTTCTTTGGCCACTTTTCGGTATTTTACTAGCCTGCAGAAGTCAAAGGGAAGATTGCGAAGTGGCCATCGTATTGTTACCATAGTGAAAAATCCCGTTACATAAAAATCATGTAGAATTTGATGTTGCAACGGGTAAAATTCTTAAGCGATTTTTAACTAAAACAATTAGAATAAAGTATGAAATTAAATGGGATTAAAGTATTCTTTTTTACGATAGTTTTCATTCGAAATATCTAACCACAATGCAAATAAACTTCTACTTCATAATTACGCTAAAAGATGAGTTAACTTTAGCGAAGATTATGCAAAATTTTCTGTTAAGATTATAGCTTTTCTTGAAGCGCATGCATTTATGATATTATATGCCACTTGTAGGCATAGAAAAAATGTTCTTGCTCCATGTCTATTTCCTTTTTGTCAATTCTCCATTTTTCCAATAGCTTCTTTAGGATTTTTATTGGTTGGAAGTATTTTTAAATAGTTGATTGATTGAAAATCTTGTCCTATTTTTACGGAAAAATTAACTTGAAAGAAGATTTAGCATTTATGATGTAATTTGATAAAAAACATTTTGAAAAAATTGAACTAGCTCCATACTATACTCTTCAATACGTGTTTTGAATCCACGGTTTTGCAAAACGGTTTAATTTCTACCCAAAATTTTTCTAATATTTTGATCAGACATTATACGGCTAAATTATGTAATGTTTACGGAAATTTTACCATGAGTTTCAGACGTTAGGAAATCTCTAATTTACTCAATGAGTTTAGACCGGTGCCAGTACTTACTGACAACCATTGTGTAACAAGAATCCTAATATGTATCTGAATTTCTAATCGTTTTCTCAATTCACTAACATGAATTCTTTCACTGACCCTAAATGTGACTGACAAGATACTTGCTGAGTATAACCTCTTCAGTGGAACGTAAATAAGAAAAAGGAATGTTTTTGGGGTTTAATTTGTGGGAATACTTGGTTTAGAGGAAGTAGTTTTGACTAGCTAAACCATCTTCCGTCTTAGCAATAATTTCGGTGTTTTGATGTTTCATAGCTTTACGAAAACAATGAAATAGCTTCACTTTATACCCGTGGATTCTAACATTTCCGTTTGAGGAAAGGTTTGATCGTCTTTTGAAATAGGAAGTTTTTCAAAACTTGAACAGCAGATTGGCTTCATAATGCGGTCCAAATGAATCATCTGGGAACTCCTCATTGGAAAGCGTTATCCTCGTGCTTTTAAAGCGCCGGCAGCGGTTTTTTTCTGGAAGAATCGGTCTGAATAAATCTGAAGGAAAAGGGGAAAGAACTGTAGAGCGTGGAGAATAAATCTTTTGATTCTTTCCCCCTTCGTCTGCCACATTTTTGAAGTCGTGGTTCACTGCGAGGGTGTGAGGTCGTAACATCTTTGTCGAGTTTTCACTTCGCGTAATCCCCTTCTCTCTCTTTGTCATGGGATGAGCATCGCGTAGGAGCATTGCGACAGTGTCCAAAACCGAGCGTGACGAAATAAATTTCCATTTCCGGTGTCCGCGATAGTCAGGAGAGGGGTTATATACGTGAAGAAAGTGAAAAACCTCCCGAGTCGACTCTTTTGATCCAAGTCCGTCGAGGAGAAACATTTCTCCGCGACCAATCGGAGGAAAAGTTTTCGGACGGCCTGCTCAATGAGGCACAATCTGAGGCGCTGTATTTCCATCTGCCTGCCTCACTGGCTTCGTAGTTCACAGGAAAACTTCATTAGTTTTGCATGGAAGATTTAGATTTTCTAAACCCTTTACTTCCTGATTGCCCTAAACTGTCAATCGACAGGACCGCATTGCACCACAATCAGAGGATAGTTCGGAATTTAAAGCATGAGACACTTATTCTGCGCAATCCAGAAATCTTTTCAAGTTGTTCAAGGTGTTCGGCTCACCGGCCACCAATGGTCATGCTGTTAAAATGATATGCCGTCCACCTGAAGAAGCATAGAGGATTAACTTGTTGTCCCTTCTCCTGCCTTCCCTTCCTTAATAAAATAACAATCTAGACAGTCAATAGCAATTCACTTGCTTATGAAAAAAATTTTCATTTCATAAGAAACGGACCTCTCTTCGAATGATCACAGCCCTTCAAAGCCATTGATTGACTAAAGGAATGACACGGTAAAAGGCACGATGCCTCAGGGGAATATTGCAGCCAATGAAATATGCAGTAGCCCGCATTGAATGAATCAGTTACGCAGCTTCTCAGCCGAAAACAGAGGAATTAGATGAAGGACATTCGAGATACCGTGAAAATTCATTCCAACATACGTGAAACCACAAGACTTCACAGAAAAAATCATTCCATTCATAATTAATGGACAATTTTACACCTGCCAAAATTAATGGATCATTCTTCGGAAAAAATGCTTCTTTTTCATACAACATATGATATTTTTCTGTCATCTTTATTCCGAGCGCTATGCCCTTCCTGATGATAACATCATCGGCGATGTGGAAGAGCACATTTTAAAAGTCCTCAAAGAGCATTCACTCCCAAGGCCTAGCACATTTTGAGTTAAGGTGGAGGAATATCCTGGCAGAAGAGCAGAATTCTTTAACGGGTCCTCGTCCCCTCCCAAGATGGCTCCGACCCACGTCCTCTCTCCTCCTTCCTCTTGAAATTTTTTTCTCCTCCTCACTTCTTGATGGGCATGCGTTTAAATCCCCCTCCCACGACTCCTCCCTCTTAATCAATCTTCCTCGGACCGCAGTTCCTCGCTCTTTTGTTATCTCTCGCCCCTCCCACGTCCTCTCCGAATCATCCCTCCCACTCTTACGTCACGGCTGGCTTGGCGTATTCACGATGGAAGTGGTGGACGCGAAGCATAATGAGACTCACTGGTCCCAAGTGAGTGGAGATGGTCGAGGGGAACGGACCGTTCACTTAAAGCGTACAAACATAACTTAAGAGCGTAACTTAACTTATGCTTCCTAATCTATATCTACGTGATACCCTGTAATCCAACTCAAGGGTGTGTGGCAGGGGGTCATTCCGCACTAGGCATGAACTAATACTTAAACTCGCAATCATAATTTAATTCGCTATTTCAGTAAAAATTTCACATGCATAATTACTTATAGCTTATCATTTTACTCATGCGAGATGGGCACGGCGCTCACACATCCCTAGGACCATTAGTTGATGTTCTGTCACGATAGCATGAAAAACATGCAAATTAATCACGGAATTAAATTCACTTTATTCCTTTTTAAATTGTTAATTAAGTGTACCATGGAGGCATGCAAAAAAGTAATAAAAACATCACAAAAACCGCGCCACCTATATTCACCTTTACATTATTAGTGGCTACATCATCAATATATGTTGCAGCTTCTAATTGTATGCGAAAAAATGGGATTTATTTAAAGTTTCCGTTTAAACTAAAGAATAATCCAAACTGTTAATGAAAGCAAAGGAATTTTGATTCCTTTGCATTTATTTTAGTCATCCAGGTGGCCATCGACAGGTAGAGTTAAAATCCCTGTCCATGATCACCGCTGGATAACCGAAATGCAATCATAGGAGTCAAAATTCCTTTACTTTTAATTACGATCTGGATTAATCTTTAATTGAACTTTACTAGTTAAATGCTCTCTTCCTGAATTAAACCTTTCCGTCTTGCAATATTTCTCTCTATTGTTATGCATATGATATATCCTATCTTAGAAGCACGGAGTTTTTAATTTGTTATTATCGTATTGTTAGGAGTATTAAGTTTCAAAATGTTTAAGGATATTTTTCCTATTTATTAACCTACGCGATTCACATACCAGTTTATGCTGCAAGAGCCCGCGTCATCAAACCAGAAAATGTACATACTTCTCTATTTATTAAAGGAAACAGAGAGTGTAACACAGCTCATGGCAAAGCACACCAGGCATAACAAATAAAAGCGACTCCATGTTGCCTTTTCTTACGCATGTTTATTCTCGTCGCTGAAGGCGCTTGTCTACTTTTCAAGATATATTCTGATTGGTCGACAAGGGATACTTCTTGATCTTCTTGCCAAAGTAACGACATGTAGCAATGTAACTTGAGAGATGAAGGGGAGACATGTGTTATGAATAGTAATTGAATTGTGTTATTATAGTTGTGTCGACGGCTCAGCTCATTTGAACCTCGCGCAACCCGTAGTTAAAGGGTATTAAAATTATTAATTAAAGTTTTTTTAAATAAAATATTCAATATTAATTGTATCATTGTGCCCATCTCTGAAATATAATTCTATATTGAAGGCTAGTATATTTTATATAGCTGAAAACTCGGTTGAAGCAGTCAAGGACGTCACCTAGAATGGTTTCTTAGGGTTAACCCATACACCCGGCCTGTTGCGCACCCTCCAATAACTATCACACCCTGTCAGGCGATGTTTCACACTAAGCAGGAAGTCGCATTCGTCGCAGTGGATCTGTTTTATGTTCTGAGGGCGCGTTATGAATGCTGACACATACGCTTAAGTTCAATTACCTTAAGTTACGTCCTTTTATGTTCAATGTCAGTAATGCCCTTTTAGCCGCGCAGTCATGGCTGACTTAATAAGAGGGACTGCAGAGTAGTTAATCGGCGAAGAGGTGATTGTTTTTTTTCGTTACCACTCACTCAACTCTTCCTCCCGTGCTCCGTTAAGCAAACATGTTTGCGGAATGGAACTATTATTTCGTGAGGCGAGGATGGATGGCCATGCAAACAAACAAACAGGAATTCGATTTCCGTTCATTTTTTAGGCTGAGCGAAACATCAAACGGTTGTTTTATTTTGCTTGCGCAAGGTGGGTTGGGTTGCGGCAAAATAAGACATGCCTTTCTTCGCTTATACATTCGTTGGTGTCGCGACAGAGCGGAAGGCGAGATAAGATTATTTGTGCTCAGCGCCACAGGCGACCTAGCGTCGTTTACCAAGTTTTCATAAAATTAAGGATAGATTCAACAATTCATTAATAGTATTGCAGTTTAAAAAAACTTCTTTGCGGGCAGCACTTTGCAGGCACATATCATAGGCTAGTCATTACGTAGAACTTAACTGAGGAAAAAATCATCAACGGTTTCGGCAGACATGAAATACCTTCGCTGCTAGTCATGTTTGGCATAGATCAGAATACGATATTTTCTGTCTGCCACACTGATGAGCCGATTGAGCAATGAATCACCTATAGCACTGAGGCATTCATTTGTCGATTTGATAGAGTTCAGCCGGACTGGTGTCTCGCGAGAAAAGTTACATTTTACTTCCACGGAAGTAGAGTTTGACCAGAGATCCAATTGACGAGGAGTTATGCAAGCAGTCAATTGAATGATGAAATTATTTTCTCCTCCTACAATGACACCCAGATATTTCATTTCACCTTACCAGCGTTGCCGCGCTTACATTTGATACAGCTAATTTTCATAAGTCCAAACTGACCCCAGTGATTTAAAAAATCTGAAAAATTGTAACATTTGTAGTGAAAAAAAAATATTATTTCTATAAAACTGGAAAGAAATTTGTTCAGTGGCTTCTACCCTTTTGTGATAAAAAAGCACTTTTTGGGATAAATATTGTGATGGTGATTCTTATGGTAACAAGAGAATATACGGGCTTCGACACAATTCAACCAGAATGTTAGCATGCCAATGTCACTATCTTGTTATACTCCAAAGAACCCATTTGTTTCATAGTACTACACGTGCATAATTGAGATTTATTGCCGGTTCATAATCCGATGTATACTGATGACATATTCGTTCATGTTTGCCTTTTATTCTGATCTGCTTATAACACGGTCACATCGCAAGGCTGACACACTTCAATATCTGGGCCCCATGGAGTTGAAATTGACAGCTTGGGATCTTAACGCCTTTGAGAATAATGAAGAACTTGGGAAGAGTCTTAATACCGAACTCTACCGTGACTTCTAAAGTTCTCACGTCGCGTCATGTGGCTGTGAGATCGAAAACAAAAAAGAGAGAGGTTCAGAGGAGTGCATAGTATAGGTGAAAATTTTCAGTTCCATGACATCGATAGATGAAAATCATACAAACTATGTACTGTTAAATTTATGACGGGATCTATGCATTAGAAATTCCTAAGGATTTTAAAAAATTAAATTTCTCTGCAGGGCATACGTGTACCATTTCCCATGGAGAATGGCTGGTATTTTTTGGCTAATATCTCGGAGAGCATAGATGTAATGGGGGTTTATCACGATTTTTACCTTTTACTTTATCGTGCAGGGGACCATGACAAATGGTCATTTGCAAATCATCTCATAAAGGTCCCAAAAATCGCCAGAGATATAGGAGTCTAAAGTTGAATGGACGGGCAACCTTCCCATAACGGCCGTGACGTAATTTCATCCAACGCTTCTTCCCTCTTCTTCCCGATACATTCTAAAAGATGCCTTGAAAAGGCTTTTGTGAAGATGTCCTCTTCTCCAAATGGAAATACAACAGTATAAAGATTTATAAAATACTTTTTAAAAATGTTAGTTTTCACCGGGAATCGAGCCACGGGCTCGATCTATTGATGAAATTACTTCAGAGGTCGTTTTACGGAAACAGAAAAAATGCAACCTTCTACGGTTAGTTATTTGGTTACCAGGCCATAATTTTTCGAAGCAACTTCGTAAATGTTTATGAAAACCATTGCAAATTTGATTTCAACGGTCATATCGAAAAAGCATACGAATGATGATCCCCCATTGGCTGATATTTTGTTATTAATGGAAATTTGAGATCTTTTTATTTATTATGAAGCCAAATTAATTTAACTTTATGTGAAGCGGTATTTCACTCAAACTATCAAAATCCTCTTGAAGAGGACCGTGGGACAAATGCGTGGGCCGTGTAAAACGGGATACCAATCAGAAGAGCTGAATAGGAATAAAGCAGTACTGGTTCGAATGGAGAACTGCAGCCAACCAATCTTAGGATTGAATGACCAATGACGATGAATGATAAAATTGCATTGTTTGACTGCCCGCGCTGCATTTTACTGCTCTTAAAATAACTGGATTTTTTTTCTTCACTCCACCAGGCAAGAACAGCCCGGGGACCATCGTGGTGAGGGTTGGTAACCAGCGTCCGGATCTGGGTTCGAACCCCGTGTGCAACCGCTTCACGGGCCACCTGGAGGAGGGCAAGCCGCTGTTCCTGCCGTGCAACCCGCCGATGCCCGGCGCGTTCGTCTCCGTGCACCTGGAGGTGGCCTCAGGGGCGCCGCCTTCACCCATTGCCCCCGTGCCCCCAAGCGCACTCTCCATTTGCGAGGCTTTCGTCTACACGGACCAGGTGAGTGATCGGGACGCTCGCTATGTTTATGCTCATCGACGAAGGTAGTTTGAGCCAGATATTTCCCTGGTCATAATGGAGGCCAAATTCGAATTTGATTTTGAAATGTATGCAACTGCAAGAAGCATGAAGTAAATGTTGTGATATTAATGGCAAAAAAATATTGTTTTATTTTTATACCACTAGAATTCTCAGGGGAAAACTAAATGTGCCACTAACTGTTATTCAATCCATTTCACGCTGTGTGCTGAAAACGCTCCACAAACGGAGATTTTTTTGGAATTTTGTAGAAATTACTGCGGTATGTAATTGATTTATTTTTAAAAATAGTTTAGAATTAATACAAACTAAAAACCGTGAAATTAATGACGAAATCTATGCGCTGTGAATTCCTCAAAATTTAAATATTCTATGTGGAGTGCATACTCGTACCATCTCCCATGGAAAATTACTAGTATTTTTGGCAAATTTATTGGCAGAGCCCTGCACGCTTATGTCTTAAGAATTTTTTCAGGCCTTATTTAAACCTGCCTGTAACCGGTAGATTATTTTATTGAATTGAATTGATCTCGAAAAGAATAGTGGTAAGTGGCTGATATTTTGTTATCATTGGAAATATGAGGTCTTTTTCTTTATAAGGGGGCCAAATTCATCGAATTTTATATTAAGTGAAATCTCGCTCAAACTACTTTAAAGGAGAAAACTGTATGACATATAGCTGTAATGAGACTTTTTAGTAGTCGCCTGTGGCTGTCGCTAAGGTGCGGAGGAGAGAGGACGGCACATGGTAAGCAACGCAACCAACATAACCGCATTTAACTCGAGAGGGAGGGAAATTGCGATGCGTTCCTCGACAATGTTTACGATCCAAACAAAGATGTATAATAAAAACGCTGTATTGTTCGCAAACAATTGGAGAAGCTAATTCAAGCAATTATATTGAGAGCTCTATATAGCAAGAAAGGTGATGTGAGTCATTGATTGAGCATTTTTAAGTTGGTGATGAAGGTTTGCGACCTTGGGAATCGTGATAGTAAAACGCGGAGACAACCTTACTCCACTCGTGTGGAGCCAGTTCTTAAGGAATGGGCTCATCCACAGAAACAACCCTTCTGCGCAACTGCCTCAATGTTTCGCTACCACTTTAATTTGCATTCACATCCCTATGAGCCTAAAGAGGACCCCGTAGGAAAGTGCCACTTTTGGATACGCTCGAAATCTTCATTTTCGAGTCGTCTTTAGGTCATTCCTTTTGAAAGAATACTTATCAACAAAAAATCATTCTAAATCATGAACTACTCTTGCTCTTCTCACCCAAATCATACACTTGGAGAAAAAATCACGTCACGTACATGGTTTTCAAAGGAATAATTTTCTCACGTTATAATCTCCCACCTCAAAAAAAATATTTCGCTATTATAATAATATTTGTTTGTCGAAGTAAAAAGTCAGGGTAAGGATCATCGCAAGGTATGAAAATTTTAAAAATTCAACTCTTGTCGCACTCGAGTTCTTTAATCATTCCACCCCTACCGTTCCCACTCGCAGCTACGTGCTTGAAAAGGAAAACTCTCCCTCGACGTAAACAAAGGGCGAGTGATTGTCAGTCAACGGGTGGGGGTGCGGCTGACTTGAGGCGTTAAACAAGCGATTTCTCCGCTTCGCCCGATGACACAAGCGATTCGATTTCACACAAAACGTTCGAGAGGCGAAACGATCTCGCGGCGGGAAGACTCCGAGGAATTCCTTTCATCCTCACGAGGCCGCCCCGGCGAGAGTCCCATTCAATTGAAAGGCGCAGCGATTCGCCACGGACCGCATGCCCTCCGCTGAAAAGAGCGACAGCTGGTGGTGGTGGCCAGAGGCAGCCGCAACGTTTAGCGCTATGAGTACCGAGAACTTAAGACGTGAAATTCGCCTTACGCTTGACCTCAAATTATTCTCCGATCCCCAATCCACTTCCTCGTCGTTTAGTTCCAAAAGGTTATCATGATTTTCTCGGCCAATAATTTCATAAATCAGATACGGCGTGTTTACGTCCTCTCCTTACATGTTGAAGCAAATCTTGGTAGAAATTATGGTCACCTGCTCACTTTCTCCCCAGTTTATTCTTTTACTGAGGCATTGTACCTACACATGTTGCATTGCGTCTTCCAAAAAAAAAATTATAATTGATTGATAGCGGTGCCTATTATATTAGACGACGTAAATCGTTTTGTGAGATCACCACATGAAATTGATCTCTGCATAGTAATCACCTCGCGGGTCCCATCTCAAGTGGACGTAAGATTACACTATGATGATGATGATGGAGCTAATTTCCATGTTGCCTGTTTTTACTGCTAACTCTGTAACTGTAGGGTTTGTTGGGAATGGACAACGAAAGGATGAAACCCTGCGTCAGCAACCCGCACTTAAGGGGCTTCCACCGTAGAACGACTTAACTATCATTTTATTGATATCCTGGCTAAATTACAGAAAATAGTATCATTTGTTTGAAATGAACAAAACAATTATAACTTTCCACACTATTTATTTAGAAAATTCAAGATGAAATTATATGGTTTTTAATGCGAAAATGGAGGAAAAGTGAGGAAAAGAGAGTATTTTTACATCTGATATAAATGCCAATTTAGCGAGAAAAATGATTTTTAAGAGGCAAATTCTCCCAGTTAATCGAATGATAAATAAATTTAGGCACCTTTCCACTTGGGATTTTAGTACAACATACCAACAAATTACATAAGTAATTGGAGTCAAAATGTGTTTATTTAATTGAATTGGTGCTGCAGTCTCTTGTAGCGGGAAAAAGGAGTTCAATAAAAATATAGTCATAAACTAATATTCATATTTTCACCTTAATTTTGTTTTGAAAAAGCTAATGGATGATATCCTGCGAAAGCAGTATTTTTTAACAATAAAATATGGAAAGGCGGAATTTTGTATTTATATTGACTCACTATAAGTCGCAGTGAATCCTCCTTGATACTCGGATGAACATGGATGGCACCCAAGCCTGGTGAGTGGTATTAATTAGGGGAGCCAAACTCACTGCTGATATTATTTGCGACTGAGGTTACTCGCGCCCTCATTTCCGAGTGAAGATCTCGTACTTTCCCGGCGGATTCGACGCATGAACTGATCTCGGGTATCCCTCCGGGTTAAAAAGGCTACATGCATGCCAAACTTTCGACGTCCGACTAGGACATGTCTTTCAGGACAGGGAAGTTGACTCAAACTATTCTTAAGATGATGTTCAAGTCGGACGTCGAAACGTTGGCCAGCATGAAGCCTTTAGCCAGATGGAAAACTCGAGAACAGTTACAGTGCGCCGGTGTGCTTGACAACACGCGTAGTTTGGCAAGTGTAGGATTTATAGGGAATAGAGATAGAATGGAGAGAAACCTGGCGTCAGTATTAGCCTGTTCATAACGAAAGGTGCCAGTAGGTACGAGGTTTCCCCTCCTATCCGACCACAGTCCTTAAGGTCGCTGGAGCGGTAATCTTGGGTCATTGAGTTCACATTTTAATAAATTTTGAATTAAAAAGTTACCAAGAATTGATAGGCAGAAAGCGTCGGTTCTGACTCCTTGGCGCAGCTCCGGTGACGCAAGCACTCACAAAGTTGAAAAATGGGCAAATCCAACGGCAACGCATCCCGCGTTGAAGATCTCACTTCTGATTGGTTCAGAAGTGTCCGGTAATGCAAATTCGGATGCATGAAAACGTAGCTTAAGTTTCGCGCATTTTCGCGTTAGCTCTTTTTTCCGATGTCTTTAAAAGATACGTTGAGAACGTGAGTGTGCGAATCAGCAGAGGAACGGAACTCGCTCCTTCGGCTAGCGGTCACAGGGGTCACCTGGGGTCAAGAAACAACGGGGACGTAATTGCGGTGGGGTCGATTCAAGCACGGACCGTCCGAGTGACCCAATCTCACCTTCGGTGACGTCACTTCCTGGGAGCGCTGTCGTCATATGTACACACGGTGAGGGAGAAGGAACAGGAAATGGGCGCTATTCCGGCACGCGCACACAATTCGAGTAACGCTATTTCTGGATATTTTTCTGAGCAGGGGCCTTATTCAGTAAGGACTCGACGCAGTCGAACCTCGGAAAATCCGTGGATTTGACGTCACAGCCCCCGACAAATCGCAACTATTGAATGGCCCTATTTGACATTTTAGAGGCTGTGACGTCAAAATTTCGTCACTTTCGAGGCTCGGAAATTCCGAGAACATAAAGAATATCCCCCCAGGAAAGGTCCAAGATAAAAGGTACCGTAGTTTTTCGAAAATATGATGCCATGTCTACCTACATTTTAGATCTATTTAAAGGCTCACTTGATGTAAGAATTCATTTAAGTAAAGCTGGCATCTTAATCTGTACTTTAAACTGAAGGCAGCACAGCCCGAGGGAGGATATCAAAATAAATGATTAGCGCCAAGCGCGCGAACAGCTGAATTTTGAAAAGATGGATTAGAGTAACTAAGGTTTTGATTTTACCTTTTCAGTGTGTTGCATTATCGTAAGTTCTTGCTTTCTATAGTAACTTTGGAATGAAAGAAACAACTTTTTCACACGGGTGTATCAAATTTAGCGACATTTATATGGGTGCGCCCTCAATTTAAAAACACCCTCATCTGAATTGCCAAAGTGACATCTCCTGTATCAGCACTTTAACCCTTTCGCTACGAACGTCGGAAATATGCGACGGAGATTTTCCTACGCAAACGAACGAACGTCGCATATTGGCGACGATATGCTTTCCCCCCTTTCTGGCGCTCGCAGGTACACAGCTTCTACGTTTCGGGACTCAACGCATCGGGGGTCAGGCCTTTCCCTCGGAATCCGGGAGCAGGTACCTGGACCCTTCCTCGCATTAGCACCCTCTTTGCGGCAAGGGTCCGCGGTCATGTGATAGTTTGTTCATTGATTTTGCTAAATAAATATTTGTTGCTTTCTCCAAAAATATAAAATCAGAATTGAGCTCCATGTTTTATGATGGGTGTTTACTATTTTTAAGCGTAAATCTACCATCAATATTAACTGATATCTTGATTTCAAGATATGAGTCAAGGTTTTTTGCATTGGAATTGGTTTTCGCAATAAATCCGTTAATATTGATGATAGAATTTCGTTTAAAATTTGTAAATGCACAATAAAAAACGAGTAATTCATTTCAAAGTCTACAATTTGAGAGCAAGCGACTAATATACATGCAGTAAAACCAATAAATTAACAACTAGTTGACTGTGAATCCATGCCGCTTGGTAAATTGTAAACCTGCCACGGGTTGAGCATAACTGCCCCCGAACTCCCAGCTAATGGCAAGGTCCCCGCGAAGATTGGTCGAAAAAGGTAGGAGCTGAGTGTAAGTGCATACCTGCGATAACTTTCTCCACAGATGCCTTACAAAAATGGTCTATACAGAGAGGGAGGAAGAGTCTCTTGGTACTCAGTTCAGAAGACATGCATAGGAGAGAATTCCGCCGTCTCGAAAGGGTTAACTGGGGGAGTCATTTTAAGTTGGTTTGAGGGAGATATTGCTTCACCTAGAATTTGATGTATTTGACCTCATTTTAAAGCAAAACACTCATCGTTCCAATGATATCAAAATATTAACCCCTTGCCGAAATACTTTTCGAGCAACTTGCCTAAAAATATATGCTGTTTTAGATGGGATAGATTACGGCTGTGGATCACGTGAATGAATTAATTTTAAGAATAGCTTAGTCAAACAATCAGAACAGAGATCCTGGGAGTTGAAGGAAATGTCAAAATGAAGAATGCATCAGCATGATGTGGTCACATGTTAATAAAACAGCAACAAAACCTCATTAATTATAAAAATACTATGCAAACTGATAGACTAAGGACAGAAATGTTAACTTCTTCACTAAATGCACAATTTCTGTTTCTAGTGGACACACTAAAAACTTACAGAAAGATATTATAGTAATGCAAAATCAGAGCAAATGAGGCTATCAAAAGTATGTACTTGTATATAAGTGTAGTATCCTATGTTGGTAAGTGCCTGTTGCAATATCTTATGTTGGTAACTGTGGAGAAAGATCATTAGGATGCTACTGGTCTAGACACAATGTTTTAAGAGTAATAATTAATAAGAATGAAACACCACAATTTGGCAACAAAGACAGTGGAAATGTAGCGTTAAGGTATTTTGAGCGAAAAATCACTTCACCTAGAATTTGATGAATTTGGCCACATTTAAAAGAAATAATTCTCATCTTTCCAATGATATCAGAATATCAACCCCTTGCCGAACTACTTTTCGAGCAACTTGCCTCAAAATAAAAAATTGTAGTTTCAGGCTTAATTTTATGGAATAACATCATAAATGAAAATGACTGGCAATTTTCCACAAGAATATATTTAAAAAACGACCGGTTTCAGTGTACAACACCATCATCAGGTGACACTGGACCTGACGATGGTGTTGTACACTGAAACCGGTCGTTTTTTAAATATATTCTTGTGGAAAATTGCCAGTCATTTTCATTTATTATATATTGCCTAAAAATATATGCTGTTTTACATGGGATAGATTACGGCTGTGCGCTCCAGATGGAGAATATTGAAAAAATCAGGAATTTATATCACCTAGATTTCGTCAAAAAACCATCGTTGTGAAGTTTGTATGTTTTCTCAACTGTTTATAAAAATAATCAATTACTCAGTGCATTAATTCTTGCAGAGTCTCAAAAAAATACCTGTTGTGAAGGCGTTTTCATCGTACGGCGTGAAATAATGAGTGAAGTTAGAGACTTATGTAGATATATTTATTTAATTACTGAGAATGTTTGTCATACATAACAATTTTTTTGCACCATAGATATTAAAATATATACTTCATACTTCTTACAGACGATGAAATTAAAAATTTAAATTAGACTATGGTCTCCATCATATCTAGGGAAGTATCTCGCCCAAATTACCTGAAATTAAAACTCCTTTTAAGTCGCTGATGTAGGCAAGGCATAATTGCGACTTTCGAGAAACATGAAAGAGAGAACAAACGAAAGTAGAGCGCTGGCTGATTTTTAAGACGAGTCATGACACGCGTGATTAAATTTATCTTCCACCCTTGGCGGCGCATCCTTGAGACCGCTTTCATCGCAATGCGTGTGCTTGCGTGTATTTTTTTCGTTGAGAGACCCTCATACCAAAAGAGGGAAAAAATGAAACTATTGCCGCCTTCCTCCCTTTAATCCCCGGACTTACATATCTTACAATACGTTTCCATGCTGACGCAGCGTCAATCGCTGAAGAACGCATGCAGCGTACTGAATGGCTTAAAAGAATATTTTCCAAAGGAGGGTGATAATTAAACGCCTGTAATATTACAATAGGTAGGACTCTTGAGGTAGGATTCCAAAAAAAAAAATAAGGGGAAGTGGAAAATAAGAAAAAACTGTAAATTGATGAGGCTGTGTGGTGGGAAGCAATTATAAAAAGGAGGGCCTTGACATTGGGTTATACCTATCGCCGAACGTGAAATGAATGTCAATTCAAGCAAGCTGAACTTATTCAAAATCTTTTTGGCATCAAAAAAACAGTACAAACTCGATTAAAGGACAAGGATCAGTGCGGCTGTTGTAATATTTGTGAACGTTTAACTTATACTTAAGAAAACTGGGTAAAATAATTGGCAAAATGAACTACATCATAATTTTAAAAACCACCTATTCGCTCAAACCTGCTGTTCTTGAAAGAATTCATAATTTTGGTCGTTTGGCGGTGAAGAAAAAGGATGATTGAAATTTGTCGATACTCTTTATTCGTGTAAATTATTAGTCAGTTTCTTAACTCCATAGATATTCAAACTTCGTAAGAGTTTCTTGCTTTTAATTTCATTATTTTTCTGTCAGGCATTTTACATTTCATGATTCCAGTTGCTCTCTTTAAATTGCCTATTAAATGACATTCTTTCATAATGAGTTATCAATTGCTGAGTTCCCTATGAATTCCTATTTTCAAGCAGTAAGCAGAAGTCTCACTCTTTAGTTGCAATAGTTAGCTCAGTTGAGATGAACTGGTTAATGAGTTGGTAGTTTACTACCGATGCTTCGGCGTGAAGTAAGGTACTCATCTTGATTTTCGCCTTTGGCAACTTTTTTTACTCTCTTTTTTAAATTTGCTGGAATATTTTCAAGGAACATTACTAAATTTTTGTTGTCAGAGGTGCACATTCTCCCTGGCTCAATGCATTTACAATAATTGGCAATCCCACCATTTACAATAATTTTTATCTCCCTCTCCCCTCCCCAACCCCCACCCAAAATTTTCTTAAATCCCGAGTTTCCCCCGACCCCCCAAAGGTTATTTTTAATTCGCGCTTTGCGTCTTGATCCCCTTTTGTGGGCACCACTTGTTGGTGTCACTGTTCACATTTACTCTACTTCTCGTTTGAAAAGTTCGAGATCAACGATGAGCTGCGATGACGATCGTATGCCCATGTCGTTGGATAACTTGCGTATTACGTGGTCTTGGATAAGCCGTGGTAACGTCTACTCATTCCATAAGCGTAATGGTGAAAATGGAAGATGAAATGAATATATCATCAGCCATTCCGGTTCCGATTCGGTCAACAAATCTCCGGATAGGCAAACCATGATTTTTTTTCGCCAGAACCGGATCGCGGATGTAGCTATATTATAATTCTCATCGCGCAGCGCTAACACATGAGGAATTTCCATTTAAGCGTCCCGGAAACTTAAGTGACACGCCGCCGGGTGGGTGAGAAAGACAAGATACACCGAAGCCTTCTCACGCGCGCGCGCGGAAGATGTCGACCCATTTATAAGTGCCCACTCTTTCTTAGATGTCGCGCGTCTCTCGTAGTAGTAACATAACGGCACTATCCCGGCGGGAGAATCATTCGCCAGCGAGGCGGGACGGTTCCGCGGCCCATCGCCATCATCCCGAACGAATGAAGCTCGCGTCTGAGAGAGCCATCTGTTGTTGGGGCTAATTGTTACTCGCCGTCCGCGACCCACTTAATACGGTTCAAAGAGGCTGAAGGCACACCGGCTCGATTCCGACCGCCTTGGAAGTCGTAATATTCCCATCCACCATGAGAATTCGCAGCAAAGTGAAGGTCGAGAGATTATATATTTTTATCATCCATTCAAAGCGACGTAAATCCCCTGTTAATATCTACGAAAAAATTTCTCTTTTTACCTCAGAAAATTATTTTCCAGCAAGCCATTTTTAACTCCATTTTAATTCTAATGCGTGCAATGGTGGAGAATAAAAATTGAATTGCTTCCCTCCATTTCTGAGGTTCCCGGGCTAATTCCTTGGCTTCTCTGCAGTTCTTCTTTTCAAAACGAAAAAATAGAGACGTGAAAACAAAGGACCTCTGGCGGGGCCATCTAAAACAGTATTTCGGACCCTGTCGGGCAAAGTAGTGCACTGGACCCCCTACAATTCTTCTCTAGCCTAAGCAATGGTTCCCTTGGGCAATGCCCAGGGAGGAATGTTTGATGAGAACATTGAATACTGGGAATAAAAAGAGTGGGCATGGGATTGGGAAGAATGCAGGTTTGCAGCTTACAAATCTTAAGATGGAAAGGCTGATGACAATGAAGCAGGGGCGGCTCCAGACCAGAGGTTCGGCGGTTGGGGAGGGGGCACCAGTGGCTCTTGGGGAATGGAATACCATCCCCCCACCCAAGAAAAGGAGGATTATTGGATGTCCTCCCGGAAATTCGTAACAAACTATGCGCAAAATGGCGCGTTATAAGTGGTTTGGAAGGAAAATTTTGCCTTTGAGGAGCAAGGTTTTACTAAATGCATATTTCCCTTTTATATTATCACCATGTTTCGACTAATTCCAAAATTATTTTGATTTACATTCGCATTTAGCTTGTGTTTTCAAAAAACGTTTTAGTTTATATAAAAATCAACTGGATTTTAAAGTAAAATAACCAAAACTTCAATGACAAAAAAACAAAATAATTTAGGCTTATAATTGATGTCTATGACAAAGAAATACCCTGGGTTTTGGGGGGGACAATTGCCCCCCCCCCCCCCCATGCCACTAATGCGATTAAGATTATCTTAGGGAGTTATTTCTTTCACAGTTTATAGAATGTCCTTGAAAATGAATAAAAAAGTAAAGCTAAATGCCAACATATCGTCATGTATGAATGAAGTATGTACCCCTATATGGGCATGGAAAATTGCCCCTAAGGGTTAATACCAAAGTATTACGCTACCCATGGTTGTAGCCAGAAATGCAGAGGGCATCCTGGTTAATCTGCATTTCAACTACAAGTCAGTTAGCAGTTTAGAAGTCTATTATGTAAGTGCATTTAAAGATTTATGATTTTTCTATTCCGTGCCTTGATAATCGTCACAGTTTTGATTTACTACTGGGAAATATCTTGTCCTTTTCTAGTCTCAAAACAAAAAATGTCAAGTACCGACACAAGTTTTTGGTTCTGTGTGGAGGAGTGGGTTTCTTAACATTCAACAGCTCACCCTCATCATGCCATTGTTGCAATCCCTTTAAATATTGATAAATTTGAAGCAAATTGACTAGTCTTAACAATAGAAGCATTTTCTGTAATTCAGTGATGGTATGCTGCAAAATTATTTGCCTGACAGAGGTGCCATAAAAAACCAAAACTTCTGATGTCTTATTTTAAATTTTTTCTTCCATTTGTATTATTCCTCCTCATATTTTAGGCCCTACCAATTGAGAGATGTCCGCAATTCAGGGATGCTCCTCCTGGCAGTATGGCGACATACAATGGAAAATGCTATGCATTCCACAGTCAACAACCTGCAAACTTTAGAGATGCTCTGGCCTTCTGCCGTGCCAGGGGTGGCACACTCCTCGATGAAAGCAACCCTGCCCTTCAAGGATTTGTCAGCTGGGAATTGTGGAGAAGACACAGGTGAGTTAATGTCTCTCTCTCTCACTTCTATGAATGCTCTGTTGGCATTTTGAGTTTTTTTTTAATATTATGTAATTTTCATCCATTTTGCAATCCAGTTTATACCTTTTTTCCTGAAATGGTGGAGGATAAATATAATGAAGGGAGGATTAGAATCACTGAATAGATTGAATCTTATACAATATAGCAATCAGTTGAATGTGTTCTAGATGTTTATAATTTCTCATTTTTCATTCTTTGAGTTCTAGATGTTTAAATTAATTTACATTTAAAAAAGCTGATGATTTTTTAAAAAATATTTTAATATAAAAAAATCAATATGCCATATTAAATTTCACAACATGTTCTTGAACATGACATCAAAACACTCTGCTACATGTAAAAACAAATATTCACTCTTTCTTGCACCGAAAAAAAAATTCTTGAAATAAAAAGCAATATTTTATACAAGAAGGCAATTGAATGTCCATGGAATTCAGAGTATTAAGGAAGGTGTAAAACATAAAAATAATCAACCAGTGAGTTTGAAAATAAAGGAATTTTTTTGACATTTTTATCATATCTATTATTGTTACTACATATCTATTTTTATTACTGCAAGGAATGACAAGAATGGGCAGTATTGGATGGGAGCAGTTCGT
The DNA here is from genome assembly GCA_963573305.1 of Pyrrhosoma nymphula. Lineage (NCBI taxonomy): Eukaryota > Metazoa > Arthropoda > Insecta > Odonata > Coenagrionidae > Pyrrhosoma > Pyrrhosoma nymphula. The sequence continues at coordinate 131,344,605 of OY754329.1, read as the reverse complement.
GACCCAGCTGATCGCAACAATTGGAAGTGGTCAACCAGTGGGAAAGAAGTTGCCATATCCTTCTGGAATCTTCCCGGAGGTGGGGAAGACTGTGCAAGGTTTGATGGTGCCAAAGGGTGGCTGTGGTCTGACACCAGTTGTAATGCAAGACTCAACTTCATTTGCCAACATCGTAAGTAGCATTGAAAGGAAGAGGGGAAATCACCAAAAGCAATGTCTGATGTTGTAAATTCATTGTAGCTCATGGATTAGATTGCTTATGAATGTGTAATTTATTTTACTTATTCCCTAAAAATGTAAGAATTTTCAAATAGTGCCAGCCATGTAAGGACATTGTATGTGAAAGTATGACAAAGCTCTAACAAGTCTCAAGTTATGTACATTTTTAGCCAATGATTTTCTAGTTATTTGCCAGGCCTCCCAGGTTATTTAAACCTGGGAGGCATATGAAATTTAGCAGTACCTGGAACTGAGTTACAGTTTCATGTTGTTTGTCTTAATGTCCTGCATGCATTAGTCAGCACTAAGATATTGAATTTTAATTATTGACTTGAGCAAGGGTATGATATAAAGTGCTAATACATACTGTATTTGATGGCATATAAAAGACACACCTTTTTCCCAAAATTAGGGCTAAAAAATCACCCCCGGATCTTATATTTGAAGGTACAGCCTTTCACAGGCTAATGGTCACTTTTTTTGAGTTTGCCCTACTGAAATGGGGGTGCGTCTTACATGTCAGTGCATCTTATATGCTGTCAAATACGGTACATAAAATTAGAGCTCCAGATGTGGATGTCTTATGATTAGATTGAGCCAGCTTCTATTTAGGCAAAACTTAAAGGAAATATAGTCATCATTTAGTTTACACCAGTTTCTGAATGTGTAGTTCACTGTAACTATGGTTGTGCAGTTATTCCTAAACTTTTTTGAGACATTCTGTTTTTCCATTTTTTTTAGAGCCAAAAACTTGCGGAAAGCCAGAGCAACCTCCTAACTCAACCATCCTAGCATCTCGTGACTTTGAAGTAGGGTCAACTGTTGACTACACATGTGATCCAGGACATATACTTATTGGACCATCATCCCGTACTTGCCTGCCAACAGGTTTCTACAATGAGTTCCCTCCAGTTTGTAAACGTAAGTAATCATATTTACAATATGATCTGATTTATTCATAAAATATTTTTTTTAATTTGATGGGATAGTGGCCATACTTTTCATTAGCATAATTTACCATCCTCAATGTTGTAGGTACTATGTACCAATAAAATGTATGCTTGGAGCATCATTTATGATTTTAAATGCATTTAAGGATACCTCTGTCTGGTTCTTGACTTCTTATTTTCTGGTATGATTACTATGTTATAATGTCTGTGAATGGAGAACACTTTTTCTAATCTCTGCATTTTATAAATCATTGACCCAAAAATTCCTTAGCTGACCAAGTCATGCAGTAATGAGTTTGCTGATTATGCGGTGAAGTTTCATTCTGTTGGTACTGCTTGTAAAAAAACTTGAATTGGTGTTTGCATCATTATCATATTATTCCCTATTTTATTGAATAAGTATTGGAACTCAATGTTAATGTTAACTCCTCTTTCAGAATGCTTTGCATATTTGTTATCAAATCATCTTTGCTGTGCATATTTCTGCTGTATTTAATTCTATTGCTACCATTTTTTTTAGCATTGGAATATAAAATAATCATGCGCTACTTAATCATTTTTCTCAGGTATATAAGTGCATAGGTTGATTTTTGGTTGCCCTAAAGTATTTTGATTAGCAGATATACCTTATGCTAATAGATCTTTCGTAGGTTCAGAATTCATGTGATAGGTAAAGCAGAGCCAATAGTAGGTAAATTTAAAATCTCCACTGAAATCAACAATTATCAAAATTAACCTTTTCACTGCTAACATTCATCCCAGAGAGCGCTCGCCATAGCACCCAACACTGCTGGGCATTTAAATACCCCCAGCATGCATAATTTTGACGGTATTTAAACTTGCTTGCATGGAAAATGCATATATGCATGGGTAGCGCTCATGGCACTGCTCCACCTAAATGCATATATGTGTGTGTAGCGCTGGTGGCACTGCTCCGACCGAACACATATATGCGTGTGTAGCAGTGAAAGGGTTAATGGCACCTATTTAGATGCTATTTCCACTCATAAATTATTTTTAAATCCTACTGTCAGGGGATTTAATCCTACTAAAGGGGATTACTTTAAATCCTACTAAAGGGGACTACTGTCATAAATTATTTTTATTTTTGTTTTGCCAAAATGCATAAAATTATGCCAAAATGCACTAAATTTTGTGTTGTTTAATTTCTGTAATTTATTTGTACATGTTGATACAGGCATTGAGTGTGGTTATCCTGCTGATATAACCAATGGAAAATACACATTGGTAAATGGCACTGTTGGATATCTGAGCAGAGTTGTTTATTCGTGCCTGGATGGGCACAAGCTGGTTGGGAGATCTCAGCTTATATGTGATGTTGATGAGAGGTGGAATGGCCCTCCACCCAGATGCCAACGTAAGTAAATCATAGTTTTGATATGTTTAGCATGAGGTTGTTCTTCATTGTTTTCGTGCACCATGTCCTAACATCCAGCACCCTATTCTGGTAGCATCACAGTATTCAGCTTGAGCATGATCATGATTGTGAACACGTTTCTTACAGCAAGTCGATGTGGCAACCCACCATCCATAGCAAATGGAACATTCACCATCTCCAGAAACACAACCGTTGTCGGTACAATTGTAACATACTCATGTAAATACAGAAATCACAAATTGGTTGGACCAAGACAACTTGTTTGTCTTAAAACTGGCCAGTATGACAAGCAGCCCCCTACATGCCAAGGTAAACTCACATTTGTGCATTAATCAATAAGAAAAATTGTAAGTTATGTGTAAAACATGTATTTCACCTTGTCAGTACTGTGTTGACTTTCAACTTTTATCAAGACTCTTTCCATATTTTTTCTCCTTCTTCCTTTCTCTAAAGCACCCTAAATCTGTATTTCTCTATCTGATATTTGTTACCAGAGAAAATATCAATAGGTATATATTTTCCAAGGATATTTATAAAAAATGAAGCTTGTGTGCTTCATGCCTTCTGTTTGTAAACACAAACTACATAAATAATTCTCATTCTTTCCCAGGTTCTTGAGCATTGCTATCATTTTCATGTGCCTGTGATTTAAAAGCATGAAAGAAATTCTTTATTCAATTATCTGCACTTATTGTAATTGTCTTTACTTCTATTCCTCTCCCCTTATTTAGTAGTTTGATTGCAACAAATCTTCTAAGAAATTTTGAATGTACCTAGATTACTTGTTATGTAAGTTTCTCCACTTAAATACACATTTTGCTAATGAATTTTGTGTAATTTGCCGCATACCCATTTAATAATTGAAAAAAAATGCATGATTTCTAGCTTATTTCTACTGAATGATCATTCCCTAGTTGTTGGTATGAAAATTAATGTTTCTTTGAGTCCATAACAGTAGGTAGTAGATAATGGTTTCAAAGGAAAATATAAAATTTGGTAATAATTTTTATACTTTTGCTAATAAAAATTTTTTTTATTTTGATATTCATTTCAAGGTAGATACACATTAAGTTAATGTTGTGGTTAGCTAAATATTCATGACACTTTAATCGCTAAGTTTAATCTTGTATAAAAAATATTTATAAGGAAATCAATTTGAAATTAACATCACTAATTGTTAAAAAGAGGCATCTAATATTTTTGATTGTGTGATTCATTTTTAAGCTAAGGAAAGCCTCAGTACTGTTATTTAAAGACATATATAAAATAATTTATTGGTATAAATGATCAGCCCCAAGGGAGCAATATGATCTAAAACTGTGCATTCAGACTCGTAGGCAGTAGAAAATAATTTGGAAAAAAATACTTTGTTGAGGAATGGAATTAATTGAACTTCACTGCTAATTGAATGATAGTGGAGAAAGTGCCATCAGTCGTCATACCTGGAGTAGGAACTGGCAGACCTTCAAGGCCACCCCCTGGTACTCCAAGTGGAACAACCGATACCAGAGTGCCTCGGCCACCAACCAACTTGAAGCCACCAATGGCACCTGCCCGTCCTGGACCACAGAGTCCACCTTATGCCATCTTGGAAGAGAAAGAGCCCACCGTTGTCACTGGGACGGAAGAGGAGGAAATCGAGGCTGAAGTGGAAGAGGAGTTACTACACAGAGAGCACGGACCTGTGGATGTGGACAATGGTTTGCTCCCAGGGGACAGTGAGCCTGCAGAATCCATTGGAGTCGTCACCCTGTCACCAGGAGTGAGGCACCCGTCAACTCGGCCTCAGCGACCCAATGACATAGGTCAAGATGGTGTGAGCAGTATCATACGCAGTTCACCTGCACCTGGCCCCTCGAGCCCCAGGCCTGTTATAGAAGGTGGAGAGAGGCGAAGGACTGATGGTGGACCAAAACTTAACTTAGGTAAGAGTTTAAATTTCTCAGGTTCATGTTCTTGTAAAATGTCACGCTAGAGCTCATGTTTGATGAAAATCAATTTTTGCTCAATACAAAATTTGATCCACCAACCATGGTTTTTGTAATTGAATGTCTTTATAAAGGTTTTTATTGTTGTAGATTTAAATGCATGTAAAGTACAAAGTGATTTTAATTCAATATGAAGATCACCAATATTCACTAAGTTTCACGAAAGATGCACAATGATATCCAATCAAGAGTGCTTATTTTGTAGCTATACAAAAACAAGTGAGATTACATCCATGTTTGAAAATGGTTTGAAATGTAATTGGATAGTTTAATTCCCAAAAAATTTTCTTTGAAATGAAGCAATCACCTTGTCAGCTCAGGTCATAGAAATAGTTGTGAGATACTCTCATGCTGTGGGGCTAACCCTTAGGCTGCGGGAAACGTACATGTACATGTGTACCAGCAAATCTGGGAAAAATGTTCTTGTACGTTTGACCCTCTCTGTCTACCTGCTCCCTCAGCACTTTCATATTTTTATGACCCACACTCTTTCTTTCCAGCGGTGGACATTTGGGAATCCACCCTTTTTACCCAAACCACTCCCTTCCCACGCTCTTTAGGGATCGCGTACCACCGCAATCAGGCACGACTCTTTCTTCCGATTACTCGCTCAATGGGCTATGGTTGTCTCAAAAGTTAGTTGTCTTATGCTCGCGCCCGGCTCAATTATCAACGGATTTCTTTGGTGTTTGGTATCAAACTAAACAGAAAATTGTTAGAAAAAAAGTATTGTCATATTTGTTTTTAACAATTACGCTTATAAACAAATTTTCAAAATGTGTTCAAAGTCCCACTGATCCCTCAACAAGTTCCGGTGCCCACCCCCTGGGATCCTGAGAAAAGGGTCGGGAGGGGATGACATGGGTCATATAACTGCCTGGCCTCAGCCTGTGGGAAGGAGGGACAGATTCCATCCGAATAGATATTTTCCGCACAGGGTGGACGACATGCGCTCTAGCTGCAGCAGCTTAAGGGTTAATTTAGACCATTAAAGCACCTCTTCCTTATAGCTATGCAGTTTTGATGCCAGAGTATTTTTTTCTATCATTTCAAAATAAAATTTCAAATAAAGGTAGCCAACATATCCTTATTCTTTGGCCCTGCATCAAAATGTTGGATCTCTTTTAGAAATAATAAGCATAACTTTAAATATAAAGTAATGATTTTACTATGTCCATTCTGTAATGATTGTATTGTATTACATAGTAGTATGCACTAGTAGCAGTGTAGGCAAACTTGATAAATCAGTTGAAGTAATATATGTGCACCAAACTTCAAAATATGTATTTGAGTAGGTATATGTCTTTGTACCACATTGGAGAGAATAATTTCACAGTTTTATCATGTAGGTATGTAGGTTTATAATAAATATTGTTCTCTCTAGAAATAAACTGCTCTACTGACCAATTATATTATGATATGAATTTGATTCACAAAATTAAAATTTGTATTTATCTTTTTCCCATAGGTGCAATAATTGCCTTAGGAGTATTTGGTGGCTTTGTCTTCCTGGCAGCGATAATAACAACTATTGTGATCATTGTTAAAAGGTAAGACACTGTCTATAAATTCTGAGTTTTTTTATGGTTTAGAAATAGTTGGGGAGATCTGTTTTTGCTTCCATTGGGATAATTACTCAAGTAATAATGAATTAATTCAGCAGTTTTTTCTCATTTTACACTTGTACTTTCATTGAAGTACCCTCTTCCTTCCTCTATTCAGTAAAGTGAAAGTGATGTTTCTCTGTACTCTATTTCTTCACTTTTTGGTGTGATGTGATTACTGTGATTCTTTTTCTCATGACTAACACCTACCTTGTATATCTGTGTTATTCTGTATCTCTAATAGCTTATAAATTTTCTTCATTTCTCTGCTCATTTGGAATTCTCTTGTTATTGCTTTTATCTATCAACTAAAGTTTTTTAACTAACCAATTATGTAACACCTTAATTTTATGGTTTCAAGTTTTAGCAAATATTCCACGGGAAAGAGTGTGAGATTGTGAACTCGTTTTAGACTTCTTAGAGATGATTATTTTTTTGGTGTAGGGGACTAGACAGTACACTTTCTCATGGAGGCAAAATCGACTGATTTGATCAGTGTCCTTTAATGTTTCTAAGGACATTTAGGATTGGGGTTTAAAACATGTAAATATATTGCTATGAAATGACCCTCCAGTTTATATTTGTATATATATACTACCCATAATGTTTAGGACGTTGGCTTAGGTACCTAATCTTTAGTAGCTGCACAAAAGGAGTCCAATGCACAGAGAACATAATCCCTTGCACAATTTCAAATTTTCTGACCACAACTGCACTGAAAACCACTAACTAGGAATTACTTCCATCAAAAATGTCCATATCTAGTCATAAAATGTATTTAAGGGGCAGACATGTAGGAACAATTTAGGCAAAAAAGGACGCCTTTTCAAGTGATTGAAGATATCAAATATAATTGAGATATTAAAAAAAAATGTTCTTTGCATTCAAAGTTTTTCACATTCAAATCACTATTCAAATCACTATTGTCACTATCATGACATTTCTTCCTCATCCTGGCATCAAGCTAGCAATCTTGACCCATTGAACAACTTAGTGGTTGTGTAATTGACAAGTATTTTTATCTTATCATCTTTTCCGAGAAACTAATATATTTTTTTCTGTTGCACAAATGATATTTTGTGTAACATCAAGCCTTAGTAATACACACTAATCAGTCAAAATAGCAAAGCATTGAGAAAGATCCAATTATCCATGCCATGCAAGTGCCATTATTTTTAATTGTATGGTCATTTATTTTTGCTTATCAATAAAACATTACTAGCGGAACTTGCCAGGGAGATATGCAGGTCAGATTTTATTAATGTTGTTTGGATCACATTTTCCTTATTAACTTGAGTTCCAGAAAAACTCTTGGATGCAAATTACTTTTTTTAGACAAATTACCTAACCGATACAGTTGAAGTTAAGCAAATTTAAAGCAGTCTCTTTGCTAAAGAATGATGAGTCAAGAAACCTTTTTGACTTACAATTAGAGGAATCAAAGACAGTGACGTCATCAGTTACTTGAAGTGGGCCACTAAATGTTCCTACCTGACTGCGTGGGATTGGGATTCATAGAGAGTTACGAAGCAAAAAAGCTACTTTTTGGATCCCCTTCTCCCCATTGCAGCACAAAGGAGTCAACACATAACCTGCCCCCCCTGGCCCCTCTACATCACAACCGCAACCATCACCGACACCTTCGAGACCAGAGTTGGTACACTTTCTTGGCCTTGCCTTTCCCCGACCAGCGTGTCGGCAGAAGGGATGATCTTTCACGCTGCTATCGAAATCGTGCAGGATATTTCTCAAATCCATCGCTCTAGTCAAATGGTAGGCAATTTTCCTAGTGAGCAGGGTTATATTCTCCTATATCTCCCTTTATTTCTGTGGCTAAGAATGGTATCAAAATGGATATGAATGGCTGTGATGAAGTTTTTTGGGAAATATATTTTGAAGTGATCAAGCATTCATTTAGAGTACTTAGTTCATGTCTTGATTTCTGCTGTGTGGTGTAGTGTCTATGTAAAAACATTTGTTTGAACACTCCATGTTTTATGTTAGAGTACAGTTTTGTTAATGACTAACTTCTTCTTGTTCTGATGAACACTTTTATCTTGATATTTTTTCTTTTTTGTTTGAAAGTTAATTTTGCATAAACATACCACGATCCTTGTGTGTCTTTATCATTCTTACATGCATGTAATTGTTGAATATGTCCAATGATTTTTTGATTGGGGCTGGTTAAATTACCTTCTACAAGCCTATCACTAAGAACTGAATTTAATAATAAAATTAATGCATTAAAGCACTAAATTTTATAATAAACAAAATGTAATCCATTGCCTAATTATTCTGGATAATTTTATTGTTACTGCATTTTAGTAACACTTTGATTATTAGTAATTATGCTTACTTAAAACTTTAATGCTTATTTTTTTCTGTTCCATTAATAGTGTTTTATGTATTACCTATTAAAATTGATATGAACTGCTGCAAGTGAAGCTGATGGGAATAAGTTCAGCACCAAATTTGTGTTATTGATGAAACTTCATGATACTAAGACAATTCAAATCATCTTAGAAAAATATTCGAAGGACAGTTTAATAGAAAAAGGTGACCTATCAAATTACCAGTGAATGAATTTCGCTTTCAAAATTGGGGCTTCGCTCAAGACAATATATTTCATAACCATTCATTGTTTGAATTTACCTACTTGCATTTTAATGTCGGAAAAAACTCATTCTTGCAATTTGAAAGATACATTTTCAATTTTTTTCTCTTCATTATGTATCAGCCTTCTTCTATCGCTGTAAGAATGTACACCAAAGTGTTTTTTTTATTTCAACATTTCCCCTTTTTTAAAGTCTTATTCAAAACATCTTGATTTTCACATTATTTATGATGTAAAAAATCAATAATACTTTCCGATGCTTAAAATTTTGAAATGCTTGCGTACTGGGATAAAATTTTAAAAAGTGGAAAATTGGCATTTCATCAAAAAAAATTATTTATTTTGGTTGTCATTAGCGATAATGAGCAACAAGATTTTTTCATGTGGCTAACATTGTATAATGACGCTATATAATTACCATTTAATTCAATCCGTTCTGGCGTAACTTTGTGGAAGTCCATTTTCATAAAACATAGTTGGCCTTGTCATTATCTGAACTATTATTGGATTGAGAAAATGAATATCAATAAGTATAAATAAGTAAATAATTAAGTATCTGCTTAATGCTAAATCCATTAGTTTTAATTTTAATTAGATAACATATACATTGCAGATTTTTCTTCATTTTAAGCTCTTCAGTAGTATACGTATTGCTGAGAATAACTTGATTCCTTTTTCAAGTGTGCTAAACATTGCTTTTACTGGTACAGGAATCGTGGAACCCAACACTATCGCCATCGTGCATCTCCAGATAGCCACACTGTAGCCTCCTTTGATGAGTCGTCCTCTGGGTCTGAGAGTCGTCAAGGAGGCTTGGGTCGCTATTACAAGCAAGCCTGGGAGAATCTACACGAGTCATCTTCACAGGCTGCAACCGCTGGTGCTAAGGGGAGACCCGTTTTGGTAGGACTGGGCCCAAACGAGAAGGGCATGCACCCCCACCCTCCTCTGCGCAGGAAGGAAACCTTGGATGACCCCGGTTACAGGCAGCGCCACTCGGAAGCCGAAGTGATGGAGAAGAAGAGGCATCACCACCACCACCATCACCACCACGGAGGACAGCCACAACAGCAACAGCAGCACCGTAGGTCAGGTAGCAGCGGATCGATCGGAAATGCAGTTGACCGGGAAATCGAATGGCAAGGTCGCAATGGTGCTGCAAGGTCGCAGCAGAGGAGTAGATTTTGAAATGAGTCATTGAAATAATTGGAAAATATTATTTTGTGTATGGACTAAAAGATTTTTTTTTAACGATAGGATGTGGCCAAAACTGGATGTGTGGCATTTTTTTAACATGTGATGAGAGTTTTGATAGTGTTGTCAGTAATTTTATTGTTTTGTCATTAATACTGGCTGACTTGTAATTTCTCTTTACATTTGTTGAACTCTGTTTCTTGTGGAGAACTTCAATTTGAGGTTCTTTTATTGATGCTGATCGTTTTATATAGTCCAGGTATCTTGTAATATTTGTGAAACCATCATTTGGTATGGCCATGTTGCTGCTGAATGCTTCCAAAACTTTATAGCGAGGGCAAAAAATGAGCTATTTTTGATGGCTTCACACAAACATTCCTCATTTCTCCTTCATGAACATATGAATAATTCTTTATAATTTATTGTCACCATCCTCACATTAAAAGAGCCATCAAGAGTTATGGGTAAGCCGACTGACTAATGAAGCCTTGTAATGCTGCTCAGGTTCATTTGGCATTTGACAAATGTCTCCATCGACTATAAATTGAATGAAGCTAATTGACCCTTCCTGAAAATTTTATGATGATTCCCTTGAGCTCATTTTGATGCACTCCTTGTCCTTCATGAGGTCATTCAGTGATAACGTTAAAATGAGCTTGATGAGAATGCCATCTTTTTTGTTACATAACCTCATGAATTTCTTCACTCAATTTCATTCTAGATAACAACTCCATTTGCTGAATAATGCTAATGTTTCTCCTGTCTTAATCCAAATCAGACATGAAGACTACGAGAGAGGCTGAAAAGATGAATTCTTTATAGTCAGATGCTCAACCAATTCATTGTAAACTTATTTATTAAAACACATGCAATGCCCTTGGTATATAATATTATAGGTATGTTTCAGCAGATGATGTATTTATTGTTAAAAATTGCTTTCATTTTTATGAAATTTAAACCTTAAAAATGACCAAGAAAAATGTATAAATCAAAATATTTTTACACCCATGTAAATGAATAAAAGTTTGAAAAATATTCTAGTTATTTAAGTTATTGAGCTTCCCATTAAACATTTTAATGACTGAAATTGCTGAACTTTATCACATTATAACAGTTGAAGATTCATTTTAATGGTTCATGGTGGTGTAATTGGGCAGTTAATTTGTTTATCCAAATAAATAGCACCTGACAGTGGAAATTGCCATCTTTTGCCCCAAAAGAGTGTGTTGAAGCCCAAGTGAAAGCCTGGGGTATTGCCATATGGGGAGGCCAAATAATGTTAACTTAAGGTAATTCTTTAAAGAAAAACTTCAGTTTTAAATTATTTTACCGTAATAATATTATTTATGTTAATTTGTAATATAACATAATTTTTAGGTAAAATATTTTTTCAAATAGCTTTTGTGAAAGCATAATGAGAATTTAGGCCTGGAAGACGAAGAGTTGTCCTCAGCTACGGCTTATATGTTGTACATACAGAACAACTAGAGGCTGGGCCGATTGGAGGAAAAGATTTGGCTACTTAAAATACCTACCGTTTAATAATATCTTCTTTGTGTGGCATAACCATACGATGGCATATTAGGCATATAATATGCACCATTTACATATCTGTTAAGTTCGAAGGCATATGTACAAGCATAAAGTATTCCACGGTTGATAACCAATGTTTCTTGAACCACTGACAGCCTATGTAACGCACACGAAACTGCTCTCTCATTCTGTAGAACCTCAAATTCCTCCGCGACGCGTCATGGAAACGAGGATAATCGACGGCGAAGAGAATGACATAAATATCCGCTATCAATTTTCTCACAAAAAGGGAGGAATCAGGCGTGATGTTGTGGAATATGAACATAATAAGAACTAAGATATTACAATTTTCCACAGATAAAGTTTTAATCGACCCGGGTTTCGATGCACTGCATCATCATCAGGTGATGATGCAGTGCATCGAAACCCGGGTCGATTAAAACTTTATCTGTGGAAAATTGTAATATCTTAGTTCTTATTATCAATTTTATCGACGACTATCGTTGATTCCGACACATTCCTAGGTGTGTGTATAAAATATGTCGGGGTTCACATAATATTTTTGACGGCGCTGGAAAAGTGGTTCCTTTTATTTACGCAACTTGGCATTCGTCGACGGAAAGTCGCGTCCCCCATTTTATTCACTCTCCTCTTCTGCCCGCTTCCCAAACAACAAGATTCTCTTTCTCTCGTGAGAAGCAAGTCATCCTCCCCATCACCAAGCACACCACACGGTAATTTCTTGCGTTGCCCAATTCACCGTGAATCTTCAAAGGCGTCAGTCCATCCAATTCTCTCCCCATTAAGCGGATTCCGCCAGGCAAGGTTGATATAGGGTTGTGAACGTTTTTCTTTTGTTTTTGCAATCGAAACTTCGCGTAGAAAATTAAACACCGTATATAACCAGAGGCAATATTTAAGACGTTTAGTCAGCTATATGACACTTCACTAGGACACACTCGCTTCGCTCGCTAGTGGACTCCGCAAAGTTACAGAATATCCCTCCCCCCAATCCAGTTGTCGGTCGCCTCCAGGAAAAACCAAACAAGTCACCGCTCCGCCCCGATTAGACCGCCCCCTTCAACTCCGCCGACCAATGTCCCTGACAGTTAGGGGCGCACTGGGCGAGGGTCCGAGCGCCAGGTCCCGCAAAAGTCCCTGACGCAGACCTCCGAGGCAAGGAAGAGAGGTAGAAATGGGTGGAAATGGAAGGGGCCGAGAAGTGGAGGCAAAGACAGAGAGCGAGGCATGGGAACCTAACAACTACGATAAACAAACTTAAACGCAAGGCCAGTCGGCTAGTGGTTAAAATCACCCATCGCCGTGACTTTATTTGGGCCCCTATCTTGAGGTCTAATTGCAGCACGAGTCAAAATCGGCCGGCAGGTAGGGGTGAACGCTTGTGTTGGAAGCAATTAGAAAGGTTCCGCGATGAACAACCTTCCCCCCCTTTTCGCTGGATTTTGAAAGTCCGCAATCGTCCACTGCGCGGCGCCAGGAATTTTTTCAAGAGGTGGCTCCAGGTGGCTCGATTCCCAGCTCAGACCCGGCCGTGACGCATCCAACAAGGTTGTATTTGTGCTCTTAGGAAAGCTATAAGAATTCCATATCCATTGCTGGAAGTAGCTGCGGAGGTCGAGTTAGTTGTAGGTAGAGAAAAATGGTGGCATTTACATAGAGGATTTGTTTCAGTGAAATATTCATTTCCTACTCACTAGCTTGGCACGGGGGAGTAAGGTGGTCACCCGACCTTGGTGGTCACCTACAGACCCGGCCGTGACGCATCCGACAAGGTTGTATATGTGCTCAGAGGAAAGCTATCAGAATTGAATATCTATAGCTGGAAGTAGCTGCGACGGCCGAGCGAATTGCGGTATTTTGGTAAAGGAACATGGTGACAGTTGCGCAGAGAACTTTTTTCAGTGGAGAGGTTCATTGCCTACTCACTAGCTCGGAACGGGGGAGTGAGGTGGTCAGTGCATTTAACAACTAGGGTTCCCAAGTTCGCAAACTTTCGTCACCAACTTCAAAGTGATCATCTATCATTATCATCAATTAAAATGCTCCCTTTAGATCTGAACCCAATTGTTTAGGTGGGCTTCCATGATGGGTCGCAAAAAAATCAGTGTATTTTGATCCAGCCTCGTTAGAATCGTAATGATGGTCGCGAAACGCAATACTGACACCTTCCTGCCCTCTTTGGTTGTGTGCAATTAACTTGGCAGTGTTTCCTGCCATTGTGCTATCTTCTCCTCTCCGCTACTTTTCGACATCACGCTCAGCGCAGGTGTCTGGCGCCAAGGTTTGCTACCACTGTGAAGAGAAATATTTTCGGTGTATTTTCCACCTTGAGCCTGGAATGGTAAACGATTTTGTAGTAACTGGCTGTGTGGCAGGAAGGAGGCAATGACCCCCCCCCCAACCATTTTGCAGATAGATTGTTACGAATTTCCGGTAGGAGACCCACGAACTTTTCCTGACCAATTTCCTGGGGGGTATTCCATACCCCAAGAGCCGCTGGTCTGGAGCCGCCACTGGAATGAGTCTGCCAAGGAAATTTGATGTCTCAAGAGATGACGGAGGAAGGTTCCAGGATTATAATCGGTGAGTGGTGAATTTTTGTTTTCCACATTCGGCACATCCACTTGGTGAAAAGGTATTTAAAATGTTTGCTTTTAAAGGACTTGTGCCACATAAGATTCCTGTAAATACTTGCTCATCCATTATGGAGAATTAAACTTCTTTTCTCTCTGTTTAGGTTTAAGTATCAATTTTTTAAAAAGTGCAGTTAGAAGATAAATATGCTATATGAGTGGGATACTTTGCAGAGGGCAGGGATTTTTTTCATCAAATGAAAAGAGCGTTTCATTATCGTGGGAGAGTCAGACAGAAAATTGCATGCATTATTATAGGCGATCTGGTTACTGGATACTGATAAAAGTTAGTTTTAGAAGGAAGTGAGTAAAAATCTGCAAGACGTTTACAAGTTCAGGGCCCTATCTGGTAACAGGGTTTCATTCTTCAGCTTGGAATATGACCTCCTAACTCCATTCCATCCCTAAAACCCACTCTCTTTTTTCCCTTCCCTACTTACCTAATATCTTCCCCTCTACCGTGGCCTTCAGCATCATTTTCCCCAACATTGCCCATTTCAACCAATTACTCTGCCTTATCCTAATCTCCTCCACCAATCTCCTCTCTTTATCAACCATCCCAATCACTTCTTTGTTCACCTCCCTATCCATCCATTGCACCTCCTCCATAGTCTATAATCTTGATATGAATGAAGGGCTTATATGTTCCAAGGACCCCTAGAGCTGGACTGGCAGGAGCAATTTTAATGCTGGATAGGTCAAAGGGTAGGAGCCAGATAAATGTTTATCCGCATAATGGTGTCACATTGAAGTTACCATGGAAATAGACTGTGGGAATCTCACCCATCTACCACTGTCTCAAGAGTAATGGAACAGTAAGCATAAGATTGTGCTGTTTCTATATACATATTGGGGAGAAAAGGTTATGTTAAGTGAGTAACTCTGCTATCTGGTTGATATTTTTATGCTTCGAGGATAAATGGAAGGGTCAACTGAGGAAACTCTTTCTGGCACGACTTCACTATTTTTCAGTTAGATCCAGACTACACGAGACTTACAAATCATTGCATTGACAAGCAGAAAGAAAAAAAAGCAGGCCCAAAATCAAAAGTGCAACAAAAAATCAGAATTCATTACGAGCTAAATTAGAGATATAAAAACAAGAATTTTGTTGCCGTAGCACTCCCTTGCAACACCTCCCCTTGATACGGGCAACAATGACGACTCCTGAAAAACAGTATCTGAGTAAAAGGTTGAATGCAAAAATCACACTAGACTACACATAGAAGAAGAATCAACAAAAATGCAATTTGCATAAGTGAACACATTAAACAGAAAAATTCATTCACAGCAAAATTGACAAAGTAAATCAACATTAAAACTTGTCAAAATGTGGGTCCCTTAATCCTAATAGGGAACAAATTTCCTTGGTTTTAGGGTCACTTAAAGGTTTGGTGCATATGTCAGCTAAGTTTAGGCTGGAATGGATATGTTTAAAGTCAACAAGTCCCTTATTGAAATGGTCCCTACAACATGAAATTTCATGTCGATATGCTTAGACCTCTCAGATGAGGCATCATCTCTGGAAAAAATAATTGCACCCTCATTATCACATTTTATAATGCTAGGAATATCAATGAAATAGGGCAACATTAAATCATGAAACAATCTTCTCCAAAATGTCACTTCATTTACAGCACGAGCCATTGAGATGTACTCTGCCTCCATAGTAGACTGTGCATTAAGGTTTTGTTTCTTACACCTCCAGTGAATTGCAGCCCCAGCAAACATCATAATTGTACCACTAAATGACTTTCTGTCTACTTTGTTATTTCCTAAATCAGCATCACAATACACCTCCACATTTGCTCCATATTTAGTATACACAATAGACAAGTCAGAACTACCCTTCAAATATCTTAACAGCAGCCCAGTGCTTACTACTAGGAGCATTACAAAACTGGCTAGGGAAGCTTACAGAAAAACAAATGTCTGGGCGGGTGGAGTTGGCTATGTATAATAGACAACCAATTGCATGTCTGTACATTTTCTCACTGGCAACTTCATCACTCACTTCACCATGTGAATTTTCGGATAGTAATTGATAACTTGAAGGGTTAAACTCACTCTTAGCTTCATTCATTTCAAAATCATGCAGGATTTGACATACATAGGGGTGTTGGTCTGCAATAATTATGTTGGAAGATGGTCCACAAATTCTCCAAGCAATGAAATTTGATAACTCACCAAGATCACGAATATCAACTCTCTTTGACAATTCTAACTTAAACTGCTCACTCTCATGTCTTTTACCCCACACACCAAAGTCATCTACATATTTAATAACAAATAATTTGCCATGAGGAGAATAATACAAGCAAGGGTCTGAAGTGGTTGGGTTGACATTGCATGTCATTCTCTACTGGAGTGCTTGAGCCCATAGAGACACTTCAAAAGTTTACATACTGTATTTCTTCTACTACCAATTACAAAACATTCTGGCTGCTCCATAAACAATTCTTCACGAAACTTACTGTTTAAATAAGCGGACAGTACGTCAATGTGGTCTCCCTCCAGTTCCAACTCAACAGACAAAGCTAGCATTAGCCTAATAGTTCTCTTTCTAACTACAGGGCAGTAAGTTTCATAAAAATCTTGACCAAACCTTTGGGAAAAACCTTGTGCTATAAGCCTGGCCTTATAACAACAAACAGAACCATCATTATTAAGCTTTACTTTCAACTTCCATGCCAAACCTACAACATTTTTATAAGTAGGTCTGGGAACGACATCCCAGGTACCCATCCCAGTGTGCCTATTGATTTCCTCTTTCATGGCTAACTGCCAATGGTTACTGTCTGGACCCCTTAGAGCTTTGGCCACCGAGTTGGGCCCAAAATAGCTGTGCTCTGGAGGTAGGTGGCTGGCGGCTACATAATTACAGCAACCACATACATTAGGTTTCCTAAGTCGATCTGATCTTCTAAGTACAGGGATGACCTCTACCTCAAGATCCTCCTTTAATGGTTCCTCCCCTGGACCTGGTATTGCTACTTGGACGAGTGTCTCTACTGTCTCTACTCCTCCTGGAGCTCAACGTCTTCATCTGGCTGTTCATTTAAAACAGGCTCTGCTGGTTGCTCCATCACTTGGTTAGCTTGTTCTTCAATGGGGTTGGCCTCCCAGTCAAAGATTGCAAACTGATTAAGGTCAAGCTTTACCTTCTGGTATTTTCTGGTATTTCTTGGTTCTTGAAAGAGAATCTTGTCTCATCAAACTTCACATCCCTCCTGGTGATGGCTGACCTTCTTTTAAAACTCCACAGTCGGTAGCCATCCTGCACTCCATCTGCATAACCAAGAAGAGCACAGGGTTTGGCTCTTGGGTCTAATTTTGATCCTTCTTGATTGAGGGCCCATACTTGACAGCCAAATACTCGTAGCCTTGAAATGTCCTCTAGTTCTAATTAATAAAGCCATTGAAACTTTTAAGGATAATTTTACTCATAATTACCCTCCTAATGACTATGCATTTATTATATTTGATTATTGCTACAAATCCATTATATTCCAAAATAGTAATCAATGACTTTATTACTTCTTTTTCTATGGAATTACTCTGAAAAGTGATGCAAGGAGTCTTCATTCTATGGTATTTTAGAATCCTGTAATCCCTGCAAAAGCTAGATGCAGATCTGCCTCAAAATTAAATAAAGCAGCAGATAGTGGGAAGTGGAGGTTGGTAATTTCAAGAGTATTATTGTTAACAGAATTCAGTAATTACCCTCAGCTAAAGATTACAATCAAAAGGAAACTAAAAGTCTATTTCAGATAAACATTTTTTCTGTATCATGGGTTGGATAACTTTTGGCTCTAGATTGAGGAAAACATTATTAGAATGAAATACAGACCATAGTCATGATGTTACCATAGCTTTTTGAATTTTGATAAGAAAGCTGGAGATGGCAGATGCTGCATGAAAACTGGCGAAGATAGAAGCCAAAGATGTGATAAGAGAAATTGGGTGCATGCTGTGGAGTGCTAAGCCCCCCCCCCCCCCCCAAGACCCAACCTCACCAGGAAAGAGAGGACAGTGACTAGAGAACTCATGGAAGAAAAAAACTTGCTGATTATCCTGGCTGACAAAGGAAACGTGATCATTATGATGGCAAAGAAAGACTACCAATGAAATATTTCCAATGTCTTATATGAAGATATGTATCAAGTGCTTGAAGTCTTATCTTACAACCAAATTACAGAAGCAGAATAAAGCCCTTGCCACCAGTCCTTCATCCTCTGGAAAAACGCTAATGAATTCTTGAGTCTGCATCAAAACCTCCATGATTTTACAGGCTGATCCAGATGTATAAGGAAGGAATTCTACATCAGTCCATTTCATCACCATGGACTCCTCCATGAACACATTGGAGAAATATCTAGTCAAGCTTCTTCAACCATTTTCTGAAAAAAAGCTCCATCTATGACAGAAACTGTGCCCTCTTCATCGGGATGATTAAGGAAGTGAGAGTTGGTTAAACCAACCTAGTAGCCAGCTTCAATTTTTAATCTCATTTTACCAGCATTCCCACAAATGAATTTGTTGAGATCACAAAATCTCTTGACGCAAAAGGCCTGGTGGAAGACTTACCAAAAGCAATAGAATTCTGTTTTTTTATTTCCTACTACTTTAATTGAAACAGAAGTTTCTACAAGCAACAGAAAGGAGCAACCATGGGTTCACCACTATCATAGCCAACTTTTTTATGGAGAAACTGAAAGAGAAGGACTTGCAGACATGCAAGGAGAAGTTCAAGCTCTTCCGGAGATATGCTGGCTGAACCTTTGTCAAACAGCTGCTTGGGAAGTCTGAAAGGACTTCTTGCAACAAAGTTACTCTATAAAGTTCACCAAAGATAACAGACCCCTGCCATTTTAGATGTATTTGTCTCCAAGAACGACAGTAGATGACTGGGGCCACTCTGTTTTTTGGAAACCATTGCGTACTGATCTGTGCCTGAATCCCAACTCTCACCACCACCCACAGCAGAATATCTCCATCCTAGGGACTCTATAGCACAATGAATTTCACATAAATACCATACGGATGGTTGCACCACAGATTAAAGATACATACATCCCTTCTCTGTGGTTGCATGGAAGGAGGAGAAGAAGAAACAATATTTGACACAAAAAGGACCACCGAGGAAACCGCACAGGGAATAGGGGACTAGTCCATGTTTGTTCTGATCCCATACATTGCAAATACTTCCAAAAACATCATAAGAACCCTTGTGAAGCATAGCATTTTTTTATGTTTTAATTGCATCACAAAAACTGCCAACCTCTCCTTTAAAGCAAAAGACCATATACCTATGGAAGTGCAAATTCAAATGCTATTGCAGGGTATCCTGCATTGGTCAAACGTCAAACATCAAGAAAAATAAACCAGTTAACCCTGCGTTAATCAATGAACCCTGGATGGTATGAGTTGGTTTATGAATTGGGCCTCTTAGTCACCACATGTTAACCTACATACTAGGTATTTTTCATCTGTCTCCTACCAATCAACCTATGTGGCAAGGGGGATTCTACCAGGAGCATTTATCATTGCTCCTGCCTGTCCAATTCTCGAGTTCATTTTGTATATGTATACCGAAACCCTTAATCACATTCATTCCCACATAATACTGTACAGTGTCCCATTGATCGTGTGTCATTTCTAACATATAATTTCAGACACTTTCTATCATGCCACATGCCACGATGAAATTTGGTACCTAGGTAGAAAAAGGCCGTAAGTTTTGTTGAGTGAAAGCAAAATTTCATAAATATGACCTCTTGACCCCGTAAATAGGGTCCAACCAAAAATCCAAATTTTGCCTAGTGGGCTTTCAATGTTAAATTTTTCGAAGTACAAAAATGGCAGAATTTCTTTGCAAAACTTTCAATGATTACGTTTTTGGGCATGAGGAACACAATGAAAGAACTTTTGAGCTCGAAAATGCAACCGTGACCCCTGAAAGGGCACAGCCAAAGTCACAGTGGTGACAAATCGTGAATAGCTGCTACAAACCTAACGAATCATAGGTTTAAAAATGTTCCAAGATCGATGGTAAGGTATTCAGATCCCTCCTGTCATCCATTGACCTTCAAGGGTTTCTCAGGGGTCAAGGGTCACTAGCGGTGACGAATAGCGAATTGAGGCTACAAACATATTTGTATGGTTTTATATTATTTGTATGGTAGACATTTTATTCTTAAGTGTGATCATAAGCCATTATTAAGTATTTTTGGTCCAAAGAAAGGTATTCTGGTGTTTGCAGCAGGTAGATTACAACGCTATGCATTATTTTTGTCTGGTTATTATTTCGACATCAAATATATCAAGTCAGAGGACAACAGTGCTGATGTGCTATCAATATTACCATTGAATGTTAAGCATTCAGTAAACAATGATGACTTAGATTGGGTTGGAACATACCTGCATTGTATTAAAGAAAGTTCAATTCCCTTAAATTGTGATCATGTTAAGAAAGAAACACAAAAAGATGTTCTGTTAAAAAGTGTATGGATATGTAATGCATGGTTGGCCAAATGTTTTGCCCGAGGGAGATAAGGAACTATCAGCATTCTTTCAAAGGAGGGACAAGCTCACTATTGAGCAAGGTGTACTCATGTTGGGGTACCGAGTAATTATTCCAGAAAGTTTAAGAAGATACATTTTAAAGGAGTTACATATCAGTCATATGGGAATGGACAAAATGAAAAGTGTAGCAAGGTCCAATGTTTATTGACCTAACCTAGATTTAGACATTGAGTGCCTAGCTAATAGCTGTTCGTCCTGCCTTTCAGAGTGACAGGGTCCTGCTAGAGCTGAATTATATGTTTGGCATTATCCTAATCAACCGTGGGAACATTTGCATCTAGAATTTCTTAGTCCTTGTAAAGGAAAAATTTATTTGATAGTAATTGATGCCCATTCTAAATGGCTGGAAGTGTTTCAAACACCTTCCACTGCAGCTCAATATACCATTAATGAATAAAGATCATTATTTGCGAGATTTGGATTGCCAGTCTCAATTCACAGCGATAACGATTGAAATAGTGCTGTAGTTTTGCAATTTATCAGTATTCCCCTTTCTTTTGAAGAATAGGATAACTTTTACTTTTTTTAAGGATATGGTGAATATTCTTAGCTGAAGTGATTCTTACACTAAGTATGGGGTCTGCAATATGGAGACAGGATGCAGCTAACATGTAACCTGGAAAGCCATTTATGCCAGCACTGCATTTTGCACTCAAACCTCGAATTACATTTTGAGTTCAGTGACCGTATTCCAGAATAAACCTATGGACAAGTGTGCTATAGTTGATTTTTTTACACTGGACAAACTCATGTGTATCTAAAAAAATAGTCAATTCAAGGAAGAATGAAACTTAATAGGGTGATGACTGAGGTGACAGGCTATTTGATTAATCACATTCTGACCAGTGAGCTTCTTCTGTTCTGATTAAAAATGGTTTGAACATCAATACTGCAAATTGCATCTTATAATACTTTTATACTTATTCCTGTCACTCACACTCTTCTAAAATCTATTTTTCAAACAGTTGTGAAATTTCTGATTTATTAAACTGTGCTTTGCACATCATGACATATTTCTATAAACCTTGGTTTATACCAAAATGATTAATGAGTTAGAGCTGGTTTGACTTTCACGTAATCGTTTTCAGAAATTTTAGCAAAATTATTGAAAATGTTATGGCAAATTTGGCCATTTTCAAGTGTATTTAGTGTTTTGCAAAATTAATTAATAATGAAAGCAAGAAATTAGCTAATTAGAAATGATGAGGCAGTTATAATTACTATTCAGACCTTCATTTCCCATTTTTTTGTTGATCTGCCAGAAGAGAGATCAACTTTGAAAGTGCTCTCTCTTTGAAGGCTTTGAAGGTGCTATTGCACTCAAATTTTAATCGCTAGTATAAAGTGACACATCGCAAAATACGGCAGCAAGCTCAGCGAGATTTTGAATTTCCCTCTTCTGCACACTACCGCTAGAAGTTTCTTCGCGGTGTCGCCCCTGCCGAATTTACTCGGTCGAACGCTTGCTTTTGTTAGCCTGCCTTTTTATTTTACCACCCTGAGAATTTTTCTTATTACCATTGGCCTCCAGGAAGTTAGGATAGATACAGAAGCACAGCCATATGATCTTCTCTATTCCTAGGGTCTTAGATTTCTACATTTATGCATTTTTAGCTCGGCTATTTCCTACCCCCTTTCATGTAATCTGGAAGACCTCTTTCTATTCATTTACCCGCTTGCCCAACTACCTCCCCTCTTCCGCTGCCTTAATCCCCTATGCCCCGAAGCGAGGCCGGTCCGAACAAAAGGGGGACCGGTACAAAGTTAACTGGCGGGGCCGAAGCAAATTTCGTGATAATCTTCCCGTGGCTTTAATGGTTATCAGGGTTGTTTTCATACATGTTGTACGGCGTAATTCTGCGTTTGATCTTCCAGTAACTGTGAGTTTTTCGTTTATTCAGTTTATAATTTTCGTTTTTCTTTTAAAGTTTATAAGGGAATTCCTTTGCTTTTCCGCAGTTTCTTCTCTTTTTCTTTATGTCTTCAATTAATCAGAGCCACACACACACACTTTCTTTCTGGATCTTTGTCTCTACAAGTCATGTTGCGAAATTGTCCAAAAATGTTTTTAAATATTTTACGACAACAATGAAAGTCATATTTTCCTTTGTATCGATAATACGTATATTTCTAGTTATATTATACAGTAAAGTTCAATAATATATTACATATGTCACTTGTATTCCTTTTAAAAACGAATATTTTATTTATTTTCACATCTCTAAATAAAAAGTACGATGTACGATCAGCTGCCATAACCCAAGCTCAACGAAACGTATGGTTTTTACTTTTCTCATTTACTTTTATCACTTTAGTCAGTGCTAGCTATCTGAAAGCGTTGTGATTGACTCAAAGCACACGTTGCCTTGTATTGGTCGACATGAAATGAAAGCCGGTTGCGTGGTAATATTCGAATTAATGCATATTCGGATTAAAAAAAGAAATAATTTTGATTTTGAAAAATTAGTCACCGGTGCGGGGCCTTGTGCGATCGTTCGCACACCGGCCCTGCCCCGAGGATATTACTTATGCTAGGCGATTAATGAGCTTGACATAATATGGCTTTCGTGGTGTAGCTACTCTGTACCAACTACCAGGAGTTTATAAAGGCAAAATGAGGTACTCAGGACTTTTTTATAATATCCCATTCTTCTTCCGGGTATTTGCCGTGTCGTTGTGTTTTTCTGACAACGTTTCTCTGATTTTTATGATTTTTTATAGAATGGCATTTGATATAACAGCAAGTTTTGAACAGAATCTCCGTTAATTTACTAAGGGAAAATTACTGCCACCAAAATTAATATGCACGATGCACGCATGAAAGCGTAGTCCTGGTGACAGACTTAATATTCCAGGCAACAAAATAATAATGTCTCTAATTCAGTGGGACATGTAAATTCAGCATATCTACCGTAAACTCTAGGGCTGATTCAACACATGAGGGTAGAGATAACCAAACAATAAGCTCAAAGGGGCCAAGAATTCAAAATGCCTTTCCCCTTCCAGTCCACCAACAAAAGGCAACATTTCGGGGAAGTGCGTCGAAGCTTTGAGGAATTCTCCGTCATCCCAACCGTATGTTGACAGGGAAAGTAGTAAATACTAAACGAGGAAAGTATATACTAAAAGAAAATTAATTTGCACCTTACTTATGTTAACATTTCTCACTGCTTTCGCCAAGAGTTTGCGCATCTTTTTTCGAGAAAGCACCTCGGTATGCAGCTGGTTCGTAAGGCATTAACATAAATTTCACGCTTTCGATATACTTCCTTGAATTAATGCAACCACTACGCGCAAGTAAGACCTGAGGATTTGCATACAATGCACTTGAATAGTCGAGTAAGCCATAAGCTCATCTAAGGAGGAGGGTGCAAACTGTAGCAAGTGGAAAAGTTTTATTATTTGGGTAGTGCTTTGAGAGAAATATGGGCACAGTGACAGAAGGAGAATTACGTTAGCAAAAGAAGCACTTAGCAACAGGAGGGAATGGATGACGGGGACCTTGAGTAAAAAAAGGCAAAGAAATGGTTGGGGAAAAAAGTTTAAGATGGAGTGTAGCGTTGTATGGCGCATAAACGTGGACTCTGAGTAAAGAGAATGAGAATAGGCTTCAGGAATTAGTGATCTAGGTGTGGAGGATGGCGGAGAAGATACGGATGACGAAATGGGAGACAAACGAGAAAGTGCTTGGTATGGTGAATGAGGAGAGGTAACTTGTGAAGGAGATTAGGGGGAGGCATAGTAGGTAATTGAAGCAGGTAATGAGAGCCGAAGGAATGCTGAAAGCCATGAAAGAGGGGAGGATTTTGGGTAAGCGGGAAAGGGGAAGAAAGAGAATGGGCTTCATGGAGGGAATGAAGAGAAGTAGGACACATTTTGAGATGAAGAAAGAAATCGCGTTAGTAGTTAAGAGACCTCGCCTTTAAAAATCCAGAGGGTTTCGATTCCCATTTAAACCTATCTCAACCTGTAGATTACCCTATTAATAATGGAAGATGCTTCTGTAGTTTTCTAGTTTAGAGAGATTTGATTGCGGCAATTATTCATTACCAAGTATTTTAGTGCCTTATTTCAAAATATTCCGCCTCCACAATTCTTCCTTTGTACGTATGGCATCTTGTGACATAATTTATGAGGTTAGGCTCTATCTCAGGGTTACCTCCAAATCGAATGAATGTCGGCCTAACATTTGAAACATTCATCGTCAGGATCTCAGGGCGTAAATAGGAAAAGTGAAGACAAGACTATCTTTAGCGGAATCTCTTGGGAACGTGATTTTTTCTGGCTAAGGCAGCTGACTGCTTACCTTAGGGTCGGATATTAACAAAATGCATTAAAATTCGATATGAATGTATATACAGTTTTTCATTTCAGGAAAATATTTTTATTAATATAATTTGTTTTTAAAAACTCCGCATATGTTACGACTTTTACACCATATTTTTCCTTTCCGTATAATGCAAGCCTATTTATAGTCAATTACCACATTTACTAAATCGGAATTTACTTTGCGCTGACTACAATCAGTCACATCTTTTAAAGTCTCCAGCATTTCTAGATAGGTGCGATTTTTTTAGCTTTGCGTGCTCATGATGAAATTTTAATAGCTAAGAACTGCCATCAGTGAAAGCAGCTTCTTTTTTGCTCGCAAATTTATAGGAGTAATTTAGTATTTGTTTTGACTCACACAGTTGAAATAAAGGAGAGGTACTTTTAAAGGTAATATTGAATTACTCTCATTATCACTCCTTAACTTCCCTAATTTAGAATTATAATGAAAGACACAATGATATGAATATGAAATATTATATGAAAACCACTTATATATGTAAGTCGAGTGGAAGGGTCATTCCATGTCAAGTGGTCTAGTTTTTGAAAAGTTCCCCGCTCGACCATCTCAAATTTTGATGAAGTGTTTTGAGTTTCACATGTCTCAAACAAAATCGTGTGAGCCTTTAGGTCCACCGGTGCAATACTTTTGGAGATATAGCCGTTTGTGTGACCCCTTGTTATGGCTACGTGCAAGAGACCTGTAAAATTTAAGCAACTTTTTGACTCAATATCTCTGTAAAATTTATTATACTTAGCTATCTTTTACAACTTTTTGTGCTTTATTTATTTAAAATAATAATAAAATTAGCTTACTGCGACCAGGGTGGATAAGTTGTGGCGAAATCGGCCGAAAAATAATTTCTTCAAAAAAATTCACATTTTATTCAAATTAAATTAGTTCTCCAAAAAAATTCAATAACTATTTAATGAATATTAAATTCGATCTGCAATATTTCAATATAAGTATCTTGTTGATTGCATAATTTAAAACCCCTGGCTTTGTCCGTTAGTTGGCAAATCACGTCTGATATTGACGACACACAGCACAATTTCATTTGAGCTATGTGGAACTCAACCCACAAAATTTCTTTGAAATCCGAGATGGTCGAGTGGGGAGCCATAGACCACTTTATATGGAATGACCCAGTTCAGCGGGAGAATTTCACGAAAGTTCCACTTAAACAAACGCATGAACGCGGTCTAAAGAATGCATTTCCTTTTGCATGGTTAATTTTGTATAAGGATGGGATGAAATTCTTATTTTACTATTAAGTGTTTCCCAAAGAGGAAAATTCAGCTGTGCTTGTAACTTACGGCTCTTGTTCTGACTTATGTGATTCACAGGAGTTATGTCGCAAGATTGTCATCATGCATTTCCCTAGGAATGAGATGGGAGTAGCAGTGCGGGAAATCTAAGCATTGAGCTCCAGCTGAAAGAAGATTTTTGTAAGGTTGTTAAAAATGTAAGTATCCCCAAGATCATTATCTTCTTGAAGGTAATTGTATGTTCCTAGTTTGATATCATTAAGTAGCCTAGCATCAGTACAATTAATTTCATTGGTATTTATCATTACAAAGTGATTCCATATTCCTGTTGGGATATTAATTTTTAAGACACAATATATGTATATATTCTGTATTCCCACTGTGACATTAACCCATTCAACGTTAAATGATACATATTCAAACCTTCCTGGTGATTAAGTTCATTTTCTACATTTTGGTCTATTATGATGCCTTTATAGAACAACTGACGTTAATTGATAACGATTTCAGAATGGCGTTCGGTGCGTAAAATAATAAAAAATAATGCTTTATTTTACAGTGGTCTTTGATAAATACAGAAATTTTTACATATTCTATAAGCAAGCGGATGTGTAGTGGTTTTCTTAATGTATAAGAAAGTAAATCCGCTGAAATATTTCCCCATTAACTCTTAGATATATTTCCTTATGCGATTTTAACATTGGATGACACCAATTCCCATGGCCTCTCTCACTATTTTGACACACGAGACTTTTTGGTGATCCAGGGCACTTTTTGGTGATCCAGGGGAGAGTGATTCAGCGGTTATTTATGATGTGCTGTGCAAAAAATGGGAACATCGTGATTAATATTTGATTGAAAGCACTCATGGGATCATGTGGATTTGATTCATGTAATTTGCTCAAATTTTCAAAGTTAACTCGATTTAGTGTCATCATGAAGCGTGATTTATAAAATGGTAATAAATCGATTTTATGGTCCTTTAAACTAAAACTTCGCACATGATATATCGCAATATTTTTTTCAACACGTGGTGGCAATTTTATATGCAGCAGTCACAATATTTTATCCAATCACATGTTGAAAAGCATGCTAACATGCAGTACACGGGTGGACATACTACTACTGATTAGCACTATTGATATTTTTGATACGATACGATTGACTTGATAATTGGATACTGTAATATATTAGTTTTTGCATAAAATAAAATCATGCGAGACATTTCAAGCAAGACGAGGCGATATAAATAGTGGTAAGTGGTACAGAAGTACAAATATAATCTATCAAGCAATATTCAATCTCGTCTTCATACCTCGACTGTCATGCTGACACGTAAAAATTGTTACAAAATTACAGAAATATGAAACTATTTAGCGTTCCATGCGGACATTAAAGACGTGCTGAGCGGCGCGGATGAGTTGAACATGGTGGCTGACGGGAGAATGTTGGGGAAGTGTGGAAGAGGAAGGGAGAGGATAGGAATTTAGCGCAACATAAGGAGAGACAGAAGGTACGTGGATCTTAGGAGAGACTTGATGCAAGTAAATTGAAGAAATGTGAAAAGCTGTTCCAGAATTGAGAATGTTGGGATGTGGATAGTCCACAAACTTACCAATCAGCTGGTAGAATACCCTATGTCATGTCATCGTCCATTCTATTACTGTATCTGACATACCATCGCTGGGATTCTCCTCTTTCCAGCTAATATTATCCACCTACTTCATTTCCAAGTGTCAAAATTCTTAACTCGTAAGTAAATCCCTAACTTAAGCCATAACTCGTCCTCTTTCATCAAAGATCTGAACTTCAGATCCATAAAGTATAACGCTTTGTATTAAAAATTTCCACAGATCAAATATTTGTTCCCATAATCTTTACTTAGCCTTTAATTTTCTTCTCATTTTAAAAGCTATATTTTCCTATTTATCCAAATTATTCTTACTATTAAGTCCATTGGTGTCGAAATATTGCCCAGATATTTCAACTGTTCCGATAGTGCTAATCCACGTCTACATTCCCTAATTACAATTCCAGCGTTAAAACGCCGTGATGGTTTCATTAAACTTTGTTAAATCCACCTTCATCCCATGTCATACACAGACAGCGGTGGACGCGCACAGCAAAGACGTAATAACTTAGCTGGCTGTCCGACTTCAGCTGTGTGAAATTCAATGAGTATTTCACATGCCAAGTGCATTTATTCTCTTTTAGACTCTCCCACCCTTTCATCTACGTATTTTCTCAAAAAAGCACAGGGCGAGTAATGGGGAACTGCCAAAATCCCCAGGCCATCTCTAGTGCAATTCAATTACGGCTACATTTTCGTCTTATCATATGGTGATTTTTGAGGAAATAAGGAAACGATTTCTTGTTCTGGGGAAACAATGCCCTCCGAGAATTATTACTGGATTAACTAGCTACTTACAAGATCCCAAATATTGAAATATAATCATCAATTCACGTATTCTCAGGGCATATTCACCGAAATCCTTTCATTTCAAAGCTTGTAACAAAAGCATCTCAAATTATGCAAAATTTATAGCCTTGATATTGTGTTTCCTTTCCCTTGGACTACAACATTGTCGTGGTGGAAGGGCTTGCATGCTCCGATGACCCCTAGAGCTGCACTGGCGAGAGCAATGCCACTGGTAGGGTCACCCATGCCAGATTGGTCGAAGGTTAGGAAACAGACGAATGGTAGTCCGCGCAGCGTCTGTACCTCAGTGAGGCGGCTGCAAAAGGCGTCTGAGCCCCGTGGGGTGGGTTCGGAAGTTATGGTGTCACGTAAAAAGACATTGAGTAAGGCCACGGAATACTATCTCAATTAAAAACAAAAAACCTTGAAATTATGGACAGTTCCCAAATGATAATGAATCCTGGCAACTACGGGACTCGGCCCAGTGGGCCGGGTGTCGTGCTCGCGGTGGGAGCAAGGCCCCTGCGGTCATCATCACACGAAACCCGTGCTCAGATGTAGTTGCAGCAGAGGAAAATAAGATAAAGAAGAGGAACGAAACAATCAGAATAGGCACGTGGAACGTTAGGACTACGCTGAGGGCGGGGAGGCTAGAGAATATATAGCAAGAAATGGAGAGGGTGGGTGTAGACATCATAGGTCTAGGTGAAGTAAGATGGAACGGGGACTACTAGAGTAATTTATAATGGAGGGAATGAAAATCAGCGCGGGGTTGCATTCGTAATGAATAGGAAACTAGGTAGAAAAGTAATGTATGCAGAACAGGTGAGTGATAGGATAATAGTCGTGGAACTAAAGGCAGATCCAACGAATTTAGTTATAATCCAGGTTTATATGCCTACCTCTAATCATAAAGAGGATGGTGGATGGGGTATACGATCAGCTAGAGAAAATAATTGGTAGGATAGCTGGGAGTAAGCACTTGGTAGTAATGGGGGATTGGAACGCGGTAGTGGGCGAAGGAAGAGATGGGCGGGAGGTGAGCGATTACGGGATAGGAAGGAGAAACGACCGGGGCGAGAAAGCTGTGGAGTTTTTCCGTAGAAATAACCTAGTAATTACAAATACATGGTTCAGACATCATCATCGACGTAGGTTCACTTGGAAGAAGCCGGGAGAGACATATAGGTTCCAGATAGATTATATAATGGTTCGTCACAGATACAGGAATAGTGTTAAAAACTCGCATACTTACCCAGGAGCTGATGCAGACACAGACCAAAACTTATTAGCCATGAAATGTCGGGTAAAAATGAAAAAGATAAGAATGGGAAGGAGGGTACGAAAGTGGAATACGGAGGCATTCACTGGGGCAATGAAGAAGAAGTGTCGAGAGAAGGTGGATGAGATAATGGGTGAGAAACATGGAGTTAGATCAGTGGAAGATGAATGGGGAAGTTTGAAAAATGGAAATGTAGAAGCGGCGAAAGCAACGGTAGGTGTAGTCAGTGCAACTAAAATAAGAAAACCGTGGATCACGAAGGAGATGATAAGGGAGATGGAGGAGAGAAGGAAATGGAAGAGCCTAAACTCAGAGCTAGGTAAGAGAAAATACCGAGAATTAAATAACAGGCTTAGAAGAGAAACAAAGAAATCAAGAGAGGCGTGGTGGAGAGAACAGATCGACTCGTTAGAGAAATACCAAAAAAGAGGGAAGAGCGGATGCATTATATCGGAAATTAAAGGAACTGACGGGTGGTAATAAGGGAAGGGGAATTACAACGATAACAGACAAGACGGGAAAGGTGATCGTAGAACCGAGAGAGATCCAGGAGAGGTGGAAGGAGTATGTTGAAGAGCTGTATGGTAAAGAAATAAGGCCTAAAATGTTAGAATAGAAAGGGAAGACGATATCGACAGAGATGGCATCAGACCAGGTATCCTACAGAGCGAAGTCGGAAGAGCTCTACGAGACATGAAAAGGAATAAGGCGGTGGGAATAGATGACATACCTGCAGAGTTTTTAAAGAGCATGGGGAAGAACGGAAGGGGAAAACTTTTTGCGCTTATTCGTAGGATTTATGAGGATGGAGTTTGCAGTGCGAAAAGTATGGGATGACGATCAACCACAAGAAAACGAAAATAATGAGATTTTCTAGATGTAAAAAGGCGGGGCTGAATATAAGTGTGGGAGGGCAGAAGATAGAGAAGTCGAGCAGTTTACGTATCTGGGTAGTCTTTTAGAGGAGAATGGGTTTAGTGGTAAGGACATCAGATGCAGCGCAGACATCAGCGCTCGCTAAAGAAGCATTTTCAAAGAGAAGAGAATTGATGAGGGGGAGTCTGAGAAGAGACGTAAAGAAGAGGCTGGTGAAAAATTTAATATGGTGCGTGGCGCTATACGGGTCGGAAACTTGGTCATTGCGAATGGAGGATGTGCGTAGACTTGAGGCGTTAGAGATGTGGGTTTGGAGAAGGATGGAGAAGGTGAGCTGGATGGTGAGGAAGACGAACGAGGAGGTATTGGATATGGTCGGAGAGGAGAGGAAGCTTGTGGCAGAGGTTCGGAGAAGGCAGAACAGATGGATCGAGGAGGTTTTGAGAGGAGAGGGCATGTTGAGTGATAGAGAGGAGAGCACTGGGCAAGCGTGGCAGTGGAAGGAAGAGGATAAGAATTCAGGACGAAATAAGAGGAGGTAGAAGATATGAAGAATTGAAGAGGGATCTAATGGCGGGACATCCTTAGGAGGGAGAGCGAGACAATGTCTATGAGGTTGGGATGCAGAATGGGGACTTTCCAATAACCTACCAATCAGCTGGTAGAATAATTGAAAGAAATAATATTGTGCTTGCTCATTAGTGACTAAACAAACCGCAAGGAAGTTCCAAGAGCAGCCCCTAGTCCATTATCACACACATCCTTTTACAAGTAAAAAAACGGAAGAAAAGGAGAAAGCAATGGAAAGGGAAAAGTAAAATACAAGCCTTAACCACCCATCTCATATAATTTAAAAACTTTTGGTTTATAGTACCGTAAAAGGCTCAGAATCTTGACGTGAATAATCATACTTAATGTCGTCATAGATACTGATTGAAACTTCCTCTTGAGAAGATGAATCTATGAACAATCACTTCAAGGGGAGCGGTTCAGCGAGGAGAAACTTCAAATTTTCACAATATGCGATCCGGTATTGTGGCCAAAGAAGCTTTTGTGAACATAGAAAATAGTTTCCGGCTTAAGTAGCTGAAAATATGGCGAATCTAAATTGTTGGAAAATGGTAAACACTGACAAAATCACTGCACTTTATTCTAGACTCCTACCATAGATTGAGCAGTTATACCTTGAAAATGGCATTATACGTTTTAAAACCATCATTAGTTCAAAATAAAGGCCTACAACTTTTTCACTCTTTCTACTCTAACAATGTAGAAATCCTGAAACTCAAGAGATGGCATTACAAGGCTTTTGCAAGGCTTAATGACTTAAGATCCAACCAATGATTTTCAAGGAAAAATTGTATTATAGATGAAATAGTAATTGGTATTGAACATGATGCTCTTTTTAAAAATTGAAGAAACCCCTATTTTAAATCCATTGATTGGCTGAAAAAAACAAATATGATTTTTACGTCAGGTTACTTACCTTTCAATTGGCAATTGGCACCAAGCACGTGTCTTTCGGCATGACGCACAGTCCAATTAATTTGGAGGATGCTATTTTCGTTCTTTTTTTCTCATTGTCGAAGAAAAGTTAGAACGATGATCTTGTTTTGGCAAGAAAAATAATGCAGCTCTCAAGGATTCTCAAAATATCATTCTTCTGATTCAATCACAAAAAAGTGTATAAATTAGTAAATCTGCGCGTCGCAATTCAACGCGATAATTAGAAAAATATATTGAGAAGAGGATAACGAGAGAAAATCAGGGATTGAGAAGGGGATGGATTCTGAAAGAGAGGTCATTACTGGAACCAAATATACTTCTCAGGAAAACGCCAAAATAACTCCGTCACCAAATCTGTCATGAGGATCGTGTTGGTGCGCGTGAGTCGGTGCATGGAGGCGCCCTCTCGTTCCAACGAGAAATATGGTTGGTTCATGGTGCACATGCCGGAATACAGAATTCATTATGCAGTATATCTTTATCAGCAGTCATCACTCCGTATATATAATGTTTGCTGAAGCACTTCACTCCGCTCTCCTAACAGCCAACTGCTTCAATCCTACATAATTCTTCACTTTGAAATTCCTCATAATTTAAATTTAAAGGTAAATCCAAAAATGCCAATGAAAGGAAAGAAATTGAAACTCCTATGCATCCATGTCGTTCATCCAGGTGACTATCGACAGGGAAAATTTAAATCTCGTCAACACGTGCAAGTTTTATGTTATTCACATTTAAGATTCCAACCTTGGATTTCCGTGATGATTCTTTAAATTCATTTCTCCTTCAATTATAGTTTCCAGGAGAGTGTTAGGTGTCCATTGGCAGAACCAAAATGTGTCCATTTAGGTTTTCTCTTCTCCTACTCGTCTAATTTAATTTGCCGTAAATTTAAAAAATAAATAGAGTACAAATTATATAAAATAAAATAAAATTAATATTAAATCACTCAAAATGATAGCTAACGATTATGAAGCACATGGGATCAGAAAAAGTAATAAAAACCTATTTATCCATGTAATTTGAAAACGTGAATATTCTCAATGCTAACTCCATAATACTTACTAGTGCGTTACTTTAGGTAAAGTAAATTACCACTATTTAAAACTTCCATTCTCGCAGTATAATTCATCATTGCCACCATCACGTTGTTTTGGATGAATGGTTTGACACGCAAGTCGATGATTTTTTTCTTGATAAGTGACAACACTTTTAAGTGATAGTATTATTTATTTTATTGAAATCTATATATTTTTTAAATTTAATACAGTTATTTTCAAAATAGTCAGGGTAAAATTTCAATGAAGAATTATTTACACCTGCTTTTTTTACTATCGGGTTCGTTCGTTACGGTTTTTGTTGTTTGATATACAACATTTCACATTTCATCCAATAGGCGTCTTCGGGTATAAATCTCCTGGATGAGAAGAGAAATTTGAAAATGAAACAACCAAACGTGATAGAACCCGATACTAAAATAAAGCACATTAATAGATTCCGCAAAGCCGTGAAGAAAAAATACTGACATGATTATCTCCAAGGAAAAAAAAATTTACTCCGAAGCGCATGAGTAGAGATAAGCGCACTCCCGGAGTAGAGATATGTTTTATTTTCTTTCTTTATAGAACGAAAAACCTAACATGTTTGCCTTGCAACTAATGTACCGACGCAATTGACGCGTTAAACGCATCGGAATCGGAGGCAATGACGTCTCTCCGGGAGATAAGCAGTCTGCATTTCCCAGCCGCGCCTCGGTGATTTTCTGCCCATTTCGGAAGGGCATCAATCACATCAAGAACATACGCTCCCCCGAATAGAGCAGTCTCCACCACCTCGTCTTCTCCATTCGTAGATCGTTCGTTCGTGTATGTCTACGTTAGTTGCGGGTTTGTTGCACGGCGTGTGTTGACTTACACGGACTACAATTTCTCTGGCATTTCAGACATCGCCTTCAGTTCATACGTGCTTCAGAATGAAGATCCCATTCGGCATCGGTCTTATATTTCTGATCTAATTTGCTGTAATATGCCGGAATTCGCTATTTTTGTAAACAATCGGAAAAAACGATAATGTTTGGAAACTAGTTTACCTTTTTTCACCACTCCAGAACCAGATAGTTCATTTTTGACATAGTTGATTATAACATTGAGGCGGATGGAGCTTGTTGCGGCTTGTTATGGTGGCCAATACTCGAAGCTGTGGCTCGGGCGTCGCCAGTCCGTCATCTTTGTTCCCCCGATTAACCTTAGCACTTATGGGCTGACGCACTAATTTTGAAATTTCGCTTTTAATTTGTAAATCACCTGAAATCAGCATGCATTTACTTTATATATTTAAATCGATAATTAATCTCATGCCCCCGTGGCGGCGGGTTCGGGTTGGTTTTTCGCATGTCAAGGGAATGGGTGTTTTGGAGAGAAAAAAAATATAATAATAATCCGTATTCCCAGAAAAAAAACCATAGAAAAATGAGTAACATCAATAGCTCCAAGTGACTAATATGTTTCAAGAGTTCCTCATCTTAATTTTCAACAGAAGTTAGATGTCATTACATTAAAGTAATCTACCGGTATAAGGTAGGTTTTATTGAAAACTCCTCCAGGTTTTTACACGTGCAAGGTCTTATTAACCTCTTGCATTCATTTCTTCATCTCTGCGTTCGTCCTACACTTCTTCATCCCGTTCATAAAACCTATTCTCTTTCTTCCCCTTTTCCGCTAGCCCAAAATCCTTCCCTCTATCACGGGCTTCAGCAAACCATCGCCCCTCATTACCTCTTCAAGCCACCTACCCTGCCTCTCCCTTACCTCATTCAGTTTCCTCACCAACCATATCAAGCACTTCCTCGTTTGTCTTCCTTTCCGTCCAGCGCACCTTCTGCTTCCTCCTCCATACCCACATCTCGAACGCCTCAGCCTTTTCTCGTCCTCCTTTCTCAGAGTCCACGTTTCTGCTCCATGCGACGCTACATCCATATCAAGCTCTTCACCAGCCTCTTCTTTATATCCTTACCCAAGATCTCCATCATCAGCTCCCTTCTATTACTAAACCTTTCCTACGTTAACGATATTCTCCTTCGAATGTCTTTACTACTGTACCCATTTTCTTTTAGCGTACTACCATCATTCCGTATTTTCTGTGCTGAAGTTATAATGCATCTACCAAAGATTGTAGAACTTTCTAAGATCGACTAACCAGCGTCTGGTCGTCCGCTAATCTAACCGACTTTATCAGCTGTCCTCCTATTTCGATTCCCACATCTAGCTCTTCCCATGCGTCTCTTACCATATTTTCAGTATAGATGTTAAAGAGCAAAGGTGATAACGGGCACCCTTGCCTTACTCTGCGACCTATAACTACCCACCCCTATTCACTGTCAGGCAAGAAGGTAGATATTCTTGCTTTTTATCTGCTAATGCGTCCACTCCTCCTTGTTATCCAGAGGCAAGCAAGGAAAGAATGGGGAAGCAATATGTTGGATATTTCGGTTGTCAGGTTATATTTTGATGATGTCATACCCTCTCCATCTATCTCAATGGATTGTAATCTTCGTGCATGTATGCAGTAGAGGATGTGCTCAGGGTCCATACAATGTGGTGCGTATGGGGACCGAGCAATCCGATATTTGTCACGCCGGGAGCGGCAATATGGTAGTTTTTGCATGGTGAAGCCCCTATACATCGAGTAATATCCTTATTAAACCATACTCAGAGTATGTGAATTTTGGTGGTGAAGCTAACATAATATGTCGCTTAACTGTACAGCATTTAATTGCTAATATATAGGGAAGAAATATGGTTTTCGCTAAAAAAGGGAGGTATCAGGCAGGCGTGATGTTGTGGAATTTTAACATGATCTTCAAAATCTGGGATCTTTCGGGGTTTGCACCGGGTAGTTAGGTCCATGGCGGTCGACGTTTCGATGCTCGAGTCGAGCATCGTCCTCAGGGCAGAGGTGAGTGCCTTGACTGGAAGTGGTCATCAATATATACCCTATGGGTAGGTAAGGTCCGAAATTTTGGCGGGAAAATTATGTATCATCCGGTGGTCTTGACTCTCCCATAATCTTGATGATAGGTTTCCACGTGTGACTCAGGTTGTAACCGGCGTCACGGTTAAAGTTTCGTCTTTCTCTCCGGATCTCGATGGCCTCCTTGATGAGCCGGTCCCAATAGCCAGATGAGCGGGCAATTATTTTTGTCTTCTCAAAATGGATGGCATGGTCCATCATGATGCTGTGCTCTGCAACAGCCGATTTTTCCGGTTGGCCCAATCTAAGGTGACGCTGGTGTTCCTTGATTCGCGTCTCCACCGTCCGACTTGTCTCACCCACGTACACTTCACCGCATTCACACGGAACGCGGTAAACTCCTGATGTCTTCAGGCCAATAGGGTCCTTTGCTCTGACTATGAGCTCCTTCAGTTTGGGTGGCGGTCGGTGAATGGTGTCTATGTTATGTCTGGCTAAAATCCTCGATATTTTGCCAGATATCGAGGAGACGTATGGCAAGTAAGCTCTTGAGGAAGGTTTTTCCTTTGCTGTCTGCGTCTTCAAATCCACTTGCTTAAAGGTCCTTTTCAGGGCCAACGTTATGTCCCGTTCTCCGTATCCATTTCGTCGAAACGTCTTCTTAAGGTGCCTAATCTCTTGCGGTAAGCTTTCTTCGTCCGCAATAGATATGGCTCGATGGAGAAGAGTGGAGACAAGGGCAATGGTTGGAGACAAGGGCGATCCCATCGGTACTCCATCCTTCTGCTCGAAGAATTGTCCGTCATACTGGAAATATGTGGAAGTCAGTACGTGGCGAAAAAGCACCAATGTCTTGGGGTCGAATCTCTTCTCCAGGAGGCTAAGCGTCTCGGTCAATGGTACTTGTGTAAATAAAGACACGACGTCAAGGCTCACCAAAAGGTCGTTGTCGTCAATATGGATGCTTTTCAAAGTCTGCACTAATTCTGTGTAGTTCTTGACGTGATGTTCACAGGAGCCGACGAAAGGTGACAGGAGTCCTGTAAGATATTTTTCCAGGTTGTATGTGGGTGACGCTATTGCGCTTACGATCGGCCTGAGTGGGACGCCTGTCTTGTGCACTTTGGGCAGACCGTAAAGCCTTGGTGGTGCAGGCGCTTCAGTTCTCAAACCACGGGCTGTCTCGGCTGGGATCCCTGTTTCCTTGATTAGGGCGATAGTCTTCCTGACGATGGCGTTGGTTGGGTCCCGTTTTAGGAAAGTTGGTTGGGTCCCGTTGGTTGGGTCCCGTTTATGTCTATAGGAAACCAACCCATACGGACCTGTACCTGAACGGAAGAAGTCACCATCATCCGGCGCAACGACGAGCAGTGCTGTCCACTCTTCTCCATCGAGCCATATCTATTGCGGACGAAGAAAGCTTACCGCAAGAGATTAGGCACCTTAAGAAGACGTTTCGACGAAATGGATACGGAGAACGGGACATAACGTTGGCCCTGAAAAGGACCTTTAAGCAAGTGGATTTGAAGACGCAGACAGCAAAGGAAAAACCTTCCTCAAGAGCTTACTTGCCATACGTCTCCTCGATATCTGGCAAAATATCGAGGATTTTAGCCAGACATAACATAGACACCATTCACCGACCGCCACCCAAACTGAAGGAGCTCATAGTCAGAGCAAAGGACCCTATTGGCCTGAAGACATCAGGAGTTTACCGCGTTCCGTGTGAATGCGGTGAAGTGTACGTGGGTGAGACAAGTCGGACGGTGGAGACGCGAATCAAGGAACACCAGCGTCACCTTAGATTGGGCCAACCGGAAAAATCGGCTGTTGCAGAGCACAGCATCATGATGGACCATGCCATCCATTTTGAGAAGACAAAAATAATTGCCCGCTCATCTGGCTATTGGGACCGGCTCATCAAGGAGGCCATCGAGATCCGGAGAGAAAGACGAAACTTTAACCGTGACGCCGGTTACAACCTGAGTCACACGTGGAAACCTATCATCAAGATTATGGGAGAGTCAAGACCACCGGATGATACATAATTTTCCCGCCAAAATTTCGGACCTTACCTACCCATAGGGTATATATTGATGACCACTTCCAGTCAAGGCACTCACCTCTGCCCTGAGGACGATGCTCGACTCGAGCATCGAAACGTCGGCCGCCATGGACCTAACTACCCGGTGCAAACCCCGAACGATCCCTGATATAAATCTTCGCCGGGAAAGCCTGAAATCATTCATCATGATCTTCAAAATCTTCTAAATTCTTATTATGGTTTTTCCTGTCACTTCCACGAATTAATGAGGCGTGAAGACGGAGGGGAAACATTTTCTTATTATTTCAGACACCTATACTCAGCTGCGTAAAAAATAACCAAGGAATCACATTATGTTAGCCATAAAGATGAACGGATACTTTCGGAATATATTGGCTGAATTCCTATGTCTGACGGCTCTCAACTCATTGCTGCTGTGGAGACAATTTTCTCCAATGAGGTCGTATCTAGCTTATACATGAACTATGGCGGTGTTCCAGTCCACGCTATGACGTACTATTTAGCCGTACTTATTTTTCCCCAAGTTCGGGAAGTGACATCACAATTTCAACCTTTGTACCAACTTAACAACCGCGAAAGGACTGGTCATGGATCGCATATAGACTCCATGGGACTAGTACGGGCTATTTAGAGAAAGGGCTTACTAGCCGGCCGTACCAGTCGTACCAATTCGTCATGGCGTCCGCTAATGGCTAGGACTGCGAACTTCGTGAGGGCTAATTTGAATGAGTATTAATTAATCTGCCGTTATTAAGTGTAAGAACTGTTTTTATGTTCCTGTGTGACCTGATTAACAATTATTTGCTGGTAAAATTTCATTGCTGGGCGTTTTCACGAGATATGCCAATGTAACGGCTGCCACCACTTACATGTTTGACGTATTTTTCGACCACATGTACGTACATACAAGCTCTAGGTGTTTGTTCTACTTCGCAAGCAAGGCCAAGGTTCGCACTGAATGTAGTTCATGGTATATACTAAGCGGAAGTACCTGAATTGGAACCCGGTCTATGATTATAATCACAAACCTAGCTTGCCTGACAACCAATACACATTCGCAGTTCATGCATGGAAAGGATCGAAATATGATGCTTGGAGGCGCTGAAGGAATGATCTCGGGGAACGAATTCGTCCCGTCTTCAATCGATCGTGTCCCGGTTGACCTCTCGCTTTTAGCCTTCTGCATAGGACGGCGTCAATCCGATGAAGTACATTCGATTCCCTCTTCTACTAGAGAAATCTCCGTCGTCCTTCCTATTATTCTCTCTGTGGGGCGTTCCACACCCCAACCCAAGCCGTCGACGACGTGTATCCAAGTCGTCCGTCCATTTTCTCCCCTCTCCACTTTTAGAACAAGTGTTGCCAACTCTCCCGGAGGAGTGTAGTAATTTTTAAAATCTCCTGCCTTCCGCATTGAAACGTGCACCTCCCGTTTAAAGTTTAAGGTGGTACCACCGCGACTATATGAGTAAAAAAAAAACTTAATTTCACGTTTTCGTTTGTACAATTTAAAAAAATATACATTCGCTGATGACGAGCCATAGGTGATTTAAAAACATTATTAAGACCAAAAATATTAAAATATTTAAAAAATATTAAAATATTAATATATTAAAAAGACCAAATATAATTTTAATGAACCCTTCCTCTATCCAAACGACCCGACTGGATCTCCATTTCTATCGGACTTACTTCTTTTGATTTCAGTGTCTGGGGTTGATAGTGACTAAAAAACTAAGTAGGATTTGTGCCTTAACTTTATCACCATTCAGCACCCGGGAGAAAATTCGCTTCTTTTTGGCAGTTTTTCATGAAAATAGCGTTTATATTTGATAGAGATATGTAACTCTATGTCTCATCCATTCTTGCATTAACCACTATGTAATCTCAAGTTCAATTCACGAATTATAAAATACGTGGAAATTTAGATTTATTTTGTTCATGTAAAAAAGAGGACTATGTTTACTATACGTAGCCATAATAGGAATAAAATAGCATTTTAGTCATTTTATTTCAATCGAGCCACTCCCTTCGCAATTGTTAGAGTTCTGTTTTCCGAGTAAGGTGTGCGATTTTGTAATTGAAAAATTGTTTAATGCAAAATGTTAGCAATAAATTTGGCTTTATCACTTCAACATTTGTTATATAAGAGAAAATATTTCATACCTACCAAGATTTTTTTCATGTATATGGTTATTTTGATCTACCGGATGTAGTGTGTGTAGTTTTTGACGCTTTAAATGTGATTAAAGCATTGTCACATGAATCGCAGAAAATCTGTTGAATAGTTCATTTCCTAGCCTTAAATAATTATAGGTTATGGGCCCAGGGCACGAAGGAGTTAAAAAATAAAAGAAAAGCTAGAGAATAATTTGTGACAAGTTAAATTAGTTTGCGAATTCTGTTGAAAACTTGTGCTGCAACCCATGTGTCCACCTCGTGTGTCTAACAAGTGTTCAAACTTAAGCCTAAATCACACAATCATTTTTCAATCACAAGTTCAGGGATCATTTAAGCTATGCTTTTCAATAATACGGAAAATGATAGCTGAAGCCACCATTTTCCATACCACATGGTCATTTGTGTCGTAGCTAGGATCATAATTTCCGCACCCTAGATTTTGTTTACATAATCATGGACCATAGTTGTTTTCTACATTCATTAACTTATATCAAAGCTCACTAGTGGCACCACAGTTCGTATTTGCTGTCGTACGCTCTGATTGGCTGTATCTGAATTTCACGCAAGTGTTTCGACTGAAAATGAAACGGTCGCAATAATGGAAAAAAGGATAGGAATCACCATCATTGGCGCTAACTCTGAAAATTATGGTCTCAGAGAGCCATAATTTGACCTGCCATTGCCACTATTCCTGAACCTTTCCGTGAAAAATGATCGAATGGTTCAGGCTTAAGCAAATATTGAAGATTATAGGTACAGAATTCCATTATGATGGAAAAACTACATGAACAGGCAATTTTAATTGGATGAGCGAGAACTCCCGGGTCACACAGAGCAATCACTTGCGATATGGCTTTAGCCAATGAGGAAGGCGACTCGTTGGCAGTCAGGACAACTAAGGAAACGAGAATTAAGAAAATTCAAGTAAATAAGACTGACAAGAAGTGTAAAAGTGCCATCGTCAAAAGCATTCACGACGGAAAATTGGAAATGGTTACCTACATATAATTCCGTTTCCCCACTTAGAAGATAGAGCATCTCAAACTCGGGTATCTCGACTTTTTTTTACAGACACACATACTTTTCAAGCGTAGATATTACACGATTTGGTGATTCTCTATCTGCTCTGAAATCAACCTGGTTGGTGTATGCTGATAAATGATGGAAATTGGTCTCTTATACAGCTCTCCTTTTTTTAAAATAACACATTCACCGTCAGGTAACATCATGCTTCTTACTTAATCTCCCCCGAAATTTCTCACATCCGAAATGAAATTCTTCTGGAATCAACCCTTCATGAGTTGGCAATCCTACTTACACCCACGAAACCCTTTCGCAATCCTTCTTTCCCTTTGACCCTTACCCTGCTCCCCAATCCCACTACCCCTCCCAAGCCTGTCGGCGCCTTCCTCGCTGCAAATCTTCACGCCTTACTGCCCAGCCAAACGATTTCCAACGTCCCGCCTTCACACCCCACCCTCTTCTCGTTCCCACTCTCTCCGGACCAAACCGAAACCCACGTTCCGAAAATGCAATTTTCTGGAAGGGCGACCGCGAGATTTCCTCGGCGACTGGGGGTTAGAGTTTCCGTTTTTGGTTAAATTGAGTGCTCCCTGTCTTGAACCTACCCGACACCTATTAGCTATCCATCTATAAAGAGACGAGTCTTTAGAGAAACCATATCCCAAAATGGCCAAAATGTCCTCCTCACTTCGCCTTCTACTCTTGAGCCTCCGAATCTTTTCCTCCCACGGGTGTTTATCATCATCAGCAGTCATCAAACCGAAGAATCTTTCCTATAATAAATCTTCATTCTGAATTTCCTCGTAATTTGCCTACTATATTCCGTCCTTCGTCTTCCTCGATAATTCTTCCCATTCATTTCTTATTTCGTCATTGTTTTCAAGATGCTTTTATGCTGCAACATGCCTCTAACTGCATCCGTTTTGATGGTTGTATAAGAGCATGAATACAAAGACATTTTTCATATTCATACAAGCTAATAAATACTTTTTTATTTAAATAACTAATAAATAATTGTAATAATTTGCATTCATAAATACTTTCAAGGTAATATTAATCAAGTAAGTTAAAATACAAGGAAAATTATTGAAATTAATTGAATGAATGATTAATCATACAGAAAAACGTCAAAGATAATTTTTTTAAATATCAAATCTGGTGCTGTATCGTTTTGCGCATCAATCTGCCTCCATACATTGTGATATTCGTACTGAGTTTTTAGTCTATGGAACGTATCGCGTGTCTACGCTGAATTTTGCGTGAGATTATCTGGTGATTACGCTGAGAACTGTTTCGAAGGCAGAGGAAATTCGTTGGTCAAATAATTTTAAAGCAATTTCCTCACCATGAAAAAATCATAATTATTTTAAATTTTAATAAACACAAGTAAAATAATAGACGGGCCACAAAAGAGGTTAATTTTCATTATTTAAGATAAGTGACGGGGTTATAAGGGCTGAGTCCTATTTCTCGTAGGCCCGTCGGTCAACATCGGGCAACGGGCTATTTAGTCATCAGCGTCGGAAATTATTTTACAAATGAGATTGAATAGTTAACGAAATTTTGTAGTTTAAACACATTTTCCATAATACCTGATGATGGCACCACTGTGTCGAAACATGT
The DNA here is from genome assembly GCA_963573305.1 of Pyrrhosoma nymphula. Classification (NCBI taxonomy): domain Eukaryota; kingdom Metazoa; phylum Arthropoda; class Insecta; order Odonata; family Coenagrionidae; genus Pyrrhosoma; species Pyrrhosoma nymphula. The sequence goes on along the minus strand of OY754329.1, from coordinate 131,301,323 downwards.
TGTACCATGAAAATAAATCTGTGGAAGGAAACCAAGTTACTTTTTCATTTGTGAATGACTAGCATGTTCATATTTGTTTCATGCTGTAGTCACTATTGTGACAAATTTTTAGTTTAAAACCATAATGACGTCTACATTAAAAATATAAACTCATTTCCTGATTGTAAATATTTCGACTTACAAAATATGCTGATGAACTCATTTCATTGTTCTGTGAAATTGCTAGCCGTCTTCCCTTTGCCTTCACATTTTATGGCTGGTATTTTGTGGACAGCGAGTATGGTCTCTATCTTATTTTGCCTTGTGACGGATTAGGAGGAAGAGGGGACTCAACTGTCTTAATCTTTACCCTCATTATTAAGATATATATTTATTTATCTATCATTCAACTCCCTTCGCAAGCGACCCACATGTAAGTCGATGTAGCACTCTTATCGCTTCAAATCGATCTAATGGTGATTCATTCTCACACCGATAGGGGAGACACGAATACATAAATAACCACCCGGTAAATAGGCCGCATATTCCATTGTTGTAAATAGCAGAATTATCTCTAGATGGTTGTAAATAGACAATCATCATATAAGGATACTTATAGTGTAATTTATATGGTAAGGTGACTGTCAACTTAGCTCATTGGTGCTATGATGGATATGTATAAATTATTTTGGTGAAAGTAGGAAAGATAGAGGGAAACTCGACCGAATGTTTCAAACGTTCTTGTACCCAAAATTAACCTTTTACAGAGTTCTCAAGGATATACTCAACTTGTAGTAGTATAGGCGTAGTTTTAACCTAATCTTGATTAAAGAAACCCAGCGTCAGTACACTTCTATTGGACCAAAGGGGACTACAGTTTAACGCCCCATCTGAAGAATGTAGTTCTACATTTGAAGTACCCTCCACGTAGCAACCTCCAGTAGGGATTGGAATTCCCATGAAAAATCTCTGCCACCGCCAGAATTCAAACCCTTGCCCTCGGAAAGGATAGCTAATAATTTTATTATTTCGATTTCCACAGATCATTATATTAGTCATTCGCCTGCTGGCAACGTACAGAATCTGCATAATTTTTAAGGCACAAGCCAATTCTAAGAAAATGTATCATTTCTATAAAAACATATAAATTTAAATATACATGCAACAAAACCGCGGTAAATTGGCAATACAATGTTCATTGGTCGTATGCGTGACATGTTTACCCCACTTTATTTTTTTAACTTAACATTTTTTTAGCTATTACTTCAAGTGAAGAATGATTATATTCCTTCCCGGCGTATGCTGTTAGTGAAGTCTGTTCGGGTTCTCCACCGGACCAAACTGCATTCCTGCCGACGTTTCGATGTACGAGTCGTTCATCATCATCAGGGCATCAGAGCATTCATGCCCTGATGACGATGGACGACTCTTACATAGAAACGTAGGCAGAAATGCAGAATTTGACCCGGTGGAGAACCCGAACACAGACTTCACCTAATTCTCCAAGTCACAAAATGAAGTCACAAGCGCTTAATTTTCGAAAATTCCAGATAAGGAAAGTGTAGGTATATATTCATTAAGTTCAATGGCCGAAGCGTTGCTAAAAACTATTGTAAGATTTGTATCTCGAGGATAGGTCAAAAATTTAAAAACTATAACTCCTTGCCAACGTTTCGGTGTATAATTGACACCATCTTCAGGACTACAATTTACGGTACAACAACATTATTAATGAAGTAACATAAAAATATCACAAACTTCACCTTAAAAAAAAACAAAGTATCATACACGTCATTACAATACACAAATAAGAATTACCTCGGATATTATTTGTATATTGTAATGACGTGTATGATACTTTGGTTTGCATCTATTGCATTTGGTTTTGATCTATCCTCGAGATACAAATCTTACATTCCATGAAGAGGTCGATAATACAATACTTCAAATAAAAAACTATTGAAATCGAGCGATTCGCTTCACGTTCAAAAACGCATTCAGGATCGAGCCTAGTGTGAAACTGTTGAAAAGCACTCGCCCAGCCCGGCCCATCGTCGCGCTGTGCTGCCTCCTCTTATTCCCCTTCTAGAACCAATCCCTTCTCTCTGTCACCACACCCCCAACCCGTAAATAGATGAGCTATTTCACGCGTGATTTACACGTTTGTCGCCGCACCATCGATTCGCATCCCAAGACCGATTCATCTCCTCGGCTAGCAGATTAGGAAACGAGGGGGGTATTGAGGGACGCGACGCAAGGGGAAAAGAAAAGACTTTCCGGGGGCGAGAGATGGAGGGAACACCAACGGCGCGCGGCGGTTGAGAGCGAGGCCGGAGAAAATTCTCCGAAGCGTGCACACAAGGATTCCTCCGACCGCGATTTCCTGGATTAAAGGCCTTTTGATGTCTGCGCGTCAAACGGGATGGCTCGTGGGAGGGGATCCATCCTCTCCGCCGTGCCAAAAGTTTATTAAGTCAGTTTTTACAAGGTGTAATATGCTCGACTCGGGAATCCCTTGCCTCTCACGCCTTCCTAGGCAGTGTAATATCTTCCACCACCTATCCTTCGCCCTCGTCTTCCCTTAATTTCACCCAAATTATGTCACGAGGCAAGGGGAGGGAGGTAAGCAGGAGGTGGGGATACGGGCAAGGGAGCTGGAGTGGATGATTGGTTTATGTATGCAGAGGTAAGAGTTCTGATTACATAAATTACGGCCGAAAGCAACAGTGACTGCAATGATGATGTTTTGCGCAACCCGCAATATTTTGAGCAAGGTTCATCCCAGTCAGTAAATAGTTAATTAGCGGCGAGCAGTGATATAAAATGGCATTTTAAAGAGAAAAGTTTATTTTTAAATAGTGTCAAGCGTAAGCATCTGGCTTTTATGTCGATTTTAAAAAAGTTTAATCCAATAATTATGGTCCAAATAAGTTCAGTGAAGGAAAAGCGGTGGTACGCTGGGTGTTTGAATATCAGTGCTATGCGGCTGGGTTCCTCACTATCGCCGTTGCTTTGTAACGTGTATTTATAAGTAATGGTATGGGAGGTATGGGGAGAGATGGAGGAAGGAATATAGGTATGAGGAGATCTGATAAAGTCAGTGAGATTTGCGGATTATCAATCATTGGTTAGTCAGTCTACCAAGGGGTTGCGGTCAATGATGAATGCGTTAAAGGTGCAGTGGAAAAGGCATAAGATGGAGATAAACCATAAAAAATGAAAGTGAATAGATTTTCGAAAAGTATGAAGGCGAGGCTGAATATAAGGGTGGGAGGGCACAAGATAGAGCAGGTCAAACAATTTACATATCTGGGTAGTATTTTCGAAGAGAATGGGTTTAGTGGTAGTGGCATAAGATGCAGAATAGCCCTGGCTAAAGAAGCATTTTCAAAGAGAAGGGGATTGATGAGGGGGTCTGAGAAGAGACGAAAAGAAAAACGTAAAGAAAAGGCTGGTGGAAACTGTAATATGGAGCGTGGCGCTGAATCATGCCTGAATGGTTCGGAAACTTGGTCATTGCGAAGGGACGTACGTGGAATTGAGGCGTTTTAGATGTTGGTTTGGAGAAGGATGGAGAGGTTGAGCTAGGTGGCGAGGAAGACGAACGAGGTAGTATTGGATATAGGAGAGGAAGCTGGTGGCGGAGTTTCGGAGAAGGTAGAAGAGATGGATGGAGGAAGTTTTGAGAGGGGAGGGCATGTTGAAGATAGTGATAGAGGGTAGAACACTGGGGAAGCGTTGAAGAGGAACAAAGAGGATAGGAATTCTGGACGAAATAAGAAGAGGTAGACGATATGGGGAATTTAAGAGGGAGCTAATGGCGGGACACCTGTAGGAGGGAAAGCTAGACGATGTACCATAGTTTGGGATGTTAGGATAAGGACTGTCCAAATATCTACGAATAGCTGGTAGAATACTCAAGTGAAAATGAAATGAAACATTACAAATTATATACAATTGCGTATCAAGATTTTTTAAAATGAAATGGATGTTCCTATTAGGATTCACTTAAATATCGTTTCTTCAATTAATTTCTCATTTGGCTGTTAATAGTAACCACAGAAATAAAAAACAAACAAATTTTAATTCATAAAAAACACTGTATTGGGCTAGAACGTACGGTACAAAAGAAATATTATCGCTGAAAATAAACTTTGAAACAATTAATCTTTATTTGACTCCTAAATTTGCTTTAATATATGTCCCTCACACAAATTAATCTTAGATATACGTAATATATGTTTATTAAAAAATCTGACAATGATTATCTGAGGCCAATAATGGTCGTTGCCATAGTTGTGACCATGAAAGAGAAGGAAAAAAACACTTAAATTATGCTCTCTAACAAATATTCCGTAATTTAAATATTTCTACGTAAAAATCCGACGCAAGAAAATAAAAATAGAATAATTTAGGCATTTTGCAGTCCAAGTCTCGCCGTTTTATGTGTGTTTGTTCATATTTCAACAAACGCACTCTCTAAAATAATTCCAATACTTAATTACTGAACTTAGGTATGAAAATTTTCATTTTGAGCAATATATCGGGTACCTGGATTTAGAAAATAGCACCGAATATACCGGTTTATCGATATATACCGCACATCCCTAGTAGGATGTACGCGGAGATGAACATAGAAATGCTAGAGTTAGGTGTAAAAATCCGGAGAATTTTTTTTTTATTTTCAGTAAAACCAACCTTTAACCGGTAGATTAATTTAATGAACGAATGTAGAATTGCGCTTTTTACGCTGCTGTTTTTTGTGTCAAAATTTCAAAAGTTTTCATTAGGGTCGTTTTATCATTCTATTTTAGCTAATATTCATTCAAAATCAGGCCACGTGGTGATTAAATGACAAAAAAATGTGGTACGGATGAAATGTCACAGAAAAGTCCGCTTTTTTCGGAAGAAGTCCCAATACGTCAAAAAAGTCTAAAAAAAAGTATTTGGAAAATTTTCTATTTAACGACTGTGGTGAAGATTTGTCGTTAAAACCACTAGAGTCTCAACGAAAAAAGTTCCGAAGACTTTTTACGTGCTCTAATTATTTGTAATTACATTTTCTTCTCGCTTGAGAAGCAATTTTCGAGGTGGCATTGAAAGATTGAAATCATGGAATTGGTATGCTAGGGAAACATGGCCTCACTCAATGAAGTTTCAAATGTCAGATTGCTTATTGCTGAAAACCATAGCATTTTTCATGAGAATAAATGTAGGCAAACATGTGAATGTAACATCGTTATCTGTGCTTGTATTACCCCGTGACTAGTGGGGAGGCAGGGAGTCCGTTTCCCTTGGAAAGGCTAGTTTGCTTTTTCTCATATTTTTCAAAAAAACTTGATTGAAATCTGGGAAAGGCATCAATTTCGGTTTCGTGAGATTTATTGAAAAGTTCTCAATCTGGTCGCTGGAATCACATAAACAATGAAATCTCAAAATATTTGGAATTAATTTCATCTCTGGAGTTCGTGGAACGAGAGTTAGTGCGATTGGAACGTTATGAGGGTGCATCCGCGCTATAAATCGTTTGGAAAAGTTCGAAGCTCAGGACGTCAGACCGAAAAAATGGATCTGAGTTTGAATTAAAAAAAAAACGGTAATCTTATTCCCAGAATTAGCTAGCATAAATCCAGTCCAAACCAAGAAGGTGGACAGCAGATTGATGACGTTTTGATAATGGTATATAATGTTTACTATCTGGAGTGAAATACAAATGCGTCTGTCATTCATACTACAGTCATTTTATTTATGAAGAGGTTGGTAGAACTGTATGTAGGGTTATGCAACCACACTGATTATGTTAGCTTGAGTTAAGGGCTTTAGGAAGAAGCACGTATATTTGCTACTAGATATATTACTATATATTCTCTGCTAGACATGGAGCATGCAGGTGTCTTGGGTATTGTTACGGTTGTCAATCAAAGGTCGTACGTTTAGATGGAGACTTTGCGTGGCATAATCCCACAGGAATCCACAGCACTTCGTTTGAAGTTTCTTCGGCAAATTGTCGCAGTTGAGGTATCATGGATTAAAGGCTTTAAACCGGAATTATATCCTTAGTCAAATGAGTGGAGAGATTCATTCTCATATTTTCGAACTGCCTAATCAGCGGTTAGGCTGTTCGATGATATTTACTTATGACCATCTACAAATTATCATATAAAATCGAGTTCCATGTGAAACAAGTACCACGGCATTACTGTAGTTTTCTGAAATTATTTGCCGCAAAAAATTAACAAAAACGGATTTCAGTTTCTCAAAGCTGGGCCTCTCATATTGTTTAACAAAGCTCACCAGCTCATCAGGTCAATATTGACCATTTTGCTTCGTCAATACAAGTTGGAAGAGTTACTTCAGTCGCAATATGGTCTGTACATGAGACCACCAGGCTTTGGCTTATTCACCAAGGTGAAAGAGCCCATACGTTGGCATCGTTTTCTTCCCATAGAAAGACATCTCATCGAGCACATAATTGTTAGTAATATCATGACCTCACTGGATAGTCATAATTTCATCCACAACATTCAGCACGGCCAATGTTGAGGATACCGGGACTAGCCACGGTATTTAGCTTTATGGAGTCACCCGCAAGTACACATAAGTGCGATATTCCACAGAGGAAAAATCATTCAAAATATCCACAGGGGAGGACGCCTCGGTAGTTTAGCTGGTTAAAGCACTCGGCGCTAAATCGAGGGATCCGGGTTCGTATCCCGGTCAAGGCGGATGGTTATTCCTCTGTGGAATATCGCATATTCAACACGGTAAAGAAGAGTAGATCTTGCGAAAATCACCTTGGACCCTTCCTCCATGTTATTCTAAAATCAGGCGAAGCGAAAGATCTAAGTGACGTGTTATTCCTTGACTTCAAGAAAGCATTTGTAAAGGCTTCTGAAAAAAACTAATTTCCACATTAAAATCAATTGGAGTAAATGAAAAAATTGTGAATTGGATACGCGATTTTCCAACTAACTGCAAACAAGTAGTAATTGACGGCGTTAATTCCAATATGGCTGGGTTGACATCCGGCGTCCCTCAAGGAAATCTACATCTACATCTACATCTACATATTACCCCGCAAGCCGCCTCAATAGGCGTGTGGCGGGGGGTGTTAGGACACCAGCCGTTTAAAGACAAAAAGGAAACGCTCTAATGAAATTACGCCTAGCATTTATTATAGTCCCTTATTGTTCGGGGGAAAAACGAATTCCCATACCTATCCGTTCGGCAAAATATCTCTCTTAATTTATCGTTTCTGTCGGACCTGGAAATATAGTGGGGTTCTAATATGATGTTCTCCGTGTCACTCTGAAAGATATCTATTCTCAATTGTTCAAGCAATCTAAGCCTAGCGCGTAGCCTCCGAGTCTCTAGCGGTTCCCAGCCTAATTCGTTTAACATCTGTGTAACGCTGTCAGTACGCCCGTAGCTGTTTTTGACGAATCGCGCAGCTTTCCTTTGTATTTTATTAAGTTCCCGGATTAAGTCTTTCTGCACCGGATCCCATATGCTCGCTGCATATTCAAGGTGTGGCCGGACGAGTGCGAAATAGCACCTCTCTTTTACTTTTTCATCCGAAAATCTTCCCACAATACGCTTGACGAATCCTAGCTTCTTCAGAGCTCTGCCACAAATATTTCTTATATGTGCTCCCCACGATAGGTCCGAAGTTATCGTAACTCCTAGATACTTCACTTCATCTGTCGCCTTTATGTTAACACCATCCACAGCATATACATGGGAATAGTTGGACGACCTCCGCAAGAATTGTACCGCCGTGCATTTGCTTAGATTAAGTTCGAGTCCCCACTCTTGGCTCCACTCATGAACGTTGTTTAAATCCGATGATAAGGTTTCAAAGTCAGAGTGATCACTAATTTCACGATAGATGACAGCGTCGTCGGCAAATAAACGTATTTTACTGCTAATTCGAGAGCATAGATCATTTATGTATATAATGAACAAAAGGGGTCCGATCACGCTTCCTTGCGGAATGTGATCGGCCCCCTCATTCCTCATTTATGTGAACGAATTTATTCATTGGTCGTTCAATCCTAAGATTGGTTCACTGCAGGTCTTCATCCCTCCCAATCTAATGCTATTTCCCTTACTTCGTGATAGTTCTTCTTGTCTACTTATTTGGTCTATGAATTTATCCCTTCCTCTTGGGACTTCTCCCTCTATCTTTCCTTCAGTTTTGTTCCTCATAAGAGCATTGTGCCTCAGGGTGTGACAAGTTTTTTTTAAAAATATGGTTTCTTCTTTTTTGTGTAGTGTACCATTTAATCTTTTCCTCTTCGACTCTTCTATATACTTCTTCATTTCTTATTTTATCCGGCGATTTGATCTTCAACATCTTCCTCGAAGAACAGGTCCCGAAATTCCGGTTTAGTATTATCATCATCAGCCACAGCTCTAGAAACCTGAAGATAGGTTCGCTACAGTTCCATATCCTGTTCCCTTCTTACCCAGTATTTTTATTTTTCACAAGCTCTCACATATCCATTTCCCATTCTCAAATTGGCACAATTATTTTTTTATATTCTTTGTTCGGAATGTCAGTCTTTTTTAGCGTAAAATGCCTATATAATGGTTGCGTGCAGTATTTAACAGGTAGCCACTTGCTTTTATTTATTAAAAACTAGCTGTGCCCGGCATACGTTGCAATGTCTCTTGTTTTTCTACGTAGGCATACATATACAAAGCAGACATGTACAAAATAAATGAAGGACAATGATTTTTTGTGTATTCGCAAAATAAAATGTTCTATCCTGGAGTCCCAATTGATTTCCATGCTTTTCATGGATTGGCCCACAGATATTTTCTGGGTTCAAAGTCGGACCCTAAACGAATTAGAAACCTATCCCGGTAAATTTTTCGTACCAACACAGGAATTTGTAACGCACAAATGTTGTTATGAGTTTTTATTCCATGCCAATTCTGTGGTTTCAAAGTAAATAAAATATTGTAATGCTAAAATAGCGCAAAAATTTAAGATTTTTGAGCTTAAAAATACAATTTTAGGAAAAAGCGAGGCGTATACGAAAAATCGAATGCAAGAATAAAAAGCCAAGTTTATTAAGTTATCTGATGATAAGAATTTAAAATACATATCATGATGGTAAGCAATTAAAAGAAACAAACAAAGAGACCGCTGCACCAAATATTATTCTACGTACAAATAAATTACTTACCTTTAAACACAAATTCTGTCTCACTGATATGAATAAGATGCACGTGATTGAGAAACTCGTAAACGATCTGCTTCGTTGCTTGCTTGTCGTTCCTCTCTTGTTTGAGAAGTTCGCGTGCCAACACTCATTTGTTGAAACGACTAACGCTCCACCTATTGTACAATTGATTAAATAATTCAGAAACCTTCGTAGGCGCGCGCTCAACAACTCATCAAAGTTTCCACGACATGCGTTTAAATACCTCTTTTTCTTTCTAAGTAGGCACACATATACATAGCAGATACATTTACATGTACAAAATAAATGAAAGACAGTGATTTTTCTGTATTTAATTAAAGTGGAAAAAACATTTAATCAAGTGCTTTGGGATATACATTATTTTTGGTATTACCGCCCTCTGCAAAAACAAATACATTTTTTGGCTGTCCCACTCGTGAGCATGTGAAAAGCATGGATTTTCCAGATTTTATCCACACACTTGAAGCGATTGACCTTTTGCCTTGTTGATGGTCATTGAGAAAGCAAGGCGAACAGGGAACTGTATTCGTTTGACTACAACTATCAAATTAGTCACTGAACTTGGCCTTAAAATGCAGCAGGTGTGAATAGCCATTCATGAAATCGCAATCAAATGGAATATCCACGCCTGGTTGCCAAGGAAATTTCTATTGTTGAAAAAGAAGAAGAATTGAGAAATTTAGAGATAAAAACGCAATACTTTGACAAAAACGAAGCGTATAAGAAAATTGAATGAAAGAGTTAAATACTGCATTCTTTTATGCGCTCTATGATACAAAATTACATCCAATAACTTGAGTGCACGGACCTTGAGACCTTGAGACCTTTATGGGCACGCGTGCAACAACTCACCAAAGTTTCATCGAAATCGGATGAATGGTATTGGCGTGCATAAAATACGAACAAAACAAACATTCTTTTTTATATATAAGAAGATATGCTACTCAACTTAATCGATTTGAATATTCCTGGAAACATTAAAAATAGAGAAAAAGCATATTGTCATTTCTTAACATTATGCGGTTATTATTGAACTCTATGCACAGTAAAATATTGATTAATGCAGAGGTAAAAATTGAGGATTGGCTAAAATTAAAACCAGTATATTAATAATATTATGTAGTAATAATTGTCGTAAAACAAATTATTTCGAGTTATAAATGAAGGAATTGGGACACAAAAATACAACAGAGTTTTATCAATTTATCTCAGAGATTGGTAAACAATTTTATAATCGTTTATGAAAAAAAGATTGCCAATCTGAATGACGGAATTTATGGATATCATAAAATAACGTCTTTTTTATGAGTATAAGAGTCAGAATTTCCCTCCACCTAAAGATGAACGAAAGAAGAGTAAGAATCAGGATAGAAGCAATCTTTCAATCATGATAATATACAAATAGATACGTGATAACAGAAAAATAGGTATAATAAAAGACGAACGTAGAGATATCACCTGAATTTCACTGCGTGCAAGCACTTCTCGGCGATCCAGACCTAAAATAAAAAATAATGTGACCGAGAGAGTGAAATGGAGCCATTTTGCGAGGGTCGATATGCGAAAAAAATACCCAAGCCAATAATTTCTGACAAGCTCTCTCATTGGACGCGAGCGATATTTTAAAAGAGCAACTGTGGGAGTGTACAATTTAATAGCCGTCACATCCATAAACAATTTCAATAAATCACAAACTCCATTTAAACACAAAAAATCGAGGCTTCAAGAAGCAATGCATGAATCCCGCACGCGATATGATGTCCCAAACTGTCCAATTTAATTCTATCCTTCCCCAACCTCAACTCCTTGTTGCTGGCATTGATGTTTATATTTATTTTCCTTTCATATATATATATATATTTTTTAAACATGCATACACACACTTGCATGTGGCATGTATGTGCATTTAGAATAAAAACGAAAGATTTATCTAGCTCTCTCTTTACCCTGGACAGTTGAGGAATGGAATGTTTCATCAAGTGGAAATCTCAGAGAGAGGTTTATATTATTATCTTTTTCATATACATATAAATATATCTTTCCCCGGGGTGGTGGGGTGGTTGGGCGCGGTGGAAAAGACAGATAACCCATTTCGCTTCCTTTCCGTTCGTTCAGGGAATGCAAAAGCGAGCAAGGTCCTTCAAAAGGGCCGTCGCCGTGAGTTATGACGTGGTGAAGGGAGTGTGCGTGCGTTTATAGCATGGGTGTGTGCGTGTTGAGAGATGCGTGGGGGGTGCGGGAAGGTCGGAAGTGGTTGTCCCGCAGGAATCGGAAAAGAAGTGCCGACGCTGAGAAGAGCTCTCTTTTGCCAAGAGAGGGAGAGAGAGAGTGAAGGAGAGAAAGGATCCACAGAGAGGGATGGAGAGTGAAAGAGAGTCAAGTGGGTTGACGGGCCAAACAGATTACTTTATTCGGGTTGAAATTCGGGGGGAAAATGGAGTACATTTGAGGGAAAATCTTTCCTTCTCTCCGCATACAAGACGGATACGCATTTAAAAAGCGTGAGTGTTTGGCAGTGAAAAGCAAACGCGACACTATGCAAATGCGGTTTATTCGATAGAAGGAAAAGTGGCGTGTTCCGCTCAAAAAAGGTCTATGCTCTCTCTATCTCACTCCTCGTGAAACCTCACCTTAGCGTCAACAGTATCACGCGAAACCAAATCCGACGTATAGTGGTAGTGAAACATGGTGGCAATTCAGCAGAAGACCATTTTCAGTGGATCGGTTGCACACAAGATCCGCACGGGGTGCTAGTGTGAAAGCAATTGAGCAATGCAAAACATAATCTTAGCGTTTTTCTGTAGATTTTAACTTAGATTTGACGAAAATCAAACGCAACCGCCAGACACGTAAGACAGTTTAAGGTCTAAAATGGGCCGACTGTTATGGCGGGCTTGGTGTAGAGAAACAAGCGGAGTATTGCTTTCATTTTTTTCTACCGTCCTTTGTCAAAGTAACCGCGAGCAGCTAAGGTGTCTTGAGCCACCGCAATGGAGGAAACACCAGGCGTTTCGACCATCAATTTGTCCGTGGGCGCCTATCGGTCCCTTTCAAGAGATGTACAAGACCTCCCACTCCATGCAAGTGGTAGGTCCTTCACAAGACCAACTGCAGAGAGGGAATTACTCGCAATTACACAAGGGCGTAATTGCGAGTGATTCCCCTGCTGAGGTATAACACAGGTGGATGCACCTGACGCCTTGTTCGCCGTATCTCATCCCACTTCGTCCACTATTACGCCCGCAACCGCGCAGCCGTCAGCAGCAGTCGCTTCTACCTCAAACGCCAATGTCATTTACCCCCTTCGTGCGCTCGCACGGCCAATATCGCTGAAGAGGTGAACTCCAGTCGCACCGTAGCAGCGGAATAGATTTTTTGAGCCCTGCCTCTATACGATGCGATGCAAGTCGAAAGCTGCACTGGTCATAAGAAGGGCTGGTTTCAATATCGGTAACAATAACCAATACGAAGACTACCGAGGAAGCGCTGGGTATGGTGGGTGAGGTGAGGATACTGCTGGAGTAGATCGGGAGGAGGCAGAGTAGGAGGTTGGAGGAGATTATGAGGGACGAAGGAATGCTGAAGGCCGTGATAGAGGGGTGGATGCTGGGTAAGCAGGGGAGGGGAAGGAAGAGAATAGGCTTTAGGGGCGGGATGAAATGTGGTAGATTGATGAACGCTGAGGTGAAGAGACAAATTGTGAGAGGACATAAGGGTCTGCGCCTATTACAGTCTTAGGGGTTTTTACTCTCTTCAATTTAAACCTACCTCAACCGGTAGATTACCTTAATACTAATTAATTCTTAGGAACTTCGTACCGCTAATGTGTTTGTGGTAAGGGAACAAAATTAAACATAGTGAGCTAGAAAATCCCCTGAAGATAATTCTCAGAGGAATTTACATAGCTATAGCTATTTTCATCCTTTGATGGATAAACTCCCCTAACAAGAGCCCGAACCAGTACGTTCCATTGTGGGGCCAACTTTTCCATTTGCTATGTGGTGGCCTAGTGGGTAGAGTGCTAGGCTACTGATCGAAGGGTCCCGGATTCAAATCCGGGTGAAGCCTTTGGACGATCCCGAACAAAAGAAATCCTCGGAGTGCGAGGTGGCCCAGGGAAAGGAAAGTGTGAAACCCTGAATGTGTGCAATTCACACGCCTGTGGCTTAGTCCGGGATGAGCTCTACCCTCAACTATTCAAACCAACCTTCGGGTTGAATCACAGAGTGAGATGACTTTACTTACTTTATTACTTTCATAGACGGCTTTATCTCCGACTTACTACGGTAGATCAGATAATGAGAATAAAACTAAGGAACTAGACTGCAGAACGGACAGATTTAAAATGTAATTTTTCCCACGATCGATAAGAGCCCATTTCAGCTGCCAATGATACTTTTAACTAGGTTTTTCGATAGGTAGTATAGCTCTTAGTAGTAGTAGTACTCCCTAATACTTGTATCCTTATCTCCTACCTAGTACTTACAGCACGCTGTGCATGTTTTATGTGTTCCTTATCTGTTACCTAATACTAACAGCACGCCGTGCATGTTTTCAGCATAACTCTGGAGTCTCTGTCCATTTTTGAAGTGGCAAAATACATATATAATAACGGTCCCTCTCCATTGGTAGCATATCTTTAGTGTAGTGCATCCTTGTGAGACTTCGCCTCGTAACACGTAGTAGCAATTTATGCTAACACATAATTAGCCGTAGTTACACTAACTTTAAGGTATAGTGTAATGCATTTGGGTGACTACTCACCCCCTGCCACACACCCTTGAGGTGGCTTGCAGGATATTTTGTAGATATAGATGTTTTCAACATAATTCTTGAATATCTGCCCGTTTATGTAGATAGTTGCAAAACACATAAATGCCAACGGTCCCTCTAACTTTGGTGGCATATATATAGTGTTGTGCATGCTTGTGAGGCTTCGCCTTGTAACAAGCATTAGCAATATATGCTAATGCATCAATAGTCGTAGTTACACTAACTTTAGGGATCAGTGAAATGCATGTTGGTGACTACTCACCCCTGTCACACACCCTTGAGGTGGCTTTCAGGGTATTTTGTAGATTTAGATCGCTAACCAAGCTTATCCTTGTAATAAATCAACATATAGTTTTGAAATTCACGGTATTGGATTGCTAAAAGAATACACAACCGAAAAAAAATATAGTAGAAACGGCGAACAGCAATTTAAAGGGTTTTTCTTTACCCCATATATGTTAACTTTTATTCCAATAAGAAAAGCAATGAGTACGGTGCAGATGTTTATTGTTTTCTTTTTTAGAATAGCTTGCACTAAAGGCAAAGGTTTATTGTTTTTTTTTTAATAACTTGCACTCAGGCTAAAATTTTCATGGTCGATGAGTTCGCGCACTATTCCTGAAAGAATGACATTATTTAATTCGAATTGAATTCCGTGTAATTTCAAAGGGCACTCTCTCCCAGACGCTACCAAAAATAACAAACCGAGCAACCAATTTGACCACTCTGTAAATACTCGGTGCCCATGACTTACGGAGAGGTGTGAAGCGTAAACGGAACCTAGGAAAGTAAGAGGTGAAATAGAGGACACCAGAAGGGAATGACACATTATAGGCTGCAATTATGCGAAGGGAAGTAAGGAGATTCCAATGGTCTGTACTCATCGGTCTCGGTTGCCAAAGACCACAGGAGGCATTTTGCGAGGTCGAGTCGGTGGTTGAAAGGGGCTTTGGAATGGAATTTCAGTGACGGCTTCATAGAAGCGAGGGATGGCCTGGGCATGCGGCTTCAGGGGAATTTTTTAAAAGGATTGATCTGAAACTCTGGAATGGGAATTGTTTCAGGGCGAGAGGTGAGTGTGTGGGAGAAAGGTGACATCTGAGAGCGTCAGCAAAAGGGATCCGAGATGAGAAGTGTGGGAGATGACCATTTGGCCGGCGCCGCTAACTGACGCGTGCTCCCGACCAATCCTGCGGTGATTGGAGGGCAGTTTCGGACAGTGATTGGAGGGCACTCGTCCAAAGTGATTGGCGTGCCGTGGGCGAGGAGGATAGGCAATCCAATTGGGACGCATATTGATTTTATTGATATTATTTTTTTCAATTAGTCCAACTAGGTACTTTTAGCTGTCACCTTGAGTGAATAGTTTGACGTCACGAGGAAAACGGGAGTAAATTTCCAAGATGGTGCTGTATTTCACGCTCGCTTAGAACTCTTACACTTGACTTTTGCTTGACCTTTTGCACATTCCTGCTTAAATAAATCGGATATGAAAATTATGATTGTCTTTTTGGTAATAGATCATTCATGAATTACGTGTAGCGGTAGCGGAGCATGGTGGCAGTCACGCAGAATGACCTCTTTTTGCGTTAGAGTTCATCCCCTAAAAACTTGCTCCGTAAGGGGGAATGTCTGCATTTTACAGCCTGGGTTCCCAAGGTCAAAAGCCTTCAATGCCAACTTCAAAATACTCAATTTGTTATTCACATCAACTTTCTCGCTCTGTATGGCTCTTGATCCAATTGTTTTCGTGGACTTATTCGATGGGTTGTGAACGTATTTCGATCCATCTCCATTTGATTGGAAAACATCGTCATGAAACGCGCTGTTGACAATTTTACAGTCCTGTTAAGTTAAATGCAGTTATGTTGGCAGCGCTGCCTACCATGTCCTTTTATATTATATCCCTGTCCTCTCCCCTCCGCTCCTTAGCTGATGCTAAAACACGAGCCTTCGCATCCTTAATGAAACGCTTCGCGTTGGTGACTGTCACCATGTTTCGCTACCACTGTAAGGGGATTTAAGATCACTAATGTAATTTTCTTCCCACTATTTAAGACAACACTAGATTTCATGAACTCCTCTTCCCTTCCTCTTCCTTCCAATTTTACGTAAGTCATCATAGATATTTGGAAGCATGCGCATAGAACATAGAAAATTTGAGCACTGATATATCGATTGATGCAATAATGAAATGTTCCTCTGCGAACAAATATGTAATAAATGTGACTGAATATTTATCGCGTTGCTGCTAGTTTGAATATTTTAAAATATATTACCGTTGAAACAGAAAATAAGAGCAAGCCAATTACACGTTTTTTTTCGTATTCACAGTACGTCCCCTAAATCCCGTCCATCATGACGCTCCAGTGCATCTCAAATCGTTGAAATATAAGTTCCGAGGTGATTATTTTACCCTCCATAACTCTTCATTGATATACGCTGGACATGGAGGTTTCCGGATGACCCACTCATGCCAAAAGGAATAGATTTTGAGGTGAAATAGAGCACCGTAAAAATGTCAGCCTTTCATGAAGTAACCGTCGCTTAAGCTCATAGCAACACGCCATGCATGAAATAGTCGATATATACCGGCCTCGTTTCACATTTCATCACTAATGGCAAATCAAAGCCGCTGAATCAACCACTGACCCATTTCCAAAATGTATCCCAAGAGTGAATGTTTCGTACCTATCCATCTAATGTTTCAGGAAACGATATTTTTAATGACCAAGACTTGAATCGAGAAAAGTACGCGTTTTCCTTACATGATATCTTCATAAATTGTCAAGTAGCATGCCTATGGACATGTTTCACTGTATATTATACGAAAAGGTAGCAACTTTTTTTACGAAGTGTTTACAATTATTTTGCTCTCTTATCTCCCTGGACAAAAGTGATGAGATTTTCTGTATATAAAGAGGCGGGACTGAATATAAGGGTGGATGGGCACAAGATAGAGGAGGTCGAGTAGTTTACGTATCTGGGTAGTCTTTTGGAGGAGAATGGGTTAAGTGGTAGGGACATCAGATGCAGAATTGCCCTCGCTAAAGAAGCATTTTAAAAGAGAAGGGAATTGATGAGAGGGGGAGTAGAAATGTAAAGAAAAGATTGGGGAAAACTCTAATATGGAGCGTGACGCTGTATGGGTCGGAAACTTGGTCATTGCGAAGGGAGGATGTAGGTAAACTTGAGGCGTTTTAGATGTTGTTTTGGAGAAGGACGGAGAGGTTGCGTAAGGTGGCGAGGAAGACGAACGAGGAGGCATTGGGTATAGTTGGAGAGGCGAGGAAGCTGATGAGGGTGGTTTGAAGTTGAAGGCATTCCATAAGAACCATACGTGCTTCGGCTTGGGAGCCATTTAAGATACCCACTGTACTGCTGGGGAACCTTGGATAAGCTGCCCAATCTTTGGTTTTGGAACCAAACAGATCTAAAGTATTTGGAACCTTGTCGAAGAAACCAAATTGCAGGCTTGGGATCCTCAACCAAGGAACCCACCCATGGCTGGTATCGCACGGCTATCGGGCGTGACCACTACGGCGATGGGGTTACCTACTGGTTCAAATGCCTGAACTGGTAGTGACAATGTCACCATGGACCAACGCCATTTCCTAAAAATATCTAATAAAACAAACAGGACAATACACAACAGAATGCATGTGGCGCCACCATAGCAACGTTTTCAACGTTGTTCATATTTTTAGGGCCCTATGTGCTCGCGATGAAAAACCAAGTCTACTTTCTTAGGAGGTTTGAAACATGCTCTTTCAAATGAAAATTATTCAAAAGAGTTTCCAGAGTCTTTTGTAAGAGTGGGCAGAAAATAAACTATTTTTGTCGTTTTTACAAATGTCATCCTCAAAGTTATCCAAATTTTTAGGGCTTTATATGTCCGCGATGAAAAACCATATATACTTTTTTAGAGGGTTGAAATCATTCTATTTCTAATGAAAATGATCCTAAATAAATTCCAGAAGGTCTTTTTTTGTAAAAAGCGGGATGAAAATACACTATTTCTGACGTTTTTACTAAAATTTGGCAATTTACATTTGGCAATTGAATTACAATAAAAATTGGCAATTGAATGTAAGTCAAGCGACTTACATTCAATAAATTTAAAAATGGAGTCAAAATTTGGCAACTTTTGTAAAAACGTCAGAAATAGTGTATTTTCATCCCGCTTTTTACAAAAAAAGACCTTCTGGAATTTATTTAGGATCATTTTCATTAGAAATAGAATGATTTCAACCCTCTAAAAAAGTATATATGGTTTTTCATCGCGGACATATAAAGCCCTAAAAATTTGGATAACTTTGAGGATGACATTTGTAAAAACGACAAAAATAGTTTATTTTCTGCCCACTCTTACAAAAGACTCTGGAAACTCTTTTGAATAATTTTCATTTGAAAGAGCATGTTTCAAACCTCCTAAGAAAGTAGACTTGGTTTTTCATCGCGAGCACATAGGGCCCTAAAAATATGAACAACGTTGAAAACGTTGCTATGGTGGCGCCACATGCATTCTGTTGTGTATTGTCCTGTTTGTTTTATTAGATATTTATAGGAAATGGCGTTGGTCCATGGTGACATTGTCACTACCAGTTCAGGCATTTGAACCAGTAGGTAACCCCATCGCCGTAGTGGTCACGCCCGATAGCCGTGCGATACCAGCCATGGGTGGGTTCCTTGGTTGAGGATCCCAAGCCTGCAATTTGGTTTCTTCGACAAGGTTCCAAATACTTTAGATCTGTTTGGTTCCAAAACCAAAGATTGGGCAGCTTATCCAAGGTTCCCCAGCAGTACAGTGGGTATCTTAAATGGCTCCCAAGCCGAAGCACGTATGGTTCTTATGGAATGCCTTCAACTTCAAACCACCCTCATCAGCTTCCTCGCCTCTCCAACTATATCCAATGCCTCCTCGTTCGTCTTCCTCGCCACCTTACGCAACCTCTCCGTCCTTCTCCAAAACAATATCTAAAACGCCTCAAGTTTACCTACATCTTCCCTTCGCAATGACCAAGTTTCCGACCCATACAGCGTCACGCTCCATATTAGAGTTTTCCCCAATCTTTTCTTTACATTTCTACTCCCCCTCTCATCAATTCCCTTCTCTTTGAAAATGCTTCTTTAGCGAGGGCAATTCTGCATCTGATGTCCCTACCACTTAACCCATTCTCCTCCAAAAGACTACCCAGATACGTAAACTGCTCGACCTCCTCTATCTTGTGCCCATCCACCCTTATATTCAGTCCCGCCTCTTTATGTACAGAAAATCTCATCACTTTTGTCCAGGGAGATAAGAGAGAAAAATAATTGTAAACACTTCGTAAAAAAAGTTGCTACCTTTTCGTATAATATACAGTGAAACATGTCCATAGGCATGCTACTTGACAATTTATGAAGATATCATGTAAGAAAAACGCGTACTTTTCTCGATTCAAGTCTTGGTCATTAAAAATATCGTTTCCTGAAACATTAGATGGATAGGTACGAAACATTCACTCTTGGGATACATTTTGGAAATGGGTCAGTGGTTGATTCAGCGGCTTTGATTTGAGTTACCAAAATCTCATATTCATACTGAAGAAGGCTGCGACACGGGGTCAAACAAAGTACTATATCAAGCATACCATTGGCGAACGCAAAAATTTACAATGTTCATTGTAGGTATATGTGAATGTCCATATAAAATTTCCTTAAAATCCGTGTTGGTCGAGCGGGGAACTTCTCTAAAATCAGACCACTTGGCATGGAGAAGGCAGAAGGGATGGACGGAGGATGTTTTGACAGGGTAGGGCATACTGAAGAGAGTAATCGAGGGGAGAGCACTGGGGAAGCGTGGAAGAGGAAGGAAGAGGATAGGAATTATGGACGAAATAAGAAGAGGTAGAAGATATGAGGAATTTAAGAGGGATCTAATGGAGGGCCATCCTTCGAAGGAAAAACGAGACAATGTTTCAGAAATCGGAATGCAGGTTGGGGACTGTCCAGAAACCTACCAATCAGCTGGTAGAGCACTCGAATGAATGAATCTCCTTTGGGATTTGAGGTGGTGAGCATTGAGATTGAATGATTTATTTCTGATGTAAGCAATCATTTTATTTGTGAAAAAAACCTCACATTGAGGCTCACTGCTCATCATTGTGTTTTAAATGTGTATAAGCGGTATCAAATCAGACCATTCAGAGCAAATTAAAATTTCAATTGGTTCTCTTTTAATGTTTCCATCATGAAACGGAATACTTCTTTAAAGACGAGGGTTACTTTTGCATTTATATACTCAAATGAACAAAATTATATTCTTGTTATGAATTAAACCCATAAAACCAAGAAAAAAGCATATTATAACAGAAATTAACTGGAAATTGTAACCTTACTATTTTGTAAATACTTCTGTAGTACTACTTTTCAAAATGCATTCATGTACGGGGGAGGGGTTTTAAAGCTTTCTCAACAGGGCAGAGCTAAATAATTACGATACATCACGCCAGAAAATATGGAAAGGCAAAACATATCTCGCCAACATGAAGAAATAATACAACAGAATATGTACAAAAATACGATTTGGAGCAAGCAGCTTCATACATTTTCGGACGGGGGTGGGTCTTGAAAACATTCCGTTATATTAATTCCGATCTTTATTTGCTCTTTGCCGCTCCATAAAAAGTAGAATTTTAATAATAATCAGTTGGTAATAATTCATAATTATTTCAATAGATGTGTTGGCTCTGTTGCTTGAAAAATGTGTTACAGTTACACGTTACAGTACTGCAGGAGTTACTCTAGAGGAAAATAAAAAATGATTTTTCACCATAATTATTAATCATCACAATAATCTTAAATATTGTTAAAAGTACAGAAATGCTAATAACTCCCGCACTATACAATTATTAAGCAAAACCATATTGATTGCTGTATTAAACAGCTGATACCAGGCAACAAAAAGGATACTTGAAATTGACTCGGAGACTGGAAAGGTTTTCATAAAAACCACTGAAATGCAAAAATCCTATTCCTGCACATGATCACTGAATTTTGAAATCATAAACCCGTCACTTTCTCACGTACAAAGAGCAAACTTAAATACAAGGCAAGCCCTTTTAAGAGAAAGTCAAGTTTTATATTATGAGTTTGAGCATAAAGGATAGGCATTGGAGATTCAAGTCTTGGAAATCAAATCACAATTTCATTAGCATCGTATTTCAGAATTGAGTAACATCTCAGTCTAACGCCTCCTATTGAGAGGTCAATGAAAAAACATTTATTGAATAAATAAACTGAAAAAAGTAGTATTATAGTCGGGTAGTTACAACACAGCTCGTGTTGTAACTACCCGACCATTATAGTCAAGGTAGGATTTGGTAAATGTACTTTAAAATTCAAGCTAGAAGGTGACAGCATAACAATTAAAATCCAGGATGGAAATAAGTATAAAGGAAAATAAGTTTGGGCCACTATATTTCACCTTATTTAAAGATCCACCAATTAACATCTCAAAACGTCATGGTCATCTCTCTAATGATCAAATTCTTTCCTTTCTTCCAAATCCAGCTACGTGCTTCTTATTCTAATTATGTCCCGGATAAAAAGGCTGGGAGAGCAGAGAAGAGATTTTTCTTCGGATTAACCCGACAAAATCCGCGGTATCAGAAAAAAATTGCGCTTTTATCTTTTTCACTTCCATCACCTACCATTTCGTCTCAGCGCGCGTTGCTAAGCACAGCGTGTAGTCTGCGTAATTTGGTTATAAAGATTCGATCAATACTATCTGAACAGGGTGTTTTTTCCAAATTCGAGGCCACGAGGTTTTGGATACCAGTTTGGATGTTTCCCTTAGGGTAGAAAAAATACTTCGTATTTATCTCTTTTTAAGTTTTAAAAGCACGAGGAATGAGGAATTGGACAGGGAAGGGAAGAAGATGTACTATAGATAGTAGCAGAAGGGGTGGGGAAGCTTTTTATTCAAGTTGAACGTTATGGGTGGGAGGGGGAGGATTATGAAGTCAAACCATCCTTGGGTAAGGTTATTAACTCGTTTTGGCGTCATAATCCTCCTAATTTATAATTACAATAGCTTTGCATAAACCACACTGAATTCTAATTCTGACTACGGTTTCAGCAATTCATTTTTATCATCATAGTTGGTTATGGCAATGGATTGGTGCAACCAATGACAGGTATTATAACTCTGCGAATGTAATGCTGAGCTATATTTTTGTGTATCATGAGTTGGTTCCACAAAGTTAGGCTAGAAACAGTGGCTTACAGTCAAAATCATCGTTTTGTGCTAACAACTCTCCCTCTTTACCAACCCTCACCTTGAAATACAAACCTTCCCTACCCTGCTACCCTTCTGAGCTGAAGTAGTCATGTAATAACTACGACCTCAATTTGCCGTATTGGCCGAACTTCGATGACGAGAGTTAATGATAAAGCCATGTGCTGGAATTAGAATGTGTGGAATATACAAAATACTAATTCATTGCATTATTGTGGAAGTTATATGCGTCACTCAATAAATTAGCACATGCATGTATGTACTAATTTACTGAGTAATCTATATAAATTACACAAAGTTGAGTCAGAAACCTCTAATTTTATTCTGCTAGCCTTTTGATTCTACAAGATCATTATCGTTGCAGTGATGAGTATTTGACGGCAGATCCGAGCTGCTTTAATCTGATAAAGATACACCTAGGCTCTTACTTTTACACCCGCCTTACTTACGTCAACGAAACGACGGTCTGAATACAATTATAAACAAAATGCAAACCTGAAATCTCGGTAGACATCTCATTAACGAAAAAGCTACATCATTTTACATTTAGCTCCAACTACGCCTTAAAAAAACAGACTCTTAGAGTATATTTTGAAATCACTACAGTAAAATGCGACAGATTGGTCGCCACGAGAGCTATATTGCGCTGTAAAGTTATCGTGAAATTGCTTAACAAAGGATGAAATGCAACCATCAATTTAGGAAGAAAAACTTCTACTTTTTTGTTAAAATTAACAGAGGCTATTTTAAAAAGTGAAATAATTTAAAATTCTTTTTCAAGGATGCTAAAATAGCACTTGGGAACGTAATGTGCTTAGATTGTCACTACTCATTGACGTAGAATGAACAGCTGAGACCTTCAGGAAGCAGAAAGAAGGAAACAAGTTACGGGCGACTCGTAAGAAGGGCCCCTGCTGCTGGCACCAACTTGTAATCTTGTAATCCCTGATAAATACTACGGCTGGGAGGACTAGACCCTTTAGAAAAACTCTGTGCTTGCTCTGTATTCTTGTCCATGCACTTCCTGTTTATGGCGGGAGAGAGACCCTATCCGACGAAGGACCCAGTCTCCCCGTGACCTTATTAACTTCTTATCTTGATTTAAATCCTTAGAGTTTTTACGTTTCTCAAATAGAGGAAAGGGCACGCTTTCTTCGCGCGTTTATAAGGCAATACACACTCCCCTTCTAGATAAAAGAAAAGCGCACGTGCTTGCAAGTTGTCGCAGGTCGAGCGATAAGAAAAAATTAACATCATTCGCCGTGATTTCTTTGCCCGAGACGTCGCTAGCAGATGAGGAACGAGGAATATAATTCCATTTTACATCGGAAATGTGCATTTTTTTCCGAGGGGAATGGGATTTTTTACAGCTTCGCGTGTGCTCTACAAAACGCCAGAGCGTAAAGGAGAGAAAATTCAGGGATGAAAAAGAAACCATGGAAACGAAACAGAGGCAGAGTGAAAGAAAGATACATTAAGGCTGGGAGGATTGGGGCTGAGGAGCAAATATAATGCCGTTCTTTCTTTAAAAATCCTGGTCCGAGAAGGCTCTCAAATGGGAAAAAGAGCACTAAATACAGCAGTAAATGTCAGCTAAGAAACGGTGCCACCCTCGATTTCATGCCATGCCCATGGCAGTTGCATTCTTTGCCTTGAGTTACGGCCTTATTACTTCGTCATAATGTTATCGATAGAAAAAATAATAACATATTTCTTTCCCTCCTTTTCTGTTCATTTCCTGCCTAAGATTTATGAAGAGAGCGGCCGAACAGATTCTCTCAAGTCAGTTTTAAAATTTCTAAGATTATAATATAATTTACCTATTCAAGAAAATGGAAAATCCAAGTCCAATTCTTATACTTGTGAGATGATTGAATCGAGATTGTTTATTTAAAATAAGAAATGAGCATCAAATACTTTTTCTAGAGAATGAAAATGAGATAAGGGAGGATAAAAGTTTTGCTGGGATGAATATATCAGGGTCTGAGTTTACATTAAATTCGTTCAATTAACATAGTTCACTATCAGACCAGTTGGGTCTAGCCCAAACGCTTTTCGATTTATAAAGCCTTAGTTTGATAGCCATTCATGGGACTTTAGCCTTTGCCGAAGGCGATGAGAGTGGTGCGAAAATTCCACAGAGGAAAAATCGAACCCGGATCCCTCGATATCGCGCCGAAGGCTTTAGCCAGCTAAGCTACCTCTCCTCTACACATTTTTGAGGGCTTTAAAGAATAGAATAGAATATAATTTATTTCATCCAATTTTATTAATTTAATTGCATCTTTTAGTTTGTGACCATACTAGTGATTTTATTGTTAAAATTTTACATTTGTCTAACAACAGAAGGGAGTTGAACTCACTAGAGCAATTGGAGATTTTAAAAGCATATAATGACCCGAATGTTTCCGTTATTAACGAATATTTGTACCCTGCCTCCTCTCCTATCCTTGACGCAGTCGCTGTTTCCGCTCCTCCCTCATTCTACTCAAGGTCCGCTACCAGCCCTGCACGTCACCACTTATCTCCCCATCATCCACCACTACAATCCGTGTCCACCCCCTAACTACTACATCCCCCACCCACTCAACCCACCCCCCTCCCTCCAGTGTGGTATATATACAGGTTGCTTGTATTGCTTCATCACCTGATGATGGTGCTTAGCGCCGAAACCCGGGTCGTGTTTGTACGTATATTTCTCTGTGGTTTGTAAAAGTTTTTTAATAAATTCGTTTTACGGTCTGTATTTGAACCAGATTTAGAGCTGGTTACCCGTCCGTATGTTGTGTAAGGATGAAATTTGTGCGGATCTTAGCGTAACCCACGAAACACCACGGGGAGATTCTCATGAGATCGCTGGTGGGCATGTCTTTGACCATCCAAGTCTAACCTTAGTCGTTTTTCTTTCAAGGGCTCATTTTCTCGCAAATAAGACATTCATTTTGCTTTAGAAGACTTTTTCGAAAGGTTACTCTTTTTTTCTATTAGGCATGTTGATGGATATATTTTTAAGTCCAAGGAACGGAAACACAGCGGCAAGTGAGAGTCTTGAATAGGCAACTCGATGATTGAGTGAATGTACCTAAGTTAACTGCACTTTAACACTTTAAACATATAAATAACTCGTGACGTTAATAATGTGGGAATTGGTCTAAAAAACAGTTCGCAATCACAATGAGAGGCAGACGGTTTCACTACGTGTAATACATCTGGGTAATAAACGATAATAAACAACGCCGTGTTTGTTGTAGCACAGAGGCATTATTACCATTGATATTCGCTGCACGTAAATATTCTTGCTCATTTAATTAAGTGTGTATTCTATTAATTACTTTATGTGTAACTTTTACTACGTAAGTGTTCTCTGATATACATTCAGTGCCCCTTTGAGAGCTACTTTGAGAATAGACGTTGAAGAGTATACTTGTTGTAAATACGTATTGAATTTATCGATTACCTCCCGAATCAATCTATCATGGGGCCCTTGGGACTCTGGGCTCTTCTTATACTGATTTTCTTTCTACATGCTATCATGAGCCTGTAGGAAAACATGATATTTAATAGTTAGAGGCGGGTATATCCTTTGAAAATCAAATCTATAGGTGTCAAGGAAATATGTTATTGTTGATTTCAGATAAAAATGTGAGATTTTTCAGCTGAAAACATGAATTTCCGACAAATTGCGAAGCGTGGAAGAAAATCGATTGATAAAATTAGAAATTATATTTATTCAGCCATCCGATAAAAAAAATTCCAGCCCTATATCTTGAGTGAAAGTACTTTTAAAAAGCAAAAAAATGAAACCACTGCACCGAACCCAATGCTTAGCATGGACCACCAGGGGGGACCTTCGGGGGCCTATGGGGGCCTTGAGGGCTTTTTGATATAGCATATGTTACAACCAGGTATTTTTTCTATCTGCATGCCAAATTTCAGCTCAATCGGTTTAGTAGTTTTTGCGAGATGAAGCAACAGACAGACAGATACCATAATATTTATATACATAATAGTAAGGATCACACCCCTAACCCTGAAAAAAAGGGTTTAGGTTAATTGAACCCTACAGTGTTTGTTGTCAACCACTAACAAACATGCGTTCCAAATTTCATCAAAATCGGTCCAGTGGTGTAGGAGGAGATGTGGAACATACCCACAAACATACAAACATACATACATTGACTTATATATATATATATAAAGATAAATGTGTTCTATTATAACAGTTTTGAGTAACAATTAAAATAAAGTACCCACAAGATCAACACAATTCAATAAGTGTACAAATACCATACAAGAATCACTCCATGGTTTTTATCAGATATCCCGCATCATTTTTCTGCAGTAACCAAATTTTTAATTTTGTGAGGAAAGTAGTTTTATTCCTAATTGATGAAATCTCATTTGGAATTGTTTGATAAACAGTAGGGGAAATAAAATCATAGACATGTTTGTAAGCTTCAATATTGGGCTCAGGCGTCGCTTTCCTCTGTAGATTTTTGAGGGCTTTAAAGGAACAAGTTGTTCAGGACTGCCGGACATATGATGTCACAAGAGCAGTCCAAAGGGTACGCTTACCACTATCGTCCGCGAGGTGGAGGCGCCAAATCAATATTAACTAGAAAGTACCAATTAGCATTGATTTTAACGACCTTATAATTGACTCGCTCATGCAACTATTTTGTTGCTACTCACCAAAATCAGCAATACCCTTTTTCAGATTGTTAAATATAGCCCACCCGGTTGAATAAAACCCACTTACCTGTGAAACGTGATTCTTTTGGTTTCCTCTTACAATAATTTTCCTTTGGATTTATTTACTTTTCAATGCTGGCAGATAATTCCCCTGCAATATGCTAATCTGCACATATAAATGGCTCTTAACCGTATTTCGCTACTCTACGAATAAAACTGTATAACCTAAGCATTGGGTGGATTTTGGAGACCGGTATCAGGGTGTCTCTTCAGCCCAGACCCTTGATAGACTCAGTCAAGCAACGAATCAAAGCAAAGCCATGAAATTTACGATTTTACAATTCTTAAGCATGGGAATTACCAATGCTTTGATACTCAGAACATGGCTAAATGCGCAAATGTGACCGTCATCAAGGCTTCAGTTCTCGCCGCTTTAACGCTACCCTTTTGGGTAGTATGTACTGTTGAAAACGTTTAATTGGATAAGACGAAGTTTCCATTACATTTACTTGGCATGCTGTCCACTATATTTCGACCGATATAATTGAATCCGGTTCAATACAGTTAATGTGGCACCTAAAACGTTGGAAACAAAACTCAATAATTAGACTACATGTAAGTATGTAGTGTAGACACATGTAATTGAATAAAACGTATCAGCAACATCATGATTGAGTATGTTTATCCAAATGCATGCCATTTACAAGATAAGAAGCATCATTGTTGCGATCGCTTACTGGGCGAGAATCTAAAATATGAATTATGAATAAATACCCTTCGCTGAAGCAAATGCAAGCGTTGAGAAATGAATGTAAGTACACTTATCCTTTCTACCAGGTAAAACTTATTGTGTCGTTGACTGTCTACTCATTACTAATGTAATGATTATCATCGGCCTCAGAGAGGTTTCTCACTTTTGGTAGTTAACGTTTAGCAGTGGATCAGGGAATCTTTGGATTTTAAAAGGTAGTTAAGCAAGAATACACAATAAATGCTATGCTTGAAAGTTTTCAGGAGTTTCAGGGATATCCAAAGTATTCAAAGTATTTTTCTCTCGGTAATGGAATTAAAGTTATTCGATTAAGTAATTCATAATTCTTAAACGGAGCACATGAAACTTTTGAGCTTTCAGTAGCCCTATGAAGTCTGCCCCGCGAAGTAGCGTTTCTTCCATGTTCACACACGGGTCGATAGGGAGCAAATGCCTTCCATCTGCAGCATTCTGCTCGGCGGGGTGTCTAGCTTCCTCCAAACAGAGGAAAGCCGTCTGAATAATTAAACTCGTGACTTATATGGTACCCTGTTAAAATTCTTTGGAATGAACTTAATTCAAACATGACGGCAGTCAGTAGGTTTCCTTGAAGCGAAAATACGGCTAACTTAACACCATGAAATGCCCTCTCCGACTGATTGGAAACCAAACTCTTACTGAATGACAATGGATACCAACAATAGTATACAATTAGCCTATGTGAATAGCAGTTACCCTCTAGAGTAATGACTATCATTTTGTCAAGCATAAATAAGAACCAAAGAGAGAACTTTAGAAAACTGAAGATATAATGGGTGGAGAAGATCATTACTGAAGAAGTCCTATGAAGAGTTGGGAAGTCATGTTTAGGAGAAAACTTCATTGAACACATTCCAAGGTATAACAACCTCTTGAAATAAGTAATGGTAAGTTAATTGAATGGAAGAAATTACCGCGGCAGATCAAGGATGGAATATGTCAGGAAAATTACGAGAGAATGGCTCTTAAAGAAATTAATCGGCTAGCCGAAAGTAGAATGGAGTTAAAAATGCCATCAAACCGCTCTTCGGATTGATTACGGCTGATGATGGCACTCACATCTATTTTGTTTCTATATGTCTTATCGACCACATTGGATTGAATTACTTATGATGAACACCGTGGATTGTGGTCCATAAATCTGAAAGTTGTCTAAAGTGATTTACGTATAAAATATTGTGCCCATGACATCTAAAATATTCAGAGACACCTTTTGGTAAACCGATGAATTTCAATATCTTCCATGGCGCAAGGTTTCGGAAGAAACTAAGTCAAACTTTACTTTCAAAGTCCAATGAATATTAATTAGTTATCCATATTTTAGCTTCATTCAGAAGTGAAATTTTCAGTAATTGCTTTCGCAGAAAATATTCCTCCCTAAAAAAATTAATGTGTGAAGTAAACGCTTACGGAGTTTATCTATTATTTTTAAAGTTTAATGGAATTTCTCATTTGGTGGTAGAGGAGTGGAAATGAAGGTTCGGAGACAAATTGTTTGGACCAAAGGTGGAATTGGTTCTGAGCCCAGAAAGTCCTTTCCTTGATATCCAATAAATTAGAATTCGCCAGATCGTCGTGGCGTAAACTTTTATGGGAAACTTCTGTGTTAACTGTTTTCGCAATCAAAGGTTTTAGCACGAGCCACTTTAAAAAAGTTTTTGTGTATTCATCGCAACTCAGAGTCACAATACCGATTCACGAGCATGAGAAAAGGAAACAAGTCATGAGCTGAGAATACTTTGCGATTGTATGGGAAGTAAACGAGAATTATAATGGGAAAAATTTCTGGAGACAGCGCGTATTGAGAACTCAAATAGAAAAGATCTTTCATCAGAATATTCAGCAACAGCATCAAATGAATAAAGGTACTTCTTCTGAGATTAGGCTTCGTCCCAAATTTTACCGCCAAATTGATTGAGCAACATAATTTAATGTTAACATAATTTAATGTTAACATGTTTAAATAATAAATGCCGCCAAAAAAATTGTTACACAACTATAGTACAAATGTTATACCTATATCAATAGCTCTTCAAATTGAACAATGGCATAAAAAGATGAAAGGTACTCAGCTAAATAATTTAAAATCTTAGAGCCATAAAGCCATTTTCAGTTTAAATTGGTGGGCCACTTTCCGACGCTGTCTTAACTCTAATACTTACAATTAGTTTAATATTCAATTGGAGAAATTTCGTGGGTCACCCAATTTTCCTCCATTAACTTGAATCAAATTGATGTTCTTGACCTTGGAATGTGAAATTCTTGCTGAGCATCCTGAGTGATTCATCGATTGAGTCGTTTTTATCGTAAGGGATTATTCTGTCAAACATTTCTTAATATTTTTAAAATTCGTCATTTTTACAATTAATCGATAGATTTTGTGGATAGTATCCAAATCAACTAATCAATGTCGGGATATTATAAAAGTTTCACTTGTGAGCGATGACAACCAAAGAGCGAGTTCCCGGACAATCCCGGATGACAGTGTATACCGAATAACGGTTGCATTTATTAATCGTCATGGCGTAGGCTACTGATTCCCATGCTGAACAGTAAAAAGTGGATGAATTATGCGATGAAATGAATAATGAATAAAATAGGGTCAAAGTACATTTTATCTCTCTTTAACGAGACGATTACTGATCCTCTCTGAAGGTCTATACAGCTAAGCAAGAGTTACATAAGGTTTTCAACTTCTGTTCCTGTGTTTCAACAGAAGCATTAACTCATGCAACAACTTTGTCTTCTATTTACTCGCTAAGCATTCAAGGTAAATGCGCCAGCTAGTGCTAGAATTAGAACGTCGATCATATCGGAGTGGACTCAGACTAATATCAAGTCATTTTTAAAACATTTATTCCACGAGTAAATACATCAGAGTTGGCGAAGAGTTAGATGTAAGAGATACTAGCCCTAATGTCACTCTAAAAACCGTATCACCGTAATTTTTACGACTTGGAATCTGTATTTACATGCTACACTACAAACCGCCAAATGGTCGTGTGGCAGGGCGTATTAGGGGTATTAGGCCACCTGCTGCAAAGAAGGGAGAGAATGAGGGAATGTTATTGAAAGAGGGAAATGACGAAATGTGTGGCGTGTTTCGGTGTTTAAGAGTCTTGCTAAGCCTCTCTTGCAGTCATTAATGGTACGTGGCAAGAAGGAATGTTTGTATTATCTTTTCGACTGTGAATATCTTATGTTACAGCATGTAAAGGTTCTAGAGATGTATTGCAGGGTTCAAAAAGTGTACTCCGTGTCACCCTGATATTCGCGTAGCTATGTTAGCAAAGCGTGTAGCCTCCGGTTCTCTAGTAGCGTATGTCTGTACGTTCGTAGCAGTGTTTTGCGAAGCGTGCGGCTTTATTTTTTATTTTGTTTATTTTCGCGCATCAAATCTTTCTGTGCAGGACCCCAAATGCCGGCGGTGAACTCGAGGCGTGATGCCACTAGAGCGAAGTAGCATCTGTATTTCACTTTTTGAAGTGGAACACTTATGAATTTGGGGCGGAATTTTTGGGGGAGGGAGGGTGGGATTTGAATCTCGCAAAAGCCTAGCGTCACGCGACACCCGACTCCAGGACGGGTAGAGAAGATGGAGAGAGCGATTTAATAATAATAAACGTTTATAGTCGCAGGCCAACAGGCCTTCTAGACATTCTGTACACTTACGCTTGGCATAGTACTTTAGAATAAACATTACTATAATAAAATGAGATCATTCATCAATGAGTCATCTTTTATGTACAGAAAAAGTTATACAAAAACAAAAAAAGGAAAAAAAAATTTCCAAGAGAATCGTTACTTGGGTATGCTTACATCAATTCACCATGCTATTATTAAAAGGCAAACATGTAAGAATAATGACAGCAAATGATTAGAACAAAAAAATTGTGCATAACATAGATAAGTTCTCAAATTAACATGCCTGTACATCTTACGATTCGATTTAGGAGACGAGAGATCTTAATTGTGTGTGTGACTTGTGCACATTGATAAAATAGAATGGCGAAATTAAAAAAAATAATGTATTAAATATCAAAATAAATATCAAAAACCTTGAGACATTTTCATATCGTCGATCCCAGAGAAAATGTTATTTTTCAATCGGATTAAACGGGGAAAACGAATACATTTCGTGTAGAACATTTTTCTATTGCACATTGAAATAGGAATTAATTCACCTTTGATACGTTAACTAATATGAAGCCCAAACATATTATTTAACTTTTTCAATCGCTTTTCCTGTGTCGATCGAAAAACTGAGGAATGTGAAATATAAGCGAAAATTATATGCTAATAAAGGTGCATAGAGTATGTCTATGCGCCTTTATGCAAATCTAGAGAATTTTGCACTTTCGTTGCTTGGGAATGTTTTTATCGTTGCCTACGCTTGCAATACGCTACACAGGCCATTAAGGCTACATTAAATGGAATTTAACTCTCACAACGAGTATTTTCGTGGGATTTAAAATTATAATATCTTCACCCTCTATGGTTGCCAATATATAGTATTGTACTTAATGTGCTATTACGTATATATTTATTACCCTTTCCGCTTGCAAATGGCGAGCGCGTATTACCATTACTGACTAACCCATTTTGTAATTTTATAGTGTAACTTCACATGAATATTATAAGTCAGTGTATTTCATGTAATTATCATTAATTTATGAATATAATTTTCGTATTCATAATTTCAAAAATATTAACTTAATTATATATATATATATATATATATATATATATATATATATATATATATATATATATATATATATATATATATTACGCGTTCCAATTTTCTCGGTCATTTCACGAGGACTATCCCATTTCTCATCCGTGGACCTTTCTACTTTCCACTTGATGAAACCTTGTCGCTCTCTGAAGCAGAGCCGCAGATCTTTACATCCAGTTTTCTATACGATAGGTGTGAAATGGTTTGAAGGCGTCTGAAATGCCGTAAACCACGCAGAGTTATTTATATGGATTCTCAGCTTCCAAGAGAAAGCGAACGAGACTCTTTCATCGTGTCTTAATAGTGTTCATTCTTTCTGAGAAGAGTGGGGACTCAGACTAAACCTATAAGCAGTGGGATTTCCTGGGCAGTATTGGGCTTCCTATTGAATAAGTCACGTCCAATCCACGCATACTGTCGTTGAAAGAGCAGTTATAAACGATGTGGGAGAAGTTAAATACCTAGACGTTTTTATCGAATGTATAGTCGATTCCAATTCAAGTAGGCCGAGTTAAAGAGCTACGCTATTGATGTTAGGTCTAAAAGGATTTCTCTCTTTCAATAATTTCCTCCATAATGCCATATCCTTGCACTAAGTATCCCTTTTGCGTCTATATCATTCCTGCATTGCTTCATACCCGCCCTCCTGTTCTTAAGACTCCTATAATACGTCCTATTAAGAGTATCAACCTCCAAATTTACCCATTGCCTTCCTCTCGCACTTTGTACCCCTCTATACCCCTATACCCCCATAAGTACCTTACAGACGATTTTCAAAAACTCAGCAAAGTGCATGGAACATACACCCGAAGGAAACAAACACTTGTAATACCTCACCACCGAACCGTCATATTCAATAAATCATTTACTGTAACCGCTTGCCGCGAGTGGGATAATCTTGACTTTACGTTACAAAATAGGAATTACATTAGACATTCATTCCATTTCAAAAAGGAATTACATAATACACTTCTCAAGCCACAGCAGGGTGACTAGTAAAACACCGTAATACACATAAAATACTCTCTGTACCAAGAAATGCACATGCAAATTGCTATTTTGGTATTAATTTTGTATTTATATTATTCACTATCATGAGTCACATTACCTTCTATCAGTAGGTTTTCGCAGGTTTTTCACACCCCCTTTCATGTGTGAGTTTTTCCGTGACAGATGCCAGCCTAAGTCCTCACGTTTTTCCCACAATTGTACAAATCTTTTTACACTTATTTCTGATACTTCATTCTAACGCGTTAATATTCTATTTATATTGTTTTAGTATTATTTATTTGATTTATATATTGCAGTGTTTGTCTTATTCCTTGTATTTATTTAATTACGAGGGGTTAGGTGGAAGAAGGGACTTTTAAAGACTCAATCTCGCCCCAATAAAGACGTTTATCTATCTATCATTAATCTGTTTCGTTATTCAGCTCTCACGAATTCTCTCAACATGGCCAAAACAACGAATAATGGTCCTCTCATATGTGTCTATCACTGGATCATCCATCTCTTTCATGCCCCACTTACGAACCTAATTTAACCACAAACATTTCTCGTGTACCCTATTCCCACTTCATTTAATCTAAATTTTATGATTATATCCTGGAATACCCAGGTTTCGCTACCATACAATAAAGTCGAGAAGAGAACGATTTTAAAACTGCTATATTCACTTCCCTGGAGCAACACACATTCCTCGATAAGCTTCACATACCTACTACCTGCGACTTAGATTCCAGCATTTCCACGCCACTACATCTCCCCATTTGTTCTTCCATCTTTCGCAAGCATTCGATCCAGATTAAGAAAATCGTCCACTAGTCCCATTATTCCATCATTCACCCCCATAATCGTTCCTCCTGTTCTTACTGTCAGAAAACCCACACAGTACAATTTTTTTAGTTTATCAGAAAGTTACTGCTTATTGTATGATATATTGTACCGTGGGTTGGGGGCATGGTTTGTCGGTAGAATGATAGGCAGGGGGAAGGAATAGGAAAAGGACTGACATGTTGAAAGGGTAACGGAATAGAAGAACACATATATAAATAAGGAACTGAAGAGGAAAATAATTTTAGGGAGACATTTTATGACCGAAATGCAATACATATATTAATGGTCGAACAAGGCCGAACAGAATCGGTTGAATGCTATGAAATTACCTTCTTCAGGAGTGATATTGCGCAAAATTGTCACGACTAAAATGAAAGAATAATATGGATTCTTTACTGTCCACTTATTTGATTACTTTCGTTTCGAATCTTATGGCGTTGTCATAATGGTATATTATATGATTCTGGTTTACTATATCATATGATTTAATGGGACTGTAAACGCCTTAACGCGTGATATAGGAGTAATAAACTCAGTTGAGAGAGCGAAATCCATTTGTTCTTTCATTTCTAGCGATTGAATTCTGATGATAACTAGCTGTAGACCCACAAAAGTCGTGAGGGAACACATTTTTGGCACTGCATTAGGGGAACTGGGATTTATAAAGCGAATCTTGGGAAGGTTCACAGGCGAAAAGTAAAGGAGAGATGTTGTTTCGCTCTTATTAGACTCCATCTCGAGTACGCCGCCGCAATCCTATTTGACCCAACTCACAAAAGGATTTAATTCTCGAATCGAGCAAAATACAAAGGAAAGCCGCGCATCTCCCGGGTAACTCATGCGAGCGAACTTAGTTCTTAATAGGAGGGAGTGGAACGGGAGACACTAGAGAATTGGAACGTTTTTAGCCAGAGTTAAACTAGCGGAATAATTTCAGCCACACAAATTTGAGGCTGCTTCTGAGGATGCTAATCTAATCCCACACTGTCTGCAGTTCAGAAGTAAGGGATTCAATAAAGGAGAATGACTGTGGAGCATAGGAGTGCTAGAATACCTGCCTCGCGACAGCTTGTTCCTGGAGAACCTACGAATATTTCCTTTGGAGCTGGAAATACTGGGTAGCGTAGTGCCCTGCACAGATTCAATTCCCAGTCTCGGAAACTTTTTCTCATAAATGAACAAAAATTTGTACTGTCCACGTATTTTTTTAATTACTGCACGTGTTTCAATCTGTGAGAGGCTGTTGTCAGAAATCTGTCTCACTAAAAATATTTCATCTTAAAGAGAAAGAGGTTTTGGGCTTTGCACTAACCGACGGCTTCCTGGAAGTAAATCATTACGAATGGTGGTGCTCAGGGTGAAATATATAATTATTATTTGGAAAAATAGTAAATGCAGCAAAGTATTCCAGTACACTCATATTAAATATTCTTAATATCATTTCTCATTCTCTACAGAATGTTTTCTATTGTGTATAATTATTGCTCGAATATATCACTTTTTTTCTTATTATAGTCAGAACGAAGCGCGTTTTCCAGAGTCGTACCAGGCGTTGGATGCAGGACACTACCTGTGGGTGGACTTTCATCAACTTCAGCATGGCGATAATTTTCTTTATTATTATGAGTGTGTGTCTGATCACAAGTTGGCCGAGTCACTTCTAAATTCATTCGTTCCATTCTACATCCAGTATTTCTCCATCACCCCTTCAGTGCACCCATGGCATCAATGAATCCCTTCACCAATTGCAACTCTAGCTAGGCATTATGCCTTGGTGTTTGAGTGGGATGATGCTTGTCCAACCTTCTCTCATGCCTAAGCCACTAATCCTGATCAAGATCAGGATACTATGCCGAAAGCGAGTGGTTTGGGCATCAGAGAATGGTTCAAAGGAATTACAGGTGAAAGACTTTGACTAGGAGTTAGAAATAGAAACATATTTTTGTCCTAGGTGCTTTTCTCGAATTGGGTATTTTCCCAAATTATAAATTTAACTACACGGATATTTATATGTTACTTTAACTTGCACAAGCTTGCGGAGCGAAAATAGTTTTAAAATTGATTCATTATTATTGAGATATTTAAGATTAAAATAATCAAAATTTCAATTTGTGTATGCCGCTGCGAAACGAAATCTGATTGGCTTG
The DNA here is from genome assembly GCA_963573305.1 of Pyrrhosoma nymphula. Taxonomy (NCBI): domain Eukaryota; kingdom Metazoa; phylum Arthropoda; class Insecta; order Odonata; family Coenagrionidae; genus Pyrrhosoma; species Pyrrhosoma nymphula. Next base: position 131,264,875 of record OY754329.1, on the reverse strand, counting down.
ACGTCATTTTCGCTGAGCGATAGACGGAAGTGAGGGAGAAAGTGAAAAACTGTAGATGAGACCGTATATTTAAAGAATTTTCATTGAAAAAAAGACTATGGCGTGCAATGGTTTTATTAAAACCACATCAGATAATTTACCCAAAGTGGATATGTTTTTGGTAGGTGTTTTTATGGAGAAGGACGACCGATTTAACGCTGCCGAAATTCGTGGAGCTAAAGTCCAAAAAATACCATACCATATTTTAAGTAATAATAGTCACGGTAAATTTTGCTCTCGTGAATAATGGCATTTCTAAAGTTGATGTCCGTTAGAATTCTCGGCAATCACATTAAACCAAAATTAACATTTACTATAACTTGCGAATTCAATATTTTTAAACTTTAGGTTGTATGGTTCACTTTGATGAAAACTATGGTGAAAGTTGCTAGCTTGTTTAAATTAAACCACTTTTGGTTATTAATATGAACTTTATTAATTGTTTTTCCAATACACTCTTAATCATAATGATACTTCTTTCTTTCTTAAAGTCCATACCAGTCCATACTACAGTAAACAAACAGTATCTTAGTAACATATCAACATAACACAGTACTTGCTTGATAATACATTTACTTGAAAAAGTTTAATTTTTGATATGCGATCAATATATATACGTAATAAGTTGGTACATACATTAAAATGGTATTCAGAACAAGAAAATTTAGTTTTTCTCCGGACGAAATCCCGGCGTGCCGCTCGAAACCAGAGTTTCTTTCTCCTTTCGTCGTTTGGAAGCAGAATAAATTTCTTGTTCGGTGTTTTCACCGATGTATTTGTACATTGTGGCACAAAATACCATCTATATCCCTTAGATGCCATTTAATGGCACATCACGAAACAAGAAAACGTCGAAAACTGATTTCGCCGCACTTGTTTCCACCGTAAGCATAAGGAAACGCCTGGGTATAAATATAAACAGCGAAAATGACGTCACAGGTCATTCGGTTGTTTTTGGAGTGTGCTCGGGTGCATTTGTAACCTTCGACTTTCTTAAGCTTTTAAAATCGAAATACATACAACTTGATAAGAAAACGTTTAGCCAATGCAATAACTTCAAGTAACAGATTCAGAATATCGATAGTTTGAAATACGTAGAAAATACCCAATGAATGAAAGTAGTTCCATGGAATTCCTTAAAACCTCAAACAAAATGAATGAGAATACGGAAAAATTAAAAAATAGTTATAAATACAACAATTTAAAAACAGGAAACATAAATTGGTATCACAGCTGTCTCAAGCAATATAATTCTGCTGTATACATTTTTACATGATATATGAAGTGAGAGGGCCAGAAGGTCTGGAAGGGCTTTGATAGGGTTCCTCAGTCCCTTAAGTGGACTATTATCTCCCAGGCGCTGCTCTTTACAGAGATGAGTGCCATCAAGTTCTGCAACACCAATTAATGTTGAAACTCGCGTCGTAATCAAATTAAAATTAAGTAAATTCTGTTTTCACCAATTGAAAATTCATGGTGAAAGCCGTACAGCAACCTAAGTTGCAATTGTCCTTCGGTTTCAATGCGTGCCCAAGTGTTAGCTATTCGCTGAAGTCATCCCATGAGCAAGAGAGATTTGCTTCGGAAAATATGAATTCCCTCCCAGCCAATTTTTAGAGTTCCGTGTGCGCTCCACAAGTTCTGCTCCCTTCGGCTTCCCAGCTCACGTGTAAATGCGAGTAATGATGCGAACGAGGCCAGAGCAAAAAAAAGTTTTTTTCCTCGGATAGTGAAAAAAATCCGTTAACTCATGCATTCACAATCCACTTACGCATGAATTGCGGTGAGATCCTACTTTCGATGGAATACGAACGATTCCGGTAAAAAAGAAGGTAAATGGTTTCGCAGTAGATTATCCTTGCTAGGGCATCAGGTAAACGTCATCGCTTCATGAATGAATAGAATGGCTGCGAAAAATCTGCAGATGCTTATTGCATCTTCAAGAATCCACTGGAAATATTTCTTCGAACACGAAATGATTGCTTTCAGTTTATTTAAGGTCGTTTGAGTGAGAAAATTCTGTAGTCATGATAGAGACCATGTTCGAATTTTAAAATTTAAGCAGTCCTAAGATGTACGAATTAAGCATAGTTATGCGAACGGAGCAAAACGTTTTTATCTATCTTCTACCTATTAAAGTTTTCACAATCGTGCATAGACATCTATACCTATACTGTTACTAATTTGGGGTTCACGAAATGTTCGAATTTTAAACACAACTTGGACAGAACTTGCCGGCAAAACGAACCACTCAATCTCGTCTGTATTTACGTTCAACACTGCTCAACAACTCTCCCTAACAACCGCATGTTTAACTACATTTAACTTCATATTAATTTGCCTACATAGCTTATAAATACGTATATACTCATCCAATTATCACATTTATGTCAATTACTTTATGATTCATATCTCTTCTCCAGGAGATCTTCGAATCTCCGTAGGCGACTCGTTACAATCATACTGATATATAAAAATGTAGTGGTGTCCGTCTGTTTAAGGTTTTTCATACAATAGATTATTTTTTTCAAATTGATGTGAAAGCATACAAACTACACCGTTACTTTTCTGGCGCGTTCTGCGAGTCAGAATTTCCAATTTTTTTTAAATAATGTACCTATATCTATAGAGTGCACACTGCACAGTCGTGACATATCCCATGGAAAGCTGCATTTATTTTTTTGGCCGATAAATCATAACTTTGCGCCACACGCGGCTTATATTTTGGCATAATTAGTAATATGTCAACCTTTTCTTTAAAAGAAAGCTAAATTCGTTGAATTTTAAGTGTATTTATATCTCACTCATACTACCCTAACTGCTCCAAAAACTGGATGTTTTTCCATTAAACTGGAATTCGTTAACTATAAAGTTTGGAAAACTCCAACCACATATTTAATGGTCTAATCATAATCGTCGTCTTGATCGAAAATGATTTCGAAACATTTAATTTTGGCAAGGATTTAAAAAATGATATTATGATTTAGGTACATACTTTCTGTAAGTTCATGAATATTATTTTTTGTTTTCCTCTGGTTCTTGCATGCTATGAAGCTGTAAGAATCCTCCTAGCTTAACTTTCGTTTTATTTTTTTAGTAGCTTAAGAATGGATATTATAAAACAAGGAAATAATGCGATAGGTTGCATGAAACCGTGAATACCACGTTAAATTTAATTTTCTCATCTCAGCGTTAGAATCAAGCATGAAAAAATATTTTTAAATAGCGCAGTATTTATCTTTCACGCTATAAGATTCGGGTCTCCTATGTACTGGCATTGAATTTTGGTTTTACGATTCACATCACCTCTGATCGTTTGAAGCACCGGGCTGTGGGAAAACTACTTGAAATTGTTTTGCCCCTCAAAACACGATCTCAGTCCAAGCCCAACCGCTAGCCTCCATCAGCCTTTGTGGGGAGGAGCTTAGGGTTCGGACGAACAAGGGAAAGGGATTGTGACAGCCTGGAAGGAGAAACATTTGGGCCGTGAGATGGTTTGTCTGATGAGGGAGACAGCTGTTGCAAGTGTAATAAGCAGCCAATGGATTACGCGATCCATGCTGTGTGTTATAAGTAGAGGTGTTTGAAATTTTTTTTATTTTTTCTGAAATTTGTTGCTTAGAAAACCAAATTGTGGTGTTTTGTGTTTTTATTACGTTTTCTAAATTTGGTGTTACTATAATTTCACCATCCATCCTACCTAGAAATGTGTAAGGAGGCGACGAGAGGAGTAGGCAGTGCGATAGGATGGCTGACAACGAAAATCCACCGCTTCCTCAGCGAGATATCGATCCGAGTCACAGCTGTCGCGCAGGGTCCTATCCTAGGGCACGGCGATTTATAGGCGCACAGAGGTTACACGGGGTGGGGGGGGACGGCAGTCGGAGTTGAAGATCGGGTGGGACGTTGGATCGGGATGCCGGAGGAGTAGAGAACGGAAATAGGGTCACAGGAGGAAGAGTATAGGGCGGAGAAAGTGCGTATTTTTGCTACGGGAGGCTCGCAAGGCGCAGGGAGTTGCCACTGGTGTATATATATGAGGAATTCTTGGAGGATGACGTTCTGCGAGATGAAAGATGTAGCGATGGAAGAAGGAGGGGGTCGAAGGTGACGGGAGAGATTTCTTTCGAGGGTTGAGATCGGGGAGTGAAGGAATGAAAGGTTTTCATAATGAAGAAAACGTTTATTTGAGGGTTCTATACAAATGTTTAGGTATCTTTTATCCATCATTTGTGAATTAAAATTCTTAGTGTAATTATTTAAAATATTTAAGTAAGATTAATCAACAGTTAAATTAACATGACAACCCGTCTATTTTAGCTTTATGTTCAATTTTTTTAGAAATTGTTAAAAATATTGAATGAAGTGTAGTGCACTTTTGAAGTTTGACTTATTTTATTTACTTCGTACTTTATACAGTTGGTGGTTAAAAAACGCCGTTGAAAGGATGTTACAATTTCTTAATCGTGACTTAAATGGTCCTCATACCATGGGACGCACCAAAAGAAGATGTGGTGCGAGATATTGTACGTGATATACGATTCAGCAGAGAAAATCTAGGAGGAACTTATGACGTAGGACATGGCCTTTGGAGTGGAAAGGGTTGGGAAATCGGCTCATTCCATCTTCGGAAATCAGCTCATTCCACTATCAGAAATTGAGACTTTTAAGAGAGTACCTTATCTTTAGAATTTCCATAAGGTATAGATATTTGGATAAAAACTGATCAAAATATTAAATACCAACTCGAAATCTGATAGATTGATATTGAAAGTGTTACACTTATATACTCCCTCATGAAAGGAAAACGAGTTTCGTTGGAGTTACCCACATTAAAAAAACACAGGCGAAAATCAATGAAAACATGAAAACCCTCTCTCTTGTAGTTAGCCGATAAATTAAACGCCAACGTTTGCTTGAATCAGATAGGGAAGTTGAAAGACTTTGGCCGCAAAATACGATGGAGGAAAACATATACATTAGCTTTTTAACTAAACATAACGGTGATCAAATGCTTATGTACATTTAAATATGAAGTCAGACGGAATGAATGACTCCCAAACATTACTGTAAATCTCAATGAATTACAGCTCATTTTTCTCAATTCCATTCCACATTTTCATCGCTGATCTATTAATTACCTCGTCGAAATGATGCGAGACTTATGCTCACAATTCTATCAATATTTGGTGAATAATCACCATATATAGAATTTGTGGAAATTATTTGGTTGGACATAAAAACACCGTAGCAATTCATACTCTAGATCGCTGCTAATTTAAAAAATATATTCTATATTAGCAATTTGATTTGACGGCAAAATTCATACAATTCAGCCAAGCAAGGAAAATATTTACAGTTGGAATAAGTCATGCATTACGTTTGGGTGATAGTGCATAAATAAGTAGCTATCTCGATGTTTCACATGGCTTCGTATATTTTATCTTGTTTTCTCTTGCGAAATTGTTTGTTCATTTGAATGAATTCCACTCATTAAAGCCTGCCTGAAGCACTATTACCCCTTCCCATTTCTGTCTTAATTTGATAGCAGATAGCGTGGGTTTAAAAAAAAAAGACACGCATTTTTTAAAGGGATTGATGCATAAATACGAAGGAGGATAAAATGTGACATTTTTGGCCTTTATCCTCCTTGTGCGACTATTCTCAGCCAAATACATGAATGCCTTCTCAGCATTGACTTCTGAGAAGCTTGAAAAGGAAAAGAGGTTAACTCAATCAAGAGCTTAACTCAATCGATCTCTGAAATATAATCAGTATTATCAACTCAGGTATTCAAAGAGCTTGTAAAAGGTTAACATTCAAAAGCTATTTCACTTTATCAAAGGAAATTCGTTTTATTCGTTATACCGCGTTCGAAATTCCACTTATATGGTCGGAAGGTAAGGGATTATAAATATTGGGAATTATATTTTTTTTAATTTACTTCATCGCGTTATAACTTACAGGAAAAATTTATATATTTTCCTGTGGCTTCCGAGTAGGAATTTAACGTGAAACAGGAAGGAACCTTTGAGAAATATAATCTTTTTGTTCTTGTGACATATACAGACTTTAAGCTTCTGAGGTCTTCAACATACCCGTCTTAATATGAAGATGTTATATATTTGTCGGAAATTTGGAAATGTAACTAATTTTAGAATATTATCAATGAAATGAGTGCGGTTTAGCAAGTGATTCAGTATGGTTACTAATTTTTCACGGAAAGAATATATTTGGCCGAAATTTCTACTTATAACCACCATAAAAGAGCGTTCCCTTTATTTCCGGTCGTAGAACTAGACGCTTTGGCTCGCAGAGCGCTAAATTATATATCACACCATCTAACATAAAAGCTCATATCTAAAAATGGACACTATTTTGGACCTGGAACCAAATGAAAGAAAATACCCCTTGTCTCAATATATTCGATGTGCTGATCACGAACCTGTTCTTTTATCGTCAGCAAGTTGCGGTATTCTTAAGGTTAACTTAGTTGAACCTGAAAATAGACATATTTTTTTCAACATTTCCTTGCGTTCTGATTTTACATGGCGGTAAAAGTAGAAGCTTTAAAAAATCATTTTCACAATTTTTATGTTCAATACTCTCTTAGGTTTCTATAGTATATTTTCTATTAATTTATTTCGAAATTAGTCTATGACCACTCTCACTACCTGGTGGAGAATAATTCACACATTTTATGAGTATTATGTAATACACATTTTTTATAGCTACAAAGACAAAAACTATTCTGGTTATCGGCATATAAAAAAATTCTAATTCTTAATTTTAGGTGATCTACCAGTTAAGGTAGGTTTTCAATGAAATTAAGTAAAATAGCTCTTAGGCGTTCACATGTGCAGGATACCATGAACCAATAAAATCTCTTTCCTCATCTCAGCATACGTCCTCACCTTCTTCATCCCGTCTATAAAACCAATTCTTTTTCTTCCCCTTCCCCGCTTGCCCAACATCATCCTCTCCAGCACGGCCTTAAGCAACCCTTCACTCAACATTACCTCCTTCAACCACCTACTTTGCCTCTTCCTAAGCTCATCCAGAAGTTTCATTTCCTCACCCACCATACCAAGGACTTCCTCGTTTGCCTCCCTTTCCGTCCACCGCACCTTCTCCATCCTCCTCCACACACACCTCAAACTCCTGCAGCCTTTTCTCGTCCTCTTTTCTCAGAATCCACGTTTCTGTCCCATACATCACTCCATATAAAGGTCTTCACCAGCATCTTATAGCGCAAGAAAATACTTTTAAATCGTCGATCTAAACTTCAACTACTCTTATCACAAAAATAACCCAATTTTAAGATGAACAACAGTCATGTACCTACATGATAAAAATTTCGAAATTATTTAGATAGCATATTCTTTTCTTTCATTTGGTTCTTTGCTCCAAATTAGTGTCCATTGTAAGACGAGAACAAAATCCATGTCCGAAGAGCGAATCGAACCTTGAGATGGCCAGGCTATCATGCCACTCCTGCCCACGCCCTTATTTCCCCGATCTCACGCCCAACTTTTATTCTGTTAATAGAAATACGTTTTTCGCTGATTTTATTTTGAAGTAATTGAAAACAAAAACAATATTATAAATTAGCTCTGTGGCAGTGGTCACCAACGTTTTATATTTTTTACTCCATAGTCACACTTTATTCAAATATTTGCTCTTTAAAATAGAAAATATTTTTCGTTATTTCTGCTATTTAAAATTTGCTGCAGCAGTTATTGCACAATTTTTCACATACACCTATTATATTAAGGACGTAACTCTTGATAGCGCTAGCGCCACTGGTTGGTAACCTCTTCACTAAGGGACTCTAAGAGCTAGTGTTATCCATATATTAGTAGAAATCCATGAATTAGTAGCATTGAAGATCAAAATTAGCAGTAGTATCTTAATCCGTGTACCGTATGTTACCATGCTCGCCAACGTAGCACTCTCCCAGTTTCTGGTTTATCCGTACATTGCTCTCCTGACTACTATTTGGTCCTCACCTGGAAGCCAAGGAGGCATGCGATACTCGACCTTGAACTAGTATATTGCATGCCTAGTATGGAATCACCCCGTGCCACCCACTATCGAGGTGGCTTGCACGGTATTTTGTAGCTCTAGCTGTATTTAACGACTGCGGCGATAACAAAAATACTGTGGATGGAAACAAAATCCATTGAAATTGATTTCATTGAAGTGCAAAGCAGGATTCCAGCGAATCTTTTGTTAAATAAAGCAGCGTATTATATTAGCAAAAAATATGAAATCTGGATAAAAGATTTATCTCTCAGTGTCGAGGTGGAACATGAGGTGAAAGTACGGGCCGCATACTAAACAGAGATGGCGCGATGGGCTCACGTATCAGGAAACTTTGAGATGAAAGTGGGAAAAAGGTAAAGTTAAAAGAGCGGGTGCGATGGAGGGAAGGCGTGCGTGAAGAATATTCGAGCGGAAAGGAAAAGATTGCTAGCGAGGCGAGAAGTCGTGGAGGGGAAGTAGTTGGAGGAAATGAAGGGTGTCGGAGGGAATCTAACCGGGAAAAGTGAAGAAAAGGCAGGATTATGTTGAATAGGAGGACATGGCTCAAGAGCGTAACTTGAGACCGTTGAACCTGGGTATGAAAGTCGAAGATCGTTCACTAAGTCCATTGAGAACACAGATTAAGGTGGGTGGAGTGGTAATCAGGGTCATTTAGTGCACATTTTAATAACTATTTAAGTAGGTCGAAAAAATTCTCGGACCACACTTCACATAAATGAATCTATTTATGCGTTGGAAATCACCATACCGGTAGTAATGGATATAATAGAATTGTATTTTAAAATGTTTTCTAATTTAAGCATGTTATGACTAGACTTTCCGGCGCGGTATTCGAAATCTACACGACATTTTATTGAAATATGTTGTTTTCAAATATTGAGTTTGGTTTGACATCTTGATATTTGTTAGAAAAAAATATAAAAACAATATTTGTATTATTTCGCGAATAGATGAAAATCTATACATTATTTGATGAATTACTACGAAAAATATGTCGTACACCATAAGGACACGTGTTAAAATAGCATTGAATTGCCAAAAAACCAATTCGTTATGATCTTTTCTTTTTATTTATTATGATATTCACTTTTATCATTAGACATCAATAATGAGAACACGTATGCAAAGTTTCACGTACATCTGCCGCTGAAAATCGGTAAACAAAACTCGCTACAACTATGTTAGCTGAGAAGATAGATCCCGTTCATCTCTCTATATGTGTCGTTAATCAGAAAATAAGTGATTTCTTACGTTGAGAAATCATTACGTTGAAACTTAAAGAGTTCACTGGCGTCATTTCTGCAAAGGAGTGGAATGGAGAAAGAAAAACAATTCCTTTATGACGGAGTCGCTTCTCCTTGAGATGGCTTGCGAGCGGCCAAATTAGTACAACAAAATGGATCAAAATTAGTTGTAAAGTACTATCCATAATTGTGAGATCAAAATTTACTTTTAAAAAGTGCTTTTTATTTTGGAAGCATAATCATACGAAAAAAATGTTTTCTATAAAATTACAACTGCGAAAACAAACATTGATGCCAGCCATATGTCTCTATCAGTAGTTTAAATTATTGCATTGTAACAGAAAACACTTTGTAAATATTTCCACACCAATTTTTTTTTAATTATTCAACCAACCTAGGTTTCGGCAAACATTGCCATTACCAAGGTTACCTTGATAATGGCAATGTTTGCCGAAACCTAGGTCGGTTGAATAATAAAAAAAAATTGGTGTGGAAATATTTACAAAGTGTTTTCTGTTACAATGCAATCTGTGACAATTTTCCACAAACTTTCGCCTGATACTTTAAAATCAGTTTAAATTATGGTGACCCCTACACAGGTATTCCTCTAGGGTAACTATATTACACTATTACATGCATATATGCATTATGTATATTGAGGTACACATGTGTAACATTTGCTAAGGTGAAGAAAAATTTGACCATTCTTGATCATCGCACAATGAGGCAGAAAAAATACCATCGGTCGACCAGAAGGCAGAAATAATTATTTTTTGGTTGGTCTGAAGACGTTAACGATCAAAGCCTGCACATAAGTACCGTTATAATCTTCAGTAATATTCAAAGGCTCAGCACGAAGGGGTTGGGGATCTAATTGATGAGATGGCTAGAATACTGGCTTTCTATCCTGAGGGCTTACATTTTTAATACCAGCGGCAGCGGAGTTTTTATTAATGGAACTCAAATCTCTTCTGTGATGCCCTGCGCAGAGTAATTGAAGGTCAGTTCTGTATCCGTCTGATTGGAAGCTAAATAGTGGCTCCTTAGTGAGTTTCCTTGAGGGAAGACAGATGTCAGCGCGTGGTCTCCTTCACACTTCCCATAGTCCCCAAAATTTCCTTCGATGGCCAACTTACCTCACCTGTTGTAAACTGTTGTCAGCTACGTAACTTTGAGACAAACGCTTATCACGAGGGCAGAGAAATAATTGGTATTTGTCAACACTTACATTTTGGCCAACCTGACCGTATTCAATGGTTTCTCACCATTTCCCTCCCGGAATATTTTTTTTTAAGAAAATAATGAAGAAATTTAAAGTTGTTTTTTTAGTGAGAATGTTTATATCTTTATCTTGAACGAATTTTCTAGATTGATATGTTTGTAAATTTCAACCAAAAAACCGTCGGTGTTGTATTTTTTCAGAAATTTGCACAGTAAAAATATTTTTTTTAATGGACTGTTAATCTGCAGCCTCAATTGTACTCATAATTACCAAAAGACAACTCTGCTTTTCACCATCTTCCCCCTGCTTAGACTCGGAATGGATCCCCCCCCAACCGAAAAGAATTCCTGGCCACGTCACTGTGTCTAGGGGGATTTGGTTGGGGGCGCTGGGGGGGGGGCAGAGGGAAAGGGAAGGGAAGGCAGAGGGAAGGAGGCAGATGGATTGATAAGGGCCCCTTATCCGGTCTCGCATGTGAAAAGGAGGCAAACTTCAATCTTCTAAGATGGTAGAGGACGCCGGGAAATCTCGGATAAGAGTTGAGGAGGGGAGGGAAGCAAGTTCGGTGAGTGGACGTGGGAGGTTTACCGGGGAAAACAAGGACAGCGGCAACACACACAAGTGATTGTGATTGATCAGAGAGACCCAAAAAGAAAGGGGCAACCGACATCGTTGAGTTGTTTGGGGACGGTAGGATAGTAGGGGAGGGGACAACACTCTTAAAACATTTCGCGCTAAAGGTAAGGGGTGAGCAGGAGCCGGGAGTTACCATGGTCCAGACTAGATCCTCCCAGACGTCAAACAGTCACTTATAAAACCGAGAGTTAACCGGGCTCCTATGAGGTCGGATGGGGACGGGAGTGAAAAATGAGCCAAGTTGCGAAGGAAGGTCAGTGGAGAAGGTCAAGGGGAGAAAGGAAAACCCATACTTTGTTAGTTTTTTTGGTTCGGGCAATCGATTTTATGGTTTGTCAATTTGAGGAGGTGACCGACAAACTGATAACTTCTTCGCCACTAGAGATGGGAAGGGTTACTTACATGTGGAATGAATTAAGGACGGAAAGAAACCCGGAATCAGTATTAACCTACTTTTTATGAAAGGCGTCATGAGGACCACGGTTTAACGTCCCTTCCGACGGACTGATTATTGCACTCTAATTGATTCCCTAAATTCTAATTGATAAATTAGGTCATTTTGCACGAGCTATAAACATCACGAAAGCTCACCAGGAGATGTGAACTAAGTATCCGTTCTCGATGCCCTCAATCGTTAATGATCTGACAAATCTCTTTTCGATTGTACCAGTCTTATCACGCCGTCATATACTTGCAAAATAAGTTTACCGCACGAATGCAGTCGACCTAGGTCGATATCGATAATAAACGTGCAGGCAGTCATCCCACGAGATGGGCCATAAATAATAAGCAGTTGTCCATTAATGTTTTGCCTTAAAGGGAAAAATCGTCGAAGCTGAAAGGAATAGGGAGCTTGTTAACCCGATGTGATTTAATAAATTCATGCCCTCCGTAAAAATTAGGGAGTACTGTTCAGTATGGGAAGAATGTAAATTTAAGGTAGTGCTTGAAAAGTGTTTTATTTGATGCACACTTAGAGTGAAAACTATGTTATGACTTCTGTAATGAATGGAATTTTATTTAAAAAATAATATTTTATAACTCTAGAAATGCGATTCTGTTTTTGGCTACGTTAAAGAATCGAGGCAAAGTTCTTAATACGCAGTAGATCCAATGTAATACTGGAAAGATATTTATATTACCAAGTTTCTATGAATTCTCTAAGGATTTGATGGAAACAAATTTTTTCGTCTGATTTTTAGTGTGTCGATGATTCACTGAGGAATAATTGATTCCACACAATAGCATACGATGGAGAAACTAAGCATTTCATGTGGCTATTACCTTGATGGCACCAAACTCATTTCAAACGCTATCCTCTTTTCTATTTCCTTACTATTTTCATCTTCGAAGAAAGCATTTATTTTAAAAACAGATCTAAAACTACTTCATCAAAAAGGAAAGTTTTTGTTTTAAAAAAATATTACAATATTGACAGTGTGAAATATTACCAGCATTTATCCAGGCACCACGCTTCTTTGTTTCAATTCAAGCATGTACAACAGGCATTTTCTACGTCAATAAAAGATCTCCTAATACATCCACCACATTGTATAAATAAATACAAATGCATTTATTATTTTTTTATAAAAATAATGCTATATACTTTCTGCTATACTTTCACCTTCGACACCATTATGGCCATTATCTGGTGGAATTACTCCTTTTCCACTACCAGGCAGTTGGAGGCGACCAAGCCTCCGCATGACCCGAACGCAGCGTAGCCACACATCCGATGGGCGTCGGACGTGGCTGCGATTACTGCAGAACCCCTCTCGAGTCACCGGCCATTATGACGGCAATGAAACCCGATGCTTGCCGGGGACTCGGAGGGTCATGTTACAACAGTAACAATAACAATGCTATATACTAAATAAATAGTTTACCAGGGAATAAATATGACTTAAAATCTGCAAATTAAAGTTTAAATTTGTATTTATTCTGGGGTAATATGACACGTTTGTGGTTAGTCCTGAAACTGGCTCGAGTGCGTCAAAATAAAAATATTGCGTAATGCAATATTTTGGTGATAATGATGCGATGCATAATATTCATTTATCCCCTGCACAGCATTACACTAACTTAGAAGACACATATAGGAACATACATAAGTTTGACAGTAGATGAGTGTTTTTTCGTGCAAACGCGCTGACCCAATATCACCTACGCTGCTATTCACCTAAGATCAGTCAGTGAAGGGCTCATATGAAAAGAAACCGGGAGTCGTAAATCACCCAAAATAAATGTTAACGACGGCATAGTATTTTTTTACTACTGATTCAGCATGTCTTTTGTGAATGGTCGTATACTACCGCAAAGATTTGCATCATCGACCCCCATGTTGGATAGGGAAGGCGAAGAATAAAATGAGGTCGGAACTCGCAAAGGGAGGAATTGGAGAGAGGCAGCGTAAAGAAGAATTTCGATCGACGGACTGAATGACGTTCGGCGCCTGCTCCCTCCCCGGCAATATTTCACTAGAGCCATCCCAGGGTTAGGCGGATAAGGGATTTGGTGGATTGTGGCTCGCGGAAAAGGGTGTTAAGGGGGACAGGGACGTGTTGAGAGAGGGTTGTTTCGGAGATTGGCCCCCCTTGTCTCCGTGAGATGCTCTGTATATAGAGTCGCAGTACCTCGCGCCGAGAAAAAATAGGATCCGCACCAGCCTGCGATGTGAGTTCCACTCCGGACATTTAGGGACATGAAAATAATCTTTAAGTAGGTTCCTCCCCTACTGTGTGAGTCAAAACAAATACTAAATTCCACATTTTTTATATTTTGTCCAAAAAATCCTGCATTCACTGATTAAATGCGTTACCTATAGAAACCCAAAAATAAGGAACAAGATTTGCAGATTATTCCACGAATGTATTTTAAATGAACACTTTTTTCCAGCCATAGGAGCCGACTTCAGCGCCATTTCCTGCGAATTACCGCATTTTGACTTCAATTACGGCAGTAATTCCCTGATAACTAAATAAATAAGTTGGTAGACTTGATGCCTATATTACATTTTTATTCAATTTTTCTGGATTATTTCCTTCTTATAGATAGTTTTCCACAAAAATGGCATTTATATTAAAAGGAAAAATTATATTTTTCCCCGTGTTTCTCTCATACTCCCATTGAACACCATGTAATTTCAAGTTCAATTAGAGAGTAATATAGCGTGGAAAAGTATTATTTTGTTGTTCATATCAGATAGAGGACAACTTTTCTACAAGTAGACAGAATATTAATAAAATGACATTCGAGTCATATTACGGTGGAACCACCTCAAAAGCGAATGAGGCTTGAGTGTCCAAGAGTTCACGCGAGAGAATAGCGTTCAACGAGTCCCACGCCCAATTTGTGTTCCAACTTTTCACTCTCACTCGTCAAGGAGGACCCGACAGTTGTCGTTGTTGTTGTCGATCAGAAAATACGTGGTTACGCCCTACGCGATGCCAGAAACCGCCGGAAAAAACTCCGCGCATGCGCAGTGAAGGAATCATCCGCGATTTATTTTCGCTCTAACATTGCCAGAGTCCGGAGCAATCCGCGTTCCAAACGACGAAATCATTGGAGGAGAAACTCGCGCTTACGATGTTCTCGAAAATGGTACCCGGGCATTTTGCTGAATTCAGACCTTCGTGCTGCAAGCCCGAAAATGCCAGAAGTTCGAACAACTCGTGGTGGAATTGGGGTGGGGGGGGGACTGCTACTGATTTACGGCTTGCTTGCATTGCGGATGATTTAAGGCAACGAAGCCCTTCAAAAAAGGATGAACGATTCTCTGTTTTTTTCTGTCATGAAAAATTGGCTGTTAATTCTTTGAACGCGCGGAAATTTTTCTTTTCTAAGTGATATCAGAAGTTTACTTCGAGTGCCTTGTTTTCGTACCCATTTTTACAACTAGCCTAACCCGATGATCTAGTGGAAGTGATTACATGATTTATTGAAGTTCAAATTAAACATTTATTGATGCGAACTCCATTTAATGGCAGTGGCATTGCATCAGCTTGTTGAAAAGCGTTGCGTTAAACGATAGTGGGAATTATTTCTATACTAAATTTAATGATAATATATTCTTATTTAACGAATAATCTCGGTATCTACACGAATTTTAAAATAAAATCTTCGGTTAATATTCATTAAATTATGTAATGATTTAAACATCTTGCATTTTCCAGCTCATCCCTCTTTTAAATAGATTATAGGTCCTACCATCGAGGTCAGAGACAAGTGAAATCTTAAGAGCGGTATCTTTGATGCACTATGATGGAAAATTTGCTATAGATTCAGCAAATATTTATTTTGGAATCAGAAGTTCTGAAAAGTGGAGTCGTCTGGGCATAGGTTTGTAAAGACGAAGACCCGTGGTTTGATTCCCAGTCGAGGAAACATCTTTCTTCTGGCATTATCGCAAGCATAGTTCAACCAATGTGAATAAATGGTTATAATCAAATCAGAAGAAACTATCTGAATTGTAATAAAAAGAGTGATACAGATTCTATACAGTGCGCGAAATGGGTAAAATATGAGGAAAGTGGCACAATTCGTAAAAAAAACTGCTACAAGCGAACAGAGAGTTTAACATAGATGGTGAAACGATTAGGCTATGAGCCGCTAGAGGTTCGGAGGCTACACATTAGGCTAACTAATGGACTGCACACTAACATACATAAATAATACACACTAACTAACTCATAGTAGTGGCAAAATAAGAGAGAAATACTGCTATACTGACAGGTACAGAATTCCTTCTTTCCTCGCACCAATAATTGTTATAACAAAAACTGCTTCACACTACCTAAAGATATCGTTTACGCAAAACACAATTCACCTTCGTGCTCTCCCACCTCCTTTTCCCTATTCTCCACCCCCTTTCCGTGGCTGGTGTCCTACTACTCCCTGCCACACGCCTCCACGGCGCACAGTGGGGCGAAATCCCAAAAAGCTGGCCGAAATGTGATAACGTTATCCAATTTTAATGAAACTTTGTATGATGGGGTTTTTGGGCGAGGTGATTACGATTCTAATGTCAAAATTGCAAAAAAACAAAATGGCGGATCCAATATGGCGGATTAAAAATTAAAATAGCTCTAATAATGTTTCAATATTTATTATCCTTTTTATACACTGTTTTTGGGCTTGCTTATTGTTATTTGAACGTCAAAATAGCACAACAAATTATAAATTGTATGAAATCGTTTCCATTTTCATAAAACATTGTATAAGGGGTTTTTGAGCTCGCTGATTACGTTTTTATTATTTTTATATTAACATTTCACATAATGCAAATGATCAAAATTACGGATCTAATGTAGAGGACTAGAAAAGAAAAGGAAGTGTGAAGATAGGAATCCAACTACAAGATTAGGAAGTAAGTAATAGATGAAGCATATATATCATTTCAAATAAAACGATTCAATTTTATTTATCGGTAAAAAATCGGAGTACTTGAAATTATTTACAATGAAGCAAAAAGGACTAATTAAGTTCAGAATCATCTGTGTCGTCATCTGTGGATTCCGAAGAAGAGGTGTGCATCTCAGTACCTTTTGGTGGTAGTAGAAGTTGTATTGCATCATGAGATAGTGATTTCAATGTCTTCGGTGGCAATTTTCGTAAGCTCGAAATAAGTGGATCTGATGAGATTTGTAATCTTAAAAAGACATCTTCCATCGTTTTAACTCTGCTACATTTCCGTGAAAAGTCTTGTCGATACTTTTTAATAAGTTTGTTGCAGGATTCTTGGGCATCTTCTGACATTTTCCCAATTGGCAATAATGCAGAAGCTACTATTTCTTTGCCGTGAATAAGGATTTTGTGCGCTGAAGTTGGCATGTAGAACCATGGGTACAATTCTACAAATAGGCGAGTTGTTTGTAAGGAATATTCCTGAAAATTGATCAAATGAATATCGTGGCCACATGAAATTGCTTGCAATATTACATGGAATCGATTTATTAAATCCTTATCTACGCCTGTTATAGCAGCAAAAACAGTTGCGTTTTCAAAAAATCGACGAGCCGTATTACCATCATTTGTGCTACCGAATCCAGGTTTTGGTTTGTCAACGAGAAGTCCTAGCTTCTTACGAAATCCTGATTGTATTAATTCTTTTGCAGTATCCGTCTTATTTTTTTCTTCCACAGTTCGAGCTTGCCACTTCTTTATTGGAAGCTTGTATGCCACATGCAAACAACACTCAAAACATCTTATCCACGCATGTAACATGGACATCCCAAATTCCAAATGCTCTTCATTGATTTTCAATTTAAGAATCTCATCAAGCTAGTTAAACTGTTTTGATGTTGCCTTTCATAGGTAGCAACGTTGAGTTGACGAATTACTCATTATGGCATTACAAACTTTTCCATCTATCATTGTTAATGCAAGTTTATATGTTACAACTATTTCTTTGTGATTACTTACAGTTTGGAAAGGATTGAGTTTACTTTCTTGTTCTTTTATGTAATCTGTTTCGTTAACAGTGGCTTCCGTATTTTCGTGCAAAAACTGGATTCTTATAGGTCTACAAAATCTGGGTGACGAGGGTCTCGGATTTTTCTACGCAATAACTTCTTTATTATTGTCATCAACATATATGAGCTGTAGTGGCACGATTGAAGTTAAAAATATATTTGAATCCATTTTGCTTCCGTCATCGTCACTAAATATTTGTTTAAAAGTGCTTTGACCAGATGATCCATCGCAGCCCCATTTGCAAATTAGAACAAAAGGAATACTACTAGTCTCCTAAGGCGTCACACTTTGTATAACATCGGCTTGCATTAATATAATACGACCAGTTGTGTGATCGAGGAGTGATTGCAATGTCACATCGGCACTAGTTTCTGTTATCGTCATGTCTGATTTAAGGGGATAACATTGACGTTTAGCGGCTTGCACAACTTTGTATTACGGATAGAAGTGGCAGTTATTTTGTACGCTTATAGTTCTTAGGCCCTGGTACTGATTTCTCGATAGCTGATTCTCTATCATAGGTGCAAGAGCAGAATCGCCTGAAAGCACATTTTCTGTAACAAATGATGATGACCTTCTGTACGCTCTCGCAGTTGATGGACTGCACGTGGTTACATCTTTAACAATTTTTGCAGCGTCCAATTGCCCAGAAGCTCGAAGACTCATTTGAGTAGCATAACTCAATTCTTCTACACTTGATTGTACCCGCATGTTTTCAATTTTTTTTCGTTTTGTTTTTTCACTGGCATCATCAAATTCAGTAGAAGGGCGACCAGATCTTTTTCTTTTCGGCGCTTCTTCACAATTTTCACTTTCTTGTAAAGAAACAAAGACGCTTAGCCACTCACCAAACTTTCTGACAAAAGAGTCATCGGTCCTTTTAACTTCCTGCCACTTACTTCTGAAATTGGACATCAATTTCCGTATAACGGGTTTCACGTTTTCTGGTAGTGTGAAACGGCATTTCAGTTGACTGGACATATAGTTTTCAATTTTTTCGTAAACTACGTTCACGTTTGCGTTGAAGTGGCCTCTTACCAAAACAAAAATTTCATTTCAGCTCAAGCCAACTTGATCATCTCTCCCCATCGCTCGGTCAGCAGATTCTGCAACATAAAATTTAAATTCTTCGTACATTCCGAAAAAATAATAATAATAAGTCATACCATATAAAAGAAATTATAATTACAATTCACTTATAATTTAATAAATAGAAGCCATTCAAGGCTATTTATTTTATTATTTTAAGTAATTAACTTAACTCACAGACACAGATTTAATTTATATAGATATGATCTATATCACTTACCTTTTTGGTGGCTGGTGAGAATTCCAAGTGTTGTGTAAACAAAATTGCCCTCCATGACAACTCAATTGTTTTTAATTTCTTAAATGAAAATAACATTTTGTTAATTAATTTAATACTTAAAAAAACTTAATAAATACATTTTTATAATCATGTAAGTCATAATAAAGCTTAACGTTATGTAAATTTGTTAAAAGCAACTTTGAACCTGTTGTGCAAGAACCTGCACGAAATACAGAATGTCACTTATTGGCAGCTGGTTTTATAATATCTTATAGATGAATAGTACAGAATGAAATTTCAATAAATTTCGTTGCTGAACTCCGTGGAACTTATAACTTTTTTTCAAATTAAAAAATATATATAATAATTAATTTCTCAAATTTGTTGAATCAATGTTTATTAAATAAGTAATTTTAAAATTTATTATGATATTTTGTAAATACATGTAGACATTGTACTCACCATCGCGATCTTCGTCCATTTGGAACGGTTAAAATTGCTTTAAACTGATCACTTTTACACGTGTTTGAAATAATGGGTATTTCACTTCTTTTTAGTCGCGCCGAAGTTGCTCGCTCCTGGGTCACTTTTCAAATTATGCGGGTAGTCAGATTCAAGCGTCGGACCTTTTCTAACGATGAAATCGAACACTTTGTACATCAGTCTACCCGGCTGCATGCTTAAAGTTCGCTAAATAAAAACTTTTTTTTCGACTTTCGGCCAGCTTTTCGGGATTTTGCCCCACTGTGCGGCGCGCCGCGGCGGCTCGCAGGGTAGCATGTAGATGTAGTTATTACTAAAAAAATTCATTGGACTAGGTTGTAAATTCGTTTAGGGACCGATTTTGAAGCCAGAAAAGAAGTGGGCCAAGCCATGAAAAGTATGAAAATCAATTAGGACTTCAATACAGAGTATGTATGATTCCATTTTTTCCTCGTGTGAGCTATAATTTTGTATATTTTTTCACTCTATCCCGTTTTTGTGC
This sequence comes from Pyrrhosoma nymphula, assembly GCA_963573305.1. Taxonomy (NCBI): domain Eukaryota; kingdom Metazoa; phylum Arthropoda; class Insecta; order Odonata; family Coenagrionidae; genus Pyrrhosoma; species Pyrrhosoma nymphula. The sequence continues at coordinate 131,244,923 of OY754329.1, read as the reverse complement.
ATTTTATCGTACGACCTTAGGCAAATTTACCTCGTAGTCACTGATTTGAACGGACAGGTTTTAAATATTTTTCGCGAACAGAGATCATTATGACTGCTATTGAAGCTTCATAACTATTCTTTTCGAAAGATAATGTAGTTAATTATTTGATTTGCTCTCAAAATCTTTTGTCTTAACTTGTTAAGTAGTACTAGACTCACGTCTGTCACGCTTCCTGTATAACTTCTATATCTTTGTACAATCATGTAGTTGCAAAACACATAATCACTCACGATGTCTATATCATTGATTGAAAATAGTGTAGTGTATGTTTGTGAAAAATAATATCGTAGCAGGTATTTCCTAGCTTTTTCTGATACATCAATAGTCTTAGCTTCAATAGCATTGTAGGATACAGTGTAGTGCATATTGGTGAAAACTCATTGTCTACCACACACCCTTGAGGTGGCTTACAGGCTACCATGTAGATTTTAATACATCTTCAGCTACCTTTTTTCATTGGTTGCATTTTTACCACTACCGACGTACCGACGAGTGGTTTTACCTTCAGACTTTTTTAAAGCATATTTTCCGCCACTTTTCTATAGCCCTTACAGAAATATAATTTATTTTTTTATGCGAAACACCAAAATTTTTCGAGTTGGCTTGGTTTTTTAAATGCTGAAGTCTGTTTTCAATTTGAATTTTCATATTTTTACGGAAACCCCACGACGCGGCGTTTTCTATGGAAATCCTAGGTGTAGCGGATCACAGTTTGGGAACCGCTATCCATGTATAAAAATGCTGGCTATATTTTTTCCAAGAGTGGGTGGGAAAACCCTAACACCTCTTTGAAGTGAGCCAACACATCCATGAATTTGTCCATATTCCTAAAGAGTGATGCAAAAGACGAGCTAAATGCCTGGAAACAGTCACATTAGCGGTAATAATTGTGATTTATGATACTATAATTTCAGACACTGGCGAGGTCGTAAAATTAAGTGCTATTTGGAATCGTTCGCTTAAAGTGTTAATCCCATCGGTTATTTGTCATTTAACCTCATTTACAAAGTCAGAAACTACGTTATTCCACTCCATAATCGATGTTTTATAGCCGAGCCGTATCATCACGCCGCGTGCGGTCGGTGACCTGAGATGATCCACTTGGATGTATTTCGCAAGTTATAAAATACTCTGCAGTGTATCACATTTCCGGAGCTGGAACTGTGCTTGCTCATGCATAAATGATAATTCTGCAAATTTAAACAGACGAAGCGATGAAAAAGACTGCGTTTCATAACTGATCATTGTAATTAGCAATGATATTCACTGCATAGGAAATATGACATAATTCCATGATGATGTTTTTGCAGATAATCAGTTTTTGATTAAGAGAGGATGCAAATTCGAGAGTTAAATGTTTTTGATCCGCGTTTATAGAATCCTTGACAGTAATTTAAAGTTAAATTCACATACCCTGGCCGTGAGGTAGTAGCTGGCGCAACCTTTGGAACTCGAGGGGAGCGTATTAGATATTCCAGAGGCGATGGCCCGAGGGGTGCCGTCTTGAATGCACCGGGATGAACCCCTGGATCATGGAAGCTTAAGGACTAATGTCATCCTCGGGTACCTCTGGGTCCAGCAACCTCTACCTTCTATGAGACCGACAATATTGGTGCTCAGATGTAATCGAAGGACTTGTGGCATTAATTATACACCGGTGATGGGAGGAGCCATCTATACATCAAGTCAGGTGTACCAAATGCACGCAGATTCATACCTACCTACGCATAATTGAAGGGGCCACTCTTCTTGAGGCTAGAAGAATATATTCCACAATAGTATGAAACATTCAGATGATCCTAAGATGTGGAACGGGTGTAAGTGAATCAATAGAGGTATGCTAGAATACGTCAGAATGGAACAAATTATTAAAAATGTCAGTCGGTTTTAAGTCAGTTTTACAGGACTATAACTGAGAATAAAACATTTTAGACTGTGCCTACCGCGAAATGGAACGGCGCTGTTAATTTTAAGCGTTAGGGAATGACCTGAGTTGTTGAATGTCGATACGAAACATTTTTATCCTAATGACATTCACCTATTCCATTGATGATGATGGGTGGAGAAGTTTTTTTGAAAAAAAATCATTTACTGAGAAGAAAACGTCCACTGGCCTATCAATTAGGGAACTTAAAAAAGATAATATAATTCTCATAGCATTCTCGATTGTAATATAAAATCAATACTTCAAGCAGAATTAAATATCAAGGCTTTTATTCATTTGTTCCACAAGCCAATAAAACTTGCATGCTAAATTTATAAAACGGTAACTTTTGATTCCACGCATTAGCAAAAAATTGTGCTTAACGAGGAAGGTAGAGAGGGCTCAAAAATAATGAAAACAAACGCTTCTGCTTAAAAAATGTTTTAGTACATATTTTTTGGAAAAAGTTGAAAAAAATAAATGAAAACCATTGCACATGGGAACCTTGGCTTCTCATTAAAACAACGTGAATAACAACATTGTGATTAAGAAATCATTAAAAGGTGATATTGAACATGCATGTTGATCTATGTGTTTAAGCCTTCATTTTAAGACTCTTTGCATAGACTACCTTTTGAGACCCTTAGTGGATACTAGTAGAGCAACAACTCTCAGCGAATGGGGAAAGATACGCCGAGAGAAAATATTTATCTACTTCTCGAAACACGCGTGGACTGTAGTGCTTAGCGCCCGAACACGGGTACTCCAGTGCATCAATTGCACGGTACCTGTGTGGACACCGCCCTCCTTAAAGCCTCTATGAAACTCACAGTGAAAGAAAACGCCTGTGAGCTTGCTGGTTAGAGCACTTGGCGCGGGACGGAGTCGATTTCTTAATCGGTGGTTCTCTTCATCCATTGGATACTAATCATTCATTATTAACCTTGCAATACATACATCTTTGAATGCAATACATACATCTTTGAATGACCTTGGTTGCATCACATTTCCATTGCTTCTAAAATTATTTCCTTTGACGTTATTCTTCATACTTCTCTGCTATATCACTTCACGCTCCAAATATATTTTAATGAGGTGCTTTCTCACTCTCAGAGTAGAATAATGCAGAGTATATAAAAATAAATTCCCTGGATATTAGAAATGAATCAGTTTTTAAAAGTCACATCAGGTCAAAGACTACACATTTAAATCGGGGAGATTACGAAAACGTCTTCGTGCTCAAGCGTCGGCAGCTTTAGGTCCTCGGTCTAGTGCATTCTACTGCTGAGTGAGTAATAAACTACTAAAATATTGCCCCAATATTCCACTTATCATATAAATAATGACAACGCGTAACATTTACTGCTTGCCATAAGTTGCGATGCAGCAGTTCGTTGAAAGTAAAGTCGAGGACATATGGCACTGAGAAATATTAAAGAGCACATGGGTAATATATTTTTCAAGATCTTGTAATTTGCTGCGCATCTGCATAAATCTGACATTCTCCTGATGATTGCAGCGGACATATTTATGGACCATAAAGAGTTCAAAGGTCAGCTCACGATTTACAGAGGATTTTAATTGGGCTCATATTTCCGCAGCCATCCATCTCAATAACGAGTTCACAGGAGCGATAAATAAATGCTTCAACTTAAAAAAATAAATTCCCAACAAGCAGCTGCAGCGGTAACGAAGGAAATTAAATTAAACCAGTGTGAGGAATTTATATAAATACTTTATTTAAGGCTATTTTTGCTTAGGTAAGAAATCCTGACAACAAAGTAACGAAGGACATGGGAGTACTAATGCTAGATGAGACACTGACCATGACCGGGCTGGGTAATTTATTTGAATTATTCCGCAAAATCTACTCGATGAAGAATGCCTCCGGAATTCGTCATGCAAAGCTTCATCGTTTGACTATGATGCCAAGTTCTCTCGGAACCCGATCGGACCCATAAACAAAGTCGCGTGCAATACTTCAAAGCATCTTTCTATTACGAGCTGTAAAACATTTACTCAAGCTTAACAATGACGCGCAATTGATAGGAAGAGTTGTTTGCATCCAAACGAACTTCCGATACAAAGGTTGAATTGTAATGATTATCCAATCGAAGTAATGAAAGAAGTCATGAGAAATATTTAGTGAGCAGAGTAGCCCAGGCTAGGAAGGGATTCTATTAGAAGTGTACAAATAGCAGGCAACATCATCATTAGAAGTAAGGAGACACATCGTTCAGACATTCATATTAATAACACAGAAAATCTTTAATATAAGTCTTGCTAAAAGGAATATTAAAACTCTATGCACTCTTTCTCAGACACAATGGCTTCCTGGAAGCAATAATGAAAGTATCAACAAAAGAAAGAATTAGCTAGGAAGATCTCGGATGGATTGATTGTTGCAAATCATGAGATAACGTCGTAATAAAGAATTATGAAGGAATTAAGCGGTTAATTTGCGTATTACCAGAATAATAGCTGGCTAAATACAGTGGGTATGAGGTATCTGATAAGTGCTTGCAATAATAGCTGGAGGGATAGGTTTAGGAATGAGTGGGCGATGAAAAAATGTGTAATGAATGCTCCCATAATAAAGACATAATAAAGGAACCAGCTTCGTAGGTTTGTCAATGTTGAGAGAATGGATGAGAGCCAAATAGGGAAACAGATTTATGACTGAGGGGTGAACGGTGAGAGAGGAAGAGGTAGAACGAAATGGTCGTGGGTGAATGTGGTGGAGGAGACTCTGAAGAGGATGGATACTGAGGAGTCTGAACGATTAGAGAGAGTATTAAGCAATCGATGAATGCAATCTAAGTAAAAGATGTTCTTATGGTTATGGAGGAAGCTACTAAAAGAGATCCTGTTTACTAGAGCTAAGAGCAACTACTAAGCTCTTCGGCTGTGCTCACCCCGAAAGGAAATGGCATATTGAGTATGCATGTATATATGTGGTTAGCCGGACAGAGAATGTAGTGGAGAGCTGCTGCAAACAAATCTTTGTACTGACGACTGCTGAAGATGGGTACTTCGGATTCTATGGTTTACAAATTCAAGCCAGACGAGATTTGAGCTCATCGCTTCCTTGGCTACCGGGCGATGAATTATGAAAGAGTATGTCGGTAAATTGTTAGTTTCTGTGAATTATTTCCAATGTTCTGTATATTACATCTCTTCTTCACTAGCAATCTTCTCATTTTGCTTCCAACTGATCCCACATTTCTTTCACACTGTGGAGGTTATGAAAAAGAAAAAAAGTACATGGTGCTAGGATAGGAAACTTAAAGGGTTTTTCGATTTACTTACGTTTCAAGTATGCATGCCGTGGGAATATGGTTATCCTGTAAGCGTGAGGCTTCTTACCTTGATATCATTGTATTGTAAAATGGTCGCAATAGAATGCAATTCCTATTGTACCGAGCAGGTTTATTCCCGTTCCATAGAGTATTCCGAGAAAAAGTGAAGACACAGACAAAGGAAGGTAAATTTTGTATTTAGTATAAGGCTAATTTATGTAAACTCAATGATTTATTATTGCATCGGTCAGGTATCATAAATGCCAATTGTTTGAGATTTCAACTCTCTTATTTAGTCACAATACCCTAAGGTCTCTACGGGTTCAAGCAGTTTTCAAGCTCAAATTCAAATAAAAACAATTGCAAAATAAAAAATGTTAATAAATTTTAAACAAACTCTTGTAAAATTAACATTTCTTGTAAAATATTTGTCGGTTATTTTGATTACTTGATATTTTTTGAACTTTCACGCGTGGTAGTGAAGAGTATTTGTTGAATTTTCAAGTAGTGCGCGAAAATATAATGTTCTGGGTTAATGGACGATTTGATTAGGCTAGGATAAAAATTATCCCAACGAAGTTGACTAAATGATGAAAATTTGCTTTCTTGCTAGGGTAGCATTGCTTATTAGTTATTTTATGGCTGTCTAAATTATTTTCATAAATACCATAAGTTATAAACTATTAAAAATATTTAAAAAATATTAAATCATAGTATATGGAGACAAAAAATTTAATCAACGGAGTTGACTCAAAGATGAAAATTTGCTTTCTTGGCAGGGTAGCATTTCTTATTAATTATTTTATGATAAAGTCTTAATTATTGTCATCAATACCTTAAGTTATAAAATGTTAAAAATATTCCAAAAATACTTAATGATAGAATATGGAACAGCTATGTCCATTGTTTTCTTATCAAGCTTAGAAATAATGCTCGACTTACATGGTCTGCTGCAAAAACCGTTTCCAATTCAGTCATAGTAAATCACAAATAAGTAATGAACCGTTTGTCATCAATTCATCATAATGTGGATCGCTGAGAGAGCTTAACGTCATTACTTATTACTCAACCATGATCCTTATCTTGCCATTCCGATATTAACGTTACCTTGGTGAGCATCTCTCTTTTTTTTACCAAATATAGATATGGGAATACATTTCGGCCACTTTCAAGAGCATTGCGCAAAGTAAAATTTCCTCGCCTTCTCTCATCATATACGGTAAACTTTCCGAGAAAACCCGTATCTGAGGTCAATCGCTCATCTGCGTCACATTTTAATCCTCCGCTGTAATTAGTATCGTCCCACTCAATCACTTGCACGTCACTCCTTTCGATTTTATTCGAATACCCCCTTATCAATCATACAGCCACTACTGGAAAAGGTTTGATGACTCAGGAGGCAGGCCTCGTTTCGCGCCAAGTCCCAGGACAGCTGGGAGGTCGGGGAACGATGAGCTTTTACGCGAGACCATTTTCGTTGTGCGAGGTAGAAAAATTCCTCCTCCGTCAACTCAAATACCCGCAATCCCTGTCACCAGCATTGTTTTTATATCTACTGAACTCTCATTAGTGGTTTCAAAGGGCAGGAAATGCATATCTTCATTTTCTAATGCGAAAAAAATATTGTGCGAAAGAATATTAACGAAGAAAAAAGAGCAATGTACCTAATAGGTGGTCTCGGCCCCCAGTTTTGCGGTAATACTTAATACTGGGAACGAACATTGAAATTAAAAAATATTTTCCTTAAATATTTTGTTAAAACTTGTTGGAAACACTGTGTTCAAGTAACAGTGGAAGTCGCTCTTTTCAGCTTTCGTTCCAAGTAAGTAGTGTTCATTTTGATATTCTACCAGCTGATTGGTTGGTTTTTGGACAGTCCTTATCCTAACATCCCAATTTCCGGTCAATCATCTCACTTTTCCTCCTATAACCGGCTCGCCATAAGATCCCTCTTAAATTCCTCACATCGTCTACATCTTCATCCCCATTTTTTCCAGATTTTCAAATCCCCTTCCTTCCTCTTCAACGCTCATGATTATAAATATTGTAATAGTACAATCTCAGCCAATGAAGTAAATTTATAGTTTTATTTGTGTTAACATGTTTAATATTTTTGCTATGCTAAATTTAACACTTATTTTGTGTTAAAATGTTAAATTATTTAATGTTAAATCTGAAATATAAACCACTGTCTGGGAGATGAGATAAACTAACGGAAAACAATAAAAGGGGATTGTTAATAGAGGATTATGGGGAATTTTTGGGAAAAAAAGGAGTTAAAATAATATTAATTCAATATTTAAGGGAAATGTTAAGGAGTAAAAGGAGATAGAAGAATAAAAAAAGAAGATTATTAAGAATTTAAAGAAGATATAAGAAATGTGACATTTGTGCTGTAACAGAGTTGTTATAAAAACTTGTCAAAAGAAAATAAAATAAAAGGTAACTTTTAATAAGATAAAGGAAATGTACAATATTCAGCCACGATACTAAAATTGTTGCATTTTCTGCTACACATTAATTATATTTTGGACTGCGAAAATAATGTTATTAGGCAGACGCATCTCGTATGTAATTTACAGGTTTTGAAGAGCTTATACCGTGATCACGAATAGCGAAACGGTCCAGTGCTCAAACAAAACGAACGCGCTCCCGAGTAAAGTAATGGGATTGAGAGCTGGGGCATTAAGGAGGCATGTGCTAGGCGGGTCGCTGCTGGCGACGGGCACGGTGGGACGACAGGAGAGATTCAGAGCGGGATAGGTTGCGTAAACACCTGGAGAGAGGTAGAGGTGGTGCGTAGCATTTCCCTAATGGCCGATGAGCACGCCTGGCCTTTAAACCCTTGGGCTAGGGATCGCATCATCAACCTTTTTTTTATTTTACCCAAAATATCGAAGTGATTAGATGCTCGCAGATGAAAGGAAAGAGAGCCGGGAGAAGATGGGTGGTCCAGCTTTGGTAATTCGTTTCTTTCCAGTTGCTAGTAGGATGAGTCGACAATAGACCTTTACGATGTCAGAAGGAATAATAAGAAATGAGGAATAGATAACTTGGGCGCGCATTTTTTCGCTTCTATTTGGAAACAAACCACCTTTTTTCTGCCTTCATTTAAAATTATTAATGACTATTCTGCGATTAATTATGATATAACTGATTCCAACGGAATTTGATTACGGAGAAAGGAATTCAATCAGGCATGTGCTTTAGTCATGAATCGGATGAATTAAGCTTGTTATTTCGGCAACGTCGAAATTATAAGATTCATCTGAGTTTTAGTCCAAAAAATTACACAAAATTGTCATATTAACATGTGATCAACTATATTTATATTCGCATTTAGTTATGCATGAATGAAAGTATTGTGTGGTATTCGCAGTAAATGAAGTAGGGATAGGGTTAAAAATGAACGGGAAATTAATATAATATGTTGAATGGTCCAGTGATAGACCATTCAACATATTTTATATGCAAAAGGAGCCTGCTTTGCTGGGTTGGCCATGATGGGAGAATGAATGAGAGTTGAATAGTGGAACAGATTTATCATAGTGAAGAGAAAGGTATGAGAGGAGGGGGTTGACAGATAAAGTCATGGGCGAATGTGGTGGATGAGAATATTTAGAAGAGAAATATTCGATAGGGACACTGTATTTTGTGATCTCCGTTCCTCAAAATGATTTTTTAGAGATTAAAAACCTGATAGAATGCATTTAATTAAAATTCCAAATGGTCTTTTCCTTAATTGATCCAAGATATTTTTTCGGCAAAAAATAATAATTTTTGGAGTCAGAATTCGAGAAAAAAAACTAAATAATTCCATCCTGTTGCTTATTTTTTATCTTCCTTGTACGATTTTCGACCCATGATACGTGATTCATATTCAGTTCAAAGAATCTTATCCAGTTGTAGTAGTAATAATAGGTAGCCAAAAGAATTGACTGATAGCCGTGATTATTTGAGCATCAATGATGGACAGGTACTTAGATCGGTTTTGGTAGAACAGTTTTGAGAATAGAGGAAGGTTGGAGAGAAACCCGGCGTGTGCTTTAATCAAATGTCAATGTTGTCCCTGATGGAGTCCACGGACTAACATCTCATCCAATAGACGGAGGCACAGTACTTAAAGTGTTTTCAACCCAGAATTCAAGTAAGGGTCGGAATTCCACTGAAGAGATCCCGCTGGTTTTTGGAACAGGGCCCTCAAGATTCGAGCTATAGCATCCACCCGACACCATACGAAATCAAATGATCTTGATGATCGAAGTGCCATTGTGATCGATTGAAGTCCTCTGTGTCTAACTAAGAGTCTTCAGGTTCGTGCAAGGTTTCTTCCGCAGTAATTAAGACGCCTAATCCAAATTTCAAGTGCTTTCAACTCCTAAGTGCTTAGCATTGGCTCCTTGAAAGCCTTCATCCATCAATCTCTTTAAGAGCTCACTAACTCCGCCAATCTTGTCAACAAAAATGTCTCCCCACTTCAGTGGATGAATATTGCTTCCCCTACTTCCCTTATTCTCCTCTCAAGGCCTGCAGTCTTTCCACCCTTACACCTCTGTTTTCACCCTTCCTGTATCAAGTCTTTCTTTAACCCTTTCTCTTCCCACACCCAGCGTCCTTAATAAATTTACCAATCCCATTTACCCCCCATCTCGAAAAAAAATATCTCCTTGCCTTCGTTTTATTTTTCTCCGCCGGGAGAGTAGAATCTCTTTCGCCCGGCCATTATGTAAAATCATAAATTCTGACGTCACCGTGAGAACACACGCTCTTCGGGCATTGGTTTTTATGATGTGTCCGAGCGCTTTAAAAAAATTTCGCGGTGGGTTGTTGGAGAGTTACCCGCGCAATCCATCTAAGCCGTGCATGCAAATAATTTATCGGGAAGCTGAAACTTTCATTATGGTTTCTTGCACTTAGTTGTCCACTATCCCTGGTGGGGCACGAGTATCTCAACGGAACGAAGTGATTTAAAAAATGTGAATCTTATTCACATCGTCATTATTTATAGCTTCCCATCACCACTTTCTCTTTACACGGTGGGTATGAAAATTTCCCTCATGAAAATTTACCCTTTAAAGGAAAGTTTTTGTCATTTGCATGGCATACGACGGAATACATTTGTTTTTAAAGTAATAAATTTTTACCCAAGGCGTCACTTGACATTTCTTGCGTTGAATTTATGCTTACATTTAAGACTACGCATGTAGAAATAGGATTTCGAGTCTCGAGGAAGTGAAAAAATTTCAAAGGCGAATGAAATTAATCTCTTCGCATGATTTCTCTTTCGCTACTTAATTTTGGAAAGATTAACTCTATTGAAATGTTACAAATCAGACTTAATGCCCATTAAATGGAATGAGTAAAATTTAAAATCGTAAAATTCAAAATCACAATGTTTTGTAATTTTATGGGTTGACCGGGAGTGTGTATTAATCTACCGTGCGTTCAATCTGCAAAAGTTTTGGAACAGAAATAAAAAGCGAGTCTGCAATAAGTTTCTCGCAACTTTGTTTTCATTATATTCCTTGTAGAGAGACAATGAGTCCCAGGAAATGACCCTGATTACATCAGCCGTGTCACTCAGTTTTGAAAATAAAATGGCATTTTTTTACACGAGCTAACTATCTGTTCACTAATGTACAGTTTAATGAATTTTATGACTATTAAATTTTAATTTATTTATATATTTTAATTATTTATTTAACTATTTATTTAATCTAATTTGATTTGAGAACAAGGTCAAACGTAGGCTATCCGTGATGTGAATGACCTTCGCCGTTGAAGCACCCCAAAACCAAATCCTATACTAACAACTGTATGAGGGGTCAAGGGGTACTGTAAATATTACCGATGAAAAATATTAGAAATAATTTTAAGAAGAATTTAATTTAAGAATTAAAATTTTTATCTGTGGAAAATTGCATCTTCTAAGTTCTTATGTTCATATTCCACAACATCTCGCCTGATGTCTCCCTTTATGATCCTGGAGTTATTTGTCTTAAGATCTCAGGGCCCCAAAAGGTTCCAAAAAGGGGCCCTTTGGTGGTCTACGCTACGTATTGGATGTATCTCAGTGGGGTGAATTAGATTAGGTAAACAAGAGTCCTCTACATAGTGAATACTCAGCTACAAATCATATATTCGATGTGTAATACATTTATGTTTTTAAATGCATTTTTTAAATACTCGATGAATTCGAGATGGGTTGCTACGTGTCTTTCTGACATATCCGAAGCCATTGCGCGCTTCTTTCAGTCTAAATCGGGAAAATATACATCCGGAAACCTTTACTGGTGCTTGTAGTGCAATATGGCACGCTAACTTCCCATTTTAGTTTTCCACGTGTTGTAATTCTCTATTTGTTTCTCAAAACACCACTGCTCCCAATGCAAGGCCATGAAGTTTTCGACCGGCGAAAGACAGAAAACGGCGGAATACGGCGACTCTAATTTGTAGTTGAGTAGTAGTAAATTCTGTTGATAATTTTCGAATTAAACTATTACAGCATAAACTATAAAGTGCTCAAGCATTATTGACAAATATTCAACAGAATTTTTTTTTTCAACTACTAAAGTTATTTGCATGTATGGTGAAATCATTGTGCAAGGAAATATATTTAAAAAATATATGTTTACCACTTCTGCTCCGTTTCTCTCATATATAACACAATTTTCTGATGAACGACGACCAGTTTCGTGATCTTCAACTCGAATACATAAAAATAATGTATATTTTCTTTCATGTGGTTATTCACTCTAATATAGAGTGCATTGTTTGCGGGTTACGACACAAAATGCAGCATCATGACTCTTGCTCTGAAAACAAAACCCCTGAGATTCAATTACACCATTAATTCAACTCCCTTAAAAAGAGTGACAGCTATGAAAGACCTAGGTGTTATAACCGACCAAAAACTAAATTACTCCGACCACATTCAGACTGTAAAAAGTAAGGCAATGTCCCTACTAGGCCTTCTTTACCGCTTCACAGAAATAAAAGATCCCAGAGCACTCCATTCCTACTTCTCAACAATTTTTCTTCCCGTAGTATCATATTGCTCCCCAATATGGTCCATATCAGCCCCGACTAATCTAAAATCCCTTTATTGCATCCCCCATTTCTTTGCCAAAATAGTCAAACACAGAGTCCCACATTTCCGCAATATGTCCTCAAATGCTATTCTGTCTTCTCTTTCCATATCTAATCTCCAAAACCACAGACTTAAAACTGATTTAAAACTCCTCCACAACACCCTTAACTCGACCATTGACTGCCCTGAACTGCTTTCTCTCTTCAACTTTAGGATACCAGCTCGATCCACCCGTACGCATTCATTACTCCACCTGCCTATTCCTAGTATATCACTCACCCAGCGCTCACCTTTATTTCGCCTCTCCTCCCTTCTTAATTCACTCCCTCACACTGTCGATCCTTTTTATTTATCACGTAACCATTTCACCACCCAAGCTATGTCCCACCTGTCAACAAATTAAATATTTCCCCTTTCCATCTTGGGCTCAGCGCTGTTGATTTTTATGTTGTTATTGTATTTTTGTCCTCTGTCATGTTTATTGTTAAATTTTTCACTTTAAATTGGCGCTACTGCTGTATGTGAACATTATTTTAAAATAAATAAAATAAATAAATAAATATAGCAGAGAACATGGAAATAGCTCCAGAGAAACTGCACCTCAATGACTGGCCATTGAGAAGAGCAAGTTACTGAATGCAGCTAAGCATTGAGAAAGAGATGGACTCACTTCCAACCATTTGTAGGCTACCTCTGGCTCTTTTAATATCCAAGGGATGAACCGGAGAAAGTCATCATCCCGCACCCACTCATGCAGACTCGCTCACCGGTGAAATGCAAAACCTTGGTCCGTCCTCTTATCTGTACAGGGGCCAAAAGGAGAGGGATATTTGTGCCCGCCAACTTCCCCCACCTCTGAAGGAAGGATTTAAACGAGGGTGGGAGAGATATTGGCATCGGAAGAGAGAGGGCTGATGGACGAGAGGGAAGGTGAAACGGCAGCCGGGAAATAAAGGGGGCGTGTTGAAAAGAGTCGAGTGTATGGTAGCGAGGATTGAGTGTTAGGGAGAAACGCCATGATTGAGGGAGAATGTGAGGGCGGTGGAGGATTGAGAATTTTCGAAGCTACTTGGTAGAGAGAGATATATGAAATTTGAAATACGCACCTTGAAAATGAAAAAAATGAACGTGTGAAACGTATTTTTCCGATTTTTTTCCATTCGACTGAAAAAAAACGTAGAAATATTTTTTTGCTAAATTGAGATATGGCACAAATTCTTTTCACAGTTACCATTACTGTTGAGTAATCAGATTTTATTATATATATTCTTCCTCGTTACATTAAAAATTAATATCAACGTACACTGAAACTAAAAAAACAGCTCCCAAAAGGGATGAAAAAGAGATATGATCAATTAGCACATGAGTCCACCTGAGCCACGTGCTCATCAGTTGGTGCTCATTCCTCTTGAGAACGCTTCCATCACATAAAAATCTTGCAAATTAGAATAAAAGTTGCATGATACACCATACCGTAGCTATTAAGTACAACTATCTACAACATAATATTTGGTATACATATAATAGTAATTTGCAAAACAATCATAATGAAATGCATTCATCATTTTTAAAAAATAGCCAAATTTAGTTACACAAAGTCAACACAGAAATCGTTTTTATGTAGCTCATTAATCAATTCAGTTAAAATTTTACTTTTCCTTTCAATTTGATGATTTATGTTTGAAATTTCAGGGGATAAAATATGAAATAATCTAGGTGCAACATCACCACCTTGTTTCACCATAGTTTTGGCACCACATCTCTTTAATCCTCATCTGTGACCTATTCATTTATGAATGATATGTCATTTCTAAAATAATTTTCTATTGTTATTATTATGCACTTCATTAATTTATTTGTTGGTATTATATTTATCCCTGATAAAAAATTTTATATTCGTGTTTAAAAGTAACTTTCGTAGTGATTAGAACAAAGTATCCTCTTCCTCCCCGAGATCTGTTCTTTGCGCCAGGCGAGTGTTACCGGATTATTGTCATCGTAAATCTCTCAGAATATTTTTGCCTGTATACCATATTGATATATGTAATACTTACGTTTCTCGTTGTTTCTTTGAAACAAATTACTTAAGAGATAACACCTTACTTGTAATAGGACTTTATAATTATATGAGCCATTGAAATCATTCCATTCCTTCTTATTCTCACTTTCCTCTTATCTTTGCGCCTGTTTCCATCTGTACGTCCTCAGATTAATAAATCTATATATTCACACGCCATCTTTTTATTGGTCTCCTTACACCTCTTCTTCTGCTTGGAAGGTTATATCTAGCGATGTGGCCAGTACTTTGCTTCGAATTCTAAATAGTAAATAAAAAGTACCATTTTCACTTTTATTGTGTAAATACAAAAGAAAGAGTAAACATTTTATTTCCGATAAAAAGGTTTTTATTTACGTTTAATAATATCGGCATTTTTCTCATCACTGAGTCGCGAGAGTCAAATCAAAAGTCTATCAATGACTGAGCTTCCTTTCGTGCCGTGCGAGAGTCTGTCCGATACCCTCAAAGTCTTTGATCCCTCCACGGGGTCAAAGTCACTCTTAAAATTAGTGGAATTTTCAAATATGCTGCTTTCACCACTAAGAGTGGAAATGGGGTCGTGGTCACCCCAAGTTCCGATAAAATTGATCAATTTTCTGAAAAACGACACCACATTACCTACGATTTCTCGATAACCGAGCAATTAAAATAATTGGAAACGTCCTTATTGACCAAGAGACTGAGTTGGGTCCCGAGTAGATTAGGGATCAAAGGAAACTTTTCGGATACAAATTTTCTGCATTCCGAGGAATAGTTGGTTTCAATATCCATCGTAACAGAATACCTCATATAAATATGTTGTCATTACGATGACCTTCTCTGTAGACCCGTTGTTTTAGAGAAAAATGTGTCAGGGTTGGGGGCCTATCGCTCCTTGAATTCAGCCCACGTCCCAATTTCTGGGAATTTTCCCTCGATTATCCCTAATCGCGGCTCCAATTCGATAATTTTCTCTTTAAGTGGCCTCTTGGGCTACAAAGTCGACAGGGGAAAGGGCCGGATCGTTAATATTCCGCATCGGTGAACTTGGACAGAGAATTCACGACTGCAAACCCAGAAGAGAAATAAAAGGATCAGGAACTAGAAATACTACAGCACTTGCTTGCTTGGGGGGCTTCAGCTGCTTAGCAAAAATTATTACACCTTGAAATGGGGTCAGATTCTAATTAAATATAGACAGAACCCTTAAGTAAAGTAAGGTATAACTTCTCCTAATGCCAGTTAAGAAAAATGAGGGTGATAAAGGAAGCTTTAAAAAAAGAAAATATTGAACAAAAAGCAAGTTTTTTCCTTTAATGTTGTTTTTCGGAAACTGTAAGAGAAAAACCAGTCCAATTGGCGGAAGTAGATAAAATAGCTGGCACAAATGGTCTTGCCGTCAATTACCAAGGTAAAATTTCTCTTCTCAATGCCACAATAGAAAGAACTCATAAAAAATTCAATGCTGATTCCAAATTTTTCTAGGAGCTCGAAATACCGATTTTATACTGCTAAACAATCTTCATTTATGCTAGTTTGCTTAAGTAAGCACCGCATGTAACACATAATGATTTTTAACAACGGAGGGAAACTGGGCTATTCTAATTCATTTTCCAAAAAAAAAATGTCACAATTCAAATTATAAAAGCCAAAAAAATCTTAATAATGAATCAAAGTTGGAAAAAAGTTGGAATTCTATTATAACTTCGATGAAATATATTAAATCGTCGATCTGGATGAATGAAAGATCACTGAATAACTTCATGGTCAGCAAGAAGGAAGAAAAAAGAAAGATCATCATTCTCAAAGGCTGGATGACCATTTTTCTTTATCCGTGGATTTTATTCTGTGACGTCAGCGGTGTTCCATTTTTGATGGAGTTTTGATCCATTCTCGAATGGGATCTCGGAAATAATGCATCGTGGTCATAACGTTTTCCTCGTATCCACGGACGTGTCCACAGGAGTCATTAAGGGGGGAGAGAACATCTCCAGTTGGAAATGTATGGGTATCCATGTTGAGTACAAGAGCTAAGAGATTTCCAATATCTTTCCGACAGAAATTCGGATGTTCCACGTTAAGAATATGGCGTGGAATATTGAAGGTAGGACGCGCCTGGATTAGGGGAAAATATTTTGCGGACTGAAAACATTTGCAAAGCAAATTCAACTCAACAGCAAGCGATTAGAATGACTGTTTTTAAGATTCACTTCACGATTTCAAACTTCGGTCTCCGTACCTGAGGATGACGCTTAGACGTCGAAACGCGTAGACCAATAAATAATTCATTGTACAGAATCGAGGTTTATATTTATTTGAGTTCGATTTTTGTTTTTTCGTAAGTCTCCTCTAACTCATTTAAACTAACTACAGACAGGACTTGCTGGTCCTCTAATTAATCGTAATCAAAAGTAAATTCATTAGTACAATTATGCCAATGAACAAAGTTGCCAAAAACAAGAAGGAAAAATTAAAAAATTGCAAACATCTTCCCCAAAGAAAAATACAAAATTTCATTTTACACGTCATACAGCCTCTCTAAACTTTTATTCAATTCAAAAGACAAAATGGAAAATGAAAATAAAAGTTGAGTATATAAAGTAAGTTGCAACTCATGCCCAAGAGCTTACGTTGGTCAGACTGGACGAATTTTTTGACAAGGCTTAAAGAACAACGAAGATACCTGGGGAATGGAAATGACAACTCCATGATAGCCAAGCACATCATGGAAACTAACCATGACTGCAGCTTCCAACCAAAAACACTGCATTTGGAAAGCAAAGGAAACAAACTAGATATTTATGATCAACTTGAAATAATTAAACACAGTCTTGGTCAAATTCCGCTTATGAACGAAAACATATTTCAATCCCACTCCGCTTCACTCTCCATTAGATTCCCTCAATAGTACCTTCAGCCTTACTATCACTACTTCTACCCTTCTTTATTCACTCATTAACAACCATCTTTAAATATGTAAATAGTATTTGTTTATTATTAAAACCGTTCTTCACAATTATGTAAATACGTTGAAACCGGTCGCCATAAACCTATAGTCAATATAAATAAGTGGAAAATTGCTAATTTTTTCATTCCTAATGCATGCCAAATTAAGCATCTTCCTCCGGCATCTACCTCCTCTTCAGATGCAGATAAAGCTTGATAGTTCATACACAGCAAAACATATGAACACTTTGCTTAGGAGTTCATATGAATTTCTGCGAAAAGTAACTGCATCATCAGTGATGAATATAAGAAGGATCAGGTTTGGAATACAATTTGTATTCAACGAGCTAGGATTAGGTAGGATTTTGGACAGCCCTTGCTCAAACTTCCCCATTTCTGGGACATATTTTCACCTTTCCTGCACGTTAATTTCCCACCGTCATATCTCCCTTAAATTCTTCACGCCCACTGCCTCTTCTTATGTCGTCCGGAAGAGAAATGTGTAAGGAATGCAGGCGATGGGGAGGGCAGTTTAAGCAGTGGGTGGCAGTGCTAGGGGACAGGGGAGAGCGAGAAGTTCGAATTTATGAAGTGGATCGGGAGAGAGGAGAGGGGGAATGGAGTGGAATGGGGGAGGAGGTGGGGGAGGCATGAGTGGTGAGGGTGGAGTGGGTGGGGGGGGGGGGGGTGGTTGAGAGGGGAAGTAAAAGTCCAAGAGGGGATTTAACGCATGGAGGGAGAAAGAAAATGAGGCACGTCGGAGGTATCCCAGGCAACGGGACGACGGAGAGATTTTCCACACCCCCGCCTTCATATTATTTCACTCTCCCCCCCCCCAACAATGACACTCACCCTTACTTTAAAAAACGTCCTTTTCGAAATGGAAATCTGTCTCAGCTGAGTCCGTTCTCATCTGCCTCATTCAAATCTTTAAACACTTCAGTTCAGTACGTCGTTATCGGTTTCATTCAAAATGTTCACGGGCCAACGCCAAGGATTTAGATAAACGGTGGCAGAAACATAGGCGGTGAATGCTCCGAAGCTGTATTCCTTCGATCTGGGGTAGCCATTGTTCAAATATTTCGCGTAGCTCTTCAAATGGAAATTTACCGATGAACGTCAGATGCACATACCGGAGACTGATAATGGTATTTATGTGCTAAAAAAACATTGCCGATTTGCATTAAGTATGGTGAAATTTATTGAGTTAATTGAAAAAGATAAATTTTATAACTCTTTGTTGTGGTAGCTATTTGGAAATATGATGCTTGGTAATTTGCGTCATAAGGTTAAAGGCACTGGCTGGGAATAGAAGGGCTGTTTTGGGAATGTAAAGAGGGTGGGTAGATACCCGACGTCGGCATTCGGCTACTCTTATCGAAAAAAGCCGATGTGCCCACATTTTCATGTCCCATCTGACGGAGACCTGCACAAAGCCTACAAGCAATCGGAATACCTCTGGAAAATATTTGCTGTTACCAGAATCCAAGACGCGGCATCCATGTTCATGGTGGTGTAAGAACTCGCGACCTTTTAAAATTTCCCAACATCAAGGTTAATTTGATAATGGAAAATGTTTGCCAAAACCTAAGTCGGTTAATAAACTCAGTGTGGAAATTTTACTAAGTACTTATTTCTTTTATGATTATCTTACCGATCACTCATTTCCACAAGTTGTCGCCTGACATGTTAAAATTTATTTCGCGTTGTAAAAATTGCCTAGCTTAAAAATGTCAGGGTAATTCATGAGCGTTACAATTTGCCCCTACGATCTCTCGCGAAGTTCATGGCCCTTGCTATATCATATGAATTCTTTGCCACGACCAGGGCCCGCTCTACCATATAGGCGAACTAGGCGAAGTGATGTGGCGCCGCGATTTGAGGGGCGCCGAAATGACAAGTGAAGAGAAAAAAAAAGAAAAAAAAGAAAAGAAAAGAAAAAAAAATAGAAAAAAAGGGGAAAAAATCGAGAAAAAACATTGAGAAAAAAGAAAAAAAGAAGGGGGAGGGAAATAGTAAACCTTATAGTCCGTCAACCTAATTACCTAAAACTCGATAACATATCTAACCCTATTTCATAAAGTAAAGGGCTTGTTAGCTGCTTAACCTTCCGGCGGGCGCGCCCGTTTACAAAGTAAACGGTTTTCAATTTACGGTCGATAACTCTGCGTAAAACAATGTAATCTTTTCGAACCAACATTGTATTTCTCTATCAGGCTTTTTCCTTCCAATGTATGTCGGTGTCAGCGAAATATTCAGTCCAATAAAGAGTACAATTTTAATATCTAGTGATTTGTATCTAAATATATGAAAATATGTATTAGAAATAAAATGTATCAAAAATATAATTATATTAATATAAAATAATTGAAATATATGTTTATTGATATTTTTGGGAAAAAAGATTGTTTTTTGGCGCCGATCGCGCGAAATTTTTTTAGGGGCGCCTTTTTCATCATTCGCCTAGGGCGCCTGTATTGCTAGAGCGGTCCCTGGCCACGACTGGTATTTCTGGTGGTAAACATTTTCTCATTATAGCCCGTGTAAACAGCCCATTCGCGGTCGTAAGGTTTGTCCAGGGACTGATATTGTGACGTCACCTACCGACTTTGGGGAATATTAAGTAGGGCTAGTTCACGCTAACGTGGATTGATACACGGCCAATGGGTTGCTTTACAAATGCAAGCAAGGCTCTTCGGGTGAAATTGTTCCAGATTTCAACGATCTACTACCTACCCTATAAATAGGTGGCGTGAGAAACGTTCTGCGGGTGGTAGACGACGTGGCCTTAAGTGCATATCGCTAAATGACGATACACTGGAAGTCGTGGGATTGGGTTCGGGTCATCTCTCCTGTAAATCATTGCTATAATTATTCCAAGTAAGGGCTGGTCCTTTAGCTGGTGCGCATAAATCCGTCCATTTGCTTAATCTATGATCTTACGGTATCCATGGAAGACTAGTAGACAGACGTGGAGAGTTTTCTAATAAAGAAAATTTTTTTCGCATTCATTATAAATACCCGGCTCCTTACAAAGCATATGAATTTTAGCAAGTAAATAGCCAACTTTTTTTATATTTCATTCACTCATGACTTAACCTCCATAGTTAAATTTCTCGTGATCTAAGGAAACTCAGGGCATTTTTAATGTACGATATATGAGTAGCACTATCATCAAAGATATGATGCACTTATGTAGTTTTTGTATTTCGTGAAATAACGTGGTAACATCGTTGAAGTCGACGAGTATATTTATGTATCGTGGCTGCGTCCATCACTTGGTCTAGCACATGCCATAACTCCCGAAAGCAGAAAAACGTACGTACTTCCTTCTTCAACAGCAATTCTGAAGCAATTCATTTATTTTTATATTTTAGTGGCACAAGCTAAAAATGCTCTGAATGAATGTTCCAATTTGGTCAGTGCAACCCATTTATTCATCATAAATCACAATGATGATTTTAATCGATGCGATGACGATTTTTAATATATATTTTCTCGTGAAGCACTTTAACATAGGTGGGCACTTAACAAAACCTTTACAAAACAGTTGTCCTGGTTTTCAGGTTGAGTTCTACTCCATCTGTCCGTTGGCTTGCCCCCCGTCACAAACCCTTATTGCAGGGTTTTATGTAAATCACTTTCAACGTCATCATTTTTCAATAAAAATCTTAATTTATTTTGACTTTAGATGGACTATATAAATTTGAGAGAGTTTCTCAGTCATTGCGGCCGTATCTCGCATCCTGATTTACATTTCCTTTGACCTTGTCAATCTTCTCACAGTTCTCTCTCCTGCCTTGGCCTTTGGAGCAATATCCTTCCAGTTTTTCCTCTTCTCTCCCTCGCTCTTTCGTTTTTCCATCTTCATCTTTTCAGTGGTAACCTCACCTCCTCCATCCTATGTATGCAAGTTTCCATACCATATTCAATTTTTCTGGCCTATACTCTCTGTTATTTTCTTTTTTACGTCCATTCTCCTTCTGATAGCTTCATTTCTTGTTGGCCTCAAAAGGCGAAAGGAGGATATTGGAGATTGTTGGATATTGTGGAATAACCTCCTCGAATGCTAACCCGATGTTCGTGGGTTCGAGTCACGCCGAGGTTGTTTTTCTCTACTCAGGGTATGTGATAGTGTGTGGTTTTTAATGAGTTAATTGTAAGAAGTATATATGTAAACCTAAAGACCCTCGAAAATTGAGCGGACATTATTATCATTTATTAATCTATCTACAATAGCAAGAATTCTTTGCCAGAATTCCAGTTCAGCCATTCCATTTTCGTCCCGTTGTTTTATTTACAACTTGAGTTTTCACTCCATATATTACGCTGCTTTCCGAGACCATCTTTTACCCAAGTGTTTCTTTTCATTTTATTTGTTATAATTTTATTCCATAGAGTGCAATGTAGTCTTCTTGTAATTCATTTTTCCCCTACTATTTTTACAAAACATTTCTGAATGATCACTCCTACATGGATTGACTCATTGCTCTAAAATTTTCCGAGTCTTAATTTCGACTGAGATAGAAAGAGAGAGATGTAATACCAAAATTGACTTCGTTCCGTGCCCCTTCCATAGGCGGCAATTTGAGTAGAATCCATGACCCGTGCCCTTCCTTGTCTAACAGTGGGGATTTGGTTTGGACTCCAGAACGATTCGCATTTATAAGATAATAGGATGAAACCCTATTAGCAGCGAGGATTTTTCACCCTGCTATGGTTCTTTCGGTGAAATTTCAGCTCATTCGTCTAGCAGGCGTTTAGGACACTACTACACTGGAGGAATATTCAACACTTGGAACTAAAATTGCTAATATCAATCTCACATTCGATTGTACAGTTATTTGAACTTGTGAGTAAATGTGACTTTGTGTCTAATATTGGTATGAGGAAAACTAGTTGATATTCTACGCAATACGTATTTGTGACCAATTGTTTTCCATGTCTTCGCGTGTGAGAACATCGAAATCGGTTGAGAACAAATAAATGATGTAGGATGTATTGACTATTTTTCTGTGTTGCAGTTAGTTCATTCACACGTAGGTTTACGTCACAAAAAGTGTTTTTCCCCTCAGAGCACATTTACTATGATTCATGCCATTTGGGGCCATTAAAGTATTACGTAAGACGTTTTAGGAGGTAAGGGGGGGTCTGCTTCTTCTTACATTGTCTCACATAGGGGGTTGTGAGGGTCCGAGATCGTCTTACGTAAGATTTTTATTCGTGAGATCGTATTTGTAATTCCTTTTTTACAATTGTCTTACGAAAAAAACGTAGTTTTTAGTACTGCAAATATGGCATAGTTTGGCTTAAGGAAAGGTATATAAAATAATATATATATCGATATCTTGGAAAGGAACTAAAAAATAAAACAAACAGCGGTTGTTACAGGATCAAGGTTCAATTATAGCGATACACTGGCGTTACGACGGGGAATCTTTAAACCCTTTAATCCCTACTGCAAAATGCCAAAATATACAGTATTATATTTTACGTAGTGAGTGTGTCGTCCAACCTTCTGGTTGGCTATTAGTCCCTCCAGCACATGAAGGCTCCTTGAACTATACGCATTGAGCATTAACAATATCCCGCAATATCCAAACATCTATGTTAACTTACGGAAGATTGAGTGGGGAGGGGGGAGGTCGTGATATCTTACGTTGTCTTCAATAAGGATAGGGTGTTAGAAGTTGAAAGGTCCTAATTTTTCATTTTTATGTGTATCGCTTTGCATTTAATTTATTATTTTTTATGCAGGGAACACTGGCTTTGTAGCTTTATTTTTTTTCAGTATTGCGCTGCAACCTTGGGAGAATAAAGAAATACTTTTGTTGTCGTAAATAAAGTGAATTTTGGCGTTTTAATTCTTTCGACATTATAAGAAGAAATACGTCGATGTTTACGGTAGTTCTCATAGCGAGAGGGGTCCTAAAAGCGTCGCAAATATTCTTACGTAATACTTGAATGACCCCTTTTAAGAGGAGCACAGACGGCGATGTTTTTGTCAAACGTCGAAACGTCAGCCTGCATGGAATCCGTAACGCGGCGGAAACTCGAGAGGAATTTGCTGTCATACGTGGTCGAACCCTAGTGGAGGCAAAGTTTTCTAGGGTACGTTAATCTCCTTGAATTCTTAGAGAAATGTACTCGCACATCAACGGAGCACCGCTCCGGACGTGGGGAGACGTTAATCTACGAATCCACTAACGCCTGTTGTACAGAGAAGACGAAGACCAAAAGTTTCTCCGCTGTCTCTAATCCAGTAGAAAGCAAGATCCTCACTAAACTTCATGCAACACAAGGCCCTCCATTAGTTTTCTCCTGTTTCTCTTGAAAATCGAAGTCATAGTGTTCTCAAACTCAATAACTTACTCTTAAAAAAACCCTAAAACCTGATAGGAATAATGTCAACTTATCCAATAGTTATGCACTCAAACATGAATATGGAGCAGTTTACGTGAAACTAAAATACAAACTACATCAAAGTTATACAGTCAAGAACTATTATGTGGGGAAAGAGTAGCAATAAATTAAAACTAAGTTGAAGCCTTTGTGCCCTATATGTTCTAGGGATTGACTTCTTGACGGCAGCATTGATAAATCAAGCATTCTTAGAAAGGGACTCAATACTTCGTGGGAAATTAGTCTGAGCTTTGCTTTTGTTACCCTTTTATTTCCTCGAGTGTATACTATATTTAAATGATATACCTACTATATTTATTTAATAATACCTTGATAACTGTCATCGTCGATGACTGGAGTCGATTCCTCTTCCTGGCATTGCCCCCATATCCACGCGAATGATAGAATGACAACTTGTACTGACTGTCACAAATGGCCTCAACCATTATTGTCAATTCCTCCAATGATAAAACCATTTCCACAGCATCTGCGAAGGAAAATTTTCAACCCGAGAAAATGCTTTATTAGCTAGTTGCCCTTTAGGAGAATTGGAGAATGGAGATAATGTCTCATACAATAAATAAAAGCTTTCACATAATTGATTATCCAATTAATATTCACCTGCATTGTGCTATCTATTACTGAATTCCATGTGGGAAGGAAAAGTACGGATATCCACGTTAAAGAATTTTATTCTCCGGTTTCCCTAAGAAACTGGTTTTGGCCCCGTTTCTGTGAGGTCATATCGTTCCATTCGCTTTAAGATAAAACCGATTTATCGATAGAATTTGGCCTGAATCAGAGGAAAACCTGAAAAAAATCAGAGGTGGGGGCTCATAATTACAAAAGTTTTCCATTAAATTTAGATGAAGGAATATCATTACCTGAGAGCTGATAAAAACAATTTTTTTAATAGAATTGAGATGTCAACATGGTGACTTGAGACCATTAGTTTTTAAATTTAATTTTTAGTTTTGGAGTCACTCTGAAAGAAATTTGACACATTAAAAATAATGAGATATCGAAAATTTTGGCTGAATAAAAGCAATATATTTAGTTTTCGGCGAGATCACAAAAAAATTAATCTTGCATCTCAATTCGGGACTTTATGAAGAATAAAGGAGGAAACGACTTCTCCATCTTAGCATGTCCAATGAAAATGAAAGAAAAACAGTTAACAGCAAGCTAGCCCCTAGCATTCCATCCCAACTCTCAAAAATCCTCTGCACATATCAATTTCCGTAAGTTTCCTCCCCTTAAAAAATGCTATTCCTCCAGAATATTTTTTTCAATGCCAGTATTAATGAAACTACACAAAATAACTCGAAAGAATTACTCTTTGCACTAATATATCATGTTACTTGTGAAATAAGCCTGTCTTGATGTGCCCTTTCTGTAAGAATGAGGCTGCATTTCTGAACTACTCCTGCCAATCAAGCTTTCAAAATTATGCCCTAAAAATTAGTCTTTTCCTTTTCCTGTCTTTGCCATTGTTTCCGGAAATCCATGCCCGTAACAACTAGTGTGCAGTGAACAGATCGACTGATCAAAACACGAGTTGGAAAGGCACCGCTGCAGCATGAGGTATTTTCCGTGAAACGATCGATCCGTATCCCTAAAAGCTAGATTTACGCCGGTCCTCCACTTTGATCAGATCTGTTAAATCAACAAAACTGAATTCGACGGCTGCCATTCACCCTACGTGTGGATAACGGCTATTTTCGAAAGTTGGCCACCGCACATTTGTCATCCGTCTGGTGAATTAGCTACCTCTCTCCAAATGAGCTGTTTGTTTACTGCTGCACACGTAAGTTGAATACAACTGGACAGTCTACGCGTGGGTTTCGTGGGAACTGGTCCCTTGAACACGAATGGCCGTCGTTAGACGAAACGGTGGATTTAACTATTCACGGTGAACATCAGTATCCACCCTTCAATTTTTACGGCTAGAGCACATTGGACCATCCATCAGTTTCGTCACCTCCGCTTCGAAGCGTTTGCAGCGTTAAGCAACCACTCCGATGCTGAGAACTCATTCCATAAATCCGAAGGTGTGTGTTTACTCGAGAGCCTCGTCACAGGAGCGTTGATGAGAGCATTGGAATGGTTAAAAGCGCTTCTGAAAGCTTAAAGAGAGTAATCACGCAATGTTGTCGTCGAAGCTACTCTTGTTAGAGGAATGAGGAATGTAAAATGCAATGTAAAGAAGTTATTAATCCTCGAGGTTTCGTTTCGTTAAAAATAAAATGCTGAGCTCGGTAAATTTCACACTTTTCAAGAATAGGGATGTATGTTTCTTATGTTTCCGGCTGGAGGGTTTGGTTAAGGGACTCTTCTTTTGGGTTTCTTGGCGTAAGTAAACATTCTTCACTGCGGTTTCACTACTGTTTCAGGAGGCGTCTTTAAACCAGGTCTTCAACGTGAAGGCTCCTCAAAGAACGTAGGTGAAACCGCTATCAAGAACGTGGAGAAACTTAGATGAAGACACTCTTTAAAAGGCACAAAAATATCACAGGTTCTTCATCTTCGCTCTAAGTGTTAGGCAGCGTAGTCTGTTCCTGAAATAATATTAGCCTTGGTCGATAAAAATTGCGATGACCACTAGCTTTATTCTATGATGCAATAATGGGGTGACGGTACGGCTGCAGTCTTCCTAAATGGCTTCAATATATGGCTTTTCAATCGTTATTTTTTCTTATAAATAAAAATTGTTTAAATTTTCTCTTGTGATTTCGATTCTTATCCTGTCTTCTAATGTGCAACCTCCTGCTGTTCATTTCAGCTGATTTGATTTTCTTTCTGTCTCTCTTTAAGAGAACCCACGCCCCGTTATCGTATAATGCTACTGGAATTGCTATCGCTTTACAAACTGTTTGTTTTATTTTTGAAGGTTAATAGTTTGTATAAACTGTCCTTCAGTAATATTTAAATTTGCTAAGGTTATCATTTTAGACATATTGGTCTGCTTGTTGATATTTCAAATCCAAAATAATGAAAATTGAATCCCTTGCTCTAAGGTTATTTCAGTAATGTATGTCAATTTTTGGTATTGCCGGGAATTTACCCATATAAGGCTTTGCCTATGTTATATTCGGTAATATTATCGGTACATATTCCTCTGCTATGTAGTTCAGGCAAACTCCACTTTTCTAATAATCATTTGTTTGTTTTATAATAACAATATCGTCAACATAAAAGAAAATACACAACAGCGACACTCGCAGTGACATTTCACATTGTTTCACATGATATGACAAACCCCCCCTCCCCCCCGAGAAGAAACAGGATGGAGAAAATATAAAAGTATGTCTTCTGTTACGCCAAGCTAAACAGAGAATCATATCCAGATAGCTTTGACTACGCTCACGATAATTTTCCTATTATGAGTTAGAAGTGCTTCTATATATTTTTATTACAGCAGCAAATATTTCAATATGAAACGACGTAGGATGGGAAGTTATCAGATACCTAGCGTAATGGCGTCAGGGAAACTTTTGTTGCAGAGGAATTTTTAATCTTGTCAATGGGAAAAGCTTTAATATTGATACCGGAAACCGAAAAAAGGTAAGAAATCAAGGATGTATCATCTATATATATATATATATATATATATATATATATATATATATATATATATATATATATATATATAAATTTTGTAGCGTGTCAGTCAGTCAGTCAGTCTTTTTGTATCCATTTTGTTTATATCTCTCTCAAGTCTTGAGCTAGAGAAATGAGGTTTGGTCCATTAAATTTGGATTTTCTGTCTGTATGATTTGGTAGTAGATTTGGTAGTAAATTTGGTTTGGGAGGTGTTAAATTTTGGGGTTGTTTTTACCCCAATATTGTTAACATTGACGCCCATAAGAAAAGCATTGTATTCGGTGCAGGTTTTTCTTCATTTGCTTTTTTAAATTACTTGCACTCAAGATATTGGATGGAGATTAAAAGAATGTAGAACGCATAAAAGAATTTATTATTTAATTCTTTCATTCAATTTTCTTATACGCTTCGTTTTTGTCCAGGTACTGCGTTTTTATCGCGAAATTCATCAATGTTTCTTACTTTTCAACAATAGATATTTCCTTTGCATCCGGGCTTGAATACCCATTTAATAGCAATTTTATGAATGGCTATTCACTCCTGCAGCTTTTAAAGGCCAGATTCTGTGAATAATTTGACAGTTGTAGTCAAACGACTACATTTTCCCATTCGCCTTGGCTTTACAATGACAATCAACAATGCACAAGGTAAATCGCTTCAAGTGAGTGGATTAAATCTGTAAAATCCATGCTTTTCACACGGTCAATTATATGTTGCATGCTCCTGAGTGGGACAGCCGAAAAAGTAATTTGTTTTTGCAGGGGGCGGTAGGACCAAATATATTGTATATCCGAAAGAACTCGAATAAAATTTTCAACTCTATTTTATTACACAAAATATATTTTTTTTTCATTAATGTTGAACATGTAAATGTGTCTGCTTCGTATATGTGGACCTACTTAAAAAGAAAGAGAGACATTGCAATGCATGCCGGGCCCCGCCGGAGATCGCGCCATGTTATTTGTCTCTCTAGTTTGCATGGGATGGGAAGGCTTAAAACAATGCAATTGCTGTTTTGGGGAAGAAAAATTATTCTGAATTATTTTTTTTCATTTTTGGGAAACATATACACTCATTTAGCCATATTTCCCACTGCTTCCAATTGAGTACTGCAAAAAAAACACCAAGTTCACTTCAAGGGCACACCATACAGAGACTGCCTGCAAAGCAAGGAAGTTTGCTAGTAAATAATTAATACACGTCTCGAAGACTTGATTTTGAACAAAAATTACTCTAAGAATATTGTTTATTTAAGAAACTTTCTAACTGCCACGAGGAAATTTTAACTTGGTTCATCCAAGCACCCATACTTATTTTATGACGATTATTAAGGACTTCTGGTTATCTAATACCTCTTGCATTTGCAGTATGTGAACACTAATAATGGCCATGTCCTTTGAAGTAATTTGGCCGAGCCTAAGAGTTGAATGTTTATAACAACGGGATTTTAGGTGGATATTTCATTTATCTAATTTAAATCCCTTACGGTATCGGAAATTATATCGTTTACCAATGTCAAGATCACTCTAAATATATTAAAAAATCCAATGGACTGAATATATTTTCTATGATAATTAGGAAGAGCTACCCGCATTTCCCATAGATTCCGTGCCCCAGCCAGTAAATAAGTATAAACTTCTTTTAAACATGCATTTATATTCCACGAGGGAGGAACAATGGATAAAATTATATTCCTTTAAATTTATTTGGCTCAAGAAAGAATAATAGTATTAGATTTCAGCAAGTCATTGATTTATCGTTACGCATACCGAACTAATCGCAGTAGTACACATCTTTTTTGAAAAAAAAATATTTTTCTATTGCTGCGAGTTACCCGTTGATTTAATTTAAGAATATTGGTAATTTGGTAATTTCTTTGTCTTTAGAGAAATTACAATGAACTATGCGAGTTAAACTTAATGTTCCTCAGAAATGTTGATGACTTTTAAATATTAATGTAAACACTACATTACGGAGTGTGCAGGTGGTCCCTCAACGTGAATGAACTTTTTTGGTATTACGTATCTAATCGATTATTTGTTTGAGCTTTCAAACACGTATCTTCTCTCTAATATATTTTATACACTGAGGGAATGTTTCTTATCAAAGGTTTGGCTTTACTTGGTGGAATTCACTCTTGTCAGAAAGAAAGACTTGGAATTTTCCACACGAGATTTTATCCATGCAACCACGGTTTTGACGCCACTAAGCCGCTTTATTGCGTCGTTCTCAAAACGACGCAATAGCTTCCAAAGCGCGGGCGACTTAATAAAATGTACAGTGGAAAACACACAAGAATTTCTTTCTTGCATGAGGGAACCTTCCCCCGAGTCAATGCAATTTTCCGCGATCAGCGTGCACTTCCCAATCCCACGGCTTGCAGCCTTTTCCTCGCTGGGATCGTAGGGGGCGGATTGTCTTTCCCCCAGGGGGGTCTTAATACCTCCTCCTCCTCTTTGGTTCCTGATTTGCAAACGCCAGCTGCAACTGAGTTTTCATTAAACGCGACTCCTGGCTTATCTTGACAGCCATGGGAATGATCTGATTGAGTTTATCGTGCCGTCCGAAATCCTCGTTGTTTAGGCACACCGTTTGACGTGGATTGGGAAATCATTACAACGCAGTTGACTTTGCTAATCGGAATTGGATGCGACTCGTGAAATCTACTGCTTTGCTCCAGCTGATCAGTGGCAACATAGGGGAGAACCTGTGCATATAAGTGAAAAAAATTTGATGATTAGATGATAAAATATATTCAGCATTTCCATTAATTCTTCTGTTCCTATTTTTTTTATTCTCTCTATTCCTGCTGCGTTTCTGAGGACGACCGTTTGAAATCTACTGGAAATATGATCTTCCAGTTTTCATCAAGACAATAACCCATATGGCTCTAAAGAATGCGGTTTTTAAAGGATTTTTTTCAGCACTACTTGAGAAAGTTAGTCACCGGAAAAAACTTTCACCTGGGACGGACCGATTTATTATAAAAGAAGTTATTGCCTCTGTTTCCAAGCATAGTTTTGTGTTTTGAAATCTAATTTAGGTGTCAGGTTATCAATTCCTCAAGTTATGACTAAGGAGAACGGCAATGATTTAAATTGACCCTACCGGCCAAGTAGAGCTCTCAAGGGTTCCCAAAAGGGTTCTCAATAGCTGATATTTCAGAAAAAACAATTAGGCTACCGAAATGATACTTGACGTTTTCGCTTTTAAATACGTCGTCAAGCTCTGAATTCCAACGGCCAGAAGATCGAATGCCTAACCTTTGACCTTAAAATATATGCACAGTTTCAACACTCAGGCAAGAAGAAAACTCTAATAAGCCTTTTATTATTTAATTAGAATGCCTAATTATTTATTCGGAGATTTTCAGAAGTCTTCTCACCGTTCCGATTAATTTCACGGACGTAGGTATCCATTTGCAGCCTTTTTTTTAGTCAACCTGTTCAAGCGGTGGTGTGCCTTTAAGCCGCTCCGCCTCCTACAAAAGCGTTCAGACTTCAAAAGCATTCTCCTCACTCGCTGTCAGTGATGCTTAAGCTTCCAGGTCGAAGACACCCCCCGGGCCCAAGCAAACCAGGCCGTACCGTAACGCTGTGCCGTCAAACCTCGATTGCAAAGCTTTTCTGTTTTCCATTCTGCAGGTTTTCTTTGCACGGTTGGAAAAACCGCATATTGACCAATGCATTATGTCTCTCTAAATCCCGATAAAGGAGGTATTCAGTAATATTCGACGTAATATGCGTTACTGATCGACCGGTGTCGATCCTCTCTTACACATGACGATGTGAGATCAATGATGTACTGGTAGTGTGCACTGTAAGCTCCGATGATCATGTGAGTGTACCGATAAACACCGTAAAGAATCTTAACCTCGTATTCATTTTTACCATGTGGAAATTCCACGACATTACCTCAGACACCATCAAGTTCATCATTTAAGATCCCCCACATTTTATGTCTCCCTTTATTTGGTGCAAAATTCCTACTGTCTTCTTTCCTTTTCAGCACTTACCCTTTGTTAGCTCCATCAAGAATACTTTTCCCCTCAATGTGCTCTCAATTCATTTATTGCTGCCGTCACTAATTTTCTGTAAACAAACTTGCATTCCTCCGTTACTATATCTAGCCCTTTATACATCCTTTGGCTTTCTGGGCGCCCCGTTTACACTGTCCATTATACTCTGTACAACACCCCTCTATTAGTTTTCGATTGATGTGACGCTTCTCTCCATATTTAATTTTTAACTCGTAATATTTTCTTTGCTTTTGCTCAGCACCCCGTGATCAAATGCCTCCTTTTTGTTAATTCTTCTTTAGCCAGTCCTTTAGTCTGCTCCTTATGTTCCCACCGCATAATCCATTCTTATCTGTAATATCTACGATATGAGAACCGTTCCGCCTCCACTATTTCTCACCATATTTATTCCCGCATTTCCACACCTGGAAATTCTCATTATTACTGTCTTCTTATGAGTGATCTTCACCCCATATCTTTCGCATTTTACCTCAAAGCCGTACTGTGCGGAAGATTATCATAGGATATCATACCAGCAGATTGGTGGGGTTTTGGATTGTTCTTACCCTCTATTCCTGATTTTTGGGACATCTTTTCACTTTCCCTCGTATTAATTGTTCGCCATCAGGTCTCTCTTAAATTTCTTATACCCTATGCCTTTTGAAGTCCAAAATTTCTATCCTCTTCCTTCCCCTTACACACTTCTCCTTCCGTTCTCCCTTCTTTTTTTTCCTCTCTATCCTACAACTTCCTCTTCATCTTCATCAAAACCCATCTCACCCTTTCCATTCTTCTCCAAACCCATCTCAAATGCCTCTAGTCTGCGTACATACTGAGTACATGCATCTCCGTAACGACCAACTTTCCGATCCTTACAACGATACGCTCCGTATTATGGGTTTCGCCAGTCTTTTTCTCCTTAGACACCCCCCTCATCAATTTCCTTCCCTTTGAAAATTGTTTCTTGGCTAGGGGAATTTTACATCTGATTTGCATATCACCGAAGCCTTTTTTCTCCTAAGTATCACCTACTAGGTACGTGAACTGCTCTATCTGTTCTATTTTATGCCCTTCCACTATCATATTCAGCCTTCGTGGAAGATTCCTTGCAATGGAAATAAGTATCGAAAATATACTAAAAATTTGTCCTCCCAACTAGCTATGAAGCCTTACTTTTGGCTAGAAATATATATATTTTTATATATATTGTAAGCTCAACATTCTTTAAGCAGTGCTTCGTCTTAGGCAGGCTGTCTATTCGTAACTTCACCCCGTATTTACCTACTTCTGAAGCACATTGTATTTTTGAAACAGATAAAAACAATTCTAATCCTTAAGGGTAGAAGTATTGAGAGGAAATATACATTATTGCGATGAAAATGTTGAGCTGAAATTATCGATCAAACCCTACCCTAACCAGAACACTTAACCAGTTCGTAGAGCACTGTTAATAATGATATTCATTATAATTTAACGGCGCTTTAATGAGTAAATCGTGAAAAAGTGCTACACAAAAGCCGTTGGAAATTCCTTGACATTTCGCCAAGATAGGGCGTGATAAAATCTTTAACGACATCCCCTCCTTCTCGATCTCCAACGCGGGAGGGTGAACAAAACTTTGATGAAGTAAACATAAAAAAGAACGGCTTTGCGAGCTCGTGACCTAAGCACGACACAAGAATGGGTCAGCCTTAGAACGAATGGATACTTCGTTTTTTATTTTTTTTAAGTGCCCCATAAAACTCTTTCCACGTGAAATTTAATTTACCCCCGGTCAGAGCTCGAAACGCCAATCATATCCGAAAGGGGATAGATCGTCAATTCCCTGCCAATAAAATCCCCGCGCTTTAGGGATTCTGTGCCGCGCGTGGCCCTCGCCCATGGGAAAGTAGGTGCGCAGATGTTGTCGTAGAGGATGGGTCGGGTCGGAATACGAGGGAGAGGGAAAATAAAAACGAGGACAATAGGGGCGAGAGAGCCCGAATGGCCGATCAATCACTCCCCGCAAAATTCTGCGACGCTCAGATGATCTGAGATAAATTGCTTTTAATTTAGCTGCGGCAAATATTGCGCGGGGAGCTTAGCGCTCGTCTCTCCCTCTATATATCCTATCCTCCACCACTTCCTCCCTCCTCAATGCACCCCTTCGACAGATGAATGTACTCGTCGAGAGAAGATAATTCCCCGCGAACTCTCCCACGCTTTGGGTACATACAACGCAGTCCATCAGTAAAAGGTCGCTGCGTACCTATATCTATCTACTCCCGTTATCGGCTCGCGATGCTGAGGAAAAGATAACGAAGCGAAGGTATTGTTGTTTTACTCATACCTTTATGGTCCCAACTGATTGACTTTATTCATTGACCGAAACTGCAAAAATATTTAACGATATATTTCCACAGAGTATTTGCCATCTTTTTCTCAGTTCAATACCATTTTTTTAAATACATCTTTCCTGATGGCGCCCCATGATTATGGAGGGACTAAATCATTAGGGAATGTGATATAAGCGTATTTAATAAAATATGGCTTAGGTACTGACCTTCAAAATGAATTATACTCGGACCTAATGCATAATTTGTCACCCCAAGCTCCTCGCTGTTCCCACGAAAAAAAGTACAACGGATGTGACGTAACGGTATTTTTATTCAGATATCCGAATCAGAATTCAAAGAATCAAATACGGCGCTTGCGTGGTAACACCGTGAATGGGATTCAAACTCGATTCTGCAAACCATTTTCCGGTCTGAAGTTTTAGCCAGTTACACCACCAAGTCACCTAAATTGTAAACAATTCTGCAAAAAACTAGGTAACGCACCAGACAGAAAACTTGTAGATAAATCTGAGAATCCCGACTCGGTCGAATTATTTTCAATCCGACCCAATCCGAACTAAAATAATAATTGAAAATAATATCTTGAATCAGGTATCACACTTTAAATGTTTGGGATGCGACATCACCTATGAAGAGGACAGAGGCATTTTAAACAAAACAACTAATTACCAAAGAATATGTGGGCCTATAAGAAGATCGCTGAATGGAAAAACTGCAAAATAAACTCAAATAAAATTTTACAAAAATAATGGCTGTCCCCACATTAATATACGGATCAGAAGTTTGGACACTTAAAACAAGAGGCTTAAAAACGTCAGAAATGAAATTCCTTAGATCTGTGAAAGGCTATACACGCCTGAACCATATAAAAAATGAAGAAATAAGGCATGAATTAGAAGTAAAATCAGTAACAGAAGAAGCAATAAATTATTAAGAAAGATGAAAAGAACATGTTGAGCGTATGCCTCTAGAAAGGATTACCAGAAAGGTTTTAGAGTATAAGCCCTTAGGGATAAGAAGGGTTGGGAGGCAGAGCCGGTGAAGCCGGAACAGGCAAATTGCCTAAACCTGGAAAGGAGGAAGAAAAAGATTCATTCACACTTAAGTTTAATTTTACAGACCCATTTTTTGACGGGTAGCCGTCATTTTTTCAAAGTATGTACCAAGAATACTTTTTTCTTATATTGAGAAAAAGTTATCGACTAACTAAAACTGAACTGATGCGAGGGGTTTATTTTTGTAAATACCTTTTTTCCACTAACCAATGACCGCACTCCAATATGAGCCATTAAATACAACATTGTGTCACATACTTACGGATTCGTTCATGCGGATATTTTCATTTCATTAATTAATTTCGTCGTTTTGACTCATTGACAACTTCATTCAAAGATTTATAAGGGTTGTCGAATATATTTTGAACTTTTTACATGTGATGTTCACGACTACGCCTGGATAAAACACTTGTTCAGCTCATTTTCTTTTAACTGAATGTTTTTGCATGATTATATTGACTCACTGATGACTCCAACTCTCCAAAGAGATAACTCTTTTGTTATTTTCACAGATAATAAGCAATGTAAAGAAAAACCAAGAGGGTGTACTATCTGGGGGTACAAAGAAGCAAAAAAACCCGGAAATTAGGTAGTATCAGCTAAAAGGTAACAATTTTTAACTTGAATACAACAAGGTTTGTGAAGCAGAGTGACCTACTCTCAATTTGACCCAGCGCAACTCACAAGCATATGATTGACTCATTACTTTTAATTTATATATAATTTCATTCAAATGTCCATGCTCATTACGTCATTGTCCCTCAAAAAGCTAGGCTATGAGTTTTCTTTATGCGATTATAAGGTTTTCTTTGTAATTGATTATATTTTTTTCTTTGTAATTGATTATAATGTTTTCTTTGTAACTGATTATAATGTTTTCTTTGTAATTCTTCATTTGTTTTTGCTAAATGCGTGGGTGAGTGGGAAGAGAAATCAGAGGTATCCCGAGGGAAGCGCTGAAGGGTTCCTTTGTCCCACCAACCTAGCATGCTTTCCTTTGCCATAAATCACGCTTTACGCAGGCTTGTACCACCTAGTTTTGAAATACCTATAATTGGCGATTAGAGAAGTGCTTACTTCCATAGGTTATCGTCATGAGTGTCTGTGCTCCGTGGTGCAGCACTGCGAGGATGACGGCCAATCATTTGCGCTCAAATTACTGGAGGTGCTGCAAAAGCCAAGAACGCTATTGACGTGCGCCACCTATCAGCTTGCTCACCATTAACCACGCTATATTACCGACTTATAACCTCACTCGCCTACGGTGATCACCAGTGCGTTTCTCCACTCATGCATCATCCATGCTTCATGCCCCTTCCCATTTAAATGGTTGGTGGCAACGAAGGCTGTGAACCGGGCGGAGGGCTAAAGGAAAAAATTCTTCATTCTTCATATTTGACTCCTGCGGACCTGAAAAAGTATCGTCTAGTAAAAAAACATTTATTCGCATAACACATGGAAATAGAGGGAAACTTGAGTCATATATAAAATTCTATTAATTTTATTTAACACTCGAGACCCTGTGTATATTATGGCGTAGTACATTATGTATTCAATGCAAAACTATGAGTTAACATGGGAAATATGTGAGCAGTTATTACGTGATAATGTTTTACAATATTTAGGCTTAAGATGGGAATGAAATAAATGCTCAAACAAATAAATTATTTAATATAACGGAGTATAATTATATCCCTTACACGCTATGCATTTCTATCTTTCAGCCAGGTTTTTTTTTATATTACCACCGAAAACAGCACATATTGGCCTTTATATCGGGGTATTTTAACAATCAACAACGGACAAGCACAAACAACCATGTCCTGGGAAGTGAAAAATCCTCCCCAGGCGGGATTCGAACCCGCGACCTTTGGGTTAGCAGGTGAGGACGTTACCCCGCCGCCACCGAGGCCGAGGTTATTTTTCATTGTTACTTATCATACAGCAACGCATTAGTATTTAGTGCACATATATGACCATAAACAGGGAGCAAAGCATCTATACCATAATGCTATAATGAATATCACCACTGTAATTGAAGATATCAACAAATAAAATCCATGTACAGTAAGCTGTACAAGAGGACTGAAAAAGTTAAGAGGGTATAATTCCAATTATGTGTGTCAACAGTTCGAAGTTTTTGTATTGTTTTAATATACTTCTCTCACTGATAACATGACTTATTGTTAGATACAATCTGGCTAGCTGACAAAATGAAATTAAGTAACAAATTATGCATATTATTCGACGAATATATTTTTGGACATTTTTCCAGCTATACGAGCCGCCTGCAGCACAATTCCTTTTGAATTGACGCATTTTGGCTTCAACTATTACAGTAAATTGCTAATATTCAAAATAAAAATGGGCGGGTGCCTAGATGTTCATACTGTTCGATTTTCTGGGAGAATTCGTGACTTATATTTTCTTATATACAGTGTTTCCTGAAAAGGGAATTTATAATACATAGAAAACAATTATTATTTCAATGTTTCTCCCATGTTTGCCATTATAAGTACAAGAGGTGAAAAAACTGCGAGAAAATGCATGTTTTTATTGTTCATTTCAAACACAAAACATTTTTTCCTATAATTTTCCTATAAATGGTCATTACATAAGTAAAATGACATTAAGGTCATTGTACCTACGTTAGAACCACCTGAAATAGCGTAAATGTCCGCAAATATTCCGACCAACTCAAACATATAATCCATGTGTGCATCTGTTCGTGTGTGCGCCAAGAGCAGGAATTAATTACGGCCTTAAAATGATGCATAAAAATTTTAAAAATTCACTTGATCGTAAACAACATTTAAATGGGTAGACGTCACCATGGTATATGGTATGGTAGGTATCGCTTCTCTGCACTATGTGTATTTCGACGAAGACGGACCAAATCATACTTGTTCGTTTTCTTCCATAAATACAATAAAATTATAATTTTTGCGTAAAATGTTTTGCAAAAAAGCTGTATTTTCACATGTAAACACGTCGTATTATTGCGATAGCGAAACATGGTGGCAGTTGCGCAGAATGCAATTTTTAGCGGAGGAGTCCATTCATTACGAACTGGCTCCGCGCGGGAGAGAAAGGTAGTCTCCATATTTGACTAGCAGCGTTCCCAAGGTCGCAAACCTACCTTGTCTGCTTCAAAATGATCAATCTGTTACTCATATCAACTTTCTAGCTTTCTATGGCTCTTGTTTCCAATTTTTTTGATCCAGCTTCGTTTTTTATCGTAAAATCAGTCGTGAAATGTGCTGTTGACACTTTCCTACCCTCTCGAGTTAAATGCAGTTATGTTGGCAGCGTTGCCTACAACTATCTTTCATATCCTCTCTTCTCTTTTTCCATCCCCTTCCGCACGTATCTTATCATCTTGACGTCAAGCTTTGCGTAGGCTATTGTCACCAAATTTCGCTACTATTGAACTGGCAGTGATATCGGTCCTTGACATCACCCACCCAGATGTCGATGACGTTGTGTATAGACGTCGCCTAACGCGCGTAGTTTTTTGGCGGAAACATTAACAAAAAGAGCTATGTTTATCTGCATAAGTTTTGTCTTGTGCATTGAAAAACATAAACTGCAGATGTGAATAGTTATGTTCCTTTCTTTGTTTAAGAGTAATGAACCCTACCTATTGTTTCCATGTTTTTTTCCTTCTCGGAAAGGTGTCGGTGGCTCCAGCCTTCCCTTGTCACAGGCGGAGAACATTTTGAATGCATTTTTGATCGATTGTAGTGAGCACTCGCCCGGTGCGCCATGGGGAAGTGTAACTACACCGAAAGAGACCAGCGACGAGAAACTTTCACTCAAGCGTGTCTCTTTTTTTTAACTTTTACGTGGGGATATTTTTTAAGGAGAACTGGCCGTGTGCGACGCCCAAGTTCTCCGGTAAAAATATTTTTCCGGCATTGCTCCCTGGCCTGCAAAGTCCTTTCCGCTTGCACTTGACTGGTAGAAACGGAGAAGCCTTGTATGGGCCTGCCACAGAACTGAACGGAAAAAAACTGTTTTTGTTCGTCAAGGCAAGGACACAGTCTGCATTAACATACGTCTCCATGGTGTGTTACCGTAATTACATAAATAAATGTGCATGCGATACTTAAGCAACATACTTGAGAAGTTAAAAAAACCAGTTAAAACGAAAGCCTTCGTCTCATGGCCGGTTGTATAAATATTTAGTTATGAGGTCGATAGTTATGGGATCCATAAAGTTAAAGACCTCATTACTATGTCCGGATTGAAGGAGCTTTCACTTTCGTAACTTAACTCTCGATAATTAATGCTTAGAATGCTTGGACTACTCTCCTACTGTCGCAATTAAATTTATTTTTGTCTATCAAGTATATAAAATTACTTATGAACATTATTAATAGCTAGCATGAGTAAGTCAACTCTTCATTCGTCAGATAATAACTCTTTTATCGAGTACTTAAGCCTCCATGTGGTTCATTGCATATGAAAGTCATTTGTATTAAAGCCTATTCCATCAGACCAAATAAGGTATCAGACCTTCCATGTAGCCAATGAAGTTTGTGGATGTTTTTGTAACACAGTTAATCCTTTGACTTATAATGGTTATAGCTCATTTGGATACGTGTGTGTCATTTTTTAATTCAACTATTAGTAGGTAAAGGAAACAGCACAAGTTGACTAATTTACGGTCAGTTACTTTTTTTAAATATCACTTTGGTCAGAACGTCTGTACTAAGATTGATTTGATCTGCTCCCTTACATACTTCTGTATTCCATGCTTCCTTCTCCACTTTTCAGTAGTTTTTCTCTCTCATCCCCTCTAAATATTTCCTAAGTAATTGCCCCTTGCTCTTCCTCGTGATGTTCTCCCATCAACTTTTCCTCTCGTGCCAGGGCTTTGATTGAAATGGAAAATTGAATGGGGCAAATTGAAACGGGGCTCCGGTCGCCTCCTGAGGTCGAAAAAATTGTATATTTTACCATGCGCATGCATACAGGCATCTTGTCGTCCTCTCTCGAGGTATGCCGTTCCTAGCTCCGATTTTCCAGTTGGAACGCCTTGCTCATTTATTGATTGGACTAGCCTATACAGCATCCGTCGCCCATCGTAGCTTCAGCCACTCGAGGCTACTTCTTGACATGACGCAGTGAGTTGGAATAGAGTAAGCAAGGCTCGGATGTGTTTGTCAGTATGCCATATTAGAACCGAAAGCCTAGTAATACCCGATAACCACTTTCAAAATTGTACTCGAGCTAGGATCTCTTCTGAAAAGGCCACCTTTTGTGCGAACATTCTGTTGTCCGCGTCCCGATACTGGGAGGTACATACGATGTGCTGACACACCTGGAAGCTAAAATTTTACTCCCGTCTACTAATATGCGCAATGAGTATCGTAATGTTGATTTACAACAGTTAAGGTATGCAATCAGTGGAACTTGCTTAGGCATTTAAATTAGACAAACGAAAACGTGAAAATTTTCATTTGCACATTTTTGTGATTGGGATGTGCCTGTGATGCGAGAAAATTTATTGATGAACCTACCAAGATTAAAAATAATAAGACGTGCAGTTTATTATGAACCAGATAATAGTGGCTCTTAGATTGTAAACTTCGAGGATGACCAATTTGAGAAATCCCAATATTCAAATTAATAAATATCGTAACTAACAATTAGTCACCCAATAGCGCAAATCAAGAGCTGCAAGCTGGTCGGTCATTTATGGAAACTATTTGTGCCATTTAGGACAAGAGTATACGTTAGCTGGGGTAGTATTACATGGCAAGTGAAGGAAGGATGGATAAATATGCTGGGCATAGGCATTACCCAATTGTTGACGTCAAGGGTGAAGTGTTTTTACGTCCAATCCGAAAGACGGAGTATTTCCTTTAAGTTGTCTCCACATGGCATCAAAAGTAGGGGTTGGGATTCCACTAATACCTATCATCATTAGAAATCATCAACTTGAAGATTGGTTCGCTACAACTGACCACTTTACTCCCTTATCGCAGAACCTTTTTTCCTCATTCACAATTATCCATCAGGAAGGAAGAACTCGATACTCTCAGGCGTTACTTTGTAAAATTCCATTTTGACATAATCAAAACAAACTTTGTAAATTTTACAATGGATTTTATTCAATACGTCCGGTTTCATCGCATAAGCGACATCTTCCACCTGAAGATGTCGCTTCTGCGATGAAACCGGTCGTATTGAATAAAATCCATTGTAAAATTTACAAAGTTTGTTTTGATTCAGTCATCAGGAAGGAAGTTGGTGCAGATTTTGGACGGTGAGGAAAGTTTTCAAGATATCGTTAAACATTTTTCCACTAATTTTATCTTCGTAGCCGGGTCGACTGATTAAAGTAGCGCTGCGAATAAATTATTGAATTTCAAGGGTGACTCGCACCCACGACCGTTTTGACAACTCTTTTGACAGAGGAATGAAACCACTCTGTCGTATTCCACAAAATTCAATTTTCCCCCGACCGCGGTTTCAACCCTAAAGCGTCATTGCCCATGGGTTTCGGTCTTGCGTTGAATTAATTAAATCTTGCGGCACATTGGATTTGCTTTCATTTCATAATAGACCTATTCTATCGTGTAAAACTCAAGGGGGATAGAATAGACCTTTCGACATGAGAGTTAAATGACCTGTTTTTTAATGATTCCCAGTCCAAGTCTGCCGGCACTAATATGGTACATACATTCCATTTTATCATGCCATGCCATCAATAAAAAAAACTCAGCCCATTTTGTGGTCAACGTTCTCAATATCGCTTTTTAAAATTTTCTTGGATGTATTGTACAGGTGGGGTACATGGGGTGCTCTAAATGAGGTATGAATATGAAAAAAATGATATTTCCTTACTCTAAAATCACGTCAATCCGTCACGCCGGTTGCCGCTTCACTTTTTCAATTGCTTTAGCCCATAAATATACCTCTATCCCGGTTTTAGTGGTAAATTACACATTTTGATACATTTATTAGGAAATACGTGCCTAAGCTTGAATCGGTGAGTTTAAACATCTTTTCCGGTTAATAAATCTCTCCTGTATGTGTTTTCTGCATAAATAGCATATTATTGTAGAATATTTTTATATTCTTAATTTATTGGGGTAATTGAATTAAACCAATTTAGAGAATCCTCAATTCTAAACCTTTCTAAGACTAAATAGTTATGTGGTCACAGGGTTTTAGCCGAAGAAAATGGTAAACGGGAACAAAACCCATCATAAGGTACCGAGGGAGAAAGCGGTTGTATCGAGTAACAAGTTCAGAACGCAGTGATAAAGAATTGATACGGAGATATGGGAAAGTTTCAGATAAACGGATTAGGTATGATTGAGGAACACTCTCATGAAGTAGGGATGCTAATGCTCGGGAGTGTGGATCGTACTATATGGATGGGCTGTCTGCCTGAACCTCACTCGCTGTTGTTCTTCGACAGACAAGTACACGAGTCATGATGGATGGACCTTAAAATTTTATCCCACGAACGTAATGTGCGGCTCATACGACCATTTTATCATTAAGTTCCATTTTTTACCCTCCTGGATTTTCCTTTAAAAAATGACGAATTTAGTCGTCACCCAGATATCTGTGTGATAGTGTCTAAACGATTTCGGGCAGACCAACTCGTAGAAGCGGCCAACATTTAGGGTTTGTTAAAACACAAACAGATGATAGTGTCTGAAATAATCTTTCTCCTAGTCATTGTCTGATACTATGTGGACTTTTGTATTCATTAAAGCTCTTTTCCAAACGAGCATTTTTCAGCCTCTACAAAACATGACGCTTAATTGGGAAATATAATTACACTCAGAAACTAATGACTTTGAGCGGAGGGACTCAGTTCCATTTTTAATTCCTTAAAAGCCAGGGTAAGCCTTAACTGTGAGCATAATGAACGTCGCGTTGTAAATTGCTCATTAATAATATTTAAAGAAAGCAAGAACCTCCTCAATGGAATCTCCGGTTATAGAAAATATGGAATCGTTTCGTTATAAGCTGGGGAAACTATTTGGCCGCACGAAGAAGTTTCTTTAGTATGCAGACATATTACCTTTCCTAATAATGTCACAGTTTCAACCTTAATCCACGTGTGCTTTCCACTCTGTTTTTATTTTTTAGGATATTATTTTTTCCATGCTTAGAGAAAATGAAGAGACTATTATTAATCATTTATTTCGACCCCAAAATTACGGTCTTTTTGAACTATTTTATTACTATACCACGATGCTCTAACACTAAAATACTTAATAATCCAATACTAACAATAGATACTTTAGAAATTGTACTCTTAGGATAAAAGGTATATGCTGCTCCATCTGGTAATAGATTTTTACTCCTTGCAGTTGCACCATTATAGGTGCCATTTCCTAAGCCATTTCTTACAACTAAAACTATATGTGTACCTAAGATAACTTGATTATGACCTCTAAATAATAGGGACTCTTTGTACTAGTACGAGCGTCATGTGCTAAAACGCATTACTGACCAAGATAGTAATAGTAGCCAAATTATCTGATTGGCTCTTATGGTGCGTAACACGTGCCTTAAAATTTTAATATCTTCGCTAAACTTTTTGTATATGAGTTAGCCATTGATTTTTACCATTCCAGCACAGCATGGAAATTGGAAG
Organism: Pyrrhosoma nymphula; assembly: GCA_963573305.1. Lineage (NCBI taxonomy): Eukaryota > Metazoa > Arthropoda > Insecta > Odonata > Coenagrionidae > Pyrrhosoma > Pyrrhosoma nymphula. Next base: position 131,201,541 of record OY754329.1, on the reverse strand, counting down.
CTATTCTCATTTAAGACTTAACATTTTGCACGCTAGAAGTACACGGAACTATAATCACTCTTTCGCATTCAGCTAATCGATATATTTAATTTTCAGCCTTGATACATGATGACAATTCAGCATATTATTTCTGTGAGTCAGAGGAATATTACACATTTTTTGCATCTGAAACCAATTTATATCCCTGTAATTTTAATTTATTTTTTCGTTGAGATTTTTACTTGTTACGGATTTTTTTTTTAACTTTTTAATTTTGTAACTTAGTCAATGTCCTAATGGCTTTTGTCCGTTTGTGCTCGCTGTAAACAATATTTGCCAAGACTTAAATACTAACAAGGAATTTGTACTCCAGCCAGATTATTGTTCCTAGGCATACACTATATTTCAAATCTTCAATGTGACCAATTTTCAACTGCGGTACTCGAATATTTATTCTGTGCATGCTTTGTTACTGACCAAAGCTCCAGCATGATAATCCAATTTACACCTGGAGCGTCAATCCAAAGAAAGGCACGAGGCTCATTGAAAACCGTGTACCACAGAAAAGTTTAGATTGTGATCCTCGAGGAGATAAGGAGATTAATTAAGAATTGGGGAGTCAGAGTGTTTCCCCTAAGGCTGCCGATTAGGCACATGACGCTGACATTCCCTTCATAGTATGGCCTAGGTTGTTCCCTTTTCGTTTAGCATACTCCATGACGTTCACCAATTTCCCAGGACAAATGCTTCATAAAGATGGAGTCTACCAGGTCCTATTTTTATCCATGGCGATTTGCGAGTGCATTGCATTTTCGAGAGTTGTATCGAAGGCTAGGTTAATGGTACAAGCACCAGCTCTTTACCCTGAGGGATAAATTTGCGTTGAAACTTTGGTATATCTTTCCAGAAAATTGCATTTTCTGACGTATATTATTAACGTTGCAATATATTACCTGACGGTTACACCTCACACACATTGACTTGAGTGTACCCTTTATTTCTCTAATTATCCGGTATGCTCTAATCTGCTCATGTTACGCTTCGCTAAGTGGTAAATAGCTGCTATAAATATAAGAAAACACTGCACTCATCATGGAGCTATTATAACAATTGAGTCCATTCACAACTCACTACTTTTAAAAATAAACACATTAACGCTGTGCCTATTTATTCATTTATTTATTTAAATATTCTCGGGAATTCTCCCATGTGTGATGCTCCACCTATTCTCATGATCATTTCTTTAGCGTTTTTATGCATGTGAAATTTTTGCAAGGGCAAATAGCGACTGTCTTCTTAAATATATAAGCAATGAAATAAATCTGGAACCGAATGCAACGAAAGGGACGAGAGTCGGAATAGCAGACTTCTCCTTCATTTTTTCTATCTTCTTTGTAGGATATTTGCTCTTTTGATGTCTCAAAAAAGAGAAAATCACTCTTTCTCTCACTTCTGCAAGACGTCCGGTCAACCCATCGCCACAGACGAAATTCTATTCGATGACCTTTGACACTTCGCAACACATTTCGACAACGCTACGAGGAAACCCAACCATTCACCTTCTGTTTCCAACAACTCTTTAAATCCTCTTGGACATCCTGCATCCTTCATCTCCCTATACATCTTCAAACTTCCCGAACTCCAGTGACTCCACTGTAGGTTTATATAAAGCATAACGTACCTCAACTGGACGAATTGGAGTGCACAAGGCCAACGGAAAAAAAACTTGGAACCATAAATTAATTAGATTTTGACAGGCAGAACAAGAGTCGACCCAGCTCTAAGTTGACATGAGGTAAGAGACAGTTCTCAAGAATTGTAATACCGTGAAAACTCCAGTTAGGACAAAATGACCATTAGGATGTAGTATTCATAAGTTGAATTCAACAGACTACTGGGGAATTTGGCGTTGGATGAAGTATTTTTAGGGGAGAAGGACTGGAGGAAAAAACCGGCGTCGGTACTTGACTACTCTCAACTCAAGATACCAAAGCACCCACAGTTTTACATCCCATCTGACGGGCGCAGTTCTTAAAGTGAACCTCACGCTGTATGGTGGTGGGTGTATACATGTGGTGCACAACTGCAGCAATATACGATATGGTGGCAGTTGCGCAGAAGACCCATTTTTAGTAGATGAGTCCATTCTCTACGAACTGGTTCCCCATGGGGGAGTAAGGTAGTCGTCGTTTGACCACGTGTTTCCAATATTGCCTAACTTCATCATCGACTTCAAAATTCTCAATCTGTTATTTGCATCAAATTTATAGCTCTCTATGACTCTTAATCCAATTGTTCAGGTTGACTTCTCAAATCGATTGCGGGCAATATTAGTGCGTTTTGATGAGGCTTTATTCGGATCGTAAATATCTTCGTAAATCACGCTGCTGACACTTTCATGTCCTCCCAAATTAAACTCAGTTATGCTGGCAGTGTTTCCTATCCAGTGTTGTCATCTCTCATCCACTCCTTAGCGACACTTTCCATACGAGCCTTCAACTTCTTGACTTCACGCTTTGCGAATATGAATGGCATCATGTTTTACTGCCACTATATGTATCAGGAGTTTTACTATAAGGTCTCAGACTTGAATTAGACCTGAACTCTCAGAAAGGGAAGTGTTTAGTTTGAGCGCATATCAAATTTATTTTTTTAAGCGTGACGAAATGAAATCTTTTAGTTTCTTGAAAGACTTGAAGTATTTCTGGTGAATGGTTCTAGTAAATTCTTCTAGGGTTTCCCACCGGGTTAATGCCTCCATGGTGCCCAAAATTTCGACAGAAGATCTTCTTGTCATCCTCGGGGCTGTTTATGGAGGTAACAGCCCTGAGGATTATAGAAAAGTCCTCTATCGAAACGTCGGCCAACATGGAGACATTGACCCGGTGGATAGGTGAATTTAGCACTTTAGTTTCTTAAGTGCAGATCTCAAATGTTTTCGTTTTGCTACTTACTGATGTTTTATGTAAAAATACTATCGGGGTTGAAGCATGATCCTCAATGAATGAATGAAGCATGCCTCAATAATTACCTCCATACTGCCCTACCCTTACTCTTTGCCTCTTTTGATTCAGGTACACTCAATAATTTCTTCAAACACACATTTCTTCTTGATACCGTTCTTAAGAAACCGAATATTCCTTTCCCTAAGAGTATCTTTCACCACATACACCCATGACTTTCTCGATCTACCCTCTTCCTCTTACACCATTCACTCCTCTATCATAAATTTATTAGAAATTCAAAGTGTGGAATGCGACTCAGTGTTTACATATTTAACATGTTTGACTCAAAATAATTCCGCGTGACCTTAGGGAGTCTCAAGTTAATCTTCCTCAAATGGTTTATAACCGCAAATAATTATTCTCTCTAATCGTTTCACCTCGAACGAATGCGTCGTTGCGTTTTAATGTGGGCGAAGCTTAAGCGAGGATGTGCCTCGATATCGCCGGATTCGGAAAGAGATGAAAGCATTCAAACTGGGCGTAGGCGCGGAGTGACACCGAGGTATGTGACTGCGATAACGTGTGGACATCTCATGTCAATTTTAGTGGTCGTAATTAATGCACCCCGCGATTCCTAATTGAAATGCATTGAGTGATGCGCAAAACGGACGTAATTAATCTATGAAATTGAGCCCTTAATAGCTCCCTCGCCATCGTTCGATTAAAATCATCAGATATTCATTTGGCCATTTCGTCATAAGACCTACTAATTCGTCGACTTTAACTCTGAATCAAAGAAAAAATGTGCCCAATCCAGAGTAATGGATTTGAATGCATGACTTTATTCGTTGACAGTAACTTCATTCGGAATAACCCCATAAAAATAATTTAGGCATGTTTATAATCCAACTAACTAAAAACTAAATTTTAGTTTTCGCTCTGTGAACCAGTAGATAATTATATTCAAAATTCTACGTGATCCCAATTAATTTTAATAAATAGTTGCTAGAATACAATCTATTCCCCTTGGATGCCCTTCATGTGTCAACTCTCAATACTTTTTGGAGCTTAAGTCAATTAACTTGTCTTTTAGAGATTCATGTGAACCTCTGAATGCAACTCAGCCTTTAATATATGCAATAAAATAAAACTAAGTTGCATTTGAGAGAACCTTATTCTCATCAAAAATTATTTAAGATATAACTACTGAAATAAATCAAAATATAGACTACCTATATGGAAGAAATATATGTCTATCTCATGAGACTTAAATAATCTACTTCAGTTCCAATTCATTCATTAGAGTAATCTACCGGTTAAAGGAAGGTTAATATGGAAGTCGGAGAAAATCCTATGAATCTTTACACGCGCAGGGCCTGAAACTGGATTGACAGGAGCAATATTAATCGCTCCTGTCAGTCCAGTTCTAGGGGTCATTGGAAAACGCAAGCCTTTCCACCAAGTCAAGTTTTTAGTTCAAGGGAAGGATTTGTTCCAATGAGTTAAAAAATTACGTGAGGAACATACGGAATAAAATGAGAGTGACTCGCACGTTATCAAAGGCTGATTCATAGAGAAATATAAGGTTAAATTAGCCTTCGTATTTAACGTACAATCTAGGCAGCTTATGAGCGTTTAGGAAAAAAATATTCAGGGCTAGGCACTTACTATTCGCATTTCATTAATTAACTTCAGTTGATATGCTAATGTCGTCCTTGTTCTAAACATCGGTTGTAGTAAATAGGTGATTGAAAACATTAAGATTTGCCTTCATCTTTTAGTATTTATCCATCCATAATATATCTGAATGTTCAAAAATGGCTGGCCAAATTCGGTAAAAACATTACAATCGGTAAAACCAAAACTCTGCGCCCTTAACTTCATTTCACACTAATTCAAATTCGACCGAATTCTGCTTCAATTCATCCATGACTTAACACGGGTTTCGGTCTAAGTGGCTCCATGGACCCCGCCATAGCTGACTGGACACAGAAAATCCTCGATAAATGTACATTTGCGTTAATTTGGTGTTAAATTCATCTTTTGGCATGGTAATTAGATATATATCAGAGCGAACGATTAAAAAACGTTGAACGAGTTCTCGCAATTGGCAAATGCATGGCGTATTGCCAAATATTGTTTTTAAACATACATTCATCGTTTTTAAAGGTGATAGGGTAACAGATAATATTGATATCGCTCTTTCATTACCCGCTTCGGAATAACGTAAATTCCTTTTTTTAATCTACTGTCAATTGGAACTGAAAGATGTGTTTAATATGAAAGACACCAACACTGTAATTCACAATTTTTTGAAAATATAAATATTTATGTGCGTTGATATAACGCCAGAAAATGCCTCATATTGCTTAAAGTTTAAAATTTCCAAAAATAATAACATTTTAACTCGAAAAATAGACGCGCGACAAGCATGCTCATTTGTTCAATAATTTAAGGAGGTTCCGCCGCGACTGTGCGAGTCAAAATAAATACTAAATTCTACATTTTTGATATTTTGTCCAAAAAATCCTGCTTTCGCTGATGAAATGCGTTACTTATAGAAACCAAAAGTAAAGTAGAAAAAACTCGGATTATTCCACGAATGTATTTTCAATGAGCACTATTTTCCAGCCATAGGAGCCGGCTGCAGCGCCATTGCCTGCGAATTACCGCATTTTGACTTCCATTACGGCAGTAATTCCTTAATAACTAAAAAAATAAGGTGGTAAGATGCCTATATTTTATTTTTATCCAATTTATCTGGATTATTTCCTTCTTATAAATAGTTTTACGCAAAAATGGCATTCATATTTGATAGAAAATACTGTTTTTCCCGGTGTTTCTCTCAATCGCCCATTGAACACCATGAAATTTAAAGTTCAATTATAGAATAAAATAGCGCGGAGAGGTATTATTTTGTTGTTCATATCAGATAGAGGACAATGTTTTCTACAAGTAGACAATATGAATAAAATGACATTTAAGTCATTTTATGGTGTAACCACCTTAAAATAAGATACAAAAACGCTAAAATTAGCCAAACTTACCGCTTGAGGTGACGCCAATACGTATCGCCAATACGCCAACTAGCCGCTTGAGGTGACGCCAATACGTATACATTTAGCTAAAAAGTCGATATTACCTAGAAGATAAACGCCAGCAGTGGAACATGAAAGCATATAACCACTCGTTATCCCGTGAGAATAATTACGCTATTAAGCACATCTGGGCGTCTGCTTTCTCTCTTTTACCGAGAATGTCATTCGAAACATCTCGGTCGCATCTTTTTTCCATCATTTTATAGCCCGACAACTCCATCCATCGTTGGGGTCATTTCCTCCTCTGATTTCGTTTCAACTAGTTCAGTATAAAAAGCTATTATATCGCGTAGTTAAAATAACTAATTACCTAATTACAGTCTACCGGAGAGGAAGATATAAATCGAGGGGAAAATTTGAAATGAAACCGATGGCATTTGGAGAGGATTCTTTGTAAAAACCACCGAAGGGCTATCTTATAACCCTGGCCCCAATTCTGCTAATGGTTTGCAGTTCAAATTACTCGTATGTGGGTAGATAGAAAATTGTAACCCGTTTTGTCAAAATTACATGGGTAATCTTATATATTGGTCACGGTTACTAAAATGAAAACATCCTTATTTTTATTAATAAAGTTTTAGGGTCCGTATTCAAAAATACACCACTAATTTACTAACAGAATGGGAGCCAACTTTTGTGTTCAATACACTGAATGATTCACGGAGAAATAATTTTGAGTAACTAACCATTTATTTATGTACTCAATTGTAATTTTTTAAATTATTTGTTTTTTCAATTTATTCTTTCGTGTAATTGACAGTTTTTCATAGCTCTATTGAGAATGTTTTTATGGAAACACTACGAGGAAATTGATATCAGTATTTGTATATCTTTGGATTGAGGATGATTGTCATAGTGAGATTATAAAACATTTCATGGTCAATGAAAATCTTGCATAAAACTTAGGCATCCCTCAAAATTGCATAGGTGATCGTGTTACAGCATTAAATGATAACGTTTCGGGTTGATTTACGGCGCATCGTATTGCGTTACTGGATCCAAAAAAGGTCGATACGGAGTTCCTGAGGGAATATATTGATCACTTCGGGGACAGTACTCAGAAGTCCAAAGCTAAAGAGAGATATTTTACCACTGATATCCCATCTAATAACGTGAAACAACAGTGAAATTAACTAAACTATACAAAATTTGCAGGAAACCAAAATTACTACTATTCATATAATCAATTCTCTCGTAATTACCGCGTTTTACACTAAAGATTTAAATCAAAATATAAAATGACTTCTTGGAAAAGTTATTTTCGTCAATGTAGTAGTTGTTTATATCTAATTTTTTATCCACTCAATAAAAATATGGTGGCATAGTTTTGCCGGAATAATGTATCGGAATGACCATGCAAACTAGACATGTAGATTCTCTCCTGGTGAAAGTAAATAACTTCTGCCAGGGCTGCAGTGTAAAGGGCAAACCATATTCCTCCAACTCTTTAATAATATATGTGCTCTGTTTTTACACGATTTTCATATCGCTGAGTTTGTGATATTCTTTTTCAAATGCTCTGCACTAATTACAAATTTAAATGTAGATTTTTTGGTAATTAATATTTTAACCAAAATAAAACTAAAGAAACATTTTTAATGACGATATTGCGGCGAAGGCTTCCGCGATGCTTTCATACACACTGATAGTCTTATGGTGCTCTCCAATTGTTGTTGGGTTTTAATGACGATAGTTTTGTTCCTCTGAGGTGAAACTACCGACATCAAAATACAACAAATTCAGTAACGTACCCAAAGCCCCATAGCATCGATTGTGAGATTGCATCCTCTTGTAGCTTCGGGCGAAAACACGGGTTTTATCTCCTTTATTGACCTTTAGTGCCGAAAATCTGCTGAATATCAATATTTCTCAGTTACAAATGCAACTCCAGGAAATTTACGAGGTTCTTGTAGTTGTTTTTTCTTAAGCTTTCCTTCGTGTGGACAGCAACTGAGGGACGTTAGCTGATCTGCCACGTATTGAGTGTATTTTCGATATTCTTTTGAGCACCGGTTACCAACCATAGGGAGAGGCTTAATCTTGGAGATTGGTTCAGGGTGGTTTATGGATACCTTATTGTATGGCGAGTCAGAACAAAGTTTCACATATTTTTATCATTTTCTCGTCAGTGTTCGCACGGATACATCTGTAATTTTAAATTCACTAGCTCCTCAGCCGTCTGAATAGTCTAAATTGTAAACAAAGTTCAATTAATTCATTTTTCTTTTTGCTAAAAACTATAAACTTTACATCGCTAAGTGCCCCTCGCTTCGAGTTGGGTGAGCTCGGGTACTCCATATATATTTGTTCTCTATACTGGAATGCAGCAGTACTAGCACGTCTAAATGAACAGGGGTTACCAAAAAATAAGAGCGATTGGACGGAGAGAATCACCAACGAAGAAATATTCCTAAGAGTTGGTTAGAAAATAAGTGTGATGAAAACTCTGAGAAAAAGGAGATACAAGCTCATTGGGCATATTTTTCGGCACAACGGCCTAGTGAAAACAACAATGGAAAGAGAAATTAATGGGAATAACTATCGAGGGACATCAATAATGCAATACATCAAGCAAATAATGAGGGACGTCAAAATAAATAATTATGTAAGAATGAAGCGGTTGGCGGAGAAGAGAGTGGAATGAAGAGTTGCTGCAAACCAATCTTTGGAATGATGACTACTTATGATGATGATTCATTAAAGGCTTTTTACTTAAGACGTCTTTGTTTCATGCCATACGCTGAAAATATCTTCACAAACTAAGGATATATTTTTGCAATTTAAATAAAATATTGTTGCTAGTAATTATTTATTTTTAAATAGATGAGAAAGCACAGAAACCACACACTTTTACGTTACTGACACGATCAATGCGTCAGTACTAATTTAATGTTTGGTCACCTCTCTCTAGAGAGCATAGCCGAAACACATCCCAATGAAAACGGTTTGTATTTTTTTGGTCAATATTTCTAAAAGTAGTTTGATAAGTGGCTGATATTTTGAATTCATTGGAAAGATTTTTCTTCATAGTGAGAACAAACTCATGTATGAATGGTGAGGATTCAGGGATTAGCTACAGTGTTACCTTTACGGAGTCACCCGCAAGCATACATAAGGTTGAAATCCCACAGATGAATAATCATTCGCTTTGACCGAGACTTGAACCCTGATCCCACTATATCGCGCCGAGAACCCGAATCTTAGTTCGAGTCCCGGTCAAGGCGAAGGATTTTCCCTCTGTGGATATTTCTCACTTATGTGCACTTGCGGGTGACTCCGTAAAGGTAATACCTTGGCTAGTCCCGGAATCCTTGAAATTTTTCAAAAGAGCGAACACCTCATTGCGTACCATGCTTGGCTTTAACCTCTCGAACGGTGGCGCTATGCGCGCGCTTTGGACTGATTCCGTCACATCATATGTCCGGCAGATGTGAACAACTTGTTCCTGAAAAATCTACAGGGGATAAGGACGCCTCGGTAGCTAAACCGGCTAAAGTATTCTGCGCGAAATCGAGATCTGCGCGAAATCGTGGATAAAATTCATCGAATTTTATGTGGAGTGATATCTCGCTAAAAATACCTTAAAGCTCCGGTGATCGCTAGTGATCAAACTCGCCCCACTTTACGGTACGAAAAAGAAGCTTAATGATGGCAGAAAGTTCAAGCAAATTTTCGCACAGTCTAGGTCTACAGGTCTAGGTCTAGGTATACAGTCTAGGAAAACGAGCAACCAAGCTAGGTGGAAAAATGTGGGTAACCACTATTCTACGAGGGTCTGTGGTCCCATCGACGGTGATTTTCCCACCACTACCAGCTCTCCTCCGCGCACCCACATTCCTGCTTTTGCCTCGTTTCCTTCGCCTGCGTGAAAACGAACCCAGTGTGTCGAACAGGAACTTCTACAAAGAGGGGACTCGGTTTAAGTTGGAAACATGCGGGAGAGAAGCGGGCCTCACCGACCGTGGACAAGCCCACGCAGTTTTGAAGGGAAAGGGGAGCTGAGAAAATACGAAATTTACTCGGGACGAGGCCCGGAAAGAGAAGAAACATTTACTTCCCTTCCCGGAGACGCATATTTGCCGGCACTTTTTCGTAAAAGGTTCTTTTCTCACGCTCCGTGGCTTCTTAAGCCCACAACTCCTCGTATTTCCTCAGTTTCAGCTTTCCAGCGCGAAAAATCTTTTCCTCTTCTTCCCACTGAATCCCACCAAAATATGTCCTTTCTTGCCTTCACTTTCTTTCCTTTTGACTCAAAATATCAGTCGTCCGCTCGCCAAATTCAAAACCAAACTCATTAAAGCCTCCGACGCGAGCAGAACACCTCTCGGTTGACTTTCTCACAGTGGCTAAACTTAAATCACGTGGACGCTAAACCAAAACTTTGAACACATTTCATCCATTACGTATGTTGAATGGTATCCATGCAATGAATCATAATTCTTTCCCTTTCTCTACTATGGAAAAAAATTATTTAGTTACGCGTTAACTAGTAAACTCGACTTATTCTACTCTAATTTTCACACACCCTGTCTTCATGCGTCACTTAAAATGTGTTCTTGCAAATTCAATATTGTGTAGTATAAAATAACTACTTAGCAACATAGGAAAATTTCTAAATTTTGTTAAGCGCAATTTTTAGCTTCAAATATATAGCTGAAATGATAAAAGACATCAGACAGTTGATTTCTTCCAAAATAAAGACGCAAAAGAAAGTGTACATGGACTATATAGTCATTAGCTTATTTAAGTGTAATTTAAAATTCATTATATGAGACGCAATAGCACCATCTGATTAGCTACGATAAATTTTACCGCAATAAACACGGGTTTAATGCTAGTACGAAGCTGATGGTCTCAATTCCACCCGAAATGGAGACGCATGTTTATTTATACATTTTTGCTCTCCATACTAGCCCGCCTTATTTTCAACCCTATTCTGCTCGCAATTTAAATGAGATGTTAGTACTCATGATTTATGATAATACTTAGTACTTTTCTGCAAAATAAATCTTTAAAATCAAATTAACCTTTCATTAAATTTAACCTTTCCCACCTCACCAGGTCTTAATCAACGTGTTTTTTTCCCTAAACCCTGACCAAATATTTTATTTTTCCCCTCTTCCCCCGTAACTACAACAACAATTCACACATCCGCGTAAAAATGTTTACGTTTGCGCCAAATTTGGGCCAAATTTATGTTTAGATTGAGTTGGGCCCAAACATCGGTAATGAGACTCCTAACTTCGAATATCGTCTAAGTATTTATACTTTGCCGAATTTATTTAGGAAAGGTATTGCGCAACTTGTCCTAAAGATTCATAAATTTTCCAAAAAGGTTTATGTAAATATTCACGTAAGCTAACGCTAATTTGGGAAAAATGTGGAGTGAATTTGGTAAATGAATAACTTTCGAAAGTAGTACAAAACTAGCTATATTTCCCCGAACGGTGTTACAACTTTGTAGTAAGTTTATTTATGTAAATTGGGCTAAGTAAAAATATATTTAGACGCTATTTGAAGTTTGGAGTCTCATTGCCGATATTTGGGCTAAGCTTAATTCGAGCATAAATTTGGCCCAAATTTGGCGCAAACGTAAAAATGTTTACGCGGGCATTTATAACAAACGTTCTGTACCTGATGATGCCTTAAATCGGTGAAGCTCGTCGAACAATAGAACATTTTGTTGAAAAGTACAAAGTATTATCATTAATCACGAGTATTAATATAAAAAATTTCTACGAAGTGAAGCCTACCACTGTCAAGTTTATTAAATGAGATACTTCCACACCTCCTTTGGAGCCGCGGAAACAGCTTCTTTTTCATCTCTTTAATCCCGATTCTCGTACTTTCTTTCACTTTTCAGAAAAACCCTTCCCTTGCAGTTCCCTCTCCTGCCGTTCCTTCTAGATTCCTCCTCTCATCTTTCCCCTCTTGCCCCCTCAGGAACAATATTCCTTGCTCCATGCGTCCCCTAAGGGTTAGCGTGTTTGCTCAGCTTCGATGTTTCCCATTGGCACGGGGAGTGGTGGACGACGTCGACGGGCCGGTCGCTCTGTGGAGTGACCGACGCGTCGCGACGGGGGCATCTCGACGGGAAGGGAATGGTGGCTGCCACCGTGCACTACCCCTCGCGACGAGGCTGGGAGTTAAAGACGAAGAAGTCAACTCGGACGATTGTCAAAGCGTGAGTGAGAGAGAGAGAGAAAACAGCGTACGAAGTGAACAACCGCGTTTTTAAGGAGGAACCGTCCAGGCCTAGAGTCTGACACTCACATCACTCCAATGGTTATACATTTTACCCAGAGGACTCTAGCGGCCAGGCGCTGTCAGCGGTAATAGCGCGACATGTACTCTTTAATTGAATATCCGGCAGTTTTTATTAGGAAATTACCTATTTATTTCTCAGGGGAAACTTAAAAAAGTAATTTCATAATCCACTCAGAATCCTGAAATATAAAGGCACCAGCTTGCAGCACAATAATGCCGTCCACTCCTTTTCTTGGCGTTTTCGCAGTATACTTTCTCGGCCATTTTTCTCGTTTACTTACGGTTGCGATGGCGATGTCTCGTGTGATCCCTGGTGCATTTAAAGTAGGGACTGATAAACGTTTTACAACAAACGGAATAATTACTGCATTTCTCCACAATCATGAAAGGTTTATCACTAAAGTATAAAATCTTTTTCTTTTTGACGCATAATTATTTTCCATTTGCCTGAAATAATTGGCGCTGGTAGTGATCCATACGAGATATCGCAATTCCGTCAGTCCCTATGCCCAAACTGTATGAGTAAGAAAAAAGCCAACATTAAACTATTTACCTATTTTTGTTTTAAATAATATTTCTTTCAATGATGCCAATCTTTAGATATTAGGTAACGACATTATGACACAAAGTAAATACAGGTTATTTGACGATTTTAATTATAATTACCACTTTTTCCAACCCATAGGAGTCGATTGTAGCGCTATTTCAAATGAACTAACGTGTTTGAAATCATAGTTATTTGCTAACATCACCAAAGATGAAGATAGATCGTTGTCTAAACTTCATTGCCATTCAGTTTCCTTGGACTATTTGCTTCTTTTAAGCTGTTCTTTGCGGAAATGGTATTACATTAGATAGAAAAATATTTTTTTTACCTGTGTGTCACCTTTTCCTGCATTTAACACAATTTTCACCATTTTACACCAATTTTATGTTCATTTTTTAGAAAACCGTAGTGCGTAAAAGTACGATTATATAATTCACATTAAAAAAAGGTCACGTCTTTCTATAAGGTTGGATTTACGGAGGCAAGTTGCTGCATCAAGTTTCTTTTGCAAGAGCTTGTAAGGGGTATCTTACTCATTATCAGACGAAGAATTTTTTACAAGTTAGTGCAAAGACAGATAGGTTGCTGTTTACATTCGCGACAACACGCGGCTGCATGTGACTTGCCGAAACTTTTAAAAGTTCTTCAAGCCAACTTGCAGAGCCGTTTACACGCATAACTTAAGTCAAAGTCACTTGCTGAGAGTAATTGCGCAATAAACCTGCCAGTGTAAACCTACCTTAAGCAACTGTAATAAGAATTAGATGACATTTAAGTCATTTTACAGAAAACCCACCTAAAACTTTTATTTGCATTTTGTGAGAGGAATGAACCATTTCAGAAAAAATATGCGTAAATCAGATGTTTTTTTCCTCACTTATTATTGTAGGCGTTTCACCGATTAATTAAGGTTCGAAAGTTTACAACCCGCTCGGCTTCCCTCTATTCTTATTCAGTACTCTCCTCTCTTAAACCACCATGACAAGCCCCTCCTCAATCATCTTCATTTCCGTCCATGGTAATTTATCCATTGTCTTCCACGCCCACATCTCTAACGCCTCCAGTCTATTCTCATCTTCCTTCCCCAGCGTCCAGGCTCCTACCCCATGTAATGGTGTGAAACTGCTGAAAGGGAAGCTGTATTTAGTATGCGGAGCATATAAAGGAATACATTTTTGTCTCAGGAAGCAAAGATATCAGTTGTATGAAAGGAGCACAGGCATGTATGAAAGGAGCGTGCTTCATTGGTTTGTTCATGTCAAGAGAATGTATTAGAGTCGAATAACGAAGCATATGTATGATAGAGGAGTGAAGGGCATGTGAGGAAGATGCACACCTAGAATGATATGGGTGAATGTGGTGGAAGATACTCTTATAAGACGGAATATTAGGAATCTTATGAACAGTAGGGGGTGTATGAAGCATTAAGTGAGTTAAACTGAAGGAAAAGAGGCACATATGCAAGAATAGAGCAGTACTGAATAAATTACTACAAAAGAGCCAGTTTTATCGGCCTAACACAAATAATTAAACTCTTTTGACTGCCTACGCCGAAAGTGCACGGCATGATGGGTATGCATATGTGTGAAATACAACATTTTTTTACAAAATAGCCTCACTATTCACTTGCCTCTTTAGAAAGCAAAGCCTGTTTCACACAAAACTTAATCCAGAACAAGTTCAGGGATCCTCGATATTACGATAGCTTTCCAGCATAATGCAATACATACTGAACCAGCTAGCTGAATAACAAGCATAACCGCTTTCATACTCGCTGAGCTACTTGATTGCATACTCGACGCAGTACTAGTTTTCTACTAGTTCCCAGTCGAACCTAGAAGCCATCGATCATCACGTTAACTTTTACCATCGCTTTGCGATATTTTTCTCTAAAATGAGGGCCATATATATATATACTTTCTGTAGTTTTCTGGCCATGAAATCAGCAATTGCCCCGACAATCAACCAATAATATGTCCCGGCAGTTGTTTTGGTCTCCCGATTGGTTACATTAAATTTATAGTAGAAATGCGCAACGATATGAATGAAAATACCGCTAGTACAAATCGCAAATCAAATACCGCTTCCTCGTTAGTACAAATTCAATGATCGCGTGAAACCTTAGAGGACGGTTCCAACCATACTGGATTCCGTACAGCTAGTACCAGCTAGCATACTACCAGCAAGCTATTGATACGGTACGCGCAAAGTTAATACAAATAAAAATTTATGTGGACCAAAATGGTAATATTTTCCCATCGTCTCAGGCTCAACTTTGTGGAAGTTCATTATATATTAAATGAAAGGGAAACTTTGTTCTATTCCACCAATATATTCTCCGGTACAACTAGTTTCGACGCAGCGGCTTCATGACGCCTCTGCGTCGAAACTAGTTGTACCGGAGAATAAATTGGTGGAATAGAACAAAGTTTTCCTTTCATTTAATATGGTAATATTTATCTATTTTCGTCTAAGTGTCCGTAATGCTGGTTCTAGAATGGATCTGTACTGGATCTAGAATGGCAGATCGAGCTCACAATGGTCCCACTCAAGTTTCAATCAATCCATTCACTTCGAAATTAGCAGATGTTTACACTTTTTACAACAAATTATGCAATATTTGTATTAAAAAGTAATTATTTTAAGTAAACTGTGAAGAAAAAACCTGGATTTCTCACTTCAAAATCGCAAGTTAATAACATTAGAAGTAACGGAATACATAACATGGGCCATTAATTTATACGCACCAAAAACAGTGACATTTTATTGGCGAAATTTCGTAAAAGTTTAGCTAAGGTGGCACAAAATATCTTATGTATATCAATTAGCGTAGAAATGAACAAACTTTTGGATGCATTTCACCGCGTTAAATTCCGTTTCCTAATTTGGAAGATACAGTATTTCAAACTCGGGTTTCTCGTCTATTTGTTTTACAGACAGTACGGATGTCTTGTTTTGGATGCATTCAAAAGCAACTCACCGTGTCCTACGTCACAACAATGGGCCTCGGCCCCGCGGCCAATGCGTTGGCATGGGTAGTGCGCGCGCCCTCAATCGTGCGTAGGTTATATGTTTATGACGTCACTCCCTCTCCATCTACCTCTATGGGAGATGGACCCTATATCTCTTCCCCGCTCCCCTTCACTTGGGTTTCACAGCCGCGGCCAGTGGCAGTGCGTGCGGGTCGCTCATCCCGAAGCGGCGACCCCTTTGGCTGTTGAGGGGCGGATGGGGGCGCCGTAACGGGGGCCGGGGAGGGTGGGTCAAAGTAGGGGGGGGAGGAGCAGGAGATAATCCGGGGGAAAAACCCATCGACCGGTTGCGAGCCTTCGCTCCATACGGATGGATAGGAGAGAGGTAACTGGGGGCTGGCTATGCGATGCTGCGATATGCTATGTCCGTGAGATATAGCCCGTGGAAGCGATAGCGACGGTAGCCAATGCGATTTCACAGATTCACAATCATAATCAGTAATAAATTCGTAATTTTCGTCAATTCGTTTCTATCATAGGTTTTTTTGGTCTTTTCCACCCTCATGGTCAATTCTTAAACTTACCCTCTCTCCATTTCTCTCATCAGCTCCTTAAACTTTAATCTCACTTCATCACATCCAACATATCTGACTTATCCCGTCCTTATTTACTTGTTTATTTGTTCCACCAACATGCTCTGCCTATTCCCATTCTCCACCAATAACCTAATTTCCTCAACAACCCTTCGAAGCACTTCTTCGTCTGTCTTTATGCACCATGGATCTTTCCATTCAACGTGTTGAAGTCAGTGTAGGCCGGTACTCATTAGCGCACACGAACGACAATTAAAAGAACGATGTGCGCTGGCGAAACGTTTGATTGGCTACCATCAGGTAGCATTCTATAGGTACACAACATTCATAGCCCGTTTTTATGCATAATTTTTGTGTAAAAAAATGTGCATAATTTTTGTGTGAAATCGTTCAAAATACGTGTTTAAAAACGTACGCTTTTCACCAAAGATTAATAAAAAAATGTACATTATCCATGTTTGATGCCTTTACTTAAAATGAACGCGCAAGCCACAATCTTGAATGTGGTTATCGATGTTCTTTTAATTTTTGAAGCACATAAGCTCTATTACCAACCTGTTTTGAAGTGCGCTGCCTAGTGCGCAGGATCTGATACGAATGGAAAGCAAGTGCTCTGTTGTGTTGCAAAGTGATTTACAAACTAGTGCATTTCTCCCTCCATTGGCAAGTAACGAAAGGCCTAACTGCTACTCAACCAGATGGGCGTGGACACGGTGAAGTGCATGCCATAAACAAAAATTGTTTTCTCCCTTATATGAAATATAGCATTGAAGAAACTTTGCAGGTTCTTTACCAAAACAAAGAAATATAAGATTCTAAAATTTGAGATGGATCAAAGGTGGGGTACGTTGAAAAAATATATCCAAAAATTTTAAATTTTCAAATTTGACTATTGAATATGATGCACTAATGTGTTTTGTACAAACTGTTTTTTTACCGGAACTATCTAGCTTTCTTAGTTTTAAAAATAAATGGGAAACTTCTGGGACATGTTTTTACAAATGCCGAATTTTTCATACCCCCGTATCTCCACTCAAACTGAATCTTTTTCATAAATATTGTATATACAAACTAAGGGCCTTATAAGTAAAATGCAAAAATATTTCGTGCAAATTTCAGATAGTAAGGGCAATTATTTGCATTTTTGTCGTTGCTTTGGCATGGTATGTCCCATACGGTAAATAAAATATATTTATAATGATGGGACACTTCAAACGCGAAGATACTTTGATGAAGGCTATATAAAGCTGTGTTAGGGGTTCTCATCATCCTATAATGCTCGCAATACATGTATATTACAAGTTTTTGTGTCTCAAAAACAAAATAACCGTGACGTTTCATTGTATTTTTAATATATGAGTTTTCATATGATTTCCATGGATATGTGACTCACTCTTAAGTTTGTCATTTGATCGGTGATCGGGTTTTGCAACCTCTGTCGACATGGATGAAATGGTGATACTTGCAATCGTGCGAGTTTTTATGTTCCGTGATTTCTCCCCTGAAGAAGTGACGACATTAATTGACATGTAGTCAGCGTACATAAACTAAAAAGTAACACTCATTACATGCGCTCAATGAATCATCATTGGACTGCTCGTATTATGACTGCCAGAATTTATTATTGGTGAATGGCTTCGACATTTCCAAGTAAATCTCTTGAACATATGTGGTACAGAGAAATAGTGTGCCGTAATTAATTTAAAAGCATGATCTCATGCTCAAACGTCCTCAATTAAATTTGAATCCTCACCATAGCGCATATCCTCACCTGGTTGGCAATCGTGATTATGCTAAATAGTTATCATTTGATTTTTAAATTCATTTTTTCTTTCAGGTTGAAAGCCTTTTGTGGTTTGCTTATTATTTATATGACGCATTTTCAAAATTAATTAACCATCAATATAGGAAATCAATACGCGATAAAATAATGGTTACTCATCCGAAGTGTTGAATCACCGACTAATAGCAGACGAAGCAGTCAATTAGTACATATGCTTTAAATATCGCTCACTTTTCCCGCAATCTACGAATGAGTTGAAAACAAATTCACGAATCATTATTAACAGGGTGTATGTCTAATTAAAATATTGAATTATTTTGAAGTTTATTTTCCCGTATATAATTTTCTTAATTTGTGATTTCGCATGTCATTACAATTTGCATTATTATAATGCTTTGCAGGATTTTAGTGACTGCAAACCCAAACCCAAAAGCTACTCCGCACAATTAGAAATAAACACTCCCGAGGCGGCAAATCTATTTTGAAAAGGTCACCGTTTTCCAGTTTGGTATGCGTGATTCCGCGGAACGTTTGCTCGGAAATATAATTCAATGATGATGCAAGGGATACTTCGATGAGATATTTCAGTGCCTTATGCATCATAATATGCTTCTAACAAGGTCGTAAAAAATTGTGAATATCACATGTATTAATTTATAAATTACGCTGCCATATCTATGTGTATGGGGTCGCGGAAATAAACAATGTGGATGTGAGTTATTTCGATATTGGTTAATTTATTGAAAAGTTGTCTATCTTCACCGTTATCGGAGGTGCACTTTTCAACATGTATTTGAAGTTTATTTTGAAGTAGGCTCTCAGTAGGATTCAACCGCATTTTTATGAACTTTTATGCGTTCGTTCAGAGCGAAAACGTAGCATTTTCCGGATTCAATGGAACTTTATCAATTTATGGCAAGGTAATGGACAGCCAAGCACTCCTTGGAACGCTTTTGGTGGCCGAAACTTCCGACCTGCCCATCGTTCCCGACGGTCGAGAATCAAAGGGAATGTATTGATCGCTGAAGTGGACATACTAATTGATTAATGAGCATTTTAAAAATGGAGACTGAACTCCTCGCCGATATTTCGCGACGGACCCAAAGTTGTGCCCCGAATGCTTTCATTGCGAAGGGAACAGCAGCGGACATTCAAGATAGCTTAAAGGATGGAAATGTTTACTTTGCTATTACTGCGAGGTTCCCAAGATTGAAGGCTGTCGATACTAATTGCCGTCTACTCTTCATAAGCGGTAATCATGCTGCCGAACATCGTATCAATTTTGAAACAAACCAGTGGCAAGGGTTTTAGAAATAATTTGTGAGGGCTATCAGGGTTCCATGATATAACATGCGTTAGGATATACATTCATGGTTAAAATTACGATTAGATAATACTATTACGAGTTAGAGATGGATTTCTGCTAGTGAAACCTGCAGAAATGGATATTGATCAAGTGCATTGCACTCATTATCGAGCATTTGACAGTAAAAATATCTGCGGGAATTTGATTTGAAAATTTTTAATGAGTTAATGTTTAATGATTCCAATTAGACTTTTCCCTTTCAGAAATTGAAAATCGATCTTTCGATTTGTTTAAAGCTAGCGTTATCTTCATAAACAATATATTTTGGATTTTTTTGTTTGAAATAAGGAAATATCGTCGATTTTATGTTGAAAGAGTATTTTCTTATCAACGAAGTCGATTTCGAGGAAGGAAACGACAAAAAATAGTCGTATGCTTTCAGTAGTTTTGTCTGTCGTTAAGGGTAAAAGTTGAAAGCTCATGTTTCAACATCATCTATCGTAATGATCACCGTGGTGTATATATTTATATATTTGTCAGATACCTCCATAAGAAATATACGAAGGAAAAAGAAATACACGAAAAGGTGATTTTTCGTTTCGTTGCAGAACTTTCTCTTTCGCAAAATTTAATTATAAATAATGGTCGTACAAAATTGGGTGGGATACCAATAGAAATAACATTGAATAGGGATATTTATTTTTGAAACCAAATTTCGTTTTCCAGTGAAAATTGTGAAAACTCTAACACAATATGTTGATTTTTAGCTAAATTTTTATGTTTTGGATGTATCGTCCCCACAACTACCATGCTGATTGTTGAAGTCGAGATTCCATGTATTTCCATTTACTCTGAACTAAATACGGAATAAATACATGATCACTCACATCTAAATCAATTATAAACAATAAAGAGGTGATGAAAGTATTGATGATGAGAGTAGTATAATGACTTTAGCCGTTTAATTTAACGTTCTTTAATCCTACAAAATTTTTAACATTATAAATGTGAAAGTTTATATGTTTGTATGTTTGCATATTTGTATGCTTGTTTGTTTGGATGTTTGCTCCTCAATCACGCAAAAACTACTGGACCGATTGAGCTGAAATTTGGCATGTAGATAGAAAGTATATCTGTGGGTAATATAAGCTATATTCAAAAGCACTAAAGGTCCCCTAAGGCCACTCATTTGGTCCATGCTTATCATTGGGTTTGGTTCAGTGGTTTCATTTTTTGCTTTTAAAAAGTACTTTCACTCAAGATAGAGGGCTGGAATTTTTTTTATCGGATGGATGAATAAATGAAGTTTCTATTTCTTGCAATTGATTTCCTTTTATGCTTAGTCATTGTCGGAAAATCATGTTTTCTGTTAAAATATCTCACATTTTTATCTGAAATCAACAATATCATATTTCTTTGACAACCAGAGATTTGATTTTCAAAGGATATTCCCGCCTATGGCATTAAAGTTTTCCTGCAGGTCCATGATAGCACGTAGAAAGAAAATGGACTCAGAGTCCCAAGGGCCACATGATAGATTTCATCGGGGGGTAATCGATATCTTCAATGCATATTTACAACAAGTATACTCTTCAATGTCTATTCTCAAAGTAGCTCTCATAGGGGCACTGCATGTATAAGAGAGAACACTTACGTAGTAAACGATACACATGAAGGAGTCAAACGTGGAAAGTGTTAACGTGCAAAATAGTCATGGTAATGATGCCTCTGTTGCTACAACAAACACGGCGCTGTTTATTATCGTTTAATACTCAGATGTATTACACGTAGTTGAACCGACTGCCTCTCATTACGATTGCGAACTGTTTTTAGACGAATTCCCACATCATAAACGTTACGAGTATTTTTATATGTGTTTAAAAGTGTTAAAGTGCAGTTAACTTACATGCACTCAATCATCAACTTGCCTATTCAAGACTTTCACTCACTGCTGTTTCCCCTCCTTGGAATTAAAAATATATCCATCAACATGCCTAACAGAAAGAAGAGTAACCTATCGAATCAATCTCCTAAAGCAAGAGAAATGTCTTCATTGCGAGTAAATGAGTCCTTGCATGAAAAACGACAAAGGATAGACTTGGATGCCCAAAGACATGCCCACTAGCGATCTCATGAGCATCTCCCCGGGGTGTTTCTCGGGTTACGCTAAGAACCGCACAACTTTCATCGTAACCCAACCTACGGACGGGTAACCAACTATAAATCTGGTTCAAATATAGACCCATCTGTTTTGAAACTTCAATCTGTTTTAAGATGGCGGAAATTATAATGAGGTCACTACATGCTTCTTACCCGAAAGAAGAGCGGCAATTCTGTGCATTGAACGAAATCCGTGCATGAAAATCGGCAAGTGCGCAATGAATCACCATAGATTTTTTATTTTGCAACCGAAACCAATAATTATGGCTACCCTTTATGCTGAAGGCACAATCCGGGTGACGGAGGATTCTTAGGTCAAATAAACATGGCTGCTGCTGCAAATGCTCCTTTAGACGTTGTCAACCACTGGGTTGTACCCTACTCTCCAATCCTGATTATTATACTCAACGCACATAGTAACGTTGAATTGTGCAACTAAATTAAGCCATTGAATACAAATATATTTATGTACACAAGGGAAGCCATCAAGCTTAATCACTCAGAAGACGGCTCAAGGGAACCGGAGGGATGAGGTGACCATCTATCAACCTGGGTGTTATTTAAGTAGTAATGAGTCTGAGTGGCCCATTTTTGGGTTCCTCGTGCATTAAAGAGGACCAACAGTCACTTATCTCTCCGTGCACCTGGAAAACGGTCATCGGGTCTACTTACACGAACAAAAAATACAAGATAGGTTACGAACTCCTCAAATGACCACGCTGACAGTTTTTCTTCAGGCTTGGTGGTTTTATTATAAAATATGTTTTTCACACCCGATGAATTTCAACGGGTACCTCCAGCTAGTAGTTTATAAGCGTTGGAGCGACTGTTGTAGCAACCGAAATTTTGTTGATGGAACGTATTTGCTAACTGACGATAAGTCTTTTAAATTCCTATGAATAGCGAGATTATACATTTGGAAAACAAGGTTAGTGTGATAAATCAT
The DNA here is from genome assembly GCA_963573305.1 of Pyrrhosoma nymphula. Taxonomy (NCBI): domain Eukaryota; kingdom Metazoa; phylum Arthropoda; class Insecta; order Odonata; family Coenagrionidae; genus Pyrrhosoma; species Pyrrhosoma nymphula. The sequence goes on along the minus strand of OY754329.1, from coordinate 131,178,945 downwards.
TTAAATAGACTTAACGGTAAACATGATTAAATTTAAAAGGTCATATTGAAAGGATAATTGCAATCCTATTAATCAATTTTTTCTCTCCGTTTAAATTATACGGGCACCCCCTCCTAGTATACTATTAAAAGATTTCACTTGGTAATGCAATAGATTACATGTTGAAACGAACTGGAAATTAATTTAGTAGGTAAGCTGGGAGAGGGAATTCTATGAGCCAGTCCGTTATAGGAGTAGGTTATGAATACACTATCGATGCATTTAGCAGTGGTGTCACGCGTGCCCTAATCACGTTACTTCACGGGAAACTAGGCACGTAAATGCCATTGATAACACCGAATCTGCCCACTCTGCCGACAGAAAGAGGACTCCCTGCCGTTTGAACTTAATTTATGCATCGGGCGAGGCTCATATGTGCTCAAATCAGTGAAATAACTCATGAATTTGCGAAAAATGCTCCCCTGTGCACAGGATTCTCCTGGGAATTCATAATCCTTCTGGCAATAACGTTAGGGGCAACCAATGGGTGATATTCATTAGCTTCATTGGAACCAATTTAACACATTGTTTAGGGTTCTAAAGCAAGGGAGAAACATTACTAAACCCGTTTGATGGCACCATTAAACGTGCATTCTAAAGGGTTTCCAGAAATTTGATTAATTTTCAGGATCTATGTCACTGGTTAAGGAAGGGAGTAGTTAGAAGTATCTTCCACAGTGAAGACAAAATTTCATCTCGAACAATATTTGGAGCAAGGAAGGAGGAAGCCAAATCATCTAAAAGAAACTTCCATCTAGTTCTAGAGGCATTAAGCGTTCCAAGACGGAGGGAAAACTTTCCCATTATCCATAGAGCAATTATGCAGTTTGTAATCATATTTTATTCCTTTATTTCAAATATTTCATCATGTTACTTCCTAACCAAATGCAATTGAAGATGTCAGAAGCAATGGACGCAGGTTACATTTAAGGAAAATTTTAGCTATATGTTACTGCACATTTGGTATATTTTTCAAGCTGTTTCAAATTTGGATCGTTCATTTCGTAGGTCGAGGCAGTAGATGTAATAATAATGCCATCGACTACCGGTCTATTTCGTTACTAGTACTCAAACGCGCATTTTAATATCATCATACATACATTACGAATCTGATGACTGAAATATGAATTTTGCGTGTGGAGAGATGTTCACCGAAATGTAAAACGATTATGACGACATATTTCTATATCACGTTAAATTGGATTTTGAAATGAAACTGCTACAACCAAAGTGAATGAGGAAGCAAAAAACGTATCCCCTTTGCTAGGTTGTCATGCCGAAGAGTAGTAAGAAAAGAAACAGCGTAGGTACGCTACCCGCAGATATTGGTATCCTCAACTGGGGTATGATATTGGTTATGCCCAACGGCCTGATCTGCAATTGAGCCAGTTTCTTTCCAAACTCCTCCCACTCTATCGTCGATTCTCTTTGTCCATAAAACTTCAAATTGAGCCACAACTCTTGAAGGAACTTCTTTAGGTCATGCATCCACAGAAGTTTTTTGCTACCATGTCGCGAATAGATACAATAGACATTTTCATGCATTTTCCATGCAGATCATTGCATAGTTATGGACAGGTAAATTTGTGACATCAAACTAATATCCAAACAATATTTTATTGTATACATGTATTGTATGTATGTACATATTTTATTGTATACATGTATTGTATGTATGTACTACATGTTTAGCATTGACGATTTATTTGTTTTGAAAAGAATACCTTGGTAACCAATTTTTCGTGACTTCATGCTTTACCAGTCCATTGCCTTTGTACGGTTGTCAAGTAAATAATAAAGACAGTGATTTTGATTGGATCATACTTAAAGCATTTGCCTAATCTCAAGCTTTATGAAGAGTTGCTAGTTGAAATAAAAAATTCTTCTTCAAGACCGCCGTTATCAAGTCGATCTTATTTTTTACTTTGAAACTGTGGTTCAATTAAGATCGTATTTAGCTATGTTTAGTGATCTAGCATCTTTGGTGATCTTCATCAGCATTCATCAGCATGGACTCTAAATACGATCCGACGATGAATATGTTAAATGTTTTACGGAGAATTGGTCATTAAAAAAGTCACTTTTCTACTCTTACCAACGTTTCAAAACTTTATTGTTTCATCTTCATGAGTAACATATAATGTAAGTATTAACAATTGTTTTTTATACAAATGATTGAAAAATATATACATATAAACTTAGCAATACCTTGAGGTGGAACTCTTAGATAACCAATTCAGACAGTTTTTATGTGAACTATATTGACATTTGTTATGGTAACATCAGTTTCAAAAATTGTTTAGTAACCAAAACAAAATCAAATCAAAATGCATGGGATCCTAATACCAAAATTGAGGTTAATTCCGTTTATTTACCGTCTAAAGGGAGGCAAGTTGATGAGACTTGTTAATTGGCTGTAGCAATCATCTCCGAACCATAGTAAATGCAAGGCTTGGGTGAACTTAATACCAATGATTGACTCAAAATTATTCAATAAAAATAAATTTTTTTAATTAATGAAAACTAACAAACGGGAATGAATTTTATATATATTTTTTCAATAATTTGTATAAAAAACAATTGCTAATACTTACCTTATATGTTACTTTTGTTAGCCCTGAAGATGAATCAATGAAGTTTTGAAACCTTACCAAGAGAAGAAAAGTGACTTTTTTAATGACCAATTCTCCATAAAACATTTAATATAAAAGACTGGTCTATAACAACTCTCACTATGAATATGGCCCTGAGAAAACTCTTTCATTCGCCACGAACTACACCAGCGACAAGTTTTTACGTCGCCTAATCTGACGTGGTTTTTATGTCCGTTGTGAGGACTTTTGATGAACGGAATTTAGTCACGCGCTCAGGAAATCATGTATTCAAGCGTACAGATTAAACGTGATCTGGAACCATGAGCTTCTCAATTTTCATGGAGAATTATGTCAAAACGGGTAGTTACATCTCTTCCCTAATACTTCTGGGTACTTCACTGTTATCATTTCTATCCACTCCTTCACGTTAAGTTTTTCTTTTTAATACGTGAAATTCACTAGCAGAAAATGAATATATAGACTTGCTAATCCACACCGACAGCCAGAACTAGGACTTAAGACAACTGCATCGGGCAATAAGCCATGAAAGGTGGGGGAGGAAGGGTAAAAAGATAAGAAACGGAAAGGGAACACAAGTGTGTGATTTCTTGTGCATATAGTTTCTGTTTAATAAAGCATGTTTCCTTCGGGAGAAGAGAGGAAATGAAAGATATTATCACCTCATCCCCAAAGTATTGCTTCTTCCGGGCTACAATGTATTCACAGTCTTACAAAATATTTGGTAATTCACATTTCGTGCAATATTTCATCAAAATTACAAACAGAAAATATTTACCTTTGAGAATTTTTTGTAGTGTGTGTAGTTTTTCATAAGTTATTTTATTTATACTATTTTGTTTGTTATTTGGTTTGTAAGGTATTTTTGAATTGTTAATATATTCAGTGGTTACAAATATTTCAGTGATGTTGTTTTAAAATTTATTAAATTATAGTAAATGTTGATTAATTTTGCGAGGTCTGTTTTTTGCAGGTCGCTGTGTGTTTAGTGATGTGTTCTTAAATAATATTTTGATAGGTTAGTGTTTTCTGTGCGTAATAGTTGGAGTATTGTACTAAATGTGATCTATCACATTTTTGGTGAGTGCTGTGAATTCATTGTAGACCTAAAAAAGCAAATATAGTATAATTGTGAAAATTTGGTGATGAAGTTATAACGATCTACTATTTCCCAAGACCTATTTCCTCTCACAAAAAATGATTATAAAAAAAGGGGATGATTAAAATATATCATCCAGATATTACAAATCTGGAGAAATTTTATAAAAGCATTACGAACTCAACAATTTCTCTGCTTATTCTTTGGTCGTTTATTTTGCAAGGGAGGAAAGCTTTATATGCCCTTTACAGTGGTATCCATTCGGTACGAGAGAATATTAAATATTGCTATTATCATCATCAGTATTTTACTTGTTGAGGAAGGTTTCTGATGGACCAGCTCTCTCAGGATGGACTCTCATTACTCTCTTCAGCTCAGAGTACTTCCCATCATCCTGTATACGAACATTCCCATCGTTTTCCCGCATTCCGAACATTCTACTCTAAATAACAGTGCTCAACATCCCGTCGCCTCTAATCACTTTCTCCACCCACATGTTCTGTTCGGACCTCATCTTCTCCAGCAGTATCCTTTCCTCTCCTGTACAACTAAGAACTTCTGTGGTCTTCTTTCCTGTCCATCATCCCCTCTGCAGCCTTCTTTGCACGTCCACTTGTCTCAAAAGGTCTCATACTTGCACCCCTTAGAGTAAATTAAACAGAGACTCACTCCCTCGGATGAGTACCTACTGTATCTACTCATTGTGTATCTACTCAATCCTCAACTATTGCTCCCTGGTCTTTTACGAATTGAATAAAGGACTTAACCTTAAACTTCAACGGGCCTTAAATTCGTGCATTAGATTTGTTTTTGATCTCCGTAGAGATGAGCATATTTCTCCCTATTACAGGGAGTTGGGATGGCTTAAAACAGAATCCCGAAGAAAATATTTTCTGGGGACTTTTCTGTACAGCCTTTTTCAAGCAAATGAGCCCAAATTCCTCACAGATATGTTTGTAACGAAACCAAATAATCTTGATGTTTTTAACAGAGATGATCCCAATTATTTATACTATCCTGGGCATAGATCGACTACATACCACAATTCATTTTTGGTATCGGCTACTTCCTTCTGAAATTCCCTACCTTGAAATCTAGAAAATTCCTCCACCCGTCAGCTGTTCAAATCTAATTTTTATAATCTATTAATGGAGGAACAAAATCTCATAAAATAATATGTAAATGCTTTTATTTATTTGGTACATAATTTAAAGAGGAAATTGTTATTTATTGTTATGAGTGCCATAATCATGATTGTTATGTTTAATTGAAAATTATTTTTTTTTATTTATTGTTTGTTTCTTTCATATATTTGTTTGTATTATTATTCATTGTTGCATATAATTTCAAAATTTAATCCTCATGAGAGTTCATTTACTCTTTTATTGTATTTTGTTTTAACGGAGCTGCTGCTCCAGGACAATAAATTTTGTTCAATTCAATTCAATTGTGTGGCGTGCTCATAAGTTGGAAAGGAGAAGGCCCACGAAACACCTGGACAACTTGGGAAGGCAGTTCCTCCCATGTATCTGTAAATACGAGCCTCGTACATCAGCCGAAGAGTTTCTCGTGGAGTGGGGATGACGTTAGTTCGAGGGAGATTTTTCTCTAGACGTAAAAGAGACCATCTTCGACTTTCATTTTAAAATGCAAGTACTTGTAAGAAGTATAAAGTAAATGCAGTGGTATCAATTACGCAAACACTTATTTGGCTCACGTCGTACGCATTAGTAATGTCACAGGATTATTATTCATATTTTGATACGTTGTACCCTCCAAGTCTCCTCAAGGATGTTTAGTGGGCAGTAAATATGCCAATTTAACTTAATTTTTCCTCACCGTACACGTAAAATGTCTTCACCCCCACAGGTTTTAATGCGATTTTATTGAAGGTACGACGGTGCAAAATAAGTCAGTCTTTGCAAGTAATTGAGAAAACATTCGAAATAAACACCGTTACATTCCTGATGCGATCTGTTCATCTGAAGCTCCTAATTTATCTTAAACAATGTCTCTCTAAAGAGCTCAGCCGTTGCATATCCAATGGAAAATGCCATCTAATATTTGGTTAATGTCCCTTAAAATAGTGTGGTAGGTTGCTAATATTGTGGTATTTTTAGAACGATGAGATATTTTTCCTGGTAATGAGGCTAATTCCATTGTGTGGGAGGCTAGAACGACACCTAAATCGTGCGTTTAGGCAATATCTTCAAAGACACCGTTCAGCCGCAGGTAAATTTTTGCCTGCTAAAACGTTGTTCTACCCTTGCCTACGGAGACGATGACCAAGTGCGGATCAACTCCTAGCAACGCCTCAAAACCTCGTTATAAACAGTCTGAAACGGTCGCAAGCCAATTGACGCATTCTGGCATAAACGGGAATTGCGAAAGGTGGTGTCCACGATTCTCCCGTAGATACTTTCTAATCTACCCTTAAGACAATATAAAAAAATAATAATTTCCCACCTGAATGTAATCGTTGAAGAGTCCTCGATAATGAATGGCGGAAAATCAACATCGGTTAGCCTTTGTCTAAATGACCTCAAAGTCAAAACCCCTCATAGCAGATGAAAGTCTGCGTTTAGCCCTTGGCCAACTTAGTCAATGCCTGAGGATGGGTGTACTCTAGCAAGTCGCTTCCTCATGTTTATTCTGCTAGAGCTTGCGGTGAATGTCACTCTGATGAAAGAGTTTTCCAAGAGTGTAGATACAGATTGGTTGATGTTTCATTGGCAAGAATACGCTTTTGCAAGAGACTTGCCGAAAATTTTAAAAGTTCTGCAAAAAGACTTGCAAAGCCATTACACTTTAGATTTACGTCAAAAGCCACTTTCTGCAAGTAACTTTTGCAATACACTTGTCGGTGTAAACCCACCATAAAATTCGTTCATTGCAGTCCACCCATAAAATTTAATTCAAAGTGATATCTCGCTCAAACTACCATGAGGAAAACGAGAGCTAAGACCTGCCTGGAAGTTATCGGAAGAACAGTTCAAACAGTACGTGAGACAGACCATCTGACGGAGGGTCGGGAAAGGTCAAAAGGCGATTTATACGGATTAGCCCTGGAGCGGTGAACTACCGGAAACACCGGAATGTTTGTCGACTTGTGACGGAGGTCAAGTGGTGCGCGGGTACAGATCATGCTGGCCGGAAAGGAGAAGTTTCCTCCGATGACGTATATGAATGGATGTCTAGGGAGAGTGAAGAGGGAAGTTGAAGCAATATCTTCTCGCACGCATCCCACCATCTTAGGGCTATGCTCCTCCTCTCCCGTCAGCGACCCTTAGAATTTCTGCAAACAGACGGGCTTGGAGCAGCAACCAGCTTAAGCATTGTTTTCACGCGAGTGTACTAAGTTTCAAGATGCATTTGAAATTTCACTAAATATGAAAGTCAATGAATTTCATCTCATTGTAAGGAAAAATATGTTAACTCTCATTTGATTTCAAAATATTAGCCGCTTATTGTAGGTGCTACTTTTCGAGATACTTGCTTTAAATTTTTTTTTCCCTTTATTGAAGTAGTCATCTTTACCAACAGTTTGAAATTAAGTGATGAGGTTAGTATTATTTACATAGCATATTTGAGATTCTTTTATTTTCTTTATTTTTTATTTCTCCAGAGATTTGTGTTATTTTTTAATAATATAGGACACATAAAATAGAATATTGCTTAGTTGAAAAGCAGAGAAGGTTCAAACGGAAATTAATAAGGTTACAGAAATTCATTTAGAGTATAATACAATGTACCCTGTACTAAAATTAACAATTTAAAACTAAATATAAACAATTGTTGATATTATTTTACTGTATGGTAGAAGCAGAATTATAATATGAAGATATCTGTTGTAATTTTATCAATAAATCACGCCTTATTATTTGGAAATGCTGCGTTGGTGTATCTATGAGCATTATCGTGAGACATTACATTTGTTCATGCAATTCATTCAGTTGATACTCCAGACTATAATTATTTCCTTGCAATAACTACACTTAGGCTGGTAGACCCTCTGGAAAGCTCTTCGCTATTTGTTCTTTTGGTACCGATTATGCACAATATATGTCTTCACAACATAAAATTCTCGTTCAGCCCGTCAGTTGTTCAGAGCCATATTCATGATATTTACCTGCTCGTGTGACATTGAAGCATGCAAGTTCAAGAAACTTGTTTCGTGAATATACATTTTGTGTGTAAATTTACGTAAAAATTTACCATGGGATAAGAGCTTGCAGGGTACCGCACAAACGTTGACGAAAAGCCGTTACACACTTTGCCCGTGGTTGACACTGTTTCGGTCTTTGCGTCAAATGGTTACAAACCACAACGCATTCGTTTATTCATTTCGTTTCAGGCCATTTACCGAATACAAATGGTCCACGTCTCTTTGTGGTCATTTCGATAGTATGCCCAAATCACGTCGTGGGTAGAAATTTCGGTCAGTTTCGGTCATCGACCGAATTAAATGTTTTGAGTATAGCAGGGGTTCCCAATGCACGGGTCCCGACCACATCTGGGGTCGCGGAAAACGTTCGAGAGGTCGCAAGGGAGCGAGAAATTATCTCTTGATACTGTAGTTGTTACAGTGAGAAAATCTCTGCTTGAGATTTTTGTTGCCGTTTGATTGCTAAATTCATTTGGTTCACAAAAATTCCTCCATTCCGGTTTCATTGGTTGGTTTTTATTTTCAAAACGTTTAAAAATATGTGCGCATGCTTATATTACTGACGTTAATTGTCTTTTTCAGTAAATCAATACCAGTTCCATGCATGACAAGGAGCCGTCGATCACTGCGCTCATGTGACGTTGCAATTTAGGTTCCCATATCTCAGCTAAAAATAAAGATAGGGAATTAATTTTACCAAATTCAGAAATTAAATAAAATTTAATTGTTCCCATGTTTCACCTAAGTTTTTCGTATCTCTCAAATTAAAAAACTTATCCTAAAATATATTTTTTTTAAGCGCAAAAAAATTAAAATGTCAGTTACCAACATGGAAATTGGAATCATTAAGCGTAAATTTTGACAGAAAAAGACAGATACAAACCTTAAGTCCAACTTAGACTCATTTTTCTTCGTTATTATCTGTGAATGCCACTACTGTTGGGCGTTTTCCATGGTAACCACATGATTCTTCTGACCAAAAGTTCGCGTAGCCATAGCTCGGTTACAAAGGAGTTGCAACCCCATGTTCTTAGAACAAAAATTCTTAAAAATTACATCCCCTATCTCCTCCAGAAGTGTTTCAGTTCAATGGAAATGGGGCCGCACTCGGCTTCTATGGTCTGAAAATATTCCTTGAATAGCATGCATATTTCACATTTTATTTTCTAATAATTTAGGCTTGTCGCGAGTGGAATTGGTGTATTTTAAACAGTAAAGAGAAACTCAATATTTGTTTTGACTCTTAACATTTGTCGTGGAACATACCCAAAGCTGAAATCACGTGGGCGGAATACGGCACGGAAAGCCGGACGCGGAAGACCGAATACGAGCGGAATAGCGGGGGGAGTTTACATGGACACAGAACCGACGGAACGGCGGAAAACGGAAAATAAACATGGTGGGTGTATGCATTTTCATCCAAAACATTTCCTAAAAGATAACACTCGACTCTGAAGCGTTCGCGTTGAAAATTATCATATAAATTATTCATGCAAATACCTTTATGTAATAAAAGTTATATCACAAAAGGTCTTTTGTACTTAAAAAGAAATCACAATAAATATGCTTCAATACAGAAGATATCATGTAAACAACTTTAAACTATAATTATGTGGCATCAATGGTAAGATATTTTGTCAATACGTAAAAGTTAAGATTAATAAAAATATGACAGCTAAAAATACAGTCAATCAATATCCATATGCGCGTACAAATTTACTTCGTATAAAATAACTGTACCATTTTAATTGGGAGTGTGGAAACTTTTTAATTGCCTTATTAACTCTGATATAAGAAAGTTGCCATGGAAATATTGAGAAAAGTCATTCATTGGAGTTAACTTGTAAGGATTAGTTTCACGCCAGTGCGAATTTACTCCAAAAGGGTCTGGGGTGTGCATAAAGGTAAATAATTAGGAGAACTGTGGGACGATGAGTTTTCAAAGTGATTATTTAATGACCAAAAAAAACTATGTTAAAAATTAAACAAATAAAAATGTATAGGTATGTTATGCAAATGTTCTGTATAATCTAGACTTCCTGGTTTCGAGATTCTGAATAGTTTCACTCATAACACTCCGTGTGTTGCTGTTTCATTGTTTTTGATGTCACAGCCCACCCAAGAAAAGCAGAAAATATCAAAATATTCTTTCCGCCAGCACCGTCGGCTTATGCTCCGCCCCGTCACTCTGCGACGACCTGTGATTGGCTAGACACTACTGCCGCTATCGGCGCCGTATTCCCGTGCATGTAAACCTAACTTAAGGAAAATAGACTCAGACTTAACTTTGTGGTACTTTTTCATTTGAAATACTAAAGAAAGGTTGTCAATAGTATTTATCCACACTTAATATTTTTCCAACCGATTTTGGTTGGTCGTTTTCAACCAATAAGTCTTATTTTTATTTTTTTCAGCGAGAGAGTCATTTTGAGGGAAGGGCGTGCAGATGATGGGTGGAATGTGAAATCTCATTCGTGGATGTAAATGAAGTATGTAGAAGGATCCTTCCGTTTTATGTGTAATAAATAGCGACAAGTGAGAGAAATTGATAATAATATCCTTGTTTACATATTGTGGTTAGTTAAAGACATTTTCCTCGTCAAATATCAGCCTTAATAAATGTGTGGCTAATACATTACAGAAATGGACCAGAATTAAAATTCCGCTATTACATTCACTGTATAAATGTAACTTTTTGGGCAGATAAGCAATAATATGGATGTGAAGTTCCGAAGTTCAACTACTTTGAAGGTGCTGCTTAATTAAACTTGACGGAATATTTAATAAAATTGTTAATTAACGTATATAAGTGGTGGTCTATAAGTCGGTTGGTGTATGTCTGGTGTAGAGCCCTACCCATGCCACACACACGTGAGGTGGCTTGCAGGGTACTTCGTAGATGTTGATCAGGGTTTCTCAACCCTTTTGTAACTATCCACCTCTTTGATGGATTTTTTTACAACATTTTTCCAAATTATCCCCATAAAATGTTAAACTAGAACATACATTTTATCAAATCTCCTTATTCAATGGGATCCTTATACCTGATGCTTCTTAGCTAGAAGTGGTTATATGCTCGGTTTCTATGCGAGTAAAGTTAATTTTCATGTCATTTGCTGATAGTGCTAAGGCGTCCAGTGTTGAAGCAACCCTGAATGTAATCCAATGATTTTTTCGCTCCCCAAAATTTCTTTTTCACCTTCGCTGTGAATCCATGAAGTAGATGAATGAATGTCTGAGATAGTGAATAGATAAGGTAGAAGTCTACATATACATCTACAAACTACCCACCGAGCCGCCGCAGAGGCGGGTGGCAGAAGGTGTTAGGACACCAGCCATGAATGTGGAGGAAAAAGGGGAAAGGAAGGGAGAGTGGACAGAGGTGAATTACATGTTAACGGAGTGTCATATGTTAGTGCCACGCCGTTTTTTTACATCCACTAACGGTGAGTGGAAAGAAGGAATTTTTATACCGATCATTTCTACAGTGTGCCTCTCTTATTTTGTCCCTTCTATCAGTTCTAGAGATATAGAGAGGGGTCAAAATAATATCCTCCGTGTCGTACCGAAACACACATGATCTGAATTTTTCAAGTACTTAATCTAAGCGTAGCGTGTAGCCTCTGAGTCCGTAACCCCTACGAGGCTCCCAGGGCTACTCGAAGGGAGGAGAACTATCAAGGAGCGATGCGATGGGGCGTTGCACGCTTAAGAGACTGACCGATTCCTTGAGGACGCCCGCCGCGCCACCGTGGACAACGGCGCACTGCAGGGATCTCTTGGAAGGGGAAGGAAATGAGAAAACGTCACTCGACTCCGTTCGGGATGTCGTCGGGGCAATTTTCTCTTCATTCCCGAAAATGCGAAGGCGCATGTGCGTTCCTGTTCGGTTATATTCCATTTCGATGGTCCGAAGTCGTCCACATCCTGTGCACCCTCCTCACACTACCTATCCCTTTCTCTCTTCTCGACCATCTCCTGTTCCTTCTTCTCTCCAGACTTGCTGTCACCGCACCGTGAGACACCAGAGCATTTATTACGAGTGTATGCGAGCTCAACTGCCTTTTACCTTGGGACGTTCCTCACTCATAGGTTACGACTTGATTGTTTCCCGACCCACACCGTCACTGCGTCACTTTTGTGTTTCATAAGACTTCTAGAAGGGATCACATCTCCTTAGTTCGCGAAACATTTCATGACAATGAAACGAAAAAAAAAATGCATTGGAATCTAAAGCAGTGTCATGTTTTTGATAAAAGAATGACACGTTAATTTGGTGCAAATAATCTGGATTATGTTTTAGGTTTTTATACTCAAACATATTACTTATTTCGCATTTTTCTCCTAAAGCTAAAGAAATAAGACCAAGTTTTATGATATTGACCAGTGCAAAAAATTCAAGCTTTTTTATATCTCTAAAAACTTATCACCGCCAATGTTAAAAACACGGGTATTGAGGAATGAGAAAACTAATGTAAATATTTATTTTTTGGAAATATTTCAATGACTAAAGAGATTTATATTGATAACTAGTTGGAAAGTCTGGTGAGACAGGCTAGAATTCTGACGAAATAGCCATAAAGTAGTGAATAAATAAAATATTTAATTAGAAATCAATGCTTGTTTTTTATTTTAGTGAAAAAATATATGTAGCTATGGGAAAAAATATATAATATCTAAATGTCAGAAATTTCTTGGCACAAAATATTTTTGGTAGTGCAGGCGGAGCTGTTACTAAGCAGTTTCCCTTCTGAAAAATGCATACGCCTGCACCGTGTGTCACTTAGAGGAGAACGTATATATGTAAGGCCATACACATGCGTATATGAGAGCTCGCTTTCCATTTACTGGAGCACATCTAAATCACGACGTCTACCAAGTGGATCATACATACGTACGCGTAGCCTTTTATATAGTGCATAATAAGCATATCATGGAATAACAGAGTAAGGAATTAATTAATGATTCCACACTTGTTCCTACTGCTCAGCATCCATTGTAAATATTTGAAAAAAATATTCACGGCTTCATTACCGAGAGCTCATCGACGATTACATTCAATTGGGAAATGATTTTCTCTCCTGTTTTTTATTATGTACACAAACCATTTTACTTGCAAATTTTGTAGGGAGTATTAAAACTTAAAATCCTTTTAAAAAAATTTCATCACGAATTTTTCAATGCACAATTCAATGAAAGGGAAAGGGCTTTACAAAAATCGTGGCTCATTTAAAGTTAAAGACATCAATACACCTTATAGAAAGGTCTTTTCACCGTGACAAGTCAAGTACTGAATCAAGAATGTTCGTTAAGCTCATTTACCTTTTGACTCGTTCCTATTTTTTGCGAACTTGATAGCAAATGTAGCTTGAAATTATTCTTAGGTTTTACTCGTGACCCTAAGATAAGACGCCTCAAAGCGTATTACTCGCAGTCCCTCCCATGGGTGAAGTTAAAGCAAAAACTCGAGAAAATTTACCTTTTGAACTTGAGAACTAATTTGAATTTTATTAGATCTAATTCCGTTTTTCATATCCATTGACCTATGAGTGTTTTGTGACCACTTATTTCATTGTAAGTTTTTATTATCAAACAATATCTTATCCCTTTCGAGTGAGTCTCTGAGTCATTTAATCCGCGAGAGAGGTGTTGATTGGATAGATTGGATATCTTACTCAGCCAGGATCACCTTTCTTTCTGCAATTTTCTCAAGTTATCAGTTCCATTTTCCAATCTCCTGTGGATAGCAAATGTCCATCCTGCCGATTGCAGGCTATTATTTCTTTCAAAAGGAGATTGCAAAATCCAGAGCGATGTAAGTATCGGATCACATCGATAACGGGCTGAATTTTATCATCTTGGAGATGGAATGCATTCCCACGCGCAAAAGCGGAATAACGTAATTGAAAAGCATTCTTTCATCGCAGGTATCTCCCGAGTTGGACTTCTCTAGTTACCGCTCTCAAGACCGCGTAAGACACCGTCTGCTATCTCGCGTTACCCTTTCCCATGCACCAAGACGCCTCCTATTTACTTTTTTACGGAGGATTTTTACGTCTTGTTATTTGTTTTCTGAGTAAAAGCTCTCTTTCTCTACTTGACCATATGCACTTGCTTGATCGTTTCTCTTACTACACTAAATTGCTCGTCCTGGCTGTAACTATGAACCTTATCAATGAATATAAATGCAAATGATATTCAAAAGCTTACATTTGGCAGATAGTAGCGAGTCACTTGACTCATGGCATCTCACAAAAATGAGCAGCGCGAGGACTGGAGCTTTGAGACTTCTGAAAACATTTTCTTTCCCAAGGGCCATTCAAGTAAAAGGATTTAGAGGGGAAGAGGGTTGGGTTCTTCTTACATAGTCTTGCGTCGGGGGGTGTAGGGGCTCGAGATCATCTTGCGTAATATTTTATGTACTCGTGAGATTGTATTTGTCTTTTTTAAAGATCGTCGGACGAAAAAACGTAGGTTTTAGAACTGTAAGCATCACGAGGATTTCCTTAATAAATGTTTCACGAAACAGTTAGTAGATATCTAGTTGAAGTACCAAAAATTGAAACAAACTGCGGTTGTTACAAGGTCAAGTTTCAATTATAGCATTAAACAGGCGTGCCAGCGGGGGATCTGAGTGTTCCCACGAAAGGCCAAAAAATTCATTCTTATAATTTACATAGCAATCATTAACAATAGCCTGCAATATTGCCTGGCGTATTCTCGGTATCTCCCGACTATGCATAATTTCAGGAAATTGGACTAAAAACGTTCATCGACGTAAGATTTCTTCTAAATCTATGATATATATATATGACACCTAAAAAATCTATGTTAATCGGGAAGGGGGGGTTAAGGGGGGTAGTGCAAGAAATCTTACGTCGTCTTTCATAAGGGGGATCAAAAAGCGTAGAAAATCGTCTTGCGTAATGATCGAATGGCCCCCTATGGGATAGCATTACTATTTTCAATAAAACTTTCGTTCACTGGGTAAAAAAGGTGGTAAAAGTTTTCAGCAGTCTGGGATCTCACGTAAACCAAGGCACCACCCATCCACTCCTTTTAAAGTTGATTACGTTGTCTTTTTTTTTCAAGGAGGAAGATCATTCCCTCTTCTATCCATTTATTTACTTGCCCGACCCTCGAGGTAGAAAAAAATTTAATAGAGTGCAACGGGCGTTCCAGTTCCGTCGTCTTTGAAACCGGAGTGGATTCTTCTAATTGAAACCTTCGGCCCAATCGGGCTTCGCAGAGCTAATTCGACGCTCTAGTATTTCTGGGGCCATCCTTGCCGTTCTAAGAAAGCATATCGAGTAAGGAGTTTCTAAAGTCGAAACAAGGTCGCTGTTGAATACGGAAGACCACTAGATTGATATTTAAATTGGCAATCAAAATCGAAGGATGCACACAGTTACCGACTAATAAATGAGGTTAAAATACCCTTTGACCCCTCCCTTGCCAGTTAAAAAGTATGTCCTATCCAGGGTAATTAGGAAAAAACAGGAACAATGGAGAGTCATTCTCATTTAAATGCAAGGGTAATTTTATTTTAATCAGAAAAGACACGTGCGGGGTAGTCATACGGAGTAGTAGGAGTTCACATGCGTAAATACTTTTAAAAAGAAGCAAAATGTTGATTTATATTCATATACTCAGAGATTCGAGCATCCGTTCAGTGAAAATCAATTATCTAGGGAGTCGGAGAAATTATAATTTAAAAACCCAAACTGCCTTTTGCTTAGTAATTTATAAGTTATATAGGTTGGGATCACCATATTTTAATACTTCTCTTCAAATTTTGGGGGCTACTGGCTTAAAGTGATAAACTAGTGTATAATGCGATGAAAATATTGTATAGACAACAGTTTCTTAGCTTCTACAAAATTTTCTCAAGTGGTAATGTCAATAATTTGTTAATACGCCAGCATTGTAAACTTCATTGAACTATTCAGGAATTGAAAATCGTAAACAGCACGTTATCTAATATACATGTATGTATTTAAAGAAGCCACGGTAAAGCGAATAGGTATCACTAATAGTTGTCAATTAACAACCGGCGATATTTCAAGCTACAAAGGTTAGTCTTAAGTTCATGTCTCATAAACAGCGTAACCACATGACTCCATGCGTTCCTAATTAGTGAAATTACCGGTAAAATGTTTCCCCAGATGGATTTATACTAATATGTTAATATAAAGCGACACTCATTTCAGCTATTAAGTTGATTCTAAAAATATAAATGAACATATTTTAGCATAAATAGTGAGGCTAGATCATGGAATTTATATAACAGATTTATAGAAAACTGTGAAGGTCGGCATCATTTCTTCTGTGAATTTTTTCTGCCATTGAAATATAGAGGTGTTACTAAAAGATCATTTGTTCTATATTCACGAAAACCAACCAACATTTTCTTAAGGATCAAATAAATGCAATGTCCTTTGTATCTCCGAATTCTACCGTATGTGGTTATTTACAGTAGGTACATTCCAATGCTAAAAAAAATATATGAATCCAATGTTTCCATGTCAGAACGTCTTGCTCATGGAAACGTCGGAAGTAACCTGACCCAATGTACAACCCGAGAAGAATTCTCATTTAATATTCACCGGATAATAATTAGCGGTAAAAATTATGAATAAAACAATGCTGAAACAATTCACTCAGCAATATGTTTTGCCAGTCCATAGAGATTGAATTAACATCAAAACTAGCTTGAATAATGTGTTATAAATGTTAGCAATGCAAATATTCTAATGAATCGTTGAAATATCTTCACTCTTCAAATGTTTTTTCGAAGTTATAGCCTCAAATGTGCAAAACCACTGTGGACAGACGAGTTAGTTGTCAGTAATTGGGTTGTATTAGTTTTGGATTACATTTTTTAATTCAATATCGGCGGGTATATGTGTTCAAAAATTAATATAGAGCTCCTAACTTATCCTTGACACCATTGCAGTAATTATTTAAAACTCGTTTTACGGAAATGCGGGCATTCAAAGCTAATAGCATTTTTACATTGGTTATACGAGAAGTGAGCATGACGGACAAATATATTTATATGATGTTTTCAAAAATAAGATTTTTAATATTCCACACAGTTTGATTACAACTCGACCTTTCAAACTTTCCCAGTCATTCTCAAGAGAGTTAATGATTAAAATTTAAATATGGCAATGTAAAATGTGAATCACTGTTTAAATTCCATGCAGAGTTGTACATAATTGTTTAATTTAACCTATCGCAATGTTTTCAAAGTACAGCGAAAAAAAGACGAAAGAATGCAAACATAAACGGTTTAAGATAGGTTTAATTGCAAGACTAACGTAATGCAACTCTTGAGAATGACCTGAAAAGGTAGAAACCGGTCGAGTAGTAATAAAACTGTGTGGAATATAACAGTTTATTTTTCAAAACATCATGTCTCCATTCCATGAAGTGAACTCGCGAACCATTGATTTCATATATTTATAATTTTGACAAATATTGACCGTACGATAGTCTGTCAAATCTTGTCACGATAATGATGAAAGTAGCGTTTAACATGGGAGGGGTCATTTGAACCTTTTTTGGAATCCAATCGAATATTTTAGTTCATTCGATTCCTTTGAAATTTTGTGACTTTGTTCATTTTTACGTATATTTTTATTCGATTGATGTATGATTCTATGTTTGCTACTACAAGTTTTTTTCAATAATTGTTATACCTAGAAGGACGGCTAGGGGTCATTTGACCCCTCCTTGCATTCGGTAGCATTGCTGCGTTTTCTCATCCTTTCCTTCTCCCTTAGACCCTGTATTTTTACACGACTGCGCCCCTCCTTCATACCTATACCTGTCTCCAAGTGGCAGACAGGTTAAACGTGGGATGGCACAATGGACCAAAAAGGAATGAGTGCCGGGAGGGCTCCAGAAGGTCCTCGCCCACCAATACAATCTAACATCTACGTAATATAAATTATTAAATTCGGAATTCAAACACATTAATCATTAGTGATTATAATTTCACATACAGTTTAAAGGGCTGTATGGACATATATTTACTAGGTTTTTAAAAAGCCATTTAAAATGATTTACCTCCCAAAGTTGTGAACATGTCTCATCTCAGGAACTCTAATACTACCTTAAGCAGGAAAAAATCAGTGGTGAGTGTCATAGGAACTCATGGCCTGATTTGCTTTAGAGTTCATTAGTCAAGCTGTTTTTATGGTCGTGCTTGATTGAAAAACAATTCCTTTGGTGCATAGTTCCGCGAATGCTTAGTGCTGATTAGATCATTTTCAGCATTATTTCAATCCCATATATTTCAGTTCCGAGATCAATAAAGCGATGGTAGGTGAAGTAACTTTGTGGAGTTTCGACATACTAGAATGATGAGACACTTGATCGAAACAGGTCAGTGAAAATATAAAGTGTGGAAATTACCAAGTGTCTCGTTATTCTAGTCCGAGATAAATGTCCACTCAAAGATATTCCTCATAAAGACGACTCAAGGTCAACGTGGATGGGTCGGGTCACTTTAAGCCGAACAAATATCGCCGGTAATTGTGAGGTTGAATGTAAAACGAAAATAAACATCCTTGGGCACCGTGCAAAATCTCGTCCATGTTAAGAAAGTGGCACGGTTTATTCTGGGCTAATAAATATATATGTATATGTGAACGTAGCGCTTAATTTATCAGTTCGCTTCAATCACAGTTCGCTTAGCTTCTCGTCTCATTGCTCAAGAACCTTCTCAGGTCCCTTAATTTCTCACTTCACCTCATTTCAATTTGAAACAAAATGGATTCAACCGACCGTATCCTGCTTCTCATGAATGAGTTTTGAGCTCATAATATCTCTATCATTTTAGCTCACCTCCGAAATGTTTTCATCTGTGTGAGTGCGATACGACCCCGGGCTTTCTCCAAAGCAAATCCCACCGCCTGGTGTTGCCTTCAAGCTATGTCTTATTATTTTTTGCTTGCCGTACTAAGGGAAATAAGCGCTGACAATGGACATATATAGACAGTTTCATCCGGCTTCGCACAAACAACGTCGCAATACTAAGAATTATATAATACTTATTCCTGTAAAGTATTTCTGTTTGAATAACAACATAGTAAGTTAATTTTATCTTGCCACCCTTAATATTTCTCGCTCCTTGATCTTAATGTAAAATGAAATTACTTGGCTATCCCATATAAAATACTTCAATGACTACCGGTTTCGACGCATAGCGTCATCTTAAGGTCAGTAGTACACAGAAAAAGGTTTTCACCTCTATATACCCTTGTGTATTACGAATGAGGAAGGAAGGAGCGGGGAAGAGAGGATTAAATCGGTGGGGTAGTCTGATGTGTGGAACACACAAGGGTATATAAAGGCGAAAACTGTTTATGTGTACCATTGACCTGAAGATGATACTATGCGTTGAAATCGGTCATCATTTAAGTATTTTATGTGGTTTTACCAAGTGATCATTTTACATTCCGAATCGCTACTTTCAAGTTACGCCTAGAAAAATGTCACTCTTTGAACCCCGGAGAATATTTAGCGTATTTAGAATATCCTCACCAGTATTCGAAATGTAACTCCTGGAGAATACTGCAATCTCTGATAGGTCATGTTGCCTTTCATTTATATATAATAAGTTTTATATTTTCTGGTCAAATATTGTCTCCGAATAAAAATCGAATTAAATACGTTCTCCCATCGATAATTATAATCCTTACTTCAACTAACTGACTAACTGAAGTATGTTGAACTTTTATCTAAAATTATATTCCGTTTAAGGCTAGATCATCTAACAGCTAATATTAACCAGTAATGATAAAACTGAACCTAAATCTGCAACAAAATTCAACCCATGATGAGGTAACAAACTAATAAACGTACAAATTTTTAAATTAGTTAAAAAGGGTATTATAAGATTAGTGAGAGTCTATTTTAACCATCATACAGTATGAATTACGAAAAAAGAATAAATGTCCTTTGAAGATAACGAGGGTATAGTATTATATTGGTGGTGTCACCACTAATTGGTAGTATCACAATCGTGGTGGCACAATACCGCATCTGTGACTCCTGTAACTTTATAGGATTAAAATAAAGCTGATTACCGAGAATATCTTTTTAAAAATAAGCTTTGTTAAGGATATTGGGGCGTAAAAAAAACTCAGCAGAGGGTAACTGAACGTGACTTTTAACTAGAGAATTTTTATCGCACACGAGTGACAGTGATTTCATTCTTAAATCAACGCTGGTAAATTTTATGGCAACATCCGCCGAGATTTCTGTCTGCCTCTTACTCATTACTCAGAATCCGTTTTGTCCTGGTGGCTCGCACACCATGAGCCGGGCATTAAAAGCCGCGGGTAGAGCGAGAATGAAGGATGTTCATCCCGTGCTTAGCGTACGAAATCTCTTTCGATCACTAGAAGTTAAAATTACGTACCGCAATGACCGCCGTTAAACGCCCTTTTCATGCAAGCTACTCACTGTCGGAGATAATCCAGCAAATTGGTTTCAATATTGAGAGGAGCGTATGCGTGAATTTAGTTACAATCTGCCTGGCCGAGTGAAGATAAATAACCTTTGAATTCATGTTAAAGTAAAATACTTTGTACTTTTCGACAATATTTTTATTTGTACGACGCATTTCACCGATTTAAAGCATCGTCAGGTACAGACAGTTAAGAAAGGTGAAACGTGTCGTACGAATAAAAATACTGTAGACAAAAAAAGAGTGTTTTACTTTATCATGAATATAAACATTGTTTATATACATGGTAAAGTGCCTGCCACTTTCAAGTTTATATAGAGCCATTTTTCTAGGAAATTAAAGAGAAAAGTCCCTCTGATACTCAATTACTTTCAGTCACTTATTAGTAAAAATAACTCAATGCTTCAGATCACACTTTGATTAAACCATTTGCCGCGATTTCAATCAACGCTATACCAGACTACTAATTATATTACTTTTTCGGTAAGACTTATGAATACTTTATTCGCAAGATATGGGATTTATGAAGACCAATGAATTTATTAAAATAATATATTCACCAGAATAAATTAGTTAGGTTTGGTTTACTGACTGATTTCTCATCCCGAAGGTCCATGCCTCGAATACCGATGATGAAGAGTTGGAATCCCAATCCCACATCGATGGTATGTGGAGAGCACTTAAAGTGTCATACTCCTTCCTTCGAAAGGTACTTTTTCATCCGAACCTCTTTGGCACCTATCCCCAAGAGAAGACTAAGGCCAATATTGGGTTTCCCTCTACCCTCCCTAATTCCCACTAATAACCATTTCCTCTCCAACCTACCACATTATTCTAAATAGTGCGAATGGCCTTCGTTGTCGGTCGCCGTTCATGAAAAGACCTAACCTAACCTTTCTCACGTGAAACAAGGCTGCGGAAAACTTTCGAGTCAGTATTGTAAAGAAGGAAAATTGTGCAGTTTTACATTAACTAAGAATCTTGAGGGACATCACTGGCGAATCTCCACCAAATCACAATGAACGGTGAAAACAAATTAATCTTGAAACCCATTTTGAGCCAAAGCATCATCCACACTCCATGCAGCTACTTCGATAAAATGATATATTATTAGGCATATTTGCACAGTCATTATATTTATTTTCATCGTTGGTAGCAGCATATTGGCAGGATGTTTGAAACTAAAACCGTTTTAACTATCTAGATTATAATGGGAATAGGACGTAAATTAGCAACTCATTTGAATAAAATAAAGCGAAACGAGGGCCATAATGAAGAACGAAGTTAAATCTGCTCTTTTCGTTTTAATCTACCTTTTATGATCTTTCCGTATCCAAGCGTCAGTGTATTGAGAACATTTATTCCAGAAAACACTATGAATAATCCATCAACATGTAAACCAATGTGCGAGGAAAATACGTTGTATGAAAGGATTCCCAAAAATGTATTCATTGGTGTACAAACGTACAGATGAAGAAAGGATCAAAGTATTTACCAGTGCCAGCGTACTAGGATTATTGCGGTACCTCGTTGGCTTCTATGATTTCCTTAGAGGAACAAGAAGTCGACGTCGTACTTAGACCAAGCCATCCGTAACCATGAACTCGTCCTGGCGAGATGAAAAAAACTAGAATGATTAAACTAGACGCGCAGTTGGAGAATCGGACATATATATTACAAGCGCTCCGAAGGAGGAAGACGGGAGTGTGAGGGGATGGTATCTTATCAATTACCTCTCGAATAGCGGTAGTATCCCCGTCGCTTCTGATCCAATTCTCCTCTCTTCCTTTTCTGGCCCACGTGCTCGTCTCAAATTCGTATTTATTTTCCTCTCTACTCGTCTCCCGGCTCCGCCGTCGCTAACCATTTCACTCATCCTCGCCACCGACAGATTTTGTCGTTCCTGCGCAACGGGGATGAAATGTAAATCCTTTTTCGTTCCTCCTCCCCAAAAACCAACTCCATCTCCTCCCTCGAAACTCCACCCTCTCACGCGGAAAAATGTAACCACATCCCATTCGCGTCCCCCACCATTGTCCCCTGAGCGCTTCCAACATGGGATGAGTGCGATATTACTTTTCCCGATACAGCAAAACGATATCCGATATGTTACGATATATCTGATCCGATACTGATTATTCAAATTCAAATCATACGAAGACATGTCCATACCAAGTTTGTAGCTGCAGTTGTATAATGTGAGACTATATATTACCAAAGTAATTACTGTGTAAGTGTAGTAGTATATTGTGGTTGATCACTGAAGGTGTTCGGAAAGAAACTTGGAGCCTGATGGGCAGTAGTAATAATTTGTAGCTGCAGTTGTATGTTTTATAATAACTATATATTGCTTGAGTAATTGTTGTGTGGGTATTGTGATATATTGTGGTGAGTTAAGGAATGTTACAGTTGTATTTATTGTATGGGTATGTATTGCTTGAGTAGTTGTTGTGTAAGTGTTTGAAAATTGTAATCATTGCATACGTGTGTCATGTGTGGCTGTTGTGTTCTATACCTTGCAAATTGCATGGTTATATGCTGTATATTGCAAAATTGTTGTATTTGTCAATGCCACCCTGAACTCGAGTGCTTGCTTACAGTTCATTTTGAGTAATATTTTTTTCAAGATGTATTTACAGTTCATTTTTGTGATTTTATTATTGTATTGTAAACATTATTATTGTACTGTGTTCGTTTTTTCTGCTCAAAGGGATGGAAACTCCTAGAGCAATAAAGATTATTATTATTACATTGCCTTCAAAATATTGACGTCAAAAATCCAAAAAATCCTCGCAAGAGAGTAATACACTTAGAGACGAGAATCTTCAGTGAGGCCTTGGAAATTTAAAAAAAAAACACAACAGTAATTTAAATTGAGACAAAGGACAAAATATTAGTGCATCATGGCTAACAGTGCTTTCAGGAAAAAAAATGACACCCAGAATGAATCCACTCTCACCCCCTCCCCGATCATCTCCATGAAAAAATAAATTTTGATGCGCAATAAAGACAACATTCATCAACCCTGAGGTGGTCTCCAGCAAAGGGGAAGAAACGTCGGTTTTTTTCAGTACTGAGGGTAATCCCAAAAGATTACTGATTTCGATCAAATACATACCATTTGTATTTATCCGTGTTTCATTAGCTGTCGACGCTACTCAAATTTCTTGATGGCTAAAAATTGAATCGTGGAAGCAATAATTTCGATGAATGTTAACTTATATTTAAGCATATTATGAAATCGAGGAGAGGCGGTCATATATTTTAACTCATGCTTTACTGAGTAAATTCACTTATTCCACAAATACGTGTTTATTCCGATTGTGTATCGTGTTCTGAGCCAGAATATGACATAATGTTTTCAAACCGGTCGCAAAACACACATAGCGATATCCATGTGAAGCGGTCGGATCCCATGATTTATTAAGCAAGTTTGTTTTTCCAACAAAATTAATATATATTTCGATAGGGAATCGTCGTCTGAGCAAAAGTATGATATTATGTTTCCAAATCGGTCGAAAGTGAATACATATTTGTTGAACAATGAAAGTTACTCGTTGAATCATCATGAAGGAATCCCACCAAGCCGAGCATCAAACGTAGCGTTGACACCCAAGTTATGTTTTCAATTAAAGTTTTATTTTTAATTTACAAGCTCTGAGCCACAAATTTGAGCATCAAGTCTGAGCCACTAGTCTGAGCCATAAGCTGAGCTGCAATGGTCAGTCCTCAACGAAAGCACAAGTTCTCGCTCAGTCAACGAAGTTAACCCATCGTCGGGCTCGGCTCGAATTCCGAGGAATGATCTTCGTATTCGTCCGATTGCTGTTGCCGCTGTTTACATATGGCAGGCAGCAAGTGAGTGATGACCTCAGCTGGTCTAAACATGTAAAATCATACTACTAAAGCGAACACCACAGATGTAGGAACAATGACGGGAGCCGCTAGGACTCGTTTACACTCCACTCTGAGATTACTTGAAAATTTCAGGCAACATGGATTCGAGGGAGACACGGTTGATTTTATTTGACGCCTTTGCTGCATTTTCTGTCAATGCATCTATCTTTAAACTTTATAAACGTTTTACTATATCCTTTGTTAACGTAGCACTGCCGTGGTATCTGGTTTGGCCGAGGATTTTCCTCCTGACTGCTTTTTTTATTTTCTTATCGGCTATAGGAGCATGCAAGAGTCGAGTATGGGACGAGCGTTACATGCCCGGTGTGAAATCACCCCGTGTCACACACTCTGAAGGTGGCTTGCATTGTAATTCGTAGATGTAAATATCTTTCTCATGACCTGGCAGAAGTCGCAAAACGTGGGAGATAAACTAGGTAGGAGATAAGTACAGGAACTCTTCCTTTCCGCTCACCACTCACGGCTACTACAATAACAGTAGCTTTAGTAATATCCTTTAAGTTGCTTTGAAAGCTTAGGTCATTTCACACAGACTATCTGCCTCTGGCACACAGGGGCACCACAACTCGAACGAATACGAGGATGACCCCTCCAAATTGGACCCCAGCCAAACGATTCTTAACTTCGGTGACTAATTAGGATCCGGTGTTTCTATCATGGCAGGCCGTTTCCATACATCATTAACAGATCGGAAACTAAGGTTTTAAAGCACATATCACTTTCCGCCCTTTCCTCCTTTCAATTCCTTTTCAATATTCAATCCCTTATCAATAGCTTTTGTCCTCACGCCCCCTGCTTCACGGTTTGGTGGCAGCTCGCTGAGTGGAATGAAGATATGACGGCACATGTCATTTGGCTCTTTCAAATCCTCCAAAATTGCTTTTTGATTCAGGAATCAAAAGTGTCATAGTGGTATAAAATTTGACCCAGAAAGCTAGAAATCATTCATTTTTTCTCAGAAAAAGTTCTATATTACGTTATGTATAAACTGATATTTCTTTTAAAAATCAAATCAACATGTACTAAGAATTATCACCAGTATCGGCTTCGGCTAAGGTGAAGAGTCAATAAGGCATGCAATTGGCAGAAGGAAAGTCGTAGATATTATGTGGAGCATATCAAGGAATGAATGTTTGTCAGGATAAGCGAAAATGTCACAGGGTACAAAAGGTTTCTTCTACCAGCGATATTTTATGGCAGCAAAACCTGGTTATGTCCAGTTAAGCATAAGAGTAGGATCAATACAGCGGAAATTGAGTATCTGAGAAGTGTTTGCGGGAAGGGTAGGATAGATAGGGATAGGAGTAAGTGGGTGATGAAATAATGTAAGTTGGATGCTCAAGTAATGGACATATATGAAAGGAATGTGCTCTGTTGGTTTGGCCATGTTGAGAGAATGGATGAGAGTTGAATAACGAAATATGCATATATATTACAGTTGAGTTAATGATGTGTGAGGAAGAGATAGACAGCAAAAGTCATGGGTGAATGTGCTGAAAGAAGACTCTAAAGAGAAGACATATTTGGAGTCTCAAGAATAGGAGATCGTGCATGGAGTAATGCACAAGTGAGGGGATCGAAAGAGCTATGCAAGGCATTGTGGAGGAAATTAATTAAGGGAGCCAGATTTCTAGGCCTTATATCAATAACTAATAAAATAATATTGGCAATTTTTCACAATATAAACTATAATGCACGGTTTCGATGCAATGCATCATCATCAGGTGAATTTCATGCACTGCATTATCGAAACCGGTCGCATAAAAGTTTACATTGTGGAAAATTGCCAATATTATTTGATTTTGTTATTTCACGAGGTCATTCCTGAAACCACTCTTTTTATTAGCAATTAGTAATAAGAAGTTATTTGCCTTTGCCATCCTCGAAACTGTGATGGGTATGTATGCATGCATGTATCGGTTTCGGCTGACATGTATCGGGACAGCCCTGCTTCCCTCCCAAACAAACCCCATCTTTTCAGTACCTTATCCAAGTTCAAAGAACTTCGGAATTGGCCGCGCAGTAACTTTAACGGAGTTACCCGCTGATGGTCATACAATTGTGTGAAATTCACAGTGAAGCCTGGACTGGGATTCGAACCCAGACCCCACGATTTCGCGCCGAGTGCTCTACCAGTTAAGCTACCCAGGCGTCTATCACTGTGAACTTTATGGAGGCTTAAAGGAGCGAGATGTCTTCACAGGTACCGTGCATACAATGCCAAAGTACCCGTGTGCGAACGCTAAGCGCTACTGTCCACGAGGTAAAGCCAAACTTTAAACACAAAGGTGTTTACTTTGACAAATTCAAAGAACTGCGGAGTAACTTTAACGGAGTCACCCGCTGATGGTCACTCAATTATGTGAAATTCACAGTGAAAAAATCATTCGCCCGGACTAGGACTCGAACCCAGACCCCCCGATTTCGCGCCGAGTGCTCTACCAGTTAAGCTACCCAGGCGTCTTCTTTCACTTTCACAGTACCTCATCCCCTTGAAACGTCACAACTTCCCCCACTACAGTAAGGGTCTTGTATATGGGGGAGAAATGGAGTTTGTATTCTTCCGCGTATTCCACCCTCCCTTTCCCCCTTATCCTTATGGAGGAGCCCTCCCATAAACCTTGAGTTCCCAAAATCTCGTCTAGCCCGGCGTCAAAAGTGCCTCGTTAGCTTCCACCGCGAGCATTTTTGCCGAATTTCGATGCCGTAAGCGCCGCGGCCCTTATCTCCTCCCACCCGTGGTGCCCTTAAACTTTTGCCGATGTATCTGTAATGTATACTCTTGCATCCGAAGAAAGAAATGACACAGACATAATCATATTTGGTACCTACACCAATATTCTGTCCGCAACGAGTTGAACGAACAAGGCTAAAAATATGATTGAACCAACATTTTTAAGAAAGCGGTTGCGGCTGGGACAAACTAAATATTAACTAAAGGAGGTAACATCGCGACTGTGTTTGTTGAAACACGTTTAAAATTCATCCATTTTATTTGTTTTGTTTAAAACATTCTGTTTTGAATTATGACGTCCCTTTATCGTTAAAAAGCAAATTAAAGTACAAAATATTCGGATTATTCGACGGATACATTTTTAATCAGCATTTATCTTCAGCTTAAGGAGCCTACTGCAGCGTCATTTATACGGAGTTATCGTAATTAGAGTTCAATTACTGCAGTAATGTGCAAATAAATACAAAATTTTGATCGTTAGGCACCTACATTTTTATTAAACCTTTGAATATTTTTCGCTTTTTATAATTAGTTTATGGAAAAAATGGCATTCTATAAAATATTATTTTTTTAGGAAAAATACTATATTTCCAAATGCTTTACCCATTCTCACATTTAAAAACTTTCAATTTCAACTTGTGAAATTTTCTCGAGAATTCCACCGGGTTAAATTTGTAATCAGCACCGACGTTTCAACGGACGACTCGTCTATCGTCATCAGGGTGAGAAATAATAAAATCTTATTTTTCAATTTCAAGTTTATTCTGAGAGTAAAATATAGATGAAAGGAATGATTTTGTTATTGATATCAATTAGAGGACACTTTTTCTACAATAAGTCTGAATGGGAATTAAATTGCATTTAATCCTTTTACGATGGAATCAAGTTTTTTGAGTAAAAATACTGAATGTGTAGTAACTGAGTATAAGCCTGTATAACGACATAATAACGGTGCCAGTTACCGTGTTAACCTTCAACGTGTGTGTTCTCGTAACTAACGAGATAAAGAGCTGCCATTTTTTCCGTACTGCCCGGAGGACTATGACAGTCTAATGGTTGTTGCGAGGAATTTGATCGAATCCTATCGGCCCTCTAGTTGTGACTATGCCCACCTGGAGCTGTAGAAAAATCACGTGTTTAAATTGACGTTGATAGTGTTCCAGCTTTTAAACAGATTTCTTTTAGTTGGTGTGATAGCCTGGGTAACAAAATAATAATCCATTATTTAATTATGTAAGTGCCCTGAGGTACATCAGGAAATCGCAGGGAATATCCGCAAAATCAATAACTAAACCATAAAAAATAATGAAAACCAAACCTTTCAGCCCAACCTATCTTGGGGGGGGGGGGAATGATGGCAGATCCTAAAGCCATGAATATTCTCATCTATTCTATTTGAAAAACGAGCTCTATTAGCGCTTTGATCAAGGCAATCTCCTATCGCAGTCGGCTGTAGTAAATATTGCTCTCCCGTGATGGCTATAAACAGTCTTTAACAGCCTAAATCGCTCTACATAGTGATAAAATGAGTGTCCTATAAACCTAGACATCCGTGCCTATTCGCAATATAGGTAGCATACGAGTAATTAGGCCGTTGAAGAGCATGAAAATGGACCAGCTCCATTCAAAAACTATAATTAGGTGATTTTTACACCAGTTATCTGAGGAAGAAATATCCCTCGTTATTACAACGAAAATGAAATAACTTGCGTTGAGTAATTCTGGGAAACTCCTAGTGCTGAGGGACACCACTAATGACACGCCTTCTCCTCTAAATGAGCATGTCCAAATTTCATCGGAAAAAGTCACTTGGAGGAACTACGGAAATAATTTTAATTATTGACTTAAGTATATAATTTTCCTCTTGCTCACTCAGAATGAATATTTCCATAGTGTGCGGGAAAAACACTGTTGCGAAAAATAGCAACTTCTACTGTCGAATTCTTTAGTCAGAGATAAGAAAACATAATTCACCCTGAGAGTGAAAATTTGTGCGTTTATAATAACCTAGAAACGCTTTGATTACTCTGGTGGCATTTCTACGAGTTATCCTTGAACTAACAATTTGATCCGTCATGAGAAAACAACACACTTAAATGATTCATAAAAGCTTTCGTTCCGATGGTGGGTACAAAGATTTACATTCCCCTGAAATTTTATAAAACTTCTTAGGTATCAAAAATATTTCTGCTCTGGTCAATTATATCTTGATATTCGAAGCGGAATATTTCCATACATTTTTGTTGGAAGGCTTTCGCAGCTTTTCTTATCTATGTAGATTGATGCTTTCGGGCAATGCTGCGTTTTGTTCATTTTGAAAATCTCAATGTTTTGCTTCTCTTACTGGAAGCGTCATCAGGAGAATGAGCGTTTACCTGCTTTATTTCGCTCTTATATAGCATATTTTTCCGTTGCACCATAAAAAAAATCTTCCATCTTCCGAAAAGTATTCAAATCGGCCCAACAATGGTGCAACGGACAACGATGATATATAAGAGTGAACTAAAGCTGGTTAACGCTCATTCTCCTGATGACGCTTCCAGTAAGAGAAGCGAAACGTTGAGATTTTCAAAAGGAACAAAACGCAGCATTGCCCGAAAGAATCATCCTACATTTCCATGCATTGTTGTCAACTAATAAATTGTTTGCTTCGAGGAGATGTGGGCAAGAACTTAACTAGAATAAAGTTGTTATCGTCAGTTTCAATCTTTCGATTTTTAAATTTATTTTTCATCCATGGCATTCCTGTTGATTAATGTCTTCATGTAATGCCAAGAAGGTATATTAGACACCTGGGGCCCTATTCTGGTTCTTTCTGGCTATAGCCAAGGCTGATTTGGCAACAGAACTGGCGAAAGCTTCGCCAGCCCTATTCTCGTATCCATGCGCCAGGGGTTTCGCTAGCGAGGGCTTCGGCCCTCTGGCGAAGAAAAGGTTATTCTCGTTCTCCTGAGGCGGAAGTAAACATTCGCCAACGGAGAGTTTCACTATCGAAGGGTAAGACATCGCTCCAACGCGTAGCGAATTAATAGATGGGATTTTGGCCGGTGACTAGGAGATTGAGATGTGATATTTTGCATTTTATAATAGTTCTACAAATTATATTTAATGAAGAATTAGTACTAGGTAGCGTGTCAGTTATTTTATTAAATTAATATTTATTTTATTGCATTTGTGACATTTTGCTCTCTTTTCTGTTTTTGATCGGAGACATCATCTTCTGGCTTATTGATCTCTCATTATTAGAGCTAAATGCTTATATATTCATGTATTCCAATGAAAAAATAATTTTTAAACCATGTTTTCGAACGCAGGAGATACTGGATTACCTTTAGTACCATGTGTAATGACCCACACTCAAAAGCTGATGTATATCAATCATTAAATATCAACTTAAGTTATTTACGCTATTTTTTGCAACATGGTTTATTCTTCTGATCGAACCGGGCGTAAATCATCCGGCAGAGCCTTCGCCATCCAAATAAATTTCATGGCAGACTATATGGTTTCCCATAGGGAGTTTGCTGCTGGACGCTGAAGTAGAATACAAGGGAAATTGTCCCCGAAGGACAAATGGGAACAACTCTCACTTCTCTTAAATGACTTACCGGGAGCTGAGAAAACATCCCCGAATAAAAAAAAGTTTTAATATGACTTTAACGTATAAAGTGGACGTAACGTATAGACTATTTTTGATTACTAAAATCATCGTGAATGTTCATCAGATTTTTATACTTACTACCAATGGAATTCGCCGTTGTGCATAAATGCATCCTGTCATTCTCTTCTGAAGTGGGTGTTAACGGGAAAAATTTATCTATGTGCACATCGTGACTCATTAACTATATTTTCTATATTGAGGAAATGATATCCTCGAAGTTTAACGTATGCCTCTTCGTTATGTTTTGGCCTTAATATGGCAATATGCGTGCATTCAACGCATCCAATGACGCCTTTCATTTGGCGAGCTCCTCAAAACCTATATTTTTGTCAGAAATGATTATTTTAACCAAGTTCTGAGATTCAGCAGGAATTGTGAACATCAAGAATACCTATTTAGGAATGGTGATTCGTGTCACAATGGAGAGAATGGTCAATCTTGCACGGTTGCCTTAGAACATACATATTGATACTTTGATTAACCGTTACTCTCGCAATAAATAGGACAAGAAAAATTCAAAAAATATCCAAACTTCTCTTTATCTGGGTTCATTTTTCCTCATTAGTTGGGCATCTGAACAATTCACCGCCAATGACGTCCACCAGCGCTTTAGCGACTTGATTTATTGCGCGGCTGGTGGATGGCTGAGATATTGAAATCAGCCACTCCTGGCCAACAGCTCGCTGATCATTGGCGGCCCCGAAGGTAGGGGCAATTGCCACCCCCCTCCCAAAAAATCCGTAGTATTTCTTTGTCATAGTCCTTAAATTAAAAGCCTAAATTATTTTGTTGCTTTTTTGTTATTGAAGTTTTAGTTATTTTACTTTAAAATCCAGTTAAATTTTATTTAAACTAAAACAGTTTTTAAAAACACGAGCTAAATGCAAATGTAAATCAAAATTTTGGAATTAGTTGAAACTTGGTGGTAATAAAAAAGGGAAATATGCATTTAGTGAAAACATGATCTTCGAAAAAGGGCAACTTTTTCTTCAAAATCACTTAAAACGAGCGATTTTACACATAGTTTGTAACAAATTTCCGAGTCGAGATCCAGGAACCCCCCTTTTCCTGAGGATATTCCATACCTCAAGAGCTGCTGGTGCCCCCCCCCCCGAACCTCGGGTCTGAAGCCGCGCCTATTGCTGATAGGAGCCTATCGCAAAAAAGCTAAGGGCAGCTTAGTATCCAAGAATTTGGCAATAGTTTAATTCAGGCTTGTCAATAAATTCATACAAATCATCGAAATCCGTACCACACCTTGTTTTTTACGCTGAGGCCATGAGATCGCCGACGCTGTAAATTCAATCCTAAGGCATTGATAGTATACCTTACTAATTATTTTGATAGTCGGAAATAAACTATAAATCTTTCCTCAGGAAGATCAAATACCTTGCTTCCATCTCTAAGAGAACGCATAATTGCAGCTCACTGCAGGCACCCATCTCTTTCGCGAATTTATTCATAGGGGGCGGGGAGGGAAGGATAGTCTTTCCTCCACGTCTTCTGTCTCCAAAGGAAAGATTCTCCTTGACATAGGTTTGGGAAAATTAGATGTAAATAGTTTTGAACTAGCATGCATTACACACTCCCGAAGGCAGATGATAAAAGGCCGAAGCCGGACCCGCTAGTTACGAGAATGGTTAATTTATTCAATGTAATTTACTAATGTGAAAAGTAGTGGTATGTCTCCTTCGTCAACTCAATTGCCCTTTAAAAAAATTACTTGCGTGAAAATACACTTCTGTAAACCATGCTCTTAGTATAGCCTCTCCAACACTGATAATGGGATCATTACACGTGGTGCTAACGGTAATCCAGTATCTCCTGCGTACGAAAACGTGATTTAAAAATTATGCTTTCATTGTAAAACATGAATATATTAGCATTTAGCTCTAATAATGAGAGATCAATAAGCCAGAAGATGATGTCTCCGATCAAAATCAGAAAAGAGAGCAAAATGTCACTAAATGCAATAAAATAAATATTAATTTAATAAAATAACTGACACGCTACCTAGTACTAATTCTTCATTAAATATAATTAGTAGAACTATTATAAATACAAAATATCATTTCCCAACCTCCTAGTCGCCGGCCAAAATCCCATCTATTCATTCGCTACACGTTGGAGCGATGTCTTTTCCTTCGATAGCGAAACTCTCCGTTGGCGAATACTTACTCTCGCCAAAGGTGATCGCGAATAACTTTTTCTTCGCTAGAGGGCCGAAGCCCTCGCTAGCAAAATCCCTGGTGAAATCCTTGGCGAAAGACCGCTAGCGAAATCACTGGCGCATGGATACGAGAGCTTTCGCCAATTCTGTCGCCAAATCAGCCCTGGCTATATCCAGAAAGAACCAGAATAGGGCCCCGGGTGTTCCAAGGGTGAGAAACCAAGAGTTCACACGACATTCAAACCCCGAGGCGTGACCTTATTGATCTTATGAATGTTAGGTAGGTATATTGACCGCTAGTCTTGCCTAATGAATGCGTTAGCGGATGAGAGAAGAAGGTATGCACATTTGGGAAATTTACAAATGTCATGGGTTGGGTTGGGTTCTTCTTGTATATTTAGAGAAATTAATGTTGGAAAAACGACCAATTTTGGTAATATTTAGGCTGGTTTCGACGATACATTGGAAGGTTTTGGGAAGATCCGGTAGGGGGATGCAAACTGATCTCACCTCTTTCGCATAATTGGTAGCAAAAGCTCTGTTATAAGCAGGTTTAAAATGAATTCGGGCTGGCAGGAAAAAATCGTACACTAACCGAGACTTTATCTAATAGATGTCTTCCTCAAACCAATATTTTGTTTATTTACATTAAACTTCCAGATGTATTCCTTCACAGCTTTTTCCACAGTCCAGCATTGTATGATTGAATAAAGATTTTTATTCCTACAAGTACACGTTTAAATGTAAAAATAATTCTCGGAGGTGTTCTTTCTTCCCTGAAAAAGTTGCTATACCATCAACAAAGTCTGCATGCAGATGAGTTTTGACCATGCACGAATATTTTAATCTTAATTTTTTTCTCTGAAGATGATTTTAAGTGATAAAAAGTC
This sequence comes from Pyrrhosoma nymphula, assembly GCA_963573305.1. Taxonomy (NCBI): domain Eukaryota; kingdom Metazoa; phylum Arthropoda; class Insecta; order Odonata; family Coenagrionidae; genus Pyrrhosoma; species Pyrrhosoma nymphula. The sequence continues at coordinate 131,145,176 of OY754329.1, read as the reverse complement.
CTCTAAAAATGCTGCAATATGATCATAATCAGTACTCTTCCGTGTTTACACTGTCCTGGAAAAATAGAGGTCTACAAGCATTTTTAACCAAGGCCCGATCGCAACATTCTGACATTGTTGACCACCACCAACGATATCAAAACGGTTATAAAAGGATCGTTTTACTGCAATTCAAAGGGGAATCAGATTGAAACTTTTTACGGACCGAAACTAGCCAACGAGTCACAGGTCACTGACCTTAGCTCTATGAATGTATTCAGTATTTACAGATCCGATAGTAATAAAGTAATCTTCTAATTACCAGATTTTGGATAATATGTTTACTGGACTGATTATTGAGGGCAATCGTTAGATTTCTCTCCTATTAAGTTATTTGCGTAATTCCTTTGAGTTACGTTAACTTGGATAACATAACAGGCTCGCTGAAATTTCAACAACATGAAATCCCTCCTCTTTAAAGTGGGAAGTTTTATTCTTTTAAAAACGCCGTGTGGATGAAAGTTATGTTGTCAATGCCGCGGCATTCATCAACGTCATTTTTCTTTGTTGATTGAAAACACGGGATTGATGGCAGCGATGAATTTTGCTTTATCATCCCATGTTCGCATAAGCCATTGTGAAGGTGCAAAGGCCGTAATGTCCACACTTTATCTCATTGTGTCGCCACAGAAAGAAAAACTAAACCCACAATGACAAGAATATAATATCCTTTCTTAACCATTCATATTGTCTGCCGATCATATGGCTTCCCGTCAGTTCCAAACTTCAAAAAAAAGGCAATTGAAAGGCGTGCCTTCGCATGCTAATGGTTTGGCAATTAAGAGCCATGGAACGAGCAATATCGCATGTTTTCGGCGTGAGGTGTTTTCCAGCCAGCTCAAGCATCGCGCTATTTTGATCCTTGGCTTTGCCGATGTGCTCCTACTTTTTTCATACACCAGAAATCCATTACTTAGGTGAGAGATATAAAAACTCACGGATCATTAAAAAAAGACTGCCTGCAAATTGCTAGACGGGCAGAAAATGAGGATCAATTCCACCCTCTTCATATCCAGTCTAGCTTTCTGCTAACCCCCTAATTGCTTTGATGAATAGGAAAGATCGTTTGGGAAACAGTTAAATTATATAGTTTTGTAGAAATGACTTTCGTGTGTTGGTGTCCCTGACAACCAAACTCCCTTGCGGTAGCTTATCTGGTAGATGTAAATTTTAGAGGTGCGACGGCGTGGTACGGTCTTTTGACTAGGAAAGTATATTATTATTGACATGGCATATTTTGCGTGAAGTAGAAAAAACCTAAGGACAAACCTATTGGGAACATTAAAGGTATGATGGCTAATGGCCGTCTTGAATTAATCTTTTTCAGCTGAGAATATTTTGATATTCCGGTATCTATTTTTATTTAGCTCTTTGTTCAATAAAATAGTATCAACTGATCCATTGAGTTACCCACTCTAGATTTCGAATAGTTTTTTTCCAAAAGAAAAACTGCTCAATTTTCCCTTTACACACACTCTTTTCCAGCTGTCGAATTCTAGAAAAATAAATTTCAGATTAAGAAATAAACATTTCTCAGAAATTTAGTTTTTCTACCTTCCTGCTAACTTACACCATTGTCTGTTGACTTAATGCACTTTTTTCCTCGCAAAATACTTTTAATCCCAATCAAAAATATTTCTGTAGCATACATCTCCCAGTTATGTTTCCCTCTTCATTTTCCCGAGCAGTTTCTCTGTTTTATTGTCAAAGCATGGAATTAAAATCAAAATCTTACTCCCGGTTAAGGCTATGCTCGAAATGTATTGCTATCCGAATGATCTCATGTAATCTGACTCGGACAACTGCATTTCGTTTCAAATTCAGCGATAATTAATTTCAGTTAATGATCTCAACGCTTAATTTTGCAAAATGTTTCCGTACAAAGCTCAATTCAAACTAGAACTCATAAGTTAAATAGAACAATTCCCAAATACCCGAGAAATACAAGCTTCCTAGTATCAGGGACATGAGCGTCGAGTCAACCTAATTGAAATTTCCTTAGCCCCTCGAAGTAGGCAATCACGCAAACTCCTTTTTGCCGCTTAAACGTGACCCATTTTGCGGAGAGAGCAAGTTAAATGTGTGTGCTCCGTTCTCAAATCAACTGAAAGATATCAAGTGCAGTTGTTATAAAATGTGCTTATGTCTTGATAAATTGAATAATGATCTGGAAATTCAATTTTGAAGGAACATTGTCTGGAAAAAAACTTTTCAAAGCCACGTGTTGTTTCCACGATTTTGATAAAAAATATCAAATTCATTTGGTTAATAAACAGTGCATTTAATATATTACAAATGTACTAATTGCCTTTTTTGTAAAGCACAGCCTTTTTTATATTTAAAACAAGAAAAAATGGACGAATCAAATGAAATTCAATGAATGAATCTAAATTTACCATTTAAAGAGTTCAATATCTGAAGGGTGCAGCTTATTTAATCGCAGGACGTAATGATTAAGTGTTTCCTAGAATTTATATTTTTGTCTCCTTTGCTAATTTTAAAAACTCACACCCCACCGTTTTCTCTAGCTCATCGTCCATACATTTCATACATATACATCTTATGGTTTTAAAACCATATGCAAAATTTTCGACCGGTGCTGGCTCAGCATCAGATCCTTTCACATATGCCGGCAAGGTGTTCAAATTGCCTCCAAAATTATTTCTTTTTATTCCACCGTATTCCGTTGGAATAAAATTTACCATATGAGTTATAATATTCAGTCTTCCAATTTCTATTTTTTTTGGAAGGAACTAGTAAATCACTCACCTGTACTATTAGAGCCAATGCAACCCAACAAAACTCGTTCTTTAATTTTAGTTTTGCATTATTACTTCCACAAGGTACCAAATTACCTAGGACCTAAATTACATTATACACTATGAGCATTTAAGAGCTTTAAACGCATAGCATATAATATGTACAGCAACGAGTGAAATGTAATTTTATTTGCTGGCAAGAAAACTGTGTCCTTCGAAAAACTTTGATATTATAACTTGTAACTCGATTTCATTCATTGATATTTGGACGGTTGGAAAAAATCACAAACATTTAAAGCATTTGATTTAGGTAGTTACTATTTCGGCATAATTAACTTTGATATTTGTCATGTAAAATTCAGTCTTTATCTCTATCTACATACTACCCTGAGAGCCGTCACATGGGCGTGTGGCAGCGTGTTTTAGGACACCAGCCGTGCAAAGACTCAGGGTTGGTCAAATTTGTATTTAAAATTAAAAAAATACAAAATATCCACAAAAAATAAGTATTTGAAATAAATATATAAGAAATGCTTTTACATGGTGTATTTCAAATGCAATTACATGAACAAAATCCTCTTAATACTAAAATACATTTTAATCAGAATAAAATCTTAAAGAGATTACATCGAAAACAATAGAAATAAAAACACTAAAATATATAATTAATATAAAACACATGTGTTAAATAAGATTTGTGTTTGTGGAGTCATTTCTATCAATAACGTCATTTTAAATAAGCAGTAAGTAGATTTAACTCACATGATTCAATATAAGAATGGAATCTTCTTCTAGGGTAGAACATCCTGTAGCGTCACTCGGTACATTTAAGCAGGTATCAAAAAATTACTACTGGAAAAGGCTAAGCTTAAAAATATAACAGTATGCAACAACAGAAAAAATCATTCTCGTGTTCTTTCTCACAAAATGTAAGATTTTCCCGAAGTTCAAAATAACACACAACCCAGTCTCACACCGAACACCCTCTTAAACCCACGTCAGACCAAGACTTAACTGCCACTAGCTCCTCCTCCTATGTTTTGGCTGTCTGGACATCTGCTTAAACTTGTAATATTATGCTCGTAAAATTATGCTCCGTGCTTTAAATTAAGCTCGTAATATTATGCTCCGTGCGTTTATGAAGGTTAATCAGACATTATATATATTTCATGCTTAAAAACAAACTATTGTTTTGCAATTTTTAATATTAATATAACATATTTAGCCACATGCGCTATCATAAGCATGAGTAGGATCAATGGTACACCCCCCATGGATCAATGAATAATCCCCCTTCCCTATTAAAATATTTTTTATCTCATCTCTCCCCTCCAAAGTAATTTTATAGTTCACTTTGTGTCATAACCTTCCTTACAATGCACCACTAAGCAGGTCAATGTAATGAATGAATAACGCTTTTTTAAAATAAAAAATAGGGAAAATAAGAAGGGAATGAAAACCATGAATGTACAATACGCTATAAGCACAATTATTCCACAAATTATTAGGAGCTAGCAGAAATTGCATTGCAGAAGACTATGAGTCGGAATTAAATTCCAGAGTTTGGGATTCATACACAACATGCAGTTATTCTCAGTTCCACATGCTAAATGAAAAGTGCGATTTTTCAAGAAACAATGATTTCAATTTCAATGCTAGAAAGGGCAACCATAACGTTATATGTTATGCTAGCCATAATGCAGAAATATAGACAAAACATGACCACTACGCATGCCATTTGTTACGAGTTGTCTGAATTTCCCTCGTCTGCAGAAAAGAGATTTGGCAAGTTCTCATTCAGTATTCAGTGACGCTGGCGATTCTGCATAGCGATTATCACAGTCGTAAATTCAGAAATCTATTGGCATGTGGTACTGACTAAACGGGCGCCGTTCAGAACACCAAATGTGCCCTTTTTGGAGAAACTTGCTTCAATTTTGGAAGGGTGTACTTCTTTTCACCAAGAGTTCTGCCCCAACACAGACTGTAACAATATGAAGTAGACCATTTCTGTCCATTTGTGTTACAAGTTTCTTTTTTATGCAAATGGACTATAATAACGATATGCCATCATTCAAATAATCAATTCACTTTGCTTCCACTGAGCAGCTCTGGGTGCAAAATTCACAAAGTGGAATTTGGGTTCTAGTATATATTTCTAAGAAGTATTTTCGATATATTGAAATACTGAAAACACCTTAAATATGCATTTGACATGTAAAATTAATTATAAAAGTTTATTTCATGTACATATATTTGTAATACCGCTAGATCTGGGTGCAAAGGAAAGGTTTATAGGAATGTGAAAAGGTGCAGTGAAATTTGGGAGTATTTTTAGTGGATCTCAGTTTTTACTATAATCACGTACTAAGCGTCGAAATAATGAATTTTTAAACCTTTCTGTCCGGCAATAAGCCTCTCTTATTTTATCGCTTTGGTGGGGCCTAGAGATGTGTAGAGTCAAAATGATAATCTCTGTTTCATACTGAAACAAACCTTATGCTAATATTTGAATCGGATCTGATTCATCATTTTTATATTTAAACTTTAAATGAATTTTTATGTATGCCTAAAATTGCTACATAAACGAATAAATAGAGTGCGTAAGGTGGAATATGTAGGAATATAACTACGCAAAAGCCAGCAAACCACGTACCTCTTAATGGGAAGCGTATCTGTACCGAAGACAATTTGTATCCTATTAAGAATTCAAATTAACTTTTGTTGTTGCAATTACGAAGTTGCCGGAAAAACTCTTTCAACTTCGGAAGTTTGAGGCTAAGTATTCATGAAGCTGTGAAAGCTGTAATGGAAATTGAATTTCCTCGAATATAATCCTGACCTACTTATTTGGCAATCATATCGAGTGTCCTCACAGCACTAGGTGATGGGAGAAGGTGTTTGGAAGTTCGCGACTTGTGAAAATTTAATGTATTTTTTTCATCATCTCGCTTATAAATGCATTGAGAGCAGCTTCTATTCTGTGGGTATAGCACTCCATAGATATTACAAAACTCAAAAACCTTGCTGTTATCTCGCTCTCTCTAATGGTTAATTTTAAATAAACAACGTCCCTCTATCCTATCTTCCATTCGATTACACTTTAAGAATCAAATGTGCCGTGTGATTGAGGCCTCTAACATTAAGATATTACTAGAGGCAATTATGCTTTACTCCGCCAATACATTATAATCTCAAAACTACTTGGTACTCGCAACATTTTACACTCATATTGCTGAATTATATTGTTTGCACTTCATAAACGAGAAAAAATTATAAGAAAACTCCAGCAACCAAATGTGTATTTTTTGTAGATATAATTTTAACTTGACGAACTTTTTTTGAAGTTAGGAGTTACAAATAAATTATGTACCTGCTTTGCCATTTCAATTGCTATCGATCATTTTATGCTAACTTTTACGTCTTCAACATTTCTTCAACGGGAGAGAACTGGCGACGGGAACTCTGAGAAAAGATGTTGAGAAAAGATGGAAGAAAATTTAAGAGGAATGTGGCGTATAATGAGAGTAGTTGGCGTTATTAGATTCGTGAATGTAGATGGACAGAACGGAAGACAAACAAGCAAGTAACTGGCATAGTAGAGGAGAAAATAAGGCCGCTGGAAAAAATTTGGAGACAGATCAGGCGGATGCAACCATCAATCAGAGGCACGAGGTTTGTTGAAAACTATAATGGACGGTAGGATACTTGGAAAGTGAAGAAGAGGGAGTTAGAATGAATGCTAGGCAGTTGAGAAAAAATAGTTTACTGAAGAATGCTTGCGGATGGAAAAAACCGAGCCGAAAAGACCCATCAAAACCAACCGTAAATGGTAGAAAAGTTTAAGTGACAGTGATGTACATTATAATTTCAAATCTTAATGCAACTTGTTTTGACTCAGGAAAAAGCACACCAAGACCAACCCAAAATGGTACAACAGTACAGTATAATTTGTAGTATTGTACAACCATCAACATTTTTTACTTTCATAAAGCCACTCTTTACTGAGCTTGGGAAAGAGCCCATCGGTGTACTCAGCCCATCAGTGCATCAGAGTATTAGTGGTAGTAATGCAAAAACATCAAGATACTTCCTCAACCAACGTTTAACCAGGGGATCATTTAGTTTTAGACCTATGAAATATGTAACGCGATGCCAAATGGTGTGTGAATATTTCAAAGCAGACTGAGCCTTTCCAAGCAGCCGCGTGAACCACTCAAGGAAAAGGGCTCAATCCCCTCAGGACACTTTGCGGACCGCTCCAAAGCAAACTGCTCTCCTCAAGAGCACAAAGGGACGCATGGTGTGCATTTTCAGCTGTGGGGATGATCCAACTCCCTCCGACTCTCAAGCCATCGCGTGCTAGACGCGGGGAATCGCATAGCTTATCTTGACTACATCATTAATCCAAGTACTCGACTGTGAAGCGGAAGACCGTCGAACCATTGCAAATTCCTTCAGAACATCACGCAACCGAATTCTATCTTATAAAAAAACCCTCCGCCTACTAAGTGCACGATTTAACAAGAACTGATTTAAACTGAAATTTGATGCTAAAGTGCCACACGACCTTTCGTTTATATTGAGGTACTAATGACATTTTGACGTTCATTCGCCAACTGAATTCGTCGCGTCAATCTCATTTGCATTAGGTTTTAAATTAACGGTGGGTGCAAGGAGTCGGGATTAATCCAAAACTTTGAAACGTAAAAGACGTGATCGGTCTGCTGATTTCATAGAGTAGATAGCGGGAAGGATTAGGGAGGATGAGGAGAAAGACAAATTAGGAAGATGACCTTGGGACAGATGTTAACTCTTTCGAAATTGTGCTCGGGAAATGAACATATAATCTCGATCTATATGAAATCAATCTGGATGCCAAATTGGAACTTTCAAAGTACGAGAATGAAAGGCTAAGAAGAGGATTCTTGGTCACTAAATCCTAAAAAAAAACACATATAACATACAACTTAAATATCTATTAATTATCTATATTAAACTATATCAACTTAAATTGGAGAAAAATAATATTTAAGACATTCCTCCTCATTTTTAAAATATAAATAATATTAATTAGAGCATGAGTAATTCCCATGTACCATGTTACAAAGTTGTACTTACTGGGATGAGACTTTTAATGATTAGGTGTTAGGATGCCATTGTTTCACTTAAGGTAGTTTGAGCGAGATATTTTCCTAGTCATGATGGAGACCATATTCGAATTTTATTTTTTAATTTCAGCGTCTGTAAGAATTATGAATAAATATTGTTATATTAATGGTACAAAAATATAGTTGTATATGACAACCATTATCAGTAATTAAATAAATTTAGCCACTTAATTCTCTAATTTTACTCATTTTTTCACGTTGTACGGCTAAAAAGCCTTTAAAACAGCAGGTTTTTTTGTGATTCTGTAAAAATTACTGCGGTGAGTAATGGATTAATTGTAATAAATACTTGAGAAAATATACCAACTACACACCGCTAGTTTTTTTTACGAAATCTAGGTGTTATAAATTCCTATTTTTTCAATATTCTCCCTCTGGAGCGCACAACCGTAATCTATCCCATGTAAAACAACTTGTATTTTCTGACAAATTTCTCGAAAAGTTTTTCGGTAAGGGGTTAACATTTTGATATCATTGGAAATATGAGTTTTTTCTTTAAAATGAGGCCAAATTCATCAAATTCTTGGTGAAATGATTTTTTGCTCTAACTACCTTAAATTGACGCGTTAATAATAGCTGATGAAAATTACATATTTTAATATGCGTTGTACTCATGCATGATTTTATATACTTCAGAGGGTAAGACTTCAAAATGATGCATACTTATTAAATCAAAATTGCTTCATAATGATTTTTTTTCTTAACAAAGACACCTGCGCGCTCGTCAAGGTCCATGCTACTCCCTTTTTATTCCACGCTCAATGCAACAGCGGTGACAACGGATCCCTAAGTGAGCCACTTATCGATTCTCCGTCGAGGTCCTTTCTCTCTCCTCATCCGCAATTCTCTTTAAAGTATGCCCCTCAAAGTCATCTCTGCTATCCCTCCTTCCCTGTGTTTTCTATTTATCCTTCTTCCTTAAGGGCCGTCCGGATGTATGTAGCTCCTTTTCCTCTCTCCTCATCCTCATTCCTCGGCGTTCCCCATCCCAGCACGAAGCGAGAGTGCAAGAAACAAGAGACACATACACACACACACATTTCGACGCGCGAACCTTTTTGTGACGTCACCGAAGCGATGGGGAGACATGATTGGCCCTTCAAAAACCGAGGAGAGAGAGAAGAGGGAGCGCCGTTTCGTCACACGGCCGGGGGCGGCGAAATGGTGAACCACTGGGGAATGGGGAGAGATGAGTAGCCTTTTGAAAGGGGCGTAGGGGGAGGGGACAGGGTAAGGCTGCGTAGGGGAATATGCGAGGGTATAGGGAGTAGTGGAAGAAGAACCGGCAGCAAAGGAGAGGGGGACGACCGAGAAATTCGTATGCCTTATAAAAAAAGGAGAGCAGAAGTCGGTAGTAAAGGTTGAAGGGCAAGACCGAGATAACCCCTTAGAGCGGAGAGGGGGTTGGGATGTGTTGGTGGGGATGAGAACTACCACAGGGTTCGGGAGGGGAGGGATTGGACGGAGGTGTAAGGGTTGTCGAGGGTGGGTGACTCCGGGGAAACAGAAGAAGGAGAAATGGGAACGAAGAGATGGCGTGAAAAGGAAGAGTAGGAAATAACGCTGTGTGAAAACGAAAAGGGACGGGTAGATGAGAGAAATTGCGGGGAGAAGAGAACAGAGGCAGATGAAACGACGGGGAACCAAGGATGCAGGAACGGAAGGGGTGGTGGGACGCAAAAAAGTGTGGCAAGGTATTGAAATTATAAAGTGACGAATACATGGGGGGAATACTGAATATAATTCTGGGAGGTAAGTGTAAGAGGATCGTACTAATGCCAAAAAAGGGCTGTGAAGTAATGCGAAAGATATATGCGTTCCATATGTGAACATCAATTCACGATTCGCAAAATGTATCGCATTTCAGTATCTATGAACCGGAAAAAGCGAATTCATATTTCAAATGTCATGCAATGTTGTTGGAACATCGTAAACCCGGTAATGCGATAAATCGCCTTAAAATATCATGAAATATGCATTGTCAATCTATTTCATAAAGGAATCGGAAAACGCGATACCTTACTTTCCGATGCAAAGAGTTAAAAAAATGTCTAGTATAACTACTGACTGCTACGGACTTTAAAGAAAAAAAAGACCCAAATGTTGCTCTGTCATCCAAATTGATTCTTTGAAGCAAGCTCGTAAAATGAGAACGACCATCAACCAGTGAAGAATTTTAAATAGAAAGCTTGTTGTGAAGCCTAATCTAGAGATGACATCATGCGTCAGTCATTGTTTCTCTTCCTTCTCCGCCCAAAAAATTGAACTCAGCTGAACCTTAATCGTAATTTTCGTGAAAAAATCGATATATTGCAGAATTATCGATATATTGGATTAAGAAATCACGTAATCACACGCGAGCTGGGAACCTCCTCCTTGAGCGTTGACTCCAAGAGAACTTTATATCCATTTGCGGGATAAATTTGAATGAAGTCTGTAGTTTATTCAAATGACTAGATGTGTTTGAGCAGTAAACGGGAATTGCAATCGTGCTAGCGACATTGGTTTAAAAAAGGAGTCTCAAAGGAAGTCCTACAGTCACTGGGTGACCGATTTATTCTCGTTACCGTTATAAATTGTAATCAGAACCCCGCTCACATAAAAGGCTTCTGGTAATTAGCAATTAGAATCCTCTCCACCGACATCTGGCAGAAAATTTGCAGGAAAATGCTTCTTGCATTGCTTAGAATCAGGTCATGTTCACCTCGGATAAATGAGATTAAGGACTGAGTTAAAAGTTGGCATTAAATGTTTTACATTAATTCCTCTAGTGCAAGCGACCTGCCTAATGTGATTGTGACATCAACCTTGAATTTTATTCGTTCGTGGCATTTAAACTAATGCCATGAAACATTTGATTGATATCTGACATTATTAGCCTGAAACCCTAAGTAGAAAAACCAGAAAACATTTAAGAATCCTTTTAATTCATGCATCAAAATAATTTCTCAGGGCTATATTTCCAGTGCTGCGTTCAATAAATTGAAAATGACATGTAAATCAATCCGCCATTATTACCGACACATACGATGGGTGGAGTAATTTTCTGAAAGAATATTAGACATGTTTTGATGAGATAGCCGGTGTCAATCCTGAAAAATTTTAATAATAGTACACCAATGCCAAAATAAGAATTCCTGAAAAAGACAGGTAATAAATTGTAGAAACAATGTCAAACCCCGTTTTTTCGGTGATTTTTCAAGCAGAAATTCATCGCCTTTCACCAAATAAAGTCCCAAGATTTACCACAGAAATGATATGTTGAGCATACAAAGCATATAATGGGAAGAGTATAAAATCAAAGTGGAGTAGCACACAGAAAAAGGCACCGAAAGCAGAGGAAAAGAAAGGCTGAAGGCCAAAAATGGTAAATGAAAACAGCAAATCATTGAGCATGTAAGAAGAGAGTATAAACAATGAGAGGGTACCGAAAAAGAGAATAAGCAGAGGGAATTGAAAGTGACAGAAATAGTGTATAGTAGATTTAAGGAAAGATAAAAAGATATCCGACAGCAATACCTTTCGTGGATGTGATACGCTAAAGACCAACGATATCCTCGTGGGATAGGGATGTCGTTATGCTAAACTTTTAGCGAGATTATAGTAGGTGGCGCACGTGCTGATTGACAAATTTTATATTCATCTTTGGAATGCGGTACATCTCGAAGGTAAAAAGCCTGGAGGTAGTAGCAAATGGGGAATTATTTCCTTGAAGTAATGTTTGCGTCAATCTTGGTGTATTGCAGAAGGGAACATCACAACTTACCAGAGGTTATAGCAAAATGCTCGCGAAATGTTACGCAAAAGGTGCCGATGATTCGTGAAAATATGCAGCGCTGATTTGGCAATAAATTCGCTCGAGAAGTGTGGAAGGATATTGAGGAACAGAAAAAGGCTAACGCTGGCACAGAATGTTTCATAACCCAAGCTGCCGTTTCAGTAAAACTTCCTCACGGTGAACAGTGCGCTAGCTTTAATTCAGAAAGTCTCCACGTTGCAATGACATAAAAAGGCATCAAATTAACATTTCTTTCATGACTGATTTCAGACGAATTTCCCGAACTTTGGTCCCGCTTTTACTAATTCTCTTCAGAGAAAATTATGCCTCTCCATAGTCTTCTCAATTTAGTTACTAGGGGAGCGTACTAGATGATGACGGAAATAGTTTTAAAGATATTAGAAGAAAAATTGCATCAGAATAAGAGGCGTTCATGTATAGGGTAGAGTTAAAGAAAGGATACCTCAGTGAAGTCGTTATTAAAAGTTTCGTGAATGGCCTGATAAAGAGACCAGAATTATAAAATTACTCGGCGGCCAAACTTATATCCTGTATAGAGAGACGAGAGAACGGGAGACTGTAGGTGTTTGATATATGGGGGTGGAGGAGAATGGAGGAAGTACAGCGGACGGAAGGAGAGAATTCATTAAGCCGGCGCAAGGTCCGGTAGTCGAGAAAAGACGTGTTGTAAGTGATTGGATAAGCAATAAGAGTCCGATCGCTAGAATAGTATTTGCCGCAGAGGACCTGGCCTCTCTCCCGACGAACGATCCACCCCAACACCGGTGTCCAGACGCCTGGCGAGTTTTAGAGCTTTCTTGGAAAACACAAACTGCGAATTTTCGCCTATTATTTAAGTTTTATCAGTGAAACTTTAAGGAGTGATCTAGTGTTACACAGTGCTGATACCATCCATATTTGGTGAACGTGAGTGCAGAATTGGAGAAGTAAAAAATTACGCGCGAAAACCGGTTTTTCTGGGTTTTCTCGGAAACTGCTCCCCGATTACCCCCATTTTTAAAATATAGAATAGTTCTGTGAACATACTGATTTGATACAAATTTTGTCCAAATCAAGCACGTCAAGGTCAACTTAAAAACGTGGTCTGAAACCGGAAGTGCCCCTTTCCTCCCGCCCCATGGGCCCCAGCGATGTGGGAAGACCTCGGTGAGTCCATTACGTTATTTTATCTACTCCCGCAAGTCTCATCAGGATCCGCCAACAGAACCGGGGATGAAAAAGTATTTAAAATTTCAAAATTAAAAAAATTTTTAAAAAACATTTATTCCTGTAAAGTGCTTCACCGGACTGCAGAACTGAAATCATTATTTAAAAGTGTAAACATTAGAATTTCTATTGATGGATTTTTGTATTATTTGGCTCACCCGTTGATTTACTATTAATTTTGAAGTGAATTGTTTACAATTTTTCCGACGCGCGTGCTCTGAATGCAGCGTCTGGTACAGAGCTTCTTGGATACATTGTGTGCATGGTGATTATCTGGTCTTGTGTATTTAGTGTTTACTGTTTTGTTGTGGACCAAAGTCCTTTGATGCAATTAATTATTCTGTTTAATGAGAATGGTACGAAATATCATTGTCGCCCCGTAGGGGCATTGGTAAAGCACTGGAAATCGTTGTACCAATCATGGCGTCAACCCCGGATCTGACCAACTTTTCAATGAAACATACTTGCGGTTACTTAAATCACTGAGAAGTGAAAAGCTGAATAGGAACAAACAGGGGGAGATCATTGATGATCTTAGTAAACTGAAAAACATTTTTGACGAGCTATCTTATCTCTCTCAGCAGCGGAAGCCAAGACTAGACATGACATTATAACCGAAGTCCGGAAAGAAATTAGAAAATGCGTGAAGGACAGCGTAGTAACGGCTACAAAGCATATTACAACGGCATCCTATGCAACAGTTGCTGGTGCAAACTTCGTAGCGAAACCCCCACCGATAGAGGAACCTAAAACTTACTCTGTTCTAATCTACCCCGGGGAGGACTCCAATATTAAAACTAGCGATGAGACAAAAGAGCAGCTCCAGAAGCATGTTCTCCCAAAGAAACTTGGAGTGAAGATTAGGAACTTTAGAAGAATTTAAAATAAAGGAATTTGTTTGGAATTTGAAACACCCGATGTAAAAAAGAAACTACAGGAATGTGAGATTTTCAAGGGAAAAATTCTCGTCGCAAAAACACCTGAAAAGCGGAATCCGCGAATAGAATATATGGTGTCAAGAGGACCGTCACGGAAGATATATTGCTGGAAACCATTAATAACCAAAATGACCTGCTTGACTCCTCAAAAGTCAAAATCGTGTTCAAGTTTGGGAAACCGCAATCAGGTAGAACCAACTGGGTGATTTAAATTGACCCAGAAACTAGGAAACCCCTAAAATATAATGACTTCATAGTCTAAGAGTCTTCTTAGACTATGACAGTCACAAAATAAGTGACTACATCAGTATCACTAGGTGTTATAAATGTAATGGATTTGGGCATCTAGCAAGGGACTGGAGGAATGAGGAAATTTGCTCTCACTGTGCGAAAACTCAAAAATTTGCAGACTGTCCAAACAAAAAGCAAGATCCGGTCTGCACTAATTGTAAGAAAAGGAATAAAGGAAATTGCGTGCATGAAGCCATCAATCCGAAATGTCCAGTGAATAAGAGCAGAATAGAGTCACTTAAGAAAAGAGTAAATTATGGATAAAAACCCCTGAAAATTGGACAGATTAATATTCAAGAGGCTAGAATACCGCTGGCGGAAACGAGGATTTCATCAGAAACAATAAATCTGGATATAGTTTTGTCCCAGGAGCCTTACTCGATACGACCTGGAGGAACCTGGAAAATTCCCGGAATGGGAATACAAACTAAAGTCATAGCCACAGGAAATACAAAACCGAACGCTGCAATTTTTGTTTTTAACGAGAACCTGGATGTCCTGGTAATTAGCTCGCTCACAACCCGAAATTTTGCGATTGCAGAAGTTAACACTGGGAATTACTCTATTATATTTATAATTGCCTACTTTCCCCCAAGTGAAGAGATTAATCCTGAAATTAGACACCTCAAAACCAATGTAAATTCCTTCCCGGGAAAAATTTTAATTGTCGGAGCAGACTCTAACTCAAAAAAATGTTATCTGGTTGAGTAATAACACTGACGACAGAGGAATTCAACTTGAAAATTTAATTATGGATACGGACCTGTACTTAATCAATGAACCTGGTAATGCCTCAACCTTTTCAGGACCCCAAGGAGAATCGAACATTGACCAAACACTTGTGACCTCCGGCATTGTGCGTGATGTCAGAAAATGGCGGGTATACCAGGTGTCATAAACAGCGAGAATCAGTTAATCACTTTCAAAGTGAGTGGGGCAGTAAAGGACGCAGAACCGACTGCCAGATTTGCATTTAAAAGAGCGAATTGGGCAGCATGTGAGGCGGAACTTCTCTGGAGACTACAAATGCTTAAAACAGAAGTCATCTGGATCCCCAATGTTGAAAACCTGAATACAAGAACAGAGTACTTAACAAAGGCAGTCCTAGAAGCTATGCAAATGAGCATACCAAAGCTCAGAAAGATAACCCGAAAAACCCCATGGTGGAACGATTACTTAACCCGAAAGAAGAAAGAACTCAAAAATCTTCAAAGACAACTACAAAGAAGCCGATGGGAAAACAGCGCAGCACATAATGAGGCCTTTTTTCAGAAAATAAAAGGCCAACAAAGAAGCCATATACTCAGAAAAAGACCAAAGCTGGAAAAAATTTGTACAAAAGAACTTTGGAGAGAACGCGTAGGGCTTTGTTTATAAACCATACTCCAAAAAGCTGAAGTTGCTTACCATCCAAGGAACAGCTCAAGATGCGGACGGACACATCCCACTACTCAGAGAACATCTTGCTAATATGTTAAACACCATCCTACCTGACGAAGAGGTGGACGATGAATACCATGTGGGGGATAGAAAGCAATACAATGATATACCGGACGGAGATGATGCAGCACCATTCTCACTTGAAGAAGTACAAAACGCCATCGAAGGAATAAAGAAAAACAAAGCACCAGGATACGACGAGATACCTGGAATCGTCGCTAAAAAACTGAGCCCGCTACTTGAGGATTTACTACTCTCTATTGCAAATGATTGCTACAGTATTAAAATCGAAGGACCGAGACATCGCAGATATGGAATCGCACCGGCCGATAGCGCTACTCCCAGAACTTGGAAAGGTCTTTGAAAGATCTTGGAAAGAATTATCAAGAAGAATTGGAACAAGCTGTTGGAATGGAAAATCTGTACCATGACGGGAAATTCGGATTAAGAAAAGGAAGAAATGCAGAAGTTGCAATTCTCAGGCTAAAAAACTACATCAAGGAAAGCACGGAAAATTATGTTCTTGGAATTTTCGTAGATATCCAAGGAGCTTTCGACTCCGTATGGCGACCCACGGCCATTACAGAGCTAAAAATAATACATGCACCGAGAAACATAATCAATGTTTTCAAGAGTTATTTTACAGACAGAAAGATATTTCTTAAAACCAAACATGAAGAAGCACAGAAAGCAGCCACAAAAGAATGCCCTCAGGGCTCTGATTTAGGACCCCTGGTCTGGAACCTAGTAATGAACCGTTTATTAATAAGCAACCTCCCAGAGAACTGCAAGCTAATTGCTTATGCGGATGACTGAAACAGAAACCCCAGCATCAAAATGAATGAGAAACAAATGAAGAGTAGCCAAAGCTTCAATTATCTCGGCGTTTACGTAGATGAGAGCCTAAACTTTCAAGTACATGCCAACCACCTAACAACCAAAATAAAGAACATTTTCCATGCTGTTAGGAGATACTGCCGTACTCTTTATGGCAACAAATCCATGATGTAAGTATAAAATGGGGTGATAAAACCCATCGTCATGTACGGAAGTGCCGTATGGGGACACCGAACCGGAAATAGCAGAATTCATCGAAAACTACTTGAAGCACAACGATCCTGCCTATTACCTGTAACGCACTGCTACTCCACAACAAGTACAGATGCATTGGTAGTCATTGCAATGAAGCCACCACTGAAATACATTGTTTGGCAGAAGAAGGTGAGAGATGAATTAAAAAAGGAGAACCAAACAATTTACTTGGGAATAAGGCTAATAAACGACAAATACCCGCGAATAAGTCAACTAAAGTGGAGATTAAGAGAGATAACAGAGGAAAAATGAAACCTGAAATAGAGCAACTCAGAAATAGGCCAACACACCCGGGATATCTTTCCAACGATATATGACAGAAAGAAAATAGATATAACACACATTAAAAGTACGGACCAAGCACTCTCAGGGCATAGGGAATGCTTAAATTACCTCAAGAAGATTGGCAAAAGCGAAGACGGGAAGTGTACCATATGCGGTGAAGAAGACACAATCAAACTTAGAATTGAAAATTGTCCTTGGTTCTAAACATGGTAAATTAGATTATCTTTTGAGATGGAAGACTCCAGCCACTAACCAGTAGAGACCTTATAACGTGCTACCTCAGGAAAGGCAAAACTAGGGAATTAGGAAAACTCACCCTTCTGCCTTGAGTAAACGCGATGGCCAAAGTGCGGCATTAAGTCCGCGTCTTTGTCTTTGAAAATGTGAATTTATGAATATACTGAAACTTTTAAAAGTATCTCTAAATATGAAAATGTACTGAATGTAAATGTAAAAAAATAACTCTAGTAATACGAACAATAACTTTTTATAAGATAATGATTTGCTATAACTTATATCCAAATTCTAAATTGTGATACTTTCGATATACAAAACGTGTAAAAAAACCTATGATGTATGATAAATTTTAAAACTACATACATGCAAATATGAATTGAAAGATAATTGTTATATTGCGAACAACTTTAACCTAGTAATGGGATTTATAAATATAAAAATGTGCTTTTACTCATTTACAAATTCCTAATTGTGATCATTTTGAAATATTAAACGTGTGTAAAAAAAACCTTTACAAAACCGTACCCAATGTAAAATTCTACAACTTTTATTAGTGTAAAATGAAAACCTTCAAAAAGGTCAATGAAGAGGGGTAAGCAAAATTGTATGTACCATCAAAAAATAAAGAAACTTTAAAATGGACGGAAGGAGAACAAGTGAAGAAGTTCTTGTCATGTTGAAGGAGGAAAGGCCTGAAGAAATCAGCAGGAGACGTAGCAGGAGGATAGAGAAAGTAATAAATGGAGATAGGATGCTAAAGGCCACTGTGTAAGGAATGCTAGGAAAGCAGAGGAGGACTTTCTAGGAAAGCAAAGGAGATTCAGAGTAATGTTTGCATTCAATGAGGAAATATAGAAAGAAATAGATCGTATAAGGAGACAGTGCAGCCTTAACAAGGGTGAAGGGATGGTAATAACAATAATTTAAAAATCTACCTTAACTGGTGGATAACAAAAAAACAATAATAATTACTGTAATTTCCTTCAGGTTTTCCAGAATCATCATCAAATTATATTTGTATTTCACCACCACTACGATGTCATTTGAGAAACTAATCATCTTAAACTTATATCAATTTCATTATTTCGCGATTGTACCTTTATGACCTATTCAAAGCTCCTATGATTGGGTCATTAAACTAACAGCACCAGCACTTTCTTCATTCACTCAAATTATTATCACAGATGCAATTTTGTTTATTTTCGATTAATTTACCAAAATGACACTTTGACCCAAATTAGTCTCCTCTTTCACAGGTAATTTCTGTATTTTATATACAAATTCCTAGAGAGTGAAAGAGCATTAAACGACCAACATTTTCACTATGATTAAAGCAAATAAGGTCATCTTTGTATTTTTCCTAGTATTATTTTCAGTACTTGAAAAGCTGATTCTCTTCTCATGTTAACTTCTTAAGTCCCCCTTGAAAGTCCTTCCATGCTTCATAGGGAAATGTATGGGAAATACTGAAAATGTGGACTCATTAAGGCTTAATTTGTGTAAAGTCTGAAGTTAACATGTACGTATGTTATTGGGATGATTTTGAGAGGAATTTATTGAGAGAACTTCAATATTGAGGAGTAATTCCACATCTCTTTAATGCTCTTTACTAGATGAGAGAATATTTATTTCACAAGGGCACCAATTCCTTTTCTAGTTACTGCCCTATGGGTAAAATAACCTGATAGGTAGCCTATTATTCTTTAATCTCCACACCGCTATTCTGAATTCCTCCTTCATCGTAGAGTGACCGAGATTCTTTTTCCCTCCATGATCTCTCTTAAACAATATTTTCCCAAATTTTCAATTTTATACACGTTGTATATGCTTTAAATATCGCCATTGTCATCCATAGTGTTCCCTCCTCCTTCTATTTGAAAAAGAGGTGGTAGGAAACTTTGTCATCTTATTTTGCACTTAACTAACTTTTTTCAGCTTTCCAAGTAATAACGTATTGAACTAAATTAATTATTCATCTTACCTCGGTTTTACTAACTCTTTGACATGAATACTATCGGCATGTATTATATGTAAAAGAAGGTCTAGAACAATTAGGTTAAGATTCAGTCCCGGCAAACATGCATGTTATTAGTAGCCAAAGATATAAGAAAGGAATACAAATTGAGGGAGAGGTAAGACAAAATTAAGCAAAATCATGAATCATTAATTTTCTTGGAAATATATGCAGAGAATCAGGAGAAAAGGAGAATCAAGGGAAATGGTCAATAATTTAACCAAACGAGAAATTGGAGGATTCTCATGGAATGGTCTTCGGAGATACACATCTATTTTAATGTCTACTTCCCGATTTTAGCCATAAAAATTATTCTTGAAAAGAGGAAATGAAGAAATAACCCATATTAAGTTAAGTTTTCGGTAGTAATTTGATAATCCTCTGAGCTCATGCGGATCATCCATCAATAATCGGTATGAAATATTTTTTCGGGCACTGTTGTGTTGAGATTGTGGTTAAATAATTTCCTGGCCACATAAAACTTTTAGGGGTAGTGAAAACATATTTTTTCAGGTATAAATATATGTTCTTTTTCACCCCTATACTACATTTTATTAACATATTTAGAGTGCCGAGGAGTAGGGGATGGAATAGGTATGGATTTGCGACAAGAATGCAGGGAAAAAACAGATCTTGTAAGGCTAACCACGTTCATCGCGTAAGTTGCGAAACCACAGATGGAAAAAAAGTTTGAAGCGAGGTTGAAGTTTAATTGAGGAAGGGAGAAGAAGAAAAGAGTAGTTTCCCTTGCAGAAAAAGCAGGAAGGCTAGGTGTGGCCAGGTACGAATCCAAATTAGAAAGAATGCGTGGGGTATGATTCCCCAATAACAGCACTGATGAAATAAGGTATCAAAAAAGGAAAAAGTTCCTTAAGTTTTGACTTGGGTTAAGACAAAGTTTGGGTGAGATGTATATAATCCTAATGAAATCATCATACATAGAATTTTAAGGAAATTGATTTTTCGTTTACTTTTTAAACTGACGTCAAGCCTTACACAATTAATCGTACCAAATAAGCAGCATAAAAAATAATAGCAAGATTAGAGGAAATAAGAGATTATATATATCCAAGATAGCTCTCTCGAGGTCCCATAGGTGGGGTGAGAAATGATCAGTATGAGGTTTTGAGACTGGTAAAAGAATGGGAAAGAAGGAATTAGGGACTATAAACTGAACGGCATGAGAGATAAGACTCTCAGTCGAATGTAAGGAAGGTCGGGGGTAATAAAGGTATCTCCTTGAAATCCAGCGCACCACCGTAAATGTGGGCTTCAGTTATCTGGGGTCAGTATGCACCTCTCGTGGTAGATAATGGCCAATGCCGCACCCCCACGGTTAAAAGGCTTTCCTTTAAGCCAGTTTAAAGCCCCACATGATTTTGGTCGCTCAAGCTTGATCCAGTGAGATGGACATAATTCGAGCGACCACCTGACTATTATACAAAGTTGTAATGCATGTTAAAATGGCGAACACTGCACCTCTGACTGCATAAAAAGCCCCGATGAAATTCTTCAATTGAGTAAATCACGCTCTGGAACATACCTCTGTATGCAACAGATACATCAGGGCACTTAAAAGGGCACGAATAGAATCCATTGCAGAAATGGAAAGCATTTAACGATGACTTCATATCACGTAAAATTTAATTTGAAAAATAAAATAAGTTTTTTTATTTGCTTTGATCGATAGATCAAGATTATACATAATGAAGAACCAGATTAATAGTGCAAACAGAGAATTACACTGAGTACCATATACATGAATGATATGGACTTATTGTACAAAAATATAATGGATTAACAGTTTTCGTAATACTATAAACATTTAAACTAATAAAAATACAAAGCATATGCTAGATCGATAAAAACGTACGTATTTATATAAATAGGTAAATTTAAAGTAAATACATAAATATATTTAGATAGATTGATATAATTACATGAGTTATGCACACCAGGGAAAATGTGCCACAGTTTATCGTTTATTAAAACATTGAAAATGTGGTAACATATATTTTATAATACATTTTTGTTTTTTTATTGAAACGCTCGTATTTTATGGATTCAGGGAGTTAATTAAAATTTATGGAGGATGAATGATGTGGTCCTCTTTTGTTTTCATCTGGCTAATACTACACTATTTAGAGGAATGTTCTAAATTCCTCCTGTCCGGTCATTTTGTATTATAGAATTTCGTATGAATATTGTGAAGCTATTATTAACTGATTAGAAAAAGTGGAAAATTCATCATCTTTGATTTAATAAATAGTGGCCTACCTTGTGTCCATGTAGACACAAAATGGCCAGAACTACAAAAATTACTATAAAAATGAGTTTCTCGATCGGAAAATATAGGCTTAAAAAATATAATATTTAAATTGAGGAGATTTCTAAAGAAAAATAGAGGAATGTCCCAAAAGTAATTCTAAAAATTCTAACTGATAAAAATTATGCGTAGGTTGAATGAAATAAATTTGAGATTACTGTGTAAATTATAAAGACAAAAAATGACTTGGGCGATGAATCTTATATAACCTAAGGAATTTATTTCATAGAAAGCCGAAGGTGAACTACATGACTTTCAAAGACAGTTGCGTTATACTTCGTATACAATTTAAAAAAACTCCGAAATCTTACTCAATTTTGGCTGCCAGTCCGTAATAGTACAGATAAGAAAGTTGATACACGTCTATTTGAGGTAGGCCTTCCGAACAAGGAGGAATAATGGAATAAGAAAATGCAAAGAAACCTTGCTATTGAATAAAGAAAGATAGATCTTCAGGAGTGTGTCGTAAAGGAAAAACTAAAATAGGCTTAAGTCATGTGTGCCTAAGTAAAAATCACTAAAGAGCTTTTCATTTTTAACCTATTACCGGAATACTAAGTGGCTTCTGATGCCACTGGGAGGCCTTATTTATTATGCTGGTCATGCGTTTATATAAGGTAGGCAGAGCAAATTTCTTTCCCATATCCTTTTCCAGCATGTGCACCAAAACCGATAAAGATGGATTGGAATAAGAATTCACCTAGCCGGAATACCTATTCACCTATCATCAAAGTTTTCGTTCAGTGACTCTTCATAAGCATATGTGACTCCACACTATGGTGATGAATGCACAATTCTGTGACTCTCTATCACTTCAAAATTTTTTTTCGATAGCTGGCATGTTCCTGAAGAAGCATAATTCATACGAACAAGATATGAGATCTGTCTAAAACTGCTACTTGGTTATTTTTTCATCACGCCAATGTTAATGTCTGAACTAATAAAGTTGAATGTTGAAAGTTGAAACTAATGAAAATAATTCAAATAAAAGTAAAATAAACTACTGGTACCGGAGTATTATGAGGTCTTGCAAACAATGCTACAAAATATTAAAACAGATTTATTTCACCTTATCATACTTAAATTGGAAAATGTATTCAACATGAGCTTTGCTTCGTCGGTTCTGAGGAATGTAAAGAGATAAAATAAAAATAATACAATGGAGAATATAAAATTAACATAAAAAGTATAACTAACGTTTGATAAATAATTTTATGCCGAACCAGAGTGTTATCTAAAATTAAATCCATACCAATACCATAATCATATCAAAATGTAAATGCCTCCACCTTTCAACATGCTATCCCAAACAAGATATCTTTCTCATAATTGAGTTTATGGTGATACTTTTAAGAGGAGGGGTATTACTACATGACAATGTGTAAAATTTGTAGGAGTCAGTGATAAGAAACCTACAGTTTGAGTTATTATAAACCATTATGGAGAAAAATCTAACATACTGAAGAATATTTCTAACTACCATGCTCAAGTGCTTCTGTTACTTGTAAGCAACCGCAACAGTAATTTCTCCGCAGCCGTAATCGTGCAGGAAACACACAGTTTTTAAATACAAATTTTTCTCTTGCCTTCATTATTTCTTTCTGAGTTTTCCATGTTTTTAAAGAATGAACCATACCCATTTCACTCTCCTACGTGGTTTCCACTTCAAGAACTAATCTGCTTTCAACAGCCGAAATCCGTCTCCAAAAGATACAAGCCAATTTATCAACCCATATCAAAGACGGTCGTGTACGTGACGCTAGGCATTCAAAACGACTAATGTCAATAAATGTGGACTCGGGAAACGTTTTAACGGACTGATTATCATTTTGAAGGTTTTCGTGAAAGCAAAGTTCGAGAGGGACTTGTTAAATTGACTTGCAGCTTCAAGAGGTGAGGGAAGGAGTCAGGGAGGGAGGGATTTAATCCTTCGTCTCTGGAGACGGAAGCAAGCAACAGGGTGGATCCCGTCAACCGCTTCTTCCCATTAAAAAAAAAACGGCTGAGAGATGATGTGCGGAGCGGAGCGAGGAAACATTTGGGATTATTAAAGAGGGAGAGGACGGGGAAGTCTGCGGTAGATGGGACGAACATGGAAATGGGAGATGTGAGTGGTGAGTGGCATGGGCTGAGAGAGTGATTGGCGTTAGCAACGAAGGTAGAAAAGATTTAATAGGTAGTGTCCACGAAACTACCGTAGGTGGTAGAAATTACCCCTAGAAAATAAATTTTCCGGGCTTTCCGGGATGATGCGCGGACACGCTACCCAGGCACTTCCCCGTGGATGTGTTAAGCGTGTCCATTATATATTATATTGCAAGCATCAATCCAATTTTGCGCTCATTTTTAAGTCTCTTGAGTTACTACAAAAACTAATGAACATGTGGATTTAACAATTTCAATCAAAATTTCATTATCATATAGTTACTTTGCGAACAAGTTAAGGGGCAATGGACCAGGAATGGGATAAAGGTTCCTGCTTTCGCGTTTTAAATATAGTTATCGAAAACGAAAATCGCTTTAGAGGAAAAATAGCAGCTACTGTCAGAAGAACGCAATCCATCATTTTAATCTAGTTATTTGAAGCACCTGAACAAATTTAAGGAATGAAGATCACGTTTTCGCTCTCATGATCGCAGTTGAAAAAAAACGGCAACGTGAGCGAGCACGTTATTGTGAACCGTAATTGCGCCCCACGATACAGCTCAACGTATAACACCACATTTTAAACTGTTGAATGAATGAGCCCAGCTGATGGGTCTTTTTCACTGCAGATTGTTGATAGCAAAACTTATCCGGTGAAAAATGTAAGTTAGTTGTTCATTGACCTATGTTGAAGCATCCCTGTCGTCAACCCAGCAGATACACTACCTCAATGTTCTTATTCTCGTGGCAATTTTTGAGGATTCCGGGGAACCATATTCTGAAACTGAGGAACTGTATCAAAGGAACTGACGAATCCCCCGAAATTGCCTCGAGAATTTGGATGCCTGTTCTGCCTATTTTTCTCGCAAGCCAAAAGACCGTGGTTCAAATCCCAGTTCAGATTAACATTTATCTCGTTGACATTTCTTCGCATTTCAACGTGGAATGATTGAAATTCATCTTACTACTGTCATTGATGGTATACATGAATTAAAGTGAACAAATAAAAAGAAAAATATAGATAAATCGCATATTCCTGTCGCTCTTAAAATGTTCTGGAACGTTACGTGGATTGAATTCTGAACTTCTTATATTAAGAATTAGAAGGTATTTCTTTCTATCACCTTGTAGCACCTTTTAGAAGGAATTCGCATTCTTTTTTGGGAGGTATTTAGACAATTTCCTTAAATTGCACAATATTTTCAATATTTCATTGCATAAACCTCTCAAATGTTTTTAGCCTTAGTGGACTCCGTTGTTTATCCGTAAACGCTTTCAAAATAATCCTCTTGCTTACCACGTGACGTTTCAAGGTGATTCACCGCATTTTCCCCTTTTCCAGTATCGCAGTGCCGTATTTAGCATATGTATTATTTTATATATTAATATTGTATCCTAACTCTTAAATTGGCTCTCATTTTCACCAAAAGCATAAGAATCTAGCCAATGAATAGTTAAGAAATGAAAAATTATGCACTTGACTCTCTTTAACACTGAGCCCTACACTTTATGGACATAGGATATCGCAGATATTGTTTTCAAGTGATATCGCGATTTCCAGTTTTTCACTCTGTTACAAAGTGGTATACTATGAATTTTAGTTATCGAATTGTTTTTCTTCTTCTCCCTTCTTAATTAAGCCAGTTACCTCTTCTTCTTTGCTAACACCTAGGTTGTCCTTTCATCATATTTTAGGCTTCCCTACACTTCGTCTACTAATCGGTAAGTTGTCTCGAGTAATCGTTAGTTCTAGGTTATTCCTCGTTCTGACCTCTTTTTTACTATGCATTTTCTTTCTTCAATCAGGTGATCAGGATATATATATATATACCTATATATCCTGATATAAGAAAAAATTACGTAATCGTTAGCTCTATTGCTATCCATCCTACTTACAGGGTCGTGCCATTTATTTTATTTTCTTACACCCACTCAGTGTACAATATTTTCGATCTGACATGCTCTTCTAATATCGTCGTTTCTTTCATGGGCTATTCAGGTCCTCCCTGAAATTCTACGGAGTACACTTATGTCTGTTAGCTGCTACGTTTTTGAGGTTTCTGGTCTTGATATTGCTGCATGCTTGTGGCTTAACCCATTCAATGCTGACCTGTTGACATGACATTTGTTCCCACGCTGAAGGGTTTTTTTCTTTTATTTATATAAAACGAAAACACATCCAGCAAAGAACGAAACTCATCGACGTGTGCCTAGAGCAAGCCTAAGACGCGGAAGGAAGTTGCAAGTGTCAGCACCGATGCTTGGGAACTGGGGAAAACTGAGAAAAGTAAGGGACCGATGCCTTGAATTCAAGGCATCCGCGTTGAATGGGTTAAGGTAGTTCGAGCGAGGTATAATTTATATTAAATTAATTGAATTTGGCCGCATCATAAATATAGAGATCCCAACTTTCTTAAGATGCCAAAATACCAACCAATGACAGTTCTACTTTTTAGAGATATTTGCAAAACAAATAGAAGCCGTTTTCGTGGGAAAGGTTCATGTACAGTGCCGCAATTCCGCGAAATACGGCAATATTTTAAAATATCAATAACTCTTGAACTAAGGGGCGTAGAACAACACGGTTAGTGTCATTTTGAAGGAAATTCAATTCTACGCTGCAAATTTGTCGTCAAAAATGAGATAAGACCCACCTTTCAAAAGATACAGCCTTCGAAACCATTCATTGTACACTCCAAAGAAACTTCATTACAAAAATGGGGAATTTCTAACATATAGATGGCGTGTAAACATTAAGTGTGTAGTTTGTTTTAATTTTTAAATCATTTAAAAAATAAATCAATTGCTAACCACAGTAGTTTTTGCTGAATTGAAAAATAATCTCTCCTGTTGAGACGGCATTTTCACCACAAGGATGTGAAAAAAATGAGTCAACTTAAAGACTTGTAAAGAAATATAAAGCACATATAGTTAAGTACTGAGAATTTTTGTCATATAAAACAATATTTTGGTAGATATTATATGAAAAAAAACGTTTTCATTCTGTGCCAAAACTCTAAATGTTAAATTTGAAATCAGTCTCTATTATGACTCGGGTGAAATCTCACTCAAACTACCTTAATACCTTTTGATTGAGAATACCGGGACTAGATAGAGGACCACCTTTCACGGAGTTACCCGCTAGTGCACATTAATGCAACATTCCACAGAAAAAAATCAACATTCGCCTTGACCAGGATTCGAACCCGGTTTTGATCCTTCGCTTTCCCTCTAAAGCACTCGGTACGAAATCGAAGGATCAGGGTACGAATCCTGGCCAAGATGAATTCATTTTTACTCTGTGGAATATCGCTCTACCTTAAAGTAGTTTGACCGAGTGAGTTCCCTAGTCATAATGGAGGCCATATTCGAATTTAATATTTTAATTTCAGCTTCTCTAAGAAGTATTAAGTAAATATTGAATATTAATGACGCAAAAATGTAGTTATATATGACCAAAATTCTCAGTAATTAAATAAATATAACTACATAAGTTTCATTTTCTTGACTTATTCTGAACTTGACTTGAATTATATTAACTCGACTCATTTTTTCACGCCGTACGGCTAAAAAGCCTTCAAAACAAGATGTTTTTTTTCGATTCTGTAAAACTTACTGGAGTGAGTATTTGATTAATTATTATAAATATAGTTGAACTCCAATTAACCGCATAAATTAATAATGCATAAAAAAATAATTTCTTTGGAAATGTCTTAATATGTTCGCTTCGGATTAACATACCAATAACTGTCAAACGAAATCAACGGTATAAAAGTTACAATACACGTTTCGCATAGCCTATTGCCGTGACTGTAAAAAGCCGATTTACGAGGATTTTTTCCTCTAAAAGCGATCCGGATAGTTGGAGTTCGGATAATTGTAGTTTTACTGCATTTGAGAAATCATACAAACTACACACCGTTAGTATTTTTTTACGAAATCTAGGTGGTAGAAGTTCCTCAATTTTTCAATTATCTCCCTCTGAAGCGCACATCCCTTAATCTATCCCACGTAAAACAGCTTATACTTTTAGGCAAATTGCTCGAAAAGTAGATCTGCAAGGGGTTAATATTTTGATATTATTTAAAAGGTGGGAGTTTTTTCTTTAAAACGTCGTCAAAAACATAAAATTCTTAGTGAATTGATTTATCGCTCGAAGTAACTTTTATAAATTCTGATCTCTACCCTAAAATGTTCATTTTTCCGAGTTCGATTTTCTACTTCTAACATTCGCTGGTTCATCCCCGCTCTCGACAACCCCAAGCCTATCCGTCGGTCCGTTCCTCGGCCGCACCACTACACTAAACCTGTTCGACTCCGCCCCGCAGCGGCGCTCTGAGTTGGGTTTTCGAGGGAAGGGATGAGAAGGGTCTGAGGGGTGTGGGGAACCGAGTGTTCCTCCACCCGTCGCCCCGCCCCCCTTCAGTCGGGGGCGGGAGGGGGTTGCGTATATAAGGACGAGCGCCGCGGACCCGCGACCAGGACTCCCCGACGAACAGCCGAGTGCATATCCCGACTTCTGGTTCGCTTGCTCCACTCTCCTCCTTTCTCCTTACGTCGAAACCTGTACTTCCGTCTCCAATCCTCCCGACAACACATCCAGCTCTTTCATCTTTCCATCGGTCCTTCTGCTTCCCTCAAGACATCAAAGGGACGAGGAAAGAGGGAGAGAGAGAGAGAATCAACCAGGGGGTGTTCACTAGGAAGAGGGGTGACTAAATCCCGGAGAGCGGGGTGCCGACAGATTTATTACGAGGGGAGAAATACATTTTTCTCTCCTTCACGTCGATTCCTCAGGGAGCAGTGAATCGACCTTCGGCGAGTCCTTTCCTCCCCCCCTTCGACAGCTGCAGAGCAACAGGTAAAAAAAAATTCTCTCCGCTTTTACTTGTCATGTGCTTTCTTTTATTTTCGCACTAGTCCGGGAAGTTATTTTGTTACCCGGTCTCTCTCTTTGAGAAAAAATGTTAACTTCAATCTTTTCGTAAGCATATTTATAATTTATGCTATATGTGGTTCTTTTTTTAAATTTCTGACTGTTACCTATGTTTTCATTGAGTGATGCAAAAGAGCTAAAAAATACGGTATTGTTAGATGATCGACATTTGAGGAAATATTTTAAAGGAATAGCTGTAAAATTCTTACTACTTTACTTTGATATACCGGAAGTGACGTACCCAACATCTCTCTCAACCGTTTTCACGAAATAATTCGGGAGGTATAAGAGCTTTTTTCCTCTACCTACCACTCTATGCGTTAAGTTTTAACAGCTTGCCTTTAATGTCTAACCCCATTTTCTGAAATTATACCATAAAATTTATATTCAATATCTTAGGTTAATTGGTCTTCTGCGGCAATCAAACTCACACCAAAGACTCTTTAAATTTGTTTCAAAACTCAGCCAGATATCTTTGGCCTACCGAATTCCTCTCGTCTTCCTTATCTCATTGTAGGTATCTCATACATGAGTATTAGCTTTCGGACGCTCCTCCGAGGGAAGTTGATTAGAGCTTCTTCAGCCATTCTGCTTGCGTGTTCAGGTCAGTAGTCTTCGTACCTGTAGACGGCAGCAGAAAAGCTCTGCAAACTATTGTCATCGATAGACCTGTAGAATCACCCGAAAGCTGTTACATATCAAGTAGAACGCCGCGTAAGCCCTCAAATTTTTATATCTGGGTCGATATCACGGTTCCTTTCTTTCGCGTTGTCGTTATCATTATCAAAAACGCAAACCGCTCTGGAGAGGCAAGGTTCACAGTTACAATCCTAAGATTGCACTCTATTAATTTAAACTAGTGATTAAAAACACTTGACGAAATTTGAAGAATGACGGTCGCGTTTTTGCTCACATGAGTTCAACTAAAAAATAGCGATAACGAGAGCTCACGCGTTTTGAAGATCCATGATCGCGCCCCAGATCTAGCTATGAAGTATCTGGTAATTTTCTGGCATGTAAATTATTTTCATATTTTCTGTATTGATTTTTTTATTCTAATCATCATTATTTATGATTAGTTCAAAAATATAGTAGATCAATACTCATTACACGGCAAAATAGCTTATTGGGTACGGCCGTCGGCTACTGACCAGAGGTTCCGCATTAAAATCCGGGAGAAACCTCTTTAGACACGTCCAGCTTAACCCAAGATGCGATCTTCTGGGTACCAAATCTTTCATGGAAATCGTAGGTGGCACAGGGTAAGGATTTAGCTCATCCTACCCTTTTATGTAAATAACTCATGCCTTTGGGCTAAGCACTTGGCGAGCCAAACCCTCAACGATCAAACTAACCTTCACGCTGAGGACGAAGGTTTAGTTAAAGGATTATTGAAAAGTCGGTGCCCAAGAGCGCCCAACCGCTTGAAACTGATTCCCAGACAAGTTTAAACGGGACGCAATTAATAATCACGCCTCTATCATTGTATTCCAAATTTAAGGATATTAATAGTATATTAATTTTTAGGGTATACGCTCCCATATGCAGCGAGCATATGGGATTCGGTGCAGAAAGACTTAGTCCGGGAACTTAATAAAATACATAGGAAAGCTGCGCGATTCGTCAAAAACAGCTACGGGCGTACATACAGCGTTACACAGACGTTAAACGAATTAGGCTGGGAGCCACTAGAGACTCGGAGGCTGCGCGCTAGGCTTAGATTGCTTGAACAATTGAGAATAGATATCTTTCAGAGCGACGCGGAGAACATCCTATTAGAGCCCCACTATATTTCCAGGTCCGACAGAAACGATAAATTAAGAGAGATATTTTGCCGAACGGATAGGTATGGGAATTCGTTTTGCCCCCGAACAATAAGGGACTATAATAAATGCTAGGCGTAATTTCATTAGAGCGTGTCCATTTTATATGTAAACGGCTGGTGTCCTAACACCCCCCGCCACACGCCTATTGAGGCGACTTGCGGGGTGGTATGTAGATGTAGATGTCCGTTTTTTGGTACCGTCTCTACATAACATCATTCATGGGGGAAGGGGATGGGCACATTAAAAATAATAAATTTTTGACGCAATGTATATAGAATAAGGTGAAGAATAAAACTTGGGGAAGTATGTAGTGATAAGACCTTTGGGCATTATTTTTTATTCCCTTTGGCGATGAGTTCGGTGTCTCATTCTCCCCATTTATTGCTCATTAATGTAATCAAAGATGACGTTTTATCTCATACTCTCGATGGCCCCTTGGACGATTCCCAGCTTTAATATTTCGTGACTCGTTAATGTAGTGTGAGGTATGGATGGTTATTTCCTGAAAGTTAATCTGTCTACTTGGCAATTTTTTTATCGATTACAGTTTTCTTTTTGCCATCATACCGTAGATTTCTTCCAAAAATGTATGGTAAAATTTGATAAAGGGAAAGAAATGGGAAAACTACTATCTCTCCCTTTCATCATAGACTGTATACGCATAGAAATTCCTTTTGAAAAATCTGCTTCATGCTTTTTGCGTTTTATGAACTACTTTTTTAATTCGTTTTGCAAAGTTGCATACAACCTATACCGTACCTTCTAAGGTGTAGAACCCGGTTTATTTTGTCTGAGCTGTGAATCTGAATTACTCAAGGGGAAAGAACATTTCGGATTTAAGATAAAAATTTATTGTTAAAATAGCAACAATTGGGTAACGTTCGGTCTTTCTTTGTGAGAAAAAATAATATATATGATTTTTCTGGGTTCGTCGAAAACTTCGTAGTTGAAATATATTAAAATTACCTCCGAGGATCACTCACGATACCAAAGTGTTACGTGTCTCTCTTATTTCACTTTACTAGTTTAGAAAGTTTATAGCCAGTGGTTTATATTAAATACTAGGTTGGATGTTTCCCTCGTGAATCAGAAAATCAGTTACCCGTGTAGACTGTGGCGGCTTAAATGACAGCCACTTCTAAAGTTTACCAGCGCATTATAGTTTTTAGATTCTGTGACGTGGAAGTTGTGGTAATGCGTCCAAAGAAACGCTATCTAGCAGAATGAGCTATCAAATTTATCGAGACGAAACCAGGCTAACTGCGTCCTCTTAGTCCTAATATTTTTCTAGTCTCCAATTGGATTTTTTTTACATTTTTTGACATTCAGCAAATGGCCTAGCAGAAACTTAACCCATCATGAACAGCCCATGCGCAAATTCACTGCGACTGAATCTCATCGCCCGCGCGCCGCAATAAATCAGCTTCCGAATCGCTATCGATATGCTGGCGAAGATATGAGCACCCGTGTCCCCGAGATAAGACTAAAATAAGGACCGACAAGGAAGGATTTTGATGGAGAACGGATAGCGGAAGATTTTATGCATCCCTGAGTGGGATTCATAGAGACACGGCGTAAGGTGATTCTTTTAGGAACGTGAGAAAAAATTCACGCCTCGAAATCCTATCAGCCCGCGATACATCCTGAAAGTTACGCGACGCGCTAAACTCTCCACGTATTTGCATTGCCTACCTCTGAGGATAAATCAAAGTCTTATTTGCATCCTTTCTAATAATGTCAATGTACGCTTCAGATCACCTGAGTCACATTACTGCAAATTTATGCTACTGAAAACTACTTATGTAAGTCGCTCATGCGCACAGCGGTTTTGGATTTATTAACACTTGGTGCAGGATGAACAATGGCTAGGTACGGCTAGTCATGGAAATACGGTTACCGAATCGAATTTTATTATAGCAAATTATTGTTTGAAGAGGGACTTCTTCAAGCATCCTATACTGAAACAAAATAAAAGTTCAAGTTGAATATTTGATGGGTAATGGTAATAAATCAGTGAATATTGTAGCTGCTGTTAGCTTTTCAATATAGCAAAGCCAATCTAAGTATAAAAGCCTCTTTTTCAGGAACAGTTCGTTCCATTTTTTTATTGGGATTGTCACAAATAAATCTATGAATTAAAGAAAGTCACATAGTTAACGACTTAAAACGACAGTTTTTAATATGAAATTATTGAGGAATAATTTAGAGAAAATCGAAAACACCATGTAATGGTGTTTTCGATTTTCTCTAAATAGTGCAGGATGTAGCAACTGAGAGATGATGAAGTTCGTCAACAAAATAAACACCAACGTGTATTGAAAATGATTTATATGAAATTTGTTTTGGAAATTACTGATTGGATAATTCAGCATTATGACACTGTTGTGACGGCTAAAAATTGACCTTTGGAGAAATGCCTTAGAATAGCGACGCTTAAGATGCAATGTTGCAAGCCAAAGGCGTGGGCAAAAGCCATAGGAGGCAAATCGTAGGGGCGGCCAGTCTGCGACGTATTAATACATGCGAAAAGAGGATAGAAAGTGTAAGAATCGGAAAATTTTACTACTTTTCAGCATGTACCTACTTGTATTTTTATCCGAGATGACATTCTTTGCTATGTGAATCATAAAAGTAACTGACACTCATAACTAACTTCTACAAAGAGCTCAATAAAGCCTATGGACAAACAATTTCCTTCGTTTTTATTCTTTCCCCCAAGCCATTAAACACAAATGTGGTTGATATTGCACTACAATTTCATTGGTTAAAACTATTGCAACTATGACAAATTAGGTGCAATTTTATCCAAATTAGCCCTTTTTCTCGTAAAACTCGAAGCTCCAAGAAAACTTATTGATTAAAAAATTGAGTTTAGGGCGGGAAAGTAAACTACAATGCTGTGAGGATATTTTTGAAACTCCAGAGTATCCCTTAACGCATGGTTCAAGAAATAACAATAATCGGTAAAAACGTCTTTGAAATGGACGGATAAAAAAGCTTTTAACCACACTTGTAAAACAGCATGAACCGGCGCTTTCATCAATATCAGATTATTGAGAAATAATGAAGAGAAAACTGAACACACCACGTATTGGCGTTGTTCTGTAGAAAATTGGGTATGTAGCGTGTGTGAAGATCAGGAGTGAAGGATGTAGCAACTGTAGGATGATAAGTTTCATCAGCGAAATAAACATCTAATTGTATTTGAAATGATTTTTATGTAATTTATATAAGGTTTGACTGACTGAATACTTAAGTGTCATAACACTGTTGTGATGGCCAAAGAAATTGACCTTTGGAGAAATACGGTAGAATTTCGGCGCTTGAGATGCGTTGCTGCAGGAGAACGATAGAGATGCGATAAAGGGGCAGAAACAATAAACCGAGGAGATGATTATGTCGGTGTGATAATTAAAAATTCCGTTGAAGGGTAAAAAATTTATAGGATGAGATATTACGCAATAAAGCAGTTTTATATGTAAACATGGCAATCATTGGCCGTTCAATCCTAAGAATGGTTGATCGCTGCCCTCCACGCTAGTGCCCTTACTCCCTGATAGTTCTTCTGTTGTATTTTCTTATTTTTTTGCATTTATCCCTTGACCTTCCTCTTGGGACCTTTCCTTCTGTTTTTCCTTCAATTATATTCGTCACCAACCCATTGTGACTCAGGATGTGCCCAATCCATCTGGCTCTTCTTTTCTGTGTAGTGTTCCATATATTACTTTCCTCTTCTACTCTTCTGTAAACTTCATTTCTTATTTCAACCGTCCATCTGATCTTCAGCATCCACCTCCAACACCAGACTATGAAATTTCCTAACCTCATCTGGTTAGCTTTTCCAATGGTCCATGTTTCCGATCCATAGAGTGCCACGCTCCTTATGAGTATTTTCTCACACTGTTTCCTCGTTCGCAGCCCTATCTTCTTCGAAAAAAGTAGTTACCATGGCACCATGGACGCTTTCTTAGTTTAAGCTATTCTGCGCTTGATGTCTATTGTGCTTCTTCCCACCTTTCATGACATTATGAGGTGCCCATTTACTAAAACTGTTTATAGCCTTCTCGGGTCTTCTTCAACTAGGTGTGACGTTCTTTTATATCAAACGTATCCAGTTCTGATACATTCTTCCTTACTAGTGATGCTTCGACTACTGAGAAATATAAATGTGCCAAAAGTTAAAGAAAGAAATGATACGGTGCTTTTTGTTTTTTTAATGTAATTGTCTTATAAGGTAACAGTTTCCCATTGAAATGGTCTCTCTAAATATTGAGCTTCACGTTTTTTATAGCCACATAAGCTGTAGCCTTACTCTAATTACACTTAAATCCATTGCAGTTCAAACCGTAAATACTTGGCTTTTGGAACCGATGCACAACGATAAAAAATGGCAATTCCCAAGGTACTCGCGTAAGTTTTTAAATAAAACGAAAAGGAATACAAGCTAAGGAATCGTAGTTAAAGTGCTATGTGCTTCATAAGAGTTAACTTCTTTTTATCTTCTCGCTTCCCTTCACTTGAAATATGAAGTTTACCAGAATGTATTATGATGAAGAGTTATTTACGAGCTGAGGAGGCACATACAGTGAAGGAGATTGGTTATCTGTGGTTACTAAGATACCATGGACCGGGATCGTATCTCGACAGGGGCGGTTTTTGTTCAGTTGAACTCAAAGGCTAACCTCCGTCCTTTGGATAGGGCATAAAACCATGGACCTATTGGCAGCTGTCATTAGGGGTAGCCCAATGTCGATGCCGGGATTTTCTTTACCTATCCTCAACTCCTCAAATAACAATTGCATTACCTTCATGACATAAATAACCTCAGTTTTACGTCACCTTCCCAAGAAAACTAACGCAAGAAAAAACCAAGAAATGCAACCTTATATGTTAAGTCATAAGACTTGCACGAAATCCATCATCAGGGGGACCGCTTAAAGTTCGGAAGAGTTCGGTAATTGCCAAATGTTAGACATTTTATTCTTAAGTGGTGTCAACTTCGATGCGATGGAAGAAGCAAAAAGGACATAGTGAGCAGAATATCCCAAGCAAATAAGGCATTCTACCAGAAGAGGAGTCTGCTGATAGCTGGTAACTCAATCGTGGAAGTTAGGAAAAACTTTATTAAAACAAATATTTGGAGCATGCACTTGTATGGCAGCGAATCCTGGACAATAACAGCAGCAGATCCAAGGGGATTGGAAGCAGTGGAAATTTGGTGATACCGAAGAATGATGAAGAATAAATGGACGGAGAGAATCACCAACGAAGAAGTTCTACTAAGAGCTGGAGAGAAAAGAAGCATAATGAACACTCTACAAAGAAAGAGAAACAAACTTGAGTGCCCCTTGCTGCAATTTGGGTGAGTTCGGACACTCCATATATATTTTTTTCTAGATTGGAATACAGCATTATTAGCTCGTCTTAATGCACTGGGGTTACCGAAAAATGATGAAGAACAAATGGCCGGAGATAATCACCAAAAAAAAAGTCTCACGAAGAGTTGGAGAGTAAAAAAGGGTGGTGAAAACTCTGAAAAGAAGGAAGGAAAAACTTATTGGACACATTTTACCGTGTAACAGCCTAATGAAAACAACAATGGAAAGATAAATTAATGGGAAGAATTGTCGAGGAAAACCAAGAATGGAATACATCAAGCAAATTATGAAGGACGTCAAAGTAAATAATTAGGAATGAAGGAATGTCGAGAATGGCAGAGGAGAGAGTGGAATGGAGAGCTGCTGCAAACCAATCTTCGGATTGATGGCTACTGATGATAATAAGTAGCAACTTGTTTAAAAGATATCTTCATAAGAATTTTAGCCAAGAAGACGAGGAAGCTTGCAACTGATGTGACCATCACCTCCTGAAATAAAATTCCTTGGGCTGTGTCTGAGCATCAAAATAATAGTTTTTTTCACCCAGAGCAGTCTAGCGGTCAGGCGATAACTATCAGCGCAACAGCTCAACAGGTATACTCTTTAATTGAATATTTGGAAGATTTAAGTAGGAAATTACCTATTTATTTGTCAGAGAAAACTTATAAAGGTAATTGTATAATCAATTCTGCATCCTGAAAAATTCTGGAAGTAGATTTCAGCGCAATAATGCCGTCCAGTCCTTCTCTTGGCGTTTTCGCAGTGTACTTTCCCGGCCATCTTCTTTGTTTACTTACGGTTGCAATGGCGATGTCTCGTGTGGTTCCAGGCGTATTTTAAATGGAAGCTGATAAACGTCTTACAACAAATGGAATAATTACTGCATTTTTTCACAAAAAATAAAAGATTTATGGCAAAAACATAAAATTCTTTATGTTTTTCACGCATACTTATTTTTCCATTTGCGCCAGAAATAATTGGCGCTAGTAGTAATCTATAAGAGATATCGCAATTCCGTCAGACCCTTGGTATATATTCAAGGATAGTTAAGAATGCATTTATGTTTATTTTCTTTTACTGAGGGGTATTTGTGAATCAAATCGCAATCTTGATTGATGCAACTCTTCGGAATTTCAATCCTTGGTGTCCATGGGAAAAGAAGGTGCTGAACCCTATTGAACACCATTGGTGCTTGAAATTTGTGCGTGCAGTATAAAGTCATTTCCTTAAAGCCACCTTTTTTTCCATGGAAATCGTAGCTTTACACCAAGTTATTTCTCTAGAAAAGCGCACTTTAGGGTTTTCTGGGTTCTCTACGAAAGCAAAACAATGCCCTTCGTTTGACGTCCGGTCCAGGGAGAATTTTTTCTCAAAGCCTCTCCGTCCGTCCAAAGTTTCTCCGTCCTCGAAGTTATGTCTATTATCAGAAATATAGATGGCTTCTACAAAATTATGCAACGTAAAGTTCTTTCATTTCGTTCTACGCCCTTTCTCAGCCAATCCATATGAATTCAGAACATACAATCCATAAGCATTGTTTGGCAAGAAAAAACAGTTATTCGCAAATTTATAATATTTGATTTTTGCAATAATATCATCCAAAGTGTACTCTAAAATCCTTATCATTACACTCTAATGCATTAGGCGTGGAAAATGAAACAGTTTCTTTAGTCTTTCATCATCGGTGGAGCAGCCAGAGGAATAGGTTCATGGAAAGAAGTTTTAGGTAAAATGATTAAATGAGATATTACGTGAGTTGTATTAGGTTGTTTGCAGGTCTTGAGCCTGAATTTTTATTTCTTCATTCACTGAATTCTATTCAGTAATTGTTGAATACCAATGGTCACGTTAATTGTATATAATCACGAATCTTAAGTAAATAAATGCACAATATTCGTGATCGTGAAACTATTTTATGTCCATCATACCGTGTACAACGTTTTTCTCCCTCAAATGGAGCGGCAGTAGTTCATTTGATAAAAAAATCTGTTTGAAAAATTAACTAAAGTCACAACGTTTTGATATCAGCAATTATTACGCTTGAGAATGTTTGAATTTACTGATAAGAACCCTTTTTTACTATCTTTGGTACTAAATGGGTTTATATACATGACAGATTTGACTAAAAAAATTATTTCTTTGGATTGAATGATTATATTTATGGATTAATTATTTACAACTCGCCTTTTTTTAAACTCGCACCGTTAAATAACGGCATATCACGATCACATTGAAAGTAATAATAGATGTTTACGGTCCATAAAGTCCATACGGTCCTCCATTTATTATAAATATCCTAGTGTGTACCGTATTAAACT
The DNA here is from genome assembly GCA_963573305.1 of Pyrrhosoma nymphula. Classification (NCBI taxonomy): domain Eukaryota; kingdom Metazoa; phylum Arthropoda; class Insecta; order Odonata; family Coenagrionidae; genus Pyrrhosoma; species Pyrrhosoma nymphula. The sequence goes on along the minus strand of OY754329.1, from coordinate 131,106,976 downwards.
AACCCATGAAAATTTTGATGCACTTCTTCCTCTCTGAGGTTAGTCTAAAAACTAATCTACCTTTTTTGTTAATTCATACCACTGGCGCAAAATATTTTGCATGCAGCAGGTTGCAGGCAGCTATCTCACACCAGATTGTAAAATTAATGACGAAGCCGCGGGTCGTAGCGCTTCAATCTATAATTGATCGAATACCGAAGATTTACGAAGTAAAAGCGCATAAATAACTCATATTTATGCCCATTTCTACTGCAGGCAACCTATACGTATCAACGTGATGGTACATTAATAGAGATAAAATTTTGCAACGGAAATTTAAAATTTTATTGGCTAGTTAATTGAAAAGTGAATCGCGATGGCATTGATATATATTTATGATCTGGTTTTGCTTTTACGAGATTTAATTCACGTAAAGTCCCTCAGATTGCAAAATTTTGCATGAGCTTCCGTATCAATCATGGTCACCGATAAAAAGGGAAAATGTTCACATACTATTTATGGATTGAGCGAAGCAACTAAAACGGAGCACATGTGGGTTTCAGCGCATTGATGACAAATTTGACTTTTCCTAGCATCAAATAATTGTTTAAGAGTTTAAATAAATTGCTAAATATAAATATCGGCGAGTGAAATCGGAAAGCCAGGGAATTGAAACGTTGAGTTCCTGTCGATAAATTGCGATTACACCCTCTCCACGACTTACCAGAATTGAAATGCTGCCCCTTTCGCATTGCCGATTGGTTCCGCGATAGTGGGAGAGGCAATTTTCCTCAGTTCATAGGGTAAATGAGTTTCCACATGAATGTCCACGACTTACATCGAGTCGTTGTGCCTCGGCGTGTTGACGTGTTCACGACCCCGTGCCCCGAGAAACGGCGAACCGCCGGAGAACAGCGGTATCTCCCGCGATGAAGGCGAAATCAGCCGCAAACGTCCCCGCTAGAGATAAGCGATATATTGCTAGATGTGATAGAGTCACAGTTGCCGAAAAAAAGCAGTCGTAACTTACGACTTAATAATGGAAAATTCTGTGATTTTGATCACTCTGTGACTGCAGCTACCTAGGCAAGCTACCAGAGAAAGGGCGTATATGACGGGGGAACTATTTTGGTACAAAGCAGCAAATGAAATAAATGGCATCTCATCGTAACAAGTTGGATATTCTGCTCACTAATTTGATCTTTAGATGAGTTAAAGGTCAACAATATTTTTAAAAATAATCAAACTGCACTGCCCTCTGATTATACATGCCGATAACTGACAAATCTTTAGAAAAACTCTTTTGAGAATGATATTTGTCAATGTTCCTCAATTCTTTTTAGTTTATGTAGCATTAATTTTTATCGAAGATTATCCACCTTCACTCACTCCACCATCGCATCGGAAAAAGCTTCAAGCACGTACCATGCAATAAGTTTGGACAACAATTAAAAATAACACTACCCATGCTATCGGCATGTAAAATCATGTCGCAATGAAATATTTAAAGAATTTATATTCCCAGTTTCAACTACATTTATTTAAGATATAACGCAATTTCCAGATAAACGACAATCAGGGGCGCAATCATGGTTCTCCATAACGCGCTCTATCACGTCATCTTTATTTTTCAATTGCGATCATGTGAGATATATCATGAACGTAATTCCTCACATTTTTTCTGTATGGAGCTTTCAATCACTATTTTTAACTAATGGAATTCGTTTTTATAACAGTTACTGTAAGCATTGCCCGTATAGAGCGGTTTGCGCTGTGTGTAACCTGCGAAAGAAAGAACCTTGATACCACCCCAGATTCGTAAGCAGCACATCGAATTTATTAAGATTAGGTATCTTTTCTTTCATTTGATACCCAGCACCAATATATTAGACTCTATCGTGAGAGAGAACGTAATTAGCTTGATCAGCACAATAGACGGTTGTCTGCCAGTGAAAGTGATGAGCATCGATTATAATGCTGCATCATCTTCATCAAAAGCATTTTTATGGACCGAAAATAGCAATTAATTTAAAAGTAACATTTCGTGTTTTTTAGTTTGAAAGGTTCATGCTTTACTATTAGTAAATTCATTTTCTAAGTGAGAGAGAAAACCATTACATCTTTTCACTGATGTTTATTACCGTAGTTGTTTATTTATTATTCTCGATTGTTGCTAAGTCATTTGGGTGTAGGTGGAATAGGGAGTGTAAGGAATGGAGGAACATGAGGAGGGAGGAAATGAAAATACAGAACCCATAACCCAGCCCCCACATCTCCACTGCTAACCTTCCCCTATCCCACCTACACCTCAATAACCTAGCAACAATTAAGAAAAAATAATAAACATCAAATCTTTTACCTGAAGCTGACGCATGAGCGTTGAAAATAGTTGCGCTTTTTACCTACAGTATTAAATATCAGAGGAAGGATGCATCGTTTTTCTCTCTCTTTTTCGTTCTCTTAACTGAGATGAGAAACGCCATTATTTACTAACATCTGGTATTCAATTGCGATCACAATCACAGTTAACAAACACAGCTATCGTCGGGATAGCGTTCATTGAGTTGAGGGCGTGATGGGAAAGTCACAAGTTAGCTCGTCTTCGGCCAATGTGAAAAAGTTAAATGCAAGGGGAACCCAAACAATACACTAACTAGAATATAATGTGAGATGCCTCAATAGCCGCAATTTGTATTCCCATTCAAAGTTTAACACTCGTTGACAACGCGCTGAGCATCGTTTTATCTAGACTCTCGCATCTATCGTTTTTTTCGCCGCCCAGGGCCGTTTCATTACGCGTAGCAGTTTGTATGCAGCTCCCCCGCCACTCCAATTCCATCCTTCTCTCTCTCTCTCTCTCTCATTTTTTAAAAACTTTTTTTCCAGGAAAATTTCATTTCCTCCCTTCCCGAGCATTTTTGAGAGGGCACAACGCCGTATTTCGATCAGGATATGGAGGGTGGTTTCCACGCCCTCGTCACAAGGTTAGATCTGAACGTGTGGAAAAAAAGTATCCATATCTTGCCCTCTCAATTTTATCCACACTGGGTTCTTTCTCGCGTACTAAAATTATCTCTGATTTTCACGGTAAGTGTTTCACCAATCAAGATAGGAAATTAATGTAAAAGACATTAGCACCAGTTTTTAAACATGCGCATAACTTTGAAGAGAGGTATATTCAATTTTACTAAACATTTAGTCCATTTAGTGCATGGCATCGCGTTCATGCGGTGGTTTGAGGAATGGCTTCCCATAACGGGGGAATTTTCCGTTGTAAGGGGCGAAAACCTGTCTTTCCCTGAGAGCTGGCTTATGACGATACCAGGTTTTATTCAGCTTTCTTCGACTCTCCAAGTGATTCTGTAAAAACTGTTCTTTCACATTATTTTCAACGGAAAAAGTAACCTCAGTTGCCGGCCACTCCCTAATGACCAAATCATAAATTGTTTTCTAATTTTGTGTGATAAAGACAGAAATAGAATAGTGGAAGCTTAACTTAATGACTCACTCGGCTGATAAAGCTATATATCAATATGAATAAGGCAGAAAGCCGTGGGTTATCAGGCTATCGTTCAATCTCCTGGGGAGAAGTCATTTTCCATTGAATTTCTGTTACTGGAATAGGAGGAAGGTCGTTTTACAGTTTGCGGTTTGACTTTAGCGTGAAATTTTGTACCCAAATGTTTTTTTTAATCTCGTTAAAACCCAGTATCACTGAGGAAAAACGAATTGACGAAAAAACTGAATATCTTCAACTTCAACAAAAACACTTCCAACTGGTCCTATATTTTTTAAATTTTCCGATTAGGGTCCTCCGCAAGACGCTAACTCTCTAACCCTCCTTCAATGATATACATTCAAAACATTTCATTGCTATGTTTATATTTGTCATACGTTGCATTTCCCGCTGTGTACAATCTCACTGAACCGTGAAACAGAGTTGTATGTGTCAATTGAAGTTTGAAACCTGAGTGATCAATGATGCACGACAATGAAGTACCTGATTAATCTCATTTTCATTTAAATTTGCGGTAAAATTAATTAACCTTTATTTATTTACCCTGCATCTCTTTATGATGTATGTTTTATTTACATAAATTGAGTGTTTGTTTGACTCCTTAAAAACTCCGATGTTTCATTCAATTATGTATTATGTATCAAAAGAGATTTTCACCCTAAACTTCATCTGCCCCTCAGAAATGAACTTTTATTCTGAATCAATGAATGCGCATAAAATACGCTATATGTTGAGTTATCTTTTGCCAATAGTTATTTTGCTCAAAGAACTGCAGCACTGACCTCACCGCAACTTTTTCGGAGCCACCCGCTAGTCATTACATAAATGTGTGTAATTCACAGAGAAAAACTGATTCGAAAGTACAGGTATCCCAGTCCAGGCGATTTTCATTTTTGAAGTGAAACGCTTCTTATGGATTGGGGTAATGTCGCGAAAGCCTTGCGTCACGCGACACCCGACTCCCGGAGTTGAGTCGTTGCGTGGCTGCGTATATACAAGTACTTCGAATTAATTCACAATACTATCACAAGAGGGATATAGTGTAATTTTATATGAATATCGTAAGTCTATCTGTATTTCATTTATCTATAAACCTTAAATGAAATTTTCATATTCATTTTTGATAAAAATTAATTAAATAATTTATGTTTATTAATTTATATATAATACTGTGTACTCCCCACTTCCAGTCATATCCATACTCAGTGTTTCACTTCTGTCGGCTGTCCTGCGGTGGTCACGCCTTTTTATTTCTCTGTAAATTTCACTTTCAATTTTAAAGCACCTCAAGCGAGTGCCTCCTTACCTATGCACTTCAGCATGGGGATTCAATTTGGAAGATGGCTGACTTTCAATACCGCTAGCTCGGGTTCAAATCTCGATATTTGTGGAGATTTCCCGGTGGAATCCCGACTCTTTACGGTGAAGAGCACTTTATGTGTAGTTCTCCGGACGTCCGACGGGACTGTAGACTGGGGATGTCAACTCTTCACTCAGTAATCGTTTACCCGCAACCGATTGTAATCGGAAGGTCATTAATCGATTAGACTGATTAATAGGAGGCTTAACAATTAAATTGTGTCTAGCATAATTGGCAGATAACTAAGTATGACTAGAAAAATTTAACTGAGTATTGCCTTAATTCCTAAAATATAACTATCTTTCGAAAATATTCAATCGAGATTGCTAACATTACTATTGTTATAATATATTTTGTACCTAAATATTCAGGAAAAAGTTCAGAAATTGAATACAGAGGTTAACATCTACTGGATTTTATGTTACGAGCGTAACAATATACCCACGAAACAAGCTAGTGATGTGAAGAAGACATAAGTTATAGTTTATAAGGTCTATTAAAAAGAAGTCTTTAAGTTATCAATTGAATAGTATTATTATTTTTGTTTAAAATTTAACTCCTTATGATCAGGTAGTCAATCACTTACAAAACCGTTTTCTTATTTCTTAAAAAATGGCAACCTTCAAATAGTTGGTAATTATTGATACCAACTAATCGATTACCAATGAAAACCGGACCTCACATTATCGGTTAAGATAATCGATTATAATTGGTTGATTAATCGATTCGACTCGATTACTTGCATTCCTACTTGCAGACCTGCAGACCCCTTGGTGCGTTTGTTAAGAGTTGACAAAATCCGACGCCACGTTTCCTCACTCGATATCCAGGATGTTTCAGAGGGAATCTGTCAAACTTATGGAGGTAACAGATAATGGAATTTCATAAAAATTTCGTATAGCAGCTAACAACGAAGGCGTTAATTAGTGGGGTGATTTGACCTCCATAATAACGAATAAAATTTCACAAAGAATATAATCCACGTTGCCACGTTGATTAGTCATCTTCAGTTCGTGTTCACCTTTCCTCCTTCTTGGTCCCTTTCCTCCTTGGAGTTTCTTATCTTAATCCTCCTGCAGTTTTTCATACTTCTTCCTGGTATCCCTCTTCTACCAATCCTCTTTGCACACTCCCCATTCTTGTCATGACTATATTATCTATGGTATATTTATAGCTCACCACCACCTTATTAGTAAATTTACCTTGAATATGGCACAATGCGTAGAAAACTAGGCCGGTTTTCTTGTATTAAATAGTGAAGATAATCTAATCTGTGAGATTTTATTCTTCACTATGGAAATTTTTCTTATAATGGACTCCTTTCTTATCAGCCATAGGATTGAAACCACGTGGAGTATTTCTAAGTTTTACTTCTTTCAAGCATGTCGTTATTCCACAGAAATACTTCGCCGAACATAGCGTCATTCATTTCTCATTACGTTGATAGAGCAAGAGATCTCTTATCCATGACTGCTTCAGCATTCTGCTCAAATACATTCACCAGAATACGAGTAAATAAAAATTGTCTGATTCTCGCAATAAAAATAAATTGTTGTGGCCATACTTCCCTGGGAGTTGAAGTGAAGGATAAATTCGGCCTTACCTACTCTCTCTGCCTTTTATTTTCCAGTTCGCTCATTCCATCCACCTTTCCAACTCGAAGAGAAAATGGCCGCCGTGCTGAGGTTTGGTCTCTTGCTGTTCCTGGCCTTGATCGCCACGGCATACACCAAGACCCTTGCAGAACCGGAGAAGGAGAGGATCATCAACGACATTGACGTGAGTGGACTCAAACTGCCGTTTCATTTTTCCCCAAGCACGCTATCTAAGCTCGCGCTACCCACATCCCTCTCGGCGTACACATGCGACCGAAATTTTCTACTGTATTGAGTTTACTTTTTTCATATTTTTGTCCTTTTTTCAGCGTTTCGAATCGTTCTTCTCAAAGAGGAAAAGTTGATTCGAGTGCCTGAAAAAAACTTCTTCGAGCCATGATCGTACCCCATCCCGCGTTTTTACCTATAGATTAGATGTAATGAAATCCTCGGAATGAAAAAAAATTCACCTGCAAGTCTTGGGCGCAGTCAACGAAAGCAATCTAATTCGCTGTGGAACAATACCATTGCAGAGTTTTCGAAAGCGGGTCATGCCATACACACGTCACCAGGCTTACCGTTCCAATGACAGAAGCAAAAATACCGTCTAAAGAAAAAACTATTGATAGTATTTCTTTTTTATTTGCACCATTTGCACAAGTCATAGTCATGAGGAAGTATGATAAAGGTTTACCTTTATGAATTTCGCAATTAAATATATAACCTATCAAATACATTGGTGATAAATGTTTCCCCCGAGTTTCATACAACCTACATCAATTTCGGTTCCTTCATATGATTTAATTATAAGATTAAACACTAATATTTCTGAAAGCTGATACATTTAATTTTTAAACTCCCACTCTGCGTTACTTACAATTGAAATATATTCTATCATTATAGGAAAGGAAGAGGAAAGTATTAAGCTACTACCTACTTGTGTGCTTTGATAACGTATCCACAAAATTTTTGCATCAATGAATTTGCAACCCAACTCCGCATAATACACAAGGTTACTTTCTTACAAATTTACTTTAAAATATTCCATTGCTACCTTCTTTAAATATTATGACAGTCAACGCGGATTTAAATCATATTATTCGTCTGCATTTCAAATAATTCCTCTGTAGTAATATGTCGGATACATATTAAAGCGATTTCATACACAGCTTAATATTTTTTAAATAAAACCCTTGAATGATGGTCTCACCTTCTGTCGAATAATACAGCTAAAAATTAAATTGCAACTGCCGAAAATTTAACTTTCTGGACCCAAGAACAGCGAAACACTGCTGACATGGCTATTGCGCAAACCACCACTTAACCTTTTTTCCATGCTCTTTGGGAAGAAGCATGGAGGTCAACTCATTTTCCCAGCCAGCCATTATTTTCAGATTATTTGTTCCTTTTCAGTTTCTGAAGTGGATTTCTTTCTAGCTGCAATTTCCACGAATGTCTACTAAGTATTTAGTCCCCAGTTCCTTTACCGACTGAAGCTTGTAAATAATTTCATAAATACGTTTCAATGCAAGTTTAAATACGCAAGACATACCTCCTAGTAGTAGTATTAGTATTTTTGTTTAACATGTTTCGACGGCTTAGGTCATTTTGCATATACTGACTGCCATGTGGAGACAGGGGCAACAGCACTCGGACGAATCGGAGGATCGTCCCTCCAAACTCGAGCCGAGCCCAACGATGCTTAACTTCGGTGACTGATCGGGAACCGGTGTTTCATCGTGGCAGGCCCCATACTTCCTAATCTGATTCATTGTTAGCTAGATAAATTTAGAAGCTTTTAAAACTTGAGAATTTGAGAGGATTATTGTTTACATTTTTGCGATCTCGGACCCCTGAGCCCTTAATTTTTCTGTAATTTGCCAAAGTTCATGTTCAGCAATTGCATTTGCGTTAAAGTTAAGTTTAATCAATTTGTTCACCTCAAAGCTCATTTTAAGAGCAACTATCAGATAGTACAAAATCCGATCGCTCCTCACCAGCTCTATACTAAAATTGTCTCAGTGTCTAATTAATAATTGAGTTTATTATGCCTTCGAGTAGGAAGAAAAGTTAATAGCTGAGGGTAAAGACACGATAGTTTTCACAGACTCGGAGGCGCTTTTTTAAGTACGAGGCAAAATAATTTGTATTTAGCAACTAATACGTTGAGGTACAAACTTTCGGTGCGTGTACTCAATAATTAACAGGTTACGGTAATTTATTCGCAAAAAAAGTTCTTTTGACTCATAATTAATGTAATGGAGGAAGTTTCTTCCAATTGTGAACTACCACTCAAGCTTCTGAAAAGCCGTTTAGAGTTTAAGTAGTGCAATATTTTGTTTGTCTTTTGTGCTTCGGCCTGCGTAAAATATGTCTGGTATATGCTGATTGAGAATTTCTCCTAAGAGAAGACTAACAAGTTTGCGGTCCACTTTGATGCAGCCGATCCATCTAATCATAAAAATCATGCAAGCTTCGTCATAAGCAAGCTTTGCGAACCCTACCGCTTTTTTATTTTTTTCTGGCTTTTGTGTAATGGAACAACTTTGAAACAAAATAATGTGATACGTTGGTATTGATAGTCTGGAAGGGAAGCTTTTCCTGTGAAAGAGTTGAGGTAAAATTGTTACCCCTCACTTCACCAACTAAACCCTAGTATTTTTCAAAAAGTTAAATTCATTACTGCTAACGCATTCTATAATTTATAGGCACTGGATCATTAAAATATTACATTTACGGAAAATTATCATGCACTGAATTGGAGATTATTCCTCAACTTTCTGTTATCAAAGTATGTACCTAAAAGTCGAAGCAAGTGCGGAAGACAACGTGGAATTCAGCCGGAGAATGGCAATGAATATAAGTTTGACTAAACTCTAAGGAATGGTTTTATAATTTCTTTATAAAATTAACCGGAGGAATACGCAGCCTTTTCGTGGACTAAAAACTGAGTCTTAGGGTTTTGTATGTTACATCAGGCTAAAATTCAATAAAATTCAAATTCAGGTCGATAAACTCAATGCATATTTACAAGTATATCTTGAATTTCTATTCTCTAAGTAGCTCTCATAAGGGCACTGCATGTATATGAGAGAACAATCACTTAGTAAACGATACACATAAAGGAATTAAACGTGCATGAATATTTACGTGCAGCAAATAGTAATGGTAATAATTCCTCTGTTGCTACAACAAACACAGCGTTGTTTATTATCGTTTAATTCACAGATGTATTAAACGTAGTGAAACCGTCTGCCTCTCAATATGATTGCAAACTGTTTTTTAGATCCACATCATAAACGTTACGAATTATTTATTTAGGTTTAAAAGTTTTAAAGTGCAGTTAAATTACACACATTCAATCATCGAGTTGCCTATTCAAGACTCACACTCGCCGCTGTGTTCCCCTACTTGGACTTAAAAATATATCCACCTAAATGCCGAATAGAAAAAAGGGTAACCTTTCAAAAAATCTTCTAAAGCAAGAGGAATGTCTCCTAGGCGAGAAAATGAATCCTTGCAAGAAAAACGAATTAGGTTAGACTTAGATGCTCAAAGACAAGCCTACCAGGGATTTCATGCCGTTTAATTTCAACGGGTACGTGCCGCTGGTATATTTATATATTTAAAAATGGATATTTGTATATTTAAAAATGGATGTCTGTCCGATATTTAATAGACTTCGACACCATTTCACCGATCACCATGAAAGTTGGCACATATATGTATTTTTTCAAGGAGAAGGTTTTTATACTATCTAAAAAGATCTCAGGGCCCCAAAAGGTCCCAAGAAGGGGCCGTTTAATGGTTTACGGGCTACGTATTGGGTTTTGCGCAGCGGTTTCATTTTTTGCTTTTTAAAATTACTTCCGCTCAAGATGGTTGTGAATTTTTTATCAAATGGCTGAAAGAATGAAGTTTATATTTCTTTCAATTAATTATCTTTTACAATTCGTATTTGTCAGTAAATCCCGTTTTTACCTGCAAAAACGCACATTTTTCTCTGAAATGAACAATAGCATATTACCTTGGCATCCAGATTTTGGTCTTTAACGTATTTAAAATTCACTTTGCTTAGTTTAGCTGCTTAGGAATGCTAAGCATTGGTTTCTCATGTTTTCTTTTTCTCATTTCTCAATGAAGTTTCTCATTTTTTCAACCGATTTTCCTCTTATATGATGGGTTATGAAGGAAGTGTGATCCCGAGAAACGCCGGGTATTTCAGCTAGCAGTGTGTATGAAGAAGGATTTTTTGTACTTGTCAGTTCGACCCTCTTATTTTATCACCCCAATCAGTCCTAGAGGTAAAGCGCGAGATTAAAATAGTATCCTCCCTGTCGAAATGAAACTTGCCTAATCTGAGTTCTTCAATTAATCTAAACCTGACGTATTGAGTCTCTATTGTTTCCATAGCTAGTCCTTCCATCATATGTTTAACACTTTAAACTTTTTCTAACGAAGCGTGCGGCTTTAATTTTTTTTTATTTCCAGTTGCTTACTGTATGTTTTCTTTTTCAGAAACATGAGCTTGCAAATTCTATAATAACACTACGTAAAGATATTTTCGCTAAACACGAAACCGTGAAATGGATGGAGAAATGTTGTGAAATGTGAAGCCTGATGTAACATGAAGAACAACTCTCTACGCCGGAAAACAGGTGAAATTAGAAGTTTAGGTAAAGAAACAGAACTATTTAAGAGACATAGCAAACGCGAATTTAACCGTAGAAGATAACGAGGAGGCAGACAAGAAACCAATCAATTGTGCGAGATGAGAAGGACAAACTTGAAGTTGGCCTTTTTGAAAGAAATGTTTTGTCTTAAAAAATAAGGGGGTCACAAGAGAAAATATATTTCTTTCTGAAACGATAACGACCATCCAATATACGTCGCATTCTCACCTCGTTATCCACCAGAAAAGGCGATCACTATCTCTGGTAATTACCTTGTCAACTGAATTATTTGATAGCGAAGCTAACGGTTCTACTTCCTATTATTGGTACTTTCCTGAGAAGTTATTGAGGCATATGGAAAGTTATAAATTAAGAAACCAACAAAAGGATAGCGAGGGATTATAATTAGCTCCTTACGGGCTGTTAAAAATTTATCATCTTCTCTGTTTTTCTGAACCTACCTATTGAGGTACCTAATTTCAGATAATAATGGCTCCCGAACTGATAAGCCAGAGATGTGATAAAAAGCATAAAATAATGGGAAATTATTTTCATTTTTCCCAATATTTCTTCTCTGAAAATAAAAGCTCATGATTAACTTCCATCTATAAATAAGATCACCCTGAGCCATCAATTAAAACAAAGCAAGCCGAATCCCGCACCAAATGATATACTGCGTCACTATTAATTAGCTTCTTTGAGCATTCTCATGCCATATTGTAGTGACGTGTACCAGTATTCTCAGTGGCACTATAGATTCATTCGTGATAAATTCGTCCATTTTTGCTATAGTATTTTTGTAATTTCTTCTACATTCTGACTTAGGACTTCTCCATCATATATCTCCTCAAATTGTGGTTATCATTTCCCTTTTTTAAGCCGAATGAAACAATTGAACTCTATCCGAAGCAAGCCAAGGGACGTATACTAGGCCTTCACTTTCCCGTCATCGCGTCTTTGGGTCTACCAGGAAAAGTTTCCCTCGGGAGAATCCGCAGCAAGTAAGTTTCAATTTTGCGGAAGTAGCGTGACCTGAGATTACCCTGCGTATACGCATGGAATTATTTAATTGAGGAAAACCTGTTTGAAACGACACTGAGTCTCCTTCCAGGGAAGTCTATGGAGGTGGAAGCCGCGGGGGAGAAAGGTTGGAGTGTAATTAAATCATCCTTTTGAAGTGCAAGGCATGGTCAGTTACCATTTACTCGCATGCGCTCATGACTTCGCATGGACTACCGCAGGCTACACCTGTAGCATTAGACTCAACTGACCAAGATAAAACTCCTTTGTAGAACCGGTTTTCACCAAGTAAATTCATCTCACAATTGCTGTTATCTAAATACGGCTCCACCTACATGGAAATGAATGAGCTGTTTTCTATTATTTTGACAAACTTATCGCTTTTAAAACAATTAATACCATTTTCGCAATTATTTGCACACGGAGTTACAAATTCGAATACATATTTGACTCCTGAGTCTCTTTCTGCCGACGATGGTGGCATGACCGCCGAAACGTCGCTGTATTTTTTGTAAGTGTCCCTTCAGTTTTTTGTGTGCCTGTTTTTTTTAATATATTTATTTTGTGTCTATATGTATGTCTGTATGTATATAAACTTACATCTACATAATACTCTGTAAGCCACCTCAAGGGTGTGTGGAAGGGGGTAAGAATGCTGTCATTCATGTACCATATTACCACTAATTGCAAGGAAAACGTTTGTAGTGATCGTATTTTTTCCTGTAAAATAAACTAAGAAAGCCAAATTTAGAAAAGGTTTGCGGGTAATAAAATTACTTCCAAGCCGAGTACACCTAATGTCTATCATTAAATCTCGAAGAACCTGCAGTATATCAGGAGGTGATAGGGAATGTGATGCTAAGTATTTTTTGTCCTTTGAACATGTGGTCAAAACTCTTAAATTATCGAGCTATGGAAAATCAAACAAATTATGAGAATAATTTCACAATTACGATGATCAACCATAAGCAGCGGCGTCCAATGGTAATAGTTAATAAACAAATTGCGTAAATTGTACTTGGAATTTATATACATATTTCTTTTCATGTATTCTTTTGTGCATACTCTACACGGATTCCAGGGTGGTAACTGAAATTGTAAATAAATTTCTTCTTTCAAAAATTATTTTTTATTACATTTTTATTTTCACGTGTGTATTGATTGGCTTAAAACATTTATCAAGTTTAATTTTCTTTATAGAATAGCTAAAATGATTTCCCTATGACAACTTGTAGCGGAGGCATGGCATTTTAATTGATACATGAGCACATTGAGTGACGGCTATCTCCCATGAATGGAAATGAATTCCATTTACCAAAAAAGCCCATCAAATTCATCCATCTATGCTTTCGTGTTGGTTTTTAAGCGTATAAAAAAGAGTAATTAACCACTGAAACACGGATGGGAATGTCTTCGTGAGTCCTATACAAAAGGAGGAAACAATCAAGCAGCGGCAAAGCCATTAAGCAGGGATTATCAACATGGATTCATTATTGGCCACTTGCGCTGTGGTTAATTGTTAAAGAAGCTGATTGGACTCATTAATCCGTCAAATTTCGATCATTCAGATGCATTTTTAATTCATAAGTATTCCGTCTATGTCGATGTATTGGTCAATTTTCTTTTTATTTCCTTGATGCATTTTAGGTAGTGAAGGGTTTTAGCTACCTTTGTATCCCTAATTCAAATATTACCTCCTTTTTTCATCTATAAAACTATACTTTTACCAAATCATCCTTACAAATTCAACTTAAATAATATCACCAGATAAATAGCGACTCGTGGGTATCAACCCGGTTTCATAGTCATCACCTCAGTCACAAATGCCCCTCTTTTCCCTTATTTTCAGCTCCGCAGTGGGTCAAAGCCATTACAAGGACGTTTTACTTATAAAAAAGAAACTTTTAAAAATAATTAGTGAATCTTTTACTCCAATCTCGGCAGGTGATTACTTAATTACAAAATGCTTTCTTCTCAGGATTCTTAGAGCCCAACTTAATGAACAGCCCTTTGTAAGTCCCCTTTATCCCTGTTTCATGAGGATACTACCCTTCTTCCTGCTGTATTTTATGGCCGTCACATCCCCTGTGGCTCTCTTCATAATGACTTGGCCGTTACAGCTTCTGCAACCTCTCTTTATTACGACTACGAGGTGTTTTATAGGTCGCAATTACAATTGTGGTAATTATTCGCTTAGCGTTGAAATTGCTAACAAAGTTTAATTTCAGTAATCGTGTAAGAATACGATTAAATTATTCCTTAGAGAGAAATACATATAAATCAAACAAGAAATGAGGCATTTGATATTTTGGAAACGTGATAAATCTTGAAATGTTAACCGACGCCAACGATTTATTTAGAATCCCTGTATAGATACGTAATTCGGCATACTCCAGAAAACGAGAACTAATATTTTGAGTTAATGGGTAAAAAAGATGCATTTGAACGATAACTTACAAAATACCTACCGATGTGACAAAACTTACTCTGGGATACACCGTAAATACTTATAATGATCACCCTAATATTTAGGAAAGGTTGATATAGACCTCTGACCTATCCTATCCTTCCCATCTCGCTATTCAGCGCCACTAACAACTCCAAATTCAAACATTTTTCCTTCTCCAAATTTCCGACAGAATAATATTTCCCTTCCCTACCATGTTTTTCATTTCATTTTTTGTTCATTCAATTTTATACGTTTCCACCAAGTCAATATCTCAGCCCTCGGTCTATTCTCACCCTTTTTCATTTTATTCCAGGTTTCAAATACGTCGTACTCTGTATTACCTCTTCGCTATACCTCAATATACCCCTTCGCTACACTTTCCGAAAGTATCAAGTGGGGCATCTCTTATCCTACTCTTTTCTAAGTTTTATCTTAGTGTATTTCACTTGTTTTGTTGGTACAATTCTACGTATATTATTGCGTCACATTTCAGAATAATAATTCCGGTTTAAAATCAAGAAATATTTTTGCAAAAAGAGCATTTATCATCATTCATTTTAGCATGAAGAAAGATTTTTTCAACTGTTGGTGCATGCCTCTGTAATCTCAATAGGACGGGGCCGCAAGGGGCAGACTTATCAAATTGCCAGCATTAGGTTAAAGAAACTTCATAAATCCTTCTTTCTAAATAATGAAGGACTTAACTCAATGAATTTTAGAAATTTTTCATCCTTGGAATCTATTAAAAAAAGTACTAGAATCTTAAAAAAATAATCCTACCCAAAAAAGGAATATACGAGAACAGTGCCTACGACAAATTAAAACGGGAAATGAGTCAAAACAATAAAATAATTGAATTGGTGAAATATTGATTAAATACTAGAGTGAAATTCAGGGTATTTATAAACCCACCACTCGTGTGTATAAATAAAATATGAGCCGCAAAATTAAAAAAACAACCAGATGATCTGCGAAAACATTACTGGGAATCAGAATAACTTCTCCACCTCCCAACGCAGTTGCAAAGCCAGGTTATGGTAATGCATGCATACTTGAGCATGATGGCACAACTTTTTTTTCCGGCATACGCCTGGTGATTATAATTTTTTGTCAAATAAGAATTACAGCATTTGTTAATTTTAAGGCTATTAGATTTATTTCAATTTGATATAAGAGTTGAGCTTCAAAAGTATATATATATCACCTAGTAGATTTAATTGATTCACCATTTGGGAATTAAAATTTACAGAATTTTGAGGCCACCATGCGGAAGCATTGAATGCTAAATTCTTTGAATTCTGAGTACAAATTCCTCCGATAAAGTTTTCCCAGCCGCCTTTGACATTCGGTTTTCTCCCAGCGATCTAAAAAATGCCCCAAGTATATTTCACACTGTGAGCTTTACCCTTCTGTGGGATTCAGTCCTCAAAATTCCTCTCATGCAGCAACTTTCCCACCGAAGCCACAACCTTAAGATAATATTTTTCCACCGTTCTCCGTCCGACTCGCTGTCTTATGTTCCACTGCATTTCACGCATCATGGCTCTAAATCCATAACTCTCCTATGTAACCGATGCTCACTTTCCGAAAAATATTACGCCTCGCAAAATTCCTTTGTTTGATCAGAAAATATTCAATCTTGAGCTTCTTTGAGGCATTCAGGTATCTTGGATGACATAAATACTAATCGTGATGATATTTAAGACGCATTAGATTGACTGACGACGGATTGCCCCGAAAGGACAAAATAAATTTTAGTGTTGAAATATTTTACGTGAGGATAAATACTTGTTGTTTGTATATTATTGTTTTTAAAAACTTAATATTATTAAAATAGACTGCAAAATCCTACTAAAAAAATACACACAGATTCTTGATTTAGATACCGCTGTTGGTATTAGCATCTTATTTTGGAATCAATGAACAAATGATCAACATATTTATTGAGTGAAGTCAACTGGATAAGATTATATTCAAATGTGTAGAAGGGAAACATTTATCGGAGAAATCGTTGAATAGATTGCTTCCGAAGTCTTTTGGTCAAGTTTTTCACTATGGGTATGCAGGTGAAAGTAAGTTTAATGGTTAATTTCAAAATAGGAATTGGTAAATGTTTAATGCATTTATTGCGCTTATTGACATCGCTTTCCATTGTTTGTTTGATGATTTTAACGCACTTAAATATATTTAAGATTCCTGTATTAGATGACGTGTTGAAAATGCATTGATAAAAGTCATTAATGTGCCAATATGACGGTTCCTAAACGAACATTTGTACTTCGTCTTTTCAACTGTTTGATTAGAAATTGAAACACTTTATTGAATTCCTTAAGAGGATAATAATTTAGACTTTAAAAATTGCGTCCGAGTTCAAAATTTCATATGATTTAAGTTATTCCTGGCTGTGACCTATCCCTGAAATTTTATTTTCTACCTCATTCTAATTCCACGTTCCTCATTGACCGAACTTTTAAGGCCAAAATTTGATAAATCTTTACTTTGCTTGCTTGATGTAAGAACCTTTCACTAGTTTTGCATGAAGACGAAGCTTTCAAAAAAGGATCTTAAGGTTACATAGGAAATATATTTAAGTTTAAGTTAAGGAAATATATTTTATATATACTTCATCAGCAGTTATATATGCAAAAATTGTTTTGCTGCAGCTCTTCACTCCGTTCTCTGCTATTTTAGCCATTTTATTCCTTTTAAAGCCTTACCTTTAACGAATGTCGCTGTTTGCCGAATGTAATCCATTCCATTTCTTGGAAATTCTTTCCATTAATTTTTTCCATTCTCGTTTATTTTGTTTCCTGAATTCTGAGCTCATTGCATATCATTAAGGGGGAAATATAACAAGATAGAATTCTAGTTGATGTTATTATTATGAGAAATATGCTACAATTGGCAGTTAGCCCTGTGGTATTATAAACCATTTACTATTATTCAAGATTTGTTTTTGCCAATAGAACTCTTTAAGAACTAAATGTGGCTAATTGAAAGTGAATCAGTTTTATAAATATACTTTTCCTTTTCCTGAAACATTATTTGCATTTCTTGGGAAGGGCTCAAATAGTTCACTTCTCAGATCTCTGCAATCAAGTACTGTTCTTTTTAGGCGTGTAATTTTTGGGATATTTGTATTTTATGCCCGAAACATTATTTATTTATTTAACAAATTAAGTGCAGGAATACACAGGTGGTACTTGATCAATGCCCAAAATTTTATCTTATACTGGTAAGCATTTTTCAATAAAATATTTGGTTTCTCCACACCTTTTCTACGCTCTTTCTAGCTGTTCCATACATCCCACATGGCCTGTTTCTTACCCTCCTTACATGTAAACTCTTTCATCCCAATATCTTAAGCATCACAGTGACACTCTGTGCCCTCCTATGTCTTTTAAATATATGCCTGTCCGCCTTTCTCTGAATCTTTTCTCACCACTTTTTATTAATGCATTTTTGCCATTTTCATTGCTACTTGATATTGTATTATTTTTATTTGATATGTGTGCGTTTTCCTGCTGTGGGTATTTTTCGACGGAGATTTCATAAGAATTTAAGAGTTTTTTTGCATCGTAGGTACAAATATTTTTTTAAACTTTATGACAGTATTGTGTTGTGAATGTTTCTCCATTTTCGGGCGTCCACCGCAACGTAATTTTCCATGACAACGGTTTCGACCGTGTTCCAACGGGCGTCTTCAGGTCGAAAATATTATTTACATTCGGTAATGATGTTTGTCATATCAAACGGGACATTTTTCCCCGTAGGAAGCCCGAATATAATTCAAATTTCATATAAGACATTTTGGGGTGTAGCCACGTAGACCTAAAGCGTCTTTTTCACCCAGCATTCCGCTGCTTCTAGCATTAATGCATGTACAGCCGTTGGAACGTTCTCTCCGTGTTTCGTTCACGGGGAGGGGGACAGGAGGGGTGAGGAGGGTAGGACTCCTCAGGTCCATTGACGTTTTCCCTCCTAGGTCCGAGCGAACCTCTTCCCCTCCTCCACATCTTACCCCGCACTCCCGAGCGGAGTCATGTCCCTTCCCCACTTGTGTTTCTGCCCTCGAGGAGAGGAAGAGATGAAGTTGAAAGGCCTCCAGTGGGGGAGGTGGAGGAGTTGGGATGGATTCGCTTCAGCGGACTCTGCGATTTAGTTTTTCTTCAGGTGGTTTTAGCCGAGTGGTTTCTGAGATGGAGGAGATTCACAGGAGGAGAGCCACCGTCCTTGGGCCGCCTACTTTAAGCCTTTAGCATCCTTCCTTCCATCTTTCTCTCTCCAGATCTCTCTCTTTGCCTCCTTATTTCTTCGTATGTCTCTTTTTCTTTTTGCTTTTCCACTTTTCTTCTCTCTCTCTCTCTCAAATACCCGTGTCTCCCGGTTCCACTTTAGAACGCTCCCTCTATATCCCTTAGTGGGTCTGGGCCGATATTTATCATTCGTTGCCGACGTGACGAAATTACGTCGCGTTGCCCGATATTCGATAAATTGGAAAATATCGGCAAACATATTAACTTCGCTATTTATTTATCCTTCACCACATTGGCATTAAAATAAAATTATAAAAATTAATTACATTATGATTAAGAATTTGAATTTATTATTATTATTTTATTTTACTATTATTTGATTATAATTAGATTTTTAAAACTTGACTGTAGCACAAATATGGTGGTAAATTAATTGTAATTTGTAGTATAATTATGGCTGTACATTGAAATTTAGCGTTTAATCGCTCATTTCAGAGTAATTTAAAATACCTACCTACATGAAACGTGCTCCAGAAAAAATAGCTTAACTTTCCAAAAATGTCACCCAAAAAACATGCCAAACATGCTATTCCATTAGGAAGTATCGCGTATACGAGTAATTTTACATTTTTAACGACGGAGCTTACTGCAAAGTGACGCCAAAATCGTAGCCAATGTGGCCAGGTGTTTTTTTTTAGCGTGGAGACCAGATTTTTGGTATGGTTTTTCTTATAAACTGACTGAACGACAACATTAGAATTTACTTATGATACGCACTTTTCGTCATAAGCCCTTTCCATGTCACTTTCCTTTTTCCGTAATAACATCTCAGGCCACAGTTGCTCTCTGATATGTTTTGGATTGACAAAAACGGAGGTTATTGTTATACGAGTTTCCAACTTGGTTGTGGTGGGATATTAGCAACCTGAGAATAACTTGAGTATTATTACAAGGTTATAATTAAAGTGTGAATATCATAGCTTGTACAAATCCCTATTCAATACACAGAACACTAAGCTGCCCAGGATACCTGATTCCAAAGGCAATTACTGGAGATTCTAGGGTAAGGACCAGCTGCCATGTTCCATCACTGTTTGCCAAGTATGGGAGTCGCAGAAGTCAAAATTGTTGTCATGGTTAATTATACTGTAATGTATTCCGTAAGTCGGAGCGTTATCTTAGCGTCCTTGTACCTTATCAACAAATCGGGCCGTCATATTTCCCTAAAAATTTTGCCTATTGTCATATCCCTATTTACATTGTCCGAGAAATTCTTGGGATTATGCTTTTCATTTACAAGGACAATGACGTCAAAATGCCGAAATATTTTTATTTCACGCCGTATGTGTTTGTGTTCTTCTCAGAACAAACAGCTATAGCGATTTCAAGGATTAGGGAGAGAGATTGTATAAAAGGTGTCGGGAAAAGAGTGATAATGATGCTTATGACTTGATATTGAAATTAAAAGCGGAGAAACGAATGATTGTGCGAAGGAGATTCTAGGATGAATATGTTGTAGCTTATGTATCTTTATGACAGATAAAGAAAGGAAGGAAGTAAGAACCCAAGCACTTCATGTAAAATGTATATTGCGCATCAACAGTGTCGGATAGCCAGTGTCCGAATATCGGAAAGATAACGGTATCGGATGGTATCGTAAAACGGGTAGCGGTCCAGCTCTATTACCCCTTACTTTATCCCCGACTTCGCCATCTCTTACCCACCCAAGCTCAGCACTCCCATCCTGTCTCCCTGCACACCTCAACTCAATTTTCTCCCACCCCTTCGCGCGTCAAACATTCATGTTTGCTTCCACTTACTCCCTCAGCCGATACCTCTCGCCTAACTTCTCAATGTATCAAATAGGGTTCAAAACTCTGACGTGGGGGATACACTTTCTCCACGGAAGTAATCCGATTTCAACATTATCGCTGATGCTTTGGCCGCTAAGCCATCTCCTCTCCAGGATGGAGTCGTAGAATCTGCTCCTATAACTTCACATCATTGAGCTAAAATGTGGACAGCGAAGGAGCTTCCTTCTTGTGATTAAAATAAGTGGATGCTTATGTCAGCTCGCCAAGGAAAAAGTAATAGTTTTTCATTTCATTTTACTGCCAGAGGTTTTCACAGTGCTTACAGGTATCGGGCTTAGTGGCTCCACTGCCTTGGTTCATCTTTTCTGTAAAGACGTTTCCCGTTTGTGGCAGGGTATTAGAATATTCATATCAGTATTCGAATTCGGTTTCTGATCTGAAGATGCAAATTCGGACCCTTATCTAAATATACGCAGTGGAACCTGTAAGTCCTCCATCCCGAAATTTCAAAATTTTATTCTAGGGAAAACTTATTGACATCAATTGGAATTATAATAATATTAATTATGCGTTAAATTATAGAGAGTTGGTCATGTATGTTTTAGAAAATCTCAACTTCCTTTTTTTGCCGTCGTTAATATTTCTAAAGAAAAATGTTTACATTCATAAATTTAGTACCTCAAAGGTGAGATCAACTTGCCTACTAAATTTGTGAGTGTAAAATTATTTATTTTGGTATTATTATAATTGTTATCAACTGTTTTTCTTGCATTGTGCTGTTGCCCTGAAGATGCTTCAATTAAAAGGCTAAACGTCGGCAAAAAAAGGAAGCTGGGATTTTTTAAAAAAGACATGACCAACTCTCTACAATTTAACACATACATTAATTAAGTGGTCAATAACCAATTCAACGGAATAATATTAAAGGAAGGGAAAAGAGTTTCGGAATGTGAAGTCCTCTAAATATCTTTCCTTCCTCCAGGAAGGAATTCCTACCTTCCACTTTATTCAAAATTAAGGTTTTCAATATGGTTGAGGATTTCTACAATACGCATAACCCATCTTGGCTTCGTACATTGTTCAATCTTTTTCTTAGATTTGTGTATAAACACACTGGTTTGAAATTATTACATTATTGAATCAAAATTTCTGATTTCAAATTTCTGATGTTTACAATATTGGTGATTACATTCATTTGCGCGAGTTCTAAAGTCTTAGATCGGCTTGTGCCTCCTCTTATGGTGCCTTCTTTCTTCCTTTCTGCTCCTGGCTGCTCTGCTTCTTTTTCCACTCTCCCTTTCTCTTCTTCCCTTCCTCCTCTTTGCTTCATCCATTCCTCTTGTTCACCTTCCGCTTTCCTTCAGGTTAGGACTCACTTGCGTTGTCTTTAGTTTACGCCACCAATCTTTTTATCCTTGGGTCTCCTTTTATTTCATGTCATTTTTTCAAAACCGTTTAGTTCTTTTTCACTGCATGTGGAATTTTAATTTAGTCGGTTTCAAATTTTATGCACTGGAATTTTATGCACTCAACTTTTATCAACCGGAATGGGAAAAATTGGCGAACCTCAACGTGATTTCAATCTTTGCCTTAAACTAAATTAAACAAAAAAGGTTTCTAGATTTTTTTACATGTAATACCAAACACACCCATCAAGCCGTTCCCTTTCGGGGTAGGCATAGTCAAAAGAGCTAAATTCTCAGCTTAAGCCCAAGAAAACTGGCCCTGTATTAGCAATATCATCCATGCATGGTGCTCTATCCTTGCAAATCTCTTTTGCTTCTACCACATTCATATGTTGCCTTATACACGCGTTCCAAAGGCAACACTGCAATCATTTCACTTATTAAGGTAGTTTGAGCGAGATCTCATTTTTCATTAAATTCAATGAATATGGTTTTATCATGATAAAAAATATCTCACCTTTCCAAAGATCCCAAAATATCAGCCACTCATCGTACTAATTTTCCTTTGAAAAAATATAGAAGCCGTTTTCCCAAGGGATGTGGTACGGCTATGCCCCTCCAGGGAGAATTTATTTAAAAAATGAGAAACTTGTAACGCATACATCGCTTCAGAAATTTAATGGTGTGTATTTCAAGTACTTTCTCAACTATTAAAAAGAATACATTACTCTCCATAATACTTACAACAAAATAAAAAAACAAAACCTTCTGTTTTGAAGGGGTTTTCACCCTACGGCGTGAAAAAAATAAGTCGAGTTTAAGACTTGTGTGTGAATATTTAGTTAATCACTGATAAAGTCATAAAAGAAATATTTCAGTCATAAAAAAACGATATTTTTGCCCCATTAATATTAAAATATTCATAATACGTCATACTTCTTAAAATCTCTGAAAAAAAATAATATTCGAATATGGTCTCTATTGTGACTAGGGAAAAATCTCACTGAAACTACCTTAAGTGTCTCTTCCACCACATGCAGCCATGAATTCCTCAGCCAACCCCTTGCTCACACACTTGCCACTCCTCCTTCAATTATCTCTTTCGTTATTCGGCTCTCATCCATTCTCTCAACGAGGCCAAATCAACGAAGAATGCTTCTTTCATACGAGTCCATTACCAGAGCATCCATTCCACATTCTTTCATGACCCACTCATTCCTCAACTTAACCTCTTCCATTTACCACGGTATTTTTTACTCGCCATCTGAAATCCGTTGTAACTTGTACAATAATAACTAGTTGGTGACTTAAGTTTCCAGCGAAAATTCATTCACGATTATGTGCGGTCGCAGTAATAATTTGAGGAAATACTGTTATAAAGGTCCTCAGGGAAATTCACACCTTATTTGGTAGACTAATATTGTGAAAGCAATATTCTCTACTCTTAGCAACCAAGATAATTAAACCTCTTGAGACTTACCGTGTGATATGCTATTCTGACGTGCGTCTTAGTTTACTAGCTGAAAAATAGAATGAAAGAGTGAAATATTTTTTTCTGAAATAAACCTCCCCCATTTTGAAAGTCAGGGTTCTAAAATGTAAAAAAAATTAATGCTTAAACCTACCAATCTGACAATTCCTCTGTAATTTTGCCTAATCGGATATTGTGTAGAGTAAATTTTTCTCCCATAATTAGAGGCAAAATTGAGATTTTCTTCAAGTTAATTTTAATATTGTCCTCAATCCCGTAACAACCTTTTCCAGATATACATGAATGACTTCATATTGACCCTTCCAGATACTCATGAAAGTCGTTGTATGACCCTTAAAGTGTGCTCATAGAAATGTTTCACAAACCAGGCTTCAGTTATCTGGATTTTGTTCAGCTATTGGCTCAATTCTTCTCAAGAAGAGTTTCAAATGCGCAATTCATATTCTACCCATAGAAAAATAGCAATGAAGCAGTCAACGAAAGGTCCATGTCGTTCAGAAAAATAATATGTAAATGTTTTCAGCAAGTAGCTGATATTGAAATTAATCTAGTGTCATCAAATTCTGTAGCAAGTCTGCTTGTTATTAAAGCCTCATGCTCTGTAATGTGGAAAGGACGTAGTTAATTAATCATTATAGATCGAAAGATGACTTTTCTGAATGCTTATTAGGACCAACATTGATTTCTTCGCTGGGAAAGTTTCAAAGCGGTGATTTTAATATAATCACCTTGCATCTTTGTCATTTTATTACTGCTCTATCGGTGTATGCCAAGATCTTTCGATAATTTTAACAATACCAACATTAGCCATTCAATCCTAAGATGGGTTCTAAATTCTACTCTGTCCCCTACTAACTCCAGCTAACTAAAGCTGGGGCGAATCAAGAACCAGAATCGGTATCCAGGTCATAGATTATGTCTATGTACCTAGCACATTTATATTATATCCCGTTTTAGTTGACCTTGTATTAATCACTCGGTCTTCCTCAAGGGGCTGTAGTGTTTTAAATTTACTTTAACTTTTGTTAAAATTTTGTTTTAATTTGGTTTATTTTTTGAAAAAAAAATTATTTAAGCGTGGAAATGTTTTATTGATTGTAGAAATGTTTTGGTTGTGATGGGGGAAGTTGACAAAAAAAGTGATTGATTGATTGGTGGAAAAGAAAGAGACTGGAAGCTGGAAGAGCTGCTCTGTTACAAATAGAAACATTACGAATAAAAAATGGAAAACAAGTATTGTTTTGACGAGTAGACACAGTCCGACGCTACAGGGTTTTCCCTTCTAGTTTCCTTTCAATTATGTAACTTACCAATTCGGTGGCCTATCGATAAGAACCTTGTCTTCCCGATAGTGAGTGCTCCATATTATTTTCTCATTTTCTATTCTACTGTGCACCTCCCCATTTCTGATCCTATCCGTCCACTTGATCTTCAACATCCGCCTCCAGCAACAAATTTTGAAAATGTCTATTCTCTTCTATTCCAGCATTTCATTGGTCCATACTTCTGAGAGATATAACTCACAACTCCACACGAATGTTTTCACGTATTGCTTCCTTATTGGTAATCCTCTTTTCTTTGAACACTGCAGTTATTTGTTCATCATGGATGCTTTCTTGGATTGAGCCATTCTTCGCTTGATGTCCGTTGTACTTCTTCTATGCCATATCACACGGCTGCGGAAGTATGTGAAAGATCCCACTCTTACAAGCGATTCTCCTTGTGAGCGCTATGTTTGTCATCAGCTTCTCTCTTCAACGTATTTTGGTTTTCTTCCTGTTAATATTCATGCTGTATCCTTGCATTTCTTGATAAAATGTGTGCAAGGATGCCCACAGGTCTTCTGTTTTTATGACTGCGATGACATCAGATGCATGCAGATGAAGATAAGTATGTTGATTTCGCTGATGGCATCATCCTCGCTAAATTAGCCACCACTACCTACATCTTTATCATTTTCTCTTCTCTACCTCCTCTTCCAATTTTTTCTGGGGCACGCGTTTATCTCAATCATCTCTTCCACGTCCAGCATATCGCTCCGTATTTCTCTTATTCTTATGTGGCACAACGGGGAATTTTTCCCACTCGGCAGTTGTGCATTTTCATTCGTTTCGCGAGGTGTCCATTTCAGTCATTCTTTTGATCTAACATTCCGCTTTCCATTCCCACTCTCATGCTTTTTTGCTTACATTTTTCGCGCCTTTTGTCCTACCTCCCCTGAAGCTGGAAAAACAGCAATATTTAATGCCATTGCCCTTTTGAATTGTGATTTTCAACCGTTTCAAAGGTTTCCCCAGTCGTCTCAGATCGCAGAAAGCAAACTTTGGCATCAATAATATGGCCTGGAGTTTTAAATTTGCATAGTTTCATGTTTCATTTGACTGCATCTCCGGTGCTATCTTCATGCTCTCATTTGCGTTTCATTTATTCTTGGAATTTGATAGGGTATTCATTTACGGATGATTTTTATTCTCTCTGCGGAGGAAATTTGATTTTGGCTTCTGCCTTCATCCACACGAGCACTGCGTGGGACGTCACGCAACAGCGTCGCTCTTTTGCTGGAAGTCGACCAGTTGTTACTTTTTTTAAAGTTATAAAAAGCATGAGCAAAATTTAAGGAAGTAAACTAATCCAACATAAAACTCAGCTACTTCGTTTCCTCACTCAAGTGCAAGCTCTTCCGTCTATCCTAAGCCTGATTCATACCCTCATTGTTCAAGTACAATTCCAGGGAACTTTTTAGCTACGCTATTCAATCATAGGAAAAATGAAAATATAAGAAACGGGAAAAATGGGCATGCTTAACTGATTAAAACAGAGGTTGGGATCCCTGACATTACCACTATCCCAGATAATGATCGCGTCATACAGCCATCACTTGAGCTATCATTGCCGCTATCCATGAGCTTGAGTGTGTAAAGCGACCGTGCGAATCATATGTAGATATAATCTAAAATATTAACATTCAGATAAAGAAGATAATAACAACTACCTATGGTTTTATTAGTCGGTACTTGTCATTTACTACGGAATTCAGTATAACATGAACCGTCCAAGTAGGTTTTGCACAATCATTGAGCTTGTACTGGCAAGGTAGCGGTTTTACTATTCACATCAGAACGCGTCTGTTATAGGAATTAGATTAAATTGCAGAAGTTGTACTGTCCACTTATATTTAACGTATTACAATACACGACACGCGTTTCAACGTGTATACCTGATGATGACTCGCTAAGCGTTGGAACACGTGTTGTGTATTGTTATACATTAAATATAAGTGGGCAGCACAACTTCTGCAGATTAATTTAATTCCTGAAACATATTCCACCACGTAACGCTAGACACGGTTGAATTTACGCGTCTTTTATAATTTTAAATTGACCAATCTTCGGCAATATGCTCCCGAATCAATTTTTGGGTCGTTTTCATCCATTGTTGATTTTATGCCCGGATAATTTACTAATAGGTTGGCAGGCAAATTGGCATAGGTGGCGCTAATTTCAAAAACTGAAGATCGCACAGCTGCTTTCAAAAATGACATGATAGGTCCACAGCTACTAGAGCTCACCGAGAGTGAGCAGCAAACTAGGAGCCTACCAATTATGATATGAAGTATCTCAGAGAATATAACAGCAATCATGTTTGTCAGCAAGCACGCTGGTTTATCATCACACAATGCTAAAAACAACTATTATACAATAGCGAGAATTCATAAAATCAATTATCGAGTGAAACTGACATAAGGTGGCTATACGTTATTTTATATATGTACAGATTTGCGTGAAACATTGCATGCGTGCACTTATTAGTGATATCAACAGATAAAAGGGAAAAAATTGCATTTTTACCTATTTGTTTTTTTGACAACTCAATGCTGTTTCAAAACGTGGCCTTATGGCACAAGAGAGATATTTTGCATAAATTCGATCATATATTAACAGATTTTCTTCTACGCGCGAAATATTACATGTAATTTTATTATAATGGTTGCTAACAAATACCAAGGTGCTACGTGGCGTCATAGATTTGAAAAAACATATTTAAGTATAGTTGTCACCTAAATTTCGTATACCGCGCCGAAAACTATTAATAGCACAAGTCATAACATGCATTGAACAAAGTAAAATTTTAAAATATAATTATTGCATCATTTCCATTACCACATGCATGGTGAGTTCCACCGCATGAACAGGTGTACTTAAATGAAATGAGGTACTCGTATTTTTTCGTCTAACTTGAAAAATTATTATGAATTGCACTCAACGACCCACGATTACCGCTACTGCCAAAAGCTCTAGATTATAAAAGTATGGACAACGTTTGTCCTCGACCAATGCCAACAACTGAGGTAATTGGGGAAGATGTGTGACATTAAGAAATTGTAGTGCTATATAAAAAAATCACAGCTGATGACATCACATGGCTTAAACTCGCTTAAATGCCTGGTAATAAGTTTTTTCCTGGAGAAACATATTTACTCACCATCTTCCCGATGTACTTGATAGGTCTGTTTTGGTTGCGTTGTCCATAATTTCTCAATCTAGAACTTTACACCTCGGACAACATTTGTCCTCGACCAATGCCAACAACCGAGGTAATTGGGGAAGATGTGTGACATTAAGAAATTGTAGTATTACATTAAAAAAATCACAGCTGATGGCATCACATGGCTTGAACTCGCATGTTATGCGAGCGAGCGAGCGAGTAAACGATGCATGGTAATAAGTTTTTTCCTGGAGAAACATATTTACTCACCATCTTCCCGATGTACTTGATAGGTCTGTTTTGGTTGCGTTGTCCATAATTTCTCAATCTATAACTTTACAGCCACCTTAACACCAGAGCCCTCTTCATGCAGTTGATTAGTCGCTATGTAGAGGGCTCTGCTTAATACTGGAATTCTACTTATTAATGCCAATCCTCCGTAATCTGTGGCCCTATATGAGTCTGTGGGTATTTCTTCGAACTAATTTTTACTCTCGTAGTGTTGTTGAGCGGAGGCATTTTTCTTGCAATATAAGCCTCCGTTCAGCACAGACCATTCCCCCTTCCCATCTCCTCCCTCCCGTTCCCCAATCTCAAACCTCCATCTCTCCTTTCCACACCTCCCAGCCCTCCCTTCCTCATCCACCCCTTCTCTTTATCCGTTTCCCCCCTCGCCACCCCCCCTCCGCTCTCCTTCCCCTCACCCCCGAACGCCCTTTCGAGAGACGAAGGAGAAGAAGGAGCCCGCATTAATTGCAAAATCTTGTCGACATTCCACGGAGGGTGGATGAGGAGGAGGAGGAATGAGAGAGAGAGGTGGAGAGAAGGCGAGAAGAAGAGAGAAGAGGTAAGGGAAATAGGAGAGGAGGGCCTTGTGCCGATTTATATATCGTGTTCGCTTCGCTCCGCTCATTTTGGAGGCTTGCGAGGTCGAGAAGGCAAACGGAAAGAGGGAATATGCTTTCCTACATCTCTCTCCCACCCACCCTCTCAGTCTCTCCGTCTCTCTTTGTGGCTCCCTATCTCAAGGAACAGGAAGGTTGGCGGGGGAGGGAATAGGGTTTGTAGAGATACATATAGAAGGAAAGGTGCGGTGTGATGAAGGCCCAGAATCGACTGCTCAACCCTCTCTTCTCATCTTTTCTTCCTGCGGGGAGATGAAAATAAATGGAATAATTCGGGGAAATAACTTTTTTGACTCAAGTATTCGTTGCGTCACTTGATAAGCTTCGACCTTTTCTCCTTCTTTTTTCATACTTCTATCTCTTACCCCCAACCATTTTTCCCTCATTCGTTCTCTACCTCCCTCCCCCATAATTTCAGCCTTTTTCTTTATTGGAGGGTGCAGAATTGAATTCGTTCATCTTTTACGCTGGCTGGTGACATGATTTTTTTCCTCTGAGCTTGATTGCCGTCGCGTCGGGGTGAAACTCCGGAGGCTATAGGTAACATTTGTGCCTATCACGAAAAATTGGTGTGCTAACTAAGTAGGACGTTTAAATCTAGGTTTAAAAATGGCTCAAAATAAGTATTTAGGTAGAAAACTGCCGCATGCGCCATCAATATTTTCAGTTGACTGCAGCTTTCCAATCAAATCCCCTCTCCACCTCACATTACCATATTTCCTGTTATCTTTTCTGAAATATAGTCGTCTCTGTTTGGTCAATGTAATTGCCTTTTGATATTTCATAACGATTATTACTTATTCAATCTCTTATAGCGCAATATTATATTTTAAATTAATCTTCAAATTGTTTTTTTTTATTTTTTTTTTATTTTACCCGATAAAAAAAACCATATACAAAACATAAGGAAGATAGACACTCCTTTCGAACTGTGGCCCCGGTTTGGGGTTGCCGACTCTTTACAAAATTCATCGCAAAAATGGTATATGTGTTATATTCATTTTGAAAACAACACTTGAATGCTGGAACACAAAATAAGACAAGGAAATCACCACAAAAAAGGAAAAGAAGACGATTTAGCTACTGCATAATTCTAAAATATTTCCACACAAAATCTTGCACCCACAGATGTATGAATGTGGCAAATCCACACTAATAAAAAGTGAGCAATAACTCAACTTCCCCATTCTCCAGCAACCATGCTCTAACCACTCTACAAAATTTCCACTCACTTTCAGCTTTTGATATTTCTGGTGGTAATGAACAAAATATTTTAGGTCCCAAATATTTGTAGCACTGCCTAAATAATTTGTTTTTAGGCCTAGGAATCAGAACACCGTGATAAGATCGTGGTAAATAAGCCCTGGGATTAATTAATTGACCACCACGGATATAAAAATCCTTAGAACTTTACATGCAGACAAGTGCCTCAGCGGTTTAGTACTTTGTCTTAAAAAAGGAAAAAAATTGGTTGTGCCAGAGAATCACATCCTTACCCTCATCACATTTTTCTTACTTTTCCTTACACCTCATTTTCTTAAATATTCACTACTACCTTGCTAATGTCTCGGTTCACATAGATTTCGTTATCGACATAATGACGACATAAGTAAATACGGACTTCTGCTTCCGGTCTTGCAATGGAGGTATTAAATATAGGAGGCTCTTATTTTCCAAACATCATTTTAAGCCATTGGTCTAAAAGGCATAAGAGGTCTACAGAATGTGCTTTACAAGCCCAAGAAAAAGTGAAAATAAAATAGTTAATTGAGATTGTTATCATGATCCGCGACAAACGACATCAATTTGCAACTCAGCGATCACTTGGGTGGTCAGGTTCCATAAATGAAAATCTGCAGACTGCAATAACGGTGAGAGGCATTTCCTTTACTTTATCAGTTAATATTTGACGAGAAACTCAGCAGCATTCTGATATAACATGCCTTTTCTTATACGGCCTGCCTGTAGCGCTCGTTTTTAAAAATTAAAATCTGTATATTCCGCTTGCATAGTGGTGCCACATGCGTACCAGCCAGGGAATATAATTTGTAGATAAACTAAAAAAACTGAAAGACATCTCCCCGAGCAAAATCTCATCTGAGAAGGCATGGCTCGACTCCACATTGTCAGTTTCTTGCCAAATCCGTTCTTGCGGGGAAACAGGTGTATACTTCTATTAAGGATCATGTTGCACTCACGTTTACATAACTGTAATAAGCTAGAAAGGGCTTAATATTTCTATATGCTATTACAAATTAATTTTACTAATTCGAGTAAGTAGTAGTCGAGTAAGTAGCAGAATAGGAGCATACAAGTTCTTAGTACACTAAATTAACATCGAGCAACGCTCGCCAACCAGGTACTAGTTTATTAAGGTGGCTCTACACCGGGGCTAAGAAGCTTGTTTCAGACGTTTCCCTCTAAACCTTTGTCGTGACAGCTGGAGACTTGCAATTTTTGTCTTCTGTAGATGAAGAGTCATTTGTTGATTTAAGTGGAGTAACTTTACTATGAAGTGGTTGTGTTTTTTTATAAAAAGATAGCAAAACTTTTGTTTTTATGAAATGTTTTGGTAATATTCCGGGGCACGTTGAGAAGGCTAGATTCCGAAATGAGGATTTTCAGCCCACTTAAATCAAAGAATCGCCTTTCATATACGTAAAATATCAGCAACCATTGATGCTGTTTTCGTATTTAAGCTGTGGCAATGTTAAAAGTTCAAGCCTTGATAACATGCTGCATTGACAACGGAGTAGACCTTTTCCATCCCAACCCAGTGATAATCGTTCCCCACTCAATTTTTGTCAGCGCCACCTTCACATTTTGCCGTTGGGCTTCTACCACCCCAGTAGGCGACCACAGGCGGCGACCATTAAATTGTGTCGGCTTGGAAGTATAGACCCACCTTAATGTGTACCACATGTCTGCCTTACAACTTGAAATCCATGTGTTCAAATGCCGTAATGGTTGCTTTTTCGATATGAATGACGACATACTTTTGTTTTGATCAAGGCTGTAGCTCTAAGAGTAGTTGAACCTTGTTGTTTTACTTTCGGCACTGGCTTTGCCTCTTTATGTTTGTCTGCATATGATCAGCATTTTAAATATGCAATACAAACTAGCGGAATATTTCATATAATCCTCACGATTCAAATAAAGTTCCACCAAAATTTTCCGTTATTGCCGAATGATTATTTTAAATACACCTGCATCGCGAATGAGTGGGCTTCATTCACTTCAATTCACTGGAAACTCATATCGTCGCGAGTGCGATTCAGCATCTGGTCCACGTGTCATCCAAGATTGACGTCACCATTTGATGCAAAAATAATAAATGCACGTGAGTCGCATCTTATGAAATTTTTAATATGCATGTTGCCTGGAGATATGCGCAAATACTTGGGTACTTCAATAAAAATTTTAATGAGTAAACGGAGGCACTCGGTGATGATGAAAAAGTCACCCACGCGGGATTTAAACAGAGACCTTTGGGTTTGCAGGCGAATACTTCTCTTTATATTAGATATTTTCGGCAAAAAAAAGTTGATTCGTCAACGTTTTTCTGAGCGTTTTGAACAAGTAATAATGTTTTGAGGTCCTCCTTAATGGTTCTCATGGGCCATGGCCACCGAGAAAAATCTACCAGGGGAAAGAAAATTCGTGACCGAAGTTATTTCGCTAACGTTTAATGAACACTTTTATACTAATTGCATTTTTTTAAAGGGGCCTTCCTTTATTGGGCTTCGTCAAACTTAGCTGGTCCTGATCCACGCAACCTTCTGACTCGTAAGTAGTCTACTCAGTGGAATGAATATCCGCTTCCATGCCTCGGATGATCACGGTCCAAGGAAACTCGCCCAATCCAGCCTCCGACGATGGTCACCACCACTTCGCTCACTTCTTCCCAGGTTTTATGCGTTCCACACCCTGCAGCACCCCGTGCCGAATAAATTGCTGTTTTTTTTACGACCCACCGGTCGACCACCGGGACTTTTCCGACGACCATCCACCCGAGCTCCCCAAGTAATACGTTTTTAATTTACCGCCCTGCACACGAAAAAAAAACTAATTTTCACCGGGTTGGACGGAGAGAGATAAGAGCCAGAAGGACTCACTAATATTCTCTCCCGCCAACTTCT
This sequence comes from Pyrrhosoma nymphula, assembly GCA_963573305.1. Taxonomy (NCBI): domain Eukaryota; kingdom Metazoa; phylum Arthropoda; class Insecta; order Odonata; family Coenagrionidae; genus Pyrrhosoma; species Pyrrhosoma nymphula. The sequence continues at coordinate 131,073,886 of OY754329.1, read as the reverse complement.
TCTAAAACCTTTTCCCTCTATCGTGCTTTCTCACTTGCTCACACATCCGTGAGAGATGTCCCAGTAAAAAAATAACCCTAGTCCTTCAACTCTCCAGAATAAGGAAGGAGTGTAGAAAGAGATGAAAAAATTTGTCGCGCTCCCCTGCCAATGTTTTTCGGAGTTATGTCCAACCTTCGTTTTTTTTGCACGGAGCCAATCTCATAGCATTTCCTAGATGTGTCGCGGCGGCCGGGGTGACATTTCGCGGAGAAATGAAAAAAGGGGACGCAGGACACAGGACAGGAGAGAGGAGGACAGAGATGGAAGGGCAAGAAGGATGATGGAGCGAGAGTTATTGATGAAAAACTCTTCGAAGAAGGAGGGGACGAACCTATTGGACACATTTTGCGACACAACAACCTACTGAAAACATTATTGGAGGGACAAATTATCGGGAAAAGCTACAGGGAAGACCAAGAATGGAATACATTAGGAAAATTATAAAGGATGTCAAAGTGAATAATTATGAAGGAATGAAGCGGTTGGCGTAGAGGAGAGTGGAGTGGTGAGCTGCAGCAAACCAATCTTCGGATTTACGACTACTGGTGACGATGACCCGAAAATGCGACCTTCGGCCTCTTTCCGTTAGCTCTCTATCCTGCATTATTAATTATTCCCATTTAAGAAAAGGAGGAGAAGGAAGGTGAAGTAATGGAGAATCTTATTACTTCTCTTTTAATTAGGTGTCCCACCTTTTGGATACCTAATATGGGAGTTTTTTATTTATATTAAGGGTACCCTTTTTTCTGGGTTTATGTAACTTTTAGTTTGTTTTAATATTATTTTCCTTTCCATATGTTTCATTTTGGTTTATACATTATTAAACATTGATTATACAATTTTCATTTGATCGCCTTAACTTTTATTCTTAATTAAGTTATTACTTTAAGGGGTGCGGGAACATATAAAATTTTTACGGGTGTGAGCCATAAGAAAAAGTTGGTAACAACTGCTCTAGATTAATTTATTGAATTTTTTAACGGTTCTTTATAGAATTTATCGTCGACTAACCCCATAATATTCAATCCCAACTGCTTACCTTGTTTCCTGTACCCTTCCCAAAAACATCATCCAGACTCCTATCTCTCTCTTATCTCCCCTCTTTTCCCTTTATTTATCACTCCCTTTTCCTTTAACCTAAAGAAGAAGGAAGGAGTTGAGAGAGACGGAAAAGGATAATATATATACGTGTGTGTGTGACTGTGGGTGTCTCCCGTGTCCCGGCCGGCCAGTCGTCACTTCTCACCCTCCTCGCCGAGCGTCCCCCGCTTCCCAATTCCCACGCCCCATCATCCATAACCTCCCGCTTCCTCCGGACGCACCCGAAGGCCCTAGTACCCCCCACGTCCACGCCCCACTCGGGTGAGGCCACTCATAAAATGCTCCATGTAATACTACGTCGCGGTGTCGGCCCTATTGTTTTCCTCTCCTCCGCCACTTCTCGGCCGCAGAGTCGACTGGGGCGGTCGGTCGGGGGACATCGACGGGAAAGGATGATGCGGAGGGTGGTGTCCAGTCCCGTGACGCCCTTTCTCATCTCCCCCCTTTCCCCCCCCCCTCACTCACCCACCCCTGGACCCCCGCTACGTAATTGGGCATCAAGTGTGTTTCTACGACTCGTTTTGAAGACGTCAACCCTCCCAATTTCCCAACACACCTCCTTCGCGTGAATGTTTTTTTCCCTCATGGTTTGTTTGTCTCTTGACGTTTATTATGATTGGAAGCCCGAACACTCCCTGCGAAGAGTTGGGTTCGAATAAATGAGCAAGTATAATGGAAACTGGGTAGAAAAACGACAATATATAATGATTTCAGGTCTAACTTTGTGGAAATCCACACTAAACCGAAGTAAAGACGCAATGTATTTTTACCGCTATTAATTATCATGGTACGAATAGAATGATCACATCAGCGTCATCATTAGGCAAGAAGTATAATGAAAATGCTGCGAAGAAAGAGAGACTAACTTATTGGACATATTTTGTGTCACTAAAGCATGTTGAAAACAATATTAGACGGAGAAATTAATAGAATCACCTAAAAATCATTACAATTTCAGTAAGATCCTCTTGTAAAAAGAGGATGTTCCTCTTATATATGACCTCGAGCGGATATTCTTGATTTTAGAGGAAAATAAGATAAGGTTAATATTCTTATTCTGAGAGGATAAAATATTCTTAACTTGAGAGGAAATTATACTTAAATGAGCATGTTTTTCTTGAGTACAACTGTCAGCATTTATTCTTGTTCTTAGATGAAAATATGCTTGAGTAGCTACTTAAATTTTGATAGTGAAACTTTCTCTTCGGGGACTTTATTCTGAAAGGTTTATTGGATAATATCATTTCGTTTCAATAAAAAATGTTCGCAATCTGTTAAGGAATACGTGCATATTTTACATTCCCTCTCAAAATTCTATGGTGCTGAGAAGTCCATTTTATTCAAGTTAGAGTGAAGTAATGGTCAAATAAGCCTGTTTTAATAAAAAGGGAATAAAATATGAGCGTAAACTATACCAAGTTATAGATTTACTCCTGTTTATTTCAACATGATTAATGCATAAAGTCAATTAAATTGCTAAATATAATTGCAACACAAAATTAAATACTGTCAAATAGTGCATCAGTGTACAACTTTAAATACAGTGCCAATTATGGAGCTTAGGTATTGATTTTAAGTCCATTGCTTAAAAAAAGGTCAATACTTTGTTACAGCATGTGGCAGAGTTCAGAATAATGGTTACCTCGACTGTTGTACGACACTGAAGCAATATGGGCCCTGTTGATTTTCTGTCGGTAACGTTTCCGAACTCGCAGCCAAATCCGTGATGAGATAATCGGAAACGTTCCTTTTTATGAAACCTTGTTCACAGCAGACTCATGTCAGCTCCTGCAGTTAAATTTTACATGCTTCTTATACCGTAGTGAAGTATTTGGCCTGGAATACTTCACAACACACTAGAAAAATCTGGGTTGAAAATGTTTATAAAAACGCAAAAAAAAATAATCTATCATTTTCAGAAATTTACAGAAAAAATGCATATATAAAAAGACGAAAAAAGTTTAAGCGCAAATATACAATACACGTAAAATTGAACAAACTTATTTCAAACACTGCTGGGGAATAAAACTTGAGATCATATCGATTAAGATTCACCATTCAGCATTCTCTTATCTTAAAAATAAGTTAAGGCAATTACAGAATTAAAATGTGAACCATTCGCCACTTGCTACTGCATAAGTACTAATAAGTCGTAAAAAATACGTGATAATAATTAGTTTGATGTAAGTATTTTTTCATTCAATACAGCATTGGAAAAAATCTCTGGCCGCGTTACTTTGACTCCTTAAACAATTTTCTCGCCCTTTTTCATGAGTTACAATTATTTCCTTCGCAAGAATAATCATGCATCACTAAGATACTCCGTTATCATGCAATTTACATTTGTCCTCTTACCCCTGCTATTTCTTTCTATAATGCCACCTGTCTCAGAGTTTTAAACGAAATATGTCTTTTACTGTAGGAAAAGAAATGACACTTCACAGTGACGAAGTACTGGCTATTATGCTATTGATGTATCTTCGGCATACAATACATTTTTATCAACTTAGATTTTTGTAATTCCCACTTTGATTGATTTTGTAGGTACTGATGCTGTTTCTCTGAGCTATGTGGTCTTATACGAAGCGAATTGGAAATCCATCAGCCCTTTCAAAAAATAAAGAGACGGCAATCATTCTGGCGGGTGAAATTCGCCCGTATGCGAAATTTGACCTTTCACCGAGAGTGGTTTTCTTTGGCGTCGAATTTCAACGGTGAAGGAAAAAAAATTACCAGACAGAGAACTCTCAATCCCCCAGTTTTTTTATCTGTTAACGCTTTTATTCGTTGTTGCCAGTAAACTGTCATAAAAACTAATTTTACTCCCGGCAACATCACTATAGCGGAGAAAATTGAAAATCCGTCCTCACGTAATTTCTAACTCTGATCAATTATAAGGGAAGGTCAACAGAGAACCAGTGACGAATTCCATTTCATATCTGAGGATTATGCTAGCGGAACATTTATTTGCACCTTCGCACCTCACTTGTAGGTAATTACAAATGGCGAAGCATAATTTCACAACGATCTACTTCCGCATATATTAGCCTTTTTTCATTCCTGTAGAACTAAAGTGCAACTACTTTAATTCATTTGTACTTGCTCCTTTAAAATATATATTTTTCGGGAAAATTCATCCCTATATTGTGGGTGTCGAGCAAAGGCGTTTAAAAGAGATGACAATAATAATGCAGTACTCGCATTATGTAGATAATTCTCATTGTTCTTGATAATATATTTTATTAGCTTGATTGAGCACGCCACTCTGAACAAGCGATAACTAGTTCAGCGTCTATTGTTTATACGAATAGCAATACTTTCCGTATTAACAGAAGATCATCCAAAGAGCCTAACATTGGGTATTAAATAGCTTCATGTAGTTATTTTTCGCGTGTCAGAGGGCAAGTAATGTTAACATATAGTTATTTTCCAATTAACTCCCGGAAAAAGTGTGAGAAGTATGTCATTCGCAGATTGCTGATATCGCTCATCTCAAATTTTAGACTTTCTCACGACGGGCGGAATCAATAGAGGATTATCAAGTTGATGATAGGAATTTAGAGAGATGTACACGAACCTGGCTGAGCCATTTGGACCCTATGACCACGTGGTCTAAATACTTCTAAGAGTGAATGCCTGATAATGACAGGCTCTCAATACGCTTTTTTGCCATTATGAGCGATTCCAAAGGCAATATTCTTTTCGAGGTGTAAAAGGAAGGAAAATTGACTGCTCCATTTGACGAAGAAGTCATTTCAGAAGCCTCAATGGCCCCCATTAGCCTTCAGCCTAATGGATGGGTACACTCATCCATTAGGCTGAAAATCGATGGTTTAAAATTCTCTTAGATTTTAAATGTTTTTCTCACAAGCAATGATTTAACTCACACGCCAAAATTGCCTCAGCTCTGGGAGCAAGTTTTCGATAAATTATTTCAACCTGAATATTAAAAATCACTGATAAATACACAAATGGCTAAGAATTCCGTCTCGCGCATGTTTGCAAAGTTATGCATCAAAGGGATAAAATTCGCCATGAAAAAATATCATGTAATTTGCCCGTGATTTGAACCCCGGATAACCCAATTGCCTAAAAAACACTAAGATGACAATTAAGAAGTCCGTTTATCTCCTGTTTTTCTAGAACTACTATATTATTTCTAACTTTTACCCCTGCCGTTGAGAATCAACAGACATTTCTACTAGTCAATGTATAAATTAATATTCCACTGATCTGCGGACTCTCAAATGAATTGCTCAGAAGGTACACGAACAGATACGCTCCTCATTACCAAACCTTTCCATGATTAATGCTCCACTACATTATGGCAGTTTGAGCAAGATTTTTTTCTAGTCATGATAGCGACCATATTAAAATTTAATTTTAGTTTGATCAACCTGAAAAACCATTAAGTAAATATTATAAAATTAATGGCGCAAAAGCTTTGATTTGAATAGCTTAAATTCTCAATAATTAAGTATATATGCAAGCATAAGTCTTTAGCTTGGCTTATTTTGCTCCCGCCGTATGCTGAAACCGATTCTGTTAAAATTACCGTGGTGAATAATTGATTTATTTTTTTAAATAGTTGCGAAAGCATACAACTACATAGGCGTATCCAGGGGGTTTTTGGGTTTGTAACCCTCCCCCCCCCCCCCTATTGATAAACCAACGTAAAAATGATGTGTATAACTCATGATAATAGTACACCTATAGATAACCGACAATAACATAATAGAACACCTTCAAAACGTCATTTTAAGATGTTTATTTATCAAAATTCCCGAACCCCCCGTTTTACATAGTAGTCCAAGGGAGGGGGTAGTCCATACCCCCTCCCTTGAAGGAGGGTGGTGACCCCCCCCCCTTCAGACTCTTCTAGATATGCCTATGTACAACTACACACTGTTAACTTTTTGGCGATATCTATTCGTTAGAAAATCCTCATTTACTAAGTAAATAGTCTGTGAAGCGCATTTCCCATGGAAAATGGCTGGTTTTTTTTAGCAAATAACTCGAAAAGTATGATTGTCAGTAGCTGATATTTTGTTATCATTGAAAATATGATATATTTTGCTTTTTAATGAGATCAAAATCAATGAATTTAATGAGGAGTGATATCTCGCTTAAAAAACCGATTTTGTAATCACCGGTTAGTATGTTTATTAACCGGCAATTATGTGAAATAAAAGCCTATTATTAGGAACAACGTGATAACCCGTCCAGATCCCAGTCATGCAAATCTTCTTTGTTACTATATTATTTTATACACGCCAACGATGGCGGCTTGACCATCGAAACGTCCTAAATCTATTTTTAAGTGTCCTGATTACGTGTTTTTGTGTTTTTCAAGTCTATCAGTACATTGTCTATGTATGTGCATCGTCGCCGAGAACGTTTTCCTCCAACATATATTTCTATTCAGCCATTTTGTTCGAAACTTCATGCTTTATTAGTCCATTGGCAATTGGCTTTTATTAGAAAATATTGAAGGATGATCCATTGTGACTCCGTAAGTCCACAAAAATACTAAATTTCACCTACCTATTTCTTTTGCATAATTCATTATGAGTTCACTGATAGCATGACCTAGTTATTGAAAGATAAAATTAAGATACAAAATATGCAGATTATTCGAAATGTACTTTTTTTCAGCTATAGGAGTCGACTGCAGCGCCATTTCTATTAAGTTACCGCATTTTCACTTAAATGTTTGCAATACTTTTCTAAGGGCTATGAAAAATAACAGGATAAATCGCTTTTACTTAACTTCTATTTAATTTCCTTAATTTTTTCTTTTTATCTATGTACAAATTTTCACAAAATATTAATATGTATTAGATAGAAATAACTATTTTCCCCATGTTCCGCCCATTTTCGCAATTAATATCATAATATTTGAAGCTAAATTTGAGAATAAGGTATGATTCAATTCGAAGGTTTGATTTAGTTGTTTCTAATTAAACAGAAAGCACGTTTTTTTATAAATCAGCAATAATCCGACTTGAATAGCAATTTAGTCATTTCATGGTGGAACCAAATTAAGGTTAGGATGGCAATAGTTAACTTTAACCCAAAATTGTGAAAATTTGGCACAGTAAATTGGGTTGCTCAGGGAGCATCGTTTTTATTCTGCTTCCGGGACCTTGGGAGACTGATGGTTGGATAGTTGAAAAGAGAGAGAGGAAAGATCATTTGGAAGGATTCAATCAATGTGCCTGATGGAACATCTGTTGTTCCCATTCTCCCCTCAATTTACGATGGCACCCTGATGTCAAATAGAGGAGATGTAACCCTCGTATTAAAAAAGAAGTATCCCTCTCCGCATTTTTTTAATTCTGCACCCTATCGCTCTACATCCCTTCATTTCACCCCCAAATCCGACAGGTTTCTCGAATTACCCTATTACCATCGACCATCACAAGCAGTCCCTTTTACCATCACATTAAGCTTCAGTGAAACTCCAGAAAACTTCGACCCTAATTCACAACTTCGAGCACATGGTCCTTTGGCAGAAATGGCGTCGAAGAGACCCTAGTTTGGAAAAAGGATGTGATTACAATAAGAATGGTAGTCGAGGAAGGAAAAAAATATGTGAAGGCTTGATGCATTCTCATCCCTGAACTCAACCAACGACTTTTTCTCGTTTTCTCTTCTCCTTCAAACTAAAAGAAGGGCATCGTAAAAAATCATAAGGTCGATTTTGAGGCAATTAATTGATGGGGAAAGATGGACGAGTCATTTAGGAAACGCTGGTCAGATATATCACCGCGTTTTATCCTTTTTTGGAGATGGAAACCACGCTAATTAGTGAACGGAATCATTTCAACAAAAATCGAATTGATTCGATTAAAAAAATAAAATACCCACGTCGTTTCCGTTCATCGGGTTTTCATCTCATTCGCATTAGTTTCGGTGTCAATAAAAGATTTTTTGACGCCTCAGTCAGCAAGGGATAACGATCTCCATTTTTCAGTGACAATTCCACGCAAATTCCTTCTTTTCTCCCACTTTCCCTTAATGTAATCCACACTCCCTCGGTTAAACCCACCAATTTGGAACCAAGTATCCGTCATAATTTCTGGATCTCGATTATTTCACTTCAGTGAACGTTAGCTCATTTCATTATATAGGTATATTTGTTGCTACAAGAGTTCTTTGGAAGTTGTTTTTTTTAGGAAATAAATTAGGTGGTTACATTCCACTAATTGCATCATAACGAGGGAAATGGCCAGCTGTGGTAATCAGGTTGGCTATCCACCATCCTGCCAACTCAAATGTTCATTATCTGTATCCCCCTTCGGGCATTGACACTGTGTATGTCTCAGAATTAAGAGTTAGAAGGTGCGATATGACCCACGATTATCGAAAAGTCAAACGGACGGTCATGGTAATATCTTTAGGCACAACTTCTATGACGATGCAATACAACCGTGGACGTCATTATCAGCAGTCATTCAATCCTAAAATTGGTTCACTGCAGCCCTACATTCTATCCTTACCCTTGCTAACTCCATAATGTCTTTTTAGATCTTGTTTCATGTCCCGATTTAATTGTCCTATGTATTTGTCCCGCAGTCTTCCTCATGGGGCTTTCTCTTCTCAACTGTTCCTTATGATTTCTTTGCGCCTCAAAGTGTAGCCCATCTGTCACTATTGTAGGACCTTGTCTTCCTGGAAGTGCTCTATGTGGGTTTCTCCTTTCTTATGGTTCTGTTCATCTTCTCGTTTCTGATGTTATCCGCCCATTTGATCCTAAGCAACCGCCTCCAGCATAAAGTTTCGAAAGCCTCCATTCTCTTACACTCCAGCTTTCAAACGGTCTCTGTCTCCTAGCAATATTATGCAACACTCCACACGACTATTTTTAGGCACTGCTTCCTTATTGGTAATCCTATTTTCTTTGGGCACAACTTTTGTTTTTTTCATTATGAATGCTTTCTTTGCTTGATTTTAGTTATACTTCCCCCATCCCATGTATTTATGCTTCCGAAGTAGGTGAAGGATTTTACTTGTTCAATCACCTCTTCTTGTAGTTTAATTTTAGAACATGAGGACTTAAAATCTAAAACAAGAAAATTCAAATTAGCGGAAAATAAGAATTTATTTCGTGGGCACTGAATTCCTACATGTATTTATCTTTGTATAAACACTGTCGGATAAACTCAAGCTCGCTTAAGAAAAGGAGCTACGTTCCCCGGATATCAAAACAAAGGCACCTAGAGTAATATCAGGAAAGCATCCAATCCGGTAAGTTAAATGTCGTAAATGAGCCCTACGGCCTCAGCTGCTAGAAATATATAAATTCATAACTCAAGTGGCCGCGCTAAATATTTTTATCACTCATCGAAACAGCGGAAGTCAATTCGTGCAGATTTACGGCGAGGTTTACGCACTCGTCAGGGATCTAAACACGCTTAAAAGCATGCGTACAAACACTAAGGTATAGAACCCGAGGAACCCACAAACGCACAATCTATGGCAGCTTACAGGAAAATATTTAACTCTTCACCTGGGACAAACCACATAAAATCGTCATTCGACCTATTTGCAGATCCTTCACGGAACTCCGGTACGGTCGATGCTTAAATGTTTCAACACCGTGGTATTGCCACAGTTAATCCCTTTCGAAACCTTTACGACCAATGAATCATGAAATTTACCCTGCATTCACCCGTAAGACGTGGATCTCCTGAGAGTTACACAAAAGGCTCTATCAGAGTTCGCAGTGGGCGCTTTCCCATTAAAAGCTTAACGTTTAAGCCCAGTTGTGTCTTCCACGATGACGACCCACTGATCCACACTTGAACGAGCAAGATCACATACACAAACGAGTATTTCTTTCCCCTTTCATTGCAAGTACTGCAGCTCAATCTTGGCAAATCGCTACGGTAAAACTCTGTTCAATAAATAGGTATTTGAGACGACTACTGCGCGATGTCTCATCAGACAGTGAACGTTTAAAAGGTTTTAAAAGCTGTAGCGGGGTTAGAACGGAGAATTCTATATCGATCTCGTCAGATACTTACCTGCTTTCTCCAATGCCAATGGCCAAGGCCAATGCATATTATTTTTTTTTCCTTTAAGTTACATTCAAAGCCCTCATTCATGCCATAGCCTTCGTAGTCATAAGGCTTCATTTTCGCCCAAAAGGGGGCGGTATTAATCAAAATAAGTTTATCACTGCTTCTCTTTCTACTTCTTACTTCATAATCTTCGAGAATTAACTTTGGGAATGGTCTTGAAAAAGGTATTTCCCAAGAAGGAGGCGATATTGGACTTTAATTTTATTTGCGGTACATATTATTGATAATAAATATGCGTCAAAACAGGCTTCATTTGTTTGAAACAGGGTAAAAATTGTAACCTTACCACTACTAACGATGAAAGGTGATGAATCGAAACCGAATTTTCAAGGGGCACCATAGGGCTCGCTACGATCGTCCTCTCTCCTTCGGTTAAAGTCTCATAATTTGGAAACGAAAGCCGCTCCCTCTCTGCCCTTAAGGATCGTGGGTCGAATCGCTTGTATCCTTGGATCTCAAACGATTCTCTGACACGCTTCAGAAACCACTTGAGGCGGGTGAGACAATTGTTTGTCCTTATCGTCTCTCCCGAGACGTGACTCTCATTCATCTTGATAACAGTCCCTCGTTACGACCCCCGCCGAACGTTGTCACCCTCTCGAGGAACGGGAGCTGTCTGTCTCTCCCACGTCGTATTTCTGAACGCTTCCAAACTGGTTCCCCTCCTCCGGATGTCCTCCTAAGCCTCCCCCTCCCCTCCCCTACCATACTCCCCCTCCTCCTCTCCCATCCTTTTCGTACTTACGGCGCCATTGTCTATATTAGAATCAATTTTTTTCCGCAACACAAGCATTGTGGTAATAGAGCAGCTCATAAAAATATACCCATGCATGGAGCATGCTATTACATGTTCTCACAATAACGATAGCAGAGTAAAGGAGAACGAGAGCCATGGAGACATGGTGCTGAAGAATAATGAAGATCAATTTGGCGGAGAGAATCTCCAGTTCTACTGAAAACAGGGAGATAAGGTACTTGAAAACTCTGCGAAGGGGCAGAGACAAGCTTTTGGGCACATTTTGTGACGTATCAGCCTCCTGAAAAATAAAATGGTAGAAGCAACAAATAGCAAGAATTACCAAGGAAGGAATTCACATATGTGAGAAAATTACGACGGACTACATAGAGCAATTATGAAGGAATTAAAGTAATGTGTTCGATACATCATATACCATGAATTTCTATGAATTTGGCCTCATTATAAAGAAAATTGTCTCATATTTCTAAAAAAATACAACTATATCAGCTTCATATCGCACTTGTTTTCAATACATTTCATTAAAAAGAAGCTGTTTTCCATGGGATATGGTACAACTGGGCTTTCCAGAGAGACCGTGAAAAAATATTAGGTTTTGACACACAGATCGCGTCAGAAATTAAAAAGTGTGTAGTTCATTTGCTTTCTCAATTATTTTTACGGGTAAATTTATTTATCACCGTAATACTTTTTACAAGATCGCAAAAACTGTAGTGAAGGCGTTTTCAGCGTGCTTCTTTAAATAAATAAATCAAGTTAAAGCCCCGAATCTGAGTACCTAATTAATAAATTTCTAAAAAGTTCCCTCATACAAAACCAAGTTTTTGCGTCATTAATTTCACTATATTCACATACATCATTCAAGATTCTAACGCTGCTTTATCTCTATTGCGACTGGGGAAAAATCTAGTTCAAACTATAGAAAGCGATTAACTGAAAATGTAAAGAAGTGTATAGTTGTAGCTGATTTTCTTCCATCTCCCCTCTTTAAGCTGTTCGTATCTTTCACTCCACATCTTCATTCTAAATTTATTATATCTACCCATTCTTTAAAATTTTTGTTTATTTTTTGCCGATTGCTTCGGTTTCTACAAACGAATCCATAAGCTGCAATGAGGATGGCGTCGGGAACCCATTTCCTCTAAGTTCCCTCCTTAATCCCAATCGCTCAAGTTCACCTCCTGGTTTCACGATAGCAAGACCAAAAAAAACTCTATTTTCCTTTGCTAAGTGCCGCATTAATCTTACAGCGCCATTTTCTACTCTTAACTCAATTCATTTCTTCTTCTCCTCCTCTAACGCCTGTTCGCTTTTCCCTCTCCACATCTTTATCCTCAAACAATAGACTCCCTCCATCCTCAGATTACTATTTTTTCCCGATCGCTTCGCTGCCAGCATAATGCCCCGAAAGCAGCAAAGAGTATATATGTATTCCATCTTTTTTGAGTTCTCTTTATAGTCCCAATCGCTCAATTTTTGTCCCCTTTTTTCACGACACAAAGACAAAAAGCTGTTGATTCAATTTACGGTTAAACGAAATATTTTCCCTCGAAAGATTCCGTTATCACTCATTATTTTCTCGTTCACTACTGATGGGATCGTTGTGAAGCCTTCCCAATATCAAAGAACTCTGATTCAAGAGTCACGCGTAAAAAAAAACGTTTTGAGGCACTTAACAATTGATAAAGGTTTTTAATCTCTTCTGGCAAGCATAATGAAAGAATATGTCGCAGATGCTTCGTCTGTGAGCTGTTTTTATAATGGTATTTCCAGATACACAGGTAGTAGTGGCAATAGTGCTACAGGTAGTGGTTCAGAAAAATATGAACGCAGTCAATCACTTGTCTTGTATTTGCAAGAATCATTTAGGTAACGTAAATATAAATGCTAAAGTAAATATGATTATTCCCAGTGATTTAATATAATACCGTATTTTAACGCCCAAGCAACCGAGAATCATGTCAAAGCTGATAAATTAGAATTTAATTTGAGCTAAGAGGAATGAATATAAATAAGCCAAACTATTACTTACATTTGGCTTATTGATAAAATCAAGGGAAATTATTTGAGAAAAGATGCATGAGAAATTTTATCAGTAAAATAGATCACTGTGAAGTTATCATACATTTCCCGGTCATATTTGATTAAAACATTTTCCCGAACATATCATTTTTCTCTATGCTTTTTTTAGTATTCCAGTGAGTTCCTATCTTTAGAAGGTAAATGCAGACATTGTAGGCAGTTAGTTTCAAGCAATATCATTAAATCTAATGCTATTTATTGTAAACTAACCACAAATATTCAATGCCATTTTTGAGAATTCTTTGCACGAGTATGGATACCGAACGAATCGGGCATCCTTTCTGGTGTTTGCATATCGTTTCTCCGCAATGCCATTATAATCCTCCAGTTTACGCAGGTTACGCAGACGATTTCTTCAATTATATATTTTACAAATTGACATCATAATATGACTTATCGGAGCACAAAAATGATAGGTACACAAGAGCGCATTTTCATTTAACTACCTGCTGTTATTCAGCTCTTCTCCGGTAAAATTTAATTTCATGTCATCCTCTCCGTATCCCTTGCAATAATGCCACCTCTTTAACTAGTTTTACCTCCCTCAAGAGCGTGTTAACCCGAATATCCTCGACGCTCGGACGAAAAGACGTGGAGACTGTCACGTCTTGTCGTCCACCTCTCCTCACCTCCCGCGGAGCTCGTGGCGAAGAACCGTTTAGCTCACAAGTGGCTGACCTTATTCCCTGCGGAACCCTGTCAAGATGTGGGAGACAAACTGTTCAGAAAAACATTTTATACCGTGGCCTATTAAAAAAATATAATGTTGTTGGCTTACAAGGAGGTGAAGTAGTTAAAAACACCTCTTGTCAAATGTTAAGTTTCTTATAAGCCTTTCGGACAGCACCCACTGCGCACTAAAGCCCATACTTGCAGCACCAAGCTGCTGTCCGATATGGAACACCTAGGGTGGGCTGCAAGAACGATGTCTAAACCGTGTATCGAGACAATTTCTTCGTTACCCACAGCTAAACGATCCATAGGAACTGTTTACCTGCGGGTTAACTTTCGTATACTAATACGTTGCTTTACCCCAGCCTAAGGAGACGACATTTTAGAGCTGACCAAAGCTTGAAAACATTGTAAAACACTGTCCTAAACAGTCTGAAACAGTCTCAGACCGATTGAAGCATTTAGGCACACACGCGAATTCCGACAGGTGCTGTCGTCAATGTGGTATCAAAGACAATTCTTTAATACGGCGGAAATGTACCACCCATTAGCCGTTGTCTAGACGACGCGACGTCTTAGTCGAAAACCCGTTATAGCTGGTAAAAGCTGGAGTTTTAGCTCTAGCCCAACTTAAAGGGTCAATGCCTAAAATTCGTTCTCGCAGTCAACCGCTAGGTTTTTGACCGATTGATTAAAGCTGAGCTCGAACTTTAATATATTTCTATTAAAATTTGAGTCACACCCTATTTACCTTGACATGACCTGTGGATATGGGATTCTTCATACCAAGTAACTTTATCGTGGCACTTAACAACCGAGTTGATTCCTGCTACAGACGTGACATTCAAGTGCTCCATTGAGGACAGAGTAGTTTTTTTTCATTTCTCATAAAACGACTTCATTTATCTCCTTGTGTGTCATAAACCTACTAAGGCCATTACATTCTCTAATGAGATTCTTTATTGCTGTTATGAAAAGTAAGGTTAAACACTCAGCGGCAAATAGTCCAAGCAGTACTACGGCATATTTTTCGTTTTATCTGTGGTAAAATCTTGTAGCGAGAGAAATTCAGGCTTCACGGGGAAGCGGAAATTAATTAATTTTTGAGACGACCAGTGTTACTCTTATAAAGTTCGGTGCTTTAAAATGCTGGTACCTTTAGGGCTGTGTTGGGGAACCTTTTGAGGCATTTTTTGCCTGCAGCAATCTCAAGAGGTGGATGGCGGCCCACCTCTCTAAAAAAAATCATTCATCAAATAATGAGTCTCGCGAGAAACACCACTTTTTTCGTTATTTTATTTTGGTAATGACTCATGTGAGGGTATAAAAACAAGGATAAGTAATGGAAAACATTTTTCCCTGACTGCGGTCTTATGTCGGTCTACCTTTCTTCCTCCCACAAGCAAAACTCATTCCTTATGAAAGATTCTTTCACTTTCTTAAGAATTCTTGACGCATAACTCTCATTCCATTTGAGCGTTACTACACCAGAATAAGCCTCTGAGAGGAATGTTCGTGGGTGTTTGAGGGAAAGTTTTCTACAAAAGGAATTCTGATTTAATCATATTTTTACGGATATATGGGCTTCGCTGCTTGAGATAGACGAGTCTCAATAGACAGCTAATTTGACTTTTAAGTTGAGAATACGTCCATTAATTTGCTACGACTCTCAAATTTATTCTTCGCTATGAAGTCGTGACTGTTTTAAAAAAATTACCTAGCAATTATGCAAATTTCAGGAAAGGGGAATAAAAGTTTTCGACCTGGAGACTGTATTTCATTTCAGTGGCTGAAACTAATAGTAAGCATCTCCAAGATTAACCTTCTGTCGGTGGATTTCTAAAAATCCTTATGCCTAACCTATGACTAAATAATGTAATATAGGAGGCAAGCTGATACCTAATGCGTGGGATAGGGAGCAGCCTATAACAACTGCATTGTTGATTATCCATTCCTACCAAAAAATTTACGCAGCATATCATTAATCGGTAATCTCCAAACAATTTCGAAGGAACTATAATATAGCGTTGTATTCATTAAATTAGATGTATTAATAAATGGCAAAAGTAATGACGTTAGTATAATAATGACATAATAAAGGATGGATAGAATTAAAAAAGGATATTTTTATGGATAAATATAAACTTCAAACTATAACGTCTGCGAAAATAAAATTAATTAGATAACAATAAGTAGTCCCCCCTTAAAAACAATAGACGATCGAGTTAATTCCTCGGTAATATTACATTACTACTATCAACGAAGGAAAGTGGACCAATGAGGGAGTTGGAGGACTTACAACGGCAAAGAGGTCATTAGAAAGGGAATGCTCTCTGATAATTCCCTCAGCAATTCGTTTAGCTGCCATTGATCGAATATTTCCTGGGAAAATAGCACGCCGCCATTTTCATAACGTTGTGATTAATTTTCTTTCTTTTTACGGAGCATAATTAATATTTATCCCCAGCTTACCCGAAAAAATGAGGTTAAACACTAACTTTCCCAGTAAAGTGGTTATCTGTTCATGGTTATCAGGTTAGAGAAAAAATCAAATATATCATAGGATTCATTTTTACAATCTATAATAAATATATATAAACTATACATGCAGAGTAAAATACATTTGAGGGTTTCCACCCTTTGATCCTTTTATTTAAAGACCATTTAATTTTACCACAATAATAGTTGCAGGCTAAACTTGGCTGAATTGAGTAATAGACATGACAAATAGAAATTCGTATATTCGACATTAATACTTTAATATGGATGTAGGTCTCAACTGGTCTGCAGGGCAGCTGAAACATAGGTCAGTATTTAAGCAATAGTGTTGATTATACAAAATTATTTTTGTCATGCCCTTTAATTGTATCCTCTCGACTGTAGGCGTAAGGCAACGGAATCGCAACACATTGATAGTCAAGAAATACTTTTTGACTTATGGAAATGTTTTATACAACTGAAACTTAGGGTTTTAAGGTGGGTTTACACTGGTAAGTATATTGTGCGAGTTACTTGCGAAAAGCCACTCTTGACGTAAATTGCACGAGTAAACGGCTCTGATAGTCGATTTGCAGAACTTTTTAAAGTTACGGCAAGTCGGTTGCAGAAGCGTATTGCAACCAATGTCTTTGCACTAACTTGTGAAAACATTTTCGTAAGAGTAAAATTCCCGACAAGTTCTCGCAGAAGAAACTTGAGGAAGTAAATTGCCAGTGTAAAACCACCCTTACACATGTAAGTTGACTTTTATGGAAGAAGATATTGTGGCGATAACTTCATGGGCATCGTTCTGCTTACGCATTACTTACGGTTTTTTTATATAAACAATGGAAGTGAACAGTGAATATGGAAATTTCGAAAATCACATATTTCGGTAATCACTGCGTTCGCACAGGCATTATTCGATTGCCTCAAGCATTTTTAGGATTTTTAAATTTGTGTAATACACATTACATACTATTTGCATCCATAAGGGGTATTTATTGTGGCAATTAATTTATTACTTATTAATCAACTCAAGAATAGTTCCTAATTTTACATTTACGTAACCTCTGCAAAACAAAAATAATTTCCAGGTAAGAATATATATTTATATATATATATATATATATATGTGGCATGTATGTTTGCATATTTATATATGTGGGTTTCTCCGGATGCGATTTGATTGCAGAACAGAATAGAAGTGCCACTTGCTGGCAGAATTGAATGCAGTCCATTTTCCATGTACGTTGATACCGTGATCGGTAGGGTGCCAATTACTAACCCCTCTCGACCCCTACTCCCGTGCTTACACATATAAAAACTACTTGCGAGTGACTTGTAAGACTAATTCCATGATAGAAGTAGCTTCCATGCCTGGAGAAAAGCTTTGGATATCTAGAGAATTTTGAAAATAACCCTTACCACCTGATTCACAGGATTATTCTTCGTGGTTTCTCACGTTCACGAGAAGTGGCGCGCAAATAGTCAGCATTTGCAATTAAATAGGGAAATGTCGCTGGATCCATGCGACATTTTATTCTCTCATCGTTGAATTTGAAAAAAATTGCTTTAATGAATAATTTTGATAGTGTCTCATTTTCATAAAACGCATTTTCATTATTAATCTTTATTCTAATATATTTATTATTTTCCTGCTTATAACATTTCACGAGAATGTTAGTTCATGAAAAGTGTTTGTGAGGTTCTTTCATTAACTCAAAGATGATGAAAATGAGATAATATTCACGCATTTGTAATTTCGTCTTAATTGCCTCTCATCTCTTTTATCATGAATTCGGAGATTTGTCGGCAGCAGGACTGCATTATTCCCGGCTCGGTGTTAATGTTTCTATCCCAAAATAGCTTTTCCCTTGTATATCCCAAATTAAATCAGCCTTCTCATTTGTATCTCGAACCAATTCACTGAGCTATCCCTTTTATTACATTGCTAACAAATAGTGGCCTCCAAATATACATAACTACCTTTTTAAGCTGCAACTTGAAAAATAAGTTAGATGAGAATTCCATAGTAATTATTACAGTTCTTTTTGAAATGACACAACCGACGAGTACCAACGACTGAATTAATACAAGCTGAGAAATTCGGGGAAAAAACTCGTTAGCGGCGCAATTTATTTGATTGTAAATTACGGTTGAGAGATCTGGCGAAACGAACATATGGAGCAAAACGTCTTTTTTCCTTTGCGCAATGTGAATCAGAGAAATGAAAATGCGGGGGAAGATCGTCATTAAATGATACGCATATGAGAAAACTGAAATAAGAAACCAAGAGTCGTAATAGATGCAATCTGGCGATGAAGATAAGGAAAAATACTAGTGAGAAGCAGTATTCATTGCAACGATCTTTCAGAGTGGGAAATGATGAAAAAAAACATTCATGGCATTGTACCGGCAATTTTTACTGCATAAACCCAGTGCCACGATATTTATAAAATATTTTATTCGATTCGTAATTAAATAATTAAGTTTGTGGCTGTAATTAAAAGAAAACAATTAATTATATTTAAAACTCGAGTATTCATTTCATTGTATCACTCAGCTTCTATGGAGGTTATCATTAATTGGACTGAATAATTCTGTCGAGAACTGGCTAGAAACTATATCAATTCGCGCTTGAAATAGATTTACAAGCTGCAAAAGTAGTGCAGTCACATTGTAGGCAGTAGTAATTCACTTGGGGTGCAATATTAGTATGTTACTTTTACCATCTGCTTGAAGGTTGATAAAAGTCAGGTCAAATCAGATCTTAAGTTTTGGTTAAAATATTTTCCCAGACGTGATGCTAATACAATATGCAACAACTTCACAATACACCAATTAAAACATAATAACTCTTGGCGGTGTCACACAATAATACTGTTATATCGGTTTAAAATTGATGGAATAACTACCGAGCAGGTAAATACTTAAATAACCTGTATGGTGCAAAATAAACTTTTTCACAATACATTTGCCCGTGACTTGGAAACTTACTGGACTATTCTTACGAAGGAAATAAACTCACCATAATGAGTTTCCCACCGATTTCACATAGTGTAGAGGCAGGGTATGAAAAATAATGATATTCAAATTTCCACTCCTCCCTACACCCATTTTCTTATCTTCCCCATTTTCCCTGCGTCACCGCTTCCTCAACCTATCAGTTTTCGGCCTCTTACTAAATCTCAGTTTTTCTCCTTAGCATTTTGGTGCATGCTTTGAACTTCTCTACTACTACGTTCGCATTTGCCTTTCACTCTGTCAAACTTGTGTTATTTTCCTCTTACATCAAAGCACTAAAAACTGAAATTCTTTCACACAGCTGATTTGAATACGTAATAATAGCCGCTGTTTACATTTTTCATAAGATTTTATGTGATTCTGTGGGACTATTCAAATTGTTTCTTTGCCTTAATTACCGGTTGAGATTTTCCTCTCCACCTTTTAACTACTCTTGCACTAATACCTAATGCCTAAGTATTCATGGAGTTAGTAAAAAGTTTCTTTTACTCGTAAAGCGTGCGACATTTCGTTATTCATTGCTGTCTCAGCCGGAGTATAATTCTGTCGCGATTAACTAACCAAGCAAGACTGCAATCACGGATGGCATGAAGCGATTTAAAGAGCAATATTTTCTTTGGGAGACAGGACAAAATTTTCTCAGGTGCATAAATTTCAATGTGTTTTAAAATGGAAAATGTTAAGCCTCACCAAAAACCTTATTTAATGCCAAGCGGGAGTAAACGAGGAATATTTTGGCATCTACTTAAGGTGGCTGGAGCGGTAATCGAGGTTCATTGGGTTCACATTTTAATGTTTTTTAAGTAAGTTTCGGCGCGGTATTCGATATTTAGACGAAATAACGTATATATAAATATGTATTTTTCTGATATTGGACCCGGCTTGAAGCCTTGGTCTTTGCTAGCAACAATCATAATAAAATGAAATGTATTATTTCGTATTAAGAAGCAAATCTGTCCACATGTAACCGAATTATTACGAAATATTTGTCATGTGCCATAAAGGTACGGGTTTAAGTAGTATTGAATTGCCAAAAAACCAAATAGGCATGATGCATTTTTTAAATTTATTCTATAGGTATCATCAATGAAAGCACGTATGCAAAGTTTCACGTAAATGTTTACGTAAACTAAAATCACTCCAACCACCTTGACAGTCCTCATATTTTACCTTGTTAGTATTATTTAGTCATTTTAAGTTTCATTCAAACAGATAAAGCTTATAGAGTTAAAGAATATCTACCGTCTCTCCTGTAACGACGCATCATCTTCTATCTATTTACTTATAGACTTAATGTAGAGCATACTTTACTCGAAAATTGGCGATACTTTGCTTCTCGGTCACAGTATAATTTTCCACTATGGGCTAGTCGCGCGTTGCATCTTTGAACGGTATTCAAAAATCCACTGGTGCAATATTTTCTTGAAGATATTAATATCTATGTATTTTCAATTAAGAATGTAAAGCAAATTATTATGTAAACTAATCACGTATTTTTTCCTTAAATTAAATGTGGAATGTTTTTTCAGTTGATTTAAAGTTTTAATGATTTGTTTTTTTTATTAATACCATACCAAGCTTTACGCTACAAGTAATAATTAGTCCTTCGACGTTTCATCCTAAATTCGAAACTAAGATTTTAGAGAATTTAAGGATAAAATAGAGTGAGCTCAAAACCCTATTCTCCAGCGTGCTTTTGCAGACAAAAACTCCATCTCTACTCTGCAACACTCAAACCACTCCTTTGTTCTAATTTAATCACTCATAATGTTATTTTAATAGTAATTTCATTAGTGATTTGGAAATATTTTTCTTCTCTGCCAAATAACAGTCCAACCGCGATTAACAATCCCTTACGGAGGGAATGCATGAACCTCGACTGTAATATTTTCTCGGGGAAAGAGGGCAAAATTGTCTTGGGTGCCTACTTATTTTAATTGTAATTCATTTAATTTGAGTATTCTACCAGCTTATTGGTAGGTTTTTAAACATTCCTTATCCTAACACCCAAAATGCTGGTATATCTTCTCACTTTCCCCCCAATACATATCCCGCCATTAGCTCCCTCATAAATTCATCATATCTTCTACCTCTTCTTATTTCGTCTAGAATTCCTATCCTCTTCCCTCCTCTTCCACGCTTCCCCAGTGTTCTCCTCTCTATTACCCTCTTTAACATGTCCTCTCTTCTCAAAACCTCCTCCATCCATCTCTTCTGCCTTCTCCGAACCTCCACTACCAGCATCTTCTCCTCTCCAAGCATATTCAATACATTCTCGTTCGTCTTCCTCGCCTCCCAGCTCAACCTCTCCATCCTTCTCCAAAACCACACCTCAAACACCTCCAGTCTACTTGTATCCTCCCTTCGCAATGAACAAGTTTCCGACCCATACAGCAACACTCTTCATAATACCGTTTTCACCAGCCTTTCCTTTAAGTCTCTTCTTAGTCCCTCATCTATTCCCTTCTCTTTAAAAGTTTTCTTTAGCCAGGGCAATTCTATATCTTATTGTTCTACCACTAAACCCATTTTCCTCCAAAATACTACCCAGATATGTAAACTGTTTAAGATTCTTTGAAATGTAGAGCTTTGAGCCCCAACAGATCTCATTTTAATTTTGTTAAGTACTGGAAAAAGTGGAATATTTTGGATTTGGCATTTTTATGCCTCCATTTTCCTTTATTCGTATTATTTATTTAGTTCATTTTCACCAAAATATCATTAACTAATGGAGATGTCTATATCTCTACCCTGCTACCCTCAGGCTAATTATCTCCTCCAACCCAATTTCATGTGGAGTTAGTTTACACCATATTTTGCTCGTATAGCTGGCGATATTTATGTTCTCGGCAGGGGGTATAATATTTTTGCGATGAAGTAGCGGAGCGATGCACCCACGGAGATCTTGCATGGACCCGGGGCACAATAAAAGGACGAGATAGAGTGTGCTTCAAAGCTCCTTTCCTCCAGCGTGCTCTCACAGACAAAAATTCCATCGCACAGCAACCCTTCCGCGTGTGTGTGTGAGACACCTACCCATCCAAACTCCCCAAGCCGAACGAGAGTATTTGGAGCGTAACCTAAGAGAATGATGTCACCAGAGGGGGGCGAGGAGGGAGGTCATTTTTTCCCCAGTTCCTTTCTGTGTTTACTGTCCTCGCACCCTGTGTAAAAAAATATCAAATCTTTACCAACGACCCGATGACAGAACTAACGCACGGAACACGCGCCGTGAAATCACCACTTTTATGAGCGGATATTTGCTGTTTGAAGTCTTGCGGGGAGGTTTTCAGGACGCGAAAGAGTGGGTGGGAGACAACTCCGGGCTACAGGTCGCTCGCTGCCTCCCTCTCCTTGCCCATCCCGCGACTGAGATATGGGAAAGGTGGTAGACTCGTATATTTACACAAACATGTATATAGGTACATGCATATACAACGCGCGGAACTTGCAGCAAAATTTGGGCATAAAAAATGCGAACGAGCGCTCTGCAGGAAGAAGTCGCAGCATGTGGCAGGTGACACCGCGGAACGAAGGGGAGAGAAAATAAAAAATAAATAAATTCCAGGATGCTGAGAGATTCCATTCTGTCAATACAAGCTTCGGCATGGCGTAGTACCCTCAAACGAAATTGCTATATGCGCCGCAGAATATTACTTCTTTTTTCTCGGTTTCTTTGGTGAAATTTAAGAGCGGTTTTCGATGCTGAGAAAAATGTCACCCATGCGGGAAGCAGTAAAGATTATCGTGGAACGCTCCATCAAAAGACTTAATATGTTAAATATTTTTACTTTTTTTACGCTTCACTGATATTAGCGTCAAGTTAATCTTATTTGGTTAAACTATTTTCCTCTCAATTCCATCCAATTGATGTATCCGCTAAGCTTTTTAAGGGCATTAAAAATTCCTAAAAAAGATTCTCAAGAGGCTGGCTTGGGCTTTTAAAGTGCTTTCAATATTCTTATCTGTCCGATTGTCTTTCAACTTAACTTGGTGACTATTTGATCGATGTTTCATTAAGCTTACTCAAAGTTGCTACTTGTAAAGTCGTTTTTCTTTGCTTAACTCATTTTAATCAATAACCTGTACGATTATGTAATGTACTACAGTCATAATTCTTCCACTAGTGAATATATTATGATTAAAATAAAGTAACAACAATTGTATAATTGCCCTAAGTTGTTCATCACAGTAATACTCCTATATTATTATGTCTAGCCTTAATTAGAGTCGTCACTCTTGTCAACGACTCGAAATCTTTAGTAATTATCAATCCGAAGATTGATGTGCTGCAGCTCTCCACTCCACTCTCCTATCAGGCAACCGCTTCATTTCTACATAATTCTTCACTTTGACGTCCTTCATAATATGCCTGATGTATTCCATTGTCGGTTTTCCTCGTCAGTTTATGTATGTGCTTCCTTAATTTCAGGCTTGTGTTACTGGCTGTTAGCTAACTCCAGCGCTCAATATTAATCGTCTTATTTATGAAACGTAATAAAGTAAATGATTTGGAATAAGGAGGCAGGAATGTTTTCCGATCATAGAAAAAATAATTCTTGGCTGTTATAGGGAAGCATTTTAATTACTTCCATGATGGAATATAAATAAAAAAGATTTTTATTGATTACTATGAAATAAAGGTTTAATCCAATGGCTCGAAAATCGATGGTAACGATCTCGGGTCTCAGCTCGCCCCGAATATTGCCCATATGTGCCACTTTCGTTTTAATTAAATAAAAATGAGCTTGGGTTTGGAGGAAAAGAAGGTGTTCACCTTATAGTTGAAAAATATTGAATGTCGAATCTTAGTACTGAGTTGATGCAGTTAATTTAGTCTCAAATTAATCCAAAAACTATACTAATACGCTTCATGTTAATGCACGCCTTAACTTTAAAGACGTAGTATTGTTTATGGTGATTTATCCTTCTTGCTAACCTCTCTGTCGGGCTTTCATACTTCCGCCACCATGAGTAACGGCGAGGACGATAGGTGGTGCTAGCGTCGACTCGCGGGTAGAGGCCCTCTATTATGATAATAGAGGGCCTCTACTCGCGGGCAGCTGACGCGAGCGGCCGGCAGGAGCGACCAGGCAGTATTAAACGAGAAGTCTGACCGGCTGGGTCGCAAGGAAGGCAGTTGAGAGCAGATTGCACCCTCAAGACTGTATCATTCATCAGAATAAATTTATTGAAAGAAAAGGAAGTTCGTAATTTCTATTTCGCCACACCACGATAAAATCCGCAGGCGTTTAAGACCTGCAACCGCAACACTCTCCTAATATTTTTTATGATTTAAAGCTCTTCTACGTGAGGCACTTAATTGCGTAATTTGATACACAGAAATTGCGAGAACGCGGGCACGGAATTAGAGCAGGGGCTATTTTCCCATCCGTCGTTTATGCATTTGCGCACGTATTCTAGCAATTCACCGCTTCACACGACGGAATTCAGGCATTTAGATGCCTTTGAACCGTGTAGTACGCTGCCACCATGACCGAAGGATATTTATTGAGATATTTGAGCATATTATATTTAACAGAAAGAAGGAAGTCAGGCCTATTAATTCAAATAATAAGAACAGAAATACACGTGCTCGCTTTATAGTCAGCAGCAGTCATCAATCCGAAGATTGGTTCGCTGTAGCTCTACACTCCTTTCTCTTTGCCGCTAAATGCTTTAATCTTTCATAATTTCTCATTTTGGCATCATTAATAATTTGCTTTTAGTATTCCATCCTTCGTCTTCCTCGGTAATTCTGCCCATGCGTTAGCTCGCTTTATAATATCGTGAAAGGAAAACAGTAATATTCGAAGAAGTTCTCAAGATGCGGACAATGAACCCTGACATCTAGGGGTGGAGCACCCCAAAGGGACTGTGCTCGTCATAAAAAAATTACCCCCTTCGACGCACAAGCAAAGAGAGGGAGTGGACAAAATGAAAATTCCGAGAACTATGTGGAAATAAACCCCGAGCGATCGCTGGAAAAAAGAAATGAGAAACCGCTGACCACACTTCCCTCCCCAGATTGCCCATCTCCGTACCGCAGGGATCGCCAACTTTCACCGATAGCCAGAAGGGAGAGAAGATTGCCGAGGGAGGGTAGGAGCCAGGCACCCTCAGCTCTTAAGTCCATATATCAGAGCCCGTTTCCCCGGCACATGGGTAAATACAGCAGTTCAATACTCAAACAGATTATTTGTAAAAAAAAATGAACCAATACATCGAGTATTACCCATTATAAACGGTGATATAGGAACACAAGCGAAGAAGTTGTTGGCATGGTGAGGAGGAATGGAAGTTCCCTGGGGAAATATAGGAGGAAGAGGAAAATAAGAGAAACGGGAGAAGACAACGTAGGTGGATGGAGCAAGTAATAAAATGAGGCGGAACGCTGAAGGCCATTGTAAGAGGAAGATTTCTGGGAAAGAGGGGCAAGAAGGATAAGCATTTGGTATTAAACGAGAAGTAGGAAGTGTACCGGGTTGAAGAGATAAATCCTATAACTTTTATAGTGATCCAAGAAATGGCTATTGGAGAGTATCGATGACACATCATAACCCACTCTAACCGGTAGAGAACCAAATATTAATTGGACGGCATAGTGACACAGGTGATTAAGACCCGTTCACCAATGTTTTTTTAATATGGACGAAAAATTCGACAATGAATTGAAAAATATAGCAGCTTTCAAAAACCTTGTCGGTGGCGGCACTTTGCAGATATTTAATCCATGTATGGCATAGAATAGAACACATTATTTCCTAATCATTCATTGATAAGCCACAATGGCGCATAGTCACCTAAGGCACTGAGTCATCCAATACCAGTAAAGTACTCCAAAAGTAATGTTAGGTTAAAACGGATAGTTTCTACTCGGATTTTTCATCTTAAAATGCCTCTTTCTTCACATCATTTTCCGCTTCAACTCTGCGCATTTCTTATCTTCCTCCATTCTGCGAAACTTTCCCATTATTTTCTAGCAAATCCTCGTTTCCTCAGTTTCACCTTCAATAATCATCTTCAGCAATTCCTCACTTGTGATTGCCTGTTTCATTCACCTGTTTTGCCTGCTCCTAACCATTACCTACCAATAGCATCCTTTCCTCCACTGCCATACCAAGACCTACTTCACTTGAATACCTTTCTATTCATAGAAACCATCTCCATACTTCTCCGCGTCCTTTTCTTAAATCGAGTCATTAGATCTCATCTTCTGTACTCCGGGTTACAATTTCGTTCTCATATTACGCGACGCTACTAGCACTTTTCACTTATCTTTCTTTACAACTGAACCTAGAGCATCAGCCACTATTTTTATGCATTTAGTGAAGGTCTCTTTTGCCATGGGAGTACTTTCCTAAATACCATATCATTACATCTATTTCTATCGAAAATGCTACCCAAGTCAATAATTCCTTCGCATGGTCTCGCTTAAACCCTACATATCTAAAATTTATCTTAGACTTCTTTCACTTGAAATCTAAACACTTTCTGAGTCTTGCCAGTTAACATTGAGTGTTACCCGCGGAGGTATTGGGTTATTTTTGTCTCAGCTGGAGACTAAAACAAATCGTTGAGGACAACTTGATCGCTATTTCCAAGCACCAGCTCTTTTTCACAGCTGGGCATGCTGTTTCAGATTTTGTATTTTCTAACCCTTGCACGCCATCCACCACATCTATTCTTGACCTTTCCCTCCATTTATAGCAAGCGTTATCCTCTCATCTCAGGCTTTATCATCTCGATATATCTTCCATAAAATTGCTCTGCCGCCTTCTTATACCTTCGACCGACATATTCCCATCTTCCCCTGCTATGACTAGCACTGCATTTCACCTTTTCACCCAGATTTTTTTTCTCACACTTCCACAAGCGCACGTATCAAAAGCCTCCTATTTTTTTTCACCCTGTTACCTCAACTAAATGGGGCCATCTTCTTAACGTGCGCCTTCGTCTTCTCGGCATTTTTTATAACCCTTGAGGATGGTGGAAAAAAACGTTTGCCACCCTTAAAATTTTGCTTGGTACTTCGTATGAGGACGGTAAGTCGTTATTCTCACATGGCAAAGCGATTCGCAAGAACCATGATTGCAAACTGCTGGCTGGGTAAGAAAGTTTCCTTCATTGATAGCGATAGCAATATAGTGCGGGAAAATGTGATCGCGCCACACCCTCTCTATCAAAGCCATTACTTTCCTCCTTTACTCAGAATCCCGAGTAAAGGCTATCTCACCCTTGGCGGATTCTTTTTTTCCAGTTAATAAAACCCGTCGTTTCATTTATTCAATATATGTTAACATACGTCCACAGTACTTTTCTAAATGAGAGCAAACTTCAACCACCTCTAAGGCGTGTCCTCATTTAACACGTATTTTTATTAGTTTAGTAAATCTTTTTCATAATTCCTTGGTTAGGAGAATCAAATAAATCGGAGTAGAATGTTTCCTCTGTGTTTCAGTGCGGTTAAACTTGTTATAACAGCCAACCCCTTTTTATTGTTACAATCGATTGGTACATAGAGCGCAAACATAGTAATTCCCTTGCAAACATAGTAATTTCCTTATTCCAACAATTATACATAATTAATCTTCTTCACGCAGATATAGCTTTCGTTTTCCTATTACACGGATGATTAAAACGCAGTAAACCGATGTTTCCAGTTTAGGTCCAGCGTGGAGTTAATTTGTTACACGCATTATCTTCATGCGATCCTGAAGGAAAACTTATAGTATCGGAAAATTTTTCATGAAATGCAAACGAGCTTATTGGAGACTTTAGGCTTGATGCAATTGCACATTATTCAAGACGCTGAGATCGAATAATGAGACTAATAAAATTAAGGCAGTTCGGGAAACCTTCGTATGATACGTAGACCATGAGGAGGAACGCATGATTTAATCTATTTTATCCTGCCATTTGTAAAATCCATCGATTAGTCATGAAACCTTGATTGTATCTCGAATATTTATAGCTGAATTTATTGATCACAGAAGCAAAACTCAAACATTTACCTGCCAGAGACTCCACTCCTAACTTGCAAATATTCTCCACTTGATACTAATAAAATGAATTTTTAAAATAGCGGAGGGCAAAAGAGGAAAAAATGGAGATATTTATCATGGCGCCAATTGGAGATCTGAACTCTAGTGCAGGGCTACCAACTATTCTCATTTAACCAGGCATGTAATCATTTTTTATGCATCGTGGAATGCTCAGGAATAGCGTATAAATATTTGTAAATGCCCGAAATTTTTGCCTACAAAATGTGAAATCCCCCTTCTCCTATGACTGGGTGCATTTAGACGATTAATGCTGCTCCAGTGTCGCTCCGGAACGTTTCAACCGAAAGCCAGCTCACAGGAAGAGCGGTCGGTCATTTTTTCGAGCAGGAGAAATGCAACTTTCCTGCAACCCATATGCTGACAAAAGAGAAAACTTCTGAGTAAAAATCGTAATACAGAATAGAAATGAGAAATAAAATAAAGGTCACGTCAACAAATAACATCCCCTTGGTCTAATGATTGATCATTTTGTTCTTTTGGTAACACCATTTCATTTCTGCTTTTTTTCAAAAGGCCTTTTCTTGCTGTTCGAGCAAATATTTCTTTCCCGAAACCTCCATCCATGATCCTGATACCACCAATGATGGATCCATGGATGCCCACATTTGTGCAGCATCTATGTACAAACCTTTTATTTTACAATGCTAGCCGCTACTAACTAAACAAAAATCGCATGCTTGACTTAGTTTCCAAAATTCAAATATGTCTATGCAAGGTTGCGCGGGCTGAACCCGTCAGCACTCGTCAACTAAGTTACATTTCCAAAAAACTTTCATATAAATACTCATATTTGGTAAAAATACAATTTATTTCCTGCAACCTCATCCTTGAGTTGGCATACCGAGATATAGATGAGAGATGCGAAAAGAATCCTTAAGTTCTAGTTCATGGCCAAACGAATGGTAATAAATGAATTAACTCTACTGTAGAGAGCATCGTTATATGTACCGTTGAGGGCAAGACTGGAGTAATTCAAGAATTTAAATTTTTGGAAAATGAAGCTTAAAGTAAAATTAAAGAAAATCAAACTTAATGAGCTGCTTTTTTGTAGAAAAGCACAGAAGTTAGACCAGCCGTTCATTCATAAAGCAGAATACACGTAGAGGATTGGTACTGCGTGCATAACAAATGTATGGCAAAAAACTGACTCACATTACTTTTGCTATCAACGGATCATGTGTGGGTGGTCTACTGCTATTGGTATGGATGTCAACTGGTTCTTGGGCAGTCCTTGCTATTGATCCCCCATCTCTGGGTTATCTCATAAATGAAAAGAAAAACTTTGTGAGTTCCACATAAATTGATTTTTATTAACGACCTAGGTTTCGTCGCTGAGCGACATCGTCAGGTGTCAGGACCTGATGATGTCGCTCAGCGACGAAACCTAGGTCGTTAATAAAAATCAATTTATGTGGAACTCACAAAGTTTTTCTTTTCAATTATGAAGCTGTTCCATAAAGTTACGCCTGAAACCATTAACTTATTCTCATAACCTTTCCCGCAAACAACAATCCGTTTGGCCTCGTCTTATACTTTACTTTCTACCTCACCTCATCTTATATTTTACTTTCATACCCACCACCTGCTTATCTGCATGCCGTAAAAATCCCTATCCCTTTCCTCTCTCTCTCTCTCTCTTTCCCGCTAGCCCCACATTCTTCCAACTATCACCATCCTCAAAATCCCTTCACACCTTCAGGAGGTTTCAGCGTCACTGAGTGAATCAAAACAAATACCGTATTCCACCTTTTCGTTTCCATTGTTTAGAAAAAGAATACTTTCACTCATCGTACTCCTGGTACTGATAACGCGAGGTAAGACGTTCCCGTGACCAAGATGAGTCCGTTCTGCGCATGACGTCATCCGGATGACACGAGCGGTAGATGACTCAATAATTAGACAAGGAATAATTTTTTTCAAAGAATTCGTTTTTATTTTCGACAGAATGGAGTCAAGTTATAGATATTTACATCCTTTGTACTTATATTTGATAGGTTATGTAGATGTGTAGTTTGAGAATCCAATATTGTTTACAGCGGAAATTACCCTAGCAACAATTTGTTTACAAATGAAAGTTGGAATGAAAATGAAATATCTAAAAAATAATCTCTTCCCTCATATGTTTCCTCGCATTACTGGGGTGCGCTCCGTTTCACATACCAACCGCATTGATGCGCTCCAAGTCTTTCCGTTTCACGTATCGTGCCGCTCGGAACCAAATCATGGTTGAGTTGCTACAATAATTCCGCCTAAGTAATTCCCACTGACCTAACTGTGCGTACAAGAGACAAATATAGTTGAGGAGGGGGATTTTTCTGTGCTATTAGCATAATTTATTATACAGTGCTACAAAATTTCACAGGACTAGCAGTGGTTTGTTACAAAGGCATAGTCCAGGAAATAAAGCATTTTTACATGCAAAAGGTCGGGTAGTTCTGATTTTTTGATATGTTGTTTGGGTTTGGACTGACATAAATTCAAGTTCTCGACCTCGGCGCACCGCTGCGCTTCATTTGTTTCGAGAAAATCCACTACATTTTGGGACTTTTTTCAGTTTTTGTCCAATTTCTTCTTAACTATGTGTTCCACAGAAAATGTGTGCTGTGCTGTGAATGCAGGCAATGAATACATATTTTAAATGAAGCGGTTTCTGTACTTATTCGTCAATAGCTTAAAAACTAATGTGGATTAGTGCCTTGCTTTTATCACCATTCAATTCCATGGCAGGTTCCGTTTCATATCAACCATTTTTCTAGAAAATTACATATACAGTAGACAGAGAAATGCTACTTTTACCCGTGCTTCACCCATTCTTGATTTGTCACCATATAATTTCAACTTCAACTTGCGAAAACATTAGCGTGGAAAGGTAAACATGTATTGTTCATATCAAACGGAGGACATTTTATTTCTCCTTGTAACCATAATATGAATTAAATGACATTTAAGTTATTACACGGTGGGACTACCTAAGTACTTTAACTACTATGTAATCCATCCGTTTTTGACGCCTCGTTCGGATTCCCCTTCCATTCCTCACCTACCATATCCAAACCCGCTTTCCCTTAACGTTTCTCTCCGGAAACCTCGCCTTCTCCGAGACAAATCTCAAAACGGTTCAACAAGTGCTCCTCCTCTTTCCACAAACATAATGTTTCTAAGACTAAGTACGCTCCGTTTCTAATTTGAGTCTCTCATCTTTCCGTTGTGTCTTCATTAAGAGTTGCTTCATCTATTTCAACCTCTTCCTAATTGATTTAATGGTCATTTTATGTAGCTCCCAGATACTTAGCCAAAATTATTCCCTGGCATGTGAACTGTTCCACCTTCTCCCTTCCCCCAAATACTTTTTCCAACTTATTACTTATCGATAATATTAATACCTTAGCTTTATCATCTCATCTTTTCCCTTCGTCCCAACCCTTTTACACTATTCATCCGACACGTTCGTTATTCACTGCAGACCGTGGGTTGGCAAGCTATTGCTTGGTCATCAACAAATCTTGACGATTTTATTATCTTTTCCATTCTTTTTCTACTGATTTCAATCCCTTGACATGCATCTTTAATGATACGCTTTAAAAATCAATGTTCAGAGGGGATAGCTACCTACTAAATTCTTGCTCTGTCTGTTTCAACACAAAATCACCTTCTTTTATCTTACGAAGCAAAATCAGTCGCAGGGTGTGGTTTCTGATAATATATCCATTCCCCCAAACTGTCGCTCTATTTTGCCTGAGCTGCATTAGCTTCTTTCAGTCAATTGAATCCAAGGGCTTCTCAAAATCTTCAAATCAAGCAAAATCATTCTGGTCAATTTCATAATATCTCACTGCTTGCGTACTTTTTACTCAAAACGCGTCACAATATCCTAACCCTCTCCTGAAACTAGGCTGGCTTTCACTTAAATTCGTAAAATTGGTTTCCATTTTCATCTTTTATTAATTATTTGACTCTGACGTCCATCCTTATCTTTCATTAATAATTTTATTAATTGCTTTTTCCATTAATGAAATTAATCTGTAGGTCCACATTCTTCGGTCTTACTCTTCTTCGGGGTAGGAACCACAACTTAATTAACAAATTCTTCCAGGTGTATTCCTTCTTCCTACATTTTGTAAATAATTTTCTTATAGAAGAAAATCTACGAAGACTTCTGCCTTTAGTGACTCCAATTTCCTCTTCAGTTACCCTAGAGTTATCCTTTTTTGTTTACTGAACCTATGCTGTCTTATCCAGCGCAACATACTATTTGTTGTAAATGAGGAAAATTATCGAATACCCTCGTTATAAAGCTCTTTAGCCTATGCTTATATTTTCTATTTATCCACCGATTCTATTTTTATTTGCTCTCTATACTTTCTCTTACCACTGTAATTCCTATTCCTTTTGTATTTCCTGAAATTCTTTTATTTTCCCGTTTATGTCATTGTAGTATATTCTGGCCAAATTATTATTCTAATCCCAAATAAATACTTTCTGGGCATTGATCTGTTCTCCCATCTACAATTCAATTTCTATATCAATTTCTAACCTCCAGTTTTTATACAAGACACAGAACTTCCTCTTACTTAATTCTGCATTTAAGTTCATCCGTTTTAATCTCGCTGAATTAAGCCTAACCATACCTCCCGTAATCATTCATTTCTTGCTTCTTTACAATTAACGATTTCCTAAATTCCTTTTGCACCTCTCTCTACCAACCCCCATGTTTTCCATAGTGTTGTGTTGTTCCCATTCACCGTGGTCGGACATGAATATATTAGCTAGACCGTAGTATTCCTTCGTTTTTGCTCAAAATATTTTTCATACAATCTTTTTCTCCGCCCTCCTTACTACCAAGATAATTACCATCCAGATGGGGCTATTATCTTATCTTACAATGATATGTGAATTTAGAAGTAAAATATTTAGGAGTAACTTTAGGTGAATCTGTGAAATGGAATACCCGTATAGTCAATTTGAATAAAGGGCTAAAATATTTTTGGATAAATTTTTTTACTCGAAATAAATATCCACTATTATTTATAGGAATCATTTAATTTACACAAGCATATTCAAAGTTTAGCTTACTTTTTGGAAAGGCTCACCTGTTGGGGTAATTCGTATTACAATATTTTCATCCATTTGGTATCCATTCAAAAACGAGTTTTATGGGCCATGGTTTCTAAGAGCCGTTATGAACGCACATATCCCATATTCCGAGAAATTAAGTTACTACCAGTTAGGAATATCTATTTCCGTAAGGTACATATATATATATTTCTACTTAGAGTCTGTAAATTCATCGGCAACTCTTAGCAGATATGATTTCGTATGTTTAGGTGGAAAATATTTTAATAATAGTGGCAGTGGATAGGTTAACTATTTTTCAAACGTGTTTTCTCCATGGGTCCTAAATTGTACAGTGTTACCGCATACAATATGAAAGAGGAAAAAATTGTAAAAAAATTCTAAAAGGTGGCCAAAAATGGATTTTAGAGTTTAATAACGTAGAACATTTATTTGTATAGAAAAGAGAGAAAATATTATGGTAACTTTCCTTTGTCATTATTATTGTTCCGTATGTAAATTGTTATGGTCGTTTACATCTGTTCATATATTTTTATGGCTGAGGTAGGATGTGTTAAAATAAGAACATGTTAATTTGCTTGCTTCTTAAGTGGTTCGGCCCTTCCTCAGGAGTGCCTTGGGGCCTGCATATGCATTAATTGTGATTTTCTTGTTCCTGCTCTAACATAAACTTAAACTGCTAACCTCGTGCTAGTTTATCATGCATAATACTCCCATCTCCTTTCCTTATTTACATGAAACCCCAACTTCAGCATAGTGTTAATTTTCCGTTCCATTTCCTACGGTTGCGGTCATCTTTTGTACTTCTTTTCAAATTGCTCTTGACTTTGTTTCTTCTACCACTAGCCTTTGAAGCTCCTTTTATCACAAAGAGGGCAAAACTAACTTGTTTCTTTCATATAAATAAATACATAACATTATATGCGGGTAGTGGTAGCCATTTGCACAAGTATGGAAAATAAAATAGTGAAAATACACATTACATTCCAACACAACAAAAAAGTGAACACATTATTATACAACCGAACTAAACAAATAAAATTGTTCCTTAAAACATCAAATATACATATTTACAGAATTTGACTGTACCATAACTCACTATTTAAGGGGATTAAGCTTGATATATTGACAAACTGTTATACATGTCATACAGAAAACATCCAAGGCATTTAGGCAAAGTTCAACAGAATTCTTTAATGTATAGGAGGATTGAGATAAATACTTTAACATCATATTTATCATACATATTAATTCCTTGATCAATTGAGGCGTTATTACCATAATTTTACACCAAAGCGCATACTTTAACATTTGTTGTAATTGTTGTAGTTTCAGGTTTAGGTGCATCAATACCCAAAGTCTCATCGCCAATCCAAAGACCTTAACCCTATAACAAACACAGCATTAAATCCATAAGTGGGATTCTAGCCCTTTAGCTTTGAGTTGCTAGACCAGCGCTATACCAACCTTGCTACCAGGGCGGAATCGGCATATTTGTGTTTTCTGACTGTACTTCACTATTTCCTAAGTAATTGTGCATAATACGTCAGTGCAAACTTTTCCTAACTTTCGAAAGTGTACTCAAACACCAGAAGTGAATCATAGGATGGGTCAATAAGGACATGAATATCCTCCGTGTAATTTATTTACTTCATTTTGAGTCCCTAAGGGTAGCAAAATCAGGGTGCGAGTGTAAACCCAGAGTAGGAGTACTGACTAAGATTTCCTATTATCAATTCAGTATGAGCATAGGAAAATGAGGCGTGGGCGAGTCATGTTTTTTTCCGCTACTTTGAGAGAGGTGTAATTTAATTAAAACGAAGCGGTATGAAGTTTTTTTTTAGTGGTGTTGTGTGTGCAAGGGCCTGCGCCGCTTGGCCCTTGCGTAAAGAGGTGTAGGTGGAGAGGAAGAGAGAGGATGTGGGTGGAGGTGGAGGCGAAATGGAGTGTTTTATCTCCTGCCGCCCCTGGCGCCGGGCCAGTCCCTCCCAACTGCCACTCCAACAAGTGAGAAGGAACTTTCCCCCGAACATTCCGGCTCTGGCCTTAAGTCTTCTTCCCTTGAGTCGAGTGCTTTTCAAGAGAGAGGTTTTGAAGTATCCTCGCGCTAGCGGCCAGACATCATATTTGCGGTCCCCCTCGGCCCCTTATTCGAGCATAATACAAAACAACTGACACGCCACATGAACCAGGCGTGCAGTCATCACCTCGTGTGTGTGTTTTGGCGAACCAGAGAGGTATTTAATTTGGCAAATCCTCACGTGGTATCTTGTTAATTCACGCGAGCATATTTGAGGGCACGCCACTCCACGAAGTCCCCTGCGTTGCGCGCATAATTCCATTATACGCCGGATCTTGGAAGAAACGCAAAAGACGCAATGAGATACTGAAGTTAGTGTTTTTCTTCAGGAAGGACATTACCCTGTGATACTCCCTTGGGTTTTTCAAGCGGAGACAAAACTCGGCTGCCCTGGTGGTCCCCAGCTTAGCCCGGTAGCCACTCGCTGCTTTTTCTACGTGTGCTTCTTTTCTCATAATATATATTTAATATAAGAGACGTATTTCATCAATTAAAAAAGAATTCCATGCTAGGGTTACCCAAGGTTCTAGCATAATCTAATATGAATAAATAATGGAGGTTAAGCGACTAGTTAATCCACGTTTATATTTTAGTCAAATTAAGTTTTTCCATGCATCTCTTCATATTTGTTAGCGGAATAATGCGTAATAGTAGTGCTGGTTAAACTTTGCAGTACTATAGCATTTACTGCAAAAATACTCACACAATATTTATTCGCTGAATGTAGCTCAGTAAGCAAAAGCACTGTGTAGGGATAATGCAAAAATGAAGTGCGTAATTTTGATTCTCAACCCATCACTTTCCGACGCCCATGAAACCTTGTGACGTAAATTTGGTAGAGGCAGATATTCATGTACTTTATTCTTATTATTTCAGGTGATGTTCATGATGTTTTTCTTGGAAAAGAAAACAAATCCGAAGAAAAGTTTTTGACTGTGCGAATTTTTCTCCGAATTGTAACGCGAGCTCACGAGTTAGGAAAAGGTCTATTTGAATGCTTTCCCAGCATCAAGACGCTGGAAAACAGTTTATATTACGTATTTTTGAAATAGTTCACTCTCATATTTCTCCGTCACCGCAAAACTTTGTTCAGGGGATGGAGTAATGGAGAAGAGATGAGAAGTCGGATTGGACGCTGCGCTCGCCTTCCTTGGTTTGTCGGAAGCGGCGACTGCGGCTGTCGGACGCGAGAATTTAATTGTTAAAAGGACGCAAGAATTGTTAAAAATTATAATAAAACAGAAAATATGGGAAACAGGAAGGTAAAGATCAGCTGACTGAAGGACGCGAGATTTCGATTGTTAACAATTATAATAAAACAGAAAATATGAGAAACAGGAAGAGGAGGATCAGCTGTGAGGGAGTGGTAAGCCTGAGCTTTTCGGATCGCAAAAATTTCGTGGAAATCGATCTGGGCAGCTGTTTTTTTTTTTTTTTGTAAGGGAGGGAAAGAACGGAGACTCATTTAAATCGAGACAAATGCCGAGCGTCTTGCGCGAGCAGAGAGCAACACGGGGGGCAGGAAGGGGAACAGAGGGAAGTACAAAAATTTCATTTTGCGAGAATTTTCAAAGAGATGAGAGGAAAAGAAGAAGAACGCGCGGAGAGTGAAGTGGTGAAAACTTGTTTTTGGGAAGTGAAATGCCTCAAAATGGATTTCGAATGCGGGAGAAGATGGGGAATGTGATTACGAGCAAACGTCAAGGGAGTAAATGGGAAGGGTGGTATCGTTGGAGAAAAGCTACCGGGGAGAGAGACGGAATTTATACATATATACGTGCAAGCGAGCGAAAGGGGGACGATGGATTCAACGCATAGGATCACGGAGCTGTAGCCGCACATGCCACATGGGGAAACAGGCACTGGAGGCTCCGATGGGACTGCAGGAAGTTTATTAGGGCGGTCTTTTCCAGAACATTTCACGCGAGAGCTGTATCGGAGCACCACTTCGGGTCGGAATTAATTCAAGTTTTATCTCTCACAAGTCAGAGAAGACAGACGTGACGTACCTTGAGAGTAATGGGTCGAAGATTACCGTGGCATCGTTAATGGGGGTCTTAGAATTTCGCCGGTATTCAAGCCGCGATGATATGAAAGTGCCATGACGGATCCTTCATCTCAAAATTATAATTCTTTTTTTGTTTATGACTTAGGGCTCCAGTAGCAATTAATTCAATTTTGAACACCTTTTATCACTCTAAATCTGATGGATTCAAGTCAAACTTATAATTCAATACAGAAGTAAATGAAGAAAGAAAGATATGGTAAACAGAGTAGCCCAAGTAAAGAAGGCATTTTATCATAAGATGTATTTATTAATGTCTGGCATCGCTAAGTTGATTTGAAGAAGCATTTTACTATAAATTATTGTACTGAACTAGAAATTTAGAATCGATTATTTGGTAAATTATATCGCCATAAACACTATAAACCGAAAGGTGGTTAGGATAAACAAGAAAATGAACAGAGGATTGTTGAGCTTAAAAGAAGATCGCGCCCGAGACGTTTGAAATAAAGTCTCAGAGTGAAATTTTATCCGTAATCTTGTAGTTTTATTACACATACTTTTAGTTAACTATTCATCGTTGAGTAAATTTATGTGCGTGTTCGCAAAAGTTTCAAAGTATTTCAAGGAACCCGAAATTATTACAATACATGAGGAGCATGCTATTTTATGGCAGTGGAGCGTGAGTGGTAACAGCAGCAGAACAGAGGAGATTGAAAGCAATAGAAATGGGAAATGGAATTATAGAGAAACGATGAAGATGAAATGGCTGGATAGAATCACCAATTAAAAGTTCTACGAAGAGATGAGGAGAAAAGATATATGGTAAATAGAACTTCCAAGAAGAGGAGACAAACTAATTGGGTACATTCTAAAAAAAACAGCCTCATAAAAAAATAATGGGAGCCACTAATGGAAAGAAACCCAATGAAGACCAACGATAAAACAATAATAGAGTCGGGACAACTTAGCCTTTTAGGCAAAAGTTTATTCGTTGAATAGAATAAATATTTCTGAAGCATGTCGAGAAAACATTAAGCCAGGTAAATAAGTCCATGAAGTTTTCCTATATTGTGGAGTATTACGATATAGCTGCTGGAGGAAACTAGGAAGTGAATAAAGCAGATAACTAGGGTCGACGTGGAATGCTGAAGGTCACGACAGATGGGAGCATGTTTGGTGAGCAGGAATTGTAAATAAAGAGAATAGGCTTTGTGGGAAGGATTAGGAGAAGGAGGACGCTTGTCGAGCTAAAGAAAATTCTTTTAAGGATGTAGGGGACTGTGGCTTTAAGAGATTAGTACAAGAAACTTAAACTCAAAGTAAATGCACCTTTTCTGGAAGATTATCTCAAATAAGTAACAAAATTTCAAGCATTATTTATATCAGAAAATTCCGATCAGGTAAAACACGCCATTTTACTAAAACGCCACTTTAAACTTGCGTCCTTAAAAATCAACGAGCTAGTTTGAAAAACTAACTAGCCAATTATCAAAACGTGTCACTTTCGTCTCATTTTATCACAATTAGTGAATAAAAAGAACGAAAGTTGATTGTTAACCCCTTATTCCGTCATCGCAGCGTCTTTTTTTTATTAATTCATGCCAAGAGATTCATCTTACTTTTCGGGATCGTTTTTCTCGCTAATTTGTTTCCCTCTTAATTTGTTTGGGAGACTTTTAATGGGGGAGTATAAAGTGATAGGCACTCCAGAAGAAAGCCTCACAAGAAATGACATTCAGAATCGTTGATAAAATTTGTGGAACGCTCGGAATCCTTTCATTTCCAACGAAGCTTTTTTTGTTGCCCAGATGGAAGAGATACATCACGACCAGGTCAGGCTGTTTTCCTTCCTTCCTTAATCCACGAATCGTTGCGGATGAAATTTTTTCACCAATTAGAGCTTTTAATTTATAATGAACAACGAGAGAATCTCGAGAATAAGAGAATCTTCCAGTTTTCATGGGAGTACTATTCTTTTTTTTAAGGGGTCGTATTGTTTGTTAAAGGTTCATCCTTCTTCCTGGAGCCACGTAAACACCGATAGAGCAAAAGTTGTTAAAATAATCTTTCTGTTTCACCACTAGAATCTCAATAATTTCGTTTTCTTACACGTTTTAAGAATGGTGGCTATTATCACACTGCCCAGCAAGATAGTGCCCCTCCTTATCCCAAAATCAGCACAACTTCCTGTGAAACTGCTGAAGGAATTGACAAACTAGTAAGACTGAAGTGCTTAGTCCTATACAGCAATTCAAAAATTATTTGGAAGCCATAAATATCTTTTAGCAAAGGAAAATATTTCATTTAACATAAGAACAAGTCATGTCATTATATCTTTATTAAATGCTTATACTCTCTTATATTTTTATATTTTTAGAAATTTTCAAATTATATTCATTAAAAATTATATTAAGAAATTAATCAATATTTTGGGAACATAATTCGTAAAATTCTATCAAGTAATAGAAACATATTTTAAACTTCACGTCCGATTTCACTTAAGAGCCAAATGTAGGTGTGTAACCAAAGAGACGCAGTCCGCACATTTGCGTAATTTTTACTTAAAAAACGAAAAAAACATTAACTTGTTAAAATAAACCATGCATTGCATGATATTTCTTGAAATTTACCTCACATCAATGGAAAATAAACTTTTCAACGCGACCCTTGAGCGCAAAAATTAAGAGAAATTTCTCAATGATGCAGCGTTTAAGACAAAAAGACCAAACGGAGTTTACACACGAGCCATGTGAAATACATGATATTTCCTGATTCTTATGAAAAAAAAAGTTTTATGGAAACCTGACTCCACAATTTCGAGCATATTTTCCGCTCCTTTAATGCTATCATATGCCATGCAATACCCAACTAACAGACAGTTCCCTTCCATTTCCCCAAATTTTCTCATCACTCTTCATTGTCGTTGACGGCCTAACCTTTCTCGGAAAGAGAAGAAATGTCACAGATAAGACAATATTGGACAAGGGTGGATATAAACGGATCGTAGATGCCAGAGCGATTCAACCTCACCGAAAATTGTAATTCTCAAAAGCAGTCGTCTACCAATAAGAGCAAAGTAACCAAATAGTCGTATCACCTTAAGATCCTTGCGAACAGCCGCTGGAAATAAAGGCACAGCCCAACCAGTTGAGCCAGTAAAAAGTAACGTTTTCCATCGTTATATCTATCCAAGCATCGAAAAATGGCACGGGTTCTTTTCTGCTGAACTTTGACGTCCAGAACTCCAAGAATGGGGTGATCAAAGAAAGTTTTACCGGCTAAAGTTTTGGACTAACGGACATTATCTGGACAATATTCATTTCGGCGAATGGCTTCTCGTCGGGATTATGAAAATTTTCGTGCTCGAAGGGACTTCTACGGGAGAAAGTCACGGGAGACCTTCTTTCTACTTTAAGTTCTCATCTCCATTCGGATGGGAGATATTCTTTTTGCCCGGCGTGTTTTTTTCTACGTCAATTTAAAAAAAACTATATACTGCCCTCCGGAAGAACGTGTGGCAAGGGTCTGACGTCATTGTGATATCTCGTATGGATTACCTACTACCAGCGCCAATTGTTTCAGGCACAAATGGAAAAATAAGTATGCGTGAAAAAGAAAAATATTTTATGCTTTAGTTATCAACCTTTTATTTTTTGTGAATAAATGCAGTGATTATTCTTCTTGTTGTATAACGTTTATCAGCGTCAATTTCAAATACGCCTACGGCAACGCGAGACAAGAACATTGCAACTGTAAGTCAACGAAGAAGATCGCCGAGGAAGAAAACTGCGAAAACGCCAAGTAAAGGACTGGGCGTCATTATTGCGCTGCAACCTGGTGACATAGATTTTTTTCAAGATGCATAATTGACTATAGAATTACCTTTTTAAGTTTCCTCTGAGAAATAAATAGGTAATTCCATACTTAAAAATGCCAGATATTCAATTAAATAGTGGGTACATGTCGCGCTGTTGGCGCTGACAGTTAGCGCCTGACCGCTAGAGTGCTCTGGGTGAAATGCATAGCCATTGGAGTAATGTGTGTTACACCCTTGGCAAGGGGTGTTAGGACACCAACGATGTAAATGGGAAGTAAATCTGGAAAAGGAATTGGAAGTGGGAAAGGAAGAAACGTTTAATTTTACATTAATGGAGTGTCTTGTTTCGCTTTAGAAAGTCTTACTTCGCTTTTTAATTTACACGGAGAGTGTAGGTAAAAAAAAGGATTAAACAAAACTTTCACACAAACACGATATACACGACATTACACTCTTCTCATGTCAAGTGCGCCATTTGTCAATTGACCGGTATGGGTGAGTCTCGCACTCACTGGAAGGGTTCAATCTACACGCCTTCGGCGAGATCAGAACTGTGTGTGACTAGGCCATAAGATTATAAGATAATACCTGAAACAATAACAGAGCTGCTGTAATAAATTTAATAATTGATATTAACCAACCAGGAGTAGGTTTAGATGAACATAGTTATTGTTAGAGGTGGTCTACTGGTAACATTTGGTCTTCATGGAAGTAAGAATACTCGAATAGCCTATAATTACGGCTATGTATAACTTGGAGCCTATCTGTTGCCATTTCAACTTTCTCGCCCGTTTCGATGATTGCTGTATCATCAGCAAATGTTGCAACTGTAGTTTCTTCTCTATTTGGCAAATCATTTGTATATAATAGGTACAGTATGGGTCCCAGCACACTTCCTTGAGGAACGCCAGCAGATATTTTCTTCAATTCCGAAATTTCATTTTCACATTTAACACGAAAGCGACGGCCGGTAATATACGACTTTAGCAAGAGAGAGTATTCTTCTGGTAAATATTTGCGTGATTCGTATTGCAGCCCTTGGTGTCACATTTGAGCGAATGCCTGTGCGACATCCATTAATACCACTGAGCAGATTGTTTTCACTTCCAACACTTTCTCGATTACATGTGTGATCCTGTGCACTTGCTCTATGGTGGAATGTTTATTCCTAAATCCAAACTGATGACATGGTATGAGGTTTCTTTCCTCTATAAGTGGTTTGAGCCTCTTCAGAATAGGTTTTTCAAAGAATTTTGAGATAACTGACAGCAGAGAGATTGGATCTTTTGTCATTTAGTACCTTGTCTGGTTTCAGGACCTCTGCTACCTTCCATTGGCTGGGTACGTTCTTCAACCTGATGGAAGCATTGAATAATTGCTGTAATTTTTTTAGTCCTTTCTTCGGCAGTTCCTCCAGGTTTTTCCTGTTATTAGTTCATACACTGGTGCTTTTTTGCATTCAAATTAAGTTTGATTTCATCCCTTATTTCCTGTATTGTTACTCTCTTTATATCCATTTTGTCGTTCTTGGGTATAAGAATAGCGCTTTCTTCCGCTGTTTGCCTCGGTAATGGATAAAAGGTTTCTTCAAGGTGCCTTGCGAAGAGATCTGCCTTCTCTTTCGGACTTCTCGCCCATGTACTATCATCCTGTCACAAAGGGGGCGATTGGTTCTTTGGTCTTTTCCTCCCTTTTGCTTCTTTCCACAACGAATAGTCAGTGTCCTTTCCCGCAGTGAGATTGCTGAGGTATATATGAAATCTCTCATTTTTGACCTGCCTTATTAATTCTTAGAGCTCATTACAAAGTGAGTTTAGATTTTTTTTGTTTTCCGGTGTACGAGCCCTCTGCAAAGTTTTTCGGGCAT
Source organism: Pyrrhosoma nymphula (assembly GCA_963573305.1). Taxonomy (NCBI): domain Eukaryota; kingdom Metazoa; phylum Arthropoda; class Insecta; order Odonata; family Coenagrionidae; genus Pyrrhosoma; species Pyrrhosoma nymphula. The sequence goes on along the minus strand of OY754329.1, from coordinate 131,030,731 downwards.
GTCTTTTTTTCTGAGTAGTTCTTTCACCTCAGATGGGTAATTAATGTGATGTTGGTAGTTTTTTTGGACCTGTGGGGTACTTGCCCAACATGCTTTTTGTATGCTTACATTTAGTCTTTAGACTTCTTCTTCTATATCCTGTTTATTGATCAATGGGACTTGGAGCTCTATATATTCTTCCAAAAGCTCCCTAAATAAGGTCCAGTTTGTCTTGTTATTTTCCAGTCTGGGTGGATATTTTTCGGCCTCTAATTGCGCATTATATGTCAGTATCACAGGTGTGTGATCCTAAGAAAGATCCACACTATTTTCAACATGTACATACCGATCATACACACCTTTCACCACAAAGAAGTCTATCAGATCTGGAATTTTGTTGGGATCTGATGGCCTATAGGTTGGTGTACCACTTGACTGGAAATCAAGGTTTAGTGCTTGTACTGCTTTATATAATTCTCTGCCCTTAGTGTTCATTAATCTTGACCCCCAAAAGGTATTTTTTGCATTGAAGTCACCTCCAGCAATAAAATTATTACCTAATGTCCTGAAGAGTGTGGCATAGTCCTCCTCTTTCAAGTTATGTCTTGGTGGGCAATATATTGCTGAGATTGTAAAGCTTCCTTTGCCCATTATGTATATACTTACAGTTGCTACTTGACTCCAATCCTCCAAAATTTTTATTACTTGATTATGTTTTATGGTAGTTTTAATCAGAACCGCCGCTCCTCCTCTACCTCTGTCTGATGGATGAGCAGCATGATAGAAAGTATAGCCATTTATCTTAACAGTTGTATTTTTTGTTAGATGGGTTTCTGCAATCAAACAGATATCTATTGTTTCCATAAGTAAGTAGTAGCCTCCAGTTCAGCTAGGTGCTGAATGAGTCCGTTAGCATTCCATGTAGTAACTTTTAGGGTGTCAGACATAGTTTTTATTTAACGTTTTGCGATGTCTTGTCTCAATTCTCTGAATTCTTTCAGCTAAGCTCTCAGTGGCTTTTTGTTGCATGGTTAAGTTTTCTAGGATTTTTTCATTTTTTTTATTGAACTTGTAGGCTTTGATTCATAGCATCAAGTCGTTGAAGTATTACACTTACTGCTTTCTCATTTTTTTCCATATTGGTATCTCGTTGGCTATGATATGTTGCTTCCGCAAAGATTTTTCTTTATTCCATTATTGGTGTCACTTGCTTTGGAGGCGGCTTCTTTCGCTCCACTTCTTGTACTCACTACTTTGCAGTGTTTCTTCTTTGGTTAATGATACGTTGAAGCTGCTTTGCTACCTCACACCCTCTGTAGTTTGCGGGATTATGTTCTCTACAGTTCACGCATATGGGTGGTTGATCTCGATTGACCGTGTAATCCTAGGTAAGATGTTTTCCAAGGTATTTTACACACCTTGCTCTCCGATAGCAGTACTCCTGTATGTGGTTGAATCCTTGGCATCTTTTGCATTGTGGTATTAATTTTGAGGTTTTTCTAAGGGGTTCTATTTGACTCCCATTTTAAGTATAGATTTAATGCTATAAACTCGTTCTGCTTCCTCGTCTTGGTGAAACGTAAGCATGAAGAGAGGGAGCCCTTTCCTTCTAGTAACCTGCTGCCCTCGATCATTTTTTTTATTTCTTTCTTGATTATATTTACATTTCTTGATTATATTTACAGAATTTGTTATATTAATTCCCCTCTGCTGTTGGTCATCTATGATATCCTGTCTTTCACAGGTTGGGTGTAGACCTCTAGCCATAACTTTAAGAGGTCTACAGTTTTTGTACTCATACGTATTCCATTCCTTTTTGTCTGTGTTCAGTTTGTTGGTCAGTTCCCTGTCAGAGTCAGGCATGAATATTTTCCAGTCATTATTTTTCAATGCCGTTGTTTTACAATCCGTATTTGCTTTTGTACCTGAAGTCTCCAGAGCTTTGACTTCAGCGTAATTTCCCACTCCGACGATTTTGATTGGTGGTGGGGTTGCAGATTTTACACTATTCCTCTTTGTGTTCTATCCATCATGATTTATCGCCTGGCTGTCGGTGATTTTTTCACGGGGACTTTTGGGTGGGTTTGGGGCTTCTTCCTTCGGTGAGTAATCGGCTTTACCCTTCTTACTGGCTCTCTGATTTTCGCTAATAATCCAGTCACTTTCTCTAGCAAGCTCTTCACCATCCGTAGCATATTCTATAGCTTGCTGTGAATTGTGATGGATTTCTGTTTCTTCACATCCAGCTGCTTTTCCTTAGACCAAGGTTATTAATTTCTCGTTCTCCTGTGTGAGTCTCTCAACTATCTGCTTCATCTGCAGCATTTGTTCCTCTTGTTCCTCCATGTCTCTGAGTCTATCTCTTAGCATTTCATTCTCCTGCTCCTTTCTTGATGTATTATTTTTCACTGTTGGTGGTGTTCTACTAATTATTAAGCTCCTTTTAAATGAGTCATCCGAATGCGATAGATGCCCCCCCCCAGAATCCGTGGGACCGGCCTCTATAAAGGAGGGTGGATTTTCCAGAAAACCTGGGCTGCCACCTGGGGTAATAATTCCTTTTTTTGGCCATCGCATAGATTTGAATTTGCAATTTATACCTTTGCCAGGTTTTCTAGCTGCCGCCCCACTGGGAACAGACGCAGACTAGGTGGCCGCCTACTATAGGTCAGTCGCCCCTGGATTTTGATGCTAGTTTTGATCCACCCCGGGTATTTTATTTCTCCGGTGCCCTACTTGAAGTCGAGCTTTCCCCTATCCGCCACTTGGGAGGCGCCCGATGGGGGACTAGCTAACCCCGCACGGGATGGATAAAAGTGAAGAAATTTTTTTTCCGATTTGATATGGCAATTATATGTTTTTTAACGTGGATCCTTATGACACATGAGATATATTTCGTAACTATTCCATTGCATATGCACATACAAGTATTTTCTCCGAAACGCGAAAAAATACGTTTCATATTTTAAGTACGGTTGTTAACATATATCAAGGTGTCACGCCGAATCAAAGATTTAAAAAAAAATTGAAATACACTTTTCACATAAATTTCGAATACCGCGCCGATAACTATCAATAGATCAAGGGAGAACGTTCTTTAAATAATACAAAAATGTAAAATATAATTCTTGTACAAGTTACAAAACGGCATGTTCCGAGATTTTCACCGCATTAGCAGATATACTTAAATGAAATGTGGTCCTAAAATTTTATTTCGACTTACTTTAAAATTGATTAAAAGGTGCACCCAATTACCCGAGAAAATGGAATGAAATTACTCCAGCCATCTTTATATAACTGTATTCATATGTTCATATTGCATTGCTGCATTGTATAAATTCACAGGAAACGCGCCTTGAGGATAAAATACAAAAAAAGATCAAATTAATAAGAGAAAATTGACTTAACTTTTCTTTTTTCTCAATTTCACTTCAGAAATACCTACTTCAAATCAAATGGGGTCGTGCTATATTCGGATTCGCATTATACTCGAGCTAATACGGTACGTCGTACGGTTGCATGTAATTTCCCTATCTCGAAGCTCTTCTGTTTTTTCATGCGTTCGCCCCATTTAGACAAGGTCCTTATACCCTTGCGGGTATAGCGGCCTTGCATTTAGACGCCTCCTAGCAGTGCCCTCTGGGGGAATCGGAGAACATGACGTCCCTATTCACCTTCCTGTCTTCTTTTTTTTCTTATCCGCACTCCTACAAATCCAGTCTCTTCTCTCTCTCCCTCTCTCATCTACCTTTCCACTTCCAGAACGCCACCGACACGCCCCCCTACTATACCTCCGGCGATGCCCGCGATGCCGACTCACATGCGACGCGATTTTGAGTTTTTGGACTGGCTTCATCGGTCGCCTTGGGTGGGGAGGGATGAGTGAGTTCAGGGAATGGAAAGGAAAGAGGAATTGTCCTTAACCTTTCTCCCACGCGTGGATTTAATGGGAGATTAAATGGGATGATTTCCCGTCCGCTCTCTGGAATTTCTCAACATACATACATACACACCCATCACGCAATTCCCTTTCGGGGTAGGCACAGTCAACTTGAACTTGGTAATTGCAGTTTAGACCTAGAAAGCTGGCTTCCATTTAATCATTCCCTCCGTAATTCCCTATCCTTGCGAACCTATTTTCCTCCCCTTACACTAATATATTGCCTCATACACGCTCTCCTATTCTCACGACTCATAATATTCTTCCCCATTAGAGTATTTTCCATCATTTTCACCCATGACTTTTGCGGTCTACCCTTCCTCTCACACTATTCACTCTACTCTCATATATCTTGTAACGTATGATATGAATTGTGTTGTTGATGCTGGGTTGCTGGGGAGTTGTTGATGAAAGAAAAGGGGAATTTTTGGGGAGAATGGGATTTGGAGAGGATGCTGGATGCATCAAGAAACATTGTATTGGAAAGAAAAAAGAGTTTTGAAACGAAAATAAACGTCTGACGTTACAGACGGAGGTGAGAACCCACTTTTCTGGTGACGAGGATGGGATATTCGTCACGGGGTTTAAAAAAAATAGCCCGTGGAACGTGAAAAAAACGCAGCGGCCGGATTGAACGCGTGAATCGGAATCGGAGAGCAACATCCTTTTGGGAGCGGATTAATTGGATCTACGGTTGCCGGTTCGAGAAAGCTGACTGGAGGCAGTATTTGCTTCAAGGAAGAATGCAACATTGAGTGACGAAGTTGGAGCTGCGAGCGAAGACGTCTTGGTTTCTTCCTGCCGGCAGTTTGAAGTCGAGTTGAGGAAGAAGTGGACGGGCTGCAGTTGATCGTGTTGGTGTGGCGCCATTTGGCAAAGGGGTACTAAAACGGGATCTCAGTAAAATTTTGTCCAGTGATGTAAGTATTTAAATATCCCTGACAAAATTCTTTAAACGGTGGAGAAGACTACAACGTATGATATGAATTGTGTTGTTGATGCTGGGTGCTGGGGAGTTGTTGATAGAAAGAAAAGGGGAATTGTTGGGGAGAATGGGTTTTGGAAAGGATGCTGGATGCATCAAGAAACATTGTATTGGAAAGAATAAAGAGTTTTGAAACGAAAATAAACGTCTGACGTTACAATCTATTTCGCCATTGGACTCTCAACCATTTTCTCGACATGTCCAAACCAACAATCATTCCTTTCATACGTGTCCATTACGGGAGCATCCAACCCACATTCATTCATTATCCATTCATTCGAAACCCTATCCATCCTACTTTTGCCGAAAGCGCATCACTTTCCCACTGCATTTAGTCTAATCTTATGCTTATTTTGGCATACCCAAGTACTTTTATTTACTTAAAACCACGAACTTTTACTGAAACGTGGGAATATGGCATCATGGAAGACATTATTGAAATTAGCCAGTTTTCAAGGCATAGCACCGAATTTAATTATCAGTTGATTTTCATAGGAATAAGCTCTTTCGGTCATGCATATTCCGAAAGAGAACGGCGTGATGGGTATGTATGTATGTAAAAAAAATAAATAAAACGAAAATCTTAACGCCATAAGTCCATCCGGCTTTCCCACCTCCGCACTTTCCCGTCGACCTATCACCTTTTCCACGATCCCCATCCTCACTTCCCGATCTCCCGCTAATCTTTTTGAATCCATAAATACTCCCTTTGTCTCTCCCAAATCCTCTCCCTTTCGCTGTCCGTTCCACCTTCTCACGCCTTATCCAATCCGTCTTCATTTCTCTTTCCTCCTCCTCCTCCACCCTCAGTCCCCTTTGTTCACAGTGTCCACTCTCCTTCGGCTTTCCTGCCACCCACCGGCGTCCCCTAATGCACCCTTCTCCTAATTACGCAACCGCTTGGAGATTAAAGCAGGAGATCGTGACCCTTCGTCGGTGCTAATTATTTATTATTCTCGACTCGAAAGAGCATTGTATTTGGCGGGTGAGTCTCCGACACGAAATAAGGATAACCTAAGAAGTGTGGTTGGGCTTTGACCACAAGTCTCCAGCTCAAGGGGAATTATGTCGAGGAAAAAAAATATACGTAATAGAATTAGATATGTAATTAAGTACCTATGATTAAAGACAACTTAGTACTTTTCTACAAAATTTTTAATGCACGATACGTTTCACTGCTCTACGGCATCGTCACGTACAGAAGTTTGTAAAGCGGTGAAACGTGTCATACATTCAAAATTTTGTGGAAAAGTACTAATTGTAAGTTGTCTTTAATTGTGAGTACTGGTATTATTAACTTCTACGAAGTGAAGCCTGCCACGGCCAAGTTTATTTTATCAAGTCTCGAGGTTTTCGATTCCTAATGCTAAGGGTTAAATTACGTGGCCGTAGCGGTGATAAATACGCAACCTGACAAAGTGGCATGGTCTTATGGATTAATAATTTCAATTTTTCGAAGCACCAAAGATTTTGATGAGGATAGAGACTTTACATTCGACATCAAAGAAAAAGGATGAGAAATTCTGAGACGTGGGAGACCGGAAGGGTGGGAGACGTGGTTGGGAGAGGATAAGGGAGAAAGTAAGATAAATGGAAACAAAGAAGTGCTCGAAATGGTTGTGGAGAAGAAGAGGAAATATTGAGGAGAGAGAGTAGGAAAATGGAGCAGATTATTCAGAGTAACAGGATACTGAAGGCTGCAACAAAATGGAGAACGCTTGGTAGATACTAATTGAGGTGAGGAAGAGATAGGAAAAGTAAAACTAGCCATTTTAAAATGGGATGAATAGAGGTAAACAGTATGAGAAATAGAAGAAAAAATAGTTGAGAGAGAGAGGGTGTATGGCAGGAGGCGCAGCGTTTCGGGAAGGTTTGATTTGTTTAAATATCTATCAAAGCTTGCCGCAGGATATAAAATCGACTCGGAATGAATATAAATGAAATAAAGCAGTAGTTTTTGCAATTTTGATACCGCGAAAGCGTATCCTTTTCCGCTTTGTTTATCAAATACACCCATGAATTGAAAAATTATTTCACGACTCGGCATCATTGCAAAGACTTTTTTTGTAAAACAGCAGATATAAGCAGTCAAAATGTCTTGTTGCACATCCACCTCTCCAAATACTCCACTTTCTTGAGCGTAGCGTTCATATTAATGGGATGCCATCCTTACCGTTGGCTTGAGTGATGTGAGAAGCTGGAAAATGAAAACGCCAACCTCTCAGCGTTTCTGACGCTTAAATCACCAAAACAAGAAATGCTAAAAGAAACAGCCAGATGCTTGGGAATTTAGAAACTTGTTTCAAAGAAAGCTAGCCGATGTATTTTGTATGAAAAAATGCATCAGCTAGGAATAGGGTTAGAGCAGTAATTGCAATGATGACTCTCCATCCCGGGGATCCAGATTGGACTTTGAATAACTTTACCCAGAGCAAACTCATGCGTACTGGTGAAAGTTATACCACCAAAATGTGGAAATTCAACATTAAAAAACCATTGTACTAGACTGGTATTCGAACCTGGATCTCCGATCACATTTCTGACCAAGACACCGATCACATTTCTGAGAAAATAAGTGAGGAATTCGTCCTTAGAAGAATTCTCTCCTTCGGTTGGGATGCTATTTCCGGGTTTCTCTCCAAACTCCCTCCTAATTGATATGATAATCTTTCCTTTGCCAAACCACCCATTAGCATGTCATTAAGGAAGTTCCACGGTGATTGTGTTAGTCAAAGCAAATGCTAAATTCCACTTTTTTGATTGTTTGATAAATATTCTGCTTTCACTGATGACATGCCCTAGCTATCAAAAACCGAAACTAAGTTACAAAATCTGCATAATATCCCACTAATTATTTTTTTAAAGAAAACTTTTTTTTGCCACGGAAGCCGACTGCAGTGCCATTTCTATTTTTATTATTATTGCATTTTGACTTCAAGCATTGCAGTAATATCCTAATAACTCACAAAAAAGGCAGCAAGATGCCTTTATTTTATTTTTATTCAACTTACCGGGAGTTTTTGCTAGTTATAGGCAAATTTCCGAGAAAATGGCATAATTGTTATGTGTCAAAATACTATTTTTCTCAATGTTTCATCCATTCTTGCATTAAACACCATACGATTCCAAGTTCAATTTGCGAGAACAATTGCGTGGAAAGGTAACATTTTGTCGCTCATATCAGGTAGAGGACAGATTTTCTGCAATGAGCCAGAAGATGAATAAAATTACATTTAAGTCAATTCACGGTGGTGCCACCTTAATGGCGTTAATAACATCTTTTGTTAGTTGCCTTCCCTAATAACTACTACTATTAAAGCATCAACTTCAGAAAGAACTCTTTTTCCTTCTATTGAATTCGTGCATTCACCACTCACCCCTTCTTTCCTCCGAATTCATTTCCATCGAATTTATCTCCACCTTTCATGGCTTACCACTCCCACGTTCTTCCATGGTTTCCATAAACGCTGCGTTATTTCCGCCTCTTAATGCTCTATTCCAAAGCGCAGGTTCCTTTCGAGTTTCCCCAGCCAGCTCGCGCTTTTAAAGGCATTATCTTCAGCAAAAGGGCACCTGTTCTCTCGCCAGATCCCACGCAAACACGATACGACGTTGGGTAACGCAGAATTGCGGAAATTATCCCCTTTTCTTGTCGTCCAATATCTCAAAGGTTCATTATTTATTCTTCCACTATCTTTTCTTATCGTCATTGCCACTTTCTCCTTGCAATCCTAACCTACACATTCCTCGCACTAACTGTTCCAAGTGCCAATTAATAATATGTCCCATTCCGACTTATCCATTCTGAATGAGCACCTTTTTCCTTTCGGTATCTTTGTCCTTGGCATTTCTCTTCCATAAAGCCCTTTAAAGCGGGTTTCGGAACGGGCAGCTAAAACATATAGACGTCGACGACCTTTCTCTGCCCCTCCGTTTATCACTCAGCATGAATGTCTGCTGGTATAGGGATAATAAGTCGTTATGCCAGGTGAAAAATCAGCCTCTAAGTAGAGAGCACTCATTCCTCAGCTCAGAATTCAACGTCGGGCAGAAATAGAAGGCAGGTCGCTATAAATCGCGAAATCACCCTCCGGCGGATAAAAGGTTTTTTTTTCCATAGGGCGCTTCCAGCCGGTCGAGTTTAAATGAAGGTACATCTCTAGTGAAATAACAAACTGGTTATTGGATATAGATGCTACGTTAAGTTATAATATCGTAAGGACTATACTTTAACATCCTTCACATCGAAGAAGTACTAGTAGTACTCGTAGAAGTAGAGTTCATAATAATAATATTTTTTATTGTTCTGTAGCAAGCCACATGAAAACAAATACAAAGTATACCTGCATTTAATCACATCGTACTCGACAGCATGACAAAACAAAAAATACAATATTATAATTATAAATATAAAACCGGATTTAATAAAAGTTGGCAACTTTTTATAACAATCTCCATTTTTTAATTTTAACAAACATGTAGATGTAATGGTTATATAATAATATATTGAACAATTATATATTGAAACCAAAGCACTTGTAAAGATCTGTTCTGTCTTTTTGGATTACCCGCGTCTGGATTTTAAAATACCACCTTTTCTTCTCCTTTGACGGAGGCCTCATTAGGGCTAAAAATATTGTCTTTATTGCACATCCGAATTTATGTTCTTATGAAGGCAAGAGGGGAGGGGGTGTGAGTGTGAATAGAACATTCTGGATGTTATTCTATCTTTTTTGAATTACTAGTAGCCGCATTTCACTTATCATTTTTTCCTTATCTCCTTAGACGCTAATGTATATTTTTGTTAATTACAAGGTATCCAATAAGATTCTTGTCTTTGAAGTGTTTATCTATAGCGAGTATTGTGGTATTCTTGACGGCAATATCGTAGTCTTGGGTGGCATGTTTGGCAGCCGCTGATTTTTCTTGGTGGCTCTGTCCGATTTTTTAATCAAATGATACAATAAATATATTATTTTAATGTTCTTTACTCTTCCCCGAACGTTATGCATATTTGAATATAATATCAAATCAAAAAACGTAGCATTGGACCTAAAATAAAACATGGAGGTAATTTTATGAAAGAAAAATGGAGAATACTCCGCGATTTCTTAAGAGTCCAATGAAAGTAACCTTCAATTAACTTAGCAAAATATTTTTCGTGATGATGATCAAATCATGGTGTAAGTTTTAATCAATAGATATTGAGACTTTGGTCAGTAAATCTACAACTAAGAAACTTTAAATTACCCTCGATAGGCTGGTGGGATAAATTTAAGTCAGCCACTTCTTTCGTATTTATTTTTTGTTTTTACAAGTTTATACGTCATTCTGGTTCATTCTATCAAATAACCGACACATACTATTACTGCGTCCAACATTCACTCTTAATAAGGGCCATATTCATAACTTTTGCTAACGGATTGAATTTCAAAAATTTGAGCTGAAAAAAATGCTCAGAAGAATATCGTAAACAATTTACTAATTAACATGGTTCGACCATTGTACTGGACTGAGACGTAGATCTCTATCTTTACCTCAATAAACATCGACAAGATGGTTAGAGAAATAACCCTCCTGACCAAAAAGGACTTAGCCGTTACGTAACGATATTAAATAAATTGTGTGACACCTTTCTAATTAATTTCCACCTGAAATAATATGATGTGCCCCTGCGAAAACCTCTCCCAGAATTCACTCCCCCCCCTTTCTTGGATCCTACACCTCCGCCCGCCCCCGACTCACCCGCATCTGCCCTTTCGACGATGCTCCCCACAAGATAGTCACCGGGGGTGTGCCTACGTCAAAACCCTTTCTCCTCCCCCCCCCCAACTTCCCAATTCCCTTACCCCCCCCCCCTACTCCCCGTCTCGCTCACTCCTCCTGTCTCCTTTACAATTTCCCTCCTTCGAGAGATCCTTGAGATAACTGTCACATCTCCTTAACATGAGCGCCACTCTTAAAGGACGGGGAAACAGAAGGATGACGGTACAGGAGGACGTAAGGGGGAGAGGGAAAACCGGCTCCTGCTCCATTGTCCATCCCGTCTAAAGAGTAGACCGACCTCTTGTCCCCTCTACTCCGAAGCGATTATCCTTCATCCCCCTCCTTCCATCAAAGCCCTGATCTTCCTCGTTGACTTTCAAAACTTCGAAAAAGGGGATAAGGGAAGAGAGAAAGAAAGTCGGGGATTGTTGCATTAAGGAGGTTCCTCTGTTGATAGAAGTTAATGCTTGATTCATTCTATTTTTGGGAACCTTCTACGCGTATTGTTGCTTGTATGACGACGTTTCGCCTCACATCCATGATGCATCTTCAGGTCGAAGTATTTTTTCGTAGCATGTTTTGTGTTGTTTCGTGCCGTTTCGTCCCGTTCTTTCGTGCCGTTAGGTTTAATGGTAGCTGGAATGGGGTTGCTGTTGGCTTCTTGTACTGGTGATACATTTTTTCGTCGAGTAATCGGTACTATAGTGACTAAAATATATTTTTCAATGATTCTGGCACGCTATTAATAAAAGCAATACTTTTCAAATGCCCAAAAAAAAAGGTATAATTTCTAGTTTGTTTTGAACGAGGCAGTCGCGGGGGAATCACCTTAGTCAAAAGCACAAATGCCTTAATACAGAATGGATACCTAATTTTATTTCGCAGATCCCACAACCCTTCAGCACCCGCACGACGTCTGGTGGACGTTTGGCTGTATTATTTCCTTATTTATTAATACATTTTTTGGCTCAAATCCTACAACATCTACCTTCCTATTTCCAATATTCCTACTAGTTTTTGTTATTGAGTAAGCTTCCAAAATGATCTTCATAATATGTAATCATTATAATTTTTCCTCATTTTCGAGTCTGAAAGATGCCACGCGAGTACTTGAGTATCTTATTCAAGACGTCTTATTTCAGTTATTACAAATTTACGCACAATATATTTAAGTAATGACTACAAAAATTTAATTGTTTGAAAAATACCAATTGTTTATGTATTCCTTGCTTATATAAATATAATGAGTAAATGGTATCAACAATAAAAAAATCACAAGTGATGTAAAATGTAGCAACAAACAAGATCGTGTTACCATAATCGATTTAAGGTATAAATGTTCGTATTTTACGTAATTTATCACCAAATACATAATTAAGAAAAAAATGTTTTTTCAAGTTTGCCATTCACTTAAAATACAATTTATTATGTAGTTAATTATATCGAAATTCTGTCTGACAACATGCGAATACGAGTGTTCCAAAAAGTGACACAAGTATCGAAGGGTTAAAAGTATCCATATTTTGAAGGATTTCTTTCTTCATGTCTCCGTGGAGCAAAACGGTGATCAAACTAGAGGATTATTATTTTCAGACAGCGCACGCATTTATATTCGGAGGAACCGATGCTCGGCATTGTTCGAAAAAATCGATCAAATGTCGAAGGTCGAGCGATGAAAAATTACCCTCGCGATACCTGCCTTCCTTGCATCCCCCGCCACATAGCTCGCGTGTCACCGATACTGGAGTCACCAGCGGGCGTTATATAATGGAGGATAGCGGAAGCTCTCCTTGCGATCTATACCAAGCTACGTTCGTTTCACTGTTTCCTGAGTCAAGCGAAGATATAGGAAACGGAAAGCTCCAATCTCTTTGCTTACTCATTTCATTTCGACGTTCACCCCTCTCATCGAAAACAAGAATTGTATTCTTTGGTAAGCTAAAAACTACACGAAGTAATGAAATGTATAAAAACTGACCATTTACCAAAACTGTCCAAAACTGGTTTATAGAACTGTCCATTACATAAATCTTGAGAAAATAATTATATTTCAGTCCTAAACGCAATTTCATTAACTTTTGTCGAGTTGCTGGCGATTGCATTGAAAATTGATTTCCAAACGATCAGATAATAAATTTTGTTCAGTTTTGAGACCATATTTCCTATTTATTGTGCCGTATGACTCACTGATCTAAAGACATTTACACAGCCATAAATTTTAAGTAAAGACAGGCAATCAAAATATTTAAAAAAAGAGAGAACTCACCAAAAGATTCAACCCATGACCATGTTCTCCTGTGTGCGTATGTATGCAAAATAGTTCATCTCTTATACAGATAGGTCAGTTCAACTTACTGCATTCTTTTCATCGTCAAATTCGATCATTCATTCCTCTTATGAAACGCTTCACATTCACTCTAATTGGCGGGTGATTTTTAAAATAGTAAAAACTCAAATTGCTGTTCATTGAGAGTATTCAAATTTTGTTACGTATGGAAAAATATTACTTATTTCCATTTTAGTTAACGTGTTTGAAATAAAACTCTAGGTTGGCAACTAAAAGCCAATCTTTTGTTAATTATAACACATTTCCCATGGAAAAAACCGTGGGTTTATTTAAGAATAACTATTAATTGGAAATTAAAGTTATAAGAATTGAGCGTATTATTTTTTGACAATGATGATATTAATATAATTTCACTCTAAAAATTAATAAAATCTTGAACACCCGCACAATCTATCATTAATTAAATGGACTTGAAAGCGTCATCACCCCAACCAAAAACCTAATATAATTAACTACCTATGCTTCCATTTTTTCAACACGCTCAGCAGAGACATGTTTTTCAGTTTATTGCTACGCATTAATTATCAAACAAGCGGCTCTTTAAAAAATGTAAGAGATATTCAGGATTTTATATGGAGGAACAAAATAAAACTATTAGGGTCATATATTTCGTTATAGCTTTTCATATATTTTGATTGAATTCATTGAACGCAGGAGCGAATAATAAACGGTGAATCATAACCGCCCAAAATCACAGGAAAAAATGTTTTCCCCTTTCGGGGGATGCTTTTAGATAATGCAAATGGAACTTGGCCAAAACAAAAAACGATTTCGCAAAGGAGATATTCAGATGGTGAAGGGGAGGCAATACAAGTGGACTGAGGGACCCAGGCGAGAAAACGACGCTGTCTCCAATGCAGCCCACCGAGGAAGGCACATCCTATTGAGTTATCACGATAACAAAACTTTTCTTCTTCTTCTGCCTTATCCGGCCATGTGTCTGACTTGCTTAGTGTACTTTGGAATAGTTCCTCCGATGTTGCTGTATACCAAATTCGCAGATTAACATGCCAGGAAATCCTTCTTCTACTGAGGCCTCGTCTTCCTTCAGCTTTCCCTTGGAGAGCTAACTGAAGAAGTCGATATTAATCTTCGTGTTCCCTTATTATGTGTCCGAGGTATTTTAATTTTCGTTGTTTAATCGTTCACATCGCACGGGTTGACAACCAATTCTGTGAAGGACTCATCCATTTGCGCACATGATCCATCCAAGAGATCCTTACAGTGGTTGAGGCAATTTTTGTTAACGTACAGATTTGCTTAAAACTTAGCAAACGTGTTTTCATTAGTAATATCTATCGATAAAACAGAAAAAATTGCATCATATCGATTTTGTTTTGCAATTAAATGCTAATTTTCCCGTAGCCTAATTGGCACATGATATATTTCGTAATAATGCGATTAAATATGCATGGATATTCTTCTAAACACAAAATAACAAATTTCTTATTATTGTAATTGTTGCCAACGAATATCAAGGTGTCACGACAAGTTCAATATTCGAAAACAACATATTTCATTATAATCTCACCTAAATTTTTAATCCGCGCCGAAAACGTCATAATACGCTTTAATGAGGGAAATTTAAAAAAAAATATAATTCTCGTATTATTTTTCATTATTGGTTTAATACAACGCATAAACAGAAGCACTTAAGTGAAGTGTATTCCGAGAATTTTTTTTCGATGCAAAAAATTATTAAATTGAGCACTCAACAGCCCACGATTACCTCTCCAGCCACCATAAAATGCGTCAGTAGTGCCAAATTTTAAAGGCTTGAATATTTTATGAAACATAAATGAATAATAAATAAAATACTGATAAATAACTGAAATTAAAGTTGGAAGGATCATCGAGAGATGTATATATTACTTGGTTTTCGTATCACTCGCCATTACCGAAAGAAATTTGCTAAAGAAACCCATTACATTGAAAGTGGTCTATATTCAGCGAAGCTTGCAATTTTTTTTATCTTTTTTTATTTACAATTTTCTCATTATCCTCAAGACGATGGCTGAGTCAACCGTCGAAACGTTGATGAATTTCAATAATTTTATCCTGTTTCAAACCCTAAATACCTTTACGAATATGATTCTCCGGGAAAACCTTAATCAATTATAAACCATTTTAATTTGTTTTCGTTAATTCGCAAAACAATAGGTCGAATATTTATGATTCATTCTTACTCGTACTTTTTCCATTTTCTCAGAATAAATCAGCACTACAACACACTTTGTTAAATTCAATCCTCCCTTCTTAAAACTATTAAATATCTTACGAATCAGATAACACATTCACGACAAAGAATGTTTCCTCCAAAACGAGTTACTCGGCTGCATTTATTAGAAATATCAGTGATTTTGCTATTATATTACACTCAGAAAAGTAGGTTATTGAGTAGACTAAGGAAACTTCACTTGTGACTGAGTAGAAAAGGAGTGATGGAGGACATGTTTAGTTTTTTTCTGGTGTTTTTTCACTGAAGCTTTGCTCTTTTTTTCTCTTTCATCTCCCGACAAAAAAAGATTATGTCTGACTCGGAGGGAGGCGTTGGGAAAGCGTGGAAGAAAGAGACTGGGAGGGGGGAGGGGGAAAAGTCATCACTTACCCCACACACCCTTCACCCTCTCTTTCTCACACCACTCTAAAGAAAGGAGAGCAAGAATAATTGCTGGGACGGTCGGTCTCGGTGAGAGAAAATAAGAAGAAGAAAAGAAGGAGGAGGGAGAAAAAATTAAAGGAAGCATGTCCCTTCGACACGCTTGGGCATCTGTTATTTTTCCTCCCTTCCACTCTAATTTATTCTCCACTCCCGTAACACGACTCCTAGGCCACTCTACTCATATTCTGTCTACTTGTAGAAAAACTTCTCCTCTACCTGACGTGAACAACAAAATTTTACCCTTCCACGCTATTTCATTCTCTAATTGAACTTGAAATTAACAAGGTGTTCAACGGGAAGGTGGGAGAAATGTGAGGAAAAATAGAACCAATTTTTTCATATAATATTAATGCCATGTTCGTGAAAAATTATTTATAATTAGGAAAAACTCCCTTTAAACTGGATATCAATAAAATATAGGCATCTTATCAACTTCTTTTTTTGAGTTATTAGCTAACTACTGCGATAATGGAAGTTCAAATACGGTAATTCCATTTAATTGGCATTACATTCGGCATCAATGGCTGGAAAAAAGTGTTTATTAAAAATATAATACTTGATTAATCTGCATATTTTGTGCTGTGATTTTGCTTTTCAAATTGATAATGCATATCATGAATTTTTTTCAAGAGCAGGATTTATATACCAATGAAACAAAAAAAGGTGGAATTTAGTATTTGCTTTGACTCACACAGTTGCGGTGGAACCTGCTTAACCATCCCTCCTCCCCACCCCAACAGTCATTGACAAGCCAAACCTCCCCCCTCCCCCTCCCTTCCCTCCACGGCCAATGCCGAGCGGCGAAGAGACAATTTTTCCGTGCTCAATAGTGAAATTGGCTCCCACTCCTCCTCCCTTCCTCCACTTCCATCCTCCTCTTAAATAAGGCATTTTTCCTCGTCTTCGTCGTGTGTCCTGCTCGGAAACCTCGCCGACAACCGCCGCGTGCAACATGAGAGGTCTTCCGCACTCGTCCGAGACGCTGTTAATTAAAAGGGGACGCCCTCTCTTTCCCTCACTCTCTGTCGACTCCTGCTCTCCCCATCCACCCCACAAGCCCACCCTTCTTCCGGCGATGTTATTTTTTTCATCCCCGTCTATTGTCCCTTTTTTCCCTTCTTCGAAAGGTCGTGTCCAAGGGGTTAGGGTTCGGTGGGGAGGGGGGTGAGGGGGTGCATAGTATACCCTCCCCCCCCACCCCCCTCCAGAAATTTTGAACTTATTTAAATAGAGGGCACTAAAATAAAAATTCATATATCTTTTTAATAAAATATTTTGTAGTTAATTTATTCTTTATTCTTAAAACATTAGTCATTAAACTATGCTAAGAATTTCCAAAAAAAACTGTCGGTATTGTATTCTTTCAAATATTTGCACAGCAAAGATCCATAAAAATCGGCTGTTAAACAGCAATCGCAATTGCACACTTAATTGCATAAACACTTAATTTTGATCCTGATTTCCCCCCAAAATGAAATCCTGGCGACATCACTGTGTCCGTCGGCAAAAGTTTCTATGTAATTTTTTCATGCGACTGCGTATAAAAAAAAGCAAAAAAAAAAAGACCGAGCAAAAATAAAATTCTCCTGCTCACATTCTCAACATATTATTAGGTTAAATAAATTTTAGGGTAAGTGCCTCAAACCTAGTGTAGGAAGCGGATGCTGAAGATCAAATGGAAGGATAAAATAAGAAATGAATAAGTTTACAGAGGAGTAGAAAAGGAAAGGACCATATGGAACACTACACAGGAAAAAAGAACCAGATGAACTGGTCACACACACTGGTACAATAAATTTGTGAAGAATATAATTGTAGGAAAAATAGAGGAAAAAGTCCCAAAAGAAAAGCCAACGGATAAATACATAGACCACATAAAGATAAAAGTACACAAGAAGAACTACCAGGGAGTAAGGGAACTAGTACTAGATAGGGAAGGATGGAGGGCTGCAGTCAACCAACCTTAGGATTGAACGCCCAATGATTGCCATGATACGTCAAAGATCAAAGTAGTTGTTCTTGACAGGAAGAGTAGAAAGAATGATTATATGGTAAGAATGAATTATGAATGATTGAAAAAGTGGACGATTTTGCGTATCTTGACCGAATGTGTGCGAAAGAAGGAAGGATAGATAAAGAGATTGAAAGGAGTGCGATTATCGGAAGGAAAATTGTAGGTAGTATCTAGGAATGAATGTTTATCTAGGAAAGTGAAAATCGCAGTATATCTGTAGAGCAGATAAAAGCTACAAAATAAGGGGAATTCACTACCGAACTGATAGGCACTTTTCTCCCGTTGCGAGTTCTTATTTACGCAACACATGTCTTATGTTCGATTGACAATGGAAACTATTTTGATGCGAAGAAACAAATGAAAGAAAAGGTGCCCTGACTCAATAAATTCCGCGTACTTATCGTGAATCGAAATGTCGTTCATCGGCAAATTGTGTTGTTTCTAGGATAAATGTAGTTGTTATGTTGAAAATACCATTTTTTATAATTCATTGTGCTATGACTTTACATGTCAGTGATTGTGTCACTGAAATGTAAAACACAATAACTGGAATTTTGTCCCGAATTTGGTTAATGTTTATGACAATATGCGTATATAATGTTTTAATTATTCTCCTCTAGGTGTTTTGTATGAGATTAAGTAGCTAAATGCTTAGGAAATAATTTCAACCTAAACCATTTATCATTGAGAGAGTGTTGACATACATAGTTCTGAAAACATTCGTCCTAAACCTCATTATGTAACTAGCATATAAATTTGTTATAGTGAAATAAAATATTTACGAAATTGATACTAGTTCTAAACAGCAACTATGTACTTATATCTCAGAATAACGCAACTTTAAAATGAATGACAATAAGAGTCCTATTGAATTCATTACGATAAAAAATATTTTCTTTCATTTGGCACATACCACCATAATGGTGTCCATTGGGGTCGCGATAATAAAAGAGTATAACACAAAAAATTTACTCATGTGTACATATTTATGCATTCTCCCTATTGCGTGCGAGAAATAGTGCGGCGTTTCTTATGTAACACGATTCAATACTTGCAAAACGCAGAAGTGTTAGAGAGAATCTCATGTACCAAAGTAATAATATCGCCAGCTCCGAAACCTTAAGTATCAAAATTGTAGTTCATACCATTATGCAACAAAATATAACTACAAATCATGAATTTTCAAATTATTGGAAGACTTGCGTGAATCAAATTACTACAAGAGGTCAAGCTTTAGTAGGAAGAAATTACTTGCCTAGTCAGCATTAGTATATTCAAAATTTAAAACTACCGCATCAAAGAGTAAGAAGAAAGGTATCATATCATACGTTTTTTTTATCTGAGTTTTACGTATATATATCATAACTCGCCATTGGTAAAACTGTAATTCCCTTTAAAAATTAAATCTCCCTTCATAAAATCTTGTTTTACTTTTTCCTGCTTTTAGTGTGATTTGTTTGACTTGTTATATGAAAATTGATATTTCATGGTACGATTAAAGGGAATCCCGTCAATATCCTAGTCTCAGGGGCTCTCAAAATTTTTATTACGATGCCCTGTGATTATTGTTAGATTATGGTTGTATTTTATTGATGATTAATCTATCAAAAATATGATGCGAAAGCGTAGAAACCAGTAAAAAAGTGTTGAGCGCACAAAGTTTATTTTCAAGCACATTAATGAACGCAAGAAGTATTGCGATTCCTATTTCACACGATAAAATACATAGAAAACGCCATAAAGTGAGATAAAGTCTCGGGGAAACTTGTGCCTTAGGAGATGCAGGGTTTTAAAGATCTCTTTCTCTCTCCCCTTCCCTTTGGCCCTGTTCTCCAGCCACCTTTCGGTGTCGAGAAAAAAGTACAGTTCCCTCATCCCTCTCCATTCCCTCCCCACTTCATTCGCACTTCACTCTCTCTCTCTTTCCTTTGGCCCCTCCGCGTGAGGGAGTTTTAAGTGTTCTCTCGTGTCCCTCCAGCGTTCCGTTTTCAGGGTTCGGTGGAACAAGGGAACGGAGGAATGGAGAGAGAGGGAAGGACACAGCAAGCACTGGCCACCTACTGGAGAAGTTTGTCAATGTCGAGAGCGAAGAAGGCTGTGAATGTCATACCCTAAAGCGAAGGGCCTCAGCATGGGGGAGCCGCTCAACTGATATATACGCACATGCATATATATATATATATATATATATATATATATATATATATATATATATACATATATATATATATATATATATATATATATAATTTAATTAATCATAGAGATTTTATAGGTGAATAAGTGAGCAATTCACACTTGATCAATTCTTGTTTCTATGAACTATTGAACGTTTAGTTTCAATATTTTTTTCAGTTTATACGATATCTTTCCTCTCATTTTCGTTCTGCGACAATATGTATATATAAAACTGCAAACGTCACATATGCGCATATATTATACATGCACATATACATATAGTATGTTCACATATTTTACATGGATGTGAGGAAGGATTACGATTTTTTTCATGTGGGTTTTTTTGTGGGGGGAGGGGACAGGACTATTCTCACCCTTCTCTCCAGCGAAGTATTTTATTCTTAACGTCACCGTGATGGCTAGAACATCAGCAAAAGGGCGCTGAAAAAAATGGGCCTAATCCGGAATTTTCCACGGTAGGATCTCATCCGTACGGGAGATTCAAGTATTCCGTAAATCTCTCGCGAATTTGAACGATAACGGATGATGGAATACATCCGTCATCCGGATTTGAGCATGGAAAGCTCGGATTTTGAAACAAGAGAGGAGGAATTTGGGGGAAACTTTTCGAAATGGAAACTACGGAATGGATTCGTGAATGGTTCTTATCTGAGACTGCAAATATTCCGTAGCATGATCCATATACAGCTGCAAAATTCTGCTCAAGTTTTCTAAGGGAGGAGATTTTCAACGCTTCAGTCCATACTGTAGTTCAGTAGACCTGGATCATCCACTGAGGAGGACAGTCACAGGGATTATTGTAGTTTTCTATTAGTTATAGCATAGCTACAACACACAAGTTTTTAGTTTACTATTCTTAATATATAACGCAAAATGAGCAAATTTAATATAAGTTATTAAATGGCTCCATTCGATAGGTTATATCTGTGAGCTAATCCTGATATCATCAACCATTAAATTAACGGATTGGGAATTTCCTCTCAAAACTCATTCTCATATGATTTGCATTTTTCTATTTACTTAGTAACATTTTCATATGGAGACACTTTAATTTTAGGTTATCATCAAAGTTTAAACGATTTCAATAAGCACTAAGCTTCGGTAGGTGTTTCTTTCCAAAAGCCAATTTTCTCTGCGCTATCTTGGATTTCAAAGGCTTGATGTGCGTTCCAAATGATCCGGCATTCCAACATTCCTCTCCCATCTCTTCCTAATTGTCTTCGTAATGATTCAATGTTGGCGATTGAAAGCAAAGTGAAAACGCAGCCTTACCATTTTGGATAAATTGAAAAAAAAACAAGGCATTTTCTCAACTAATCGACTTTTGAATGTTTCCATTGCATTATCAGGAGTACAACGAGCAAGTCCATTTCTATTTTTCTGACACTTCCTGTTGAAATTCAAGCTATCGGTTTAATCAGCACCACTTCTGAAAGGTTATTATTCTCTCACGGCATTCAAATGTTTTTTAGAAAGGTGTCCGTTCTTTTCCTTCTCACTGCTCCATTTGAAACTTATTTTGTTTCGTACGCTTCATTTTTCCCATTTTATTATTATTATCAATTATTTGTAGTTTACATTAGAGTTCAATCAGCTAATTTCACTGGCAGTCATTAGTTGGGGCAAAAGTATTTCTGCGAGCAAATTTGTCTTACTAGGCCGACAACGTAGACCAATTTGCACTGTAAATGGTTTTACTGGAAAGTTGGAGCAAAAAATGTAAAACATTTTCGATTTAAAAATAAGTAACATCAATGTTAACGCTGTTCTGAACGGGGAACTCCTCTATTTATTTCCCCGAAGCAGAGTGTGTTTTATCTGTCTGGAACGATTGATGCTAAGACGTAAAGCTTTCTGCGGGTGCGGGCGTTTTAGTAATAAATTAATCATAGAGATTTTATAGGTGAATAAGTGAGCAACTCACACATGATCAATTCTTGTTTCTATGAACTATTGAACGTTGCGTTCCAATATTTTTTCAGTGTATACGGTATCTTTCTGCAGCCCTCATTTTCATTCTGCGACAATGTCGCGCCGTCGCTTGATGTTCTGCTTTGGGGATTTATTTATTAATACATAGTAACATAAGGTAGCACAAAGAAAATTGAATGTACAAGATAAAAAACTTTCATTTTCAAGGAAATTTAGGTAAAAATAACTGAACCATTAACATTTAACATTAACGAGTCATTAATTTGGCCATTTTTTATTAAATAAAGCATGTCGTGTAATGGTTGTGAGCAGTGAAAAGCAGCAACGAGAACATATGGCAAAACATATACAGATTAGGACTTTAGTAGGTAAGCAATCAAAATATCAAGGTATTGAGTAACATGGTAAATCATGTTTGAACTCTACGCTTATCATTTCTCACCTGGACCGGTACAGTGATTTTTGTGAATATACTCACCTGGGAAAAGCCACCTGGCTCTGGTCATCCAACAGTCAGCTGGAACCACTTAAGTCATAAAATCCGTTGCTTACATTTCAGGCATTCGTAGTAAACACATACAGGAACAAGCTATATTTCGAAAAATATACAAACGAGGGTGTTTTTCAGAAAATTATTGCGTATTACTTAAAAATTGCACTTTTGCATCTTTTGGCGAATTATTACATACTCTTTTTAGTGGCTCCAAGTAATGTATATTAATAGGTACCGTCACTACGCGAGTACTGCTCACATATTATTTGAACAACATATGACCTTATTTTCACAGCAGGCTAGTAATATCCCACTGCTTTGCAAAGCCATTAGCTAATAATAAAAAGCATCAATCAAGTTATATATTAAATGAATTTGCTCATCTCTTTGAAAATCTAAAAACCGTAAATAAATTTCCCTTTGAAAGCACTTTATCGTTAAACATTGGCTTGAATCAAAGTTAATGTGGCCTCACAAATACAAACAGCGTTTTATAGAACGTTATTTTTTCTCAACATTAATAATAAAAATGTTATCAAAATGACCACGGTGGCATTTTCACCCTAATAATAAGTTACGAATTTCGTTGAATACGGCGAAATCAATCCAAGACAGGGAAGCAAATTTGGGCTAAACACGTGCGGCAGAGTACTCACTTTTATTTACATATTATATAGGACATGATATAAGCTATCATTTGGAGATGGGCAAATGTGAGCTGACAGTGCTGGCAGAAGGTGAGCTGAGTTGCCATAGCAATTAATTTCGCCTGTTAACTAAAATCATGAATTTTGTACGACAAAGGTATTTCTTAGCTAGTAAATAACGCGCGCAATTATTTATCAAGGAATTGATTTTTAATGCATAAATGTTTCAATAATGGCATTTATAAAGTTTTCGGAACTTGGAATATAATGGAATGGTTCGAACAGAACGGCATTAAATGGTACGATATTGTATCAAGACTATTTTTGTGTCATTTCTGATGTTATAACTTGGAATCATATCGATTTCAAGCCTTCAGCAAAAAAAGTTGCTAACTCAGAGGTCTTAGTACAGCTATACTGACTAGACTATAGGGCCGACGCGTTGCCAGCCTGACAACTACATCCCGGGGGAGTTATTATGTAACTTTCGTACCGATCGTTTGCAGGTTACTAAACAAAACAGGCATCACTAACGACATTATCCATCTAGCGAATGTTTAGTAACGGCTTCGCCCAAATTTCCAAAACTTGTTGGTTTTAGTGTCGGTAAGGTTAGGTCCTCTCCTGCTAACCCTGTGGTCTCAGGTTCTAGTACCACCTGGGTGGGTTTTTCACCATTCACGACATTGTTTTGTTTTCTTCCTATGTCATTTTTTTCCTAAGAAACACGTGATATCCTATTCCCTCACAAAATTAAGGAAAAAGGAATAAAAATGCGCCAAAACTCTAAGAAATCATGTGACACCCGAGCCTAACTGAAGGGTGTATATGTATACACTCGGCAAGTCCATGACTCGACATCAGCTCTGAAGAAGATGGAAGAAACAGCCACCGAAACGTTGCCAACAACCACCTTCCTGACCCGGTGGAAAACCCGAGAAAACTTTGTATAATACCCTGTTATTAAATAACCTTAGGAGCTGTTTCCAGTGGTTGCGTCAAAAATAAAATAAAGCCTGTAAGATTCTGCATTCTTCGTATCGACTTAGTTTAATTTTTGTGAAAGAAAAAGAGTGGCAATTTTCCACAAGAATATAGCTTTACTCGACCGGTTTCGGTGTACAACACCATCATCAGGTGGTGGTGACCTGATGATGGTGTTGTACACCGAAACCGGTCGAGTAAAACTATATTGTTGTGGAAAATTGCCAGTCTTTTTCTTTCATGATGTTATTCCACAAAATCAAGCCTGAAACAACAACTTTTATTAGTTTAATTTGTTGAACTTCTTCAGCGAGTATTGTACCACCAATTTACATACTGACATGAATGTTATGACACACTTAATGTCGTATAATAATCACTCTGAAGTAATAGCTGGTGACAATATTTATGTATAATGATGCATTTTGTTTTCCATACTTGTTTTTTGATCTTTCTGTGCCTTGATTAGTCCTGAAGATGGAATCGTTCAATTCCAAAACGTTGTCCGAGAATAATTTGAGTATTTTTCTACTACTGATCAACCCTTGAAATGACAAGTGTCGAAAGTCTGTAGGTTGACCACCCTGATTTTTTTATTTTGAATCAAATATTTAGATGATAAATCCCCCTCATTGGACTCTTCCTTTCTCTTTGCAGCAAATGGTAGACGATGACGGTAGCGTGGAGATGGCCCTGATCGACTACTTGCTGGCCAAGCAGATCGCCAAGAGGCTTCACGAACAGTTGGACGTCACCGACCTCCAGCGCAAGAGGAGTTACTGGAAGCAGTGCGCTTTCAACGCCGTCTCCTGCTTTGGAAAGTAGACCTTAGGGTCCACGATGCTCTTCCGGCAGACGTAATGAGGATGGTTAAGGAAGGGGTATGAGGGAGGGATTGTTTGGTGGGGATTGAGAGTAGATTTGAGGAAGAACTTGAAGACACGGGGGGATAAGAGTCAGCCGGAGAGATTGGGAGGGTGGGAAACGGGTGAGGTTTATTTAAATAAGATCAAGGGTGAGGAGAAAAAGTTTTTTTCGTAATTTTCTCAGAAAAGTTTGAGAGTTGCGCGAGAGTCCACTTTTGAATCAAATATCTCGTCTCGGACTACCAATTGATGTCGTAAAGAGCAGTTGCCCTGTTCACGACTCGCCTATCCGGACGATGTCTTGAAAAAGCCTTGGAATTTTGGAAACTTGATGTTCGCCAATTATTCTCGATGAAAATTTTTCACTTTCCCCAAAATTTAGGTGGAACTCATACGAAGTTTGGAATGAGCTTCGAGTATTCCATTTTGACATGAAGCAAAGATCTTCAGTACCCCGTTTTATTTGAAAACTGCTGAAAATGTTCAATGCGCCCATCAGTCCTAAATACCACCTAGTTTTCGGTATTTCATGACAATATTGAAGATCATTCTGGTCGTTACCTCTAATTTCATGAGGCGAAATCACGTTTCCGAAATATCAGGCTGGTAATGAAGGACCCTCGCCCTAATTCAGATGCACCAAATGTAGCTCTGCATGAGGTGATAAAGTTCATATCCACGGCATATATTTCATGGGGGCATCCGTAGTTTGACAGCAAAACACTTAGGCTGGAATAATAACTGTATGAAGCTGTAAATTTCATTACTCTCTGGAATAAAATCAAAATTTAGAAAAAAAATCTTTATCGAATATGATTTCTGGACACTCCTCACGGTTTGAAATTCATGGAAGAGTACTGAAGTTTCTCTCAATACATATTATACACCTAGAAACCTTAGCAAATCATGACTCTATGTTTAGATGAATTTATCATTTATTTAGTAAAGATTAATATGCCAGCATTGTTTGTTGTGGCTGACAAATTTTGTCCACAGTTTTGTGATTCTGAGCTGAATATTTAAATAAAAAGATACAATAAATCTGCTCTTGTTGTTTTATCTTTGTCTCTGTGTTACAAGTATTCTACTATAGCTCAATAAATCCTTCTCAAAACTGGAAATGTTATTTCAATAATCATCGCATACCGCATTCCTTTAACTGAGGACGCCTATTTTCTTAAATAAAGTCTCAATAATTCACAAGGCGTCCTAATCACCATGGGTAGTTTACTTCAGCAGATAGCAAGCTTCCATGCTGTCCTCCGCGTTTGTTCATTTTGCTGGGACGACAGTTTCAACGGAGTTGCAGACGGCGGCTTCAAAACGTTGAATTAAATGCTAACATGTTTCATCAACTGACCGAAAGCGCGTAATAGACAATACCGTGCCGGAGAGTGATACTCCCTACAACAGATAATGGCAGAAATGTACTAATCACGGGTGTGTATGTAGTGATGTCTGTGTTTGCGTGAAGGACACTGATTACTAAAAAAAAAAAGGGTAGTCTTAAGCTTAAGTGTAAAAATCTTGGGAGTACAACAGTACGAAATAAAGTACTTTTCAGGTTTAACAAAGAATTTACTATATGCTTACATTTTTTGTGCCGAAGTGGATATACCTTGGCATTTTATCATTAATTTGTATTTTTTCTTCTCTTTTGAGCATGTGTTTTGTGGGAGAATGGATTTGTATTTTAATATTTTATTATTTTTTATCTCTCTATTTTTATTTACTTTATATATATATTTTTTTCTCTTTTCCATTTTTCTCCTATTTTAACACGTCCGCCACATAGGCAAAGTAAGAACAATAATTGTGACATTTTTATTCTCCGATGAATGGTGAAATACACGAAGAAGAGCAAATTTAACGAGCATAGGACTGACTCACAGTCAAGTGTTTGAATAGGTAGTGGAATTGCAGTGTGCGTTGAGGTAAGGGGATTGTACCGCCATAATCGACCTAGGTTTGAAGAGGAGTCTGAAAAACTGCGGGCTTGTTCGGAAAGAGATGATGCTGATATTTTGCCCATCTTAAACACATATACCAGTTGGAGTCGGGTGCACTGTGATTGGTGGTTTTTCTTTTTTGATTGGACTCGCACTTCCAGAATTTTTCCAGGCGTTGAACATCAATCGGTCTTTGCTGCTGAAGTTATTGGGATTCTAGCTGATTTCACAATGGTTTCATGTTTGTAACTACATCGGCGGTTCCATAACAAAATTTCATCATGTATTTAATGCAGCCACTATTAAATTGCAGAGACTAAATAAGAACGTTGTATTCATATGAATGTAACTTCTGGCATAATTAACTAGCATATATAATACTAGAGATGAACGTAAAACTACCGAAACCAAAAACACTTTTAAAACAATGTAACTCACTCATGTGTGCAGCTAGAAACCACCTGAGCAGTAACACACATTGCAATAGATATAATTAATTTTTGGCCCATCTCATTTCCTTTCGCCTGTTAATCGTGGGTGGCGCATCATTTGGGTGAGCAACACAGCTGCAAAATACAGTTTATAGATGGTAGTGCTTAGAGGTAGTCACGTAGCTCTTTTTTCAATTGCGCCAAGAGTACTCCTGTTACAGCCTCTGACATTACCTCATCATCAGCAATGATAAACCCGAATATTGGCTTGCTGCAGCTCTCAAAAGTAGGTACCGTATGTTCGGAACTACAGCGGATTCAATTCTTACCGCTTCATGTGGACTTAAGATATCTATAATTTATCAAGCTATATGCTATATATGAATTGCAACTTATATATTTCGGGGCATTTATTTAAACAGGCCCTTATTTAAACATGTCTCAACTGCGGACTGTCGCAGAGGACTTAGTGCGCATTTCGTACATTAAGTACATTCGTACATTTCGTACTGAAAAAAATTCGATTTTCTGCGACAAAAAGGGGAAAAAGTGGGTTGCATACACTCACAGGATGCTGCAGGTCGTGTAATTTGTTGCCTATCACCACAGGATACTGACACCACAGGAGAAAGCTACAATGAGCCTGGTCAAAAAATTAAAGTGGGAACCACAAGAAATAGCAGTTTCTCGTAGGTTATCCTTTAAATACGTTTTTCAAAATAGTTCTTCAAGGCTTGTCTCTTATGTGAGGAATAAAGAAGAAAAGGTTTTTTTTTATATTCTAAGCATAATTTCTCTTTCACTGCATTGAAAATATGTACATCTGTAGTTCTTTCCATGCATACTACAATTACTTTTCCAAAATATTGTTCCCATGCCTGTGTTTTCATTTGTCAACACATACTGGTCTCCCTCAGGGTTCCATCAACACTATCATCATGAAATATATAGTCTGTCTAAGATAATACTGCAGTTGACAGAAATACAGCCAATCAGTAAACACGTCCAATGCCGTTTGGAGAAGGGAATCATGTGAGCAAAGAATCTGTGATTGATTCCTTTGTTTAAATCATAGGATCGTGAAAAAATTATTTACTTTTCATTTCTTTCTAAACCAAATCAGTATATTTCAACTGTGCTATTATCTTGGACGGCCTCTAAGAAACAACGTTTAATCAGCTGCTTCTTCTTGGGATAATAATGTGGTAGTTTCCCGTTGCCTTGCTCCTTGCAGTACTACAGCCATTTAGGGTATTACCTAACCACGCCTACCATTTATCAATCATTGAAGTACCAATCCACATGGTCTTCACCCCCAATTAATTGAAGAAGGGCTGCTGCCCCCTCCTTAGGGTCACCGGTCACCTTTTGGTTGGCATCAGCCTCTCACCCATTCACAGCATCTCCACAGATTTAGCTGCAGTTTTGAGCCATCTTACCTGTTGAATGCCTCCTTCATCCTCTGGATACCATCAACTTTTGCCCACTACTGCTTACATGTTGAGTAAATGCACTTATATTGCAGCTAACATTATTATCCAGAGGTCAATCCATCATTCTCAACCCAGTGAGTGCATTCAGTAGCTGTAAGCTAGCCCCTAGATAGAAAAAGTCTCAAGTATATTTTTAGCTTAACTCTTAGAAGGTAGAAACAAAGAATAAACTGCACTCATTAGCACTAATAAGTTTCAGAGCAGTGAAGGGAATCCATCCTCAAACACTTATCTCAACAGCTGGCTGAGGGACCACAAAGCACAAAGGACTCAATGCCTTGAAATCAAACCTCACCTGCAACGGAGGAGCACTATGTCTTGAATTCTAGGCATTCACATTGAGCATGTTAGTAGTATTCCTACCATGCCACAATAAGAAAGCACACTTTGAAATTATTAGTAAATTCTGAGGATCATTCCTCTCTTCTGCATAAACCAGGTATTTAGTAGGATATATAAAAAACTTTCATTTATTAACTTTTCAGCAGACCATAGCCATCAGTTTACCAAAAAGAGTTATCAGTGCTTCAAAATTTCATGTATAAATGTAGATAACAATGAACTAAATCATGCTGACTAAACATGTTCCTAATATGTCTTCATTCATCTAATTCAAGGCATGCATTTTTTAAATATGTATATACATTCTTATTTTATGAAATAATCAGATGAGAGGTATATGAGATTACATTATGTGAGATTATGTAGCGTTTAAATGCTGGCGCTCGGGTGCACCCACTGCTTCTTTTCTTTTTTTGTTTGTGTAAACAACTGCAGAGACCACTGTTGATGGAGGAGAGGGGAGGAAGC
This sequence comes from Pyrrhosoma nymphula, assembly GCA_963573305.1. Lineage (NCBI taxonomy): Eukaryota > Metazoa > Arthropoda > Insecta > Odonata > Coenagrionidae > Pyrrhosoma > Pyrrhosoma nymphula. Next base: position 131,001,234 of record OY754329.1, on the reverse strand, counting down.
CACCCCTCCGGTGAGAGGGGGGAAGGTGTGGACAGGCAGCTCTGGCTTGTTCTTTGAGGGGCAGTTCATCGGTGCGCACTTTTTGAGGCTGTAAGTCCTCGTGAGTTTCGTTGGGATTTCATCTTTAGGGTTTCATTTAATATCAGTTGTTTGGAATTCATATGGGTTTCATTAGGATCTAGAATCAGTGGTAGCCTAAGTGGGCTTGTATTTTTCATTCCCTTCAATTTGTTTTTTCCAACTTCACCCTGTCCTGTTTCCTACATTTTGCTGTTCTCAATGATGAACAGGTGCTCGAGTCAATGATTGGGTGACTGACGCTACCTACTCTGAGAGAATCACAAAATTTTATTTAAATTATTCCTGCCCTCAACCTTTTCCACCTTCCGAGAGTGGGCGGAATCGTTTACCTTATCTACACTGCTGCCCAGCATATCACTGATAACTTCTGAGCACTCCCGGGAAGGATGTTACAATTAAATATCTACATGGAAATAAGCTTGCAAAGCCACATTTTTCAGGTATGTTTTTTCACTGTATCACTTAAAGTCATGTCATATTTAATAGGAAAATCACCAGCATTATAACATACTGAATACTACCTAATATTTATGTAATATCTTAGCAGACATGAAAATAAAACTTTAGATGTCAGTGTAGCACAGCTTAACCCACACACAGAAAAACGGTTCTTTTCAGTAACCTGTAAAATTGGTGGTAAAGTGGTTGTAAGTTGATGAAACAATTGCAGTTGGTCACCCTAATTATCTATTGGTCACTGTAACTATCCGAGCTTGTTAATCAGTACCAGTAAGACTGGTCGACTCATCCACAGTTACAGTGGCTATGCGGCTGGTAACGGGAACCATCTTTTCAAAGATGGTGCGACAGGCAGCCAGTTGCCGGCACACACAACCAAGTCTGGAAGCTCGAGGAAACCGCTGGAGAGGTAGGGGGAGCAACATGGTAGGAGTGATGATGCACATGCGCTTGGAGCGGGAATTGTAAAATATCTTGTTTATTCCCAGTAATATTGCATTTATATTCATATTATGTGGCAATATAGGTTTCAATTAATTAATGCCAAATAACTGTCATCGTGATTTAATGGTATTTCCTCAGACTATCATGGAATTGCCATTTAAAAATTAGTTCTCAAAGTTACATTAATCCTCGGAAGTGGCCATATATATAAGACTTTCTTGACGTTGGTTTACTAATATCGGGTGCGAGAAAGTGCGTGTTGAGTCTTGGGAAATATGGTCATGCAAGTTAGAGACTATGTTGTTAGGTAGGATAGGATAATTTATCATATAATAATGTATGCCACAGTGTTATTATTACATTCATAGTAATTGAAATATATTTTTTTTATTTTGAGAGGGCAAGGGAGTCTCAACAGAGAATTTCAGGAGAGTCTCAACAGAGACAATTGGATTCATGTTTCAATTTTCAACACAACTTCAAGAGAGATTCAAGGCAGCCATTTCAAAATGGTCTCAACACAGATTCTTCCACTAGAGCTTGATAACGAGACCATTTTACTAAATAACTCAAGACAATGAGAGATGCCTATGATAACTATGAGTCTGGTTAAGGCATAAACCGCCATTTGGTTCTGGTTACCAGTACGACGCAGTGATGGCAACCCACGCAAGGTAACCAAGCGAGATGGTAATTGTTACTATCTTCTTGGTTAAACTAAAATTAACCTTCTGGCTTGGTAGTGGTTATCAGATTGTGAGTTCATGAAACCACCTACTTCTCTGCATGCAGTGATAAGTCTCATAAAAAACCAACCTTTATATTTCATCCTGGAGGATTCATAAATCAAACATATCAATTCAATTGATGCACATAAAAGCAAATGATACTAATACATACTGCATTATCCAGCAAACTAAAAAACCTGAATAAGAACAATTTGAGTGAGTGCTGATGAGAGTTCATGCAGAGTATTTATGGCAATATTTCACCAGTAAATGTCATATTATGTAACAGTCTATGTACAAATTGGAGGAGCTCAGCTGAATAATTCTAAAATCAATTCTGAGTACTGGTTGCAGCGGATGCAATGTCATCCATCGGAATCACTTTTATGACAATGCTGACTCCAAATAGATAAATAGAGAGGTAAAAGCAAATCCTTTACATTCCAGGGGCAGATGCTCCATCCTCACTGAGAGGCATGTTGATCACAGTTGTGATAATCGTTGTCAATCGTCGACCGTTGGTTTTCTTGGGTTTTTTTGACCCCTTTGATGATGTCACTGATTCTTTTTTGCCAATTTTTGAGGTATCTTCAGCCATGTCAATGACAATAACTGTTATTTTATCTGAGATAGGTGTTTCAGTCAAAAGCCGAATGAAAGTTTCAAGGTGGTACTGGAAGTTGGGTGCAAGGTATGGAACCTGTTTTAAATGAAATTAAAAGATCAGCATGAACAAAACAGATTGCATGTATTTTTTCATAGCATTAAGAGATCTATCAGTGCATTGATCGCTTGGACTATAGGTAAACCTACAAGTGTAAGGGAAGAGTAGCACTACCCTTCCCTTACACTCCACGGAGTGTAGGGCGAGGGTAAGCCGAGGAGTTTTTAGCGAGTGTAAGGGAAGGGTAGCGCTACCCTTCCCATGGAGTGTAGGGTGAGGGTAAGCGGAGGGTAAGCCAAGGAGTTGTTGCCAAGTGAGAACTAACCTTTGAACACCATTGCTAAAATACAGTTATTCTCAATGCCCGCCTTGTAGTAACCAAGATTAATTTTCATGGAAATTTCTCTATTAGCCAAAAGTTAGGTCACCATTAAAAGCATTTCCTGCACCAAAAACTACCACACAGTGTCATGACAGATGATTTTCAAATCCTGTATACCCTGTATCCATGGGCACCCATAAAATATTTTCCAGGGGGGGCCAAGACATAGGTTTAATAAGGGGGGATTGAGGAGCCCTCTCCCATATACATAGTTTAGTTAATTTGAGGTCACAGGAGCACATTTTTGGAAAATCTAATGTGGATGACAATTTTCTAAATTTATTACTAAAATATTTATTTTATCCTACAAAAAAATAAATAAATTAAATTTTCCCTTCCAATATTAATTTTCTGGGAGGCTAGGGGGGGGGGGGGGGGGGGCGCACCACCTGCCCCCGTGTATGGGCACCAATGCATGTACCCTGACATTTGGAGCTGCACTGACAATGAGTATTCCATGATATAATGCATGTACCATTTTGTACACCCTCCAGCTGGATACATAAACAGGGTGCTCTTATGTGTAGAACTGCATTAATATATCAATGTTAGCAGTAAATAGTCGTAATGTAGCATTAGATACTGTGCTTTCACAAATCCATACAATCTTGAGTTTCACAGCACACTGAATGAAATTTGGACAAAAAATTATTCTCTGCATTTCTCCTCATCAACCATAATCTCCAGAGCATGGATCTCTGGAGTACTTTTTGACTTATTGTTAGGTACACTAATTTTGACTTTTCTGCAAGTGTCAGAATGTATCTATACAGTGACTCAGGGACTACCTGTAAAACTATTTTCCAGCTTTTCCTTACCACTGTGAGCTGAAGAAAAGAAATAAAAATACTGTATGCACAATGAAATCAAGCAAAATATTTTTCCCTTGTCTATTACATTGAATGTAAACAAGTTATACCTTGAATATAAGGGGAAAGTTATTAGAGCCAATGCTTTTAAACAATTTCACAAGTGTACTGCATATCTCACCCGTATCAATGGTTGATCAATTGAATAAATCCTGGGATCCCAATGGAAAGTCACAGCAATTTCTTGAACTGCATCAGAAGACATAGTCTCTAAGGTCATCATGGCTTTGAATACAGGTCCGAGTCCATGTAACTAAAAGAAGTTGATTGTGGCATTTCAAATTGATGAAGGCAAGTGATGCACCTACTTTGTGGCATTTTCCAGCATTAAACATATTGAAAAGAAAACACTAACATTCCACACTAGGATTTTTTTATATAAAAAAACTAAAGTGGAATTTTAGCAAGTGTTTTCATAACATCATCTTTAATGATGATTTTACTCAAAAATGGCAAAATAAGTTTCAGGGTTAAATAACAAAATCATCTTTCCTTCAAATGATGTCTCAATTAAGTTGTACATTTCTTGAAATGTATATGATTTAATTAAGGAAACTAGAAAAGCACTGACATTCATTACCATCAGCAACCATATCTTAATGACTACCTAGCTGACACTTAACCTTGCAATGACTTTGGAATAACCATAACTATATAATTAGAAAAAGTTCATGAAAAATATGAAAAAACAATGGTAAGATCTCAAAGATTGTTGATTTTAAGGCAATTAGTAATTGTTAAATATCAAAATACATTACCACAGTTTTAAAAGATTTTAAATACTTATTTTAGTTAAGTATGCAAGGGCTAAAGGAGTAAAAAAGTCCTTTTATTTACAAGTAGGAGCATATATAATCCATAGCAGGCAGGTTTTCAGCATAGCTCAACTTTCACTATATGTATATCATCTCTCCAGCAATTAACCAGGTCTAATTTTTTCCATAAATTTATAATTGCCTTATTTTTATTAGTTCTCCAGTAAATCCTCATCTAGCTTAGGAATTGCTTAAATGTTGTATAGGAGCAATAAATATATATATTGCTAAATTAAAATACACTATAGCACAAAATAAAGAAAAAAATTACCTGCACCATCAATTTCAGCTGTTTTGGATTGTCTGGAGCTGAAGTTACATTTCTGCATTTGTCAACATTGTTTTGATAGGCCTTGTCAACCATTTTTCTCAGGTGAAGCAAGTCTCGTTGGAATGTCTGATGAATCTCTGCAATATTAAAAGAGACCCTTAGTTCAAGCAAACTACACAAGATTGCACTTTAATTTTGGGTTTCACATTTAGCAAGTGGGCATGAAAGATGCATCCATCATGTGAACCCTATTGGGTAACTGTTTGCATTAATAAGGGTTATAACTCAAATGGCCATAAACGTTAACCTCTCTTCAAGAAAGGTAAACATTTACATAAATGGAGTTATTACCTTAAGTAAATACAGTTAGCCTAGCCTTAAGAGCTCACTTCTTTGTCAATGGTAAATTGCAATGGATTTCTTTAATCTTGTTACATATTGCTACAAATATTTTATCAATTTTCTTCCATTCAAAAATAAAATAACTGCTATACTTCATCTCATTTTTCCATTTACGCATTTCATCCATATTTTCATGGGCATGCCCCAATATCACCAACAAATAGAATACATACGTGTTGCATTGTCCCTTTCCTTAGCAGCATGCTCCACAAACTCTTTTGTCCTTTTCGGAATGGACAGTTTGTGATCTTTAGGCCTTTTTTGAGATAATGGCTGCCCCTCTTCTGTAACTTCAACACCAAAGCGAGAAGTTCTCTTGAGAATTTTAACATGGAGAACACCACCTAATAATAATGTCATAACATTTTTAGTAAAATGGTCTCCTTAACAGCTAGGCGTCTGAGTTAAACAACTACTCAAAACTAAAAGGATACATATTTAGGGCAATATAAATCGATAATTACATTTAAGGTTTAATTAAACATACATACATATAAGTAAAAATTTGGCTTATGCTGCTCGGAATGGGAGTGTTAGTACCCAGACATGCATGTGCACATGCAAGTTTTCACTGAACTAAATTAAAATAGAATTCAGTCTCAGAGAAGATTCTTGTATTATTCTTTATACCAAGTGATCCCAGAAAAGTGTAGGTTCATTCAGATGTTATAATGGCTATAGAGAGTAGAATCCTTTAACTAATAGTTGTTATAAACACAGATCTCACATATGATGCCAAAGGATCTTTAAATACTGGCCCAGGGTAATTAACCAAAGACCTTTAATTAATGTTTTCACTTACATAACTTCAAAGTAGATATGCCATCATTTGAGACTACATATATTCATCTGGTTCATTCCATGTCACCTAATTTCAGAAAAGGTCTGTACCCTCAAGATATGGAATTCCTTCAATTTTTTTCTTTCGTAGGCATGAATGTGCTATGCTCTAATTGACAGTTTCAGAATGTATGACCAAAAATGGTCTCTGCAAAGTGTTTTGGAAAAATAAAATAAATTGTTTGCAAATACATGCCTCAAATTTTGAAAATTATTGCTCAAATTAATTAAATGATTTGTCTAATTTAAAGACCAATTTCATTGAATTCGGAGTAAAAATTAAAGGTAATGCTTATGCTATTTAAACATTAATTAAAGAATATGCAACACTTTTTACATTTAATATATTGCATTATTTAGTAAAATTTTACTTTTATTACTATTCAAGTTAACTGTATACAAATTAAAAAGTACAACTTTGCCTTCATAGTTTTTTTATAATACGCAAACTTACTCTGGGGAAAAATAGTGAGGGTTTTTTGCTACCTACTTAGTAGAAAAAAAATAAAATATGTATTTAAAATTCTAGAAAATATGCACTAGGCTCCCTTTATATGGCCTAAAACAACTGTTTTTTAGAAAAATTATTAAGCAACACTTCGTTAAGCTGCCAATGGTTGAGGCAATAATAGTAAAATGTTGTCCAATTTTTTAGAAGGATAACACTATGAAGGTGAATTAGAGGTAGAAATCCTTCTTCAGAAAATATCAGGGGCAAATGGGAGTTATGAGTTACGTAATAACCCCCCTGGCCAACTTAAATCTCAATTTTCCATCTTTGTGAGTAATGTTTCACTAAGGAGGAGAAGGTAGATATTGTGTTATTTAAACAACAAAACATTTGAATGTTAGTTGATATTTTTCTAAAAACACCTCACCACAATTCTATCCTGTGATTCCGTTGGAGTGCAACCCGCGATACACTCCACATCTTCCTTGCTTCCATATCAATTGAGAGGAGAGATAACAAGTAAATTAACCACTTCTGGCAGTTTAATGTATTAAAGAATGCTGTAGGGATCATAAAATCAGTATAAACCACCATATGCACATTTTTGCAAAAAATAGGGAATAAAGTCATACATAGAAAACATCATCACTAGGAAATAGAAAACTCATATTCAAGTACTATTCAGTCTCTGGACATGCACAATGATGATTTCTTATGGCCAGCCTCAGTGGTGGCGGGGTAAAGTTCTTGCCTTCTAATCCGAGGGTCACGGGTTCGAGTCCCGCCACGGTTGGTTTTTCCCATGCCCAGTGCATGGGTGTTTCTGTAAAGTTCTGGTGGTTAGGCCTCTGAGAAACCTGAAGACAAGCCAATGGCTTATTGGGATCTCAGTGGCATACGGAACACCAGAAACGTCTGAGAAAAAAAAATGATGGGTAATTCATCTCATGACCAGTGTTTATAAGCCAATTTACACTCCCTGAAGGTTTTTGCCAGTATCCTACTCTTATGGATTCCTAATTGGTATTAAGCCAGATCACTCCTTGATTCCCAAAGACTACATTTTTCTGTGTATGATATTTTTTCCAAAGAGGATTTTGAACACGAAATTAAAACAAAAAATTAAAGGCTATTTTCAAATTCTTATTGAAACAAAAGAGTTAATCAATTTATCACACCAATAAACTGAGTAATTGTTTGACCACGTACTGTAAGTAACAGCCACCAAGGTGTTCTCTTCTTGTCCATAAGGACCAAAGGAAAGAGCTGATACAGTTTCAGGAAACTTGATAACATCAACAAGCAACTTTTCATGATAAAAGTTCACAGCACCACCGGCAAGGGCAACAGCCACCAAGGTCAATCCCAGGTGGACTAATGGTACAGTGATAATTGCCCTAGCATGGGAAGGCAGCACTATTTCCCAGTATTTTTTACCCTGCAGTAAACACAAATTAGGAACAAAATTAATGAGTGGTAAGGGAATGAGAGGTCATAAATTAATAAATATAAGAATGAATTAAAATGTTAATAATTAATTACAAATGTAAGTAATTCAGAGATCAACATGGCTTGAATCATGTCTAACATGTCTGCATTCAGAATATTCAAAAGAGCTTGGCATAATCAAAAATATCTCTTGCTGGGCATAAAAAATTACTTGTACAATTGTCATTTTGTATGAGGCAATGAAAAATTAGGTACTCTATACACAAACTTTAATTAATTGATGGACTATAGAAAAATAAAAACTGAGACATATTATAAAGACTGAGCAAATTCTTGCTTACAATTTCATGATGTGAGAAGAGCACCCATTCACAAAAGATGCAATAATGTATGCACTAGCAATCAATTCTTATACGTTCTAACTGTTGTCAACTTTGGCATTTAATATTAACTCTTAAAAGTAATTTTTAAATGCTTATTTCCTCATTGGTCATTATTTTTCACCACTTTAATATGTATTAAAATATTAAAATTATTTCCACAGCTGAAAACTTACCCAGCCCAAAGAAGCAAATAGTATAAAGACATTATGGTAAAAAGTTTCCTCAATTTTTAACCATTATATTGAATGACATTCGTTTTTATTTGAATCATTGAGAAATACTGTGGTGAACTGTAAATAACCTTTAAAATCTGGCCATTAAACTCTCACTGACATTGACATACTGACTGGAAATTATTTGTAACAAATTTAATTTAATTTTTATTTTTTTTCCATTTAATTTTAACTCTGCTAAACAATTACTCTAAACAAGTGGTCCCTAAATTTCCGATTCGGTAAATGGGATCCATTTTTTTGTGAGAAAAAAAACTTCCCTTGGGGGACTAGGAATGGATAAAGGTCAAATGCCACTCGATACATATAGAAAATAAAACAGTATAAGGTCATAATCTTTTAAAATATTAATCAGCTGTTTACTATTACTGCATTGTGTTTGAGTAATTGTCAACTGCATCCTAATTTTTCAATGCAGGAACAACTAATGACAAAATATGTATATCCAGTTATGAAGATTTTGGTGATGTTAAAGCATGTGCTGGTCCTCTGAACTTTTTACCTTAAAACCTGACACAGATATATATGTATTCTCATGACACTAGGAGGGTTACATATAAATTCAGGTAAAGTTGCAAAATCCTTTCTTGGTGAGTCTATGAACTGGGAAGCCCCTCACAAAGGAAACTGAGTAACCAGAAAAAACCTCTCTAGGAGCATTCCATAAACTTGTGCATTATCCCTTTTTCCAGAACAAAACCTGGGGGGCAAGCCAGTGACTTTCGTTGCCCATCAACAATTGGCGAGTATATAAAACTCACTTTGGACAATGGCTGCCATCGCTGAACTCATCTCACAGTTTAACCAATTTTTACTTCAGTCAGTAATGACATATTTTAATGTAGAAATTTAAATTGCAATTTTCTACAGATAAAGATTTATTCAACCCGGGTTTTGATGCACTGCATCATCTTTCAAAACTCGGGTCAAATAAATCTTTATCTGTGGAAAATTGCTATTTAAATGACTGCATTATGTTGTAATTCCACAACATCACCCTTGATACCTCCTTTTTTGGACATATTTTAAATTTTCTAATGTTGGAAATGTGTGCCTTGTGTGAGAGAGTGACCATAAAAAAATCTGTGAACTTAGAGTGTAACCAAATGCCACTGGAGCAAAAAGTCTGAATGCACCTAATGTACACTTTTACCCTCATTTTAATGCGGTCAACAATTTTAGGATTAGGGTTTGCAGTTTTAGGTAAATAAGTGTCCATAGCTGCTTATATCCAAAATTGAAGAGTGCATAAGATGCACACAGACTTTTAGCTCTAGCAACATAAGTTTTCTCTTGAGATTTGCAAATGTTTTTAAGGTTTCTCTCTCACACTAGATGCATATTTACACAATGGGAAAATTTAAATGTCAATATTTACTGCGTACAAATTTGTAAAACTGTGAGGTGAGCTCAGTGGTAGCAAATATGAGGTTTATAGACTCGCTCATGTCTATATGGACTACAAGGGAGATGAATGGGTCGCTTTAGTTACAGACTTGCCCCCCTGTACTATGCAAAGGTAGTGAAATATGTATAGTTTTACAAACTTTTTCCAGAAAAGTTTAAAACTGCATGCACTTTTACCTGGCGAGAATATGACTGGAGTTTCTGATTACTGAGTGCCACCACAATGCTGGCACCAACTCTAACTTCTTCAGAAGAATCTCTGGTTGAAGGGTCAACATGATTGGTATTTGATGAGGGAGGAGGAACGATGACAAATCCCATGATAAGAGATCCAGGTGCAATTAAAAGTTCAGCCTCTGTAGTACCCCTGTCAGCAACACAAATGCAACCCCTTCTGCAGGCACTGAACACACAATAATCCACGTCATATAATCCTGATGTAGCTAGTGAAGCAGAGACATCATTCACTTTGATCTGTAAACATGGATATTTTGTAAATGAAAATTAATCATGAACAAAAGGTTAACAGGGGTAAAGTTAACCAAGCATCCACTTTACACAAGGTTCCCCATTCTTGCCTAACCTCAAAGGAAGCAAGCATCTTCATTTTTCTCCACACGATAATATCACTTTGGCCAAAATGGGGAACAAATTAAAGTATCATGTAGAATACCCATTTTATAGGTAGCAGCATAGTGCAGGACATCTAATAAGCTACTTTCTAAATGCTCTATCAACTTTAATATTATAGGGTATTCTCCAGTTTGAGGTAAGTTTGGATGGCCCATGAAAATTCTCATATAGTTCTGATGTGGAGTAAATCAGCCTCTTGAGCTTTCACTGATCACTATCAAGGTGTATCTCAGAGTTTTGAACCTTGGGTACTCTGGTTCATGGCCAAACACTCTCTTCACAAATTTCTACCATGCCACTTGACATCACAACTAAAACCATAGAGAGCTTAAAAGTTGATGTGAATAACAGATTGAGCATATTGATGTTGATAACAAAGTGCTTGATTCCACAGAGGAAAAATCATTTGTCTTGACCAGGACTCAAAACTGGATCCCTCGATATCGCACCAAGAGCTTTAGCCAGTTAACCCCTCAAGCGTGGAGGACATTTAATTAAATCCCATCCCTGTGGCCAGAGGAGATTTAAATTATTATAAAATTATAATTATATTATAAATATTAGATAAAAAATTAAAAGCTTAAAAGTGCTATGCATGGATATTATATTGTGGAGAAAAAACTTTTCTTCACACAATACAGTAAATTGATTGAGTTAAATATGCAATTTATGACCAAGAAAAATTATTATATTCAGAAGTTCAGGGAGGGTACTGGGTATGCATGATGGCCGCATACAGTACTTGTCGGTACTGGGTACGCAAGGCGGTGTTGAGGGGTTAAGGTACCAAGGCCTATTTCTCCCCTGGGGATTATGGAGGGCTTTCAAGGAATTTACAGGTGACTGTGAAAAGGTAATATCGTAGTTAGACCCTGTAAAGGTGGATTAGGTGGAAGAAGGGACTTTTGAAGTCTCAATCTCGCCCCAATAAAGACGTTTATCAATCTATCTATCTATAGGTACTCAAAATTTGATAACAAAAGGTTTGCAACTTTGGGAACCCCGGCAGTCAAGCGTGGAGACCACTTTACTCCCCCATGCGGAGCTAGATGGTAGGCAATGGACTCTTCCACTGTAAATGGTCTTTGATACAACTGTCAACATGTTTCACTAAAACACTACACCGGGCATACCCTTTCCAGAACCCAAGGACACTATAGTGATACACCCACTGGAGAGTCAGGGAACTCCACTAAAACCTCCTATCCATCCATGAGTATGAGCTTCACCCATCATACACAGCCTTGAGGGAAATCATTGTTAACATATGCATATTAAAATTAAATTCATCACCACTATCCTAGATGTCACGAAAATTTCTGAAATTAAGTTTTTTATTTCCTTCAAATGAAAAACATGGACCACTGCATAAGAATAAGACCAAAGTCTTCACTCAAGTGATTATAACTATAGGAAAGCATGAAAACTCCAAATGGAAATTTCCCGTCCCAGTTTGAGAATGCATATTCATTAAAAAGTCTCCAGGAATGCAGTATCTTCATAATAAGAATCCTGAAAGCTGATAATTGGTAAAATCTTTCTCCACAGCAGAAAAACATATCCAATCCAAAGGGGTGCTGAACTTTTGAATATTCCATGGCAACTTTGAAAGCGTGTTCAACTGCATTTTAGAAAATAATCTGCTAGTGTGTATAGCTAATGAATTTTCAGCTAGAAGAGTACATTGTGCAAATGTTTTGCTAGAGATTCTAGGAACCTTTTTTGTACCACAGTGAAAGATATTTCTGTCTTTTACTCACATCTTCTAGAATGGTAAAGGCTTCAGGGTCCAATATATAAATATGCTTGTTTTCAGTAGCTATCACCAAACATGAAGGGGCATCATCATCTCGCATGGCCTTCTTCAGGGTGGTAATACAACAGATTGCGGTCTGTAAGCATTCCAAGAAGAGAAGTTTTGCATACTAATTATTTATAATTTTGACAAATTACACTTGTCTGGTGCATTCATTCAATACAGGAAAATTATGTAAGTTATCTTCCTTATAGACAGCATAATCTATTCTAAAATTTGCTAAACTGGATTATTTCTATCAATTATTTTCTACCCCCAGATGAAGCCTAGTTTATTGGTATTATGAAGGTTAAAAAATTATAGCAAATATAAGCACCAAAAGATATATGTGTTGACAAAAAAATTTTGCCTTGGAAAATATTATTTCACGTATATTCCGTTATCCCATTTAATGGACAGTACCTACTAAGTTAAAAGTATCCCCATAAACAATACATATCTATGAATACACATTTTGAATGCATCCACATAAACAATATCAATGACTTCATATTGCACACATTAATCCATAATTTTCATCACAGCCATTTCTAATATAAAAATTAGGAAGGCACCTGTTTTTTCAATGGAGCACTACTACTCTCTGTAATGAACTGGGACCACTCAGTCTTGGGAAGAGACAGCAGATGTTGAGACCTTGCAGTCAAACTTTCTTCTCCAATATTGACCTTCAAACCATTTAGCATCTCCACAAGAGCATCTGCTGAAAATTCCGAGTCACTACCCATTGCTTTTGCAATGTCAAGAGCCTCTTTTGCTTGGCCCCACACCTCAGCTTCAGTTGAATCAGCATTTTCTGATGGCACAGTGTATTTGAAAAATGGCCGGAGGTTCTTGTAAATGTACACATGTGGTCCACTGGCAACTCCAAGCACTGTTAGGAATCAATCATATTGTGAGAAGTGACTCAATATGACAATATTAAAATAATAAAATGCAATAAAAATGTATAGCCATTCATTTCACCATGATTGTTTGGTAAATCATTTTAAGAGCTAATATGATAATTTTTTACACATACCTACTCAAGAAAAATTTGGGGGTTTAGATTATAAACCCCTCCCCATGGAGTAAAAATATATTTTTTTATTTCAAGTTTTCTGGTGTTTTTGACAGAGAAACAATTTGAAAAAACTAAAAAAATTGTTTAGGCATGGCTTATCAAGACAACTATACAGTAGATTTTTACAGGGTAAGGTTACGATATGAATCGATCAAAATAATGGCTCCCCTCCTTTCATTCAAGCATCAGACACATCAACTCAGTGTTGGCTGTGGAGACCCATCCCCTCCCCCACTAATGGAAGCCACTTGGGTTGAAATGAAGGCGGGCGAGAGTAGATAATTACAGATAAGGAGAAGGAGCTACTTCGTTCTCGGGTTACTCCTTTCTCTTCCTCGCTGAATGAGTCCCACACAGATGAATATCATTGTAGAACATTGCAAATTGATAATTGCAACATCCATTGTTTACGTAAGGTGAAGGAATGATCTTCTCGGGTGACTCCCATATCGTTATCACTGACTGTGTCACGCGCTCATGAATTTCTTTTTGTCCAAGAATTAATGTTGATGTTTTTTTCATCTTGAGCAAAAGGGCCAGTGATCCAAACGAATCTGTTCAAAAACTGGTCAACCAGGTCACAGATAAATTAAATACATACTGAGAAAAATATAGCCTTTCCAGGAATATAATAATGATATCCAAACATTATCATTATAAAGACATCTAAACATTAAATAAAGTCCACAATGATTATTATGAACATCTATTGTGACTGCTCTGAGCAGTCAGTTATTTCCTTATATGGCAGGGTGCCATAGGTATAGGTTTCATCAATGTACTAGCTTGCATCAACCAAACAGTTTAATAAATATCCCATCCAACTGCATGTTTAAAAATGGACAAAAACATGTAAATGCTACGGGTCTCCAAATTCAAAATTTCAAAACAAAAAAGGGACTTAAATTAAAAATTGTATGCATCAATTTTTAAAAATTGTTCTCAATGCAAGTGGAGCCATTTTTTAACAACTTCAGCTGATATTTGAACATGGCTTATACTTTTAAGATCTCGTAATTAATATTTAGCTGATATTTCTGGAGCTCTGCTACTGAACTGAATGTTTTTTACTTTTACCTAACGTTTCCGTGGAACGATAGGTGGTAGTGAGAAAGGCACTGCCTTCCACATTCAGAACATGAAAATGTCATAACAGTGGGCTAAAGATAATGCAATCTTTACACTCATACACATTAACCCATGCATTAATGAATGAAATAGGCGAATAGATTTTTTTTCAAATGAATTTTGCATTTCTATCCAAGATTTACTGTTTGATTTTTTAGTTAGAATGATAAAAATTCTGAAATTACTCTTTTTATTAAAAACCTTTTACATATTCAGAAAACATATACATATTCTTTTTCTCGGATAAGGTCTAAATCTATGTTACATCTCACTTACTACTATAAAAATTTAGTAATCCATGCAAATACATGATTCACTGTGATCCTAGAAGCTTATACTGACTGCATGCTCCTGGTTCAGCAGATTATTTTTCATTCTGTTTCACGTTTTATTGGCGAATTGGTACCTCATACATCATTGACTGCAATATTCTTCTTATTAAAGCTGAGCCCACTGAAATCTATGAGTGTACAAGTTGCAAAGATTGAGGCTATCTACAGGGCTTTCGATTCTCATTGGTCTTTTAAGTTAGCCATATTGATGTAGCATTTTGATATTTATGGCTTTTATGCCAGGTTAGATACTCCTAGGAGGTAGGTGACTCCTTGAGTCTTAGGTTCTTGCTTATAATTTATTTAAGTAGTCCACCAATGGTGGTAGGATTAAATTGGGATTAATTGTCTCTACTAATCTTTCAAATAACTGCAGGGCCCTACCTCCTCATATGATCACCTTCTTCAACTTTGCATACAATCGTCCTTTCTTCATAAAGTACATATTACTCATAAAGTCTTCTTCTCCTTCCTCCTCTCCTTCACAAGTCCAACATGCTTCTCTTTCCGTTGCCTCGGGCTTGACTTCATGGAATTTGCTTAGCATTATAAACGATAAGTATAACTTAGTTTTTCCACATAGCTTTGTTGCAACAAGACAAACTAGGTTTTGATGAAGCCCATCATCATCAGGTACACTAGTAAGAGAAGACAGAATTTCAAAGTCACTCAAATTTGGGGGAGGTAGAAGTGGGGAGGGAGGAGTTAGGAAATGGGAGTTTAGACGTTGGGGAGAGGGGGGTGGTAGGTGGGGAGGAGGGCAGTAGGTGGGACCGTAATGTGGAGTTTTGGTAGAGGGAGAGAGAAGGTTTTGGAGATGACGAAGAGGTTAAGAAGGTGGGGGGGGAGGGTTTTGAATGCGTAAGGGTCGAGTGGAAACTCCTGAGACAATTCTGTGACCACACTAGACTCTAGCGGGGGTGGGAGAGATAAGGTTAGGTGTGGAGATGCCCCTTCATAGGGAGCCTAAGCGTGGAAGGAAGGAAGGTCTAGAAGATGGGAGTGGGAGGCGTCATTCAGACAACACCTCCCTCCCTCCCAGAATTCCCAAGTAACTTTACACAACAGATAATCTGCTATGAAAAATTGTGGAAGCAATTTCCAAGTTAGCACGTTGAACGATATGCATCGTTCGAAGAGGAAGATGACGAAGAGGTTAAGAAGGTGGGGGGGAAGGTTTTGAATGCATAAGGGTCGAGTGGAAACTCCGGAGACAATTCTGTGACCACACTAGACTCCAGCGGGGGTGGGAGAGATAAGGTTAGGTGCGGAGATGCCCCTCCATAGGGAGCCTAAGTGTGGAAGGATTGAAGGTCTAGAAGATGGGAGTGAGAAGTGTCCCTCAGACAACACCTCCCTCCCTCCCAGGATTCCCAAGTAACTTTACATAATAGATAATCTGCTATGAAAAATTGTGGAAGCAACTTCCAAGTTAGCACGTTGAACGATATGCATCGCTCATAAAATAGACCTTATCAGATCTTAGCAATAGCCAAACACTATTTCCATAGCAGCTTATGATAACCATGTATGATGCATGCACAATAAATGAGTGAATTAGATCTTTTACCTGGAATTCGAGGCACTGAGTAATCTGTGTAGAAAGATACCAGGCCTGAAGGCAAATCTACAATAGTGTTTTCTGAGATAAGCGAAGTTGCCTTATATACCTGTATTTGAAAAAATAAGGTCACAGTTAAGCAGAGCCAAAATATTAATTCTCACAGAGTGAAAAATTTCCTTTTAGAAATCTGTCAAAATTTATCATGCATCTTTTCATGCTATATGAAAAATAAAAGATTTGCTTTTACATTAGCAATGTACTAGTAGTGCAGTGCTCGGTAGGTATGCTATGAGCATTCCTGGAGTTTGAAAGTAGACTACGATATGCAATAGTAGAGCGTGACTACCCTCTTCCTCCAATGCATTATTACTTATAGTTTAAAACTTTGGCTGTGGAAAACATAAATCCTGGTTTGTTTAGCAACTATGAGAAAAATACTGTTATGTGTTAGAAGTTCATCATCTTCCCTCTTGCAGTCCCTCTGCTAGTTTCCCACAGTAAATTATTTTAATATATCTTTCCACAACTTTCATATTTAAAAAAATATATATAATAATAAAGATAATATAAAACAAAAATCGCATGGTATAAATGTTCTCCTTCCAACTTAATTGTATTCAGTTTCCATTTAAGATCAATTCTTCAGCATTTAAACAACAAATTCTTGATCTAGAATGGTAGTTAAGTACCTACATCAGTTTCAATGTGTAGTGACATGATAAAATAGTCCAATCAAAATCCACATTTAAACAATATAGGTAATGAATTAATTTCCATCCTTAAGTTTATCATTGTTTAAAAAAAGTATCACATGGCTAAACATTTTGTGATAATTTCTTTTCATGAGTGTATTGCAAAGATAGAGATGTTAGATGTAATTTTTGTACGAAGATACTCTTGCTCTTCTCATTGATCATGGTTTTATAATGATGATGCAATATTTTGGAGATCATGTATAGTTTATCATATATCAAATATCATTTTTTAAATTGTCATCCTCCATTAAGAAATTAAGATTAAAGACTACTTTAAGATTATGAAAGTAAATAAATTTTTCCTAAATAAGTAAAATTTATCTGGGGTCTGTTGTTGCTTGTGTATCAAAATAAGATGCAAAAAAGGATTTTTTTTAATTTAATTTTTATTATCCTACTACAGTCAAACTTCCCTTAACAGACACCTCCAAATAGCGGACACCTCCTAAAAACAGAGTTTTTCAATCCCCGGCAGTAGAACATGGAAACTTATGGAAATAATACCTCCAAATAGCGGACACTCGTGACGAGCTATACTGTAAAAATGTCTCCTCCCCTAAGCAGTAAACCTCATTTCTTGAAGGAACTAAGGTACTTTTCTAGACCAAAGTTTATCTTAGCAATTCAGGGACAATCTATATTCCATCAAAAAGTTAGTAATCCTGCCTGTTCCCTTTCCCCTTGTGGCTAACTATGATGTACCTTATTGCTGGCAAAATGAGGGCTTCTATACCTCCTAGTGTGAAGCTTGCTTCATGTGCCAACTTCTGTTTTTCTGTATTGTTCCCGTTCTTCTCCCCCCCAATCGTTTTGAATGATTTTAGCACTGATGCTTGCTCTATCCTCAGTATCTCCTTCAACGAGGTGAGGTAACAAGTGAAAACGCGAGCAAGTGCTTGTAAGCCATCCTTCAAAAGTATTTTGTTGCATAGAAAAATGGCTGGCAAAAGAAAAAGGCTGTTTTTAAGAGAGAAAGTTGGCATTAAGCACGTGTTGGAGACCGAAAAGTTTAGTTTTCGTGCAATCGGTGAAAAATTTGGAATAGGAAAACCACGTGAGTCACATCATTAAGAGCAAGGAGAGATTGATGAAAGAATGGACTGAGGACAAAGCTGAAAATGTAAAGAGGCAGTTTCCAAAAATGGACGGTTTAGTAATTGATAGTCTCACACATGAGTGGTTCTGTAGGGCTCGATCATTTAACATTCCAGTATCTGGGCCATAAATCTAGGAAAAAGCTCTTCAAATCTCAAAAGAAATGGGTGTTTCTTATTTTGTGGCATCAAATTTATTCGATTTCATTCCATATTTGTTGTTGAAATGTGTAATTTTTCAATATTAAGACATAAGAGATAAATGAAATATATGAACGCCTTTATATTTTAATGTACCAGCATAGCTACTGCATAGAGAAGCATGTTGTAACTACGGTCCCCTCTAAATAGCGGACACCTCTCAATGGCGGAAGATATTTCTGGGCCCAAACGTGTCCGCTATTCGAAGGCTTGACAGTATAATGCATGTAAGTGTGAGTAAATGTACCTACCAGGATGTACATTGTTAAGAGATTAATACCATGAAGATGGGATAGGTACTTCATAAATGTTTAGATGAAAAAAGTAAGAGGTATAATACAATGAGAAATGAATGAGCAATGAAAGAATTTACATCATGATTAAAGATCATTCTTACTTGTCAAGGGATTTATTTGTTGGTTATGCCATGTAAAGAGAGTCAAGGAATGAGATGACTAAATTAGTTTATGAAAGAATTATATTGGTGAGTATAGTGGACTGAGAAAATCATGGGTGCGCGTGGCCACAGAGACTCCAGAGAGAGAATATGTTTGTAGAGTTTAGATGAGCAAGACATTCACTGAGACTCTGGTGTGATGTATGTATCGCTGTGGCTGTTGAAAAAGTGCATCACTAGAGTAATGGAGAAGTATTAGAAGAAAATTGAGAGGCAATGAGGAATGAGAGGATCACAAAAATACTTTGAGTACAGGTCACGTTGCATTGATTATATAAGGATTGTGCTTCATTAGTTCAGTCAATCTGAGAGAATGGAGGAGATTAGATAACATGATGGACCAATGAAAATGAGAGAAGAATGAATGGTCAGGAAGATAAGGGTAAGCAGATGGAGAAAGTTGAAGAAAATGAACATAGTAAAAATGGCTCGAGACAAATACTAGGGACTTTCACGTGCAGGACAGCAAGTGAAAAGTTAAACATGAATGAGACTGTAGTATAAAACTTGTGTAATTTAAGGACAATGAGGAAAGAGTGAGTGAAACAGAGAACCAACGCCTGCCATGTATAATTACCCTTTTTTTACATAAGGACACCATGCAAAGGACGTTCATGTACGTTACTCTCTCCATTCAGTGAAATAATGATTTCATCCTTTCACATGAAAAATAAACCCCACACAAAAAAAACTGATTGTGGTAAACATGAACTGTATGGAATATTGATGTATTGAGTAATTACGCAGTAATATGCAGAACCTAATTTGGCAAAACATGCAGGTAATGAAATGTATATGACAGTATTTCGGCTGATATTCTCTTGGATTTAACAGTGTCTTCTGGGATATTATGGCGTACTGAGTAATTTAGTCAATCTTTTCTTAATCATTATGGTATGAGCGCTTAAATGAGCTAAGCAGCATAAAATCTTTTAGCAAAAAATGAAAACCCGTACAGCAAAATGCATCTCAAAAGTTAAGTTAGTTGGGCATCAGTGATTTTCTAATAAGTTGAATCTCTGTGGTGACCAGTTTGGTATGTATACATTTGATGTGACAATAAATGCTTCAAAAACACCTTTCCTTCTGTTATATTTAGCCACAAGTGCTGGAATAAGTGCTTCAAACGGTGCTTTGAATTTTACTTCATGCCATGCAAAGTGCCTCAACTTAATACTTCGGTGCATTATACAAATATTCACGTCGTGAACTTGATCTGGCACCTTCAATTTCGCATTTGCTAAGTTCCTCCCAATGTCTAGGATTACAAGTTTGTAGTCTTTGTCAGCATTTAAGTCAGAGGAGGTGACACAGTGGGTAAATGTAAACAATGATGCTTTCGTATCGGTATGGGCATCTAGCCACTGTTTAATTCCAGAGCTGTATTAACGAGATAACGAAAAAATTAGTTAAATGCACAAGGAATAAAAACAGGACTCAGTTCGGGTTTGATAAATTAACATGGTAAATCTGTTACTATCTTACTAGGACCCAGTCATCCCGAAATTGAGAGCTCAATTTATACTGAATTCAGAAATACTCCGAAATTAAATCCGTTAGCATCCTAAAAATAAACGATTAGCCTTTTATCAATTTCGAAACAACCAAAACCGCCGAAGCACCTCTTTGACCTCTTGATAAAATAACTTCATATTAAAAATTGCTTCAAGAACCAATGCGATTACTCGAATTATTCTTGGTAGGATCGATAGGTTGGATAGGATCGATAGCTACCAGCATGTCGATAGATTCTGGCAGTTTCAAACAAGTGTTTTCTGCGTGGTATTTAAGGTGGTGTGTTTCACGACAAACTTCAAGTAAGTGCTTCCAATTAACAAAGTTTTCGTGTGACTGTTCTTAAGAAAAGCGAATTCGAATTTCCTGTAGTATTCCTGACAGAATAGAGTGATGGCTCTAGTGGGAAAATTTTGCAGCATCTCCCTAAGGAATACACCAACAATTGTTAGCGTGATTCCTATCTCAGAAATGCGAATGTTTACGATAAAAGTCAAATAATGCCTTTCGGAGTAATAGGTTTTGTTATATTATACCTTACGAGCATTGAAATCCCTACACCTAGCTGTAATTACGTACTTGCACAAAGACAGGAATTTTGAAATAGATCCTATTTTGCTTAAAAAAAATTACCAGTCTATTTGGAATTAATATTAATTGAAATTCAATTAAAATAAGTTGAATTATTTAAAATTTGGGTTGAATTAAATTTACTGTGCAACGAAATTGAGTATTAAGATGTTGATCGTCAAATGTGCAATTAGATGTCCACTCGGGGAGAAAAAATATGTTCAACTTCGGCAGTAAAATAAATTGAGTGCATGGATTAAGGCACCATTTGCATTAATAAAAGCTTTGAAATTTATTCAAACCTACTAAACAGAAATGCAGCGCGTAAAGAAAGCCAGAAAATGCTGGAATTCCCCGTAGGCACCACTTGTCCTCCCGCTCATTTCCTTAGCGGCCATTTCGTACGACCAGCGGCACTCGGGATTGGCGTTCGTTTCCCTCTCCGGAAACACACGAAAGTAGCCGAGGTTTGAGCGAACTCGATTGACTGCCATGCGTATCTCAGCATTCACAGCTGACTGAGTTGATCACTTACCCTCGAAGAAGTCGTGTGTGCGAGTCTTCGGCTTGTCGTGTGGCTGGTGGCATCGGTGGCATTGAGTCTCGGCAGTGCTGGGTGTTGGCGAACGTTCAGTGCAGCGTAAGATTGTGGAAGGGAATTAACGTATTCCCAGTAGCAAAACTCCGTGCTTGAACAGTATAGTGTTGGCAAGTGCTATTTAGTAGGAAACGCTGTCTAGCTGGAAATTCATAAGTGATTTGAAGTGGCGTGAATGTGAGTCTGTTAACTCAGCTGATCCGTTTAGATCTGAGTTATGTTTTTCGGATGGGTGTCGTGATTGTGTGTTGTTTTGAAGATCTCCACTTGGCGTGTAATAGCCGGCTCAAGTGAGCGCGGCACGCATCCAGCCGCAACGTACACCAGCCGTGGAATTCCATTTCGGCTCTGCTCCCGAGAGATAAGACGTGAGTGCACTATTTTTGCTTTAATTATATGTCTTGAGTTTTCATTAGTGTTGTTTTTTTAAGTTACGTTCTATGCTCAGAGGGCGTCCTCCTTGTCTAGGCAGTGTTAACACATTAAATGTGAGCATGAATGCGTTGCATTAGCAATCTAACTTATTATGAGTATACGACCTTAGAAGAATAACACAAGGAATTATTATTGATACTTCTACACCAGATTCAGAGAAGTGGTCGCGGAAGATTGGTGCCTTAACCGTTTGGCTCTTCCACCAGCCAATTTAAATTCATGCGTCTTGAAATGACTGTGTTCGAACATCTTGGAAATTATAAAACCAACCGCCCTTTGGATGAATTTTAGCAATACTTGGTATCTCTTTCCTCAAATAACTTTCAATAATTCTGCGAATTCCCGGTCAATGCCGTGTACATGTTGTTATTTATGCATTTGGTAGGCAACTACCTTTCCCAATTCCTGTTGGGAAGCCCTTGTTTCCCAGCCACCGCAGGATGTCCATTGGATGTCCATTTGGCATCCATACATCCTGGATCCCTCAGGGACGTCCATAGGATGTCCAATGGATGGCATAATACTGACATCCTTATTAAGTCCATTGACTGACATCCACTGGATGTCCAAAATGTAGCCATTTGATGACATCCATATGAAGTCCACCCCAGGATGTCCATTGGATGTCCATTTGAGATCCATACATCCTGGATCCCTCAGGGACGTCCATAGGATGTCCAATGGATGTTACAATAATGACGTCCTTATTAAGTCCATTGACTGACATCCACTGGACATCCAGAAGGTAGCCATTTGATGACATCCTCTATAAGTCCACTGAATGTCATCCATTGGATATCCAGAAAATGACATCCCTATGACGTCCATTGACTGACATCCACTGGACATCTAGAAGGTAGCCATTTGATGACATCCATATGAAGTCCATGAAATGGTACCCAATGGACATCCAGATGATGGCAATTTGATGACATCCTCTAAATCTCCACTGAATGTCATCCACTGGACATTCAGAAAATAACTTGAAAACCTTTTCGATTAGAGTAATTGTTAGTGAAATGGCATTTAAGTCACTCCACAGCTAGCACAAGGGATATGTTCTCCAAAAGACATTCCGTGGGTAGGATAAATCTTAAATCACTTTTTTCTTCATTTTTTCGAGGTATTCTGCACCATCTCTGCTTTCAACATAATGCTTTTCGGAAATTAAATTATCTCCAAAAAGTAGTATGCGGAGACTGAACGATAAAAGCAATCATTTTAATGGTTCCTGACTTAATTGCAACCAATACCGTTAACTAATGTGTGAGTGTGTCTTCCTTCAATCAAGCAATCACGTGTATTTAATTCAGATCAAAACTGAATATAAATCAATAACAGAGTCGAGATAACAGAATTAATTGCTCCGGATGTCATCTCAAAAAAATTATTTATGATTATCAAGGATCGCCTATTTCTCAACAATGCCTGGTTAATGTGTTAGTTAGGTATGGCTAGAGTCACAGATTTACGTAATAATAATCATTCGATTAATCGTAACTGTTGCCGCCACACAGTGAGCGAACAACCCTTAAGTACACGTACACCCAGTGGATCCTAAATGACGACCCAAACATGTTAAGGAATTTAAAACGTACATTCTGAAAATCATGACAAAAACTTGTGGTTTTGAAAAATGCGGGCCCGGGTCGCAGCGCCGAACAAATGAAGAACGTTATTTTTATTACGTTTTGGCGGTTTGGCAGGGACGCCGTTCGGAGAATAGAATTTTCACGAATAATACACTACTCTCAAGGAGCCTACACTATGTAGGCTCCTTGAGAATTTTCCTGGTTAACTGAGTTTCTGGTTATCACCTGTAGCTCATATAAACATGGATACTAGATGTACGTCAACAAAGTTTTTAGACACTGCATGAAAGTTTTACTCATCCATTTTGGCATTTACGCGAGTTGGGATCAGACGTGCCTGTTGCTGAAGTACCCTCCAGAATTTCAAAGAAGGCACCAAGGAGTCTATATACCCTGTATGTAGTATCCCTGGAAGGCACATAGAAATCACTTCGCCAAACTATAGAAGCAAGGTAAGTTGTTTTTCTTATTTCTTTTTATTACGCTGAACACGATAGCCCGTCTCTCCATCGCTGCATAAAGCCGTGTTTACACGATGCATTTACCCGTGCAAGTACGTGGCTGGACAGATGCGTGAACACATTCACCAAATTAGAACAGGGCCTATTTTATGTCCACGCATTTACGCAATTTTGAGTGTTTACACGGTGAAAGTTTGATGGTGATTGTGTTCACGCATCTACCCGCGCGGGTAAATGCATCGTGTAAACACGGCTTAAGAAATCGTGCCCCTTGTTAGATTAAGTTCACCATGTTCATTGTTGTGTAAGCGTTATTCTTTCTCTGTACCACCAGTTACTTTTTATTGTATTTACCGGTGTATTTTCACGTTTTGTGGTATGTACTGAGAAGTGTTCCACCTGTACCGTCTAGTATCACAACTTTTGTATGGTGTACAGAACTCATTTGCTTTTATGAAAAGCCAATCTCTAAGAGGTGATTTCTGTGGTACCTAAATTAGTGGAATAGATGAGAAAATCAGTGAATACAATAATTTTTTACTGTAATTTGCGTTGAATGTGTAGTTCAATCGTGAACTGATTAATCGGTTTACATAACCATTGATGAACTATAAGGGCTACTTAGTGCATAGTGGTGCTGTAAGCATCATTGCTTAAGAATATATGTTGATCAGAAATTGTTTTATATAACCTAACATTATATGCTCTGTTGATTTGGATATTGTAATCATTACAAAATCTATTTGGGTATTGTATACTCAAATACACTATTTAAAATTATTTCTGATTTTACACAGTGGTTATAACTTGTATTTCTAGCTGGGATCCGAGCAGCATGTCCTACTTCAACAGAAGATTAAGTGAATATCGAAGTGGGTGTAAGTTTGGCACAGGCCCAAGACTGAGGGAGGAAGATCTCAGCAGCAAATGTGTGTGTGATGTAAGGACAATAGAGGAAAGAAGAGAAGTAAATGTGTGGAGATGTGATGTATTAACTCTCTCATTAATAGTCTCAATTTAGGTGCAGTCCAATCAAAAAATGTGCAAGATTCTTATTTTTTCATTATATACAAATACTAATCACTCAGGGCTTCGCCTAGTGCCATTCTTCACTGTGTTTATTTGCTATTCAGTCAAAAACATCTTCATAAGAATGTATGTAATGAATTAATAACTTTTTTACTTTAATAAAAGTCATATTATTACTGTACCTTAGCATTTTAATTTCATGTATTTTATTCCTGTGAAATTTTTGTTCTAACACTAGGTAAGAGGATCAAGCGAACTTGTAATAATACAGTTCTTATTATGGGATATTCACCATAGGATTGACAATTTCTACTATAACTAGCTTGTTTGAATGATTTGACTGCTGCCATGGGTCTTGCAGAACATAAGCTTCTCTGTATTTAGCTGAAGAATTAACAAATTTACAAAAAGTTCCTAATTGCTGTTCATGTTTAATCACCTGCTTTAAGTTACAGTGAGGATTTTATACCATAATTTACACTTGGTTAACTTTTATCCATGTAATTCAATTCTCTCTGAATTACATATGTTCTCAATGGTATTACAATAATTAACTAAGCTTAATTCCTTACATATTGTCACGATTCTAGTATTCATTGGTGCACTGCATTCGATCTCATCTGATAGAATAATTTCAGCAAATATATTTGAGTTTGTTGGTATGTGGATTTCATATAATTTTCATATGCTGTACCTAGGTTGATTTTATGCCGAGCCTATGTCAGCTTGATGCCGGGCATTTGTCGGCTTCTGTTGGGCCTATGTCGGGCCTGTATAGGCTTGTTGGCCTGATCTCGGCTTGATGTCAGACAGGTTTTAGGTTGATATCGGACCTATGTCGGCTTGATGCATATTTTGGCTTGTGTTGGGCCTGTATAGGCTTGTTGGCCTGATGTCGGGCCAACGTCGGATGGTAATGTCGGCTGTAGACTGGCTAAACGTTATCATTACGATGTCGGGCCGACCTACAGCTGGCATATGCCTATGTCGGGCCGACATTGGAATGCTACCTGGGTGGATTTTCCAGACATCCAATGGATATCCATGGATTTACCCTGACATCCAGGTGATCCAATGGACATCCATTGAATGTCCCTGCAAATTATCAACATCCATGCCTGAGCCTAAAATGGACATCCCATGAAGGTCCACAAGTGGGACATTCACAGGATGTCCATGGGATGTCAAATGGATGTCCATGGATGTCAGTGAAAATCCAGGTCATCCAATGGACATCCAATGGATGTCCCTGCAAATCATCAACATCCATGCCTGAGCCTAAAATGGACATCCCATGGAGGTCCACAAGTGGGACATTTGGACATCCACAGGATGTCCATGGGATGTCAAATGGATGTCCATGGATGTCAGTGACATCCATGAATGGACATCCATTGGATGTCCAATGGATGTCATTGCAGTGGCTGGGTTATAATTTACTGCTGTTCCTTCTACGACAGTGGTATGCCTTGAAGGACTTCACTCGATTGGAATAGTTGTTAAACATTGATATTTTTCATCCATCCGCCCTTGGGCGTCGTCTGTCAACAACAACTGTGAAAATTGTTCTCCAGTCCACCATTCGAAAAATCTTACTACTAAGTTAACGGACCATGTGGTTTTTCCTTCTGTACTACCGTAATCTCTTTTAATATGTTTATTTCTGTGGCTCTATTAGCTCAGAAATACTTTTTGGATCTCGGCGAGAACATATCCTTGTCCACTCTTAAGGCCGTTTTACACGATGAAAGATTTTGTACAAACGAATGTACATACGTGAGATTGTACGTTTGTCTCAACCGAATTAGAACAGGTTCTATTTCCCGTGCAGGCATTGAGATATTCGCTCAAGGGTTCATACAATTTGCCCCTTTACACAATACATTTTGCCTCATGCAAGAGTTCACGAAAGAGTTTGTACAAACAAATGTACCGTGTAAAACGGCCTTTAAAAGTCAAGCGATCACATGCCCGTTAATCTCTTTGATATTAACTTAACTTCGGTTACAATATTTTGCATTCACCTTCTTATTGACTCGATGAACTTTGCTGGATGCCAGTTTAAATTTAGTCGGTCGCTTTCTGTTGCGTAGCAACGGAAACTTTACCGTTTCGAAAACACGGAAGTAAGGGTGTGAAGACAGAAATCCGTTTAACTTGGCCGTCGATCTAAACAAACGGAACCCAAAACTCTTGTCAAAATCTTGCGATGCATTCTTATCGTGTTTTTATCGTTTGAAGCCATCTGGCAACCACCGAGCACAGTTACATTGGAGAATCTTCGACACGACCACCTGTTGATCGTAACTATGGACACCTTTGGTCAATTGCCCTATAGGTGCGATGTCCGTCGGAAATTATCATCAACTTCTATGGTATCCAAATAACTTTGTTTACCTCTGGGCACAAAATTAGTAAAGCAGACGACATGGATATGTCAACCTAAGGTGGGTCAATGTCTTTATCGAGGTGATATATGTAAGTATTTTAAACAACTATTTGGGACTCGCAATTGCCGGTAGATATCGGGGTAAACATTTATTTTCGCCTAGATGAATCATCTGATACACCTCAAGGATCCGAAGCTTCGTTTTGGTGAATTCTCTGGAGACAACGAAGGTATTTTATTTATTACTCTTCTGGGCGGGGCAATGCTAATCATGATCTTTCCTGTTTGTTATTAGTGTTTAATGCGTGGGCGAGTCTTACGTTTTGATTGGGTTGGCAGTGTGCCACGTGTGTTTTCTTCTGAAGAAAGTGACTTCGCTTACTTCGAATGCAGGGGTCTTTTTCTAGGGGGTGTGGCCAAGGGCCAGGGAGGAGGGAGAAGGGTTACACCCTCACCTCTGGGGTTAAAGATTTGAACGGGCAGAAAAAAATTGTGTGCAGTGTCCACTCACCTGCATTGATCGCACAAATTTTACTGTGATTTCCTTTATTGGTATTTTTCACTACGCCTTTTTTTATTCCCACATTATTTCCGTCGAAGGCCGACCTTTTCGCGAAATTATGATTTTTGTGACCGAGAGACTAGGTATTCGTCTTTGCAGCTGCAGGGAAGAGACGCCACTCTCTGAAGGCTGCTCTTTTACAGAAAGTATTTTACTCATAGCCTTAAGTGTGGATGGCTGTGCATTGAAAAAAAAGACTTAAAATTGCGTCTAGTATGTACAACGGAGAATTGCATATAAATGACTGCGGAAATGCATGAACGACAGATGGGAAATAGCTCCTGCTTTAATTCCTTGCGAGCGTCCTCGCAATTTCTATGCATCAAGTCTTTCAATGATCAACCTCGTGTAAAATGACCTTGAGAAACCCCGATAATGTGCGCGTCATCGTCTGGTATTAACTGGGAGATGAACAGATTTCAGTCGTTAAATTCTTCAGACTCAGGGTACGTGGTTTAGTGAATTCAGTTTTCAGGACTTATTCTGGGAATAACAGCAAAGGGGTAATGTTCCATCGCAAGAAACTAACTTCGATGGATTTTTCTGTTAGCTTGATGCAAGGATGCAATAAAGGTCCTGGCTAACGTTCTGAGGCAATGGTCGTGAAAATGTCACCCATTCCATAAATGGGACGAAATCAATTTAGCCGTGAAGTTTTGATTTGGATGTTAAATACTATACATCCCGGATTGACAAAAAAATTAACTGCCCAAAGTGTGTGATCTGGTGCTTTCCCGGCGTAGCTCATGAATGAATTCTTCTCGGGTTTCCAACCGGGTTAAAAAGATGTGCCATAGATCTACAGCCCTAATGACGATGCGCGAGTCGGGCATCGAAACGTCGGCCACAATGGAGATTTTATCCCGGTTGGAAACCCGAGAAGAATTCATTCCTGCCCAAAGTGGGTTAGTACATAGTACACACATACAATGAGGTCCTTCGGAAGACCGCTTACCTCGTGTCATTCTTTTTCTAGGCCGGTAGGTTTCTCGGATAGCAGGTGCAAATGTTTACAAACATTAGGCTGGAACTTATCTGAGTGCCAGTTAAAACATCAAACCCCCATCTGGTCACGAAATGGGTCCCGCTTGAAATTACCATTCGATGTCGTGGTCCGTAATTTATTAGTATATTAAGTCAAACCTTTCGTGTTTAAAAAATTCAACGTTATGGCTTTGAAAATGTTCTATAATGGTACATCTTTTCTGTAATCATGGCATCGTAATGCCGCTTCGTCACTTGCGATGAAGAACCACAGTTCTTTGCTATTATTCTGTTTTTTTACTAAACCTTCGGTAAGATGGTATCAATAATCAACATCAGCTCTGAAATGTGGTCGTTTGCATGTTTCCTTTTGTCTACAGGACCGTTAATTGTTTTATAAAATCTGTCATGAGGAATTCAAAACTCTCGTGAAAGAAATAGAAAGGAGTCTCAGTGTAGTGAAAATGTGTAGGTAACCTGGAAAGTTAAAAACATTCTGGAATTACAACTATACTTCCGTGAAAGAAATGCAAATTTAATACCTAGTGTGTTCATCGCAAAAGCAGACATGAAAAAAATAGAATAAAATAATTACGTTTGTGCGAATGGGGTTAAATTTTCATCATATATGCTACACGCTTCTATATTTACTTAATACCATACCGGCTATCTCAAAGGTTTGTGGCATGGGATGAGTTATCATCCTCTGCACTGTCCTGCAAAAGGAAATGAAAACACCACTTTTAATGCATTTGCAAAACCTGTAAATACCTGTCATGAGGTGCAATTTTTCCGACATGCACTAATCTATGTGCTACTAAATTTATGGTAACCATGAGTAGTAATGTATTTTGCAACTAGGTACATAAATAGCGATATCTAGCAATTTGCCTGAATACATCAGCTGTTTTGCATGTGATAGTTTACGGTTGTGCGCTACAGAGGTAGAATATTGAACAAAATTAGGAATTTATAACACCTAACTTTCGTCAAATACCTAACGGTGTTTAGTTTGTATGTTTTTTCAACTAATTGTTTATACTTTTTACACATTTACTTAGTACTTATTACAGAATTGCGAAAAACCTGCTGTTTTGAAGGTTTTATAGCCGTACGGCGTGAAGAAATTAGTCTAGTTAAAGACTTATGTTGATATATTTATTTAATTGCTGAGGATTTTTTATATGCTTATAACTGTATTTTTGCACAGTTTATACTGCAATATTTGCTTCTCACTTCTTGCAGACGCTGAAATTAAAATATAAAAGTAGGACATGGTCTCCGTTATGACTAGGGGAATATTTCGCCCAAACTACCTGAAATATATTTTTCCTTGGGTTTTCTTGTGGTGAAGAAACCCCAAGCCAACGTGGTCGAATCAAGATGAGGGTTACGCATCCGGCATCAAAGGACAAGGCGATACTCTCTCTCTTTAGTTTCGATCAAAATCGGAAAAACTGCCACCAAAATAAACTCCTCCATCACCTTTTCCCTCCCTCCCATAACCTCAAGTGAGTGCCCCCGCAGACGATGAGGAAGCACAAGAAAGAGGAGAGAAAGAAGAGGCCCTCCTCAAGGTCAGCCGGCAGTCAGTCGAAGAGGATAGGCGTTCCTCTGAGTCTCTTTAGTATGCTCATCTCGAGCGCTTTTTCGACGGTGTGATCCTCTGGGAGGCTCTCAAACGACTTGCTGTTCGTGTTTCTTTTCGGGGGGGATGGGCGTGGTAGGAGAGGAAGGGTTAGGGAGGAGGAGGAGAATAGTATATGGATGGAGGAGGGTGAAGAAGTGTCTTAAGAAGAGCAGTGGAAAGAGAGAATTTGACGATGTGGGAGTAGGGAGTATCAGCAATGGAAGGTTGGGGATGGAGGGGCATATTCACATGACGGAGAGATGTGGTGTGGGGATATGGGTGAAGAGGGGTTACTTAAGATGAGGGAGGGTTCAATAAAACAGCTCTCGGGGAAAGAAAGAGATGGATAGGAAGAGAGGTATGGGGAGGAAAGGGGTGGAGATCCGCATGTCGGAATGGCCGGCGGGAAAAAATAAATAAACAAACTCACGCACACACTCGCACACGTATATATGTATATACTATACGAGAGGAGAATGAAACGTAAGAGAGCCATGGCAACCTCGTCCGCTCGGCAGAAGCGGGAATACTGACGTCCCTAGTCTCCGGGTCGTGGTGAACAGAAGAAGAGGGATGGGATTGTTTGCGTGTTTTTGCGAGGGGGAGGGGAAGGGTTAAGAGTTATAGCTGGAGATCATCATCATTGGTCGTTCAATCCTAAGATTGGTTGACTGCAGTCCTCAATCCTTCCCTATCCAATGCTAGTTCCATTACTCCGTGGTAGGTAGTTTTCATTTGTAATTTCTTCTTTATTTGTTCTGTTTATTTATTTATTGGCCTTCCTCTTTGGACTTTTCCCTCTAATTTTTCTTCAATTATATTCTTCACGAACCCATTTTACCTCAGGGTGTGCCCAATGTATCTGGTTCTTCATTTCTTTATATAGTTCCATGTGGTCCTTTCCTCTTCTACTCTTCTGTAAACTTCTTCATTTTATCCGTTCATTCGATCATCAGATTCCTCCAAAAACACTGGTCTGCTTTTCCAATGGTCCATGTTTCCGGTCCATAGAGTGCCACACTCCACACGAATGTTTTCGCGCACTATTTCTTCGTTCTTCGATCAATCTTCTTTGCACGCAGTAATTGCCAACTGGCGATGCCCCTATCAAATGCAACCTTCATGGCCACATCCTCGTGGCTTAGCAGTCTTCGAACCGCGCAATATTTTGCGTGGAGTAAGATCGTAATATCGATGAATATCATTAGCAGCCAGCAATCCCAAGATTGGTTTACTGCAGCACTCCACGTATTTCTCTCAGCTCACCACCTTATTTCTTCGCAGTTCCTTATGTACACTTTGGTATCTATCATAGTTAAGTTGGTCTATTCCATCCTCAGATGGGTTTCACTTCCGGACCTATAAGCAGAAATGTGAAGACTATTGCTTATAAAACAGTTGTGCGTACTATTTCTGCAACCGAAAGCAGTTTAATTTAAATGGGACGAGGATGTTTGTCGGAGATGGGAGAGGATAATATTTTGAAGGATATTTTGGGATTGTACACGAGAATGAAGTTTGGAGGAGCAGAATGGAACCTGAGATTGAAAATATGCACATATTCGTACTACAACATAGTTTACGCACTAATGCTTGTATGCTTATCTGCTACCTAGTGCTAACGGCACGCCGTGCATGTTTTCAGTATAAATTTATCTTTTTATTGTATCTCTTTCCATTTATGTAGTTGCAAAATTGGTCCCTCTAATATTGGTATCATACCAAAAGGTAGTGCATGCTTGTGAGGCTTCGCCTCCTGACAAGCATAAGCGATTTATGCTGATGCATCAATAGCCGTAGTTACACTAACTTTCGTAGGGTATAGTGTAATGCATGTTGACGACTATTCACCCCCTGCCACACATCCTTGAAGTGGCTTTCGGGGTATTTTGTAGATGCAGATGGGTATAGTGACGGAAATATACGATCTAGACGGATTAGACGGTGGGGACATGTGTGAAGAATGGGCGATGATAGGTTAGCAAAGAAAGTAATGATTGGTGAACCTGGTGGAAGAAGAAAAAGAGGACTTACAGGGGGATTTGAAAAACATCTCATCTACAACAAAGTACCGAGCCACCACTAGGGTGTGTGGCACGTGGTGATTCCACACCAGACATGCAGCACTCGTCCCAGCATAAATCAGAACCTCAGGGGTGTTAGGTTCTGATTTGTGGTTTGAGGTTCTGTGTGCGGCTGGGGCCGGGGAACGTGCGAGTCCGGAGATGGAGACAGAGAGGACAGAAGAACGGAGATGAGTGAAGGTAAAGCCCTCCAAGGGCTGTAGAAAAATACTAGGGACACATTTCACTACAGTGCATCTGTTTATGCGTTGGAACTCACTATACTGGCAGTAATGGATATGCTACTAGAATTATATTTAATTTTTTTGTTGGCAACATTTATAATAATAGGGAATGTATTATTTAGCGTATAAAATAAAAGCTATGCATGAAATATATATCATGTGCCATAAGGCTACTACATAAACAAAATACCCTGCAAGCCATCTCAGGGGTGTGTGGCAGGGCGTGAGTATTCACCAACATGCATTACACTATACCCTAGAGTTAAGTGTAACTACGACTAATTATGCATTAGCATAAATCGCTAATGATTGTTAGGAGGCGAGGCCTCACAAGCATGCACTACAATACAGATATTATCACAATGGAGAGGGACCGTTAATATGTGTGTATTTTGCAAATACACAAATGGACAGAGACTCTAGACTTATGTAAAAAACATGCACGGTGTGCTGTTAGTACTAGGTAACAGATAAGGATTCAAGTATTAGGGAGTACTACTACTACTAAGAGCTACACTACCTCTCGACAAACATAGATAAAAGTCTCATTGGCCGCTGTTATGGTCCCTTATAGTTCGTGGAAAAATGACGTTTTAAATGTGTCCGTTCTGCAGTCTAGTTCCCTATTTTTATTCACATGATCTGATCTACCGTAGTATGTCGGATTTCGTAAAATATTATCAACGTCGTCAGAAAATAGACTAGCGTATCTTTCCGATCTTCGCTACACGCGTTCTAACTCATTTTCCTAGCCTATCTCATAAGGATCCCAAATACTGGCAGCATATTCCAAGTGGGGTCTAACGAGCGAGAAGTAGCTGATTTCCCTAACTTTATCGTCGCACTTGCAAAGTACTCTTTTAACAAATCCCAATTTACGATTAGCTTGACCGGTAATTTCTCGAATATGTTTACTCCAAGAGAGATCATTAGTCAGTTTAACTCCGAGGTATTTAACCGATTCTACAGTCTCTAATTTGCTGTTGTTTATTTAATAGCTGTTGCAAGGAGCGTTTTTCCGTTTCCAAAAATTCATAACGCATTTTTTTCAGGTTTAATTCTAGCTGCCACGCATCGCACCACTCCTGTATTGCCTTGAGGTCCTTAGTTAGTGCTTGTTTATCATTAAGGCTACGAATTTCTCTATATACTACTGCGTCGTCTGCAAATAATCTATGCTTACTGTCAACTGTTTCACCGATGTCGTTCATGTACAAAAGTAACAGAAGTGGGCCTATGACACTTCCCTGTGGGACACCCGATGTGACTTTTACTTCATTAGAGATAGCGCCATCTAATACAACCCTTTGCGGGCGACTTCTTAAGAAATCTCTAATCCAGGAAATTACGTCGTCGTCTAACCCGTAGGTTTTTAATTTCATGAGTAGCTTACTGTGGGAAACTTTATCAAATGCCTTTTTAAAGTCAAGAAAAGTTGCATCAACTGGAACTAAACCCGAGACTAAAATATCGTGGGCAAAAAGTGCTACTTGAATTTCGCAAGATCTTCCCTTTCTGAATCCGTGTTGCGTTTTTCTTAACAAGTTCTGCATATCGAGGTGTCTCATAACTGAACTTATAATTATATGTTCAAGGACTTTGCAAGAGATAGATGTGAGAGATATCGGTCTGTAGCTCGATGGCTGTTCCTTATCACCGCTTTTGAATATGGGAGTGACATTTGCAATTTTCCAGTCCATGGGTACTTTGCGTTCGTTGACGGATTTACTAAATATATTCTGCAAGTAGGGTGCTATTTCACAAGCTAATTCTCTATACACGCGGGCAGGAATTTCTTCAGGACCTGGGGATTTATTTGGACTTAAGGATTTTAACAAGTTTTCTATTCCGTGAGTGCAAATATCGACATGCGGCATCTTTTGCTGGAAGTGAACATTTACCTTTACTGATGTAATCTGTGATGACTTGATGAACACACTTTGAAAGTAGGAATTTAATAAGTTGGCTTTGTCCGAACTGCTTGTTAATAATTCACCCTTTTCGTTTCCTAGTGGAATAACGGTTGATCTATTGCCTTGAACTTCCCTTACGTATGACCAAAATGCCTTTGGGTTATCCTGTAACTGTTCTAGTAATGTTCTTCTTTTAAAATCCATGAATGCATTCCGACATGCTTCCTTTGTAGTGGCTTTAGACAATTTGTAATTTTCAATTATTAAATTTTGATCACCAGTGGACAAATCTCTACGGAGTTTTTTCTACTACTACTCACAGTTTTATTTCTGACGAGATCTAATCGTTGGATATTCCTCATTTTTTCAAAGAAGTCTCTATGGAGTGCATATTCTCATGGTAAATGGCTGGTATTTCATGGTAAATATCTCGAAAAATACACTCTTAAGTGGCTGATATTTTGTTATCATTGGAAATGTGCAGTGCTGGATTAACACACTTCTACATATCTACATTATACCCTGCAAGCCACCTCAGGGGTGTGTGGCAGGGGACATGGGGGCCTGTAGGCAGTACAAGCAACGTTAGGCCCATTAGGCCCACGTTCATAATTAAGTTGCAAGAGAAGAAAGGGGGTAAACATTTTCGGGGCCCATAGGCAACTGCCTACTTTGCCTTATTGGTAATCCGGCCCTGGAAATGTCATATCTTTTTCTTTATAATGAAGCCAAATTCATTGAAATATATATTAAGTGATATCTCGCTCAAACTACTGAAAGAGATTGGAAGGGAGGTGATGGGTATTTTTTATCTTTTCGGGGGTTTGGTGTGCGGTAGGTAGTTGGGGATGGTAGAGGAGGGAGAAAAAGTGGTTGGTTGTGGAACTGCGCTCTCCCCAGGTGAAAGAGGGTGAGGAGGAAAGGGAAGGGGGTGTGTTCGTGGTGGAGTACGAGGGAGAGGATGGAAGGGGTGGGTCACGAGGCTTCTTCTCGGGAGAGGAGGAGGGACTGGCGCTCGCTCCTAAGGAAGTACCGTTCGCCTCTGGAATGCAAGAGGCAGCGCAGTGGCGAAGGCGGAGGAGGAAGGCTTCGAACAACTCGGCGACGGGCCGTAAGCTTACTTTTAGCTCGCTTGCTTGCCTCTCTCTCTCTTCGGCGAAATGTGGAGAACGGCGGAGTTTTTATTCCAACGGTCAACGTCGAATATGGCGCTTAAAGGACATCCGTCTCGTATCTCGTTCTCTCTCTCTCTCTTCCTCCCTCTGTCTCTCACACACGCTGAATCGCGGAGTATCCGAGAGACTGTATGAATGGGTTAAAAAGAAACGCGTGGATTTCTGCGGGAAAGATCTGCACGGTTGCCACGTCACCGGATGCGAGTTGTAAAAAGAGCTTCGTCGTTTCTGCGAGCCGGAGGATCTGACGAGGCAATTTGTCTGGTCGCCCGTGAAATCGCGATAGTGACTTCTTCTTCGCCGCCGCTATTTCATGCTCGCGTATTTTCGGTCGGCTCGCTTTAATTTTCGCGAAAACTATGTGCTCGCGTAACTGGTATGTATCTACGTGGTACCCAGCAAGCCACCTCAAAGGTGTGAGGCAGGGGGTGACTCCACATCAGGCATGTACACACTAACGTCAAACTCGCCATCATACTGTTCTTAGCTCTTCAGCTTCTATCATTCGACTCATGCGGGGTGGGAACTCCAAATAATGCGCATAATCTGATGTTGTGCATTCTTCTGTATGTACATTCAGTTCTGTAGATGTAGTGTGACCGTAATGATATCTGGCTTGCTGGTTGACACAATTTCGAGTGCCTCATCTTGATTACGTCGCGAACATTTGGGACCAGGTACATCAAAATTTAATTCGTGACCTAGCCAAAACACAGTAAATTACCTTGTTTTGTCGAAAACTTCTATAATCGAACAAAGATACGATCTCTGTATTCCAAACTATTGGATACTAGGAAAGTTAAGATCAGGATGTTTTCAGTTTAACGCGGGGTTTACTATTTTAGCCCGGGACTGCACCTGTGAAGGAGTTAAACGCCACAATAGGGAAATAATAGGGAAAAAATTATCGCGCTGATATGGAAAATTAAGGAAGACAAACGTGGAAGTGCTTGGTAAGGTTGGTGAGTAAAAGGATCTTCTGGATGAGATTGGGGGGAAGCAGAGTAGATGGCTGGAAGAGGAAATGAAGGGCGAAGGGTTGCTTTAGGTCGTGATAGAGGGAAGGATATTGGGGAATGGAGAGAATTGGTTTTTGGACGGGATGAAGAAGGTTAGGACGTACGCGGAGATGAAGGAATTAATACTAGACGTAGATAGGGCCCTGTAGGTGTAAAAATCCGAAGGAGTTTCTCTGACTTTCAATAAAACCTACCTTTAACCGGTATATTGCTTTAATGAGTCAATGAATGGAGAATTGTGATAACCCGGTCACACACCCTTGAGATGGCTGACTAGGAAGTAAATTGATATCATTGTTTGTTTTGAACGTCGCTTGCTAATATTACGGCCTTCACTTTTCATTGTGTGTCCTGATAAGGCTACAATATCACAACTGATAGTTTTGCGAGTGTAAAGATTCGATTGTGTTAAATAGTTAACTCATGGCTTCAGAACTTAACTCTTGGAACAATTTAGTGTGGTAATCAATTCCATTTTCGTGAAATATTAGTAGGTGACGTTACTGCACGTGGAGGACCGACAGCTGGGGTAATTTGCGCCACACAAACATACTCGACTGGGTGTATTACTCTCTTTCATTTAATATAGGAAGCAAAAATGATATTATGGCTTCGGAACTCCCCATGCTCTGATATTTTTTAGTAGAAAGACACAATTGGTTACTTCTCGGTATAAATTTCGCTGGATTGACTATTCATGCGTACCTCTATTATAGCGTGTATTGGCGTCCCCGATTAGATTATATTCGGGATTTCCCGTGAGGCTGCCACAGGAAACAATGGCTTGATTCTCTCGAAAGGTAAGGGCATGAAATTGGCGTAATAAGCAAACATTTCCCCTCCCACCCTTATCCTGTTTACTCGATAGATATTTTCCAAGGCGTGGGAGGAGTTTCTTCCTCATTATTGGGTGAGGCTGGAACCCTTCTCGTGGGGCAAGGGGATATCAGTTGTGGGGATAACACTCCGCCTGGATAGAAAGGGAGAATGGGTTGGGGTATTAGGAGATACGGGGACGGAAGTCTACAGAAGGGTAGGAAGTGCTTGGTTACTGACGTGTCGCGGGGAAATAATGGCTTCCATTCATTAAAATGGTCTCGTTTTCAAGCGGGTGGGAAGCAAAGGGGGATTTTGGAGAGATAAAAGCAAGACTGAAAAAAAT
Source organism: Pyrrhosoma nymphula (assembly GCA_963573305.1). Taxonomy (NCBI): domain Eukaryota; kingdom Metazoa; phylum Arthropoda; class Insecta; order Odonata; family Coenagrionidae; genus Pyrrhosoma; species Pyrrhosoma nymphula. The sequence continues at coordinate 130,962,971 of OY754329.1, read as the reverse complement.
AGCTCGAGATCATTGTTCGCTCTGCATAGTAGAGTGCTAATAATGGTCTTGCGCGCACACAATGCCTCTCTGTGCTTATCCATTGCAATTCGTCCGCAGTAGATAGTCTCGAAAATGTTTGCCCGATCTGAATAGTGGACGCATAGAAAGTACTCTCGTATGTATCGTGGGATTTCTTCGTAGATTTCTTGTTTCCCCAGTTACAGAGATCCTTAATTCGTGTGCCTGCTTGGGTTGGGAATAAGCACATCTGCTTCAACGTAGTTCCCCGCAAGTGAGCTCAAGAGTGAGTGGCTCCATGCTAATAACCACCTGATGTATACCTACTTCGATCCGTTATATGAAAGTTTAAGGAGCTTAATCGTAGTATTTTTTCGTGTATCTACCTAGTACCTGCAAGCTACCTCAAGGATGTGTGGAAGTAGGGAGTTATTAGTGGGTTAAGCCCATACACGTTTTCGACCAGATATTTCAAGTTCGAAAAGTTAATCGGGAACGCGTGACTTGCTGTTAGTAGTGGTTTATGTAGAAAAATATTTATTCAGAAAAACTGAAGCTGAAATGATACCTTTTTTATCGCAGAATTTAGATGCATTTTAGACCCAACCTTCCTGCTTGAACGTAAAATTCTCCAATCTTATATCGACAATGAAAAAGACCAAGGTCAGGGATTCCACTAAGTTTTTTGTCGTGTACTATTAGAGGTCCTCTCCTTAATCGAGTTTTTAAAGTAATTAATTAGAGGTCACTTAGTGAATTATCGATGGCGCACTTCAATATTATTCACCCAAGCTCACTGTAGTGTGTATACGCATGCATTTTGTGAGATTTGATTGCTAAAACTCGTCATCGATTGGTCTTAGTCGACAACACAACCACAAGTAGTATGTACATCCTGGAAAACATGAATAAATACCATGGATTTGAAACGAAAAGGAGAATTTGGAGGCTGAAGTGAGAGGAAAACGCGAGGGAAAAGGATGCAACTGAACGAACGTAATACAAATATTTGATTGATTACTCTGAAAGGGGAATAAATTCCATCTATTTACTTCAGCGTAGAAGTTTTTATGAGAAAAAGGTTCATCTGGACGCCTTCTTCTTTCATATAAGTGCACTCCTCGATGACCCGTAGGGATACACTAACATTTAGTTCCTGTGTCTTAGATGGGTCATTTTCCTGTGCCTCACACCCTGGAGGTGGCTAGCACGGTACTTTGTGGGAGTAGATGAACCCTAAAATTGCCACAATTATCAGAAATACTGCGTAGAATTATCATATGTACCTTGATACGGCAAGCTAACGGACCGTGATTAGTGTCTTATTGTCAGTCCTGGTGAACATTTTCTCATGACAGTATTTACGTGGACATTTTTTTACGTATATTTCCTTAATTTTCGGCACTGGTAAAAAAAACTTTGTTTGCCTAACTTGCCTGGAAACTTCTAATGCTTTACACCTAAATATACTGCACTTAGGCGTCGTTAGCTTAAATGCCAAACCTTAGAATCTTAAAACAATCATAGATTTAAGCGATTATATTTATGAATTACCACGCTTTTTAATTTAATGCCGTATGCTCTCCTTCGGCTTGCACGTCCTTCATTCCTCGTCTTCGCCCTTCGAGCATTTTCATTTCCGTCTGCTGTGAGATGTGCTGCATGCCTTTGGTGAATAAGAAGGGCGTTGGCGGACTTGCACGCGGCCAGGACCGCTAACTGGCGAATCACATAAAACGTGCCACCGCGGGAAAGTGGTCATGCGACACTATCTCGGAATTATCAAACCGCAACTGCCCGCGAATATGTAATTTGAATTGAAGACGTAGAAAATGTTCTCCTTTTGGCCGAACGAGTCACTTTCCTCTTGGGGGCAATTCAGGGCCAAGGTGCACCCTCCTCCCCCCATTTACGAAGCTTTTACTACCACCCCGCCAACTCGATTATTCTCCTTTGGCGATGGAACACTCAGAGCAGCTAGCCATCTTACGCACGCCAGCCACGTGTTATTATCTGAAAGTTTCAGGCAACGATGACTTTCACACCGGATATATATAGGTAATATTTGTGACTCCTATACCACTAAAGGAGGTCATGTAATGTGCAAAACTTGTAAGATGCATCAATGCTGTTCAATTTATGAAGGCAAAATTTGTCCTCTGTTGGCGAATTTAATTGGTAAAATTGAGATATAATCAAATTAAAAGAACAGTAATTCGTATGATGACGCAGGAATAGCTTCGAAACCGGTCGATGTTCTCAAAGTGTGAAATGTACCTACAGAATACAGTTCTTTTAATTATGTCCTATGCTGTGATAGTTTGATTTTTAAATTCTCCCACTGCTTACATTATATCGCACCGTCTAACCGAATACCTCAATCCAAAGGCAACCAACATCTTTTTGAAAACTATATAGCCTATGAAAGATTGTTAAATATGTATAAATTTTAAAGTTAGACGAAAGCACCACTGTAAAGGATTTATTAAAACTATGTGACGTTTTCAATATCGGTGAAAATTAAATCTTAAAAGAAACATACAGTTGTTGCTCCTACTGATGAATAAGACCAAAATGAGTAATTTTGCAGATTTTTAACAATGCAGAAAAAATTATTGTGATTACTCACCAGTAAACAGATTGTGCCGAAGTTTTATCAAGTACAGTTATACACTTGATGTGTCTCGAAATAGGAGTTCATTTTTACTTTGCTAAATATTGTTGTGAAATGAAATTGATGATATGTTACTTCTCTAATTATGTATTATGTTGCGTTCACGTGTGATGTCGTTTTCCCTGTTATTATATTTTTGAGAAACCGTAAGACCTAATTAATAAATAGATAAAATCTATGCCCCAGGCTCAGGCACGTAGCCAGAAATTTGCTTCGGGGGGGGGGGGGGTCTGCTAAGTCTAGCTCAGAGCATGAGTGCCCCTTAGCTAGTGGTCCCCTTGGCGATAGGCAGTCACCTCACGGGGAAAATTTTCGGGGGGGGCTGAAGCCCCTATAGCCCCTCCCCCCTGGCTACGTGCCTGCCAGGCTGGGTTCAAGCCCGCGTCTTCTGAGGTACCAGGCCGGCCTCTTGATAATTAAGCTACAGCTGTCGGGAAAATTGTCCGTCAGTTTTGGCAATTGGAGGAGGAGTCCTGAACTTGTTGCCCTTGAGGATTTTATTCACGAAGTGTCTCCGAAGAGTTCATGCTCGGTCGGTGCCCGAGGAAAGAGGTTTTTTTGGGAGATCAAATCCCACGTATATTCAGTCCAATGCTATCATCATCATAGGTAATCTACTATTTTAGTGGTGGATCCTCGTATTCTCCCGTCTTTAATTTCCCGCAGTTCCCTCGCCTCTGTGGAGTGTTCTCTTACGCTAGTTTAAGATCCCTTTTGAAATCTTCGAGTATTTTGCCTCGAGTTCAACCGTCAAATTTTCTTATCCTTTTCAGATCCCTTCCTTTCTTATTTTGCAAAATCTTTCTTTCTGTTGTTCTCTTCAAGCGGCTTCCACACCACAGTGCGTCCCCCAAGAACATTTGCTGCCTCCTTCGAGCTTCTCCCATTAGCATCCTTACCTCCCTAACCGCATCTTTCGCTTTTTTATTCATAAAAAAAATCCGCGATGCCGCAATCATCCGTACCTTCTCTATTATTAAAATGAAATAGCACTTTTCTGTGACTATCATCTGATTATGACTAAGTGAGCATAAAGGCGTTGTGATACTAAAGTTTTTCGTGGAAAAGTGCTATTTCATTTTTATTAAATTGGAAGCCTTCCACTTCATCTCACCAGAGGCTGTCTAAGTTATTCGCACCTTCCTTCTCACTAGACAGTTTTACATCTACATCTACGAAGTACCGTGCAAGCCACCACTAGGGTGTGTGGCACGGGGTGATTCCACACCAGGCATGCAGCACTCGTCCCAGCACAAATCAGAACCTCGCACGTTCCCCCGGTCGCCAGGCGCAGGCCAAAAAGCGGTCCGGATAACAGTACGCAGTCCAACCAGAAACTGAGAGAGTGATACGTAAATGAACATGCAAATATGCAGAACAATGTTATAGACACATCTAGTGGTTAATATTACTAATACTGTTAATATATGAATGCTACTTCATGCAGAGAACAAAATAAAATAATGCCTGACATATCGACCGGTGTGAAATGTTAGTAATCATGTTATGTTATTAAACACAAGTGAAAAATTATTTTAATCACAGAAAAGTTTTTAAAATGATATTGCCTTCTAAATTGTAGTATAAGAATGGGACACATTTTGGAGAGGTGATTGACGTCAATTATCCACCTACATTATGATTGTGGATGTTGCTTCTCGTATGTTTAACGAAACGATGGCCGCATGATGTCTCTTCAGTTGTCGAACGGCTCCAAAAGTGTCTAGTGAAGATTCCATTCGGTCTGCCCGGGGATCAAGGTAACTTGAATGGCAGTGAACTTCGCCTATGGCAAGTTCGAAAATGGCCTTAGTCTCAGGCTCTGAATTGAGCGTGTATATTATTTTCCCTTATTATTTAAGCTTGCTTACTTGGATTTCTTAGGATAAGGCGACGTTGGAATCACCTAAATCACCGTCACAGTTCAGCCGGAGTTTTATTTAACTGCGTAGTTCTTAGAATTTCCGAGATATCGCTCTATTGCCTTTGAGAATATGTTCTTAAGCCTTCCTTTATTTGAATGGTGAATAAACAGTAACGGTTTATTTCGACAAGCCCCGCAAGCGCTTAGGAATTCACGTGCTCGGTTATTCTGTCATTGTCAACCGTGTTGCCATCTTCGTGTCGCCTTCGCTTGTATTCGATCTTTTAAGTTTGACCTCATTCTTTCCCATCGGAAGAAACGTTGCGTCAGCCGCGGAATGTAAATAAGTATGGTTTTAGCGACTTTGTTAGAACGCTGTTTGACGCATAACCGTAATTCCACTTTGGCAGTTGTGTCCGAAATAAGGCGATGAGCAGAAATCGTGAGGCAAGGACATGTCGTCTCTCTGTTTTCTTGGTGGAGGAGACTTTCTTTTTCAATTTCCAGAAATTATGATATGCCTGATTATTCAGTCTCTAATTTTGCTAATCAACGCCGATGAAAACTAATTATCCTCAACTTTTTCCGTGCTATTGATATCGCCTAATAGCTGTCTACAATGAATTTAAACGCAGTATGCATATTATTTTTTTCATTGTGTGTCAGCTGTTAATTTGAAGACCGTTCGCTTTCCTTCCGTAGAGAAAATTTTTACTGTAAATTGTTAGCATCAAGATTCATGGGCTTATTATAGCCGTTGTGGAACATTGGAGGGTACGACTTAATCTTAATATCTGTGGGTTATAAATTGAGAAAATCGGCGAATGGAGTTCATAATGAAAATTATGCTTGATATTTCAGGAGGACTCTGCGTAACTTCTGGAGGTCATTGGGGATGTGATTTCTTGCATTTCGGTTCAGTGGATAAGGGGGTCGCTCGTAATGAGCCGTGGCAAACGTTTTATCCAGCATATTTTACATATACCATGAAAGTGCAGAAAAACTGCTACTTATGCTGAGTGAAGAGATCTCAAACTTGTTTCATCCGGGCATAAGATATTTATCGTTTTTCATTGTAGTCACTCATGCTTATAGTTGGTAAATTTTCAAGATGACGCCCGATAATTGTTCCCATGGCTATGAATGTTTGAATATTGTTTGTGTTGCCAAAGTTCCGTTGGTAGGGATTTGATAACCCATCTACGTCAGACAAAAAGTTTTAAAAATCACATCCGCTATAAACACCGGAAGTTACGCATGTTCCTTCCTGGAACACCTTATATTTGACATTTTCAAACGATTTCCATCGGATGGGATTTATTTTCAGTTGAAATGGGCTGAAGTCCCTGCAGTTATGTTCCCTCGTTGATTGCCACGGCATTGAAGCAAAATTTCTTCCATTATCAGGACTATTAAGGTGGTTGGAGCTATTTTTGTTTTTGTACAGATTTACGTGAAACTTTGCATGAATGTTCTCATCGGTTATATATATTGATAAAAATGAAAAAAAATCATTTTACCTAATCGGTTACTTGGCAGTTCGATGCTATTTTAACCCAAAGCCTTATGACGTATGATATATGTTTCGTAATGGCTCGATTGCATTAGTAGAGATTTTCTTCTAAACGCGAAACAATACATTTCTTATTATTGTAGCTGTTGCTAACAAAGTGCCATTCCGAGTCCTATATTTGAAAAACATATGTTTCAATATAATTTTGTCTAAATTTTTAATACAGCGCCGAAAAATCTAGTCATTACATGCTTTAATTAATAAAAAATATATAATTATTGGATGATTTCCATTACTGCCGGTATGATGAGTTCCAACGCAAAAACAGATTCACTTAAATGAAATGTGGTCTGAGAATTTTTTTCTACTTAAAAGCATTATTTAAATGTGCTCTCAGTGACCCACGATACCGCTCCAGCCACCTTAACGCGGCCAACTTCGACCTGTAAGTGCCCGACCGGTTTCAACCGGTTGCGTGTCATTATCAAGGGACAATACGTAGCTTTCCTTGGCGAGTTCATATTTATATCTCGTATCGGAAAAGAGGGGGGAAGTCGCTACAGTAATTGTATTATCAGTAAACTGTGTGTAAGTTGCAAAGTTTAACTAATTTCATTCTGCAGATACCCGTTGGAATACGGTCAAAATCAGTGTTTTACAAACATTTTTACAAACTTGGTTCCATAAACCTATACCCAACCGTATGCTTTTAAATGTAAACTCCCCCCCCCCTAAACACCCCCAGTTTAAAATGTACCCCTCCTAACCGCAGGCTTTAAAATCATAGATTACATGACCAAATCAGGAAGATTATAAAAATAAAGTTGAAACAATTATGATTAAGGCAATGTTCATTCAAATCCAATAGGGTGTTAGTTTATTCATCCTAGGACATGTATGTAGGACAGTTCGATCAGGACCTGCCTCCAGCCCCCCCCCTTGCCGCCCCCTTGTTTATTTTAGCCCCCCTAGGTTAAAGTACTGCCACCCAGGAGACAACAACGCCCACTTCGGGAATCACTGGTGTAAACTGTTGTATTGACAAACAAAGCGGTGGAAACCTGAAAATGGAGTTTTATTCGCGCAATTTTATTTCGTCCACAGGTAGTTTCTCTCGAACACTTCCCAACTCGGAAGCTAGTCCTAGGGAATCGGCAGCGCCCAGCCGAACGCACTCTCGATAGAGGTCGTCCGAGGACTCCTCTTCGGTGTACTATATTTTCCTCATTGGACCACGTCACTGGGAAGGGGCGGAGGCGGCCTCTAGTCGGGTGGGTGGGTGGGTCGTGGGCACTTTTAGAGACGTCATTAGGCACGATTTCGGAAAAGGCATTGACCTCTCTTCGGATCGTAAAGACATTTTATATTCCTCGGTCCCCGCCCGCGAATTTTCCTAGCGGCGACACTCCTCTTCTGCCCTTCATGCGAGATTGCGACATCTTATGATTGGATACCTTAAGGTGGCTGGTCGGGTAATCGTTAGTCATTGAGAAATTTAGGTACTTAAATTTTAATGCTGGTTTAAAATTTAAATAATAGGTGGTAGTTGTACTATATTCAGTAGGAATGACTTATGTCTTAGGTACATTCTGAAATATTGTCCTTTAAATTTACACTTTGCCATAAAAATTTGCTTAGATGCAGACTTGATTCATTTCTTAAGTCATTTTTGCGAAATTAATTTTCCGAAAACAGTTACACCCGTGGCCATCGAATTCAAAATAAGTATTTTAATGAAGATATATTGTCACTCGAATGCGAACTAGTATTAAAATATGTTTCTATACATTATTTTATATTTCGTTTTTAATCCGGCAACAGCGTCCATTTTGCAACACGCTGCAACACGTGTCTCTGCCAAGGTCCCTATTTGGTCTCTGCTTAGCATGTCCCGTACTTGTGTGTGCCACGTTGCCAACTTTACACCACATAGCCGCGCGCGACATTTGAAATTCTCGCATACATATTTTTAAATCATATTTACGAAAAATTTCAGTCGATAGTATTATATGATTTTTTCAGAATAGATTTTAATTTATTAGAGCTACAGTATATCAGTTTTTGGTTGAAATCTGTTCAGTAGGAATGGAGAAAGTGCGTAATTTATCCTATTGGAGTGGAGAGCGCCATAAGGCTCCATGTTAAAAGAATGTAATATATCGCAAAAAGTATGTCGATGATACCCCGTTTTTTCTTCGATATTCCATAGAATATCCAAAAAGGAATATATTTGGAAATTTTTAAGAAAATCTGTTCACTTTGGTTTTTTAGACCAGCCACCTTAAGGAGGGGCGTCCAAGACTGCGCTAGTGAAAAACAAATGTGAGAAATGTCACGCTTTCGTTAATGCCGTTTTAAAAAAGCACTGCTTGCACTTATGCATTGAAAATGATGTATGACGGATGAAATGCCATTTTTGTTGTGTTTTATCCTTTCTTTCTTCCATCCATTCTAGCGATTCTGGCCTATAAGCCCATGCAATGTAATTTTAACTTTGTGAAAAACAATAATGTTGAAAGATCGTGCTTTGTGGACACTATGAGATAGACTGTGTGTATTGCGGTTATACCTTGAATGAATTAATGAAAACGTGAAAATTATGTTATATCTGGAGACCGTTCTTCGATTGGATTAAAAATTTTCTCATAGCTAATTCATGAAGAGATCTACACCTACAAAATACCCTGCAAGCCACCTCAGGGGTGTGTGGCAGGGGGTGAGTAATCACCTACATGCATTACACTATACCCTAGAGTTAGTGTAACTACGACTAATTATGCATTAGCATATCACACGTGCTGGGCAGCTGGGCACAGATCACACGTGCTGGGCAGGTTAATATTTCAAGCGTCGCTGAAAATCACGTAGTCGCCAGTCCACTAATCTTTTATTTCTCTGGTCCTCGATTTAGTCCAATTCCCATTGTATTAAGTATAGTTTATCTTGTTTTGGAGTCGTCGAATAAAATTCAATAGTAGTAAGTTCTTTTAATTGTCATAAATACCACTGAATTCGACCAATTTCATATTTATATGTCGGTGAAAACAAGCAACTATGCTCTGGATGATTAGAGCCGCCCAGAATGTATTCGAACTAACGACCTTACGGTTTGAAGAAGAGGACCTTACCCCGCCACCACCGAGGCATTTTGAGCGAGATTTTTCCCTAGTCATAATAGACACCATAGTCGAATTTTGTTTTTCAATTTAAGCACCTGTAATAAGCATGAAGTAAATATTGTAATATTAATGGCTCAAAAACTTAGTTTTATATGATATAAATTCTCAGTAATTAACTCTATGCCCATTTATGAAACTTTAACTTGTCTCATTTGTTTCATGAGCTCATGCCGTACACTGAAATCGCCTTCACAACCCAAGTTTCTTCTCAATTTAGTAATAATAAATACGGTGAGTGAATTAAAAAAAATATATTTGAGGATGTATACAAACTACGCATTTCTGACGCGATCCCTGCGGCAAAACGTCGTCTTTTTTTAAACTAAGGTTCATTGGAGCGCTTGGACGTACCCTACCCTATGAAAAAGGCTCGTTTCTTTTAACATCTCGGAAAGTAAGAGGCAAATTTTGTGTTATCATTGGAAATATGAAATGTTTTTCACCACGTTTAGGCCATATTCATTGAATTTTATGTGGAGTCTTAAATTTTAATCTCGCTTAAATTTACTGGAAAGAATAGAACCTAGCTCTTTTTCTCTCTCCTTTGTGTCCTCGCGGAACAAAGGTCATTGCCTGAGGGCGAGGACTGTCGCATCGATGTATGAAACCAAATGCGTAGAAGGCGCGCTTGATTTTTTTTTCTTCCGGGCGCGACCTTGGGGGAGTTTTCCGACAGGTATTGGCTCTTGTCCCATCCCATTTGGTGGTAGTGCTCAGTGCTCACCGGGGATTGGAACGCTCGGTTGGCCCCAGGAGTCAGTTAATGGCAGGGTCCGTCGTGGTGCAATTATCTGATGGGCTTCACTCAGGTCCTCAGGAATTAATTCCTAAAGTCAACTCTTGAAGGTTGAAGCTGGTGACCGATCAATTTGACCACCGTTTGACTACCTGCTCCAAAGGGAAAACATGACTTAATTACTTAAATAAGGGATGTTTCCTTGAAGTGCTTCTTTGACTTCCATATCTTGCGGCGGAATCTATCGGTAATTTAAGCGAATAGTTATATTTGTATAGCTATGGTCAAGCTCAGACGTTCTAATTGTTTTCGGGTTATCCCGGGTCTTGTCACAAGAAAGCTGGCATTTCAGTGCTTATTTGGACAACAGTACTTCTGGTCTACCCTGATATCGCGAAAATTACTTCGAATTAGTTATGACGAGTCTCTTTTGGTTACAAGTAGTGAACCCTGTGGGGGTGGTGAAAGTATTTCTTTCAATTTAAAGATAAACCCTATGTCAATAATGAGATCCCTAAGGCTATTAAACTTTAATTGAATTAATCCCTGGTCTCGTCAACCTCAGCTGATATTTTGGTACATACTTCCGTTTGTCAACATTTGTCCTTAACTACCCTCGCATCGTAAAATTAATTTGAAGTGGTGATATCTAGTCGCTGAGCACAAAATTGTCATTAAATCGATCATTTTTACCTAGTGCCTCGTATATCACCTACGATTGAAAATCCTCAATGAATAATTACTGTATTCGCTGCTATGGTTTGCCATTGCCATAGTTTTTACTATTAACAATAGTGCTTAAATATTACCTATCCTTATTTCAACCGAAATTCAATTCAATTCATATTCTGAAACCGAAAAATTCCTTTGAATGCTCGATCTTTTGCTAACATAAGTGTCGTTTTTGTCCTAATTTTGATGCACAGATTTACCTCATTGATTATAGATGTGTGTTTCGTTTTGTGCATCTGTGCATTAGCTGGCTACATTGGGCCATCCTACTTGTTGCTATGAACTATGCGATCACGTTTTTGTTCTGCGTACTTGGTTGACTTTCGTTACATTGTATTTATCCGGAATAAAATGATAAAGTTTAACGCCTCTAGTGGAAGAAATTCCTTAACGTTGACCACACTGAACTAACCACTTACTCAGTAGTTATCCGAGTGAGAGTCTGGACTCTGAAAGGCTCGTGTGGAGGAGGTCTTGGAGGTCACACTGACCAGCGCCTGAGGTGTGCTTTGACGTTTCTCTCTAGAAAAATATTTTCAGTGTATCTGGACTTATTTTCGTTCTTCCATTTGAGGAAAACTTGTCGTTATGCGTTAGAAGGGCAGATAGCACGACTTATTTTGTCATGCTCTCAATTTTTATTTCGTTTTCTTTGTTTTTAATATTTAGTGAATCGTCAATGCCTTTTACCACGGCTATCTTTCATCGCTTTGAAAACTGCAAAAAATAAGTAGGTATTATCCGTGGTGATGTGGTATTCCATAAGCTTACAGTGTTGGATTAATTTCTCATTATAATTCAATAAGCTTTTTCTGCCGGTCATTTGTTTCTCTCTTGCCTGCTCGACCAACGAATGAGATTTAAACGCCAAGCGTTTTCCTCAAGGTGTTTCCAGGAACCTATTTGCGAGCGCGTGGACATATGCTCTACGGCGTCTCGAATGCCTTGGCCGGAATGTGTAATTCCCCGTAATTTCGCCTTGCGCTTTCGTTCAAGGCGTGAAGATTGCCCTCTTCCAACTCTTTTATTCAAAACGCTCGCCGCATATGGAATTCCTTGGAATTCCGATGGGCGTTGGAATTATTCAAGTCGCGCTCCCTTGGTTTATTTCTCATTGGGGTCTATCTTTCAGTAAAAGTTCCTTGAGAGTCTTGCCCTATGAGAGAGAAAGTAAGGCCCGTGATGCCAGGCCCATATCTCCCCGCTCTCGCCTTCCGATGTGAGCAGATTTTAAGCCAACTGGAGATCCGCTTACTTTTTTTTCTTCTCCCTTCTTTCCCAGGCGCGAAAGTGGAAATGCTTCACGCCATTGTTGACTCGAATAGTTTCATTGTATTGTCAGAGAAACACACACATTCCCCTCTCACTGCATTCACAAAGACCTCTTGTTCACATTAGACGTGATTTATTTGGCTTGCTTCTAACTGATCTCGTTTCATCCTAGAGTTGATGGTGATGGGTGCCTCGTATGAAATACACCCATAATAAAGGTAAAAAAGAGCAATCGATCCATACCTTGAATATTCAAACCATTTTAAACACTATGAATGGATATAAGCGTGTGACTTCCCACTAATTAATGTGACATTAATTACGACTTAGGTTTTAATGTATTGCATCACCATCATGTTTGGAAAGTGAGTAAAAAACATTTTTCCAAGTGTTAGTGGTTTAACTTAATTCAATTTATTTTTAATTTTAAGTTTTAAAGTTAAATGTCCTTGCTGATGATGATATTATACATTGTCACCTTGGTCATAATTAGTGTTTCATTTATTTGTGAAAATTTGCGTATATTTTAGCCATTCATATTATTCAAATTCCTTTCAATATCCCCTTAATCTTCTGAGTTTGTTCACTTGAAACACGCCAGTTCTTTGGCAAACTCCTCCAAGGTTGCACCCACGAAAGTAATTTTTCTCTTGGTTATAAAATGGGAAGTGGAGGCAATTGTAGCTCCAAATTTGTCCTCGAGGGTTCCACATAGAGGAGAATGATGATAGGTTTTCTTTTTTCAACTTCTAATGCCTTTTATACTTACCCTTCTATTTTCCTTGAGAAGTTTTTCGGAAAAGATAATTTAGGTGTAACAGAGACTTCAGATTTCAAATGCAATGAGTCTAACAGTGTCTTTGGTAATGGGAGGCTAGAATGGAAGCCTAAATGTCAATCATATTTTGTGTTGTTAAAATCTCTATTTTTTAACTCTCAGGTGCATGTCTTGAATTAATTATTTGACAAATGTAAAGTTACTATAAACGATGGCATGCGCATCAGTCAATCCATGTAAAATTTTCGTAATGAATGATTCAAAGGTTGTAGCTAATGTGTGGATAGTTAACGCTTCAACCTAAAAATACGTTAAATTAACCCCGACGAAGCACAATAAAGAGAAGACTGCCGAATCGACTCTTCTGAGACGTAAAAAAATTCTTTTATTTAAATACCTATTGTCATAAAGAAAAATGTAGATCTGTTTGCACTCGAATAGCTATTTAACAGTACCGAATGTTTTTGTGATTCATTAAAATTAATGAAATCGTTTATATCATGAGGAATGGGGGACTGACTACAAAAAAACTGATAGGATCTTGTTAATACCGCTGTAAATTTATGTTTAGCGTACCCTTTGCCAACAAGTGGATGATTTTTGTGGATTAATCTGATAAAACAATGCCTCAGTAATTTACTCAATCATTTGAGCTAAATTCGAAATTTTGAGGGAAGAATTGACGGGTTAAACTTTTATTCTATTGAGCGTTATTCAAAAGTGGTTCTATATTGATTTGTTTAATGTAATTTTAGTAAATTTGGCAGTTATTTTACGTCATACCCTTCGAGCCCCCTAAATGGATATATTGGACTACTGCTTTTAATAATTAAGTCATGTGTCAATGATAATCTTGCGATATATTAGTGGAGGACATCGTTGGATTTTTCTATGTCATTTATCGAGTTGGTTGAACTTTCTTTTTGTGTTTGTAAATTGTGTAGTTCGAGAACCAAAATAAATAATTTATTTGTTGGACTCATGGCATTTCTCGTGTTACCTACGTTGTCTTAATGCCGATAAGTTTAAGGGCCTCATTCTCAGGGTCTTTCACATCTTAGGTAAATGTACCAAGAAATGTCTCTCTTATTTATTTCGTTGGATAGTTTTTTGAGTATTTTATAATATTTCAATCAGTACTTGCTTAAGAGAAGGACTTGAGCTTCTCCAGAGTGTTTCTCTGAGTTAAGGAAACTCTCATGGCTTGGAACGCGTCGACTAGCACCTCTCCACTTTGTGCCTTATCTTCTTTCCACTGCGACGGTTCTCATGTCCGCGATCATTTGAGGAATCGTGGGAAGATTTGGCGTCTAGTGTTTCTTATACAATGGATTTCTGTTGTCGCAGACCCATGAAGTTATTCTGTTTTACGGCTCGTTCCCAGTTATAAAGACCGAAGCCAGCGTGTAATATCCGGCGCTCAACTAAAAAAACAATGTGTAATTTTACAAATATTTTTATGGGCCCTGGATATTGCATTTTCCTATACCGTCATTTTACGTCTTACCTTTTAAGTAAATGGGGTGAAGGCATTGACTATAAGCTGTAATGATAAGAAATAAATATGGTGGATCAATTTTCATTTGGATTAGGTAGGTAGTTTACATCGCAGGTGTGAGAAATATCCGAGAGTATTATCATAGGTATTATTAGTGTGGTGTTTGAATCGCTGGGTTGCGATACCTGTGTCATCAGCGTTCATAGACCTCCATCCTGTATCATTTTTAGAAAATTACAGTGATCGAGGTCTCAATCATTGTAGGTCGCCGTTGAGCATTGAGGATGTTCACCCTGAATTGATGTTGGCGCGAGTATGTGATTGGTGTATATTTACCGCACTTTGATGAGTAAATTTTTGACCTTTCGTTGATGTAGTTATTAATCATTTCTATCGCTGGTTCTGCCTCATGAAATGGTGAGACAGTGGGCACACTGATGAGATTAATTCCTTGGCATTGACTACTCTGATATTGCTAATATTTGGCGCTGGACAGTAACCCAATGATGTAGTTTCTGTTGTTACTGTAGAGATATTGTTCTTATCCAATAATATTGTTTTTCGTTTCGTTTCTTATTGCCTCGTGGTTAAGTTTTAAGTTTTCTGTAGATTTACTGAACGATATTAGATTCATGTATCTATTTTCATACCTTTTTTGTCAACATTTTAGAATGAAAATGTTCTGATTTCACATTATTTTTTCACCCTTTTTAAGTATCATCGCACTCCTGCATGTTACTTACACCAGCGCCTTGCCTTGGGTGAATTAGTTGTATTTTTATGCGAAAAATTATAGTAGGAGAACCCACTACTGAAATTTTTATTTTTTATTTTTATGGTGCTTTTTTATCTGATAGCCTCCTATGCACTAGTTTAATCGTACTGTGGTGATTTAGCTAAACATTTTTTCCAGCTATGGGGGCGTAATTTTTGTTTGAAATTGGGGAAGCGGTTAGCAAAGAATTTGGATTTTGGACAGCTCTTAATAGAGAGTAGGAGATATGGAGATTTTCAGTTTACGATAGTAGAGAGCCCAGATTGTAATTCATGGAAAGATTGCCTCGGGATTGACCGATTATCTGTGGATAGAGAGCTAGGTAGGAGGTGACCTACTTTGTATGTACCAGTTCTAGTGGAACCCTCATAATGTGTGTATTCACGTGAATTATGATCAAGGTAGGACCTTATCCACGAGTATTTTAATTTCCTTACCCCCATTAAGCACGAGAAATACGGCGATGTGAATTACAATGCAATTGCTCTCGTTCACTACAAGGGCAACCGACTCATTTTTGTCGCTCTTCCAAGGTTTCATCCTTCGCTCGGAAAGAAATGTGTGCACCAGCGGCCACCCAAACTTTCTCCCTTCCACTTCACACCGTCAGAATATCGATTGCACCACGCACGCTCTAAGAGCGTAGATCATCCCATGACCGTTTTCCTAAATGCCTTTCTTGAGCGAGGCCGAAAAATCGTTCATCTCGGGATAGGGAGAAAGTGGGTGGCGTCTGTGTGTTCAGAGAAGAGAAAGGGAGTAAAGAGGAAGACGAGAGTGAATTTCGGTCCGCGGGGGGAGTGTCTTTGAGGAAAGCGCGACGGCACAGAAACTCGATAGTATTTTTTTCTCACTCGCTTGACATGAAGGGAATTCCTAAACTCGACGCTTGATTGGATTATTTTTTTTGTAGGAGGTCAGCTGATAAATTCTGTTAGATTCGCGGACGACCATGTTTAGTCGATCTCTAAAGGGACTACTAGCTTTAGTAGATGCATAAGAATTTCGGTGCGGGAAATACGGAATGAAGATCAATCATAAGAAAGCAAATGTAATGAGATTCTCTGGGACAAAGAAAGCTATGCTGATCATAAAATCAGGAGGGCACAAACTGGAACAAGTAGAGCATTTTAATTACTTAGATAGTACACTAGAAGGAAATGTTCATAGCAATAACATGAGGAGAATAGCGTTAGGGAAGAAAGCATTTAGTAATATAAGGGAGCTGATGGTGGGGACATAGGCTAAGGATATATAGAAGAGGCTGGCTATGAGCTTGATATTGAGAATAGCGTTGTGTGGGGCAGAAATGTGGATTCCGAGAAAGGAGGATGAGAATAGGCTGCAGGCGTTCGATATGTGGGTGTGGAGGATTGAAAAGGTTCGTTTGAGGGAAAGGAAGACAAACGAGGAAGTGCTTATGTTAGTATGGTAGGTGAGTAAAGGACATTTCTGGATGAGATTCGGAAGATGCAGGGTAGGTGGCTGGAAGAGGTAATGAGGGGCGGTTTACTGCTCAAGGCCGTGATAGAGGGAAGGATGTTGGGCAAGTGGGGAAAGGGAAGAAAGGGAATTATGTGACGGGATGAAGAAGGGTACCTCGGACGTATGCCGAGATAAAGGAAGAAATGCTGGAGGTAGATAGGCCCCTGCACGTTATGAAAACGGGATGGATTTTCTCTGAATTTCAATCAAACCTACCTGTTGCCATTAGATTACTTTTTTGTAATGACTTGCGTATAGTTAGGTGTTTTGACCACTTAGAAATAGGGTTGCTAATTCTTCCGGATTCTCCGGGAGTCTGAGACCCGGAAGCGGACAAGGTTTAAAAAAATTCCTACCTTCCGGATCAAGACGTTTTTCTTCTGCTTCAAGTTTAATATTTACTATTTGGTACGATGCGTTTGCCGACTTTCGGCATCATGAGGTACAAAAAAGTTCAACCTGCTGTCGGGATGCATATATGAGTACAATTCTGTGGATGATTATCTATTATTTTTCATTTGTCGTTGATGGGGGGGAAGGGGATAAGTATGGTTGAGAAACGGAGGGGTCATTAGAACCGTGGCTCAAAGAAGCTGTAGGAGTTGATTTAAGGAGACTGCTACTAGTAGGGTCGTGGTTGGGGGATGGGCAGGGTTGTTGTGGTTTTGTCAGCGTTAGTTTGTCGGAAACCGTGTCAGGCTCCGGGTTGCAGGAATAATTGTTCATTGTATAGGACTGAGTTTGGGTCTGCGGAAAGGCTTATCTCGGTTTTCTCGATGATACCAATTATATCGATTATGAAAAGCGTCAAACCTATAAAGAAAAATTGTAGTAAAGCCCAAGTGTTTTCTCTCTTGGCATGGATATAAAGTACTTCACAAAGAGAAGCCTGGCGTCGTAGGGTGCAATAATTGGCTGCTGGAGAAATTACTTCTGTCTTATATTTACAAAATCTAGCTTCATTCGAAAAGTTCAATTTTTTTCAATGTTCGAATACGTTATGCGTAATCATCTATAGGTTCTATTGACTATCTCCTTGAATTGATTTTCTTTTACCGTGATTTTCTTAGACTTTCTCTCGCTCACTCTCCCCCTTGAATGCCCTTCTTTTCTTAATTGACTATTTCAAGAAATTAGTCAATAGAAACTATAGATAATACCTTTATTTCTTTCTCTTTTCTCTCCACGAGTTCCTTCACGAACGACGCGGTTGAATGAGCTATTTCATTTTTTTAAGTAAGTAAGTAAGTTTATTGCTTTCAACAAACAACAAGTTATTACATTAATTTAATTACAAATGAAACAAGAAAGCTGGGTTTCCTCAAAGATACAACCTGTGCTGAGGCAACCTCCATGAATTTATATGCATTGCTAACGCTTCAATGTTGTATGTACATACAAAAGTGAGGAAATTAACAACAGCAAATAATGCCATTAACATCTGAAATAATGCTAATTTGAATATAAATACGGAATAACGAGTAAATTTTCTACAAAGAAAAGCTCTAATAACATCCAAACAATTTGACAACATTTTCCAAAGCCAGTATCCATGACTTGGCTACATTTATAAATTTATTACAATTTTTAACATTTTTTATTTTCTCAGGCAACATATTATATACATTTGGGCCCATGTAAACTAAGGATCTTTTAAAAATAGTTAACTTTGGCTTAATTAATGGGACACTTCCCTTTCTCAAATTAAACTTAAACATGCTGCCAGATATAGTTGGGATTTTACCACTCATTACATAATTTCATTACCTTGAAAACATAATAATGCTGTGATGGAAGCAATCTCAGACTTAAGAACAAGGGGTACGAATGTTCAAACCTGTTTTAAATGTCATACTTCTAATGATTCTTTTTTGGAGGATTGCTGCAGGCTTTAATTTGTTATTGTATGCGCCTCCCCAAAACTCTAATCCATAATTTAACTTTGATTGAACAGGGCATGATAAATTACTTTTTTGAAAGATAGTGTGCATTTGTTTCGAATAAAGTAAAATTTGGATAGGCAATTTATCAAAGCTGTAGAAACAGCGGTAATTTGATGGTCCCATTTCAGCGACTGGTCAAGAATGACACCCAAGTATTTTAAATTACTAACTCTACTAATTTGCATACAGCAACATAATTTATTTTTACAACTTAGGTGATGGTAGACCAGTTTTAAATCACCTTGATCAGGACGATTACCAAGATGGTTAGAGATGTACTTAGTTTTTTCGCTTAACTCCAGTCCATTGTATGAAAACCATTTACTTTAGAAATCTAGTTCTTCTTGTAAATGTTCACCAATGGTTGTCCAATTATGTCGATTGTAACATAATGCAATGTCATCAGCAAAAGCTGTTTCATGGCCTTTAAATTGGTGGTTGCACAAGTCATTAACATTTAAAAGAAATAATATTGGTCCCAGTACAGAGGCCTGTGGTACACCAGTTTCAATAAGTTTATATTCACTATGACAATTTTCAACCTTGACACACTGAAACCGTGATGATAAATAGCTCTTAAGCCATCTTAATGAAATTCCGCGAATCCCTATCCGTTGATTTTTTTCCAGAAGTATAGTGTGATCGAGAGTGTCAAAAGCTTATTTTATATTGACATACAAGCCTACATTGCGGGCACTAAAATTGGCAGCTTTATATATATTAGATAAGTGGCTTTTTAAAGAATATTCAGTCCCCATTCCACACCGGAATCCAAACTGGCATGGACTTGATTTTTATCCAAAAATTTCATTAATCTCCTTTTAAATAATTTTTCTTATACTTTACTTACGACAACCAGGTAGGTCTCTAATTTTGAACTTGTGTTTTATCACCTTTTTAAATAAGGGTATTACCACAGCCTTTATAAGACAATTTGGAAATTCGCCGCTAGAGAAGCTTAAATTATATACGTGAGTGAGCACGGGTGGGATTTCATCACCCCACGCCTCTCTCACTCTGCAAACTGTGATTTACCTTAACACTCCAATGCACATGTAATACTGTCCCGAAAAGTGTCCCTGACTACGACCCTTTCCATTCGTACCGTCGACTACTGTCTGGAATTACCGAATCACTTGACAAGGGACTCCTAGTTGGATCACGCTTCGCCGGAAGGAGAGAAAAAATGTACCGATTTTATATAAGAAAATCAACCTTACGATGATACTCACAGCAGATCCTAGGGTAGAACTCAAAGGCACAAATAAGGGAGAAATACTTATGTCTCGTGTGATGCTGGCTAAAGACACGCACGGCATTCCATCACCTCGCTCCCGCACAGGTGCCAAGACACCGACCGACCACCTTACCCCTCCTCTCATGATACGAGTAGAAATGAAGGAATGCTTTTAAAGGTGGGATAGGGGCGAGCGTCTGGATCGTCGGGGGGTAGGGTAGGAATGCAAGCCAGGATGAGGGCCCCCATTATTTTTTTTTTCTAAAAGCCTATAGGCAGGGAGGAAGGGGCTAGTGGGCCAGATAGAAATGATGGAAGAGTCGCCCTGCCTGAAGGCCCGTAGTAGTGGCGGCAGAGTGGGCGCGTACTATTCACTTTAGTGCGCTACTCAACTCGAAGTTGCTTTTCATTCGTTTTAGACCCTGCGCACAAGGCAGCGCACTTCAAACAGATCGAGAGCATTTTTGACGTGGGTTGGAGCGTTCTTGAGAAGAAACGAATTCCGATGGTTGCATCCTTTATTGTTGTCCTGTTGATTTTCAATGAAGACATCTCACGTGGATAACGTAACATTTTTACATTCTCTGTGGTGAAAAGCTTACTCTTTTTATCTGTATAGCTATTAAAAAAAATAGCACTAATTCAATAACTATGCACAAAAAATTCGGCCATGGCTATTGTGAACCTGCAGAATGGTTTCCGAACTGCTTATGGTTACCGAAATGGCTACCGAAAGGTTCCCGTACGTTTCGCCTGAGGTCATCGTTCCATTCATCGTCCTGTTCGTGTGCGCTTTATGTGCGCTCATGTGTTTATCTGCGCTAACTCCAACACCTTGGATGGGTTTCCCAGTATTTTGAGTTGAAGTGCGTGCCGATATAATGGCCAACTTTTGCCGCTACACAGCATGAAAATTTCACGTCAAAACGGCTTCGAAAAAAAAACGTTAAATATAATTGTAATGGGTATAAAAACAGGTTAGATTTTATTCACAATCCAATTCATTCTGGCAGTAAGGTAACACGGTTGATATAAATGGGATCTTTGCTCCGAAGAGAATACTGGGCCAAATTATAGTTCACCTTGAACATAAGAACATAATTTAAGAGCATATCGTAATTTAAGCTAATCGCCTGTGTTTGCTCATTAATCAGTGATAATACTTTTCTCTTTCCTTGAGTTGACCAAGTGGATTTTTTTCTTTCAATTTCCAGCGATGGTTTCAATATTTAAAAATTTCAAATCAATTTAGTTAAAAAATAAATTTGGCGTTCAGGGCCCATATTGATGAGAAATTACTCCTTCAATAACTTGTTTTACCTTATGTATTTCACTTTCTCATAGATAGTGGAGTACTTTTACCTGCGAAGGTAGCTTCTGATAGGACAAACACAATTTTTCGTGACTGTGCATCTCAATGGCATATGTTAAGGGATGAACGTGGTTTATCTTATGCTTTATGTTATTATGGCGCGTTGTGATACACCGTGTCTGACTCACCATCTCAAGTTTTACCATTGGGCGTTAAGAATTAAAAATTAATTTAAGATTGTAGTTAGTTAAAAATTCTCTCTATTTGTCCATGAGAATTTCTATATCAAATTTTATCGTACCGCATTGTCAAAAAATTGTTTGAAGGGCCGTTAATTATTGTTTATTTCAATTTTTTGCCATTCATAATTTCTCTTTGGATTAAACAGATGGAGGCAGGCGATACTTGGTGGAATTTTGCTGCGTTTAGCATGGTGAAGAGAAATTTCTCTTTACTATTCCACTTAAGTTGTTCATTACCGAGATCACTTTCAACGACTTAGCGTCATTTTCAAGGTACATACCATTGACCATCAATGTTAACGTGAAATTTGCACTTAGACGTTGAAATCGATTGGTAATATACAATTTAAGTGGAAAAGTACAAAGTGATTTCTTTTCTCTTTGGACGTGTAACACCTCATACTCGTCCCTATTTTATTATTTTCTAAGGGACGCTGTTATTGAACAATAAAGTTAATTACTAATTTTGCGCTAACTTACGTTGTTAAGTTCAATTATGTTATGTTCAATGTGAACGGTCCTTTATATCCGTACGCCACCGTTCTTTCCCGTAAAGTCTTGGGCTTGGGCATTTCCCGGTCCTTGAAATGGGACGTCTCGAATTCCTTTGATCGCTCATATTATTTTTTTTCTTTTTGTTGAGGCGTTCGAGGAAGGGAATTTCTCCCATCCCTTTTATTCTCGGTTCGTCACGGCACGTGTTCAAAGTGGTCGCTTTCCTTCGGTGGATCTCGAGCGAATAATAATGCGTTCGGGATCATTGTGGAACGAAAGCAAGGGGCTATTATCCCGATTGGCCTTGCATTGTGCATACGTATCTACCTCTCACTCATGCTTCGTGAGTTTTCTTGTAAAGATTGATTTATCTTCTCCGACTCCCTGTACAATACTCCTCGTTGTGATTTAGTTAACAGCATATAGTTCTAGCTGACATTCTTGTCAATGAGGTGGTTCTTTTCAAAACATTTTTTTAGAGGCTTTAGGAATCCTCCGAAATCGGCAATTGTTTAGCGAATGTGCAAGAAAGGAATTTTCACTCGCATTATACTCCTCATTCATTCTTAAGAACTTCATTTCGTCATTGCATGCTTTATTTTGCTTTTTCAATATATTTTAAAAGCCTAAATAAATGTCAACATACCACTTCTGGACTCAACCTTCCAGTCTGATAGATGTTTATTGGCGTACCCTGATATAGTTGTAACTGTATAAATGTTAATAGTCACTCTTTGTAGTGGAAATAATTTACCGTGGTCGCTGAGTTTGTCAATGTATTATAATTGCTCTGCCTCCATTTTAGCGGTAAGGTGAAGTAGTTCATCGTTAATTTATGGGACTTGTGGATGGTGATTTGTATCTGATAAACTTAGTTCCTGTCTGTGTATGCCATTGTTCTGAATCAGTAAATCCTGAGAGTTTTTATGAATCCTGATGGGGAGAAAATCCTAAGAAAGGAGTTTTGAAGTGGTTTTTTTATCACTTAGAAGTGATATCCAGCGCAGTTATCGCTCATAACCATACATGTCTTCATACGTTAATGGGCGTAGTGAGAGGTAAGGCCTATCATTACATTTCCAGACAGGTGCTAATTATATATAGTATTGGATTTTGTTATCTGGCACCCAACGATTATCAAGGCTTCGTTTTTATCGTAATCATGACCATAGATTGAACCTGGGAAGTGAATGCTTTTGGCACTTATCGTTTTTTTTCAAAAGTTAAGGAAAAATCATCACGATACGTTAGAAAATTTACAGGGATAGCAGTAATCAAGGGAAGCAATTGGGGAAAATGTGTAGTATTAACTCTCCAAACAATTACGAATTTTCACGTAGGTATTTCGTAAAGTGTAGGATATTGCTGACGCCGGGTTTCTCTCCACTGTTCCCAAAAATTAATCTTCCCCGATCGTCCTACCCAACGATTCTTATCGGTGCGAATGACCTGAGCGTTCGGAAAATCTACTGAAATTTCTAGTTATTCCTATTTCCGCTCACAACTTCGCTTTACAGTTCAATTTCCCACTCAAAACATCACTTTACACTTCCATTCCCCACTCAAGACTTCAGTTGACACTTCCATTTCAACTTAAAGCTTCGCTTTACACTTAACTTTTCAAAAATAAGGGTAAACGACCCTAACCACTTGATTTTTTCAGCCTTATCTACTTCTAACAAAAGATCTTACGCTTTCCTGGCGAATAATATTCGTAAAATCTTCTCAGATCTTGCACCGGTTAAGGCTTTTAAAGGTCTTATCTGCTTCTCTTTCCCATAACTACGACAACAATTAATGGAAAATAAATAAACATACTCTGACTTTGTAGTACATGATGATGCCGTAAAACAGGTTCGAATATGGTCTCTATTGCATGTGACTGGAGAAATATATCGCTCTAACTACCAACTGGGTGATAATATTCTCGGGTGCATGTTTGTACCTTTACATGCGAGGATGCTCTTGATTACCGGATTGGTGGTGAAGCTCGAGGGTTAATGGTGGAGAAAGAACACGCGAGAGGCTCCGTGGCTCGATCCAGTTCCAATGGCTGTCGATGGAGAAGACGGATCGCGGTTCTAAGCGCTCATCTTACGATCACGATCGAAGCGGCCGACGTCCGCCGCCGGGATCACGCAAGTCTGTCGGGGGTGGGGGAAAGAAGTACCGTGACGGATGAAAAGAAATGAATGGGCCGAAAAGTGCGGAAGGAGAGGAGGAGGATAGCGTAGCGTGGAGAGATGGAGGTGAAAGATTGGTGATCGGTAGGGATGGGTGATTACGATATCGATTAATCGATTAATTTTGTCAATTAATCGTCAATTTGGAATCGATTAATGCAACAGCCGATATCTATTGTATACCCGATTAATTTGACCGATTATCGATTATTTCGGTATTTTGTGTCTGGTGAACTGTGATGGTTTCGGCGGCTCACGTTCGTCTTCAGTTCGAAAATTCGAATGTGGCTGAACTCGGCGCGACGACGCCGTAGAGGTATTAAAGTAGTATGCGCAAGACGCAACTCTACACGGCACCACCTTTTGCTGGCCTCTCACGTGTCATGTGTCAGATGTCGCTTCGCGAGGCATATCCGTGTGTTATTTGCGCTTGTTATTTTAAAAAAAAATTTAAAAATCAATGAAGAAAAAAACTAACGAGGAGTATGTTCCTGGAGCCCTAGATATAATTTAAAAAAAGGATATGTATTGTTACTTTCTTTCATATAGTGTCAATGCAAGTGATGCTTTGAAACACATTCAGTACTCTAGGGGGAAGACAGAGGGTACCGTGCTACACCTTATCCAGTCGAACGCTACCCGGTGGTCCTCAACCTACGAGATGGCTTCTCGATTCGTAGAGCTGTCACCCATAGTCGCCAAGGTGCTTCTCGACTATGGGGATTAGACGGTGCTGAGCGGTGCGGAGCTGAGCACCGTCCATGTCTTCATATCCGTGCAGAAACCATATGCTAAAGTCACTACAAAAATGTGCGCGGATAAAGTTACTACAGTCAGCAAGGTCATTCCCCTCGTGAAATTGCTTAAACAAGTGAAGTTAACGCGATCATTGATTCCTCTCTTGATATGCTATGTTATTTCATTTCTCTGGCATTTACTTCGATTTTCAATTCCGGAGCATACATCTGATACAGCAAGGAGACAGGCTAGCGGAACGGGTGAGGAAGTTCGTTCTGTCGGAGCTGGACCGTCAGTTCGATCCTATTGAGTCCAGAAAGCACTATGCAATCGTCACGATACTGGACCCACGGTTCAAAAAACTGCATTTGAAGAGCCCGATCGCTGTAGCCAATGCCATGAGCACCGTCATCGCTGTGATGGCTGAGATGTTTCACGAGGAGGATCAGGTGAACGTCCTGCAGATGTTTTCAAACGCTGAGCGTGATGCAACACCATCAGATGTCCTCTGGAGCTTTCATGGCACTGAAACAGCATCACAGAGAACCCTGTGTAATGAATATGTCGCAGGTGGGACACCATTTGAGTTACAGCAATTCCTCAACCGACCCGTCGTTGACCGCCATTTTAATCCTTTTTAAGAATGGGAGTCAATGAAAACTGAATAACCTCTCTTATATCAGGTAGCCAGGAAGTACCTGCCAAGAGTAGCAGCATCAGTTCCATCAGAGAGACTTTTCCGAGATGAGAATAATTCAAACTGATCTGAGAAGCCGCCTTACCAGTACCCACTTATAAAAATTGCAATTTTTAGCTTCAGTTCCTATAAACATTTGACAATTGTCCAAAATTTAAATTAAGCTAAGAATTTTTTCCCGACTCCGTTCGCTGGCACGCCTCCTGGAAGTTTATCTCGATTTTACAATTTGTACTCATGATAAAATTAATCTTATAAAATTTAAAAGAAATTATTTTACTTTACTTATGGAGGGACCATAACCTCGCAAGCTATGTTTTGTATGTTGTCATGATCGAATCGATTAATCGATGTATCAATGAATTAAATGAATAAATCGGGCGTGATTAATCGGCTGCTTGCAATTTATCGATTTACAAAATATCGATTATTTTAAGATAATCGCCCATCCCTATTATCGGTGGAGGGAGAGTGGGTTAGGATGCTGCACGTGAAGGGGTGTGTATGTTGCTGTGCGCGGTCTGTAGCAGTGGAGGGGGAGTAAAGGGGTGTGGAGCACACATGCGGAATATGCTGCGGTACTCGGATACGCTGCGAGTTGAGGACGGCCGACTTGTTTCTATCTCCCCGCGCTATGGTGCCTTTACGCCTTTAAGGTAGTTTAAGTGAGATCATAGTCAAAATGGAGACCATATTCGAATTTTATACTTTACTTTCAGTGTCGGTAAGAAGCGTTAGTTAAATATTTTTCAAATTAATTGTGCAAAAATATAGTTATATATGTCAAAAATTCTCAGTAATCAAATAAATAATTCTATATAAGTCTCATTGTTGACTCATTTTTTCACACCGTACGGCTAAAAAGCCTTCAAAACAGAAGGTTTGTTTTTGAGATTCTGTAAAAATGATTGCGGTGGCTAATAGATTAATTTTTTATGAAAAATTGAGAAAACATACAAACCACTCGCCGTTAGTTTTTTGTCGAAATTATTTGTTATGAACTCCTATTTTTTTCAATATTCTCCCTCTCGAGCGCACAGCCGTAATCTGTCTTATGTAAAACAGCTTATATTTTCAGGCAAATTGCTCGAAAAGTAGGTAAGGGGTTAGTATGTTGATATAATTGGAAAGATGGGTGTTTTTTCTTTAAAATGAAGTCAAATTCCTCAAATTTTAGGTGAAATGACACTTCGCTCAATCTACATTAAGCGGATATCAAATCAAGCGAATAGTAGGAAGGTGTTTGGGTGAAAAAGTGAAAGAGAGATGTTAGACCGCATCTCGAATACGCCGCGAGTATTTGGGGACCCTGCAAAGAAATATTCAATTCGCGAAATAAATATAATACAATGGAAAACGGCGTAATTCGCTTCAAATGGCAGCAAGCAATCAGTGTTGCTGTTATGTATGATCAGGATTTCACCGAATGTTATGCGATTTTATTGCGGAATCACAATACCACTTGCAAAGAAAATAGAAGGCTGTGTATTATCCGTCGAATTTCGAACCGTGATTGATAATGTAGCAATTATTATCCTTACATAACCCTGTTGCGTAAGTCAGCGCTTGCACGTCGAAGTGCTACTTTTAGACGACTTGGTAACTGTCTTAGAAATCAACATATGTAGTTGTGCAAAGCCACCTTTGTGGCTGTTTAATATTAAGTTTTCAGCATCGACGTTGATGTAGAAACTTATCAGTCTTGGCGGTTATAATCACGTATCTTAGATGATTAAATTGTCCAGTGTCTCTATTTTATGGGGCGCTATTGAAACTTACGAGTCCCTTCCTCTTGCTTACCCATTGCCTTATCGTAAAATTATAATCGTAGGCTATAGGTTACATACAAGTTAACTCCAATTATCCAAACTCCAACTATCCGGATCGCCCATTATTCGAATCGCTTTTAGGGGAAAAATCCTCTAAAATCGGCTTTTTACAGCCACGGCAATAGGCTATTCGAAACGTATTGTGTCTTTTATACCATTGATTTTCTCTGACAGTTATTGGTTACATTACATCCGTTTCTTTAGCGTTCTTGTAGTCATTAAATACATTCATTACACATTCATTTAGTTTTTTTTCCAATGAAATTACATTTTTTTTTAATTACCCAATTATCTGGATATTTGATTATCCGGTTAGGGTCCGGTCCCAATTGATCCGTGTAATTGGAGTTCTACTGAACTTCAAAAGGTGATTATTACAGAGAGTAGCTATGTATAATACATGTATACAAACGTTGGCGTATTCCTGTTTCGGGATTTTGAGTTATTGGAAAAGTTTTCCATATCTTATGTATCCAGCACCCTTGTGGTAAATACCGTTTTCATCGTGTATCGCTCATATTGCCCTTATCATAGTTTGGATGTTCTTTTATGCATGTCTTATACGATAATAAGGATAATTATTTGGATTTGATGAACCAGAATTTTTCAAATCATCCACATTTCCGGGGTGGGAATACGAGGCTTCGTTACCTACTGTTCTGTTCTATCCTTCCCTGATTGGGTACCTACCTCTGTAATGGAGGTCGCGTGATCTTTTCGGAAGTTTTTTTCCAAGTAAGTACAGACCCTGTCCTGATTTGTTAAGCAAGAAAATCAGAAGATAGGTGTACTAACTATTTTGCGCAATGCCCATATATTTGTAAAAAAAATAGTATGACAGTATTGTTTTGCATGTTAGAATTCCTATTTTTTAAATTTGAGTTGGCTCTTCGTATACCTTGGAAATCACACGATTCTGCTGCCACTCCTTCTTTGTATGCGATGAAATAGGCATGTTAATGATATCCCCTGTCGCGCTGAGGTGGCTTAGGGTTAAACTTTCGTAGGTTTCTTTCCGCTTTTCTTTTCCTAGCATTTTGGTCGTAGAAAGGCGCCATAACGGTTATGGACTCAACTTGATTATATATTGCTCTCTACCAAGAATGAAAGCTTTAGAAGTTATTTTAGGACTATATACGTGATCGCCTCTTCTCCCCATATGGTTTCAATAACATATTCCCGTTATTTTTTTATTTTGAAACTTAATTCCGATAGCGTCAACATTTGCATCGCCACTTCATAGTTGTAAACTTGAGAAGGATCGAAGCTTGTAGGAAAATCCTAATGGGCGGATATAGCGACGACGTCTTGGGCCACGTGAACGCAGGGGTTATGAGCAACACCAACAGAGAGCAATTCGCTTGTGCCAGAATAAACGAATAGTGAACTCTATGTAGCATTTACTTGTGATCACTCGGTCAATATCAAAGCTAAAATAAAAGTGATGCATTTTTTTAAATGTTTCATGCCCTGTGATATCATCAATAGCGTTTCCTTCACTTCAGCTGTTTTTATTAGGGGAATCGTTCCCCACTATTGGGCAGAGCAAACGTACGGTTACTTGTCGAACCGCATTTGCTCCGCCGTGTTGCCTATTCGTCCATTCTTGTTTATTTCGAAAGGGACCTGGGGTTGTGTGTCGTGCGCCATGTCAGCGTTGAAAAGAGATCCGTCATCAAGTAACTGCCTTGGCTCCGCTATCATTTTTTCCGCTTCCGAGATATCATCCCTGGGCTTAGATAAGATAGGTAGCTGACTCTTGTTTGCTCTGTTTCCAGAGGGAGAGAGAGAGACCATCTATCTTCTTTTCTGCGGGTCTTACATTCTCGTTGAATCTAGGTCCTATGAGATCTCCCTATTCTTAAAGTAGCTCTTACGGTTATTCAAGTGAGGAGAAATAAATATACTTAATGGGTATCGGTTTTTCTTTATCATTGGTTAGTTAAGGGTTATCTGTCAACCTCAGGTCTTGTAGCTCTTACGGTTATTCAAGTGAGGAGAAATAAATATACTTAATGGGTGTCGGTTTTTCTTTATCATTGGTTAGTTAAGGGTTATCTGTCAACTTCAGGTCTTGTCTTTAAGTTTCCCTTCGTCGACAATCGTTTTTTATATGTACTCGTGATCATAATTAAATTGTTCCTTGCTATTGTCTGACCGTTTTGATGATTGAACACATCCAAGAGTATTTCATCGTTTAGTAATGAAAGCCCTGTAAAATGTATCTATAAGAAGATCTAACTTGATAATTCCATAATTTAACGAACACAACTTTAAGTAAAATCTTCTCGGATCTTCATCCGGGTGATAGGGTCCATTTCGTCCAACGTTTCGAAGTCCGACACGGCCCTCGTCATCTGGGATGCTGATGAGATGATTTGGACACTCCCGGGCAATTGTACTGATTTATAATAAAAACATGCGCTTTGTGGACAAAGGCGATGGCGATGGCAGTGTCAGACCTCGAAATGTTGGATGAAATGGATTGTCATTGAAATGGAAAAATCTGTCACCCGGATGAATATCCGAGAAGATTTTATTCAGCTCATTCGCCGGGAAAGTACCAGATCCACACACATTTTTTTCCCCTCTGATTTATTTTTTAATAAAACCGAACGACAGGTTTCGGAGCCGTCATCAAGTACCCGTTTGTACCTGTTGGTGGCTTAACAGCGGAAACCAGTCATTCATTCTTTCTGAAAAAGAAATGCACACACTTTTGTTCATCGGACCCATTAAATTTTCGGTTATTCATGCGTAGAAGTGTTGCCTACGCTTTTATATTGTTTTAGTTTTATTATTTAGTCGTCTGTAGGGTGGGTGTTGCCTTTAATATACCCGTAAGCATTTTCTTATTTACTCTCATTTATGATGCTGTGAGTCAACTTGTGTGGTCAATGAAAGATAATCACCAGTGCTTGAGTTTCTTGGTAAGTAAGGTGGAGAATTCTTCTAGGGATTTTCTTTAATAGGGCACTGTCTTGTGGCCTACCTGTGATTCAATGATCGTTTTGAAGCCTCAGAAAGTGAATCGAGTTTGAGGAAATCCCTCCTCGCTTAGCGGCTAAAACTGACGTGGTGAATGCCGTTTGGCTCATCGAGCCAGACCCCCGGATTTTCAGCGTTCCACAGGCGTGAAAGTGTGAAGGAGAGCCGATGACTGGGCGCTAAATAAGTTTACCGTTGACCCAAGCTGGACGGGCAGTCGCTTCCCTCGCTCTCAAACCACACAAATCCATTGTTCTGGGTTGATTTATTCCCTTTTCTCTTCCTTTCTTTCGGTGTTATCACCTCTATCATTCATTTTCTTCAGAAAATCGAGTTAAAATAGATGTTCAGCTATATAAACGGACTGAGCGACAGAGATATAATGGCTGCGGTCCGAATCGCGCATGATGCTCTTCAAAGCCATGGTACTACTAGTACCATGTTCAAAGCGCTTCGGGCCGTTCCGAATCGAGCACTTTGCAGCGGCCCCGCAACGAGCATCCACGCGTATTAAACAGCTTCACCGCGCATCAGGATTACTTGATGCAGTTGATGTGAAGTGAGGAAAGGGCGGGAAGTACGATTCCGAAGGAATGGCATAGATAAAGTTGAATTGAGGTTTGAAGGTGTAGAGGAGACGATGGAATTCTTGCTGACTGCAGAGGATGCTGAAATATTTAGGACAGATGTGTGAAGTAATTAAGTTTATTAAAGAGAGTAATGTAGTATTTTTTAAGACAAACTATTAGAGTATAAATGCCCCGATGTAGCGTGGTTAAATTATCTTTTAGTTTTCGCGGTGGTTGTTGCAAACAACAATTTTAAAATGCGTATTAATGGAATTTTTTATGTAATTATTTGTTATTGTGTTATTATTTGGATATATTTTTTAAATCGTTACCCGTGGTCGGACACAAGGCAAGAAATCTACATCAGATGGTGAAATCAAGTTTTTGGGAACATTTTCTGAATTACTACTTTCCTCGAACTACATTCTTCCGTTATTGAACACTCTCATGAAATCTTTAATCTAAACAAGCGTAATTCGTAGATGGTAGAGCTGCTACACAAGTTAAGACACCTTATTCATCGAATCAAATGTGTAGTACTCCCCAATACTTGAATCCTTATCTGTTACCTGGTACTAGCAGCACGCCGTGCATGTTTTCTACATAAGTCTTGAGTCTCTGTCCATTTGTGTAGTTGCAAAATACATATATATTAACGGTCCCTCTTCATTGTGATAATATCTGCAGTGTAGTGCATGCTTGGGAGCCTTCGCCTCGTGACAAGCATTAGCGATTTATGCAAATGCATAATTAGTCGTAGTTACACTAACTTTAGGGTATAGTGTAATGCATGTTGGTGAATACTCACCCCCTGCCACACACCCCTGAGGTGGCTTGCAGGGTATTTTATAGATGTAGAAGAGCCATTTTTCTTTGCATCGAGTAGGTCGTTCCTCATAGTTTGGCATAGTGAGTTGGCTGCTAGTTTTACTCAGCGATATGGCCAGAAATCGAACAGGAGGCCTTAAAATCTCTATTCAAGAATGTTACCTTCCGTACATCGGCCCTATGTTTTTATTTTGAAAAGATTTTTTTAGTATTTTATTAGAATCTTTGACCCCTCTTCACATAACTTACGAGATTTGTAACAGACTTATTCAGGCCTAACTTTGTGATACAAAGTCATTTTCACTAAAACAATAGCTTAGTATTTGTCTACACTTAATGCTAACTTAATTTCCGACTATTGTTTCATCAAATAAGCTTCCATTAGCTGCTATTTCTAAGGTATTTTGACATTTAATTGCGATTTTCAAGATTTCAATTTTTTAACCTTGAAAATTGCAAGTAGTTCCTCATAATATGGTCGATAATAAGGTATGAGTGCATTTAAGTACTAAGATACCGTTTTCATTAAATTAAACAGATTAGTTTTGGTTCAGATCGATTTTTTATTGTAAATATTAAGTCTAGTGTATATTTCACTTTGGCGGTCAGATTTGACTGTCAAGCCTTCAGCCCTGACGACGATGGACGACTCAACCATCAAAGCATCGGCAGTTATGGAGAGATTGACCCGCTGAAGATTGCGAACAGATTTCACTTTAGCCCTATATAGGTAACTGCTTCTTTTGATCCATATTTCACAAAAGCAATCTCAAATAGAGCTTAACGTGCCAGAATTTGTGCATTCATGTACGAAACACGAGTCAATGTTTTTATATGGCAAGGTGATATAAGGAGAGGTTCACGCACGTTGGTTATAGGGTACGTGTTGCAACATGAATGATGTTGCAGCCATTCTTTTCTCAATTTTTTTGTGTAGAATTTTCTTTTTCATTGCTAATGTATTTTGCGGTAGTGAAAAAAGTTACCAAAATCGAGCGAAATGTCCTGATTTAATGCAAATCCGTGTTGTGTTTGCATGACAGGCATTTATCACGTGTTCTTCAATTTGTGTAATTAGCTCGCATATATAGAGTTATAATTGAGTAAATTATATGCATGGGGACTATTAATAATCCCCCCTATATCACGCATATTCTCGAAGGATCTTTACAGGTTTTGAAACGTTTAGCATGCAAGAGTTAATTGCTCTAGATATGTAAGGTCACGGGCCTCTTGCTGTCGCGTTGTTCTTTGAGAGTAATTAGGAGTCGTTGTCACTGGTGCGCGGAAGCTTTCGTGATAAACGCTTCCTTTCTTCCTTTTGAACGCATCTTACGGCTTCCGCATTGGCAGAGGAGGAGAATGCAGAAATGGATTTTGTTTGCTGGTTACTTATTTTGGAACTACCTAGGTACATCTTAATTTATATGGTACCCAAAGCCTCTGGGTGTGACCCGGAATAAATCTTCATCAAATATGCACTACATTTCATTCTATGAAAGTTATAAGAATTATAATTTGAGTCAATGGATGAAGCATGCTGGCTGATTCAGGAATTGTGTAAGTTTAGTAGGCTTGCGAGATGTGCTGTTAGCAGTTTTTATCATGTTAATAGAATGGCTGATGGGTGAAATCGTGAAATTTTGTTTGAGGTGAACTTATATGAGTGTATTCCTCTGCAATCTGTCCTAGAATGATTTTGCAGTCTAGCTGCGGTCTCATTCAATGTTTATCCATGGTGATGTGGTGTCCTACATGGGAAGTGCATCGCTTAGCTCTCCCTCTTTCTTGCAGACACGTTGTTTGTTCTTTACATTTCTATTTGGTGAGAATGGGTCGCTTTTAAAGTGTTTGAAGTAAAAGTGGGAAAGATAGTTCGAGGAATGAGTGGGTCGTGAAAGTACTTGGGGTTTAAACTCCCGTTAATGGCTATGTATGAGAGGAAAGTATTTCTCTAGCTTGGTTATTTTAAAGGAATGGATTTGTGTCGAGTTACGAAGCAAAGAAAATATGGAAGACCAAATGGTGAGAGAGGAAGTGGTTGACGGAGAACATATTAGGTGTGTGTGGGGGGAAAGACTATTTAAAGCAAGGATATTCTGAGTCATAAGAACAAGAGTGTGTTTGTGAAGCAACGAATGAATAGATATGTACAAGGATAGGAAGGAGTGAAGAAAATTTATAAAGGGGAGATAAAATACTGCGGTAATAGTCTCTCCTAGTTTATGGTCTAGCCTTACATTAGTATCCTGACTGCTTTTTGGTCCTCGCTTTGTAGTTAGGGGTGCGGTAAGGGGTATGATCTTGAACTGGGACGGGTATTACTTACATGCCTGGTATGGAAACTCCCCATCCCACATATCCCAGAGATTGTTTTGAATGGAACTTCGTGGATGTAGAAGTAGGCAGTGACTTGAGGTAATCATGGGTCATTAAGTGCACATTTTAATAACTTTTTAAGGAAGTCGAAAACATTTTTGGATCACATTTCATAAAGTGCATCCGTTTATGATGTAGTGCTAACCATGCAGGCATTAATTGAAATTATATTAGAATTATTTTTTTTTAATTTTCCTCAATTAAAGCACGTTATGACTAAGAGTTTTCGGCGTGGTATTATAAATTTAGGCGAAATGATATTGAAATGTTTTTGTCGAATATTGGACTTGGCGAGACGCCTTTCTGTTTGACAGCAACAATTATAATATTGAGTAATGTATTATTTGGCGTTTAAAAGAAAAGCTGTAAATTTATAATGGAATTTTTACCAAATAAATATGACATGTGCCATGACGCTGCGTGTTAATATAGCATTGAATTTCCAAAAAATTAAATCAGTATGATGCAATTTGGTTCACTTTTATCCATAGATACCACTAATCTACATCTACATCTACAAAATACCCTGCAAGCCACCTCAGGGGTGTGTGGCAGGGGGTGAGTAATCACCAACATAAATTACACTATATCCTAAAGTTAGTGTAACTACGACTAATTATGCATCAGCATAAATCGCTAATGCTTGTCATGAGGCGAAGCCTCACAAGCATGCAACACTACACTACAGATGTCATCAAAATGGAGAGTGACCTCAATATACATGCATTCTACAACTACACAGATGGACAGGGACTCAAGACCCATGTAGAAAACATGCTAGGCGTGCTGTTAGTATGTACTAG
Organism: Pyrrhosoma nymphula; assembly: GCA_963573305.1. Classification (NCBI taxonomy): domain Eukaryota; kingdom Metazoa; phylum Arthropoda; class Insecta; order Odonata; family Coenagrionidae; genus Pyrrhosoma; species Pyrrhosoma nymphula. The sequence goes on along the minus strand of OY754329.1, from coordinate 130,928,222 downwards.
GTAACAGATAATGATTCAAGTATTAGGAGTACTACCACTACTAAGAGCTACACTACCTAACGACAAACCTAGATAAAAGTCTCATGGCAGCTATTATGGTTCCACTAATGTGAATACGTATGCAAATTTTCGCGCAAATCTGTGCATAAATAAAAATAGGTCCAACCACCTTAAGTGGAGTTGCCCACTGCAGAGAACACGAATGTGATAAGTTATACAGCAAAAAAATCATCAGCCTTTACTGGAATTGGAACCGATTTTTCGCCGAATTCGCGCAGAGTAAGTACTTAAACCAATATACTCTCCCCGGCGTCCTCTTCCGCTGTGAAAACCACAGAGGCTCTCACATTCGTGTCCTCCGCGACTTGTACCTCCGCGTAAGTTTCTGTGGGAACTAGTCCCCCAGTACTTACAAATTGTCCAAGGTAAACACCCTCGTTTTTAATCGTGGCTTTCACCTCTTGGAGTGTGATGCAAGCGAGAGCTGAATGCTTAAAGGTGTATCGTATGCATGGTATCTCGTGAGAACATCTTGCTCACTTAAAGCCTCGATGAAATTTTAATTGGAAGAGGTCGTCTGCATTGCTTAATTTGTTGAAGCACTCGGTAGGAATACTGGAGATATGGGTTTTAATCGTAGTGCTGGCGAACTTTTTTTCCGCTGCGGGTTTTTTGGCGTTCCAAAACAGAGTCAGTTTTCTAGGGTAGAGCCTACTCGTTAAGGGAACGGATTTAAGGGTATATATGCATGTATCACTGCTCGAAAACATTAGGTTACACGTGCTTGATTAACGGCTATTTAATTCCGATTCTCTTGCGATATTTATTTTTATTTTCAGTTAATGCAAATTGGCCCCGAGTTGGAACCGGAGAACTATCAAGGTAGCAGGAGGGGATAGTTGAGAGTGGAGAACTGCAGTTAACTAATCTTTGGATTGAATGATATATGAAGATGCTGATGGTCCTGGATAAGACTGCCCGAATCTGTGATGGAAATGAATCATCATACTTTGATTAGTGACAGAGATGCGTCAGGCGCGCTGCTATTCGCTCGTCCCATTACAAAGCACATCCCATTACATTTCGAGTGAAACACCTATTGAGCTTATCTTCAGATGTAGAAGCAAGGTATAAGTTCACTGATCTTATGTGTGCCAAAGTTGAAACTATCCAAAACCCATTTAGAAACTGAGATGCACGTATAATTGGCCTTTTTTCGCGGGACAGAAAAGGATGAAGCCTCCGCAGTTTGGACGGTAAAGGTTTCATCGCGATGTGGTCCACAAAGGAGATTTCAAAAATTCTCTTCCCTTTGAAAAGCTCCTGCCACTATTTTGGGACGGCAACTTTTTTGTCTGCGGTCATTATGTGCTTTTAACTTCGGTCACAGGGTAACCCTATTTTTACTCGGCCCACGAATCATTGAGCATTCTCCCGTGCGTAAGAATGAAGGAAAGTTAATGGATCGTCTTTGGTCTTGATTCGTTTCTAATGGCGTCCGCGGAGATTTAAAAAAACCCGTACAACGCGAAACTGTCCATAAGAAAATCTATCAGTCTAGTATGAGGAGGTTGTTGAAATTGAGACTTGTTACGGATAGGTCCTCTTGTAAATGGCTGGGGAGAAGTACAACTTGGTCAACCTAGAAAGTTGCTGAAGTGTAGTGGATTAGGTGCAAATCCTTTTCCGAACTTCAGTGGCACATAAGTCATGTGGTTCTGAAGTTGATACTTCGAAGACTTTAGGGTTTCAAAGCAAAGGTTTTTGTGGTAGATTTTTGCACATCTGTTTACCATGCAAATCGCTAGTCATAATTTTCACCTTTTAATCCAGCTATTAAAGGAAGGCATAACTATTGTTGATCGAATGGTAATTTCGATTATTCAAAGATGCTTGAAGAATTCGCAAGCCAGATAAGAATATTTCTTAGACTTTTTCGATACCACTCCTCGTCGTTTGGCTGCCAAATAAGTGGCTAGACCCATGGTAGCTTATTAATGATGTTTGTTTCATATTTTTTCGTAATCAGATACTAGCAAAGTTGTATTCCAATCATTACATGCAATGAAATAATAGATCCTTTCACTAATCATGTAGAATCAACCTTTTAAAATTTAAGGGTGTCTTCATACCGTTAACCTTCTTATTTGTATAATCAAGAAGTTGAAGAGGTGAAACCATATTATGGCACCCAGGTTCAATGCGATAATCGAACCTGTGGTTTTTAGGGTAGCCACTGATCCCATTGCCCTCCACAAAAAATCGGGGTCGGCTCGGGGCCAGTTTGAACATCGCTGTATTTCGGTGAGATGATTTAAGCTGGCTCGAGCGTATATGCTAACAATACTATCGCCGTGTGTCCATCTGAAAAATGACTTATGGCCAGCGGTCACGTTTTTTCTTTTTGTAAGCAAGAGCGAAGCATTGAGCACAAGGGAGTTTTTACTGTCCACCCCGCGGCATGTCCGGTTCGAGAATGCCGGACGAAGGGGCTTCAAGAGAGAGAAGATGCTGTGACCAGTGAGAGCAACCCCTTTTTCACTCAAATCGCGAATCAAAGGAGAAATAGAGAGAGACTCGCTCTGCACGATTCCATTGGTTTAGAATTTTTCGTGGAGTTCGTGAAAACGGCTGTCGTGAGATTGAGGGAACTGGAGCAGAGAGGCAAGCTTTTCTTTGATGGGTCAGTTTGGCCTTCACGGACCCCGAAAATCTGCGGTAAATGGACCATTCGTTGATTCTGACGAAAATTGATCTTTTTTGTACCCTATGTGAACTGCTCATCTTGACCTTAGGAGGCTGCGATCAAAAAAATCATGAACGCGCCAGCTCGCTTCAAGATATCCTTGATGTTTTCCTACAACTTTATTCTCTGACTCTCGATGAATGTGTGGTAGCCCTTGAAATGTGATTTCTTCTTTCCCCCTTCGTCAATTGCTAGTATCTAATAAATATACCTTTTGGTATACCTACTTGCAATAAAAACTTTTTTCTGATTCATTGCAATGTGTTGTTTTCGGACGTCTGTTTTACTGGACAACGTTTCGAATGCATTGAAGCTTACATCAGTAGGATAAAATCAGCCCACGGCAGAAACATTTTAAAAAATCGGTGCTTTCAAAGCATCGCTGCAAATGCCTTAGAGCGAAAATCCTTGCAATTACGTGCGTTAACTTTTCAGAGGTGAATGGTAGGGTAACTTATAATTTTTGTAAATAATTTATTTCCTGGTGCAGAATATTTTTATTTAATTGTAAGATTATAACGGAAGGATTTAGAAATTATGGCGGAATGAAGCGGATGGCTGAGACAGAAAATGGAGTGGGGAGCTACAGACAATCTATTTTGAAATTGATGACTGCTGATAATGAATGGGAAAGAATTAAAACCATGCATGAAAAACTCGGAAATTACATTTCATCTTTAACCCATTGGATGTGATCTCTAATAATTTTATTTTTCATATTGGCATTCCATTTTTTTTAAGGATAATACAGGAAATACAAATCCTGAGGATAGCCCATTCATGCGCGTATGTTCTTGATAAAATCGGGGCAATCATCATCGCTAGAGTGAGCGATAAACTTAAGATTTCAACGAAACGCCGTCACGAAGTGGATCTGGTTGACTGGTAACGTTTCGTGTGTCACGTCAAAACAAACTGCCAAAAATGAATCTCGTGTAACGCATACTCAACTTCTCTGTCTTCGACGATCCTTGGGACGACTCCAAAAGTGAGCGTTGCATCTATAGTAGACTTAAGCGTATGTGGCGCTCAACCCGGCAAGTTTCATGCTTTACGAGGTATGCGCTCAAAGCATTAATGTTCATGGGTCTCGTTATGATCGCATTAGCGTCGTGAGCGAATGCATGCGAGAAGAATGAATTATGTCTTCACTCGGTCTCCTCGTATCTAGATCAGGAGAGCTTTTAACACTCCCCTTAATCATGCGGGAATAATTTTCCCGTTTGTTACTTACACAGTTTTTATCTGTGATTCTCGTTTTAATTTTTTCTTCATAGCGAACTGAACATTCTATTTGCCTTACCCTTAAGATTGAAGAAGAGAATTGATGTTTTGCCGCGTTTTGGCGTACGAAGTTTAAGCCAGTTTCTCTGATGAAAACAACCCACTTAACGTGGCTACTGTGCAAAGTTTTCATCGATGTTTTATGAAACTGTTTTTGTGAATTATTTTTATGCTCTGACGTAAGCTTCCGCGGTTTTTCATGATAAAGTAATACTGAATGGCTTCCGGTGTTCCACCGCGTAGTATCTTTACATATTTTTATGTTGCTATCGAAGAATGATGAAGATTACATGGACGGAGTAAAATCACTAACGAAGAAGTTCTACGAATAGTTGGAGAGAAAAAAGTATAATGATTGAAAGCTCTGAGAAGAAGAGGCAAACTTATTTGACATATTTTGCGACACAATATCTTATTGTAAACAAAAATGGAAGTAGAGGTAGATGGGAAGAGTTACAGAGGGAGACCAAGAATGGAATACATCAGGTGAATAATTAAGGACTTCAAAATGAAAAATGTTGTAAGAATGAAGCGGTTGGCTGAGAGGAGAGCGCTGCTGCTGAAAACCAATCTTAGGATTGATGACTGCCGATGATGATCATTTTATCCCGGCATTTCTTGCAGTGCCTCCTGCGTCTGTTTTCACCGCTTTAGGTGCATAACTATTCCGTGTGACCAATTACTTTATTTTTTTATTTTTTTATTTTGGCTTCAATATTCCCCAATGCACTCTTGCCGTTTATAAATCTGTCTACTCTCACTTTTGATCTACGGCTAGACCAAATCCCGAGGCATAATACTCTCAAATAAAAAAAATGGTGCATTTTCATGAGGTGGAATACATGTCACCCCTGTTGAAGTATTAGCAAATCAAACTTTATTCCTCATCCCACGTGATTTCGCTAGCCAGTGGTTTCATTTGTTGGTGGTGGGAACGATTTCGTGGATAAAAAATTAATTTCCTAATATCCTAGAAATGTGAATGGACCTTGATATTTAATATTTACTTTGTCGACAACTTAACTATCTGGTCTAGTGAATAGAGAAAGTTGTATTGAAAGTTGGAAAATAGGATAGATAAAAAATTATATCAACGAGAGAGGAGCCGTAGTGCTTTGCAATGTAGTAAGACTTCCATGAAAGGTCAAAATGTGAGTGTTCTCTTTTTAGACGTTGAAACTTTTTTATATTCAATTGCCAGATTGTTTGTCTTCTATCTCACAGTTGAGGCCTGCTGCCATGTGTTGCCAATATACTGACGGTATTCTTATCCAGATGTGTCATTTTTTTCATGAAAGCCAATCGCGATGAGACATTCACTTCCGTTAAACGAACCAACGATGTTCTTAGCGTAGACCTTTTTGTCTCTCCTTTCTTCTGAACTTTGTTTTCGCAGTTTCTTCGAAATTTCTCTGACTTAGTGATTCTTGTTATTGAATTCCTCCGAAATTGAGCTTAGCCTGAAGCTATTTTGTACCTAAATTCATTACATTTGCTCATTTCTTTTTAGCTGTAATGTGACACGTCCTCAGTTCAAGCGTAGACCACGTGACTTCTTTACTCTATTTCGGAATCATTGGGCTCTAAAGCATCTCTCTTTGTATATGGAGGAATTATTTCTTGAAATTATTTTATCATTTTGATTAAATGGAAGTTGAAGGTATCAATACGTTTAGATAGTGACGGTATTAATGTGATGTTGGATAATAATGTATTTATTCAAGCACGTGTGCATTGAATGATCTTGTTTCATATAGAGTATATTAATCATCATAATTATAATTGACATTGGATTTGTGAGATGACCCTACGAGGAAGACTTCGCCAAAAGGTTGGGGAGGACTACCAGGTTGTGATGGAATTAGCGATCACTGTTGAACACAATCTGCCAAGAAATTCCGTGAATGAGTGGATATTTAATATTTTGGAATTTCTAGTATTTTGACCGATATTTTCCGCTGTAATCAATATTTTTTTTATTTCACGCGGCCATGGCAAGTGGAAACCTTAGATTGGTTTGCACATGTTTATGTATCCTTGCATTCTCATGAATGCATATGAATTCGTTGAGTTGAGCTGTTATTCATGTTTACGAAGTCGTTTATCTAAGATTGCTTTTCCCTGAAAAAACTCATCTAAAGACCACGTGCACAAACTTCTCGGTTATTAATTTGGGGCGCATTTTTGAAGACTCGTCTTCTCATCCCATCGCGTGTAAGCCGAGAACTCTCAGCTGTTACTCCGCGATTGGCTCTTATCTGGTCTCGTCCGAGCGAAACATAGCGGAGAGCGGATGGGGTCATTAAAAACAAATGCTATGGACGGAACGCCCCGTGTCCGTTGAGAGTGTGTTGGTTTGCAGCATCCTTCCAATACATTTCGACAGTTGTGTGCTAAACTTTGATGCAGCCAACCTCTTCCGGTTCTGATAGAAACAGCTCATCTCTGCAGTATGTCCTTCACCGTAAGGACCAAAGCTCGAGTGAAGTTTAATCCACGCCCACGTTATATGTGTATGTACATACATATATATTGGAGCCTTATGTGAAAATACGGCTTCGTCCGGTAAATGCTGTTGTATTTTATTTTTTAATCGTGATGCTGCACGTCCGACGTTTACCGGAAGTTGGCTGATTCCCTTCTTCCTGTGGAACTTTCAATGGAAAAAATGTCCACTTCTGTTTTCCGCAGCATTTACAAAGAAGTGACTCCGTTGCATTCTTCGCTTATGATTCGTCGTGTGATCTTTCAGTTTTGAAATTTGCTTTTCTTGCTATCCCCTTCGAGGAGAAAACTGTAAGTTCTTGGAATACCTATTGAAATAGAAATTATTCTTAGATATTCGGAAAGAGTTATTGAAGGATTTAAAGGCATATTCATGCATTTGTAACAAGTACATTGATTTGGCTCATCATTTCGTTGTACTTTTAACCACTTCTCTTGATATTTTTCTTAGTTTATGTTGTAAAGATCCTGTAAAGTTTTCCATTTTTAATCTCCGGCTCGTGACTTGTATTTCCCCAAGACTCTCCTGTTTCCGTTCAGTACTTAACATGCATTCATTGCTCACAACTCCAAAAACATTTATTCCGTCGATCCTCTTCCTTCTTGTACTATCTACTTTTTTAATGCTCTGATCACTAAAGAAGGAATGTATGTATGAATATTTCTGGTTAACTTCGGGCTGGTTTTGTGGAATAAGTATCATCTACATCTACATATTACCCTACGAGCCACCTCTAGGGTGTTTGGCAGGGGGTGACGTAAGTAACTTACATCATGTGGTGATGGAAACCCTTTCGCTTGATGCAAGCTGCTGCTCATTGCTCGGTGATCATGTTGGGTCGCTAAACTTTGATGATTGCCTCATTTCTATGAATTAAAGCCTTATTTCCAGAAAATCTGTTGAAAATCTTGGTTGCTACTAGATTACTATGAAGATTGGATGCCAAGTAATGATTCTACTTACTATTTCTCCGAGAACGACGACCTCCATTCAAAGGTTATATGGCTAAAAGTTGTCACACATCTGCTCAATTTTTTTGTGCGTGTGATGTGCTTCAGCTGCTGTGCTCCGCCGGGGTATGATTGCAACTTCATCGTACATGCCTGGCATTAATCACCATATCTTGTCATCTTTGGCGTGATTTCACGGCTTGTGACTGAAGTGTGAGTGAAATTCTGTGATTCATTTTCTCGTGTCATTGGATCGTGATTCTGCTGAACCAAAGGGCTTTGATGCAAGCTTTCTCGCTATTCATGCTGAACACTTGCAGCATTAAGTGTTTTAATTGATTGTTTTACAATGATGTTACAATATGAAAGGAATTATTGCTGTTCCGAGGATTGTGACCCATAGATTGACAATGTTATTGTGAGCGTAAGAATGTCCTCCTCTGTCTTCTGTACACATTGTGAACATTCTATTCCCCCAACAAAGGAAATTACGTTAGCATTGTTTCTCGTGATAATGGAATTCCTCCACATTATTCCGTGTACCGCGGTGAATGAAAACCTCTGCCCATGATGCCCTAGAAATGTTTTTGCTTGGCGTCATCGATTACTCCGTGTAGCATTGGCATTGAACGGTGCTCACTGGCCAAGCCGCATTGTGGTAGGCTTTAATTGAAGTTGTTGTTTCTTACGGTAGGTGTGCGAACTGATCACTCGATATTCTAATAGCCGATTGGAAGATTTTTGTTCAGTCCCGTCGCTGACTCTCCATTTTCCGGGTTATTATTGTTATCATTTAACTTTCCTGCACATGACTTGCCCTCCACGAAGTCTCTCTTGCGTTACTTCCTCTTCCCTCGTAATGTGCCATCCCACTACTCCCGTTACCTTCTTCATTTTCCCGCAACCTATTTCTATTTCTCACCCACCATATCTAATGTGTAATGAGTTAATTGTAAGAAAAATCGGAATATTCCTAAATTCGCTCAAATTAGTTGAAGATGGAATTATTATAATTATTGAACACTTCCTCAATCGTCTGAAACCCTTGTGAAGACTTCCGCACTGTGATGAATGTGAAGAAACAGGTATTCAGGGTTGTCCTCCTCGCTTGTCGATTATGTTGGGACGATAGTTTCGCCGCCGTTGCAGTCAGCTTCTTCAGGTCAATGAAGCATAATGGACAAACTTGAGGACAACGTGGAGGGTCTTCACCTCTTCCTTTGTCTTCCTCGCTACCCAGCTCACCCTCAGTTCTTCCCTAGAGTCTCTGGCCGAAAAAGATAATCAATATCATGTTTGTTGATGAATATCTGTTACTAATACCACTTTTATTTAAATTAAGCGACCCAGGCATTAATTGAGATTAATTGATCTCAATTAATGCCTGATGATGGTGATTATTCACTGAAACCCGGGTCGCTTAATTTAAATAAAAGTGGTATTAGCAACAGATATTCATCGACAAACATAATGGAATACCACAAAGTTAATTATGAACCAGTGAATTTAATCAATATCAGTTTGGAATTCGCAAATAAATCATGTTCATAGAATTTCCGGCTGCGCTTTTCCTTGGGAATAGTATTAAAAGAGGAAATAGGATAGGAAAATGATAACTAAACCGTTATCAATGGTTTCCTAGTCCTAACGTCAGGTAATTTAGGGAACTGTGGAATAAATCGCTGCAAACCATATTGAATGGAAGTTATTAGGGACATATAGGGAAAGCAAAGTCACAACCAACTACTAAATTGCAAGTGAATAACCATGTGAGGGAAGCTCTCCTTATTTCATTCATCTAAGCTCAATTTTGATTTGAATTGAATTGGTGGAGTAACTTATGTTTTTCCCTTTGAAGGCCGTAATGCAAATTCATATCGTTTTTCATTAATTTCTACTGATCATTGCATGGTATTGATGATAATGAAATAGTATCATGTTCGGTCATAGTATAAAGTATCAATAGATCCTAAAATTCCATCTATAGATTCTCAAAGCAGTCTCCGCTGAAATAGGAGAATCTATCAATGCTTTAGGTTATGATTCAATAAGAGACTATTTCATTTTTCAGCAGCTGTTTGGCTTGGCACTTAGGCAGTTGTAACTTACTTCGCTATTTCAATTGCTTGCTTATTGTTTTCAAGCTGGCAGTTCTCGCGCTGAAGAAGTTGCGCTGAGTACCTGCTTATGTGTTAATTAAAGCTCCCTGTGTTCACGTTTACCTGCTCTAATCAGCATTCATTACTAGAGCTGTTTGAAAACTGATGATAACGATACTGTCACTACTATGGCTTCCATTGGACTCCTTCCGGCTCGCTGTATCCATTGATGACTGCTTCTTATTCGATTCTAAGTCAGGCTTTAAGGAGCTCTGGCGGTGGCGGCCGGGTCTCCTTTTCTCCCTCGTCGCCAGTGGAAACGACGCCAAAGGTTTCTGAGGACATCCCTTTTTCTCAGCAACCGTCGGCGCATGTAAAAGGCTTCCCAATCTGGTCCGTAATGGGAGGAGGGCATGTTTATTTCAGTCCTCCCCTCGCCTTTCAGTTTGTCTCTCTGTATTTGTATATGTACACGTCTACGCCGAAGCCTTACTTGCAGACTGCTTTCCGTCCGTGTGGAGAGTAGAGGGCGTGCCTCGGACACGACCACTCAATCCAATCTCGTCCCTATCTTTCTTTCTTTTCGTTTTTTTTTCTTTCCTCTTCTAGCCGCTTCCAACTGACGCGTGCTCGTGTTCAACAGAACTTTCATTGTGTGCATGCGGTGGAGGGAGGAAGGGCATATGGACGGGGGTGGAAGTTCCCCTACAACCCTTTTCCTTTTACGCCCCCCTCCATTCGACACACGAAGGTCTGTTAGCGTTGAACACAAGACTTTGGAACATAACGCATGCACTAGTAAATTAGGAGTCTCAATTATCCGTGACCCGATTTACTGAGGTTCCGTGTTATCTGAGGCACATATCCTTATGGAGTGGCTGTGTTAAGCCAGTTAAGTTCGTGCAAACGAACGTCCGAATCCGGCAATCGTTTCGATCTCCAATTGAAAGGCGATTCACAGAAATGTTTTTTCACAAACATGTCAGAAAAATAAGTATGGCAGAGCATAAAAATATCTCATTTTTGTCGAAATTTATTCACGCGAATACGCATTCTGTATTATCGGAGTTTTTTATAATTTGAGAGGGTCGCAAGTCCGCATTACCCCGGATAATTGAGACTTCAGTGTAAACCCTTACCCAATAGTTAAAAGTGTTAATGAAGTTTTGAGGATTGAATGGATTCTATCACTCGATACAGCAAGAGAGCATGTTATTTTAAAAAGTAGTATAATTGACTACCAGATTAATCGTAAGAAAACTAAAGTAATGAGGATTTCTATGGCATAAAATCGAGACTCATAAAAGTAGGATGGCACAAACTGGAGAAGATAGAACAATTTATTACCTGGTTAGTGCATGGGAGAAAAATTGACATATGGAGCATTTAGGAGAAGAAAAGCGTTATCAAAGGAGTCATCCACTAATAGGAGAGAAATAATGACGGGGATCTACTGCAAGAATGCTCAGAAAAGACTGTGATCGTTAGCGAAAGTATCAGGCGTTACTTAGTGAAAACATTAAGCATCATACATGATTAAATAACATAATTCGTTCTATTCTACCTTCCCCTCATTCCCCCCACCCCATTTCCACTTGACGTTGCCAAATTTTGACCGCACTTTGTTTAATCGTTCCGGTTTCCCTGACCTTCCAAAAGAACTCCCCCTCTCCCAAAGACAACCTCCTCCCGTCTTCCGATTCGGTATATATAGACCTGTCCCCCAAAAGAAAAATACAACTTGATAGTACCGAAGTGTATACATTTTGCAGAAGTCATGTTCGGTTTTGTTTAAAATGAAAGTGTGGAATAGAACGGAAAGAGTGTGACGTAGGTCCCTTTCCGCTAACCTCCATCCACTTTACCAGCCTAGCCTCACTTACCCACATGATGTCTTTGTGCTAATAATTAGCAAACTATCCCTCATTGCCACTGTTTTTTTCTATTTGTTGTTTGAGTTTAGACTTCTCATATTTTATGTTTCCTACGAGTACTCTGTAAATTGGCACCATTACTACACGTGTCCCACGTTTATAAATTGACAGACAATTAACGCAACTGTTAGAGCTTAGTGTCTTTGAGTGGGGGATCGAACCTCGAACCTATCGTGGGGAACACAAAAAATAAATATTTGTGGCAGAGCTCTGAAGAAGCTAGGATTCGTCAAGCGTATTGTGGGAAGATTTTCGGATGAAAAAGTAAAAGAGAGGTGCTATTTCGCACTCGTCCGGCCACACCTTGAATATGCAGCAAGCATATGGGATCCGGTGCAGAAAGACTTAATCCGGGAACTTAATAAAATACAAAGGAAAGCTGCGCGATTCGTCAAAAACTGCTACGGGCGTACAGACAGCGTTACACAGATGTTAAACGAATTAGGCTGGGAGCCGCTAGAGACTCGGAGGCTGCGCGCTAGGCTTAGATTACTTGAGCAATTGAGAATAGATATCTTTAAAAGCGACACGGAGAACATCATATTAGAACCCCACTATATTTTCAGGTCCGACAGAAACGATAAATTAAGAGAGATATTTTGCCGAACAGATAGGTATGGGAATTCGTTTTTCCCCCGAACAATAAGGGACTTTAATTAATGCAAGGCGTAATTTCATTAGAGCGTTTCATTTTTATATGTAAACGGCTGGTGTCCTAACACCCCCCACCACACGCCTATTGAGGCGGCTTGCGGGGTAGTTTGTAGATGTAGAATCCACGATTCATCTACATTGTAGATGAATCGTGGGAAATGAAATTCAGCGTCTGACTAAAGTGCTCAAATTCATCCGTCTTAAATTATATCCTTAAGTTGCGTTTTTATACTCAATTTGAACTGGCCTTTAGTTGCCGCAGCCGGTTATCGTCCTTTCTTCCTCGCTTGTTTGTATTGCGAGTGTGACGAACGGTCTGCGATGTTCGCATCGATTCGCTGCTTGTGCGGTCGCTTATGCGAGTTTTTAGTGCGACCACGCCTTCTTTCACTAATGGTCGGCCATAAAATTTCATCAATCGCAGCTGCGTTTCATTTTTCGGCAAAGATAAAAGCTCCAATTAGCGACTCGGATAAGTCGTGGGTGTGTTTTGTGCGGATAGTTCGAGCATTGAATTTAATCGTGGAGGAATTCCTGTTCAGGCGTGATTGAGGATTAAGCGTATTTATTTTTCGCGTGTTCATGTGCTTCACTCTGCGCTGAATGTTTTCTTTAGTATTTAAAACAATCTAATTGGTGCTGCTCCTTGGCATCGAATTAGTTGTGGCTGGGTCGTAACACATTTTTAAAAAACACGCGAGCTAGCTCAACCATATTACCAGGGACGGAATGCGGAACTTCTGTTTAGTATGCCGATATCATGTTGTTATGGTGAGACGGTTCCATGCAAAATCCGGAGAACCAGGTGACGCAGGTGACGTTGCACTAAGAGAGACCTTCTGAGGATTAATGTTTGGCTGCACAATCATTGAGCAATGGGACCGATAGTTCTGAGTTCCATAAAGTTATGGAACTCATTACAAAATTCTGGCTGCTGGAACTGTAGCTCACGTAGCTTGTCCCTAAGTAGTTACTGCTTCAAATGTTTGGTTTACCCTCTCACAACCGAATAAAATTTAATGATGATTACCTTATCTTATGCAATTACTTGTGCTCGTTATTAATGGTCAGTGTAGGGACATAAACTCGTCATTCTTAACATCTCAGCTCATTTAGCAAGTAAAGAAGTCTAAAAGTGGCTCATTACACACCTGTCATTATGATTATTTATGAAACTCATAGGTATTAGCCTCCATTCCATCAGACCAAATAAGTTATGAGACCATTAGTGGAGCCAATAAAGTTATCGAATCTTTCTGCAACACATATCGAGCTAATAAATTTCATAATTCTTTTGGATACATATGTGCCTATTTTATGACTGCGACCGGCCATGAGTTGTGTGGAAATAATTTTGGAATGTTCAAAATTTGATTTAGTAATTGATGTAAGCAGCATAATGTGGTCGTTAATAATTCCACTTCACACATTTACGCTAAGTGTCTCATAGTAAATGACATTTGTACTTGTATGTTGGTTCAGAAGAGGGTGTCTACGCATCCAAAGGTAATTTTTCCTGGTATCTTCAAAACGATGCGGAGAAGGACCATTTGATAAGGACTCTGCGGGTGATAACCCGTTGATGCTCCCGATGTATTAAAAAAATACGATACTTGGACTGAATTTTACATATTTTTTCGTTATGTATCTCGATATGCATTTTTTTCACATTTTCTGATTTTACCCATGATTGGTTACTCCATTATAAGATGACAAATCATTTTTCCAATGTTTTTCTTTACATTCGCTTTTTCTCGTCACAACATGCATCAGTTTTACACATGGGCTATTCGAGGAATAGGATCTATTGATGGTGAATTACGATTGAATGTTGCATTCAGTTCTAGTTCTCTGAATCAATCCACATTCATTAGAAGAGGTTCGTTACGCCTCAAATAGAAATATTCCGAAACGACAGCTCGCATTCTCACGAATGTCCGGTTTTCGTTTTCCCATGCGGATTATTAGGGCGCGGAAGTCTAACCCCCAGCGTGTTCTCCCGTCCGCATCCATATGTCGTCGTACTCACGGACATTCTCCTCTGCCCAACCACAAAAAAAACTCCTTTGCGCTTTTGTGTTTTGACTGGAATGGGAAGAAATAATTAGGACGAGTTTTCCCGTGGTCAGCGGGGTTCTGTGGTGTCGTTTTTCATTGGGACCATAAAATATTTTACGACCCCCTTCCCTTCGACGTTCTCCGTTAAGAACGAAAAGTACGTAACCATGGAATAAAAGTCCTTCGTTTCAAATCCTCTTCTCCTGAGAGTAATACCATTGAAGTGACTAGCTTACTTCCCTCGCTAGTGCAAGTCCCGAACGCTATTTTGCGATAACTTTTTGTTGAGAAAGCCCATTCTTCAATGGTGAACGAGTTCTAAGTTCGATGATGATTTAATAGGATAGTGAATCATCCTATTCCTGTTGTAGCTATCATAGATGGTAAATAAATTATTACTGAGCAAGGAAATCATACAGATTATACTATTTTCTGCAGTTTTTATTGTGTTTTAGCTGCTGAGCATCTCTCTTGAGAGATTTGGGAAACCTTATTTTTCTATTTGTTTATTTCTATGCTGAGAAACTTTTAAATCACGTGATGGCAGTAAATTCTCATTATAGTAAAACACTATGTTGAATAGGAATTAGTCTCGCATTTAAACATCCTGTTTATTTGTACAATTTTCGATGCAGTGAAATCATAATTCCTCTCCTGAGTTTAAAATGAATGATTCAGCAGTCTTCACTTAATTCTCCAGATGAGTAGGCTCTTCTTCACTACATATAAAAAGGAAGGCTTACATAAAACTTATTTGTAGTGAATTTCGATGTGATGAAATCGCAAATGTTTGGTCAATTTACTTTCCCATTCAAGAGACTTTGCCAATATCAAGTTTTTGTGAATTTAAGGTCCTGTACTTAGTTGTTAAGGCGTATGGAAGGTTCAAGAGGAATGAAAAAGATAATAATGAAATTAAGGCGATACGTACTAACTCTCTTTCCGATTGTAGTGGGCGGTGAAAATGCTTATTTCTTGATCGAGGCTCAGAAACCTGCCTGCCTTTAATGAGTTTCTTTTACGCCACTATTCTTGTATATTCATACCTATCAACATTTCACACATATTCTTCACATTTTACCCGCAGAAAAGGTCGTTCACGACTGTTATTTTCATGATCCTCTCAAGACGATTGAATTGACTCTCAGCTGAAATTATGACGGGTCTTTTAGTCCATGTCCATGTGTGAACTTCGCAGTATTGAACTCGGATGAAACTAATGACTCATTTGAACTTCTCCATTTTAAGTTCATGAGTGCGTGAACTTCTTTCGACTATGCGAATTATCTGAGTAAGATACGCTCAATAATTTATTCATAGTGTTGCAGTTGACCTTTTTTTCCGTCTTATTTTAAACTATCGAAATGACTCCCTTTCCCTATCCGTGTACCTTTTGTCAGTGGTGGGTACACCGCCTGCTTTCCTCTACAAACCTAACCTAAATTGCTGTCCGTCACCATCGTGGTAACCTAAATATCTGACCTTCGAGGACATTTGTTACATGCCTCTCCGTCCATTATCCTTGTTCTCTCTTGTATCTCTCGTAGTATACCTAAAGTCTTTATGCAATGCCTTTAAATTATTAATGACCGCTAATGTAGTCGCCGGATGGCTATCTTTTCTCAGTTATGTTGCACCAGTTCCCATCGCGCTTGGCTGAGTAACTAGTCAGAATAGAAGGGAAGCGATGTGCCGTCGTGGAACCTACTCGAGTAGAAATTAATGTATGTGATTCAAAGTTTGAAATCAACTTCAATTGATGAAACAGCCCACTCGTTTCACCATTTCCTACCTTATTTGTTACACGCAAAATAAAATGGCGCCATGGTATCATCTGGTCTAACAAATATTTTGCAAGCCTAGCGTCCATTTCCGTACTGCCTCATGTATTACTATTTCATGTTTTATTTGGTAAATTTTATTAAAAAAATGGTCAGATGTAAATAATGTTCAAGATTGAATCTTTCTGATGTGATTTCGTCTAACTTATATCCCTTGTAGAAAATAACTCTTCGAGATAAAGCTGTAAAAACTAGCTTTGTTTTTGTTTTGAGAGCTTTTTTTATAATATAAGGTGGTATTTTATATAAATTTTGGTTTTAAATGGATATCTAAACGCCATTATCTGAGATATTATGGCATAATTTTGGAAAACATTCGGGACTCAATTGTGACCACGCGCAAAAAGAAAGTGACTCCAGTGAAAAATATCTATTCAAAGTCGTGCTGCGAATCAAGGAATGCGCTGTTCGTATGTTGGCTTCCGCGAATGCTCGATTCAGGGGTTTGCTAATCGTCAAGTACGTATCTAGGGGGCCGGTAGCGGTTGCTAGGTCGTTAGCGTGCTTATGTGTAAACCATTGGCCGTGGGATCGACAACCGTCTTCGGGTGTCGTGTTTGTCCTCAGATCATCAACTTGATAATGCGTCTGTGCAAAATTCACAGTGAAAGAAACAATTGCCTGGGTTTGAGATTCAAACCAAGATTCCCTGAATTTGCGCCGAGTGCTTTAACCAAGTAAGCTGCCTAGGCATTCTCTCCCACGGCGATTTTCCAAGAGGCTCTGTAGGAATTACCACTTGGTATAAATATTCCTGACAATATTTTGCTTTCATTTATGTATTTGGAATAGATGCGTCCTAGTTTTTGTTTTATGTTAATGCACTTGCAAGTTAACAGCGTTCAAAGTAGTGCTGACGTATTTTCGCTGGCTGAAAACGTGACTTCTTTCAATCGAAGTCCCATAAATATATTAAACTTTTATTTAAAAAATGTTCACAGTTACAACGAAAAGTAAAAATGTATAACCTCTAATATGGCCTTTATTTTGTTGCAATGGGATCATTGGTTAACGTCTGCAGCGTGGGTATCATGAATTTTTACGTGGATAGTAGATGTTCTTACAAGTACTGATTTTTCCGCATATTCCTTTCCGAGCCACCATGAGGTTAACGTCTCTATCGCAACTCATGAATGTGTGACTTAGACGAAATTCAAAGTAGTTTAATAAATCAGCAGAGCTGATGTCACCCGCTGAAGCCAGTCCTAGAGAATATTTTTTTTATCTCTCTTGAGATTTTTGCTCATTTATCTCTCCCCAGCGGAAGACGTCCGCGAAATTTAGTTGCTATTAGGTTGAGGTTAAAATTCAGGACATCACCACATCGTAATTTCATAAGAATGACAAAGGTGTGTTTGTTGTGATATTTATAATTTGCATTCTCAAATGTAAAATAAAATAGCCTTACCAAACTTGTTACTCTACATAATACAGTGTACCTATTGAGTGTTTTAATGTTCTGTATAATATGCATTATTTACTTGTGCCTCTGACGCAAATGTTCTTAATTTTTGAACTAATTAAATTTCTCTGATCATTACACCGTTTTTAAGTGCATTTATTTTTGGTGGTGCTAGGTGTACTTACAATAACTGTGGTTTTCGTGCAATAGATTTTCCATTGGTACAACGTAGCACTAATTTAACACATTCACAGGAAATAAGCGGATATGTAATAACTACTGCTAGAATCAAATATAACCGGATTTTGGACTAACTTGCATTAAAAATTCAGGACATTTGCCAATTTCTTTAATACAGTCAGAACGCTTTTACGTTCCAAATTCGTGGATAATCCCAATTTTGTTGGACGTTTGTCAAACCCACCGCGAAAGTTTGAGCTGTAGTACAGACTCGACTGTGCAGTTTTTACAATGAAGAAGTTTTTATTCCTAATTCTGATCAACTACTTCGATGGAGGTTATTAAGTAGTTTTGCGTGGAGGGGTTACCCAGAAACATGCATTTTTCCGAAGAAAATGAATAAGCGTGCACGGACTTTCATATAGAATGAAATAGTGAGTGTACGGTTAAGGTCAGCAGTTACATGCGTTATTTATAGTGGACTCGTAGGACTTTATGGGTCAGTGTCGAGCACAACACGGAAAAGGGGAGCCATGCACGAGTGGCTATTCAGGATGTTGGGGTGCCCCCGCAGCCTGTTTCCCAGTGCCCTATGTCATAGCGGCACTCTCGCATACAGTGTCCCCGTAATGCCTATGGGATGAAAAAAAGGAGTATGAGGCCGTGAATTACATCTATTCTCAGAAATCGAGTCAAGAGTCATCATATCACAGAGAAAATTACATCAAGAGTCGTTGACATCCTGAAACTGTGTAACAGATGAAGATGATAACAGTGGCATAGTACAAATGATGGAGTCGAGGAAGTGCCACGGAGTTACACGTACCTAATTGTCGGATGGTTTCAGTAATCGTCCCCACGTTCACACCATAATTGATTACCACGTTTCTCGTAATCATTTGTATTGTTATTAGTTTTGTATTTGTGTCTTTAAGAATGTTTGCATCTCAACATTGAAGATGTTCACAGTTACTATCCCCCATTATTAAAAAATAACTCGTCAGTTGACGACGTAGAAAATAGTGTTCTAATTTAGAAAATCCTTAAGTCATTGAAAAACAGTATTATAACAGTTATATTTCATGTTTAACCGTGTGTTATTGGACAATATTTAACTAAATATAGGTAAATATTTTTCTTTCAGAACGACAGTAGATTTGGGCACTGTTTGGATATCATTTTATAAATATGTACCTATGTCATTGTCATGCCAGTGTTTTTGGCGTGTGTTTCAGCTGGCCTAACTAATATTTATCCACCCCTACGCTCTCCGTATAATCTCCATTACCTGCCTTATTTATGGCAGTGTACTAGCGAAGGAATCACGGTATATATCAATGGCTTTGAGCCTGTCCGGCTTGACTCAATGGAAGAGTAGAGTATCATGAGACAAAATTTTGAACTTTTATAATACGGCATTTAAGTTACTTAAAGTGGCTTATCCGCTCGGGGCTTTTTATGGTATTTTAATTTATGAATTAGTTGATGGTACCTAAAGTTACCAATCATCACACTGGAGTTTTTAAATTCCAGATTCAAATTAAATTCTACGTTAAGGCATCGGTAAAGGTTATAAAACCGTGGAAAATATATTTTTAATTGATATCACTGTGCCAATCAAAGAGTGCTTTTAAGATATTTTGAGTGAGATATCACTTTTTGTTAAGTTCAAGTAATTTCGCCCCATAATAAATAAAAAGATCTCATTTATTTAATAGCATCAAAATATCAGCCTCTTACCACTCTACTTTTCGAGATATTTGCGAAAAGAAAATAAGCCGTTTATCATGGGACATGATGTGGCTTGGCGCACCATGTAGACATTATTACAAAAATAAGCAAGTTTTGACGCACTGACCGCCTAAAAAATGTTGCTGTGTGCAGTTCCTATTCTTTTCAATTACATATTTTGAAAAGTAAATCTATTACTTTCCATAAAATCGCAAGAAAACTTCGGTTGTGAAGACGTTGCCAGCGTTCGGCGTGTCATGTCATGTTTAAGCCTTTAATATGAATTTTTAGATAATTAGTGAGTAGTTAAATAGCTAAAAACTAAGTTTTTACGTCATTAATGTTACTATATTTACCACCTGCTTCTTCCTACTGCTTTGATTTTGAAGAAATGGAATGGTAATGATATGGTCTTGAAGAATAATATGATCTATATGGGCTAGAGAAAAATCCCGCTCAAACTCCCTAAAATCCATAATTTTGGGAAACGTTTAAGATATGACGTGGAATTCTTTTTTTTTTTTGTTTTACCTTACAGATGACAAATGTCCGGAATGCTCACTGCCGTTTGGGCAGGCACAGAATGGAGGGCGAACATGGTTTCCGCTCGTGGTGTGTTCGTCGTGAGGCGAAAGTCGCGTACTATGGTCTCTCTCCCTCTTCCCCTGCTCTGCGTGCATTCTTTCCAAGTGGCGTGGTGTGGTGCGAACGAGCAGAAGGACAAGGTGGCGGTTGAGGACAGACGTGTCCGTGACTGGACGTGAGTGTCCAATATTCTCCCCGTCTGGACATGGCCATTGTTGCGCCTCTCGCGTCCGGAATCTCCGAGCGAGTTTATGTACATTTTTTAATGGCCTCTCTCGGGTTGTGGCAGTCGTGCACTCAAAGCGGTGTGGCTGCGTTGAACTCACGTGTACACGTTTGAGTCGAGAATAACTCCACCCTCTCCTATCATTTCACAAAGAAATGTCTGAAGTGCGAAGTAAAAAGGAATGAAGTTAAACGTAAAAGCTTAGATTACAGCGACAAAAATCACCTCATACTCCCTCCTCTTATCCTTTTTCGTGAAACTTAATGTGTAAATTATAACGTAGAAATTTTTGTGGTAAAATGTAAAGGAAACTTCTACACGGTACCTTGTTATCCACCTCAAGGTAGTGTGGCAGGGGATGATTCCACTACAGGCGTGCACTGACCTTCAATCTCTCTGTCATGCTATCGTTTGCTATTTTAGTAAATATATACTTTTATTTTTAAATTAATTAATGTAAGCGGAAGGGACTTCACATGCAATATTGCTTTTACTCCTGCCGGATAGAAACTGCACGCATATAATACGGGGATCATTTTTTATAGTTAAATCATGCTAACATGTGTAAATGTTTTACAGAATCACAGATACATAAAGCAAAATAAATTAGCGCCTCATGCAGAAATCGAAAGTTGCAAAATATAATTAAAAAGTTGGGGAAAAAAACACAACCCGGCGGCATTGGTGATCATGAAGTTGCTTAAAATATTTCTGTTTTTCCACTGGTTGATGCTATTTTCATTTTCTTCCACACCTCGATTATCGAATCGCTCTCTGATTTTCAGGAATCCTGGCTTACATTATTCGCTTGGATTTCAATATCCCTGAAGACGATGAAATAGTTGGACATTGAAACGTTGGAGGAAATATAAACACATGACCCGGTGGAAAAAATACCCGAGACCACGAAATCATGATGCGGTGCTAAAAATTTCAGATTAGGCAAGCGTCAGATTTCCATTACAGTTTGAACTTAAACTAAATCTTATCAACAGCAGTCATCAATCCGAAGATAATAAATTCAATTGCTTCAGGCTTCCATTTCGTTTAAGTTGCATGCATCCATCGCATTTTTCCACAGAAATTAATTGATATGACTCGTGTCACTGTTTCACCGCCATTGAAATTCGCAATTGATCATATTAAGTGGCGTTGGGCAGGTATTTCGCTCTATACATAGATATTAGCAGTGGAATAGTCACGGTACTGTAATGATGTATCAAGAGAAATGGAAAACTTAAATAATTTCCTAAAAGCAATGTATTTTTCATAAAATATGTGGCCGAATTGCGCGATAGCCGAGTAGGGTTAGTCATTTTTCACATGAAAAACAGGCTTCTTTCTCCTGAGTCAAGTCGTCATCTGCTCTCTTATTGATATACGGTTAAACGTAATGAAAATATAACACTTTGTTTAATTCCACACTTGTTCCATTTTCTCCCGTTTGATTTCGTCGACAGTTAGTCATTTTCAAGGTAATTTCAGCAAAAAACAGCTTTTCTAGTCCCTTTTATACAACGGATGAAGCTCGAGATGGGGTGAAGGGCTTGTGCTGAGGAGAGGTTTTTGTTTGGCATTAAGGAAATAAGCAGGAGGGAGGGTAAGGAAGGTAAGGATAAACAATTTCAGGTTCAAGTGGTGGCGTCTGTGGGTGGCACGTGTTCTATATACTATAGAGGGATGGGAGAGTGGGAAGATTTTATAGATTAAAAAAAACGTTTGAAATCAACAGCAAACATTTCAATTCTGTCACATCATTTAAAGCTGGTGAATTTGGTTAACTTAATATATAGTTTATTTCGAACGTTTCCAAAAAGAATCTAGTTGTCAATTTTTGTCTTGAAAATCTAAAATATTAGCCTTGAAGTCGTCGTATTTGTGTCCGATTTGCAGTCTTTATGTCTCACTTCTTCTATGCTCGTTTATTAAAAAAAAACTAGTGCGGAATTGTGCAAACTGTTTTCATCATGTATAGCTTTGGAGAAATCCTCGAAGTGCCTGTCTTCACTAATTTAGATTCCAAGTTATAAGCTCCATTTACTACGGGTTTTTATATAACATCTATTTGAAAACTGTCACCCAGTAATTTTGTTTTCCGCCCTGATAATCGAACATCCTCAATTTCTAAGGTATACATTTCGCCTTCTCATAAAAGTCTTATAGGGAAAATGCAGCTTTCGATGGTAAAAATCCTCCAGAAGCGTGACTGGACAGGGGAAATCTTTGATCTGAGAACAGGTTGAAGTGGTTTTGTATCATTTGAATTTAAGTGAAATTCCTATAACCTAAACTACGTTAATTTGTCCCTTTTGATAGTACATGAAATGCTTGGGTTGTCGCAAAATTAGTATGGTCACTGATTCGAGTTGTTAAATCCTGTTATTCGTTGTGTATAGGTGACGTTTTCGTATTTTACGATTGCACGTCGACTCTTCTTTGATTTCGTTGTGCTATTCCATTTCTAATATAGGAATGGCAAGGCGGTTTTATCCGGGGTGCACCTAGAGAAAGTGGGAAGAAACTAGTCTCTACGTGTGCGCGTCTAAAGTTAATGACCTCGCTTTTACATGGCTTGGTGGATATTTCTTTTTATTTTTCCAAGCGGAATGAAAACCTTGAAGTGATTTCTTCTCACGAAGAGCCATCTATGTGTATGTTTACTATAATGTTTTATTCTAAAGCTCAATTTACATGTCACATTTATTTTTTCACGTGGTATTTTTTTCTCTTTCGAAGACGATAATGATTGAATCAATTTTTTTCATAATTTTTATGTCCATGTTTCATATTTTTTTCGACCTTCTTTTTTATTATTAAATCGTTATTTCTTCTGGAAAAGTTAGTTCTCGGGATAAAATACTCGGAATAAAAGATATTTTACAGAAAATTCATTTTCTCAAAAAGTAATTCGCTCCTTAATTTACTCTAGCAAAACCTCAGCTTCAACAATAAATAAGTCCATCACTATGACAACATTTTTTAACATCACAACAAAACACTGTTGAGGCGTATTCATATAGAAGGCTTATCAGGACAGATATCAGGAATCTTAAAAAATACCGATTATAAAATAAGATATAGAGACCATAAAATGCAGTGCAAACTCATAAATTCAAAATTAAAAAAAAATTGAGATCTTAATATTAATATAAATAAAGAACTGAAAAGTAATGTCGTTTATTCTGTTACTGGTCACAATTGTGGCAGTAACTACACTGGCCAAGCATCTCATTACCTTAAAAATAGAATCTCTCAACTATGCGCTCTGTTATGCAGTAGAAAACAATTTCAATCACTTAGCCCGACCTACTAAGAAGATTATTTAAATGGATCGCTCAATTACTAAGCGGAAAACGATCTGCAATAAAAAACAAGCATCGAAAAACTTAGCAAAATATGCTAAATGTTGGTTACTAACAGTAACAATTCATAAGAATACCTTAGGAACCACATTTCAGGAAAATATTACACAAAAATAAGAGGGAAAAATCCCAAGGCCTATCTGTTCTCGAAGAAAAAGTTATTTATAATTTCTATGTTGTACATATATATCCTTACATGCGAGATGTATCCTAACATACGAAGTGTATACGTTTATGACATTTGTAACTATGCCAGGAGACTGCGCGGGGTCACCGACTGAACTTTCAGAATTTTGACGTCACTAAACGACAGAAATATTCCAAGTGCTTTTTCCAATCAATGGAGCGAAGTTTAAATAGCGGTTTCAAAAAAAAATTATCATCTTTAAAATTCCTTTGGATGTTTAGAGCAGGCAGCAGGCATGAAGTCTTTGGTTGAGAGATTCTGGCGGTATGCAACCTCAAATACATAGAAGGTCGTCGAACCAGAAAAAAGCCTTCGTTTCTTTTCTCCTCGCCCGGTTGATTTTATTTCTTGGTCGCCATTCATTCGCAAATTTGTCCAATTTATTGGTTCTGGAAGTTTTCTTGGATGAAGGCATATTGCCGGCCTCGGTGGCGGCGGGTTAAAGTCCTCGCCTGGCAAGCCGAATGTCGCGGGTTCGAATCCCGCCTAGATAGGAAATTTACACCTTCCAGCATGGTTGTGAGTGTTCGTCTATGTAGTAAATACCTAGTAATTGGCTTCGGCTGTTTGGTATATAAGGAATATTATTATTATTATATTACTATTATTTTAATTTCAAAACATTTTGTGCATTTAAAATTTTTAAAAAATTTCCCCGTTCCCTGATTATAGACTTCCGGGCGTGAACTCAGATTTGGCGGATACGAAACCTGTCTCTCACCTCCTCCCGCGCTCACTGATGTTTATCTCAATTGTGTTTCATCTTAAAACCCTTATCGGAGGTCGGCAGTTGCCTCAGACTTGCGAGTTAATGAAAGGGAAAATAAGAGAACAAACACCTTCTCAAAAGTCATTCATTCCATTGTCTTTCTGTAATATGAAAATGTATACTTTCATGTGGTGGTACTGCAACATTTTTCTATTTATGTTATTCCATGTAGCTATGCATATTGTATCTCCTTCAATTGATTACAGAGCGGTATGTTGTAAAGGAGTATTGGTGGGAGATACACGCTCTTTCTTAATTTTATGGAAACAATATTTTGTTCTGCCGGCTATGTAATCGCAGTTTTCCTTTTTGTATAATTTATTTAGTTTCATGTTCCAGCTTCAAATACCTACTCGGACTGAGACTGACTGTCGATAGTCAGACAGCTTTTTTACGTCGAAATGTTAATGAGGAAGAAACCTGCCGTTAATGTCGGTGCTGTTAGTAGCAGTATCAGTGCGCATAGTCGATAGTGAATTGATGAATTGCGAAAATTAATTCTCACAGTGTTCTTATTCTCATGTTGTGTTTTTGAAATATTTCTTCTCAAAACATAGGCGCGCTTGGCGGCGTGCGGATACACTTATGACGTCGGAAAACCGGAGTATGATGTCATACAACGGTATCGCTAACGACAATACGACGTATTTCCTTGTGAAGTTCGGGTTTTTGTTCGTAATTTGACGAAATTATCGTTTAACTATCCTTTGCAGAAGGCAATGAACAAGTATGGTTTGATCCTTCACACATTTAAATACTTGTAGATTAGAGAAACGATACCGTGCGGTGACGTCTAGCCGCCGAGATGCCGTTTTGGATCACGGTACTTTTTTTTAATTTGTGTGCACTTTTAAAAGGCAATTAATTCAATGTCTGCAGTTGACGCATACACATATAGATTATATATTTGAGTTCTTGATTATATGTTTTGTCACGTACTCTACTTAAATATGAGAAATTAATTTCATTTATGTTCCCCATTAGTAGGAGTGCGACAGAGACGGAATGAATGGAATGGATCGAATTCAGGGACACATTTTTTTAACGTAGCATTACATTTTGATGAGATTCTTAAGATAAAAGACCGTTTGTAGGCAGAGAGACGTGGGGTTGTGCATTGCAACAGTTGATTTAGTCGCATAGTTCGCGAAATAACCCGTATTTGCGAAGTCACACTGGTAATCTTGAGCTTCGCGCGATTAAATTTTGATTTCTGCATCTGTCTATGAATCAGGATGCGCAACTAAATGACTCGCATGAAGCGTCATACGGACCTGTTTCATGTTTTCCCTTTGTTTTCATTTGATTCTCCATCGCCTTCAATTATTTCGTAAGTTTTGCCGAAGCTTGGTC
Organism: Pyrrhosoma nymphula; assembly: GCA_963573305.1. Taxonomy (NCBI): domain Eukaryota; kingdom Metazoa; phylum Arthropoda; class Insecta; order Odonata; family Coenagrionidae; genus Pyrrhosoma; species Pyrrhosoma nymphula. The sequence goes on along the minus strand of OY754329.1, from coordinate 130,902,355 downwards.
CTTGCTTGCTTTTTTTGCGAAAGTGTTTCCTGTGATTATAAGGGAAATAGCAGTCCATAATCTAAAAGTTCTGAGAGAAAGGGAAATTTTTCTCGCATTATGGAATCCCATTCAATGCTAATACCAATTGTTGATTGCCTGCGGAACCGAAAGAGATGTGAAATACCTATCTTTCCCGGAAGATGGACGGAGTTGGGATACCCATAATGGTATTGCCAATTTTTTTTTCAAATAAAACGCAGTGCATAAATTAAAGATACTCCAGATGATGACTTACGTTAAATATCCTATTATCATATCTATTATAGGACAAGTAAAATAAGTTCTTTTGAATGTATCACTTTGAGTTCACTACCTGCTCTCTGCTGGCAGGAGAATCTAGAGAAATTTCGGTTCAAAGATTCCTAACCCGAAAAATTACGCACCTGTGTGGTCGAACAAATGGAGTCAAAATGGTAATCAGGCTATTCCACTGCCTGCGGGACAAACCAATATGGAGCCTCCAAATAAGAAATGTATTTCTGAGCCCAACAATAACTGAATTAATTAATACGAGAAAAATTGAATGTGACATGTCTTCTGTCGTAGGAGACGAGTATTTTTTTGGGAATTTCGTTCTTTCGGATCAATTTCTTACTGCAAAATATCCCACTCATTAGATCAGGCAACGCCGCTGCCTTAGCTGCATTCGTATGTGTTTGGTGCACACGTATACATAGGTATATTCCCATGTAGATATGCATGCATTTACGTTTTCTCTCCCGTGTGCGAAATACTACAGAAATAGAAGAACTCACAACAAAGTAAGTGCTGCTCGTACTTCAGTTGTGCCACCAAGTAGATCCGACGACATTGTCCACGTGCTCGCTTTGTACATGCAGGGTTATTCAATATGGACTTTGACATTTTAAAAGGATATAAAAATGCATTAGAGTGAGTTACAGAATCGTTATAAGCGTTGTTTTAGAGAAAAAACTCAAGTTTTTAAATCAAACTACAACTTTTGGTTCGATGTGACTATTTGGTTTGTGATATTGCAGAAATCCCACCTCAAGTCAATATCTTGCCACAAGTATCGCTTCCACAACTAATTCGATTTCTCATCTCATCGAGAACGGCATGGAAAAGTGGAAAAAGCGCTCGATCTTTGATGATGAATCCTTGCTGTAAAATATCGAGAGGGGCCTACTCTGAGGAGCGAGGCTACTCATTCAGAAGTCCTTATTGAAACACCCTGTTTATCCACTACGTACACTCACATTTAAGCGTGCATACGCGCTTTTCCGCGAGTTGGAAGTAGGTACGCCACATGGATAGGGGAACTTAACTGTTCGTCTCCTCCGAGATATGTGCCCATCATGCGTGTTTGTGTCTGCGCATGCGTGGAGTGAAAGATGACGAAGGCCCGAGAAGTGAACGTGACCAACCTGTTTTCTACGTTTCATGGGCATCTCTTTCTCTCTCTTTATTTATATATTTCCCTCTCTTTCATTTTATTCCGCTTCCTACATGCATGCATGCCGCCGCGAAGGCCTGCCTGGCTGACGTGGAGGGGTTCTAGGTCTTGCGAGGAGGGGACGTGACACGGGCATTCGCTTGAGATCACGCACCCGTGCAACTTTTGCCCTCCCCCCTGGGGGAAGGGGGGCGACTTGATACACTCCCCAGACTCACCATACACGCTCTCTTCCCGTCCCTTCCCCTCCCTCGCTTCCCGCCTCTTCCCCTCCCTCGCTTCCCGCCTCTTCCCCTCTGGCTATATCTTCCTCCTCTCCCTCTGGCCGTATCATATCGCTCATCTCGCAAGAAAGCCGCTCCCGTGTCTGCGCCGCCGTGTTGCGACGCGTCGGTTTATTATGTTCATAACCCTTCAGTATATGTGACGCAGGATGAGGTCCGGAAGTTTGCGGATGGAGGCTTTTTAGTTAGTTTGAGCGAGGTATCACTTCGCATAAAATTCAATAAATTTGGCCTCAATATTACAAGAAAGATATCATCTTTCCAATGAGAACAAATTATCAGCCACTTACCATTATACTTCTCTAGATATTTGCCAAAAAAATATACACTACCCATTTTCCATAGGATGTGCTACGGGAATGCACTCAAAAGAAAAAAAAATTAAATGAGGAATTTCTAACGCACAAAGGATCTCGTCATAAATTTCATAATACGTAGTTTTGTATGCTTGCTCAATTATTTTCAAAAGTAAATCAATTACTGACCGCTGTAATTTTTACAGAACAGCAAAAAATCTTCGGTTGTGAAGGCGTATTCAGCGTACGGCGTGAAAAAATGAGTCAATTTAAACATCTATGTATGCTTATTTACTTATTTACTGAGAGTTTGTCGTAAAAAACAATATTTTTATGCCATTAATAGTACAATATTTACTTCATGCTTCTTACAGCTACTTAAATTAAAAAATAAAATTTGAATATGGCCTCTATTAGTGAAAAATCTCGCTCAAACTACCTTAAGACCGTGATGAATAGGAGGATGTTGGGTTAGCGGGAAAGGAGAAGAAAGAGAGGGTTTTATGGACGGAATGAAGAAGGATAGGACTTATACTGAGATGAAGAAAGAAATTCTATCGGTAAATAGGGCCCTGCACATGTAAAAATCTAGTGGATATTTACTCTCTTCCATTTAAACCTGCCTTAACAGGTAGATTGTCTTATAATGATAATAATGAGAGTGTGGATGTGAGGGTGAATTGAAGAATAGTTGGATGTGTCGGATAGTTACGGCCAAAGAATTCGTATTAGATACTTGCGGTAGCTTAATCAATCTTTTCTCTAGTCACAGTTGAGACCATATTCGGTTTTATTTTATTTTATAATTTATGATGTTACGTTGGTTAATAATTTTTTTTTAATTATTCCGAAAATATATGCACGTGTGTTATTTTTTTCTAAATATTTGAGTGAAAATGTACGAACTAATTACACACCGTTATATTTCTGAAGCGATCTGTGTCAGAACTTCCTAATTTTTTTAACGATTTCCCTATGGGGCGGTATCTCAGTAATATTTGGAAAAGGATTGCAATGAGAGGCTGTTATTTTGATACCATTAGAAAGATACAACTTTCTAATAAGGCAAAACTTGCTCAAACTACCTTAAGCGGTGGAGAGGGAGTAAGCTGCTGGAAATTTAGGAATTCATGGAGATTAGCACAATTTATTTGAGGTCAATAGTAAAGGTTAAAATATTTATTTTTACTATGAATAAAGCGTTTAATTTTTTCAATGTACATAGCAGTGCCTAATATTAGCAGATTAATTTACAAAATTTCTAAAGTCGGCGGTCTAAGCTCTTCTAAAATCTAACTGCCTCTTCAGCCCCACTTGCAATGGTTAGCTTCTTGACTTTGCAGCGTTACTAGTCTGAAAACCTATCACCATTTTCCCTGCCTGAAGTGACATAGTCATAAAATTCAACTGAGGCGAGATAAAATCAGAAAATCCTTCACAAATCGCTGGAATTTTCTCCGTTCAGAGTTTCTTTATGTATTCATCTATTTTTAGGATTAATCCATCATTTATTTTCTCAAATTACCATTGTGGTGTGCGGTGGTGATTTGGGCTCAACCTTTTGATCACTTTAATACTATTTTGTCTGAGATATTAACCAATTGACTTTGTTGCAACTACCTAAAACATAATCTTTCGCTTTTAACGCACCGTTATCTCTGCCTGTGGATTTCATACTTTCTTTTTTTCTTTCAGGTTGAAACGGATGAGACGTGATGGTGGAATAACGAGTATTTAGCATCGCTTGAGCTACCCCGATGCGATCTCGTTTGGAAAATTGGGGATCCTCTGGCAACCATCAGTTTCTGAAATCGTAAGTAGTGAAATAATTAATGCGCGTGGCTTGGGGTTTTTAGGACTCCAGCCATGAAAATATAATACAATAGAAAGATTAGAATATGGGAGAGGGAAGGTTAGTCAGGTAGTTGTGTTTTGTGGAGTGGCGTCTCGCTTTAAATCTCGTGAAAACTGGATTTAAATAACATAAAGAAGACTTCCTATCATCCGTTTGATATATCCCAATCTCTTTCTGTGAGTTAATTCCTCATTTTTTTATAAAATCTGTTTAACTCGCAGTGGATAGAAAGTTGCGATAACGCCCAGAGATTTGAATTAGTCTGCCTCGTTTATATCCAGATGCCAAACGTGATTGACCTGGCGTTGGTGAGACTTCAAGTGTGTTGGCTATGTCCCTTGATGAAAGTATTGGGACAAGAAATTTGATCGAATGTGTTTTAATATCGTATGGCTGGGAGAAGTTGAAGAAAATGTAATTTCTTTTAAGAATTTGACCGATTGATTGTTGACTTATTGTCAAATTACATATCTTTTAAATTCAACTTGTGACGCGATATTCAAAACAGCGTGGTCATTTTTTTGCCAAAATTATTGAACTTGGTGAATCGGCTTAAGGATTAAGTATACTGGCGGGCATTTTAAGGCCAATTTTGGTCTCCCAGTGTTGACGCGAGAATTGTTGTTAAGAAGACCAAAATGAAATGGTCTCGAAATCAGAAGTCCCGAGTGATTTTTGGGTAGATGCACGGAGCGCATTCGGGCGCGCCGGAGGAGTATTAAGGCTGGCTGGGAAGATTCGAAAGAGTTTATAGCTCTCGTTTTGCAGTGTGTGGTGGAGAGGATGGTGGGTGAAATGGGATGGGACGGGGGAGAGAGGCTGGCTGTGTCGGGGGGTTGGGGGGGAGAGAGAAAGAGGTTGGTGAACGGGTCGGGGCCAAGTTAGAGACGAGCTGAAGACGTCGGGAGACTTCTTAAAGAGGAGTTCACGCTGCCACGCGAGATGAAAGAGGCACTCTCCATTCTACTTCTCTCCCAACTCCCGTCGTCGGCACTTTTCTTTTACTCCACCCGACTTACCCATCCGCTCGTCCAAATTGATTAAAAAAATGATGAGCGATGGATTTGCGAAGCATTCTGAACTAAAATTAGTATATTTAGGGCTTGAGGTAGCTATAACCTTTACGTTCCTGTTGCTTAAAGTGATAGCGCAGTCACTCGGATACTCTGGCAAGTAAGATAGATAAATTTCTTACCCATACGATAGTGATGCAACTGAGATAATAATGCAATTGGTTAAATAAAAAACTCACATGCCTAATTGTTACAAGCAGTTTGCTAGTTCTTATATTTGAAGTTAATCTTCAAGCCGAATTTCGAACGATTTCCTTCAAATAAGTCATATAAGCTGGTTTTTTATTGTGGTTTGGTGATTGGAGACAAATCGTGCAATAACATTGCTTATTTGCGTTGCTTATAGGTATTGATGCCACTGACTGCATTTGTTTTTTATTCAAAGAAATTAAATTGGGTTTAGAATGACTCGAAAGAAACGCCTATCCCTGTTTCTTCAAGACCCCCAATGTTCATTTCTCGCCCATCTTTCCAAAAGTTGACTTTGCTAGTTAATGAAGTATTTCAAATTAAAAATTTGCAAAATGGTAAAGTGTGATGACATTTTTATCAACAACAGAGAGTAATTAAAAGTAAAAAATTGAAATCATGATACTCGAGTAAGTAGGATAAATTACGTTTAAATAATAATGAAATAAATATGATTGTATGGGGAAACTATGAACTAAATCGTTTAAATTTCGGTATAGGGCTTCTTCAGTCATTTAAGGGAATTGGGAATAGAGGGAAGAAAAGGATAGGCATGTTTTACTGGATAAATAGAGGTAGAAAGTTTGCTCAGACAAAGAAAGAAAATTAATGTTAGCAATGAGACGTTGATAGCTGGAAAAACAGTGGAAACATTCCCTGTAATATTTTATTTACCGGTAACAAAATTCTACGAAAACCACTCAAGGGAACATAAACACGACCCAGATTTCAGTGTAGATGCACCATGACAAAGTATCATTGGTCAGTATGTGTTTTTTTTATCACCACGCGGTTTTTTTTTAAATGCTGACGAGTGAGCAGAAAAACATCGACAATTTTCTGCCACGAAGTTAATGTGAAGCATATTTTATACTTTACATACAAACCCACCATAGTCAATGGAATAGCACTAGTCAAATGGTGATATTATTCGTGAGTGATCTTTTCAAAAGAGTCGAAAATGAAATATTTTCGTCTGACATGGTCACCGATAATATTTCCAATGCCAGGTAATTTGTTTACCTTGCTGTTGGTGATATTAATTGTTTTTATTTGAAAGACGTTGAACTGGTTTGGGGGGAGGAGAAGTCTTGGTGGATTTTCTTCCAATTCCCGGCAAACATCACTCTCTTCCTTTCATCTTCTCATTCTTCCTCTCTCACGCCATCTCCGCCTTTGAAGGACTCTGACCTCGTGAAAATATTTTTATTTTATTTTATGTTTTTTGCTTCAATTTGGCGTCAAGCGGTTCTCTCCGACCTTCAAGCTTTTTCCTCTCCGATTCACCGAAACTCACGGGAAACTCAGCCTCTGCTTTTACTCGAGGCATTTCCACCGTCAGTTTTTTTCGGGATTTGGTACCGCAATCGGTTGCTCCATAATTTGCATCAATTATTCGTAACTTTCTCGACAGAGAGACGAATAAGGAAACTGGAAAGATGCCTTTTAGATTTTTTAAAGGGAATGATAAACAAGTTGAGGCTATGAAAAACTACTATGGTTGTAACAACTTCATTCAATTAAAGTTTTAATAGGGTGAATGAAGTGATGGTTAACATCCTAATATATTTTTATGCTAGCCTGCCATGCTGTTTATTCATCCTTGTGGTGGGAGTAACTGGTTCCTTATCCATATTTGTTTTATCAGTCAATATTTAGTTTCCACGATGCCTGAAAAGAAATCATCATTTCCACCAAGCATCATTCTGATTACCTTAAAGTTTCCCCTGAGAAATTCAGCCAATCACATAAATTTTCTCAATTCTGTTTGTTGTACACCAATGAATGTAAGAACAAATTAAAAAAATGAGAATTTTGCCTCGATCATGAATGCCGATGTATATGTAGTGAGATGGTTCAATTTCAAGCTTATTTTAATGGTTGATGAGTCAGAACTTATGCGGAGGAACTTTTTATATACCTACTACGAACATGGAAATTTGCCCGTTTATAAAATATTCCTCAATGGGAAAATATCCACAAATTTAGCACGTCTATTCCTTTGTGCTATGATATCACAGCTTGTATGGACAGAGATGAAACAACACAGTGCTTTCTCACCTTTGCAGTTGTCGCGGCAACATCCCGTTCCGCGATGAACTAAATTGGCATGATGATGACATATTCATCTCTATTTTGCATCTTCTTGAGGCTAATAACTGCGCCGTCATTTTTATTTCCATTATGTACTTGAATTTTCCCACCTGATCGCATAGATTTTCTTCTTCTCCCAATCTAAGCTTTGAGCATGTTGAGCGGCAGCTTTTAGCTAAAAAAACAAACGCGTGGAATGACAAGTGGTTGATATAATTTATCAACATAACATAACTTATATATGGGTATTGCGATGTTTAAGGCTCTTAATTTGCCTGAAAATTAGCCGAAATCACCAAAAATTGGAGCTAAAATTTCATTTCCCGCTGTTTTCCATTTACCTGTAGTTACGATTTCCAACTCCCAACCGACCAACCCTTACCCAGGGGCTGCCTTAAGTTCGACTATAGAACGCAAGATCCTAGAGGCTAGAGAACCCCTTGTGAGGGGTGTGGATAAGGGGTTTTCTTGGTATTGGCTATAAATCCTAAGTATATTCTTACTAATGTCAACCACACTTCCCCTTTGCTTGAGTTGTTCGTAAATTTAAACGTCCTTAAAAGCTCTCGCACGAAATACGTTCTGCACTCTTCTAATTGTATTGAATATGTAGGTTCGAAGCGTGACACACATCGGATTATATTCCGTTGTCTTCCAGTAAATGGAGCGACACGTGTTTGCCGAAACATGTCAACGGAGCTTCGAGAGGCGTAAGCATGCTATCAATGACTGTTTGGCAGTCAACCATTTCGCAATGCGTCCTTATTGGTTGTGGTCGTTCCATTGTTAGGTTTCCTAGATTGCGGAAGCTCTTTTTCCCTGAATTCCTAGCCACGTGTATTTCCCAACCATGCGCGCAGATTTTGAAGAATGGCGGCGTTGAATATAGCTAACACTGTCCATTTTCCTTTCACTCATTGTTAGCGATTGCGGCAGGGCAACAAACCTGCAGCTGAGGCGTTATGGCCGTTTCATTGGCTGAATCCACGGCTTCGTAACCGTCGAACGTTCATCTATTGTCTGCCATCGATCCCATTGTTGTATAAAGTGGAATAAGGGAAGGGAAATCCGCGAAATGTACCCAGTCAAAGGCCTTCGATTGAACTGTTTCCTTATTGTCTTGATCCAGTTCTCAGTGCGGGCATAAAAATAAGTATCGACTTCTTAATCCTTTTAATGGTTCTTGCTTGCTTCGGGAGAATAGAGACAGGAGAAAATGGCTTATTCAAGGTGATTGGGTGCGCTTACTTTGTGTTTATATGCGTGTGAACTTCGAAATATTTCTCTAAAAAACATCGTGGCTAAGAACTGCTGAGCATCGTGACTAAGAAAGATTTGGTTGAATATTATGAATAGGCAACATTGAAGTGCCATGAATCGGAATGCCTCCGAGGTCCTCACGCATATGATTAAGTACAGATGCGTACATTCTACGGATTCAGGGATTTTAGTTGGATATGAGCATACGTGCAGTATTTTCCCCGTATATGGTTCTGTAAAGCCAGTTTCCAGAACACTGAAACTCGATAACTTGTGCGAATCCTGGAGGTATTGAGAACGAAATGTCTACGAAGTCCCATTTACTTCCCACAATTCCTAAGGAGTCCAAACAATGCATTATGAATTCCGCTAGCGACAAAATGCTTGTCGTAGATTTCCATTTACATGTGCTTCTGCGAATGCTTGATTGCTACAATTTACAGCGTAAGCAGTCTGCACATTGTCCTAACTTCATCACCTACTTGGGAAATTTATCCACTTTACTCTCCGACGTCTAGAAGTCAATACGCGTTTTATAAATGTTTTGTGTGTCTTCTTATATTTTCAGGTCCTCTTCCGCATAAGTTAGCCAAGGTCGGAAACAGCCATTTTGATGGGATCATAATGTTTGCAAGAATTTGCAATAGTGGCTTGAGTGAAAATGTTGGCAAAAAAAATTAGTCTCTCTCATGTGGATGAATCCACTCGTAAGAAATTTTCTCACATCTTCATGCTCATTTATAATTTGCTGAAGAATATTTTCTTATACTTTCCATAACTGCGCCTTGAAGAGCACAAAGGGCTTACGTTGTTTGAAACTTAAATACCACGGCGCTGAGATAGGATCTCCCACATTCTTAATTTTCCTGTCATTCTCTGCAATTTTAATTTCATGGAAAATTGCATAAACTATCCATGAAATTTTAAATGGCCGAAATTATGTCATAGTTTTACTTAATTTCGGGATAATAGATTGCGTTTCTCTCCACCAATGAAATGACCCACTGAACAAGCTCATGTAGATGTATCTCTCTGCTATGCCATAGTTATTTATTTACACTTAATCTTTTGGTAGAAATTTATTTGTGAAATATATTTTATAGTTTTGTCTCTTTCAATGCGTCTATAGCATTAATTTGAAATGTTGTTAATTTCGAATTGTATTGCTCAGTATTAATAATCTGAAATTTTTTGCCTGTGTTGGAAACATGTTTATTTTATCTCTGCAAGTGGAAAATTTTAAATAACCTCCTTTATCTGTTGTTGACGTTATTTCGGTTTAAAAAATGTTTCCATCAGACTCGTATGTGTTTTTTAGTATATACTCTAGCTTGCGTAGTGCTGTTGCGTTACTAGTCAGACATTGCGGTTATAAGCGTTTTCTTCTTCATCCTGAAACTCTTCCTTAGACGGTAGCCACTTTCGAGGAAATCCAACTAGAAACTGATTGAATTTGCGTATGCTTTCATGCGAGTAATGGCAATGAAGAAAGCATTCGCTTTTCTTAATCTAGAACTGAGTGTTGACAGTGATTTATCTCAGTAAGAGAGGCGTGCATAAATACTTTTGAAACAAAACTCCTCCATTATGGCTGGTGTGGAAGCATTGTTCTTTCGAATGCACCGAAAGACATCCCAGACCTTAATGAACGAGCGTATTAGCCCACATATATATATGTGGATCACTAATCCTAATGAGGTCAATAAATGATTTATCGCAGGAGGAAAGTAAGTCATATCGCTTTGGCCTTCTGTTTTTGATCGAGTCCAAATCAAGGCCGCACTTGACTACAAATCATTGCTTATTCCTCTAACTTTTCAATTTTTTCCGCAGCATAGTATCTAATATATAGCTTTTGGAACGGATGTTGAAAAAGTTCAAGCCTTCGGGCGTTCTCTGTTTCACTGTAATGGAACGTCATTGTGTTTTTATGGACTAGGAGTATTTTTTATCCGGGCACACATCTCTTTGATGCTATAAATTGCTAGAGATATAAACTTGTCAATATCATATTTATATATTTATTGGACTAAGTTCTTTGGAAAGTTCCCATCTTTTGAACCAGCGCGTGCTTGGGTGTACGCAAAATGTTTTGAATTTTACTCTTGTTTAGGGATGAAGGGTGTGTTAATTCACTTAAGACATTAGCCGCTGAATATTTTATTGCTATTCCTTTATGGAGCAAATGTTTTATTCTTAAAAAAATAATTATTTCCTCCAATGACATTTTCTAAGGAGGAAATAATTCTCAAAAATGTGTGGAATGGAGGTAACTGAAACAGCATTTCCTACTTTTAAAAATATCTTTTAAATTTGTTCATAATATTTTGAACCGTTTACGAAAAATTGGAAATTGAGCTAAAATTAGTCCCGAGGTACGTGCTGAATACGGAACACCTTATATTAAAGGGTTAATGTGTGTACCTCAGTACTATTACAGTAAGTGATTTCTATATTATGTTTTTACCTTGACAATTACTTCATGTGTTGGTATCTATGCCGTATTAATTAATGTTTAATCAACCTTTTGTTTGAAATTCTTAATGTTTTAAGTTGTCTCTTTCCGCATCCTTGCACAACAAATTTGAAAGCCGTTGCTTTCGTATGGTATTTTCTATATCTGCAGCACAGGTATTTGTTACCATAACAAATAGTTTTGATGCTATATATCACTGGAGGAATAAACTTGTCAATATTATCCATAGATACATATAATATATATTATACATATATTGGACCAAGATCTTTAGAAAGTTACCATCCTTTGAACGAGGGCGTGTTTCGTCGTATGCAAAAAAAATCCGAATTGTCTGGAAGCGCCGAAAAAGAAGATAAGTGCGATATAAATGCTCGTTGTAGGTAAACGGGCAGAGAGAGTTTTCTTTCGTTCCCCGCAGGAGGTCGCTCCAAATATTCTTGTCCGCGTCGACTCCCGAAATCGGGGCACTGATAGTCTATTCGGGAAAAATGTGCGCGCGTCTCATGAATGGGAAGAAGATGATGCCTACTAAGCTTTTCTGACTCCTCATTCGAAAGTACTCACGAATTTTTCATTAGTGTGTAACTTTCGCATTGTTTGCTCGCATTGGCTCATGCTGTTTGTTCACGTTTCCATGCCGATTAGCTCGTCTCTTTCCCGTGAATGCTCACCTTGAAAATTTCTCCTTTTTACTTTTCCTTTTCGGTGCACGTCTTTCTGGGGAATAACCCAAGTAGGTAAGGTACTCTTTTTCGCACTGAGAATCGCGTGAAGCTTTCTTTTGGATATTCTCTTTTTTCCCCTGCCTATCTACATCAAATACTATTGCAGCAGGTATGTATAAAGTGACTCTACGACCTCTTGTTTGTGAAGTAGGGGTTATAATAAATCATAGAGACCTTTTTCTTGATACGAAAGCCATGAAAGAGACGATTCTGAACTACATGATTCGCGAATATTGTAAAAATGAAACATGACTTTCAGAATTTTTACGAAGTACTTACAGTTAAAATGTCTAAAGGCGAAAGGTACTACAGTAAAATGAAGACAGCGACATGTAAATATTAGTCACAGAGTAAAACGTAATGGCATGATCCGTCATAGAATTAGGTGCAGAAAGCCGAGCAGGCAGATGAAAATGCGTGTTTACCATCAGCACAATTTGTAAGGTTAACTTGATGTTGATATGACCAAGAGCGTATGAAGAAAGACTTTTCCTGAGTTTGAAATCAAAATATGACCGTATCCTCAAAGTATTCCCCTCGTGAATAAGCCCTCTCGCTCGTAAGACATACACGATCAAAGAATGAAACAGTGTCATCATCAATTAAAAGTAAACAAGTTATGGATTCATCTTGTATCACTCGGTAACCACCATTAAAGATTCACTGGAACAGCACTTTTCCGTCCTAACCAACCGGAAGACGGAGAGGGGCGCCAAATATCGGCACTCAAGTCGGATGAGATATGCAAAGAGCCCACATTCAGGGATCGGGGTTTCACCGAAATATCGTAAGCATAACTTCATCCCGTACCTTCGAGATGGGAAGCCAGTAGGCATTTCAATCACACCACCAACCCGATCATTAAACCTAACGATTGGTGCTTAGAGAAACTGAGGCAATGCTGGTCATTTTAGAAATATTCATGATTTTCAGTTTATAAATGCTTTTATCGCGCAGTTTGTAAAAGGAAAATGGACTTAATTCCCCCGTTGGTAATATCAATGCGAATGCTAGTCCTGCAAAATGTACTGATGGTAAACACACATTTTCATCTACCTCCTCGGCCTTCTATACCTTTTTCTATGATGGATCATACCATTATTCGTTTTACTCGAAGAATGAACGTTTTATATGTCGTTGTCTTCATTTTACTGGAGTGTCTTTCGACTTGAGAAATTTTAACAGCGCTTTGTACTATTCTGATAATCATGCTCCATTTATTTTGCATAGGTATGCCACATTCGTGAAATGTGTAGTTCAGAGTCGTCTCTTTCCTGGCATGCGCATCATTAAACGGGTATCTATGATTTATTAAAATAAATAATTACTACTTCTGCAACAAGGTTTCACTTCAACTACGCCTGCGGCAATATTTGAAAAGCTGATGACAAGACCGCCTTAGATACGCGTTTCTTCACGTGAGCCAGTTTCATTGAGAATCTCGTTGAACGTTGAATTTACTCTTGCATGGCTACTTGAAAGTAGAAATTATGTCACCATACTATTCCTTATAGCTTTTACGGCTTGATTTGCTGGTGCAGGCTTCGCTGTGCTGGACGAATTCACAATCTACCAAGCCATCGAGATCACCCGAGGTGGGAAAATTTCCTGAGAGTAATTGAATTTTTGCAATATTATAAAAAAAACCATTATGGGGCATGACCCTTTAGGCGGCATCCTCTTGAAATAGAAAAAAATGAAAGCTCAGTCTTTTTGCCTGATTCCTCCGCGCCGATTTCACCCCGGCGATTTCTAGTAAACGCTCATAAATCGCCGTTGAATTAGATTGATGTAATTTGGTTTGGCGAAAATATGGGGGGTCCTTTTACCCGGTAACCTGCTTTGTGCCGCAACCCATTATGGGACATTCTCTTCCAGACGCTCATCATCGCCAACCAGCTCTCAGGATCTTGACTCCATGGAACCAAGCCTCTCGCCCGTCACTGTGCCACATTTGGTGCCCCCTTTCCAGGGCTTAAAATCTTCTTCAGGGAGGTCGGCTAATTTTTCGGAAGTTTCCTTCGTGTCTTCTCTCTTCCTCTGCTTTTGGGCGGCAATTATTTCCCATAGCTTCCGTCAAATCCGCGAAAGTTACCTCTCATATTAGCCGTGAGGCAAATTACTTCGTCTGCATTGAGGCCGTTGAGGTTGCGTTTAAGAACGTATGGCGAAAGAAGAAGTCCTTGCAATATTCCATGGATAAATTTTTAATGTGACCGGTTTCTATATTTTACATCTTTATTAATTGCAAATGTTGTGAAACATCGAAAACAGTCGCACTTAACATTTATCTGAGGAAAATCAAAGAGTTCTCCTTTCGTTATGTATAAGTTCCACCGAATCAGTCCTGAGACAACTTTATTGATTAAGAACATAGGTAACTTGAACTATATGCTATGTGAATAGGGGATCAGGGTTGTGGCCAGAGTACTGACTTCCCGTCCTGAGGGCTCGGGTTCGAATCCCCGTGGTTGTGGAAATTTGTATTAGTGGAACCCTGTTTTCCCTTTGTATTCCATGCGGAGAGCATGTGGCCCCCTTGGAGCCATTCGTTAAGAGTAGGAGTAGGTAATGCCTAATTTCTCTCCACCCTTCTACCAGTACCAAAATGGTTCTTTCCATATCAACCTACTCTCCTATTTTTCGTTGCGCAAATGGCCAAATTTATCGGTTTCCTCACCCAAATAACCAACCAACTTGAGCATGAGTTAAGCTCAGGCTGCAATGACTAATGTCTCCAAACCAACCTATGAGAATACTTCTGTCTTTCCTTAAGTTGGGGTTGAATGGGATTTTTTTCTTTTATTAAGTTTAATGTCCAAGCATGACTACATTTTTTTTTATAAGTGCGATCGCTTGCATATCATCTCAATGAGAAGTGACCTGCCTTTAATTTTGCATTTAAATTTCTCGTCGAAGGTAGCCCAGATCTACCTGCCTACACAGCTTCTCATAAGTCAACTTAAGGAATCACTCTTTTTCTTTCGAATTGAAATTTCACTCGAATTGAAAACGAAAACTTGTTCACTCAGTGGCATTTCTTGAGAGGTGGACGACAGATATCTTTAAAAACTGTTTCTTCTCATGGGATCACCCACGTGTGGATTTTAAAGTACTTACGTTTCTTCATCTTTGCCGAATACCTCAGGGTTAATGAATGAAGCAACCTTATATGTGTTAGGTTATATATTGGCGTGTTGTGGACACTGACTTACGCGTCCAAATTCAACTGACTTAAATATCGCCCTTTAGGTATGTTCTTGAGTTAAGTTCTGTATACTCTCAATTCGAACTGGCCTTCGTCTCTTGGGTCCCGTCTCGCGAGTAAAAGTGCCGAAAAATGCTTCGAAAGCTGTTTAAAGTCGCCGGAAGAAAAAGGAAAGAGAGGTATTTCTCTTAAGAACTACCAGTATCTTCTTTCACTACCGGGCGATTCCTGGAAATAAGATTCCGTGGTGTAAATTAACCACTTTATGAAGTTGGTCACCTCGTCTGAATTGCGTATTTTATGAGCTTCAAGAAATGGTGCCTGGTAATATTTGTTCCCATTTTGTAATATTAGCCCTCCCCTTAAATGGAGAATGTAGAAAGCCACCCTCTTTCCCGCTCTTTAAGAACATTTTTTTTCCTTGCACCTTTTTAAATAGCACAGTTTATGTAGGCCTTACTTTTTTATCATCTCATGATTGTTTTTTTAGCTAGATCGGCGTAATCGGCTTACTATCAGACTTTGATTTTCGAATTGCACCTCATTTTTAATTACCTTATCATGGTTTCATGTTTACCTTTATCTCACGAAGTCATGTATTTGCTCCGTAAATATTCCCTCTTCTTAAGCCCTTCTTATATTCTGCATTCCTCAACAATATTGTGTAAAATATACTTATTTTGAAAGTAAAATGTATTTATTCTAGATGCTAGAACGCAAAAAATCAACAGCAAAAGGTGAAGTCAGGTGCTCAACGACTGTGTCGCTTTATAATTATCGACCAGTGCAATGATTGTCTCATGACCTTTCAATGATAGGACAAATTTGAATAAATACCTTGCGGATATACGATACTACAACTTATATTATTTATATTATACACGAGACTTAAGATTTGTGGTGGAAATGGCAGTTTTTTCGATGAAGGGGCTACAAAAAATTTCATATCCTTTGTAGTTAAATTTTCGTGGTGCTTGAAGTCAAGAATTCGACTTTAATTTCTAAAAATACTGCACCGGACCAATCACTTTTTGGAGGAAGTCCTGGTTTCAAGATGTCGGATCTTGAGCGGAACTTGAGAAAAAAAGCTTTAAAAAGGTTTAGTGAGCGTTTACGTATGTAGTTCATGTTTTTTGTGAAGCTCTAATTGCGGAAGCTGGCATTTTGTTTCTTTTATAAAATGGATTTGTCGGAGGAACTTGTTTTGATGCACCTGTGAAGTGCCTTCGTAAACTTGTTGATCGCGGCTGCCATATTTTTGTAATATTATGGAAAGTGTGTAAAAATATTTTTTTAATACGTGGAATATAAAATTTTGTTCCACCCCCGAACGATTTGATGATTCTGTTGCATCGGGTTATTGGATTCCGCCGCGCAACGCAATCGTGGTAACTTATCACGTCCGATATCGATGAGTGAGATCCTATGAGTATCGATGTTAATATCCTATTATCATTGACACTCTTGAACTTCATTCTTTTTGGTTAATTTTTATTTTTCCCTACTTCTTCTTCCTCGTCTTATGGCCTCCCTCAATACGCCCGTCCATTCTTTTCTATTTTTTGTCTTCTCCCACTACCTTTCAACGTGCATGGTCTTCATAGTCTCTTCCAATCCGTGCATTCATCTCTTCCTTGGCCTTCCCCTTCTCCTTCCCTCCATTTTCTCACGCAGCAGCTTCTTTGGCATCATTTTCTCACCCATCCGCTCCACGTGACCTAACCAAGCCAGCCGTCGGGATTTCACAAATCTCACAATGTCCTCATCTCATAGAATGCTTTCTATTTCACTCTTAGTTCTAATTCTTCTTCTTTCACAATCTCACACTGGGCCATAAATTCTCCTTCAAAGTCTCCGTTCAAATACATGTGAAGTATTCTTATAGTCAGCTGACATAGTCCACGCCTCTGATCCATAGGTCACGACTGGTCTTATGACTTGTCTTATAAAGTGTGACTTTTGAATCAATCGGTAGAAGGGTTGATTTTAAGAGTTTTATGTTGGAAAAATAAGCTCTATTTCCCGCCATTATTCTCTTGTTAATCTCCTCTGACACTTGAGTTCTCATTAGATCATTACGATGATTTTACCAGTACCATAATAGAGTTTAGATTATTACCATGGTAGCTGAACCACTTTACTCTTTCAAAGTTGTATTGTCCAAAGGTTATATTTTGGGTCCATCTTCTATGCTCCAATGCTGGAACTTTACCCGTCTCCTTCTTATTCTTCCTGGTTTTTCTCAAGAATTACAAGTATGTAGGTCGTATTGTGGCTTGTAAAAATCCCCTTTGATGGGAACCCACTTGCTACTCTAGCAAGTGAAGAAAGTGAAACGTCTATGTCAGCTGCTGGCTTTCTTGGTATGTTGTCGGAAACTTGAAAATTTAGTTTACGAAAGGTTTTATGCTTCATTGAAGACTAGGAGACAGAAGAAACCTGCCCCGGAGATATTAATGTGATCAATTTATCAACATGGGCAAGTGTTAACAAGTCAAGGTTTGATTCATACGATCCTTCCAAGCTGTGTTGCTCTTCGGCAATATTTGTTCCCCTTAATTTGTTTTGCTCTTTGGAAGATTCTGGTCATCTGTATGCCCCTGCGATCCCAATAAGCCTTTATTTAAGAATTTAATAAAATTCATTAATGAACTTCCCTTTGAAATTCCTCCCTGCTTTGATTCCTTCAGTTCCGGTGGACTAGAGATGTGCCCAACATTAACATGCGAAACAAGGCAATTCAAGTCGGAAATATTTGAATATTCCTAATCGCATTGGTTCGGATATAGAATCACGGATGCACGTGAAAAAAAGCAAACTCAGGACGCGATTTGCGTTTTCTCGCTAATCACAGTGGTGCAAATATTTTTGCCGTATGTTAAATGTGGATTCATCAGTTCACTACATATGTGTTACATTCAATGTCAATTCAAAATTTACTTATTCTAGGTTGGTAGTTTCCTCGATTTAGTCAGATTCGAAAAAAAATTAATCGTAAATTCGTTTCTTCCCCCAATCTTTTAGTATTTTAGATGTTATATTTTATAGGAGCTTTCTTCTCTGTTTTGATGATATTGAGAGAATGGACGAGAGTCAAATAACATATCAGATTAATGATAGAAGAGTTGGTTTGAGAGGAAGAGGTGGACCGAGAGTCATAGGCGTGTGTGGTGAAATATACTCGTTAGAGAAAGAATATTCGGAGTCGTAGAACTGGAGGGCTTGCACGAAGCAATGAGTGAGTGTTGCTAAAGCGGAAGAGGTATACAAGTATAGAGAAGTATGGGGGATATTGTTACAGCAGATTCAGCTTTACAGACGTTACACCGAGATATACACCAAATACGGTGAAATTCGCCATGAAAAAATTCATTTGACTTGACCGGGATTGGAACCCGGATCTCCCAATTGCCGGTCAGTTGTGTCAACAACTTGTTCGTTTAAACCCCGTTTAAATTCGCACAACTGACCGGCAATTGGGAGATCCGGGTTCCAATTCTGTTTAAGTCAAATGATTTTTTTCATGGTGAATTTCACCGTCTTTGGTGTATATCTTCGCACCCTTGCGCATGACTGCGTACCATATCATTTATGCATGCGTAATGATTGGAAAAGTGTCACCGAGTGTTAATTTTTTTTAACTGTGCTTACCCCGAAATGGAACGGCTTGATGGGTATGTATGTATGTTTAATTATGATTGATATGATTCTGATTATTAACTCGTCATACTGTCAATTCATTCAGTCGTTGGTTGGATGTATGGGGAGGAAGATGACATGTAAGGTTATTTGCATAATTAAAGATAGGCGGGTGAGTTGATTAGGGGGAGATAATTCGAGGAATGGAAGCATGATGAAGAGAGACCCTTCTTGGGCATTGGCGTGCTCTTTATTGAAGTCGCATTTCTTCTTTTCTTCATACCCTTATTACTTTCACCATCTTCTTCTTATTCTCTCTTTCTATCTCGTTACAATTTAGGTTATGCCTTCACTCTCGATTTGCCTACAGCCAGCCCTCCCTCCCAAACCAGCTTCCCACAACATCTTTCCCCAGGCGAGGGACGCTCATCAGTCTCACCGACTCCCTATTCTTCTCCTTCGTCTTTGGTGCGCCTCTCTCGCCACGGGCAGCGATCTTAAATGGGTCACGTCCTCCCCCCTGTTAAGGAACGCATGAGTAAGTTCCCTTTCTTTTCTCGAAAGGAAAAGAGATGAGGCTCGCCCTTGCCCTTGCAAAAGGGCGGATTCTTTAATGAGAGCCCGAGACTTGCCTTTCCCCACCCCCCAACCTACCTCGTCTTATCATTCCTTTTGCATCTCTTTATGTGGAGGTGTGCTGGGAGAGGGAGTGGAATTTTCTCTCTCCCTCCCTCTATCTCGTTTGCGTGTGTTCTTTTTCTCACGACTTAACTTTTTCTTCTGCAGCCTCCCACAACCAACTACTACTCTCTCAGAACTTCCACTCACAGACCTCATACACATCAGATCCTTCCCGTCTCTCTCTCTCTCCTCACAGAGAGGGGCAGATGCACTTTAAAACCGTCTGGCTTTCACTTCGAGTCCCGTTCAGGGAACTCAGCAGTACGCAGCTGCAGGGAGCATCACCCGTTCCTGACTTGAGAAAGGAGGGTCTTGGTCTAACTAAGGGTTGTGTGCGATATGACGTTATAGGAATATCAAACAAGTGAAAGGAGCTTGCATTTAGCTATAATGTAAAATAATTATGGATATCCAACCTTGGAAGAGTGAAGACTTCGCGGGTTTTCCACCAGGGGGGCGAATTCGGTATCTTTCGCATTTCCGTTTTCGATGATTGTAAACGGAATTTCCGATTCCGATGACTCGGAGTGAGCTTTAAGGAGAGAAAATTCTCGAAATACGGTGATTTCAATGGCTATACAAGGCGAAGTGCAAATGTTTGTTTACGTCCCGTTTCTGTAGCATTCAATCAATGCAAAGCACGTCGCGTGAGAGTAGGCGAAAATACGCAAAGCATATTAAAAATAAAATATTGCCCATGTTATTTTAATTCAAATAATATTTACCAGGCTTAAGTAAAAGACGAAATTCTCCCCCCCCCCATGCTCTTAGAAAGACGAAAGGTTGTAAATGTGCTTTATTAATAGGCATGTAACAGACGAGGTGAACGGACTTTTCCGATTTCGGGGGAAAAGCATTTCCGTTTTCATGGGTATCGTGAACTTGTCGAAATCGGGAGGGGGAACGGGATTTTCCAATCGGAAAGTGCATATAGAATAGAAACTGAAAGGATGTTTTCTAAAGCGGAGATTACACACAGGAGTTGACTCCTATCTGATCGATTTATATCGAGTCGACTCCACTTGGAACCAAAACTAGGATGGCGGCTACTTCATCCAAGTATCGAATTCCGCCACTATCGATGGCGAACTCCTATTGGAGTAACGTATGATACACGTCCAAGTTCACCTTCCAAGTGGACTCGTATATGAGTCAACTCCTGTGTGTAATCGCTGCTTAAAACGTGACGCGTTTTCGATTCTCAACTACTGATTCCGTTAATCGATTTCCTAGCGAGTGCGACTCTATAAGACTGAGCTGCCGACGTTTTGATAACTGATTCCACCATCGTCATCGGGTATGTGACCGGGTTGGAAAACCCGTGCAGACTTCCCTCAAAACATATACCGTTAAGAAAACTTAATCTATCTAACCTCAAAGTTGGATTATTTGATGATGCCGAGATCTGTCCGTGGCATAAGCTTTTACGGCGTCACCCGCTAGTGCACATGAGTGCAAACTTCCAGAGAGGAAAATTCATCGCCCCAGACCGGGACTCGAACCCAGTTCCCTCGCAATGAGCGCTTTAGCCCATTAAGTACCGAGGTGTCTGTCTCCCCAGTGGATATTTGTGGTCTTTAAAGGAGTGATATGCTTCCCGACAACTGGGCATACAGTGAAAGTGTCAGTCGTTTCGTGCGCACTGCGCCACCGTCCATGATGTTAAAGCCCAGCTTTGAACACTCAAGGTGCTCGCTGTTGAAAAATGTTTAGCATGCCACGATCTAACCGCGGAATTACCATCTGCGGCGTTACCAGCTTGTCCACAAAGGTGCGAAATTTCGCATACTATTCAAATTCGAATATTTCGCAAGTTAATTGCCATCAATTTCGTTATTTACTGTCGTTTACAACTAATCAACAATAATAGTATGAAGTAACCAATATTTAGATTACCAATAAACGTTGTTACTTAGAAAATATGGACGTTTCGCAATTAATGATAATTATCGACTCTTTGATACGGGCGGTAACTAGCGAAACTTTAAAATGGTGATTATCATCCTCATCTCGTGGATCACACTTCGATAAGGACGATATCATCGTTAGTGATTGATATATACCCCCTGTGTGTAGTCATTTCGATGTATCGTCTTCACCTCTATACTATTTTTTTATTGACGGTTAGTACTCGTTGGAGGAAAATGGGTATAGTAGAAAAGACAATAGAAGGATAGCGCTAGCGAAAGAAGCTTTCAGCAATAGGTGGGAGATGATGACGGGAATCTTGTGTAACGATGTAAAGAAGAGTATGGCGAAGAGTTTTAATGTGGAGTATAGCGTTTCATGGTGCAGAAACATAAATAGATTGCAGGCGTTCGAGATATGGGTGTGGAGGAAGAGGAAGAAGTTGCGTTGGACTGGAGAAATACAAACGAGAATGTACTTTGTGTGGTGAATGAGGAGAGGAAACTGCTGGAGAACATAAGGAGGAGGCAGAGAAGGTTGTTGGAAGAGGTAACGAGAGGCGAGGGGATTCTGAAGTCCGTGAGAGAGGGGAGGATACTGGGTAAGCAGGGAAGGGGAGGAAAGAGAATAGGATTCATGAACGCGATGAAGAGAGGTAGGACGTATGCTGAGATGAAGAAATAAATTATTTATAGACATGGGGGACTGCTCCTGTAAAAATCTTAAGTGCTTTTAACCTCGTCCATTTAAGGTAGTTTGAGTGAGATATCACTTCAACAAGAGTTTGATGAATTTGACCTCATTTTAAAGAAAAAAACTCTTTTTTTCAATGATATCAAAATATTAACCCCTTGCCGAATAACTTTTCCTAAGATAAAAATCTGTTTTACTTAGAATATATTACGGCTGTGCGCTCCAGAGGGAGAATATTGAAAAAATTAGGAATTTCTAACATTAAGATTTCGTCAAAAAACTAACTGTGTGTTGTTTATATGTTTTCTCAACTATTTATAAAAATTAATAATTTACTCACCGTAGTAATTTTTACAGAATCGCAAAAAACACCTTATGTTGCGAAGGCGTTTTCAACATACGGCGTGGAAAAATTAATTTCTAAGACGTAAAATAATCTAGTTAGAGTTGGAATTAATCTATTTTGAGTCTTCTGTAGATATATTTATTTAATTACTGAGAATTTTAGTCTTACACAACATTTTTTCATGCATTTTTGCACCATTAATATCATGATATTTTTCTTCTTACATCTTCTCTTCTTCTCTGTTACTTCTTACAAGAAGATGAAATTAAAAAAATAAAATTCGAACATGATCTCCATTATGACTGGGGAAACATCTTGCTCAAACTACAATAAACCTAACTTAGCCGGTAGATTCCTTAAAAATTAGACAGAGAATGGTCAAGTCAAGACGCCGCCTACCTATTTCACGGACGGAAAGGGTCAGCGGAGGCTGGATGTCCAACGTCGTGGACCTCGCTTGCTCTCTCTATAACTCATGGTTTCGAATTTTGAACGTGAATCGCGAAGTGTTCATCTCCGCTCTCGCGGGAGGGCGATGCCTTGGGCGTTCTACTTTTTGCATCCCAAGAGCGGGAGTCGTGTCTCCTTTTTCTTATTTTCACGATCTTTGATGAACCTCCCCCTCCTCCCCGTCACCTCTCGGGCCTATGGGCCCGATTTAACCCCACCCCCTCCACACCGCGTGTGCGCTCCATCTACTGAAGGAGCCATCGATTCCGATTTCATCTTCGGAAAGGATTTCTCCGAA